>OX459195.1:20243957-21601457 GCA_949775195.1 Diarsia dahlii | reverse complement strand
ACTGGCCTATATTTTTCGGGTCTTGCAATCAAGTGTTATTAGGGTTGCTACACATAGACGGGTTTCACGTTTTCCTACGCGCGATTTTCTACTTGCTATTGGATAAATGCAACGTGATCATAATTACATCGCTAGATATGTAAACACGTATGGATTCTAGAACATAATCGTATGATTGCATTACTCACTCCTACACACAAATTAGGTTTTTCCTTATCCTGCACCCACGACAATCCTATTATCTCGTAATAACTGATAGCTTGATATTATCTCGCTAATTTTATTGTTGTGTTGAATTTTACAAAAAAAAAGAACAATGAATATGGTTAGAAATATGTATAATAGTGGACAGACATGTCATTGTGAATTACAAAACTTTTTATCAATACTTGCACAACAAAATCCATGCCTCCCAAATTGTGCGTTTAGCGCGTCGCTTTTTCACATCCGTCTGTGAGATGCCTTATACATTTCCAGTCTAAGATACCGGACGTTTAGTATCTCTATAGTGTAATTTGCATGAAATTATACACGTTTTTTTAAGTGTCTAGACCGGATTGAACGCACGTGCGATTGTAGAAGATTTGGAGAGCAATAAGCTAGCAGTTGTCGGTCGTCAAAGAAATATTAAAGATTAGAAAGAAGGATCACAAGGATGGATTGATTTAGGAATAATATGAAGGATAAATAGTGTTGACCCGCAAGTATAAGGGTAGGAAGACCATGATGGATGACAAAATCATCAGACGCCATTTCTCTTCAAAGAAGCAATGTTTGGTCAGCTGTCTTTACACGTTGACTTTACTTGAACGTTGAATGATGCTATTCGTTTTGGATGTAATTATTTCACTTGTTTGAAGTATAGAAGAAGGTACTAATGAAAAAGATTATGTTTTTTTAACAAAAAATCCCCAAAGCCGGATTAAAAGTGACAGTTGTGGAAACAGTGGCTAAAGTAGATTACTTCGTTTCTCTAAAAAAGTACACGAACACACACATCACATTCAGAATAAAATGTATCTTGCGTCAAAACCGTAAATCGGCTGAATCATTTGCAATGTGATACTTGTTACATCGATACATTAGTCACAACACAACCTTGGGAGCTCCAATTCTCTCAGTAAAAAATACAGAATTTCGTCTGATAAGTCATTCAAATAAAATGTCTCCTGGCCTCGGAGTCTCTGCCTACACCGTCTACCTATCTAATGAAGATTACATCGCCTTGAACATTATTTGACAAGCTTTTACAGTTTATTACACGGAAACCGCATTATCTAGTCAAATTAAGCGCATTTGCAATGCCAACTCGGAAACACCAAAAGGTATAGGCCTCACCTTAAAAACTCCATTGAAATTTCCACCATCACACTTAAAAAATAAAGTTGAAATTGAGTTTGGAGTGTTTAATTTAACAGGTTCGTCTAATATTTTGAATGCACACACAAGGTTGGGTGCGCACGTGATGTTTCCCGCCCACCTGCGCACGCGCATACGTTCCGAATTGCAGCGCAATTACGACAAATGCCGACGATTCGTTACGATATGTTCGTTAACTTACACATCGGTACCTAATTGGATATTGTTTCGATAAAATATTAATGCGGACATGAAAATATTATGTGGTGTTCCTGTTGGATTTAGAGCAGTGGTCGTTGGGTAGTATCGGCCTATAGTAGAAACATTTTAACCTGCCAAATAAATCGAAAAAAAAATCTTCTGTCAGGCTCCGAAGGTTTGAGTACAGTCAGCATCAGAAGTAGCTGAACATTTAGGTATTTTAATTCTTTTATGTAGGTACAGGACTCTGGCTATTATTTTTAATGTTTCAGAAGATTATTCGTTAAAATAGTCCATAAACTCCAATAACATTTAGTAACGAGAAATAACGAACAAGTTTTTATTAAAAAAACAGCTTCGAAACTTTGAGTAATGTTAATATACTTCTGATGCTGACTGTACAACTGCTCTGAAACAGTGAAAATCACAAATTCGAAGTCATGTACTCCAACTCGCACTGCACCCTGGTCCGGAGCTGTGGAATATAGTCATTGAAAGGAGCCCTGTGTCCAGCGGTAACGTTATGACCGTGATTATGCTGTCAGAAACTACATATTCATCTCATTACATAAAGATAAACAAATAAATCTCAACTACATACGTGTTTCTCGTTATTTATGAGGTGTTAACAAAGATCTATTGATCTAGCAACATGACAACGACTAGAATCAATAAGTACGCCTAGCCAGTCTTAATCCATCTTATTATCTATACGTAAATTATCATCATCTGTTCATCACGCGACCCTGCGTTAACATGCCGTCTTCCTTCTTGTATAATGTAACATCACGTCTGTAATCCCCGAAGGGTTTCCCAGAGGTGTAGCTAGTAGTACATCAATTTCACCGGTTTTGTTTAAGTCCCATGTAACAGAGTCACAGGGAGCGAGGCTATTGCCATCGACTGAGCAGATATCTAGACTCCTTGGCTGCTACTGAAAAGTTCCTGTTCGAAAAACCAAATAACACTTTAACTGATCGGAGAAACGAACTCAGGATCTCATGCTTATGACCACTAGACCAACGAGGTAGTCAAGGCAGTCTTAATCCATCTACCACCAAGATACAGGTTGTGCTAGTTTGGGGTCCTCGGCTACATTGACTTATGTATTTTTCTATGTGCATTGTCCTGTGCGCATTGTATTGAACTTTCCTGATTGTATGTCTTAACTTGTGTATGTCAATAAATTGTTTTATCTTGTGATCAATATTATGCAGATCATCATTCTCGTCATCATCATTATTCATCCGTTCATCACGCGACCCTGCGCGCTAACGCATGCCGCCATCCTCCTTGCAACCTAATAAAATATATTAATGTATGTGCTATTTATAAATGAGGACACTTAATTGTTTACTTATGTTAATGCATGTATCAGCTAAGATCTATCTAATCTCTTAGCTATGTTCTTTACATATTAATAAGAAAGGGTTGTCAGGAAGGGAAATTTTATTTCGTTACTTTTAGATGAAATAAGATACCCTGTTTTAACAAGGGATGTGGTGACGAACATGGGACTGTTGGGGTGCGACAGGGAAGCGTCGTAGGACCATATCTCGACATGCTATTATTTTTAAAGATTTTTGGATTGCTAAATGATCTGAATGATTGTTATTCTAGACAGAAATCTATTCATAATTATTCTTCAGACTTTATTCTAACAGGAATATATTTTTATCGTTGATTCTATCACTTTGATTCTATTTTGGATTTAAGCAAAGCTTTTGACAGTGTCAGTCATAAGTAAGTCTTTCTTGCTATATGGCGACCTTGGTTAACAGTATGTTTGCCTATCATTATCGCTGAAAACGAAATATTACCATGATACAAACTTATACTCTCTTTGGCATCTGACATAAGTGTAGTTTCAGAAAATATCTCCAATGGTGTTTGCTAGGCTCAGCCCTGTCCCTCACGCTAACTTAATAAACGATTAGAAAACATTGATAAAAGCCTGTTTCCGCTTCACGATATGAACTGGTCGTAGGAATAAATATTTACATTTAATCTACAAGTTCCTTACTTCGAATGCGAATCATGTCTGTTTATGTACAACTTATTGACCATCCTGCTAGTAAATATGTGGCTGTTTGCAGTAATGCAAGGCTACACCTAATTTAATGAATGCAGGAATTGCAACTCATGGTACTGAGAAAAGGGTTGATATTCCAACAGTGATATAATAGATAGGCATTAGTTAAGGTGTTGCCTATTTAATGAAAACAGGCTCTAGTATTTTGAGGAAACTTGGTAATAAGATAAAATTGTATGCATTTCTCTTTGCTTTGCTGGTGATAACAGGTTTTAAGGAAGTGCTATTGAGATTGGAATTATGATAAGAGTGTTTAAAGTTTCTTTTATTTGTACCTTTTAGTCTTAACGCGATATGATAATTTTAGAATTCTGGTTCCATTTCCTATTTCATTGGAGTATTTTGCAGTTTCCGTCGTCGTAGTGGTATCGCGATGTTTTCCCCTTTAACGGGGAGAAAACTTGCTTAGGGCAACATTAGATGACACATGAATGTTAATAGCTCTCGGAAGTAATACTGTATCTAATTATATCTATATAAGGAGGTGAGGAATTTATATGATTAATGTATTTCTGTTCTTAACTTTCGTTTTAAGTCACCATGACCTACCAAAATTTATGACCAACCCTAAAACGCGGTGCCTTTTCGCATTAACGATTCACCGAGCAAAATTGAAAATTGACCCAACCGTCAATCTAGAGGTTGACAAGATTAACGATATTCCATCAAAGGCTCAACTTATTAAAATCCCGACCTTTGTCTCACAAACCCACTTATCATATTTCGTCTTGACCACAACTTGAGGCCAGCTTGTCTGTCCACGTATCGATATGCGCGTACGCAAGGTAACTCGATCTCGATATGGCACTCGATACTCTGCGGAAACGATTTTTTTTTAAACGAGGATATCATGTCGTGACTCAATGTTTAATTACCGTAAGTGTCACTTGGTCGAGATTACACTCCTTTTTCAAAACCGGTGAGGTCGATCGACGATTTCGTAATTTAGCGGTTTATTTTTAATTTATATTCGCATGAGTTCGGCTTTAAATGAAAAGGCGGTGTAGGTCATGGATGTCGGTACTGAACTTTCATTGTTATTTTTCAGTAACCTTTATTCTAGTAGCCATAAGGTTTAAGTCAGAGGCAAAATGAAGTAGCTGGTAGGATGGTGGTGATGTGTCCTTTTACGGGTTCAAAGTTTACGATGTAAGTAGGTAAGTAAATTGTGCCAGCGGCGACTGTTTTGATCCAGTGTACATTCATCAAGCCCTGACACTGACATGCTAAGCACTCCATTTTTGCTACTGCTGTAATATTTGGCTTCTCAATGAAATTTCTTATAAAAGCTTATCTTCCAATTCATATTTTAATACGGTTGATCAAAGCTCGGATTGAATTTACAGTTTACTAAAAGAATAATCGGCAAGATACCTATCAATCTAGACTAACTGCATCTTAAAGTCTATAAACGAGGTTATAAATAAGGAAAACAGCAAATCAAAACATAAACTGAGTGCAAGTAATTCGATTCGGATACACGAAACAGATTAATATCTAAATCTTTATAGTTAAATAAATAGTGCCCCCAAGCTATCTGCCTATAAGCCATAAAAAAGTCTAGATTTCAACATCGATGATAACTGTAGCAATCGATTTAGACCCCCATGAAGATAGTAATGGTGTCTAAATTGATTCATATTGCGATTTAATTGTAATAAACATCAAATAAACGTACGCAATATCTCAACCTCACGCCATATCAAAAGAGAAATAGAGCCGTAACTCATCAACAAGAAACATCGATAAAAATCGCGAATAACGTATCACAAATTAACACAACGGTGTTGGCGCCAACTCTTTTTATACACAAATACATTTCAAAACCTGTCGCTGTGGAAAAAAGTTACAAATTGGCCTACATACTGCGGACACAAATAAGAGGAATTTACACAGTCCGACATGGATAGAACTGGTAAATACCGTTAAATTCTATTGTGCACGGGAAAATCGAGCTGTCAAATTTAGCACTGTTTACGAGTTTCTATCGACGGTATTCTATGACAAGTTTTATAAAATATTTTTGATTTAATTGCTTGATTATGGTAATAAGTCGTAAATAATGAAACTATGACAATTAGTATGCTAAGTATGTTGATTATGCATTTTTTTGTATTCATTGTGTATAACATCAACACGTAAGCGTATATTTTATAATAAACATTAAATCGACAGCAGATTACGTATAGTATGCATTCCAAGTTACGAAGCTAGAACATAATAAATGTTAGAAAAGGTAATCTTAACAGTGATGATAAATGATAACTTAAAATCACACCTATCTGTTGTGAATAGCAGTAATCTACACCTCTCGTGGGTTTTTGAACAGGAAAAGATGGCGCCCCATCACTGAAGATAAGGTTCTAATACTTACGGAGGTCGCGACCTGATGCAGTAAGGAAAAGACAAGAGTTAACTATTTACCATTTTCGGAAAAACACGCCACTTATTAGTTTTATATGAACTCACAGTTTATTAAGTTTTGTTTGCTTGTCTTATTTGATATGTGACCATCTGAAAAATACAGGTATTTTTTATTAGCAATAAAATCCACCTGTAATACCGCTACTCATAAATTCTAAGAAATTCCATATTGCGCACAGCGTCGAATGAATATCGATACGTTTTCGCAACACTAGTCACGTATCTCGTTGACAGGTCATGTACTGTAATGCCCTTCGAGTTTTACAATCGATTTTTTATTCATCAACTCGATTCTCGTATCTCAGATAATGTTCCTCAATAAAGCGAACGCGACTTTTTTTTTAAAAAGGATCTTTACGTCTACTAATAGGCGACCTCGTATGTCAATGTTCTGATTTTAAATCGGGATGCCATTCAAATTAATAGTCGATTCCGTTGTGTTTTAAAAATCGAATGAATATTTATATATCTATTATAAATTGGGTTCATTAACTGTAGAGGTGTATCAGTGGCTTCAATGGAAGTCGATGATTTTCGTTAGTAGTCGATACTTGGATAGGCAATTAGTCGAATTGATCGCTCTCTTTATCTGATAGCCAGCGCTCATCGTGGCCCACTTTATGACAATAGTGCGGCTTTCTTATTGAGCCCGGGACAGAAGATATCGTGACCGGCGACTGCTGCTATCGGTATTACCGATATCGTTTACAAATATTTCGACATGTCGATAACGATCTAAAACATTGCTACGTTTTCTTTATTTTCTGTTATGTTTATTCTTTTAAAACGTCATTAGTAAAGTAACTAATGCACATGTTCGCATATTATTAATTAGTTTTATTGGTTAATTATGCTTTTATTTTAGTTATCAATAAATTAAAACTAAATTAATGTCGACGGAATTTCTACTTTCGTTTAATGAATGCGGAACTTGGTGTGAAATAATTGTGAATGTACGATTTGAGACATCTTTCCTAGAATATAATATAACTAGCGGTCGTCCCGCGGTTTCACCCGCGTAGATCTCGTTCCCGTGGGAATACAGGGATAAAAAGTAGCCTATGTTACTCAGGGTGAATGTAGCTTTCCAAGGGTGAAAGAATTTTTGAAATCGGCCCAGTACTTTTTGAGCCTATTCATTACAAACATACAAACATACAAAAATAGGTACAAATCTTTCCTCTTTATAATATTACTTAGTGTAGAAGTGTAGATATGATAAGACTGAAGCGTGCTAGTTTATATTTATGATAATCATAAATAAGGCTAATTGTTTTAGGAAGACATTAATTTATTAAATACAGTATACCAATACCAACAGATATTTCTAATTTTCTATTAATAAAAAACGATTAAATCAGGCAATAGGTAAATATTTGCGTAGTATTGAAATCATCTCAATGAACCAGAGATAATTCATATCCTCCACTTCTCCCCGTTAAGGTCAACATATTCAACATAATTAACATACTCACAAAAACGTTTAAATGACATTACAACAATGCGGCAGTAACAAATCGTCGCCATTAGCATAATTTTCAACTTTATCACAATAAAAAACCCGATGAAAAATCTAGTCGGTTACGTCAAATCGAGATTGTCTTCCAATAAGACTCATCAAAATATTTTGTCAATCGATAAAACGGTAATTCTGTCACCACTAATCTTTGAAAAACTACTCCAAATTCAACCTTATCTGCATATTTATGAGTTATAGAATTTTATACGTGACGTTGAATCCGCAAGTAAGAATTTGTTTCGCAATAGATTGTCATGTCGTCGTTCTGGTTTCTGATCTATTTGACTGTATTATTCAAGGTCCTAGATGCAAATCAGGTTGTATAACTATTCTACTATCTGTTTACAATAGTAGAACTATAAATAAAATTGTTATTGTACAAAAATAAATCAGCTGTTTGATTTCCCGCGTAGTATGGAAGCCATGTTGCTTTTTTTTTAGCTGTCACTGGGCAGAAAAGCATCAGATCTGTGTGGTATACTGACATGGGTCTCTTCTTGGCTTAAAAAATAAACAAAGGTGTAATTTTTCCCACATTCCTAAAAATGTGTGACGTCATATTTTCCTTCCACCACTACTCATCCCACTTAAGGAATGAAAGCGTGAACGACTTTTACGTTTATCGATTTAGCCAGAGGCGATACGATATAGCAAAAATTTCTCTCATTGACTTTATTAAGTCTGATCGCAGTAATTGTGACAATCTTGAAGAGTTCTGAAGTTCACCGCTAGCCTGAGGGCATGGAGAATTTTAAAGATAAGATTTACACCGGTTTCTCTTATATTAGGTTGTTAATTTTTAATAGATGAACCAATTTGAGGTGCAATAAATGATATCAATTTATTTGTACCTTGTCTCATAATTGACAGCGATAATAAATGAGAAGACACTAAAATTTCAGGTGACATGTTCGGTTAGGCATGATTTGGAATAGCCGGCCGTCATAATTCACGTTCGATTATGCCGCTCGGCCTGTACCGAGTCAAACCGACTCGACTATGTTGCAAAGCACTACTATCAAGTAAACCTAGGAAATGAAAGCTTCTAAAATTGGCCACCCATAAAGACAGCTATTTTAAATCCACTTTTCCTTTTCCCGACCTATCTCACCATAAAACTTTCCAAATCAAAATATAGGGCAGTAATAGAAAACTGGCACAAACGCCGTATCTGCCTTTAAAGGAATCCTGATGGCCCGATGTGGTCGTGGGCCGTCAACAGCCAATGTTGCCATCAATCGATCGATAAATGTTATTCGCCATGTATAGGCACCGACATTACCTATTGTATCCCTTTTTGTACATAATTACTTGAGCTTATTTGTAGGTCTGTCCATTTAGAAGATAAAAAATCTCGGGACTTGGGAAGTCGTTTTAGCAGCTTTTCGAAAAGATGCAGAAAATCTGCTGATATTTTGGGTTCGTTTTATTACTTTTAGACGGTGTTAAACTTTAACAATTTTATGCGTACTCAAATGCCTTTAAATAGACACCATTCTGCAGAAACAATTTCGATGTCAACGTAAAGATTTTCTTTTATTTCGCTCCTGCAAAGCTGTTAACGCATTCCTTTTTAAGACATCAGCTCCAATACCATTAGTTCTTCTAAATTCTAGACACAGAACAGCCTGGCTAATTATATTACTGGGAACTCCATAAAGCTTCCCTAATTTGGAAGAAGTAAAAGGTTTGTTGGAATCCTGCGATTCCCGCCATTTATTTTGCTGGTCAAACATGGCTGCTAGGAAAATGGCGTATGCGTGCAGTGGGCAAACTTTGAGTTTTGTACAACGATTTACTTTCGCATTCACACTCCTGACTGTTTACGTGCGTGTCTGTTTGTTGGTTCATATTTGTTCTGTGTAAGGCTTGAGGTAAAAGCGTTTATGGTGAACTGAAGACTGCCAGTCTTAAATACTTCTTCTTTTAGTTAGAAATAGCTACGGTAGATATGCCTTCTTTTCTCGCAGAGGTCGGTGTTCCAGCAGTAATTCCATGCATTTTTTACGTTCACTGGTTTATTGTAGTCCACCGTTTATGCAAGTTTTCACGTCGTCAGAAACTAAGAACTTATTTGGTGTACTTTCGCCCTTATCAACAGTTGACTTGCTAGTTAGTCAATCTATTACCCTGTCATCTGTGCTATTACCCTATCAAAAAGAGCTTCTGTTAATTACCAGTAATAAACAATATCCACGCTAGCACAACTTACTTGTGCCAAACATTTGTCTGTTTGTCTGTATCTCTGTTTGTGTTTGCACATGTGGATCCCGTGTTCCGAGCTGAGGTACTGCGTTTAGAAATCTATCAGTTTGTGGTGGATATTGGATTTGCAGGTAAAAGTTGTTGGTTTAGCTTTACGTGTCTTTGTTCAGAGGATTTTTAGCGGACATTGTTGGTTTGTTCTTAAGCTTCTGTGAGTGGGATAGGTGTCGGCATTTGCAAGATGTGTTGACACTCAGGGGAAAGGTACTTGCTTTTACCTTTTTCGCCCACAAATCTATTGTTTCCTCGCCGACTTCTTATTCGGTATTTCACCCTTTTTTTGCAGGCTGGTGTACATCAAATGACTCCTCCCGCTCTGGGCGGAGCGAAATCAGTGTCAGACGTCTACTGACTAAAAACCACCCATGATCCTTCTTAGCCCTTTGTGACCGAGGCCCCGGCAGGTATTTAGACACTCAACGTATTTTTACCAAAACATACTCGTACTAGCTCTTAATTTAATGTAGATTGCACTCAACAAAACCCCCGATTAAAATACCCTCAGTCAATTTTTCCTCGGTTCCCACAAATTCGAATATCGGAAACACGTCACGATGCGCTGCGCTTGCGCAAACACGCATGATGCATCATAACGAGACGTAGCGTAGTGTTTGCACTGGGGGGATACATTTAGCACGTCCTTACAATGTTATCGCAGGACCTAGAAGGGTTTCGTAAACATCACGCGTGCGGTTAAGGGGAGTGAGCACACAATTATCTGAATGCGTGCTGTATTCTGTGCTTGTCGTTGCTTTTTTGTTTGTTTTTTAGTGTTTGGCGAGATATGTGGTCTACGCGTCTGAAGTAATGAGTGGCTGTCATATTTCTTTGAGCAAATTGGATTTTCAATGCCGGAGGAATAATGGTATCTCAACTGTCTTGGGCACTGACTTGCGTACACAAGGCGACACATCAAGCTATGCATTTCCAGTAGACATTGCTTCGCTTTGTATAAATTTGTCGTACAAAGCGTGCGTACTTGAATGTTATTTATCAGTATTGCGTTGTAGGATAGGTACAAGTTAACGAATTTAACACCTAGAACCGCCTTCATTACTCTCAAACCAAGAAAAAAACAATTTACAATCAAGGCCACATACCTACTACATACACCAACAAGTACTTCCGATACTATAAACGAACATAATGAAACCGGAACAGAATTCCATTCATTAATAAATAAAAAACCAACTGTATATAAATCATTCGCAAAAGGCATCGTTCAGCCTTGCGGTGCGCATGCGCAGATTCGAAGCGAAATGCGCTTTCCACTCGCACCTGCACTTTGACACGGGCGAGGGAAACTCTAGCGACCTCAACTGACTGGTTTTGAGAATTATTTGCTAGTTTAGAATTATTGATTTGCAGAGTTTATGGGAGTTATTCACCGGTTATAAGTTTATAGAGGAAAGAACACATCACGCCTATACTGCCGTGCTAAGAACTAAAGCGGTATCTCATAAAAAAAAATGACTAAGCCAAATAGCAGTACCTATCTATTTTTAACCGACTTCAAAAAAAGGAGGAGGTTATCAATTCGACTGTATTTTTTTTTTTTTTTTTTTTATGTTTGTTCGCTCATAACTTGCGACTGGGTGAACTGATTTTCATGATTCTTTTTTCATTTGAAAGCTGGTGCTTTCCGTGTGGTCCCATTGTCACCATTTCAATATCTGATGATGGGATCTTGTAGAAATCGGGGGAACTCTTCAATAAATAACAGCAGATTAACCGCGATTGTTGCTATAGCATATCTAAGCATTGTTTACGCCATCACACAACATAATATCACGCCTGTACTCACTACAAAGGTTGGTGAACATATTCTGATGAAGTACTTCGGAGATAGACAACGGAACTCCTCAATAAATGATAGCAAATGGACTGGGATTACTGAAATCTCATGTCTGTCTATTGTTTACACCACTTCATAACATAACATCACGCCGGTACGTTGTGAAGGGGTAAGCACATGTGAACTACTAAAAAGTGAAAAATAAAAACTTTTTTACAAAAAATAAAACCGACTTCGACAAAAATAAAACACAAAAAAGTGAAAAATAAAAATCAGCTTCAGAAGTCGGTAGCAAAAACATGAAATCAAACAAACAAAAGTCACCGACTTCAGAAGCTGATTTTTATTTTTCACTTTTTTGTGTTTTATTTTTGTCGAAGTCGGTTTTATTTTTTGTAAAAAAGTTTTAAAACATAACAAAACTTAGGCTGGCTTCACAGCTATCCGGGAGACCCGTACGGGCTGTCAGTACGGGGCCCGGAGCGGGAGCAATGTTAGGCGCTAGAACATTTCAGAGCACTACGGGCGTGACCCGTACGGCTCTTTCGCGCAACGGACAGCCCGTACGGGTCTCCCGGATAGCTGTGAAGCCAGCCTTTAGGAAAACATTAAATCCATAGTGAGGTTACATACCAAACTTACAAATTCACAAAACATACATTTTCTCACAACTAGCTTTCCTTGAGAATTAGAGATACCGTGTTTGGGAATTACCCGAAGGGTTAGGCAGAGGTGTACCCATTAATATACATTACCCACATTTCGCCTGTTATATTTAAGTTCCATGTAATAGGGGGCGAGCCTGTTGCCTTTGATGGCATAGCAATATGTATAAGAATATCTAGGTAACTATTTAGCAACTCTCAGTATTGAACGAAATAACGTAGTAACGTCGGCTGTCAGATGTCAAGTGACAATGACGTAGCGCGACGTTGCGTCAAGTATATTGTTGATTTAATAACGTAAATATCTTAAAAACAAAGGTTCTAATTTCAAATATACCTAGTTTACATTATTCTAATGATATTTTATATCCCGACGTATTTTATAGAAGTAGCTTTTAGATGAATAAACTCGTGTGTGATTCTATTATTGCATAACGCCAAAAAAACCAAAATCCAGAACACCAGCTCAAATCCAGGCTCCGTGGCTGCTACTGAGTAATTCCTCATGGAAAACCCAATAACACTTTCACCGACCTAGGAGTCGAACCCAGGACCTTATGCACAGCAGTCGAATAAATAATCATAACAAAAAAACCTTTTTAATTATTATGCTTTTTGTAAAGGTGTTAAATGTCATCATCATCCTATTAATGTTCCCACTGCTGGGACACAGGCCTCCTCTCTTTGAGAGGGAATGGGCTATAATCTACCACGCGGGCCCAGTGCGGATTGGTAGATGCCACATGTCTTCAAATTTTTGGTTCTAAGACATGCCGGTTTCCTCACGATGTTTTCCTTCACCGTTTTGAGAGCAGCGGTGATGAAATAAATTACACAAAGTAATGTGCCTGCCTGGGTTCGAAACCACGACCTGCTGTTCGTAAGTCGGGGCCGCCACCACTGGGCCACCGCTGCTCTTGTTAAATGTGTATGGTTGTAATTCAAAATGTAGTATTACCAGACTTTAAAATTCTAGGCCCAGGCCATAAAACCGAAACTGGTTTTCCTGTTTATATGTTTTTTTTTGTATTTCAAGGTCTGTTAAAACAAGTTGGTGAATTTAAATATAAGCTGTAGCGCACTTTCTTTATATTTATTATTAATTAACTTGTAAACGATTAAATCCTGATTAAATATTTTTGCTCGGTTAAAATTGATTTCAAAAGAGTTTGCAGCTGTCTTTTGAAATGAAGCAAATTATTTTTAGGAGCTCATGGGTAAATAAAAGCAGCCTCTTGGGTTCAATCTTCCGATTTAGTCGCGCTTGCCAAGGTTGGTCTGTGGATGGGTGACCACTCATTACGTACCGAGTATCCTCCGTGCCTCGGAAGGCACATTAAGTCGTTGGTCCCGGTCTCCCGGATGTCTTTTGCAGATCTTTTTACTGACAGTCGTAACAGGTACTTACTCAGTAGCCCGAAAGTCTGACAGTCAGTCTTACCAAGGGGTAATATTACCCAAACTAACTGGGCTGTGGAGGTCAGGTAGGCAGTCGTTATGAGTCGTTCCATATAAATTACTGGTAATCAGCTGCATCCGGTTAGACTGGAAGCTGACCTCAACATAGTTGGGAAAGGCTAGGCAGTTGATGATGAGTAATGTATGTTAGTGTCCCTTTAACATCACCTTTTTGTCGGAAATATACGCGGGTCAATCTTCTCCGTTTCTATACTGCCAGAATCACGTTTCTTCAAAAACCGGAGTTAAAATCGCATAATCTCTACATTTCTAAGCATAATTTAAACTCCCCCACCTCAGCGATCACTTAACTATTTAGAGGTTAATTAACATTGAAAATTAGGTTAATAACTAATAAAGAAATGTAATAAAACATGAATATGCAAGAGTTTGCCGCGAATAAGGTTATTGTGTTACTACTGCTCATCCGGTATCCGGAACTATAAGCGAGGTTATATTTTAACTAATTATAATAAACTTATATTTATAATAATAAGGATAAACGTTGTTTCTGCGGTTAATTAATTGTATAGGTAACCTAGTTGTTTGTTTAGTTAATTGTGTGTTTTTTAGAATATTTCTGCGAAGGTTCGCATAACTGTGTAGCCTTTTTTTTTTTTTGGTGGGTGGAAAATCATCGAATAACCCCCCCCCCCCCGCTCTTGGGCAGAGCGAAGGGGAGTGTCAGACTTCTACTGACTAAAAACCAAACCTATGTTCCTTCTTCGCCCTTGTGTCGGAGCCGCGTTAACCTTTCGACAAACCACAGCCCTGACGGGTAACTGTGTAGCCTACTATTTAGATTTTGTTGGTTTATCATTTCTTTGTATGTTTATGTGGCGATTTTATATTAAAAAAGAAATCTGATGATTCAACACCATCTGTCATGCCTTTTCCCAAACATTTTGAGGTCGGCTTCCAGTCTAACTTACTAAAATGAAAACTTAAAAGACCATCTCAGACAGTAATCTGCATGTAAGTCTTGTACCTATTACCAAGATTATGCCTGGACCTTAAATTAAAATAGACGACCTTTTTTTTTTGTGGTGAAAAATCAAAAAATCTTGGTGGAAAATCATCGAATAACCCCCCCCGCTCTTGGGCAGAGCGAAGGGGAGTGTCAGACTTCTACTGACTCTGATTCTGTTTCGGCTGTTTCTTATCAGTAGCCAGGTACGAAACTCCGGTCCCATGTAGCTAGTTTTAAAAAAGTGACTTGTATACTTATTTGCCAAATAAACATCAGATGTCTTTCAGTCTTTGCTTGAACAAAATACACACAAACACAAATCTTTCCTTTCATAGTCAAACGATGACTTTAAAATCCCCTGTTTTACGACACAAAGCCAGTCCTTCCACGTCGATAACAACAGTTTAGCACTTAAACAGTTACGTCAGTTAACCATAGTAGCTATCTACCCATCTCCCAAGCAACAGCGAAATATCTTTACATCTAAATATAATTTACCGCTACCATTAATACACGGAATATGTTACCCCTTTAGGTAAAAAGCGAGGTATAAAGGTAAATACTTACCGCTTAGGTCACACACTTTGATATCTGTTCAAATTCCGCAGATAACTACCGCTAGGCAGTTCCTAGGTGCCGCCTGTCGCAAACTGGACATGGAGGTATTACAGAACGGGATAGCCACTGGGTCTATTGATTGGAAGTGATTGATATCAATTGATTCGAACAAGTATAATTATGACGGATTGATTACCAAATAAACTATTGAAGGACTGTGAGTGACGGTGTGTGAAAGGAGGATGACTATTTAAAGAATGATTGAAAACAACATGAAGTACTGACTACAATAAATTGTGAAAAAGGCACGATAATTAATTACCTACTTATTTAGTCCAACCAAGGATTCAACCAAATATATCGATGGAAAGATGGAAACTGTGCTCAAACGTGCATCATCTGCGTGTGTATCTTTCAAAGAAAAGGAAGCATTGTTAATACCAAGTAGCCATCACTATCATAGTATATTAGTTAGTATAGTGTATTAGTTTGTTATTTCTGTATTCTTATTGTATGTATTTTACCTATGGGCCTTAGTTGCCTGAAATAAAATGATTATTATTATTATATTATTATTGAAAACTTTCTGTCATCCAACACACATCATCATTATTCTCTTGCCCTTATCCCAATTCATTTGTCTTTCTCATCAGACAGACACCTCCTTTCTTGCCGTATCATGATTCAATACATTACACCAACTTAAACCCTCCTTCAAAAGGAAACTCAACGTGAAAGCTAATTAAACAAGACACATAACACAACCACTCACAATTACACCTACACACTATCAAACACTAATAAAGCAATCAGCAACAATCTTCTTCTCCGTAACTCTCAAGTAATATCTATCGATACACGTAATACCACTAATTAGTGAGGTAACGGTGTCTATCGGGCTCTATCGACACTCCGCGTGTCTTTGATAGGATATCGACGCGCCCATCTTAACCTTAAGTATCGACCTCGATAAAGTACCTACACATTAGAAGACAGGGCTCTTAAAGCATTCAAGATTCGAGAAATACGTTTTGTGGTCCATTATTCTATTAAAGGTCAAGGCAGGGAGATATTTCATAGTTTCCACGTTTTGCTGATCGGTCTGCCCCTGGTTTATTATGATTATGACACTCTTCATTATCACTTCAGGGTGTAATATCCTTTACGATAGGGCAATGAGAAACTGCACTTACAGAAATCTAATTTAAGAATCCCCAGTATACGCGAAACGGTTCTCTTCTGGAATATAATTTTTCTGACCAGTTCATAAGCATTTCCGCTGTCACAATCTTCCATGACAGGGTAATGAGAACATACTATCAATGAAATCAAACCCAGGATCTCCAGAATTTCCAGTTATTCCAGGAACTACGGTAAATATCGCCAGCTTTATAAATAGGATCTGTGTTCAGATACGTCGCAGTAATAACTTGTAGTTCGTGCTCAGCATACCGAGAAGGTAATTAGTGTTTGCAACTTAATTATAATGGGGCTGAGATGTGACAAATTTGTAATTGCATGTGACTCCGTTATGTGCAGGCCCCTTGCTATGCAGCTGTAGGTTAGCTGACAAATTTTTGCTTGTAACATTACATTTGTCCAACGAATTCCAATAGGCCCACATGTAGTGTCTTGTCATTAATGGTGGTCTTTCGAAACCTATAGAAAGATATGCTTTGGTGGAGGATGATCAGTCATTAGTATCGTCCCAGCCTACCGCAAACTATAACAGATTTTACAATACCTTCTACACTTCCACTCTAGCTGCTGAGTCATACAACTGCTTCTTCTTAGCGTGTCCATTACAATTCAAATTGACTCAACCCATTATTTGGCGGCGACGAGTCTGGCAATTTTAGTAGCGTCCATCAGTTTTTGGGATGTGAAAATAAAAGGACAGGTAGGAAAGATATCAAGTGACCCATGGTTTGTGGGGCAACTGCTTAACTTCTTATTCTTCGTGTAGCTGCCACATTAACTTTTATGGCCCAAATCTTTGCCATCACATCATACCACGGCTGAACCATTCTAAATCGAACAAACTCAACAACATTTCCCTCAACAGAAAAACCATGAACTGCTCTCCAACATCCTTCTCAACTCAAGCGCACTCTAATCCCATCAATTTCGGTACTTACCCAGCAAAAACTAATCCAATAAAGATCGATTTATTGCACGAGCACTTGCGCACGCGGCTAAAAAGGGCTTCGTCTATATACAGCAGCCGGACGCCGACCACTTGCTGTATATGTGGAGATGCGCCGGCGCGTCTAACGGCGCAACGTGACCTTCTATTAATTACCGTTCGCTCCTGTATCGGGACTTCGCGTTTCTTCCTACCTCAAGGTGCTAGCAGACATTTTGTTTTTCAAAAAGGTGAGTATTCTCATATCTTGTCCTAAGGGCAAGTTGCAATCGCTTGCGAAAAGTTTCGTTTGATCAAGTGTCTGCTAATAAAATCTATTTTTGACATTTCTTTCTATCACTGATAGAATTTGATTGTGTCTAGTAGCATGGCGATATTCTGGTGACTTGCGAAGAGGCCAGCAGTGGGACAGTGAAAGACTGACATTATAATTTACCCTCTTTTATCATTGGCACTACTAAGGGCTAATACGCTTCGAGATCACCATCAACTCCAACTTTATAGCTAATTATTCACAAGAAGGACCACTAAAACCTCCACTCACGAAGTGCCTCATAAAACTATGTCCAAACTGCCAAGATTCTCAGAGACGCACTCATTTTCCAGGACCACCAGCCGCTCTCCTTCAGGAATCCGTTAGGTGATCGTTTGGCGACAAGGCGGTCCCCTGGGACGTCAAACTTGCTAATCAGTTAAAAATTACAGGGTAATTATTGTGGGAACAGGAATCGGAGGATCTCTGGGAGAATACTAATGTGCTGATTATGCAGAGAATGCCAGGGGTAATGATTATACCAAACAGGGTACATGACTGCTTCGTACAGATTTATAGACGTATATATAAAATCTGGTTTTAGTGATAAGTTATAACTATAAAGTTACTTCGTTTAGTAATTCAATAAGCTGTTGAGTTGAAAGTGTATTCTTATGAACTGTAAATTTAAAATTAATTGTTTATAAACTTGGAGATGGAAATGTTAAAGATGGTGTAATAAAATTGTTATAAACTAAAGTTGGTTTATTGAATATTATTTTTCAACACACTTGCTCATAAAGTGGCTATAATTTCACCGCAATTAGGCACATAATGACACCTATAATCAAACTGACTTTTTCATTATTATTATTCACTAGTGAGTTATAAGGTTTTTTTTTAATTTTATTGGTTGAGTTGCTACGTTCATAAAAAAGTTTCGATACAAAAAAGATCGTGTTCAATATTAAAAATAAATTAATGTACTTAGTGCTTGCTCATTTCATGCAAATTTGAATTTAAATAGATGATTTCAACTTGTACGTTTTTATTAAATGAAACTTTCACTCAAATAATATAACTTTTATTTTTTCTGTATTATAGAAAACTTTTTCCTCATTTTATACGTGGCTAAAACTCTATCGCGCTCATTCATTTAGTCTATGGTCGATCGTCATTGTTACAGTATGACCATTTTAAGTGTGAATTTCATGGTGGCGCCACTGGTCAAGAAAAAATACATCGCTACGTCAAACTTAGTACATTTATTTTAGTTCCATGTTTTCCCGCATGCACAGATAAGTTGGTCGAACTGTAGATGCGCGTGCATAGGAAAACCGATTAATTTTTCCCGCTATTGTGAAAAAAAATTAACTCGTTTTAACTGTTGAAGATGGCTTTTTAGTATTATTTTATTCAAAAGTGTGTTGAAAAACGTCGTATGATACACGTGTGTATTGATGATTACCGTCCTCGGCTTTCTTAAGACCCTCACCTGACGGCTCGGGTCTCAATGGCGCCTCAGCGGTAATCACCAACGTTACACACTTGTACCATAATGTACTATTATCACTTCTATATTGTTGAGTGAATTTATAATAATGTCATAGAGTATAGACCTATTCTAGGTCACTTCATAGCTCACAATCATTCTCTTGTCCTTATCCCAAATCCATTTGGGGTCGGCGCTGAATCGGCGTCGCCTTCTGCTTTCATACTTCTCTATTACGTCATCTATAGGACACCTCATTAGGTAACTTCATCTCTTCCAAAAAAATCCTTTTTGTAAACCTTTCTTCAATCGTAATCACTGGACTTTCCAGTTTTCTAGTGGTACTAAATCCATTACATACATACATACATATTAAATAGACACACAGTGTACATATTAAGACACATCGGCCAACAAAACTATTGGACAGGAACATTGTGCCGATGGACAAATAGAGCTTGGCGCCGCACGCAACTCTTCCGTTATTCCAAGAACATTATAATTAATATGCATAGTATAACCACTAGTATTACTAATAGAGATATTAGCTGGCTTGGCAAACTATTTATATTATAAGTTTTACTCTCACAATTTGGCAAAATGGAGATTAAAGAACCTCCTCGATGAGAATGCGGTCTCCCAAAACTGGTACTTTATGAAAAAATCTTTTGCTTGTAGATTTTGCTTAAAAAATATATCTCGTATGACTTAGGATATCATATTATCCAGTACTAACTGGCTTGTGGAGTTCAGATAGGTAGTCGCTTCATGTAAAATATTGGTATTTAGGTAGCTGCATCCGGTTAGAATGGAAGCCGACACCAACATAGTTTGGTAAAGGCTATTCCTTCTATGAATTGTTCTGAGGTTTCTGAAGTTGACACCGACGCATTGAACTTTTGGCCCTTAGATTTATGGAAAACTTTACAGCTGAAAATGATACTGAATAATTTCCGCTTGAATATTCTTGAAAAATTAGGTTAATAAGTAAAACGAAAACCATAACTACGACCTTGAAATCAGCAGCCTTGTTCACTAATAAGCCGCTAATGAAATGAGTTTTAACTAAATAACTATACTTACTACATATGTACAGTGTGTAGTATGTAATCAACATAATCTACGTCATATTTTTACGTGATCTCGTAGCCGCGTCGTGCTGTCTGCTGTGTGCAGCACGTAAAAACGTGCAGTTATCTGTGGTACACTACTTACTTAGTTGATTATACACCTACACCTACCTAGTAGCTATTATAAATTTTACATAATTTCCACGACATACTACTAATAGTTTGTTGGAAAAAACTCAGAAAGAACACTTTTTTTTCGAACTAGCCTGTATTGTCCAACTTCTGAGCAAAAGCCTTCCCCCATTTTTCCGAAACATACAAAAAAATTTGCAATTAATTCAAGATTGTATTTTTCTTATCGCTGTTATTGACTTTATAGTGCGTAGTCTTTTCCTGCCCATATGTCTCTGTGTTCGTCCACATTCCCCTTATAAAAGGGATGTTGGTTTTTTGTCCAAGCTGTGCAACTATACAAGAAGCCTTGTTTGACTTTTCGCAACCTGCCAACAAATTGCATCAGTGTAATTATGGTGCAGGCTCCTCTTTTATAAGTGTTTTGTCCCCAATATCCCACCCACCATTAACGTTATCACCACAATATTTCAAGGACAATTAGACCCTAACCCTCTTCTTAAACTCTTGCACCCAACCCTATTCCGGCGTCCATATACCATGGAACAATGGTAGCCAATTAGTTAGCCGCGGTAATGTTCCGGCCGAACTGCTCACAATGTACGTCCGTGTACACCGTTAGCTTGCACTGTAAATAATTAGTTCAATTAGCATACTCTCCATTATAGATTAATCAATGGAATGGTATCATTCTCCATGGTTAGTGGGTACAGCGTGCCCGTTTGTGAGTAGAATAGACAGTAGATGCCATTTTGTTTCTGCCATGCGAGGATGAAGAAATCGAGTTCTTGATTTGAAATATTGTGGTCTTGTCTATGGGCTTCTTAATCAGTTTCGTGCTTCGTGTTTAACCCATCTACAGTACTTAATAATTCCATGCCGTTGTGTGTCAAACGCAACGTCAAAAGCTGTAGTTGGCCTTTGGAATCAATTATTTTAGTTTATTTAATCACGGCAGCTAAAATTACCTTTGACAGCCGAGTGCTATTACAAATCTGGGGTAGGTAAACAAACATATCCAATTACCACGTCAGGGAGTTAGAAGGGTCGAAAACGTTCTGTTTATGTTTTTTTTTGCCATTAGTAAACGGATAGGGGAGACTTGTACCCTATCATTTAGTAGGGCTACCCTTCTCAACAAGCGACCTGTCATCGTACAGGTAACTTTATTTAATCTGTGGCACAGGTGTGAATTTTGACACGTAAACTATGGCGCCTGTTGGTAGGGTTGTAGAAATACGTTACAGAAAAGGTTTTGTTTAAATATTTCTAAGAGAAAAGGGCAGTCTCAAGGTTTGGATTAAACTGCGGACTTCGATTGTCAGATTTGGATAAATACAGAACAGAAGTATCTTAAGTTACCTACAAACTGTCAAATTTCTCCAAATGAATTTAAACCGTGAAATCTTGAAGGTTACGTTCAAAATCGGATGAAAGAATTTGAAAGTTTGTGGTAACTTGATGCGCTGGCGACTTTACGTAGACATTTCTCAATATGTCTGTGCCGTTTTCACCAGGATTTTCTTTTAAATAAAACGCATGAGCAATAGATGAACTGTCAATTATTCTAGCACAACACATAAAAATGTGCCAAGAAAAACACATTACAATAATGCAGCACGACCCAAATCGAAATCAGTGCATTAAAACATTATAAAGCTATAACAATACCACATAAAATTCGACCTACTTCATTGTTTTTGGGTTAATATAAACAGATCGGATATCCACGATGCGGTGCAGCGTTGAGAAACTTCGTAAACGCGACTATTTTGGGAAAATTGTTTATGTTTCTGAACGTAGTGTGTGTTTGATCAAGTCTCTGGTGCATATAGTATATACATGTACCAATATAGGTTAGGTATGAGTATGAGTCATTTACATAGAAGCGATAACAATAGTATTGATAACGTATCAGCTTGTAAATCATTGACCAGTTTGGTACAGATTAACTCTTTTTTATGATTTCTGACTGTCTTGCTTGTAAAGTGGGCACGAGGGCCTGAGTTCGATCGATTCCCTGGTAGGGCAAAAAGTTATTAGGTTTTTGCATCAGGAATTTCTCAGTAGCATCCACAGAGTCAGCATTTGTGCCCGATTGTTGTCAATAGGCTCGCCCCCTTATTATTTGGGACTTAAACATATCTGGTGAAAAGTGGATACACCTCTGCCTACTCGTTCGGGGATTACAGGCACGGTGTTGTGTCTATTTCAACATTTCGTAGCCTTAGAAAATACGTTACATTGCAAAACACATGCCCACATTAACATACAAGAAAGACACAGTCCACAGTTTTGTAAACAAAACAGTTCACAAATTGACAACTTTATTTATTTTACTATAAACGCGTTGACAGCGACTCTTGCGCAGTTTGGAGCGCACCTTATCTTTAGGCCATATGGCTGCATTTGCAATACGGTTATTCTAGGAAACCGTTGTATATGGAGTACCGGGAACTGTAAAAAACGGGCTATTTCATGATTGGACTCGTTAAAGGTAGTGATGTGTTCGTGTTTGCGGCGCGGCGCGCGGCGTAGGCGCAGCGTGTAGGATATTAGAAGCTTGGTTTTTGTTGCACTAATTATATTTTTACAAGCACCGAAATAGAAACAGGGGTTCAGTTAAGTTGGGTAGGTTAAATTGCCCATGCGCAGTGTCGATTAACTAAAACAATTAATACATTCTGATTTTCGTAAGTGGTACAATTTTAAGACAGAAGAAGGATAGTAAGAATAAGTATACTTTTCCAATAGTATTATTGGAAAAAAAATAAGGAAATATTGAATACAATCAAACAAACAAACAATAGTTCAGCGTTACCCTTATTATTATTAAAGGTTGAAATTATGCAGCAAATATTTTTATAATAAAAACAAAAAAATATATACAGACTGGACTTTGCATATTATTATTTTACAAAAAAACACTGAGTTTTAAAAAGGTAGCATGCCATACAAACAGCGTCATTTTTTATTTATTCTATGCCTGTCCTCAGTTCTGTATTTAAGTGTAGAAATACAAGAAACCTATTTTGCAAGTAATACCTGCAAACGTACTAATAAAACTGCGGTCACATAATTTGACCCTTGATTTTATAACGTCACGTGGTTTTATATCCTCTATTGTAAATCGATTCTGTGTATTACTCGTTTAACTGCCAACTCCGTGTTCATGCGAACACGGAGTTTAGTTTACACGTTTTTACATAAAAACATTTGTAAGGATAATATGTAGTGAATAATTTGTTGTGCACATAAAATTTTAATATCGATTTGTTGTTATAATAAAACACATTGTTCTGGCCCTCGAATGGGCATCGTTAGGAGTTGTCAAAATTGTGATTGTTTTTTTTTTTAAATTTGATTGCTACTCTAATTCCGACTGTCTATTAGTGTCTATGGTCAGTAAAATCATCGTGGATCCTTGATCATGGAGCTTGTAACAGCGCAGAGATATCGCAACTCTAAACAAATAATAAACATGGTAAATATCCCGTTTTGAGTTAATCAGTTAAGTGTTAATGATAACACCATACCATGCTGAACTTTGTCATTTTATGTCGTTCAGCCATAGCTTTGTTGTAACATGAATGTATTCAACTTTTAAATTCTATTTCCAAAATGTCAGCGCTATTCTTAGTGATGCAGCCAGTGCTATTTTTAAGTGGTGTCAGATTGCTTGTTATTTGAATTTCGAACAAATTTTTGCACTGTATTGTTTTTTATTTTTTTAATAGAATATAAATATAATGCGTTCCTTATTAAAATAGTTGAAAATAACTAAAAAATATTTTAATTATACCTACTAGTATTATTGACAACCCTGATATTGCATTCATCATAATAATTTATTGTTTCGTCCATATTCAATTTATGGTGCATTAAAGTAACAATAGTTCCACAACTAATTTGGCTACCGTTTGTTTGTCCACACTGATTTATTACCAGTCTTGTCCAGGCGTTTGATTGTTGTGTGGCAATTGATTATAATCTATTTAGATTTCTGAGTCCTGCCTGGCCGCATCTGACTGAGAAAATTGCATCTGACTGAGAAAATTGCTTGAAATTATTGAAATTATTGATTGATATGACGTATTCACAACGGTCTTTCATTCTAATTTATGTCGGAGCTAATCGTATAAAATAAAATATTTATGTATGCATTTTGTGAAGTAATATCCGCTAATCTTCATTAGTTCAATGCCCTGCAGATACCAGATTAGCTATTTCCTTAAATCACAGATCTGAAGCACTTAATAATTCCATGTATAAAAACCTCCTTCCTTTTTAAAATCACCAGAAAAACAAATTCACATTCTGAATTCAAATTTGTGCATTCTGTATCGATCCGATTCGCGCTCAGCCGAAGCCATACACACAAGTAGCTATACCACCGTCTGGGTGCACTATGTTAACCTAAGTTTAGCAGACAGATCAATACGGGTAGCAGACGCGCTCCGCCGGTTTTGTTTTACTTCTCCGTCTGGACTATGTTCTGAATTGCAAGCAATGAGTTTATTTGCGTCTGGAGATTAGTCAACTGGAATAGAAGTGAGGTTTATCTTTTTGTGTAATCAGGCGCACGTCCTGATTGGAAGAATAATTCTTTGATGGTAGTATTACCGGAATTCTCTTATTGTAACAAAAATTGATCATAAACCTCCTCAATTTGTTTTTTTTTTTAAGTTGGTTAAAATTCACATAGAAATTCCTGCATATATTAAACATTATTTAATGTTGCAACATAATTTACTGCATCAATGTCATTGACCAAATTGGTATGAATGAGCAGAGGCGGTCTTTTTGGCAGTCATTGATAAAAAATCAGGTAGGTACCTATGAAAAAGCTAAGCAACCAAAACTTTTTTTAGTTTTTATAGTTTAAATGTAATTTGGCTAAAATACCAAAAATAACACCAATTTTGGTAATTATTCGATGCTATGTAAAGTTTTTTTCAGGAATATTTATGATTTTGAATTGAGGTATTTTAAAATTTCAAAATTTCTACAATTTTGTTGGAATACAAGACCAATGACCACCGCCATTAATAGCAATTTCTGTCCTCCCCTACTTATACGTCATTCCAGAATAGTCTGGATCACCTTCCACACCCATTTCCTTCCTACAAAATTAGCAAAGTTATGTTCTCACACGTTACTATAGAAGTAGCAATAAACTATCGAACCCAAGCTTCGGCACTTCGGTACCGAAACGAACGGTAATGAGGAAATGCATAAAAACAGACAACATCTAAACTTAGCGGAGATGGCTATTATATTATAGACGGCACGGTTGGCGCAGTGGCTGAGAGATTGGACTGCTGCGCTGGGTGTCGCGGGTTCGATCCCCGCACGGAACAAATATTTGTATGGCCTACAGATTGTTGTTTCGGGTCTGGGTGTGTTTGTGTATGTGAGTTTAAATGTTTGTGAACGCACCCACGATACAGGAGAAATTCCTAGTGTGGGGCAAAGTTTAAAAAAAAAAAAAAAAATGTGTTAACGAAAAAGCAGTTTCCTCAAATGTAAAGACGCCAGCACATCATACTACTAGAATCTGTCAAATTTCTGTCAGTTCTACACATTTTTGACTTTTCCCAAAACATTCGTGTCTAATGAAATGACTATCGATACTTAGGCGGTAAGTTCAAAATGAAATCGGAGATCAAATCGATTAAAATTCTGATATCTTTATCAGAATTTTTAACCTTCTTAGGTTTATCAAAATCGCTGAAGCTCATATAACATTAATTATACCAGTTAACATTAATTATACGAGTTAAAATGTATGTTAAAATATAAATTAAGGGAAAATTCTGATCTTTCGGCTTTGATATTTCGAAACTAACACTTCGAAATTCCCGATCGTCTTAAACTAACAAGACTGCATGCCTGATTTTTTTGATACTGCATTTGACTATTCAACGAAAAACCGTAAAGAAAAACTTAGAAAATTATTAGTTACAATTCATGCTAAATCAGCTATTCAAGCAACCCTAGAATTCTGCAGGCCTGACAAAAGCTTAACTGGCACGTGTGCACGATTTATTTCGGTAAGCAGGTCGCCGGGGTCAACGACCGGCGCGTCGCGACGTCTAATAATAAAGATGCGCAAGCGCAGCGCAGGTGCAGCGAGGGGAGGGAGGGGGGGGGGGCAAAGATTGATGGCTCAGATGAAAATAGACGGCTCAAAAATTCTAAGTTAAGGTATAATGCTTTGATGTTAAAAGTCACGTCACATGTGTTCCGTTTTATTGGTCGGATGACATTGACATAAGAAAATATGTGTTTTGAATTTGGAATTGAGGATGTTGTAATTTTTTTTTTGTGAGACGTAAATATTTAGTTTACAAAATGATGTCTGCAGCTTTTGATTGTCACTGCTTTTTTTTTCTTTAGCCTTTGGGCGAAAGCCTCCCCCTCTCTTCTCTCCGGCCAGTCTCGCACAGAAGTCTCTAAGTGGTTGCATTAATTTATTTACATCTAAGTGAATATTTCTTCAAACTCCAGTACGACCTAAAAATATGTTCAGCACATGTCTATGCGGAACTTGGTTTCTAAGAAAACCGCCGCAACATCTGGCTAGCATTTAGTCTAGTACAATTAAAATAGGTTAGGTTTCAGTGAATTTTCTAGGAACTCCGCTGGCAGTTAGACTAAACTAACGTAAATAAATCTTTCTGGGTGTTTGTTGTTCTTGGCTGGGAAGAAACTTGCTGAAGATTAAAGATATTCCTATTTTATTGAGAATTTCACTACCTATAGCAATAAAACGCAGACAGCTCATCCAAGATCTGGCAAGAATATTGTTATGTTTAATGTGGATGGATATAAGAGTAGAGGAAGACCAAAAATGGTGATGATGGATGGTTTGGAATGTGATTGGATGTAAAGAATGATTATGGCAAGAAAGATGACCAGATGGTCAGATGACCTGAAGAATAATACAGAACTATGGTAGAAGAACATACCCACACTGTTACTTTGCAATAAATGTGTTGACTTTGAGAAAACAATCATGCTGCGCTGACTCCAAATGAAGTGCTATAAGGGCAAGAGAATAATGACCTCTTCAAAGCACGACGTAATCATCTAAATGATTGCGTCTAGTACCTAGATGTAATTTGAGAAATCCGCAATTACTATTCATCCCTGATTATAAAACTACGTAGAGGAGACAGAAGAACGATTATGCAAACAAGAATTTAATAACAAAAAAAGCTTTTAATATTAAAAATACATTTAAACAGAGTATCTGAATATTATCAATGTAAGTACAAAATAAAGTCCATACTTGTTCAAATTAACATCCAAATCGCGGAGCTGATTGCAAATACTGATATCAAAATGGTCTTTCAAATGCTCCATGTAGAGTTAAAATAGGTTTATGTATTGATATAAATGCAAGTAAATTGTTGCGGTACAAATAGACGTAATAGAACGTCAATGTATTCATAAATATTCCTGTTTCATTATATTTAAAGCTGTATTAGTGGATTTGAAGCGAGTACGAAGAAGGACCTTGATGAACCTAGAGCAATTTTTTACACGACTAATTCTAAGCCAATAGGGAGTTTAATGATTTTAGCTATATGTATTAGCCCTGTGTAACAAGACTTTTAACGAAGCCGAATTGCACTTGTGCTTTCTGGCATTGCGATTTTCGTTTTGTTCTGGGCCATGTCTGGGAAGTGGGAACCTTCTCGTTCTCTAGAACCTTCCAGAATCCTTCTAGAACCTTGTAGATATTGGAGGTCCAACGGTAAGTAAGGTACCACTTTTTCAATAACTTTAGGTGAAATACTTGTTATTACCATTGCCTCAGCATAAAGGTTCTTATGTGTGTTACATTGGGTCCTACAGTAAAACGTGATTTTCTTTAAAAAGAAAGTTACTTCCCATCAATATATTTTGCGTAGTTACTTCTCAATTAAATAATATCGTTTCAATAAAAAATATACTTTTAGCTGAGCTTCAAAAGCGACACAAGCTGAGCACAAACCGCTTACCCATAGGATGCGGTCAATGCGGTGCTAATTTCCCGTATCATAAGCACAAGTTACAGATATAAATCGGCCAATTAAAACAAAGTATTGATGCGTACGCGCAGTTATCCGGTGGCTGCACTTTTAATTAAGCAGGGTTATAACCGTTTTGTACTTCAAGATTGTGTTGTCTGTGGTATAAGGAATAAGGATGGGTGGAATATGATTCTTGGAGGAAAACGTAATGTTTTTCGTGACATTATTTTAGGGTTTTTTTTGACGGATTGCCAACCAATAATTTACTGTATTTTGTGTATATAGTTCTCGGAATTTCTATCTGAAACGTATGCCTATCTATATAGTGTGGTTAGTGGCTAGCCTCGTATCAGAGCTTCTATGCCGCCCTTGGGCCTCTTGACTTGGCATGGCGTATGCCCCATGAATTTATAAGAAATTCGTTGGGTATAATGTTTTTCAAAGGACCGTCTCTTGCAGATTCCAAAGAAAAATACCAAGTTATTATTTTATCTTTCAGCAACAGATGTTTTGCCATAAACCCAAGTAGGCTGATGTCGTAAGCTATCAGAAAGTTCCAGATAACTTCGTATCTACTTCTGTATGTACCTGTACTGTAAATAGACGTACAAACCGGCATTATTGGCTTACATATTACGTGTAGCGATTACCACTATCGATGGCCGCTGTTACGATTACTGTCGAGTGTCGACCGAGAATCGACTAACTACTCGACTAGTGATGCGACATCTTACTAATGGAGTAACTTGTAACATCGATATCGAGTTATCTTAATTAAGCCAATTAGTTTTTATGTTCTCGCACTAATTGTGCAGTTACAAACATGTTCGTTTTTACAACTCACACGGTCGAAATAAACTCCCATTTATGTGCGTTAATAAGTAGAAATATTCCCTGTATTACTAGTTTTCTTAATCATTAAAATAAAAGACGGCTTCGTCATTCTATTTACATATTTTGCCATATTTTAAGTATAATCAGTGTAATATTGATAATTAAGATGCTCATAATCGACTAATAAATCGCTAATAATCGACTAATTAATACTAATATAGGCTCCATCAATTACGGCAATATACAGCCCTAACTTTCTTTTTATTGTTATTATTATTTAAATTAAGTAATCAGAAAATTTCGGTTTTACTTCGCTTGTCTATCACTTTATATTATTACATCGTTAAATTTCAAGTTTCATCTATACATTCGCCCACATGGAACAACTTTCTAATCGCGGTTATAGTAAAACATTCAGTTAATTAGTCGATTAGTGAGGGGGACTGACTATTAGGCACATGTTAGTCGAGTGCCTAAGACCTAGGTTCCAAATAAGGTGTTTTATGACTTGTTTTGCTCGGCCGGCGCGCACGCACCTTTTGCGGATTAATAGATTTAGTTACACAATAACAAAACGTAGGACAGATGTCTGTGAAAGCAATAAACCACATGGTAGCTAGCTTTGTAAGGATCCTAGGATCAGTAACCCCATGGAAACTCGTTTGGCGACATAAATTCACTTCTTCATTCAGCTTTATGAAAGATACCGAGTACTTTTGATGTTTTTCATTACAAGGCATCGTCATCGGGTAATGACATCCTCCTTCGTTTAACTTATCGTTGATTTACGCAATTTTGAACCGTAATGATGCTTGTTTTATTCAAAGGAAATACTGCTAATTCAGATCTAGTCGATATTCCGTATGTGGAATTGGAATTGTGGTTATCTGGTAAGTACTTGAATTGAATCAAAGCTTACAGAACTACCTTCACTAAAGCCATGTTAGTAGTTGCATTTTTATTAGTTTTATTTCTAAAATATGGTAAATCTTAGGTGTTAATTGTGGAAAAAGTAAAATAAAATTAAACTAACTTCATTCGACAATAATGATAAATCAAAATCAACGTTAATTGCTGCATTTGAATATTATAGCCCAAATCTAAAAAGCCCATAAATTCGCTGACACATAAATAAGGTAAATGAATCCCAATTCCGATTCCCATGACATTATACGACCATAGACAAGTTCGACGCAATGAAATGTCAACTTATGTCAATAAATATTTCAAAATCGATGTGATCTCTCAATTTGTTAATTTAAGTAGATAAATATGCATTAAAAAACAATAAAAAATCCTTTAACATTACACCGGTATGCCACCTACAAACGTGAAATTACAACGACTACATTATACACCTTAATTTATTGTTATTGTCACTCTAGATATTTAAATATCGCTCAAATTTACATACAAACGGACCACCCTATATTTTTTTTCAACCGGTATAGAGGTTCTTAAAACAAGACTTTACTGTTAGCTACCCTTGATATAAATATGTAAATCGTGGCTGAATATTATGTTAATGTCACGATCATTTCGCAGAAAAAAAAACTAGGACGAATGCAAGGCACACAACCTGACTAACATAATCGTGTTACAAAGATGTTTTGATTAAAAAGTTACATTTCATATTTATAGTATTTCTCGTTTTGTTATTTTGACATGGTTGTAAATTATTTAATCTTTACGAATGATGTCTAAAACCAACGTTTATTTTTAATTTTTACCGAGGAGGCCGTGACCGCTATTACTATCGCACGAACTCTGGCAAATTACTTTTTCTTAATTAAAAAACAGGTACTGTAGCGGGTCGAGATAACGAAATGCTAAAAATATATAGTAGATTAGTGAACTTCTAAACTGTAGATTTAGAATTAAAAAGTTTACGTTAACGTGGTGCCTACACGACTGACACAAATAAGAGGACTTATCAGTTAAGTAGTATGGGAATCGGCCGTATCACAGGCCTAAAGTAGTATAAAACTATAAAAATAAATCGTAGCATCTTGATTGAAAGTGAAGGTAGGCGCACCTGTGACGACGGGCAGCCGTGACCGGTCGGTTCTGCTCTTTTTCGTCAGGTCACTGTGACAATTTGGAGTACCGTTACAGATTTTAAACATGGAACTTACGAAACATTTATAGTTTTAAAAAATATGAGCAAAGAGTTTCTGGACAAAACTGAATCTGTCAACGCAGTGGTCGAGGCATGAGTCATCTCATCTCATTCTGCTGCACGTTGGTTCCGAGGCAACGGACAGGACAATGTCTAGAAAAACGGCTACGGCACAAAACGGGACACGGACGAAAAAAAAACGTCCCACTGAAACGTGCACCGTTGCACAGACATGATTGAGTAATAATGCATGATTTATTTACGATGTGGTAATTTCCTGACCGGCCTTTTTAGGTAATTCGCAGCGAGTTGGGTTGCCTTAACTCATACGAGAGTTACTTTGAAGGCGTGTTTTATGTTCTCAGTTAATATTTTGTGTTTGTATGTGAAAGATTTATGGCATCATAAATATATTTTTGTCTTGTGCTCCGTATGACCTAAACGATGGGAGCAAAAAATTCAATTGTCAGTGCATGGCCAGCGCAGTATTTATTTGTACTTAGTCTACTTAGGTTCCAAAATCGATTATAGGATTTAATTTGTAATAGAAGTTTGCTCTAACGTTTTTTTTTTCTTGATTAGTGTTCATTTCAATTTTAAATACAACCTCTCTGTTAACCTCGACCAAATGGTCCGTATTCCGAACATGGTGAGATTAGCAAGTGACTTGAAGTGACCCAGTGGTAAGACATGTAATGTTCATCTATACTTGGTCACAGGCTACCTACAGATGCGTTCTTTTTGCGCCAAGGAGACATAATGACCTAAGCTGTCTCGATTAATGGAGAAAAAAACCTAACTGGTGGAATAATAACTACGCTGCATGTAGCAAAAGACATCTGCGTTCATTTTTTAAGTAAATAACGCGTAGCGAATATACAAACTTGTTACACCGAAAACTTATGTCCAGATACAATCTACGCTCTCTACGCTCCATGTTATAAGGACTAGAGGAATTAACAAATACAACACACATTCGTACATCCACAATCAGATAAAATACACTCTTTATGTCATATTTTTATCGGTGTCACGACATTTTACATCATAATACGCTAAGATACCTGATGCATTTGACAAGGAGCCGTCCCGTTGGATCAGAAAGTAGACGCATCAGATAACGTGTGGGCGAGACGCAACGCCACGGTAATATTATTTAAACTGTGGCACTGGCAACGCGTTGGCGGGAAATCAAACGTCACGTTGACAGCGCGCGTAACTTGACAAATAACTTTTTTCTTTTGTTTGCTTTCGGCCAGTACCACACCATAAAAGGAGGTGTTAAATGTTTACAGATCTCATCAACACCTCAAGTTATAAGATTGTCGACTATTTCTATAAAAGGGAGGCAACAATTTTGAAATGCTCACTGTAAACACGTTTTTCAATAAACAAGCGTGGTAATACACTGTGGAAATTGTCACGTTTAATTTTTATTGGGCACGACATGGCTGTTTCAACTTGTCTGTGAAGTTTATGCAATTTTCAATGAATAATGATAACATTCAATTTAAATTAGTTTACAGTGAAGTGGGTATGTAGCTGAATTTGTAACCGACGGTGATTTAACTCGAGCAGTTTAGGAATTATGTTGAGATAAGGGAGTATGACGAAATGCATGAATAATTTAGGCCTAAATGTGGGTTATGCTTATGGATACAATATTAGATGATAGTACTAACTCATGAAGGCTCACGCTTAACCGTAGATATAATCAGAACTAAATTTATCACAATTTACTTTATCTATACATTTAAACTAGCTGGCTAATATTATATCAACCTATGAGTACATTTTTTTTTGCCTCATAAGACCCATTGTTGTTGTCCCAACTCAGCCTACGTAACAAGTGGCCCAAAAAACGGAACATAGCAAAAACGAAATCAATCTCTATGCTTATTTATAACTGTCAAATTAATGCCATACAGATGGTATATCTGACTTTTATCCGTATTATTTATTGATATTTTGTTCCTATTTAGAAGACTGAATTAAATATAACAGTATGGCTTAACCGAATCCGTAAACCGGTATATATTCGCTAGTCATATAATACCACCTTAAGAGGGCGAACATACATAGCGGACTCGGAAAGAGATCTAAGTTAAAAAAAAAACCTTTCAGTTCAGACTACAAATTATAAGTTTTCGACTGCAATGAAGCAAACGACAGAGCTTTACAGATACAGGTCGGACAAAATCTGAGTCATCGATTCGAGAAGAAGATGACTGCAGTGATCGACTCAAGCCGATTCCTCGTCGACAAGTGTGGTCACCCCTTAAACGATTAAACACCAACGCTGCGCACACGCATACAATATGGACACTATAACATAATTATAAATAATTAACCACTAGTAATAGGCCTTGCACTTATTACGAAAACTCATTACAACATAACAAGTACCATGATATTTCCAATTATTAATTTATACTGATTTACAAAAGGTCATACAAAGAAAAGAGCCAGTTTCGGCCATTTTAATTTATTAATGACACTGACAGTAGCTGTTTAATAAAACATTGGATACAGGTTGCGAAACTATGCAACCAGTTTGGATATCGGACAATATGGAATCCGTTACGTATGCTAAATCTTATAGCTGGATTTATTTACTGTTTTGATACGAATAGCGAATCTGTTTTATTATAATCTTGAATGTTTTCGTCTGATAATGATAAGAAAGACACATGACACTGATGACACAGTCTAAACCGGTGAGAGAGAACCCTGCAATATGCACTCTCCTGAGTCCCTGCAGTGGGAACATTATAGGCTGATGATGATGATGAACTTTCATACTTTTCGTCCCAGTTTTCTCTTTTCCGATGGAAAACCATATTCAGTTGCATTTACTTATGTATGTATAGAAATATTATTTAATTTAAATTAAAATACACGTAAGCACCGTAAGGACAAACAGCTCATTCATAAAAAATTAGACCTTCTGCAATTAGTACAATTAGCAAATATTTTCTGTATCACGTTATTGTTAAATAACCTTCATTTATAACGTCATAATTATAACAGATACTCGTTATTGACTCAATTTTAAAAGAGCTTATGTCACTCAATGAGTGTTTTGGAAGATTGAAAGTTGTAAAGCCTTACAAATTGTCATGGGCAGGCGCACTAAGGGGTCGCTAACCTAAAGTAATTTTTGCTATAAGTCCGTAAATATGACATTGATAAAATATCGTGACACATCCACATAAACGTTCTGCAATGAGTGGCAAAAAAAAGTATAATTAATTAAACATACACACCAAGCTAATTAAAATAGTAATCAACACTTGCTTACCATAATGAGAGCAAAAACTTAATCTGAAACCTCATAATGACTTTGTTGGAGTCCAAAACGGCATAACTTACCTGTAAAGAGAAAAAATCATTAATTAAAATGTTGAAATGTACGGATAAAAACGTTAGCATGTAATGTAGGAGGTGAGCAATGAAGAGCAGTATATTTTAAAAAGTTTTCCGTGTCCATAAAATTGCGTTAAAATGGTGATATTTAAACGAAAAATGGTAAATAAGCTGGGGAAGTTATTTTGTATGGAATGTTATTTATTGTAAATTTACAGTAGGTAGTATACTTTACTGATCCACTATAGAAGTAAAAAGCTTTTTGTTTTGCATGTAGAAGAGTTTCATTAGTTCTTTGACAGTCGTTACAAGCAATTAGTAGCCTGAAAGTCTGACAACCAGTCTTACCTATGGGTATCGTTTTACCCAGTACTAACCGGTGGATAGTTCAAACGCACTGTGGCTCTAGCATTTCGTCTTATTTCATCATGAAATAATGAGATAAAAATACAGAATCTGCCGCCAAAATTGGCAACTACCGAATCGAAATGAAATTGCGTATCGTCTTTATTTACATAAAGACGTTAAAAGGATATTTACGCTCAATTTATGCGAACTCTCGCCTGTTTCGTTATTAAATATACGTACACTCAACGACCAATCAAGCTTTACGTAACCAGTTTATGCGGACCTCTTATAGTATTGGAAATGGCAATGTAATACTGGAAAAGTATAGCTTGATGTGTACAAAAGTCTTAAAACTGCATTAAACCGAAATGTTTTAAACTATTTTCTGAGTAAATTCGATGAAAACTTTCATAAGTTCCTCTTACACGCATTTAATATGCATTAACTTGAAGTGTATTTAAAAACTGTATGCAAACGTAATTCGTTTTCTATACTAATCTATACTAATATTATAAAGAGGTAAAGTTTGTGTGTTTGTATATTTGTTAAATTGTAAGGGGTAATCTCGGGATCTACTGAACCGATTTTAAAAATTCTTTCACCAATAGAAAGCCACATTATTGCTGAGTGTCATAGGCTACTTTTATCCCTGTATTCCCACGGGAACGGGATCTACGCGGGTGAAACCGCGGGACGTCAGCTAGTAATTAATAAGTTTTTACGCCTTGTAGTAAATGTGCTTGTACGTCTTGTAAGTTGTAACCATCTCGAGCAGTCCTAAACATAAGCATACTGTACATTGCCGGTTGTTATTTGTAGATCTTTGCCACTCGAAAGGTAGTCACTAGTAGTCAGTGGCCCGGAGGTCTGACCACCAGTCTTATGGGCCTACTACACGCACGCACTTCCCCACAGTTTTGCCTGCGGGATTGCACGGTGCACACAGTACATCGCGCGTGTGGTTTGTAACGGTAATACAGTTTTACCAACCATACGCGCGATGTACTGTGAAGTGTGAACGAAAACTGTGGGGAAGTGCGTGCGTGTAGTAGGCCCATTACCAAGGGGTATCGTATTACCCAGTACTAACTGTCGCTGTCGCTCCACATAAAATACTGGTATTCAGCCACATCGGTTAGACTGGATGCCGATCCCAACATAGGAAAATGCAAGGCAGAGTATGACGACCTTCATTCACCATTCCAACCATCAAAATTACCTACCGTACCGGTAGATAAATTAGCATCTGTCACCTACACCAAAGACAAGACAAACTTCTGTGGACATAGCTGACTTAGCATTAGAAGGGTCTTTGGCGGGAATTTGAATTGAAAGGGCGCTAAAATTTGCTAATTTGGAAAAAATTGATATTTTTGTATAAATTATAGTTAAAATTCGATTAATTGTAAAAATTTGTAAATAATCGTTTTGTAAGTAAATATAATGTTAAACAGTGAGGCCGGGGGTGAAATCCCCCCGGCCACCAAAGGCCCGGGGTCTTCGGGCAAGCGGGCCAGAAAAATGGACGAAAATGATGATGTTAGCGGCGGTGGTGAGGAAAGTTTGAACTTTTTACCTTTTCTCAAACCTAACTATAAAAGACTGTACCCTGAAAATTCTACAAAATATGAATTCAAAGTGTTTGTTGAAAGCAGTAATAATGAACGATTGGGCAACAAAAGTCCCATTTACCTTAATCATATATTCACGGCAGAAATTAAAGGAGTAGTGGCCATTCACAGAGTGAACGCGAATAAAATTGCGGTTATATTTAAACAATACAATACTGCCAACAATTTTTTGGCAAATAATGTCTTTCTGGAAAGATATAAATTGAAGGCATTCATCCCTGCAGCTCAAATTGAAAAAACTGGAATCATCCGATATGTTCCAACTAACATTTCTAATAAAGAACTATATTGCAAGTTATCTTCTACATATGAAATTATTGCTGTGCGTCGCTTTTTTAGAAAAGTAAACAATGAAAAAGTGCCTTTACAAACTGTCAGCATAACTTTCCTAGCCAATACATTACCTGATTCTGTACAGTATGACTTGTTTTCATACCGCGTATTTGAGTACATCCCTCCTCTGCAACAGTGTTATAGATGTTTTAAATTTAATCACTCGGCAAAGGTCTGTAACGGCAAACAGCGCTGCAGTATCTGCTCGGGTGAACACTATTACAAAGACTGTGATAAACCTAATGAACTAAGTTGTATCAATTGTAGTGGACCACATCTAGCAATTTCAAACTCATGTCCTGTTAAAATAAAGAAAAATCTAGAAAAGAAAAACAAAATTACGTATGCTAGCACTGTTGCCGTTACAAACGGAAAGAAAAATTTAAATGCTGATGATTTTCCAGCTCTTGTATATAATAATAAAAATATTGTAAATAAATCAAACAGTAACCCTGATGTCCCTGTACAAAAAACTGTAAATAAAGTTCAGCAATCTGTGAAATCTGTTACACAGAGATCTCTATCTATTGATGAACTTAAAAGTCAATTAATTAATAATGCTGACTTAACCAATGCTATAGTTCGAACTTTAATTTCTATAGCTAACAAAGGTGACGACACTCCAATTACTTCTATTACCATTAAAGATTTATTACTCAAAAACCTTTCTTAATTTATGGATTATAGTACCTCAAATAAGTCTTCTCTAAGAATAGCCCAATTTAATATTCAAAGTATTTATAATAAAGTCCCTCTTTTGTTAACTTTTCTACGAGAAAATGACATTGATATATGCTTATTAAATGAAACTTGGTTGCGAGACAGTAGACCTTGTCGTATACCTGGATATAACATGTATTATAAAAATGCTTCAAATGAACATGGTGGGGTAGCCATACTAATTAAACCACATTTAAAATACAAAGCACTTTCCACAGTATTTTATGATGAACTGCAAACTGTGGCATTGTCCATATCTACTTCTAGAGGAGATATTACTATTTTGTGTGTTTATTGCCCCCCTACGGGCCCACTTAGAACTAACAACTTACGTGACCTTATTCACAATCTTCCTAAGCCTATATTCGTGGCTGGAGACTTTAACGCTCATCACATTGCTTTCGGATGCATATCAAATAAACGAAGAGGAGAGCAATTATATACTGTTATAGATGAGTTAGATTTATGTATACTAAACGAAGGTGACGTTACTACTATGCAATATCCAAATCGTAATCCATCAGCTATTGATGTGTCTTTGGCTAGCCCATCAATTACCCCTCTTTGTAAATGGTCAGTCCATGATGATAACATGGGCAGTTATCATTTCCCAACAATAACAGAAATAACTATTATAACTGATCAATACAATGTTAATCCTCCTATGAATAAATTTATATATAATAAAGCTGATTGGAACCAGTATGATGAACTTTCGAAAACATGTTTTGATAATATTATTCCTAACAGATGTGACCCTCTTAGCTCTTACAATTCATTCTGTGATACACTTTCTACCCTGAAATCAAAATGTGTACCAAAATTTACCAAATCCACAGAATACAAAAGTAGGCCACCTGCACCTTGGTGGAACGATAAATGTAAAAATAGCGTCATTGCATCTAAAGAGGCTTTAAAATTATACAGGAGACTACCTACTATTGGAAATTATATATCTTACAAAAAAGCAGATGCTTTGAAAAAACGAACTATTGCCGAAGAGAAAAAGAATAGTTGGAGATCATTGTGTGACAGTTTTAACAGAACTACGCCTATTTCAACCATTTGGAATAATATTAAGAAATTTAAAGGACTTAAAGTTAACAAATCTTACTCTGATGAATTTATTCCACAATTTTTAAACAAATTATCTGATAATGACAATGAAAAAACAACTGATTTAAATACTTTTTTTAATTTACATAACAATGACAATAAATCAAAATATTTGCTAGACCCATTTACATGGTGCGAGTTCTTGATCTGTCTTCAATCTAGAAAAAATACTACTCCAGGAATGGATGATTTTCCCTATATCTTGATTAGCAAATTAAATATGAAAGCTCAGAAGTTATTTTTAGTTATTCTCAATAATCTTTGGCATAAACAAATAATACCATTGTCATGGAAAACACAATGTGTTATTCCGGTTCTGAAGCTTGACAAGCCTCCAAATAACTGTGACTCTTATAGGCCTATTTCATTATCTTCTTGCTTAGGAAAAATATTTGAAAATATGGTAAAACTTCGTCTGGATCATTTTGCTGAATCAAATAGTCTTCTACCAAATATCCAATATGGTTTCAGAAGAGGCAGAAGTTGTGCTGACAGCTTCACTTGTCTCGTTTCAGATCTGAAATATGCAAAACAAAATAAGAAAAGTGTAGCAAGTGCCTTTTTAGATATTCAAGGGGCATTTGACAATGTTCAACCTCAAATTCTAGTTCAGGTGTTATCGGGGTTAGGCATACCTGGCCTACTTTGCAAGTGGATTTATGAATTCATAAGCAATAGAATTCTATATGTTAAATATAACAACATTTTACATGGACCTAGAACTGTCTCTAAAGGCACAATGCAAGGGGCCACATTGTCCCCACTTCTATATAATTTATATACATCTGAAATTTGTAAATATGTAAATACTGAAAATGTAAATATTCTCCAATTTGCAGATGACTTAGTGATATACAGTGTAAATAATAATATTGACATGGCTATTGATAATGTTAATTCAACTCTTGTTAAATTAAATGGGTATTATGATAAATTGCAACTTAAAATTAATCCCCTCAAAAGTAGTGCCATGATTTTTAGCAAAGATTTTCCTTCTACTGCACTCTTGTACAATGATCAAGCTATTCCTGTGGTTGACCAGCATAAATTTTTGGGTGTAATTATTGACAAAGATTTATCCTTTAAGCCACATATTAACTACATTGCACAAAGAGCAATGAAAGGCTTGAACATCATCAAATGTTTAACTGGGGTATCATGGGGAGCAGATCCATTGACTCTCTCCATTTTGTACAAAGCTGTTATAAGGAGTCATTTTGACTATAGTTGTATAGCCTATTTAGATAGTAAACATGTAAATAAATTAGACTTAATACAGAATAAGGCCTTGAGGACTATATCTGGGGCCATGTGCTCTACTCCTATTAGAGCCATGGAGGTTGAAACTCTTATAATGCCACTGTCTCTTAGACGTTTGTTACTTGCAAAAAGATTTTGTGTAAAACTCTTAGCCACCAACAATCAATATGCCATTAAAAAGATCATACCTTACTCGATACCAATTCCAACTCCATTAACTTCAGCTGCTGATATTCTAAGCCACAAATTTCCAAGATTATCCCAAATTCTAGTAGACCTGAACAAAAAACATCAGAAATTACAGAAAACAAGTTTATGGCCCTTTTATGCTAAACAATTTTATACATTGATAAATGAAATTAACATTATTAAAGTAGAAGTAAATAATAATCTAGATTTACTACAGTTTTTAGATGAAAACAAATACTACACTTTATATACAGACGGAAGTAAAACTAATTCACATGTACGAAGTGCCATTTATGATCCCCGGATAGAGTTTTGTCAGAGCTTTATTCTGGATACTACTTGTAGTATATTTACAGCAGAGGCATATGCAGTCTTTGAAGCACTTAAACATATTTACTTTATAAATAGTTGTAATAAAAACTTCCTTATTTTGACTGACTCTCTCAGTGTGATTAAATGTCTAGAAAATTATAATGTACATTTTAAAACAAGTTATATTGTTTATAAAATTAAAGAGATATTACTTGCCTTACGTCAAAAAGATGTTGAAGTCGCCTTTCTGTGGATTCCTTCACATAAAGGCATTACCGGTAATGAAGTAGCGGACAAGGCTGCATGTGAAGGGTTAAACTCATTAGATGTAAGACTTATTACTGATATTCCATTTACCGATACCTATAATGAAATAAGAAAAGATGTGTTATTGCTATGGGATGATGTCTGGAAGAAAGACAGAGAAACTAAAGGCAAATGGTATGGAAGCATTCAAGAAGTAATACCTGCGAAGCCTTGGTACACCAAGCTAAAAGTAGCTAGCAGAGATTTTATAACCACTATTAACCGACTACGATTTGGCCACCACAAAACTCCTGCACATTTGGGACGGCTCAATATAATACCAACGAATTTATGCCCGTACTGTAACAATAATCAAGTTGGTGATATTCATCATCTGATATTTAAATGTTGTCAGTTTAATATTCAACGACTTTTGCTTGCCAGTGAACTGACAGGAAGTGATAGTGAAAGTACAAAAATTGATAATAATGAAGCCCGCCGCTTAGAAGACTACTTAAAAAATCACAAGAATTTTATTCCATTATATAATTATATAAAACATACAATTGAAAAATTGTAAATACGGAGAAAATGAAGACTTGGCTATCTACTCAGATCAAATAAAATGAAAATTGTAAAGACGAATAAAATGAAGATTTGGCTTAAAGGACTTTGTATCCAAGCCAAAATCATTTATAAAAAAAAATAGCATTAGAAGCCGCGTAGGCGTCGAGGCCGACACACGCGCCTCCAAGCAAACAATCAATGAATGAAAAATTATCTTTATTAATAAACCATGACTGTACTGACAAGCCGCAATTAGCTTTTGTAGACGTGAATTTACTCATAACTTGTCTATGTCATCAATGAAAGAACGGGATTTAAATTGGCGCCATGTTTTGACGTTAGTGATAATTTTTATCTGTGGATTCGGAGATTTATTTTTTCTTTTTCTATAGACAATGTTTAATAAAAGTCCTTTTAGATGCTGCTATGAAAAAGTGTATACTCAGCTAAATTAATTCGTTTTAAATAGAAATTTATACGACAACCGTTTAATGGGCGTAATGACTTATTTGTTAAACTATTAAAAGCATCTTATTTATATTAGAGCAGCAGGTGCTCTGTGATCAAGATATCGTCAGTGCTGTGTTTTATTTTCGACCATAAATATCCTTACCTTCTTAGATGCTAAAGAAATTATCCCATTTTATTATATTTTCCGCTTTCATCCTCTTTATGTGCTGCCTGAAGACGCAAACGATCGTAATTTATTAGGTCGTTTGCAAGGCACATCAGTTATTTATTCATTTATTGGACTTATCCTAGAAGTACAGTCGCCCGCGCATGAAGTAAAATCAAACTGTAACTTTTTTTCATTCGATTTTGAACTGAACCATCATCATTTAAATTTTAACCACCTATGGTTTAAAATCATTCAGAAGAAATTTTACAGTTTTTGGTAATTTGATACGCTGGAGTACGTTCAACATGGGCTTCATGTCTTTCCAACTCCTTTTTTTTTTAAAAGCCTTTTCTGTCCCACTGCTGGGCAAAGGCCTCCCCCAATTCTTTCCAAGTGCTCTTTTCCTGAGCCACCTCGAACCAGCCCTCGTGGTGTGCGTCCAGATCATCTCGCCACCTCTTTCTGGGCCGGCCTCGGCGGCGCCGTCCGTCTTCCGGCAACCATCGTGTTGAGGCTTTTGCCCAGCGGTCTTCGTGCATGCGGCTGACGTGAGCCGCCCAATCCCATTTTAGCCTAGCAGCCTTCTTGCCAACATCCACTATGCCCATTTTTGAGCGCAGCGTGGTGTTTCGTATTCGATCTTGTCTTTTGACACCCAAAATGCTACATTCCATTGCCCTTTGGCATACTCCAAGGCGGAACTTCTGAGTCTCGGTGAGAGACCATGTCTGAGCACCGTAGGTTAGGACGGGCAGAATGCACATGTCGATGAGTTTGCGCTTCAGGGAAACCGGAAGATCACCCTTCATTAGCGTCTTCATGGACCAGTAGCTTTTCCAGGCGTTTTCGACTCTGCGATCGATTTCTCTTTCTTGCCTGTTTTCGAAAGATACTAACTGGCCCAAGTAGATATACTCATCGACATAATGTATTTCCTGCCCATCTTCCTCGACCCTACGCTTTGTGCTGTTGGTCATCAGCTTGGTTTTTGACCGATTCATAGTTAGTCCCACCCTAGAGCTGGCCGTACTCAGTTCTTGGAGCATAATCTGTAGTTCCAGGGCTGTGGGGGCAAAAAGGACTATGTCGTCGGCAAATCGGAGGTTCGTCAACCTCTTACTGCCGACTTCAATGCCTTTGGTTGTCCATGAGGCTGCTAGCGATCTAAATATCTCCTCAAGAGTGCTGGTGAATAACTTCGGAGAGAGCGGGTCACCCTGTTTAACACCTTTCTGAATGCTGAACGAAAGTCCAGCAGTATTCAATTTGATGTTTGCTGTGCTGTTAAGGTAGATGTTTTTTAAAAGGTCTAAATATAATATTGTGGTTCCAGTTCCTGATTTGATAAAGATTTAAATATTTCAGAGTGCTTGATGCTATCGAAGGCCTTCGCATAATCTACGAAGGCCAAGTATAGTGGTTTATTAAATTCGGTGTATTTTTCTAGAAGTTGGTTTAAGGTCTGTAGGTGGTCGGTTGTTGAAAAACTAGGGCGAAATCCGGCTTGTTCTGGTGGTTGATGTTTATCCAGTGTTCCATCTATGCGATTGTGTATTACCTTAATAAAAGTCTTGTAGATGTGAGACGTTAAACTGATTGGACAGTAATTGCCAATGTCACTTTTGTCGCTTTTTTATGTAAAAGAACTATGTTTGATTTGCACATTGGTTTTGGTATTTTTCCTGATAGTAATAAGGTGTTAAACAGGCTAGCAAGACATAAATTAGTTTATTATTTTTTTACTACCTCGCACATACAAAATCTGAACTCGAATTGGAAATAATTTGTTCTTAATCAAGCCATTGCAGTCACTGTTTAGTACCTACTAACGTTTATTAGGACACAAGGAAAGCTTATCCACAATAATTATATCCCAGGAAAGCCATGAATTAATATGCTGTACGGAAGTCGTTAAGTTCCATCAAGTATGTGTTCCGTGATACCAGGTATGGAACACCTGTGCCTAGGAATTCCACTTGCAGCTGATTGGAAATAACTGACATAGTATAGAAAAACGCGTGAAGTATTTACGTTATTTAGTGTTATTTTTTTCTTCAAGAATTGCGGGTATTCCTTTGGTCTGCCCGTAAGTTGCATTTGCAGTAAAAGAGAAAAATATAATCAGAAACTTTGCATAATTTAAACAACTCTTAGTGCATTGACCAAAATGGGGATAACAGTATATTTTAATGTTAATTTATACAAAAACAACGAGCAAAAACAGTTTAGACCCAATATGGAAGGTGTCAACATACTTAATCAATATTTAATAACCACTTTGATTTGCGGATATGCTCATAATTACACTCTTATTAATAACTTAATTATATTTTATGATTATTCATTACATTATGCAATTATGGATTCAATAACTTTGTAATTAAGTAGCAAATCTTGAAACGGTGAGCTAAGTTTATAGCCAACAGATTTCATTCAACGATATCTGAATGAAGTTTTATTAAATATCATTGAATCCTGCTATTTCCTGTCCCGTATTAGAAAACGGATGCATTGCATTTGCTATTGAATTCTCCCATACATTCGGACGTTTATTACCTTAATTAAGTAAAAGGCAAAATTAGCCTTGAAATACACTGGGTCCAAAAGAGCAGATTTCCATCGCATGCTCCAAATACTAAAACGAAGCAAGCTAATTCAGTTTTGACGTCCAACAAGACAAAATCGTTTCAGTTCAACCACTATGACTGTGTAGATACACGCGCGCCATTAGATTTCCTATTGCAGCCCCATCACTGTGCAATCATGGGAACAGACCCGAAACTTCTAAATCCAACAAAGAAAAGTCGAAAATCGCGCGAGTGCTGTTCGAAAACCCGCAAATTTATATTGGTAAGAGCTAAAATGGCTCCGTGCACGCACACAGCAGCAAATATGATGGATTGGCAGTGCTACGCGTGGGCATGGTGTTCTGCGAGTATGCTAATTCTTTGCATGGTACACGACTGAGGTTACGTTGGTACATGGTTGGAGCGGTCGATTGTTCGTCGTGGGACATGCGTAGTCGCGGTTGCGATTGCGACATAGTGGTACTACCGCTGGCTGGCTAATGTGAAGTTTTGTGGGACTGTTGAGAGAAAGACTTAAAAAGAAAATGGTTCTAAAGCAGAGAAAAGAATACTAATTTGCAAACTAAAAGGAGGAAAACGTGACAGATGATTACTGTCTTAAACTGTAAACATTTTGTTACAAAAACAATCACTAGTTTTAGTATTCCAAACAAAACCACAATAGCCAGGAAAGTTCGTCATTGAATGGATGTTTTATGTTTCGGGCATGTATGCCAAACCATCCAAACAACAACCGCGTACTCAAATGAATGCACATTTTAATGAATGAATAAAACACGTAAAATATTTGAAGGACGATTACGCAATGCAGAATTTGCATGCTGATTGTTATCATCGCGAAAACCATGCCAAGCCAATTAACGGTGTGTACGTCGAAAGGAAACATGAGCTCATCATGATCGGCCGTGTTTACACCGCACCATCCGCCGTCTATCGAGAATTCAACAATACCTGATCATCTTCCAAACAACAAACACAGCATGCCAAAACAATGAGAAACAATGAAAACAAACGTGTTGACACAACATTCACGTCTGGAAATATACAAGAACAATGCTTGTGGTGACGGCCAATGTGACGAAATTCGATCCCGGTGCATCCGAACGTTTTGAACAATGGCGGATTCGGGTTCCCGCGCGAAATTGACAGCGCGCGAACAATCGACGAAATAACTGTCGTGTTTTGTAATGCCGAGCCCGAAATGCAACGATACGTGAGAGGATCTTTTTTTTTCTTTCGCAAAGATCTTGATGGATGAGGTTTCTTGAATATCGTATAACAATTTTTATTCTAAGATCCCATACAAATATTCGGTTTGGTATGTCAAAGTAATTTCGTTCCCAAGTTAATCTATTGAAAGGCTCGATTTTGAAATCACGCATTCCTAATTCCAAATACATCTGCGGTGCATTGGCTAGCTAGAGGTTCCCAAACGAATTACCAATCTCTAAAATATCGAAGCGTACGTAACCTTTAGCTTAGATTTACTTCATATCAACGAAAACGATGTATATATTTTACGTTTAAAAAATGCATAATATTATGTGACGTAATATTTTAATATGACATTTTAAGCCGATGAACTCTGCCTTTTAAAGCCTTATGTCAACACATAAATAAATTCGACTTCGGTCCGGTCCGTTACCGTTGCACAGTGCAAGTGTGAATATTATAGAAAAGATTTACATTTATCGGAAAGAATAGTTTACCGTCAAACTAGTCGATTTCCCAGTTAATAAGTTTATGAGATACTGGTATTGGATCTCCTATAAAATGTCATTTTTATTGTCGCACCCATTTCAAACGTTTAAACACCACTTCGGTAAGCCGTGCCACTTCTGTATTACTTACTGTTATTTTATTTAGAGATTAGGCTAATACATATTTAAATTAAATATCATTTTCACACGTATTTATTCTATTGATCTATTCATGAGTTTACGGGGAACTAACGAGAATTTAGGTTTAGAGCAAAATTAAGATTAAAAAAATAAATAATTAATTAAGAAATAAAAAAAAAATAAAAAAAAAAAACATAATTGATTAATTTAGATTTCAAAGCATGAACGTGGGGAACGCTAATTGAATAATGAAAATGGCTATTTCAAGACTGCTAAGACCAAGAAGTAGTTAAAATACATTATTTACAACTAAGTAGTTTGCTACTTAGTTGTACTTTAGTCCAAGAGCACAATCTTCATTTTTGCATGTAGCTGAAAAGCCAAATTGAGTTGGCCCAGAATTTGGGTACGAGTTTGACACCCTCAGTAGCATCCATCAGTTCCTGTAACGTGCAGGTAATAGGATTGGTCCGAATTGCCAGACAATATGACGGAGTGTCCCATCGTTTATGGAAAAGCTCATTTACTCTCCAAAGTCATCTCCGAAAGACAAAATGTACGAGAACAAATACAACTTAAAGGTATGCAAGTGCAACATTTTAGTTGTTTCTAGTGTGGCCAGCTTATAAAATCACAAGGGAATGGGAATTGATGCAGCCATACCACAAGCCTTATAACATTGTCAGCTCGTAATGTTATATCATTTTGTATTTAAATTGATAGTAGCTTGTAAATTTAACCGAATATATTATTAATACAGCCTTGCAAACTTAGTTGGCTATAACTTAAGACAGTTTAATTTTAGCACGCATTAATCAACCGTATTTTGAATGTTAGGTTTCTAAGTAGTCATTTGTTTTTGGCAAGCAAAAAACGGCAATTTCAATAAGAACAATTTATTCAATATAAATTAACATCCAGTAGTGTACTAATGATTTTTATGACAGCTACAATAAACAGAAGAACATAATTAGTACAGTCGAACGAGCAAATTGGTAAACATGATGGTAGGCTAGTTTGCAACTACAGCAGCAGTCAATTGCTTTACATCACTCCCAAGTATTGGCCATAATGAAACTTCTTTTCTCTCTCTCTCTCTCTCTCTTTTTCGTCATTCCCTCAAAGCTGATGGTGGTGACAAAATACTACGCAACTTCCAAGCTGTGCGGTTTTCAGCTTAGCATAAGCATAAATGTCATAAAATTAATATTGGCTAGTGGAAAGAACAATATCTTACCCTTATTTCAAATAGTTTGTCCAACTGTACAGTATACAGTGTTATAGACTAACATCAATCATCCCAAAGCTAAAATTAAGCGGGTAAGCAGCGCCTCAGGTTACAACGGGAATTACGCGAACTAACTCCATTCAATAATACCAGTTTATAATAAATTAACTACTTACTTAATTAAAGATACACTAAGTACTAAGTCTAGGTTCTCAACCCCTTTCTAACCAGCTTCCCATTAATTGAGTATATTCTAGTCAAACAGGTGATAAAAGTTTCAGCTTTTACGGTTTAGCATTTTCCGGGTTATTATTGAGGTCTTAAGGCACAGTATATTACCGTGCTTAAGGTCTTGTTTGATAGTGAGTAAGGCTCGCTGTTTACTTCAGCGTTCGTACGCTAATCGCTAATCGTTTAGGGCAAAGGTTTTCTTATGAAAGATATTAGAGGAAGATTTAGCAAGCGATAACTAAACTCGGAAACTCGGGACTCTCAAAAGCAGTGCTGCAGTGGTCCAAATTCCTAGTCAGTACAGTTTCGTACTCACACGTAAACGAGTGGTGTCGGGTTCCGTGTGGTGTCAGTTCCGTGTGGTGTCGGACGTAAAGAATAGCACCATCCCATATCTTCCCGTGGGTGTCGTAAGAGGCGACTAAGGGACTTACCAGAGAATGGGCAGCAGCGTTCTCTGTGTCTTTGTAACAACCATACTGCGATCGCCAACCCGCCTGCCAAGCGTGGCGATTATGGCAAACCCCCCCAAAAATGCCTGGGGGAGGCCTATGTCCAGCAGTGGACGTCTTTTGGCTGAAATGATGATGATGATGACGTAAACGAGACCGAATTTGCCGCTACGAAAAATCGGGTTTCGATTTTGATAATCAAAACCACGTAACCTTTCTCCGGACTCGATTCCACGGCTCCGTTTATCGATTACAATGTTGCGTTGCGTTTGCATCACAATCATTGCTCAACTCTTAATATCGCAGACCTTTTAAAGCATATCGAGTTACACTTGTATCTTCATTTATCCCTTTAACTAATTGATCAAAATGAACGCTTCATTACATAGTACATACTACTAATTGAATTAAATAAGGTACTTCCATTAGTGTGGTTGCAAAAGACAGCTACCAGCTCCCTACCCATTTCTTCCACAAAAGTCTAGTGTGTAATCGATATATAATTATTTGGTTAAGCGATTCCGCCTCGCAGGTGAACATTTTGCGGTTAAATATAACCGTGGTCACGGATAAACACGCAATTATGAAATTACCATATGCGGCTGACTAGTATTTTATTGAACGCGTACTTAACGGTACGCTTTTGGTTTGGTACCGCGTCGCATCAAACCGGAATGTGTTTTCAGATGGGAACACAACCGATAAACATTAAACAACACTATCTAGGAATAGCCTCCATTTAGTGAGGCTGTGTGGACCGCTGGACGAAGCCAAGCCGTCCAAGGTATCGACACACAAACTCGACTAAATAAAATGATGAAAATAGTTGGCAATTAAAAGCACGCACGCCACGAGATGCACTCATTTGTGCATGCAAATGCCGCCATATTGACTTTTTTACGGTTGCGTACGGAAAATGAAACAAATTGTGTTTTTAATGTTTTAATTAGAGATTCGCTTTTGCTCGGAGCCGCTATCTCTCGTCTAGATTGTGAATATGTAAATGTGAAAACGCATCGTGACTCGTGAAACATTACCGAGATAGTCTAACTACGGTGAGTAAAAAGTTGTTAATGAGTTGGTGTAGTTGCGTCTAAAGCGACATCTACACTGAATAGAGACGCCGCCATCACCACTAAGTTAAATTAGCGCTCGATTCCAAACGTTCTCGATTTACTGCACCTGACTAACGACGTATAAAAGCCTCTTAATGTGTTCAATATTATTTTCGTTCCATAAAAATGTTTACGTTGCCCGCCACATCTACAAACGCGTAACCAGAATTAATCTGACGGGTGCACTCGTGAGAACGGGTTTCTCTATGAATTTGATATGTGACATCTCCTCGATCGTAGACAGAGTGGCTCGTAAAGTTTAATTCGAGGCATAAATTACCTTTGTAGAGATTTACCATGGTGTAACGCAATACGAGCTTCAAAGAATACGTAGAGGTACTGAATAAAGGACAGTCATTAGTGGCTATGATTCTGTGGTCTTGTTTGATGCTGGATCCAGACAATGAAATGCTTGCATTTCATTCCACGTTGTTTCATATAACACCTTTTTTTCATTGATTCTACTAATGTATGTGTCTGACTGAGGATTTAAATTATCTACCTGTATGTTTCTTGCTTTTATATTATGATGATGGGTATCATAAATAAAAAGGTAGGAGGATCCAATTCAAAAACGTCATCAGAAAGGTTCTTTGTAGTCACGTTTAAAAACAAAATGATTAACGAGACAAATGTTTGCTATACTTTGACTATCTTGTGTTTAGTTCAGGTAAACAGTAGATTAAATCCTACGTAGACAATTGTGATATTCAAAGTAACCAATGACGTAAGCCAAAAGCGAGTTCTATAATGTTTATCTAAAGGATATCGAAGGTCAATGCATAATTAGCTTAGAACTAAAACTAGCCAGATATCGAAACGACTTTGATAACTCGTTATTCTGATCGAAGTGACATAATTATCTTTGACCCTCATTTGCTGCCAACTTACGCCTAAGTGTTGTTTCTAAAAATATTTACATACTCAACAAAGCAAAACAAAACGCCGCAAAAATGTTTATACACCCAAACAACTGTTGAATAACACGTTTTCGTTTGCAACCTACATAGATAAAACCTCATTGGTGACTGGCAACACATTCCAACGCTATCAAATTACGGAGTACCGGTCCGCTCCCACCGGTGGACTTTACGCGTGAATTTTTAATTAGACGGTTAACAATGGAGACGTAAATATGATACACTATCGAGTTACGACGCGAGCTCATTTCGCTTTGTCAAATAGGTGTTAATGTTGACTTTAATTGTTCGGCTTATCCGGCGTCGAGTTCGCGACGCGACCCACATATTATTGTTATTTAGCGCTGGCAACTCATTGTATTGTTAACGGTTCATAGATAGCATTCCGAATTCAAATCGGTGGCGGGAGAGTGATGTTTTCCAACCGATCGATGGAATAAAAAATCAGTGGGTCAATCTACTAAGGAAGTAATCGTGACTGTCTCAAAAGGTTTGATAAGATTTTCTATTTCTAATTCAGAGTTAATTGGCGCCAGGTTCGATTTCCAAATCATTTGAGTCTCACACATTAGGCGTGCGCGTACACAAAAATGCCAGCCGGGGGCGGGGCGCGCGGCCGTTGCACCTGGCGATCGCGCCGGCGCATTCCTCACGCACTCCTTTTTATGCTACAGTACAAGTTTAGCCCAACCATTCTAATCTGGAACGCTTTTCCCCTCTCTGCTGAAGATTATCAGACTAGAAAGGGTCGCAGCTCCTCTCGTGCGCGGTTCTCTTTACGATGGACACCGTAGTAGGAACGGAACGCAACATCTCCTATTTTCTTTTTTTTTAATTTAACTATTCCATCTCCACGTCTTTGTTGCTCGGCAGTTCGGATCAAAAGTTTTTTGGAGACGACCCCGAGTTATACAGCCTTTACAAACACGAGAACAAATATTAACAGTGTGTTGTGTTTGTTGTATGGATTTATGATCGCTTGAAGAGAACACTTTAGTTTTGACAGAAAGAGTTAGCGGGCACACACGAATTGGTTGAACAGTAAATTGGAGCATACGTTATAAACTTGTGAGGACCAGATTGTTTGCTTTGGAGATCAAAAGCCGTAAATTGGGACATAAAACATTTAATTTTAAGGATAAATATAATAATTAAGGCGAGATTTAAAGCGGTATTGAAACTACCTCGTAAACGAAATTTATTCATCTCAGCGAAAAGGTAACGGTTCATAAACCGAGCTAAAGAAACGCCCGGATACAGTGGCGACACATGTGGTACTAGTTTAGCTATTTTAATTGCAAAACATTAAGGACACAAGCACGTTGTATAACCAGTTGAAAAATATGTTTTTTGTGTGACAAATAAGTGTGTCAAAAGTACTAAACGCGTTTGCGGGCTGCGCTTACGCATTAACCGCAAAAGTGCGCCGGGCGGCGCCACCGGCCAACGAAAACATTTCAAACCTGTTCGAGCAAAACGTTAATTTTGTAAAACAAACACACATGTGAGTGCGACCTACAAACCTGACTTAACCAGCGTTACGAGAAAGCGGGAAAAGCTAAATTATTTTCACTTTAACTTGTATATTAAGTACGATATTTACGGTAGAACTCAAAGGTTTCGACAGCTCACGGCGTTAAGTTACTACGAGTTCAGTTAACCTCCGGACTTAATGGCTCAATGCTATAAGCTGTTGGCTTTATTGGTTGTCAATGTACCTCTAGTATATAAAATCACGCTAAAGAGTTAAGAAATGAAAGAACATGTCCAAAATGTATGCAAAAAACAGACAATGAGGAAGCCTGAAGGAATAAGACGGCAGTTTCAAACGAAAGAAGACCAAAATAGACCAACCAAACCTAACTGAACGAATACACCAATGGAGATTGGGAGATGGATTATAAAAGGGGTTTGAACTTTTTTGTATCGACCCACCGCCATTTTGATTTTTTTTCGAAATCGCGGCCCACGTTGAAAGTGGTATGTATGGATAGAGGACATAATTATTATTATAGACTAACAAAAAATGTCAAGTAACATGGTACTCAAAGTGTCACGTTACCGAGATATTTGAAGGTAAAGATGGACAAATGAGTACAGTGACCACATAAAAAATAGACGTTTTACGTGTGTAAAGGCGTTGATTATTATTATTACTGGTTATTGAAAAATAGTAGATAACATTACATACTACTAGAAGCACGAGAGAACAATTTTTTGAATAACACAGCGTTTCATTGCGATGCGAAGCGATTTTCTCGTGCGTATAATAATAATCAATCTGGGAACTATTATTTGGATACAATTTAACGGTTTTACACGTAATATGGCTATTTAAAAGAATATTTAATGATTGTCGTTGTACTCATTTGTCGATCTTTACCTTCAAATATCTCCGTAACGTGAAACTTTGGGTACCGTGTTACTAAACATTTTTTGTTCGTCTATCGCCCAAATACTCAAACGTCACTCAATTTTAAGTTGCACTTAAATCTCGTGCTGTCTTTGTTACTTTAACGCAGAGTGACAGAGATAGCAGGTGTTTTGAGAGTTACTTATAATTGAGTGACGTTTGAGTATTTGGGCGTATATGTCCTCTAACCATACATATCACTTTCATCGTGGGCCGCGATTTCGAAAAAAAATCAAAATGGCAGACAGGTTGATATGCCACATCGGTTCTATCCCCTTTGTAAGCAATTAAAAGAACTGGGATTTGAATCATTTGATAGAGAAGAAGAAATCGACAATTTTCCAGTCCACACTAGACACAGGGTCAAAAAAAAAGTAGTTAAAAAACTAAAAAACCCGACTGAAAAAAATGAAAAGCAAAAAAACAAGCATTTTAAATTAAACAAAACTTGGAAGCAGGCGGGGTCCATGCTATTTTCATTTTTTCTTTTCATAATTTTGTTATTGTTTTTTTGCTTTTCAGTTTTTTCAGTCGGGTTTTTTAGTTTTTTAACTACTTTTTTTATTTCCAACTTTTTAGTTCTTTTGTGTTTGTTCTTTCGTTGGTCGCGTAAAATTCTTCGCAGATGATGATTTCTCACTTTGAATTTCTTTTAAACCTATAAGTGTTATATATTTTTGTAATCTCCTTTTAAAACCTTTTATTTTGATACCCTACTCGATGGTATAGGAAAAAAAAAATGTTTTTGTACTCCGCGATTTGGCCCACAAAATCGGCAATTTTTCTTTGTTTTTTAATTTTAATGTAGCCTATAACACTCGCGCCATCAAGACGAATCTAACGACGTATATTTCATTCAAATCGGTTCGTCCGTTTATGAGTTATGAATGAGGGAACAAAGAAACGGACATACATACATACATACACGTCAAACACATAACCCTCCTTTTGGGCTTCGCCGCAGTCGGGTAAATAGGCTACGGTTCACGGTTTACGCTACACGATAAAAGTCTATCTAGTAATGAGTTGACAGTCATCAGTATTCTTGGAACAAACTCTTGTTTTCTTATGACTGTACAGCCTGAATGAATGTTAATTAAACATATGATATCAAGTGTTATCCGTGTTACTTCCGTATTTATATCAGCCAATATAAACATGGCGTCAGCTGCTTATTAACCCTCTTCATTGAGAAATGCAGTTCTATAGGTCTTGAGGTCGTCACAAGTCGGTGCTAATGCGTTAATGCTATCTCTCTGATTGTGCTCATTATGGTTACTTTGTTAGAGTATGGCGCCTGGCAGCTTACTATCTTTGTGTACGATTGAAGTTTAGTCTATCAAGCCACGTGTCTTTGGCAGACGACCCGTTTAGCGCAGTGGTTTAGAGCGCCGGTTGAGACGCAAGGGTAGCGGGTTCGATTCCCGCACCAACACAAATGTTTGTTGATGAAATAGATATTTGTGTTGGGTCTGGGTGTTTGTAGTACCTTCGTTGTTCCTGGTTACCATAGTACAAGGGAAAACCTTTTTTTTTTTGGTGGGTGGAAAATCATCAAATGACCCCCCCCCCCCCCGCTCTTGGGCAGAGCGAAGGGGAGTGTCAGACTTCTACTGACTAAAAACCGAACCCATGTTCCTTCTTTGCCCTTGTGCCGAGGCCACGTCATCTAGTACTAAAATCCGCGACAAGGGAAAAACCTTAGTTTGGGACCAGGACAATGTATGTGATGTTGTCTCAATTTATTTAGTTCTTGGTCTATTAACATAATTGCTTCGTCTGAATCAGCAAGATAGTTGCTCGGCATAAAGAGTTGCTTGTGGGTTCGCTACGTATTTGCTGAGTTTGTCTTCTTGCAATTGCCACTCTGCCTTCTGTTATCGCAATGCAGTTAAAACAGTCAAGATATCAGAAATAAACCCAGACACATATAAATTCAATCACCAGTTGCTTTGACTTACATCTTGATCAAATCCCTTAGGACCACAAAAACGTTTTCGAAGCCAAGGATTCAGATGCTGTCATTAGTTCAGTAAGAAATTCTAATCCCCGGAACGTTCAATACGACAATAAAGTGACTACTTATCACAATTGTGCTTGCCTAGTCTCAAGACTAAAAAGATGGACAGCCTCCTTGTTTAGGAGCGACATTCCAGAATAGGGCTGAGGTAATCTGAGCAGAAAATATCTCTTACAACATACTCAACGACTGTCCATACCTCAGTAATAATTAAGTAACCAGTACTCATACTAATGCTTTTCTTCGAAACTTCCTACTTCATATAATACATACTTCAGGCATGTAAGCAAGAAAGGCGACGTTCCTACAAGGCTTACAAACATTCTTTGGACGCTAACAAGTATAACAGTAAACCAGAAAGTAAGCATAGTGAAGTGAAGCATGGTTCTTTTGGCGTTTGGATGACATTGACAGGAGGATTTGGTTGGTAAACATTTGTAAAATTGTCCATTTCTCTATTGATACTGTTTTGAAAGAAAAAGCAACAAGATGGCGGGGCATTAGTTCTAAAGTAGCTAATTAAGACACTGCGCCAAAAAATCAAGTATACGCCTTTAGTTTCCACTTACGTAGGTCTAGGTAGTTACATACAAGCAGATTTATTAATGACAGATAAGGTTATCATAGACTAAACATTATGTCAGTGTTAGTTTTGTGATTAGATTACAGGACGTCAAAGTCGAGGTAGGTGATGTAATGAAGGAGAACTAAATTAAGGTATTTAATCATTTAGTGGAGAATGGAGATAGGTCTTGTGTTAAAATATCAGGACCCTTGGCCATGGTAAAAGCAAGCGAAATAGAGGTTAGAAAATCTCTTTTTCATTACTCATACTCTGAAAGTACGTCATGACATGCCTGCGGGGCGGGTTGAAAGTACTACTTTTCAGCCCTAGGGAGAATCGCTTTCTACTGACAGCTAGTGTCAAATTATTTGATGTAATTGGGAGCAAGCCTATTGCCACCAACTGATGTGATTAGGTGCAAGCCTATTGCTATCCACCGATTTAGGTAATTGTGAGCAAGCCTACTGACATCAACCAATTTAATTAGGAGCAAACCTATTGCCATCAACCGAAGTAATTGGGGGCAAGCCTATTGCCATCAACCAATTTAATTAGGAGCAAACCTATTGCCATCAACCAATCTAATTAGGAGCAAACCTATTGCCATCAACCGATGTAATTAGGAGCGCGCCTATTGCCATCAACCAATCTAATTAGGAGCAAGCCTATTGCCATCAACCGATGTAATTAGGAGCAAGCCTATTGCCATCAACCGATTTAATTAGGAGCAAGCCTATTGCCATCCACCGATTTGGGTTATTGGGAGCAAGCCTATTGCCATCATCCAATGTAATTAGGAGCAAGCCTATTGCCACCAACCGATGTAATTAGGAGCAAGCCTATTGCCATCAATAAATTGATGTAATTGGGGGTAAGCCTATTGCCCCCAACCGATGTAATTAGGAGCAAGCCTATTTAATTGCCATCCACCGATTAGATTTAACCGATTTTAAGTGTTTCTCTTATGTTTACTTTTTAAAAAAAATTGTCAATTTGTTTTTTCTTTCTTTCGATTTAGGTAATTGGGCGCAAGCCTATTCCCATCAACTTTCCTTGTATTCGTAATGAAAAGCACAGTGTTTACCTCGGGTTAAAGACTTATTTAGTCCCTCGAACTATTAGCGCCCTCGCTGCGCTCAGGCGCCAAACCCCGTCTCGGGGACTAAATAAGTTACTTTCACCCCTAAGGTAACAATGTACTATTACGGTCTTAGCATAACCGGGTAAACCTATGTGTTTACCATAGATACGTGTCGGCACGTAAATTGCATTTTTTACCAAAGAAAAAATACTTAAGAGCCTTAACCACTAGAATGTACCTTAAGGTATCTGGCTGCGGTTTAAAACTGTATACATTATAGTAGAACTGTAGAAAAACTGCGGTAAGAATGAAGAACGATAAACGATCTCCAACTAACGCATTATGGTGGAAGGAAAGCTTCGGCACGAGACCGGAAAATTAACTTTAAGGCCATAAACTTATAACGACTATAAAATATAGTTGTAGGAAAAGCAATAAATGATAACTTTCCAAGCAAAGTACTATTATTAAAAGATAAAAAATATTACTAGCATGACGTGTTTGAGTACAGCCATCCAATCAATGCAAGGAAGACATTTTTGCTAAATAAGCAGAACTTTCTCTGACGTTACACAAGCATAAATAAAGAAAAAATTAGCATCTATTTTAGCAAACCGTGTAAAGTCAGCGTTCATTGTATCGATCGTTAACTTCCTATTCGCTTCGCGTCACCTTGCGCACGCGCATCCAACATGGCGCGCGTCAGTCCGCTTCGTTAGTGGAGCATTTGTCAAGATAATTGTCCGAACACCGCCATTTGAGGCTTGGCATTTCCTGATTATTATGAATAGTTTACCTTTTGTAATTTCCTATTGAAACTAGTGTTTACCCTTATTGCCCGGATATAAGAGGTATAATGCGATGGAAATGAGTTTCTGAACCGCAATATTAGGTGGGGCATTGTGTGATTCAGCCTTGGCTTTGACATTGTGTCGTGTTCGGCCAAATTTGGTCGTTTTGTGCTCAATTACGGTGACAGGCGCGGATTGGCTAGTCCGATTATAGGAGATGTCACAGCATTCAAGAACTAAAGATGTTTTGTTCGCAGCTGATTTCAATGACGTTAAGAAAACTTGAACCTTCAAGGTGATCACAATGTGGCATAAATGTATTGGACAATTAGTTGCAACATGGATTTAGAATCAATTTCTTAAATACGTCTCGTTCTCATTAGGAACTGGTTCTACCATGCAAACTGAAATTACGCGCTTATGATGACCTAAAACCTCTTTTTGACGCGGCTTAAAAATTCAGTCTGTTGGCTTTTTAAATAATATTTATCCCTGTACATAGGTTTGGGCTGTAAGAAAAGTAAATAACCCTAAAGACTTTGTTTTTACCGATATAAAAACACCATAAGTACGGGCCTCAACGAGGTAACTTTTCTTCATATTGTTGTCACAGGTGCTTCTACGGCATAATGTACTGAGTATTTGTTTTAACCGAAATTATCAGCAATGTCTATACTAGGTACGGACTTAGTATCTGATTAAATACTGACTTGACAGGTGATTCTATCTCATTTCCTCGTTAAGTACTTAAACGGTATAATTATCTGTCTCGCTCTTTTGGCTATGAATAACAACATTCTAAGCATTTTTGGTGAATGGCTAACTCCGATAATGGGATTTGTAGTTGAGCAGATAACTTTATTCGATAACAGTAATGGAACACATATTATTATTAGGACTTGTCTGACAAAAAAGGTAATAACTAAAAAAATATGAACAGCAAACACTGATCAGTGACAGATAAAAAAAAGTTGAAGGTTTTAGACGTCAATCTTAAGCGTCATCGTTACTTTAATTCGGTGGCGATAATTATTTAATGACTTTTGCACAATATTTTGATATCTCAATACCTTTTTAATTAAGTATTTCAATTCTTATTTCACTTTTAGATAACTTTGAAATGAACTTGACACGTCGAATTCTGCAATGGCTGTCAAAGCAAAAAAAAAAATGTTTTGATCATTCTTGGTGTCTTTCAGTTTGTTGGTTCTTACTTACCTCGTTACCTACTTAGCTACGTGTAAATATTCTAACACTATTGTCTAGGCACCTACTCGTAATTTTACAACTAGAATAGTTATTGAAATGAATCATGCTCATGGGCATGCATGCGTAAAAGTGACCTCGATAGTACAATCTTGTTATTGTTACACTGAACACTGAAATATTGTGAAAGTTATCCACGTTTCTGCCAAAATTTGAGAGACGAAATTACAATTGGAATTGATCATAGTTTTTGTAACAAAATCGTCTCGCAACGAAAGTGGGTGCAGACTTCGGAAATTGCGAAATAAAAAATAAATGTAACTCGAAAGATTTTGGTGATCACGTTTCTGTCAATCGTTTGGACGGGCTAATCTATTACATTATGTAGGTAGATCGAATTTTGTTATAGTTTTCAACAATGCAGCTGTAGGATTTAAGTATTTTAATTACGAAAATATATGCAGCTGTAGGACCTATGTATTTCAATTACGAAAATATTTCTGTAGGTAGGTAAAAAATCATAACCCTCCTTTGGCTTTGCCGTAGTCGGGTAAAAAGGTTCTGTGCATTAGAATCTTCACGAAGGTCGCTAGTTATAACTAAATAGTGATACTGATGGTACGTAACGATATCATTACCAATTATTATCTTCAACTTGCAGCGAAAAGAAACAATGGTCTTCTAAAGTAAATTATTGGAATTAAAATAATGATGATGATGGTCTAATGACATCACTTTATTTGAGCACTTAATGCCGGTTTGATAGTGGAGTTTAAATCTCTATTTACTGGTCTTATCATTCTCCCACGGAAAGTGTAAACTTTATAAGATAAAACAAGTAAGTAGGTACCTACCTACCTACTACGCAGGTACAAGTAGGTATTTCCGTAAGTCGGGTGTAAATTTCACAGTAAGGGATTTTGTATACCTACGCTATATTTTGGCGTGAAAAGGGTGACAAAGCCAGCCATCGCAAAATATCGTGGATAGAATAGAATCTAGTTCAGTAACCTGACACCACAAATATACTGTTTTTTTTTTTCAAGAGAATTGAATTAGGAACTGAGCGAGAGATATAGGATTTAGAGGTTACCGACATGAATAATCTAGGTAGGTACCTACTTGGTGGAATTTTCAGGTTAAATAAACCGAGTCTGACCGTGTGCAGATAAAATTAAGATATCGGACGTGGTTCAATGTCATATTTCGAGAGTAGGTACCTACATACCTACGGTTGTACCACTTGAACCTGAGAAAAGATTAAATTTAATAACGATAGCAAGACATAGTAGGTATACGAGTAGGTACCAACTCATAGTAAGGTAAGTAAGAAGGTAGGTAGCTACTTTACTTGATGATCACAAAGTTCAGCCACTTCAGCCGTGTCACGTGTGTATTTAATTTGGATTAGAGCAGCGGTACTGCGGCGGTATTAAGAAAATGCCTCTTATCTGGCAAGAAGATGGCTATCCTAACAATCAGAAATAATCCGCATTTTTAGGAGACTTGACCAACTCCACGCTTTAGAATATTATGCCACTTTTCTATGAAGAATGTTAAAACCTCCTTGGTACAAATTACAAACGTGTACCATAGATAGATAGATACAATTCCACAAACAACCAGAGATTTTATGCTGAACATGTCGTGCATCCTGTCCACGGCACACGCAACGGTACCTTAGGACCAGGGACTGAAAGCGGTTACGGTTAAGGACGCTAAAACATTTTTCTACAAATAACAGTGGTTTTCAGGTACCATTTTAACGTATAAGCAATCACAAATGTGAAGATATCATGGTCTTAATTTAAAGATAATTTATTCGTCTCCAGATTGGCATCAGAAAAATTGTATGACGTCATACAAAAAAATCGCACAAATACGTTTTTCCCATCACAATAATCGCAGAAAATGTAAAAAAGTAGGGTCCGAATAGGTACCAGTAAAGGTAAATTTACAGCATATTATATCTCCAAAATTATTATAAATTGTGGTACATATAGTCCTTTAGATGTTGAGATATATTTTTTTTGTTTATATAAATTTTTTTATTCAATTATTAGCTTTAATAAAAACATTTGCCAATTTCTTCATACATTTTTCGCTCCCGGTTCATCATTCCGCGCTCAGCAGCGCTAGTGGAAGGACGGGTGTATCGCTCTCTCGCAAAAAATACGTACGATAAACGTGATAGAAAAAGATTTTAGTGTACGGTTACCACGGCAACCGACGACCGACGACGACCGGAAGGAGTTGATACTTTTTAGGACTGAGATAAAAGTGAGTACGAGTTTCATACTTTTATTTTTAGATTGTGATTTAGAAATTATGTTGGGTACGACCGGGATTTGGATGGGTGGGGTTAAGCAGTTTGTTGACAAGGTTCAGAAATGGATGGGTCAGGTCAAGCTGTCGACGGTGAGGTTTGGAAGTGGATGGGTAAGGTCAAGCTGTCGGGGGTGAGGTTTGGAAATGGATGGGTAAGGTCAAGCTGTCGGCGGTGAGGTTTGGAAATGGATGGGTCAGGTCAAGCTGTTGACGGTGAGGTTTGGAAGTGGATGGGAAAGGTCAAGCTGTCGGCGGTGAGGTTTGGAAATGGATGGGTAAAGTCAAGCTGTCGGCGGTGAGGTTTGGAAATGGATGAGTCAGGTCAAGCTGTCGACGGTGAGGTTCGGAAGTGGATGGGAAAGGTCAAGCTGTCGGCGGTGAGGTTTGGAAATGGATGGGTAAGGTCAAGCTGTCGGAGGTGAGGTTTGGAAATGGATGGATCAGGTCAAGCTGTCGGCGGTGAGGTTTGGAAATGGATGGGTAAGGTCAAGCTGTCGGCGATTAGGTTTGGAAATGGATGGGTCAGGTCAAGCTGTCGACGGTGAGGTTCGGAAGTGGATGGGAAAGGTCAAGCTGTCGGCGGTGAGGTTTGGAAATGGATGGGTAAGGTAATATAATAATATAATAATATTCCACAACTATCACACAACGCCATCTAGTCCCAAGCTAAGCAGAGCTTGTGTTATGGGTACTAGACAACTGATAAACATACTTATATATTTCTAAATACATACATATTATAGATAAATTACACCCAGACACAGAACAAATGATCGTGCTCATCACACAAACATTTGTCCTGGGTGGGAATCGAACCCACGACCTCCGGCATAGCAGTTAGGGTCACTAACCACTACACCAACAGGCCAGTCTAAGGTCAAGCTGTCGGCGGTGAGGTTTGGAAATGGATGGGTCAGGTCAAGCTTTCGACGGAGAGGTTTGGAATTGAAATTCCTATTTCATTTTAAGTACCTACTTATTTCACATGGTTATTTCACGTAGGTAGCGTATTTTTCTTTTCGGAAGTCGCTATCGGTACCGGTTGTTCTTTTTCATTAAGTTTGGTTGGTAGGTACCCCATATTGGGTGTACATCTGTTTGCCCCTTAAACCCGAACAAGTGTGATATTATATTATGAAATGGCGAAAACACTACATAAACATACGATCACAGCTATCGTGAGTCATTTGCTGTCTATATTATTGAAGAGTTCCATTGTCTACTTCGGAAGATCTCCAATCCTGGTGACCTGTAATACAGGTTTTTTTGAAACCTACTTCAGGCACCAGCTCTCACAATGTGAATATTATAGTGTTCAAAACGTGCTACAAAACCATTGTGAGAGAAATAAATAAACTTATTATTATTATTATATTATAATCATATTTTACAGTAAAACCTTCCTTAAAAACACAATATGCATTTATCAACGAAAATCCGATTGATATCGGATCAGTAGCTTTTGGGAAAATCGCGGATAGGTACATACAAATACAGCACCTTCTTTTTTTTCGACTCGGTTGAAAATACTAACCTACTTATCATGACGACGATACTAATAATTAACAATTACCAAATGCGTTTTCAAAGTTCCAAGTAATCTACCAAATTCTATTTCAATACAATTAAAAAATAATATCAAAGATCAAGATTATTTATAGGAGGTATAAAACCGAGCGCTATTGTGAGACCTTGCTTTGAGCGACTTTAGTTACCTAAACATGAGTTGATCGAAAATGTAACAGCGTCCTTAAAGGTTAAGATACCTCAAAAATATACCGGTACCGGTTTAAAATAAAGGTTGAGCTATACCGGTACCTTTATAAATAAAGGTTGGGTTAAATTGTTATTTAACCCTTACACGATTTCGGTACCGAAATGAAGGCGCGGCGAGCGTGTGTGCGGTGGTAAACGTTAGAAATTGAGTATGTAGTTTATAATATAATCATGTGTAACAATCGGCAAGTGAACGACAGACAGAGTGGCGAGGCGGTGCGTCAAAGAAAACCCCTATTTATTTAGGTTTAGGTACCGCTACCGTTACTTTTATAACGGTTATGGTACTTCTACCGAAATATACCGGTATGCATTTCCAACGTCAAAATTCTACTACCGAAAAAAATTACGATATTGAAATATTTCGGTAACCCTTATTTAACGGTATGACGTCATACCGAAATTTAAAGGTACCGTAATTTTTGGGTAATTCAGTCCCTGCTTAGGACGATACGAGACGAGACACTATCTACGCGGGTTTTTTTTTCTACATTTATGCAAGAATCCAGGTTCTAGATTGATGTCAAACGTTTAGATTAGCGGCTACATGAATTATTAAGACGAATAATTAACACTTTTGGCATGATACAACCTGGGAAGTTTCAGTGGAGTTATGAAACTTGCGATGCGGTTAAAACTAGGTAGGTAATTGTTCCATAAGACGACCCACTGACCGTTCTTATTTTTGTGACATTCAAATTAGAGATGTGACCAGTTTTATCATAAAAATAACAGTAAACGTACAATTTATTAGTTGAGATCAGCCTAACACTTCTGTTGTTTTTTATTATAAAGTGGTTTCAGCATGCGGTGCGGGTATAAAATGCGCATTTAATGAAGTTCTGAGGTAGGTATCTTTTATTTCTTAGCTTTTAAAACAACCTGTCTAACAAAATTAGTTGCAACTTGGTTGCAACATTTAAACCAATGGTTACGACTTTTAAACCAATGGTTACGACATTTATACCAATGGTTACGACATTTCAACCATTGATTTTTTGTGTAAACAACTAATTACCCGCACCAAAAAAAAATACCTACCCACCAAACATTATTATTTGTTACGCGTGTTCATAAATGAGGTACCTAGGTACACACGGCTACACATCAAGCTATACAAAACCAGTTAATCTTGGCCTCTCTTTACTAGATCTTTTCGCACAATGAACGATCAGATTATACTGGTTTTGTATAGCTTGATGTGTAGCCGTGTGTACCAGTACTACTACTACTCAATACCATTTTAATAACTCGATGAAATCCGTTAGATCAACACCTGAAGAGTGGACGGCCTACGCACACATGGGCAGGCACTGTACACGTTACCTTACTCAACGAACACACCTACACGCGAATATTTCATCTTGTTGATTAGAAATAAACGACGTTCAAAACTTGAATTTAAAAGGTTTGTAATGATACTCACCCGATTAGATTCCAAAGCCTCAGCACTATGCTCCTCCTTCTGACGGAAGCAATTAGTGCATTTGCTCTTGTTGAAGATGTTTGGTGCAAATTTCCTGCAATCCGATCGCCCAGACATGATTGCCAGAGGTCAGGGTCTATTCAACGTTCACTATGTCACCGTAAACAGCATGATGCTACTGTAAGACACCCACACTAGACGATTAATCGCCTTTTTTCGTACCGAACACGTAGTTTATCACGCGCACCCACCGGTGAGTGAGCTATCAGCGAAATCACTGCAAGTGAAGTGAGCGCTAACGTCATACAAAAACACATGCACTAAACACAATCTCCTTCGGCAACCGAACACCGAAGTAGTCGTACAATCGCGTAAACAATATTCGTATTCACGTCAAAATATAAAACATTAAACATCGATTTCACAACGAACACGCGGAGTTCGCGAGCGCGCAGCGACACGACCGCCCGTCCATTTTACATCTGATAGAAAAGCAGCGAACATAGTTTGTTGTTTTACAACTTCTCTTTTCTTGTTGCGTCTCCGTAACTTAAAATATCTAAGTAGTGACTGTATACGCTGGTGTGCGTGACTATGTTCGTCTCTGTCTACAACGCAAGGTTTGCATACCTCTGTCTCTGTTACACTTTTCATTAATTATACTTGTTCCCTGTGCTGCCATCTGTTGGTTAAGTTTTCAAACATAAGCCACATTAACGTCATGTCAGCGACTCAAGAGCATCACTGCGTTCCAGGACTATAATGGTTCTTATAAATCACATTAGGTGGCACTAAAAACAGTTTTTAACTTTAAAACAAGGAAAAAATAGATAAAATGTTGAAAGCAATCTTCTTGGTGGCGGAACAAATAGGAAGTAATAGGAACCACAGCTATTTATCAGCTTTTGAAATGAGACATTGTAAATGAATCAACAGTTAGGTAACAATCAGTAGGTGCTTGTTTTATAACCTTACATAGCTTACTGAAATAACAGAAAAACGTGGGTGACGTTTTCCTTTTGTGTTTATTTAATGTATTCGTTAGAAATTATAGACAAACAGCTGTTTGCAAAAAAAAAAATAGAATAACTGTCACTTTGACAATGACATGAATCATTGACAGATGACAGTGACAGTACTAATCATCCGATGTATGACGTGTGTGTGAGCGGTGCGCCCAATAAAACAGCGTGCGCCGCATTCACGTTTAACATACGCTTTCCCTCTTTAAAACCTCCTCAAAAATTATCAGTATCGTTCGTAACATCTAGGCAACGGACGCCCTAACGTTTGCTAACAGTTTCTTTCATCCTCCCATTCATAGTCAAGGTGAGAGTTGTTCAGAAACAGAACGCCCGACTAGCCTAGTTCATACTTCACGGATCGCTTTAGACCTTGAATTTGTGTCTGCGAGGGAATTTGAAATGTCCCTTTAAGTTTAGTCATCCGGTGTAATAAAATTGGTGCGCGCTCATAACCATTATTAGTGTAAGAAGGCTGAATTTTAACGTGATATTGTGTTTTAGTATGGAGGACTTGAGTTTCGTACCTGATCTTCCGAGCGGGCCGCTGGATAAGTACAGAAAAACCGCCAGCTTTGATTGGAAACGCCTCAAGTTGGCTTTGGAAGGTGATATAGAGCTCCTGAAACTGAAGGTGAGTGACATTAATGAACTCCCAAACATTGCACAATATTTTGTTAAAAAACTCGCGCCAATAATTTTCTTGATTTATAAGAAGGGACACAAGCAGGAGTATTCTTTGAATACCTAAGAAAACTGTGGGATACTATGACAATTTTTTTGATAACACCCGTGTACTTACTCTTTTACCTATGATGTGTCACAAATAAAGATTTTTAAATTTGAATTTAAAAACACACAGAATTCTTAATGTTAAATTTTGGCAAGATAGTATTACCAAAATATCTCACTTATATATTCTTAAATTGTTTTCATAATTAATAAATAAGCAGGTTCTTAGATAATGTAAAAAAAAATGTTTTTGGCAAAAATTTCTTTTTGATTTAATTGCTCATTGTGCCACATAAATTTAAGTTAGAGATAAAAGAATTACATTGCCATTATTGATTAATTGTATTTAAATGTTCATAATGTGCTGGAAATAGAATATGCTATGCAAATATAAGTGTTATCACATGTGTGAAGGCCAAGCAAGATGTTTGGGATGTGTCTCACATAGGTAGTTAAATGGTCAACAACAGACCCATAGAATTTCAACTGCCCATTAATTTAAAGTATCTTCATTGATATTCTAAAATATTTATTCTAACTTGCTTTACTTTATGTAGATCATAAAAGTATGAATTTTGAATTTCTGACATAAAAACATACCATAAAATCATGCCTGTAGTCTTCAAAAAGTTGGACAGAGTTGTAACTAAGTGCACCCACATTTTATGAGTTATATTTATGTCCAATATAATAGAGAAGCAGGCTTATTGTCATCGGGCCCACAACACAAAGGGAAGGAAAGAAAGGACAAAAAAGGAACTTGGGTGGTTTCTTGTGAATAGAAGTCTGACACTCCCTTCCGCTGCACCCAGACGGGAGGAGTCGTTTGATGATATCCCACCCTCAAAAAAAAAAAAAGCCTATTGTCATCAACTGGACACAAATCCAAAAACTGGGTTGCTAGTTGCTACTGAGAAATTCCTTACAGAAAAATTTCATATCACTTTCTTTTCCGATCCTTGGAATTAAACCCAGCTCATCATGCTTGATAGGAGAGATTAAATTAAAATTAAATTAAATTAGCCTTTATTCACTGGTCTACATGTATAAATCTTATTCTAATGCTTACAATCTATTATTTACGTAAAATTAACTTATTAATAACATCAGTCAGCATCTGAATCGTGACCAGGTTGTCCTCGGACATAGGCCTCCTCCAGAAGGCGCCATTGGGTTCGATCCCTGGCTAATCTACGCCATCCTTGTGGTAGGTCATCCTCCCACCTTTTAGGTTGCCTTCCCCTTCTCCTTTTTCCATCTCTCGGGTACCAGAATAGCATTTCCTTAGTCCACTTGTCCCTAGAGGATCTAATTGTATGTCCTGTCCAGCGCCATTTTAATTTCTTAATTTTTCTAGAGACATCAATCACTCTGGTGGCCTTTCTTATTCTGGTTAATCTCCATTTGTCGTAAAATTGACGAAGCTATAGCGCGTCAAAGATCATGGAGTGGGGCTTGAAACGTCACTTGAAGGTACAAAATGTACTATCATATGACGTCACACGAGTTTTCGAAGCACTATCGTCTTCATTTTTTGTTTACGTGAAAAAAGAAAAAAATACGTGGTCAATATTTTTTGAAAATCTATCTGACGGACTAATTAGTTTTTTTTTGTCCAATCCCCTGTTGTGGGTGTACTATTAAAAACACCTCTGTCTAACCCTTCAAAGGATTACAGGTGTGATGTTATGTTTATGAGAATAAGAATATAAATTCTTTCTGAAAAACACTGTGCATAAATATTTTATCACACAATCATGAAATATTACCCAAGTACTGTATTTTTATGTTCTACAACTAAAATTATCAAAAACTATAAAATCCGTCCTTACTTTGTTGAAATCCATGACTGGTAACATTGTATTTCTTTCGGATATTATTTGGCACAAAATATGAAATATTGAAAATGTTTAAACATTGTATTGCAAATTATTGAGTATAAAATTTTTAAGTACTTTATCTATACTTACTAATGTTATAAATAGGTTTTTTTTTTGTTAGTTTGTATAAAGTTGGTAATCTCTGAAACAAATGATCCAATTCTATAAATTCTTTCACGGCCCGAAAGGTACATTGTCCATGGGATTGTGGGTGCTGATAAATTATATTTAATTTTTATCATGCATATTAGCTACGTTATCACAATCATTGCAGACAAAGTCGCAGGTGACTAGTTATTTAAAAACCTCCTCCTTTTTAGAAGTCGGTTAAAAATAAATAAATAATACAGCATTGACTATAAACAATTTATTTCAATTTAATTATGAGTGTTTATGGCTTTTGTAGGAAACAAAAGAACAATGCAAAATAACTTTTGATAATATAGTTTTTACCTAAATACTGGGAGGCAATTTGCAAATATTGTATGCATTTCAAATTATTTTTTTTTTAGTCTATTGTTAATTTGCTTCTGAGTCTGGTTTTATTTACTCTTTGGTTATAAATGCAAGCAGGTAATTAATTAATATTCTTTACCATAATATTGCCGTATGGTGTCGGACGCAAAGAATAGCACCATCCCATATCTTCCCGTGGGTGTCGTAAGAGGCGACTAAGGGATGTACCAGAGAATGGGCAGCAGCGTTCTCTGTGCTTTTTGTATCGACCGTACTGCGATCGCCAACCCGCCTGCCAAGCGTGGCGATTATGGCAAACCCCCCCTAAGCAAAAATTACACTTAGGGGAGGCCTATGTCCAGCAGTGGACGTCTTTCGGCTGAAATGATGACCATAATATAATTAAAAAGAATAAAACATTTGTATTAAGTAATTACATTTGAATCATTTTTTCAAGTAAAAATTCAAAGAAACAACTTAAATTAAATGGTTGGTAAAGTTAAATTTAAATCTGGGTTTCTACCACCCAATACTCATAATAGACATTAATGTCTAATTCAAGGTCCCTTTTTATTATTTGTTTGAATCTTTTCACCAAAAAGCAACTATGAACTGTGTCTGTATCTGGGGCACAAAACCAGATCTGTCAAGATCAGTATTATATGTATATAGTCAACCATTATTTTTGATAAAGCATTGTAAAATGCACAGGCACAAATTATTTCCTGAGAAAACACCTGATTATCGAACATGCTACTTTATGGTTTTTGCCTGCCCCATTGACGTACCTAAAGCGTGATATTATGAATTACATGTGTGAAGTTAGACGGGTGTTTTGCTTGAAACTTACAGTTTACCTAAATTCTTACTTATTGCTTTCTCAACAATTTGTGCATATGGGCTAGGGATTTCCCTATTGACACTTGTAGCCCAAATAAGTGTATTTTCAAGAAAACCAAAGTATCATCTTCCTAATGCAATTCTTAAAAATTTGGAGTTACCTAGGTCTATGTCAACTCAGGAGTCAGGACATTACTCCGGGCTGTTTATATTGTCAAGGGAATTACTATTAGGTTTTGGCTAGAAAACCAGTAACATACTTACCCTTATTTTCCTTGAGGGATTTTCTAGTTTGATAAGGCAACTCTTTAACAAAAAGGTTTCAATTTTATCTTCTTACTGAGTACCTATAAGTTAATGTCAGAAATAACTTATCTTGACATATTTTTAAATTATAATAGCCTCATATAGTACTAACTGTGTTGTGGAGGTCAGATAGGCAGTTGCTCTATGTAAAATAATCAGCTAATATTCAGCTGCATCCAGTTAGACTGGAGGTGAGCCTAACTTAGGCTAGGCAGGTGATGAGCGTCCTAGCTAAGTCAAGCTATAATGTTGCCACTGCTGTACACACACAGGCCTCCTCTCTATGAGAGGACTGTAATCCACACACGGGCCCAGTGCGGATCATTACTTCATACATATGTATTTACCTAGCTAGCATATTCTAAAAAAAATATTATAAGTTCTTCTTTCCTACTTGTGCATTCAGTTCATGACAATAATAAAGCGGAAATATGCTTTCCTTTTAAATGAACTATTCATAGAGGAATATCTATGCAATGAGGAAGTACGAATTTAATATTAAACCCACACGATTTTGAATTTGAACCTTACCAGCAGCGCCACATAGTTCCAAATTGTTGCTTATTTGTCTTTGAATTTACATAAAAAAAAACCGGCCAAGAGCGTGTCGGGCCACGCTCAGTGTAGGGTTCCGTAGTAATAATTCTTTTTTTGTTTGAAAAAGATACGTTCAGGATAATAAAATATGTAAACGAAGTTAAAAAAAATGTTTGCATACACGATAATATTACAAACTTAGTCCAGAAATTATTTTGTACAACTTTTTGTCTTTTTTGTACAAAAACTGTTTCCATCCAAGTTCAAAATGATTTTCCTAGAAAGTCCTTTTAAAGTTCTACTTTTCAGATTTTTTTCATATTTTCTAAACTTATGGTTCAAAAGTTAGAGGGGGGGGGACACATTGTTTTTTACTTTTGGAGCGATTATTTCCGAAACTATTGACATTATCAAAAAATGATTTTAGTAAACCCCTATTCATTTTTAAATACCTTTCCAACAATATATCACACGTTAGGGTTGAAATTAAAAAAAAAATCACTTCCCACTTTACATATAAACCTAATAAAACATTTTTTTCCAATTTTTATTTTACCACTTTGTTGGCGTGATTGATCACATATTGGTACCAAATTTCAGCTTTCTAGTGCTAACGGTCACAGAGATTAAGCGAGGACGGACGGACGGACAGACAGACATGGCGAAACTATAAGGGTTCCTAGTTGACTACGGAACCCTAAAAACGCGGAATGTGGAGATTCATTTAGGACTTAAATTCATTAGAGATAAGGTTTAAAATCAAGATAGACTGTAGTCATTTCTATATTCTTTTCATTGATTTCTTCCGAGGTTAAAGAAACTTTTAATCTTTCGTACCTAGTCGTACACTTACGAGGTCGTCTATAATTATTGTGTGACTTGGTTCGTGCAGTTACCCATCGACCAGCCCACTGCTGGACATAGGCCTCTCCCAAACTGCGGGAGGGCACCCTTTCCTCCACCGTCGGCATCTAGTCTATCCCCAGCCACCTTTTAAGGTTGATGCTCCAAGGTAGCCCGCGAAATTCGAGTTTTCTTACGTTTTTAGCATTTTGCCGGTCAGTGTCAAGTTGTATGTTAATTGCAAAAAACGTAAGAAAATTCGAATTTCGCGGGCTAATCTGAAGCATTCACCTCATGGGCCTCAGTAAATTACATTACTTATCAGTAAGTACATTCTTGGGCCGGACCAGCAAGGTACACCCCAGCAATTGGCGACATCGTGATGTTTCCTTTTCCAATGTTGTACACTCCTGTGTTGTACATTCCAGTGTCGTGCATTGCTGGTATGTGCATTGCTGTGACGTGCATTATAGGGACTCGTCTGCTTCTTCTAGTATTGGCGCGAATTTTATGATATAGATTCTCAGTCTGTAGTGAGAATAATTCCTAGTTATGCTAGGTGGTAGTTGGGTTCACTAATTCCCAAGATCCCGGTGCAAGTGTGGGAAGGTAACACTAACACGGGGTGGTTTTTAGTCAGAGTTTTTAGTTAGTAGAGTCTGACAGACCCTTAGCCACACCCCAGGGCAGAGGACATCCATTAGGATTTTCCACACCAGACAAAAAAGGTGGTAGCTGGGTTGACTGTCTAAGTGATGGTGGCAGATGATCAATTTGGTATAGTCGTGAATTTATTTTTCTGCTAACATGAAACTACAGCAGCTCTGAGATATTTCTCAGTAGCAGCACGATATCCAAATTTGTGCCCAGTTGATGGCATTAGGTTCGTCTCTATGGCATAGGACTTAAAAATGGTCAGCGAAATATGAATGGTACAGGGCCACCCTTGCCCAGTCCTTCAGGAAGAACATGTTTTATGTTGTTATAAGTTCATCAAACTGCGATCACTAATTCGTGCACCAAGCGTGATTGTAGCAGCTCCTCCAATAACCGGTATACCCATGTATATGAGCTAACATAACGGTAACTAGACTATGTCACGTCTACAATTTGTCTATCTTTGTCTCTGATTCATAACGTAGCTCAAGCCGTCACTCAAGGAAACTATTCGAGTATTCATTCAATTGTTTATGAAGCCACTTACGATCACGTGGTAAACTTGTAAGTATGCTGTAGATACTGTGGTATTTATAGACGCTGAGGATATAACTGTGTTTTTACTGAAATCGTTTCGGAGCGAATCGAACGAACTCTGAAAGATAATTCAGTACATTGCCTTCAGAATCCGAAATAATGAACTTTGCTTCACGCCTGTAATCCCAGAAGGATTAACCTAGACAGGTACGGATGTCATTCCACCACCAACTTAGGAAATCCGCTGAGAAACTTCTAATAGAAAAACCCAATTGCAGTTTTTGCCTGACCCAAACGATGCACGGGCAAACGACCACCACCAGTCTTGTAAGAGGATATCTTAACAACAAACTAATCTGTCACAATGTAAATATTTTATCGTAATATCCATTCAATGTAAATCAAGTGAGATATAGTCAAAATTATTTGTTTTGATTAAGATAACACGGCTCAAAATCGATTTACGTATTCAAATTACGATATGATAGAGGGATTATTGTTATTAGCTGTCCTCGGTTATTTCCTGGTTGGGAAAATACCTTTTTTTTTTGTATTATCCTGTCATTTCATTGTCACTGGCTGGGATTATCAGCAGGAATTGGATCGGTGACTCTCAACTGTTTTACATGATATGTGGCTACTTCCTTTCTGTCAGAATTGCCCTTCTTGATGGTATCCGAAATACACAGAACCTTAAAGCCTACTGGTTCTCAACTTGAAAAACTATCATCCAGAACTTGAAAGCCTACTGATTTCCAATTTCTGAATGTTGTCTGTAAAACTTTTATTTTTTTGCTAGCCCGTGCTGTCGCACTCCTGGGCAAAGGCCTCCCCCATTCCTTCCACTTCTTACGATGGTATGATTTTCTGGCCAGTTGATGAGAAAGCCATCCAAGGCGTCCCGCTATATGTGAATCATAATTTCTCAAAATTCCTGCCTTAGACGACGACTGGTCACTAACACAACAAACTAATCTGTCTGGAAAAGGGTCCCTAGCCTTTTCTTACTCCTATCCTCATATAGGAGCATTTCAATTTGAGTCTCCCACTTTGCCCTACTCACTGGGCACACTGAAAATCCTCTTATAAAGTACTAAAAAGAAATATCCTCAACATTATCCTTTAAAACTAACCAACGTCATCCATAGAGATCCATCCTCAAGTGGTGATCGACCTAATTCCTTTATTCTCTGTTCTAGATAACCATAAAATAAACCACACCGTGGACCGTTAGTTTGTTATATCGGCGCAGTATTGGTATAATGTTTAATCTTGCATGACCGCACAAACACGTGATACGATATGACCCTGAAATCGTGAAACCGTCATTTTTGGTCAAATAGCTTTTGCTTGCAGCGACGCCCGCGTTTAGGTCGAAAATTATCTTTTAAGAACCCAATAAAAACTTGAAAGATATCTTATGTCCTAATCCACATCATGTTCTACCTGTCTGCTGAATTTCGTCGAAATCCGTTCAGCCGTTATGGTGTAAAATAGTGACAGACAGTATCTATGTATTCTAGTACGTAGTAGTTATCGTATTTATAGTTTTCAGTATGGATTTTATTCATGGCCTTCAGTAATTTATTGTTGATTGCACTCGGTAAAATGTTTATAGGCTACGTTTTAAATTTTATAAAACACGTGTAAGTATTGTTTATAGCTTGCATTGTTTTATAGTTTTAAGAGAGAAATAATAGTTGTATGTATTTGAAACAATATTGCACACATAAATCGCGTTTTTAGCATAGATTACAACTGCGAGCCGTATGCTAACGGCTAAGTAGTGGTTCTAATATATCTGCTATACTTACGAAAATTAGTACTAAGTTATTTTTCCATTTAATAAACTAAGTATTTATTAATAAACATTAGCCTAAAACATGAAATACGTCTGAGAAAGCGTTGATTAGTCAGTGCCCGGTAGTAGGCTCGCCTCTTTACATGGTACTTAAACATAACTGGCGAAATGTGGGTGTACCTATAGGTACACCTCTTCATAACCCTTCGAGGATAATAGGCGTATGTTGTGTGATTACTTGATTAGCGCATTAAAAATGTTTGACGTTCAAGTAAATCAGACAGCTAGCTGCCTTGACTACTGATACTTAACCAATAAATCGATTTTATATTCACGGCTTTTCAACCTATTATACGGATAACTTGTACCTATATTGGATTAAAACCTTTGTAGGTAAAGTACAGTGCGATCAAATTATCTTGGCAGGTCTGAACATAGGCTCTGCGAACTTTTACGCATGTAAAATTGTGAAGAAAACTGTTATTGCCAGATAAACCAATACTTAAACGATCAGAAAATATCTAATTTTAACAGTGAGAAATACAAATAAAATAAATATCATAACACTTTTATACATTAGTTGTAACAAAATGACCTGCACGAAGTTTGGACCTGCCAAGATAATTTGATTGCACTGTAGATGCCATTTTCGCATCGTGATATACTCGTAAATATCAAGTTTCCATAGGAGTTCAACCGTTCTGTTGCATAAAAATGCCAACATCATTTTTATTTGTCTGTAGGAACAGTTAGCATAGCGGCATCATCCGCTTAGCCTTTTTCTAATGATTATCAGGTCAGTTTCCAGTCTAATCAGGTGGAGCGAAATACCAGTATTTTACATGAAGAGACATAATTATGTCTATCGAACCTCCTCAACTTAATTTTAGTAGTGGGTAATGCAATACCCGCTGGTAAGACTGATTGTCAGTCTTACTTACGCTAAATACGAAAAACAAACACGAACAATTAAAATGATTACCGGTATCTAATTAAATTAACAATTATTTACTTGTTCTAATTGTTATTTGCATAAGTTGTTTTACGCCTTTCTGTCATATTTCTATCATGTCGTCATAATTATATTTATTTTTTTATTTCGTTGTTAGGACTTTTGTTACCCTGAATTTTTGATAGAAATAAAACATCTTACCCAATAAGTCTTAGTGCTGACATTAATCCTGTGACTTATGTCGTCACGCGTGAGGGAATATCTCGGATAAACACCCTCGAGCCTCGACTGTATGTGAGTACTTTTCATTCCTGAAAACCGATAAGGAAAATCCCCTTTTAATGCGGGTGGACTGACCGCTGGTAATTTTATAGAAAACTTTCGTTTAACGCAACTAAAGCTTATATCAGACGCTTCACTTTAATTATGATTCACTCGAGTGAATGTTTATTATTGTTTCACGTATTTATCCTTGCATCCATTTGATTGTAGAGTTATAGGAAAAAGGGCGCATGAAAAATAAAAAGATATTATGTGGGGCAGAACCGCTTCAGGGCCGATGTTAATGCAAATACATTTTTCATCGATAACCTACCATTTTATCGATAGTGCATGCAACTGTATTGATTTTACTATCAAGGTAAAGGCATGAATGTTCAATGTTGTATATTTCGATCAGAGTTTGACATTATTTTATAAGATTACATACGATAAGCCCCGAAGTAAACCATAGTGGCTGTCAACTGAAGTGTTTTTTCGATTATTATTAATTTCTCAACACCTTTATCATTGTCAACCACTATCGCAGTCTACTTACCTATAACAAAATTAGGTGCACAACAAATTATAATTTCAATGAAATTAAATCTCATTTAATAGTAAAACCTTTCGTTATAATAATATGAAGTTAACCTCACTATAATAGTTTCCGCTGGACCCAACACTTCTTATTTCTAAAACTAAGTAGCAGACACTTCGAGCAACAATAAAAGATTTTATGAGAAGCTTGTAGAGCGAGTCGCGCAGAGGTTCAGCTACACTTGGTGTCATTTACACCATCACTTTTACGTATGAAAACTCCTCCGTGCCTCTAAAAGCACGCCGTTGGCTGGCGTTCCTAGATTTTAGACAGAGATTACAGGTCGCAGAATCCCGAAAATCTGACAATCAGTCTTTCCAAGGAGTTTCATATTACCCAATTACCGGATTACGCAAATCAAAGAGGCAGTCGTTTCATGAATGCGTACTCAGCTATATCCAGTTAGACTTGAAGTTAAAAACGTGGATCTGTTTAAACTTCTAAGTTGGAAAAGAAAACATTTTTTCAACAATATCTCTTCTTTGTTACAGTACAAAATATGGCACACACTGGAGAAGGATCCTCTCTTCGCACACAACTCCGTCACGCCAACAGTGGAGGATCAGAAACGCATCACACAACTTCAGCTGAAGAAAATAAACGAGTACAAATTCCACACTAAAGAAATGGTCAACTCTAGTTATAGTCGAAGGGTAAGAGCAATAATTTTGTTTATTAGAGGTGTAAGTCAAAGTACACACAATAGGGGATCGGACAAAAAAATCGAATTAGTCTATTAGATTTCCAGAAAATATTGAACACATATTTTTTTCTTTTTTACGTAAATAAAAATGAAGACGTTAAACTTTTTTTTTAAAACATTTACTATTTACGAAATGCAAGCGAATTGCTATTTACTATTGACGAAATGCAATTCGCTTGCATTTCGTAAATAGTAAATGTTTTAAAAAAAAAGTTTAATAGAAACCTAGATAAATATCGTCTGTAACCGAATAACATAATTTTAAGTTGGTAATATGTTCGTATCGCGAATGATTTTGGTATTACGTTTGTATGGAGAAATGTTCGTTCACCGTCCCCTTAAGCTAGAAAAGATATCAGCAATCTTCGTTTAGTTAATGTACGATCACTTCGTCATCTGTCACACAAAACTTTTACAACCATTTTGGAATTTTATAGAGTTCTTAATTGTATTTTTTACCACGGTAATTCAAAACAGGTCAGGTACTTCCATAGTTGTAACAGCTCTATACGTAATCTCACCATATTTTCGAAAACAGACGACTGTCGGAGCGTATACTTTTCTTGGGAGATCCGTACCTGGCGGTCAATGCCAATTACAATTTAGAGATTTCTGAAAAGCAAGATTCACTTCCTCAAACTAAGATAATCTAAAATCTTTTTTGCTTATTATGATGACGAGATGGAAGAAGATGACATGCTACGCAGACCCCGAATAAATTGGGATTAGGGCAAGAGATTGATCATGATATTCGTAGGTAGTATAATTTCTCCCGCCGTCATACGGAAGTCTATTTATACAGTTAAAAACCATTAAACTAACGATTGCTATCTCCTTTCAAGGATTGTTTTGAGTAAAATTCCGTTGCATTACTTATTATTAGCATTTCACACGTGCCGTCTACAGACAAATTACTCTCAAAAAATTTTCAACGCCCTTCGACTTCAATACAATAATGCACTCCGGCTATTGCGCGGAACAGCCCCATTGTTCCGCTTAAATATGTAGACTTCAGGGATGTTTTCTTATGCTTCGTGTCGATTGCTTGTACGCTATTATGCGAAAACATGCTGTTCCCTGGTGCGCCGGATGCGGGTCAGCCCAAATATTATGCTGCAGTGTGTCGCTGCTGTAAGCTTTCCACATCGGTGTTGAGCTTGTAGCATTCTCATAGGGCAGTGTTAGGTTAAGCGTGAAGTAGTAGGTTAAGTTTACTGACATAGTTGTTAAAAAGTGGTGGCGCTCCCGACTTACGAACAGTAAGTCTTGGGTTCGAACCCAGGCGCTTTACTTTGTGTTATTTATTTCATCACCACTGCCCTCAAAATGGTGAATGAAAACACCTGTCCTAGAACCATAAATTTGAAGAGTACCAATCCGCACTGGGCCCTGTAGAAGTGTAGATTTATAGCCCATCTCCTCTCAAAGAGAGGAGGCCTTGGTTCCTTGCAGTGGGAACATTAATAGGCTGGTGATGACTGTGTTGTAACTTGTAAATGAAACGACTATTGTAACTTGTAAATTATTGTTTTACGTGATATTTTATTAATAAATATAATTAAAATTGTACTTTTTTCCTCAGACACGTACGATAATGACAATAAATGAAGCTGTGCAGTCTTTGAATCCCAGCGTGTCAGTCAAAATGGCGATCGGCATATATTTGTTTTCAAATGCCTTACTATCGCTTGGCACTGAGAGGCACCATAAGTTCTACGAAGCTACCTTTGTGAACAGAGAGGTAAGTCACACCACAGTTTTTAATTAACACCTTTTACAGATGACCTAAGGAGATTTCATAGATGGGCCACTTGTATTTTAAGTTTTGTGGACGGACATATTTGATTGCCTTCTCGTCTAAAACTCCCGGAGGTCCTCCACCTCTAGTTGGGAAACGAAGAGTTCAGCGAAATTTAACTATACCACTTTAGGTCATAGTAAACTGATATTTATAGAAAAATAACAAAACACAGAGGACACTATCGATAACTGAAACCGCCCACTAAAACAGAATACTAATAATGCGAGTAGCCACAACGTGTACGAGTACTTATCTCACTCGCAAAAAATGTCAATGTTATGTCACTTCCGAAGCTCCGAGATCAATGTTTTTGGAACAAAAAGGTCAGATAGCGTGGCCATAGTTACAATACCTCTGTATGGACGTTATCTAATGACCGACAATTCATATAGAATCGAAATATGACGTTGTTATGCTGTTGGCAGTCAAGCACTATAATTTGCCTGCATAAGTTGGCTCCTGGTCCGACGACCTTGTAATAGTGGACACCAGTCCACCACCAGGTCCTCCACCAGGTCATCTGACCACTGGGTCAGATTAGATACGGACGGCATAGGCACATCCTGTGGCGCAACTTGGGAGAGGCCTCTGTTCAGCAGATGCAATAGGCTGACTTTCTTTAGATTGATATTTTTCATTTGATATTTTTAGATTTCTTCTATTGATTGACTTGATGAGATTTAGGTTGGCTATTGTAGTGTTCTTTCCACTTCAATCTTACACAATGATCACCGAGCTTGTGTGTTTACCATTTTAGTCTTACCACGATAGATACATCATTTTGCTATACATAAATATTTTAAATGGAGGCTTCACGGTTCAGGACTGAAACTATAATATCGCACAGTCGGTTACTGACCCTGGCCTTGGTTTAGTAGATTAACGAGACCACGGTCATGTTTGAAAGTTAAGTAAGGTCAATCCTGTAAAAACGTTTATTCTGTGTAGTTCAGAGCACAGTACAGTTGGGGTTTACACTGAAATACCATCAGGGGGCCTAGATTCTAGAACCGCCTCTTGTGGCGGGTATCATTTTAATCTTTCTACATGTTTGGGGAAAGAAAGATTTAAATTAAATTATCTTTCCCACAGTGATTGTAAAAAAGCCCAATAGGATTAAAAACACATCCAGAATATCATTGTCCTGCTCTTGGAATCGCCAATCGCCCTTTCGAAATTACAACACATTCAGAAGAGAATCCTTGCTTTTGTCTTAGATCCCCACGACATTTTTTACCTCCGCAGTCTTAAACACCCTCACATTACTGACCCTCACACACTTCTATCACCAACAGACGCTGGCAAGCTTCGCGTTAACAGAGATCGCGCACGGGTCAGACGCGCGACTCATGCGCACCACAGCCACCTACGACCCGCAGACCAAGCAGTTCGTCATTAACACGCCTGACTTCGAGGCAGCTAAATGCTGGGTTGGTAATCTAGGTAAAATATTGTGTGAACTTTTTACTTTGAAATGGTTTTTTTATGTTTTGTGAACAGGTATTTTACACGATTCTAGCGACCTAAATTTTTTTAAGTGTGTAAATTGTGTCGATATAAATCGCTATTTCAGGAAAGTTTTGAGATCGATTTTTGTCAGAATTGCATATAATGGCCCCAATAACTGTCAAAAAATAAAGGTGACCACTGACCGGTTAACTGTCTGTTAGCTGTCCAGTATTCGATCACAATGGTTATCTTTAGTTATTTAATGGATCGAACTAAAACTTTTATACTTAATTTAGAACGAAAATAAACGTCCATCCAATTTCTTATGTATGATATCCACACAATTTTAACATCAGTAGAAAACTTCTTGACCTTATAATTATCATGTATTTGTTCTATAAGTATCAAACAAACGAACGCTATAATTTATCTAGTCTTCGCCTCTCTCATAAAAAATCAGTGAAATATGCATTTAAGTCAGTTTACCATAGAGTATTTACGTCATTCTTGACTTGTTTCTGTTAACAGTACTGTGGGTGTGAAATTGTTGATGTTTTGCGGCACTAGCCATCGAAATTGAACTGTACTGCGCTATTTTTAAAATTCAGATGTATATTTACAACGTTTATGTGCTCAAGGTCGCTTGGATTTAGCTTATTTGACTATTTAGGACCCACATAGCTCCCAATTTAAGAAGCAACTGTCATTTGTTTGCCGATGAATAAGTTGGTATAAATAGCGCATACGTTTTGGCAGTTTCAGATTGTTTAAGCTTATAATTTCTTTTTTAAATGTATGTTTATTTCTAAACTTATTAAAATGGTTTATTACCTACTGCATGCTCGTTTTACACGCACACTTCTACCGTTTCTCATTGTTTTACAATATACGTTTCTCATGCAAACATTGCTAGATGTCAATTTTATCCCACAGATTTAGAATAGATTACACTGTTTTAATAATAGTATGGCCTTTCAAAGTAAAACATAATAAATAATCTTAAAATTATGAAGCTGTATTAAATACGATATCAGCTAGTATTTCAACACCATTTAAGACAGACGTTCTGCGTTCAATTAAGACAATTAAACCTAATTAGTAAGAGGTTACTACACTTGCTAAGCTGCTTCTCGCCCACATAGCCTCTGTAGACTCTTGCGCACAATGGCATTGCTCGTAATGATACACTAATATATTATTGCGTAGGTGAGTCAGTTGTTCATAGAGTATATTTTTGACAAAAAAGAACTATTGGTATCATAATGCTTCTAACTCATCATTAGTCATCAGTTCATCACCTACCAAGTCTCAATTGATACATTATCAAATTAAAAATCTTACTACTGGGGAAATTGAAGGACTTTAATGAAGCGTCTGATATCTGCTTAAACAATTATTTTAATGACTTGTTCAATTAACTAGTTTTTACTAGCACCTCGTGTTATTCATCATTTCAGCCAAAAGACGTCCACTGCTGGACATAGGCCTCCCCCAGGCGTCGCCACATTGACCTCGTGTTATTGTATTCTCGTTATCAAACTTATCGCGATAGTAAAGGAATTTAGTGGTTTAATGAAGAGAATTCAAAGTATTATGCAATATCAGATATTAAAGTTTTATTATTTTTGATATTATACAAAACGTGAATGAAACAAAAGGTTGTAAAAATAGCAGAAATAGCGTTCTACAGTTTTTCAACACACATGGGGGTAAGGAGGGCTTATGTATGTATGATTTATGATTTCACCAATATATAACATGCACAGGTTTGTAATAAAATATAGGAGCATGCATAAAAATTTTAATAAATTCATGCAATTCCGACTGTATATTTTATTGCAGGGCTACTTTTTATTACCAAATATTTTACCTTGTGTCAATTTTATGAAATTGGTATGTACTTGAACATAGCAAGATAATTCAGGGTATGGTAAATAGGGTAAAACGAAGTGGTGCCCTATTGCCATCAATCGGTCACAAATCCAGAATCCGTAACTGCTACTGAGAAATTGTAGTAAAAACCCAAAAACACTTTGCCCGACCCGGGACTTACCCCGGACTTCATACTCATCAATCGCGCTTGCGAAAACGAGGCAGCTGAAAAAAGTACAAATAAAGTATGCAGTTAAAAATTCTTTTAAAAACAATAACAGGTGACTGATGATAAAAAACGTCTGGATTAGTTTACCTACTTAAAATTGTTATTGTTAATGAGTCATTTAAGTTCTTATCAATTGTCGGTATTGATAAAATATTGAAATTAAGAAATACAAGCTTGTGCTCGCGACTCCGTCCGTGAATACTGTAACTAACTACTGTGACTAACTGCCTCCGTGGTCGAGTGGTTTAGGCGTTTGCCTTGTGACCCGGAGGTCGTGGGTTCGATTCTCACGGGAAGCATATTTTGCAAAGTTGTTTCCAGTTTGGTTAGGACATTGCAGGCCTGAATCACCTCATTGTTTGATAAAAAGATGATTCCGTGCTTCGGAAGGCACGTATAAGTCGGTGGTCCCGGCCGCCAAACGGCGCGCGGCGGTCTACAAACCATGTCAGAGGCCTTTGAGGGGGTTTAGAAACTCTGACACTAGGGTGTGTGGGGTCGTTAGACCTTACTGCCCACACGATAAGAAGAATACTGTAGACTTCTAGAGATTATACCTTGTGTAAAATATAATGATTGTATTATTATTACTTAACAGGGATGTTTTTTGAAATCTTATTTGTACTTCCAGAAATTACCTCGTACACAGTGCACAATATACAAAACAAACAATATCTGACAAAATTCGACAAACTCGTGCAGTATCATTCATTTAAAACATCTTCGATCAATAATAGTAAAACATAGATAAAGTATTTATTCATCATAAGTATCAGTTCATTATCAAATTTTGATTATGAGTGATTCATTTACAAGAAATGTTTTCATTTTTCTTACATTTTTATCAAAAAAAATGTAAATATTCGAGGTTTTTTTTTGTAATAACTTACCATATTAGCATACCTACCTAGACAAGTGGTAATTTTAATAATGACAAGATTTACAGAAATATTTTTTTTTATGATTGTTTGCATTCATGTAAGACTTCAATTAATTAAGCTCCAAGTTCTTAAGGGGACGGTGAACGAACATTCTCCATACAAACGTAATACCAAAATCATTCGCGATACGAACATATTACCAACTTAAAATTATGTTATTCGGATACAGACGATATTTATCTAGGTTCCTATTAAACTTTTTTCTTAAAACATTTACTATTTACGAAATGCAAGCGAATTGCTATTTACTATTGACGAAATGCAATATTAAAAAGAAGTAAAGTTTGTGTGTTTGTATATTTGTTAAATTGTAAGGGGTAATCTCGGGATCTACTGAAGCGATTTTAAAAATTCTTTCACCACTAGAAAGCCACATTATTGCTGAGTGTCATAGGTTATATAAAAAACCGAAAAATAAAAAGGCTTTTACGTGGTAGTCCGTTTTGCAAAGTGAATCGGAGAAAAAACCAAAGCAGCGGACGGCGCGCGATTGTTTAATTCGGGTCGCGTTCGTGCTCGCTTCGGGAGAAGGGGGCGTGGCCTTTTACATCTGAGAGGTCGGCTCCTTACGCAGCGGACGTCCCCGAAATTGAATTTTTCGAAACGTAATTAGCACACTTTCGACATTGTTTAAATAAAAAAATATTATCAGAACTATATCTATCTTATTCTTTCCTATCATGCTATTAAGAAACTTGAGCCCCCCCAACATGTGTAATGGGACAAGGCTGCTTACAAAAGAGTTACGGGACAATAAAATCGTGGCGACCATTCTCACAGGGCCAGCAGTGGGACAACTGACTTATATTCCGCGGATACCCATGATTCCCACTGATTTACCCATACCGTTTAAAATGCTACAGTTTCCAGTGAAGATCTCTTTTGCCCTCACTATTAACAAGTCCCAAGGTCAAACATTCTCTCTGGTGGGCATTGACCTGAGAAAGCTGTGTTTTTCCTATGTTGGCTTATCTCGGGTTTGTAACTCCTGATAGACAATATATTTTGCTACCAAGTGATAACATTACATCCAATATGGTTTACAGAGAAGTTTTGAACAATTAAAATTACCATAACCAAACCAACTTTTCCCGCGACTTGGTCCTCATGGAATTCGTTTATCGCAAATCCCGCAGAAAATGTTTTTTCTTTCGGACAGAGTTACTTTCGAATTTTGTATTAGCATGCAAATACATACAAACTATACCTACGTATAACCCTCCTTTTGGCAGTTAGAAATTAAAACATAACACTCTGTCTTCGATCAATAATGTACTATTGATCGAAGCACTCTGTACTAAAAAAGGATTATTAACATTATGCCCAACGAAGTGGGCATGGGTCAGCTAGTTCAATTATAAAGAGCCGTTATAGGTCTGCCTTGTACCTTTAATCACTCCAACATTAAAATAAAATGCATGTATTTAATGTGTCAAAACCCTTTTATTTCAGGTGTATGACCTGGGACATGTAATTTCCTGTAATTTCCAAAAGAGGTCATCGCCCTGCAATTAGTACTGCAAGGGTAGTTGATTCTTAATTAAAATTTATCGAAATTTGAGTATCCAAATTACAAACATTTTTTATACAAGGCCCATCATCATTACGTATGTAGAGTTTTGCTAGATAATTTACTTGAACCTGTAAACGGCCTTGCGTACCCTATTCGTTTCTGTAATAAACTCCAATAAAATTGAGATGGGTTTTTCACCGTTTAAACGCAAGGAAGCGATAAAAGTATGGCCGAATGTTTAGAACACCCCAACTTCTTTTGTAATTCATTTGTTTTTAAATTCAAAATTCAAATTCCTTATTTCAGACATAATAAAGATCCTGTAGTTTCCGCCTACCCCAATAAATAAAAGGCGTGTGTTTATGTATGTAAATAAACATACACGTAACGTAGCATCTCACCACTGTCATACATGTAGTGTTTGGAAGAGGTATAAATGACATTGGGAACTTTCTGCCCCGCTTTTCGAAAAGTAGCGGACACAAACAAAACCTATCACAGATGATGGATACTGTTATCCACTTTATTGCCGTGCATTTCATTTTTCTGTCACATATGGGAACTTTCAGAAAATAAGGTTTCAATATTTTGATACTTTTACGGTCAGCATCAGAAGTAGATTAACACTACTCAAAGTTTCAATGCAAGTTTTTTAATAAAAACTTGTTAGATATTACTCTTTACTAACATGTTATTGAATTGTAAGGAATATTCTAACGAATAATCTTCTGAAAATTTAAAAATAATAGCTAGAGTCCTGTCCATCAAAGAATTAAAATTCCGAAATGTTAAGCTTCTTTCTGATGCTGATCGTACACTTCACATTACACCGTTTTTTTTTGGTCTGGGAAATCATCAAATGACTTCTCCCGCTCTGGCCAGGTGGTATGGAGAGTCAGACTTCTACTGACTAAAAACCACCCATGTTCTTTCTTAGCCCTTGTGCCGAGGCCGAGCCCAACGGGCGTCGGCCCTTGCGGGCCCAAAGCTAAAAAATAGCTGTGATAATGCGCGCTGCGGCACATTATCTATTAAGCCAGCGAACATCGCGCGTTTACTGAACGGCGTTGCTCAAGCTAGTTATTCTGCGATGCAAAACAACATAAAATGTAAAAAAAAAAACAAATCGTTAAAGACCACCTCAGATCCTACCTCAGAATTCCCATATGTCACAACATAGCGCTAAGTAAACATACCTACAGGTCTAAAACTTTCAAATAAATTCAGTTTCATTTCTGTCCGCCGTGGGGATTTTTCCCATAGTAAAGTTCCCTATGTCTTTTCACCAGTTAATTACAACTCCCAAGTAATAAGGAAAGAACCTATTGCCATTAACGGACACAGATTCAGAAAATCGGGTTATACTAAGAAATTCTTGATGGAAACCCCCAATGACTCTTTGAAATACCTCAACAGTACAACACACACCTCATACAACCTGCAACCACCAAACAAACGAAGCAAGAATAAAAATCTAACAAAATAATTTTCGTCCCAGGTAGAACCTGTACCCACACCCTGCTGTTTGCTCAGCTGATCACTCCAGACGGCACCAACCATGGGCTGCACGGGTTCCTGGTGCCTATCCGTAACCCTGAGACCCTGGAGACGTATCCTGGACTCATTGTCGGCGATATGGGGGAGAAGATCGGAGTCAATGGAATTGATAATGGGTGAGAGATGATTCTAAAATATATTCTAATACTTTTTACGTTTGATCTCGGATGCAGGTTGCTGCGGTATCTGTGTAAAGTTGTATATATTTTTCTGTATATAAATAAGGTCATTAAAATAGATGGACAAAATTTCAGAAATCATTCAAACCACCAAAATAAGGACGATGGTAAAAAAATAATAATAAGAAAAACGCATTTAAGTACCTACTCCTAAAAGATGTGCTTGTTCTAGAGTGCCGGCAATTAATCCACCAACCACATATTTTAACACAGCATTCAGTAGGTCAAACCAAACATATCTAAACAAAAAAAAAAAATAGCACTCCGGGAGTGCCGGCAGAAGTGAAAACTTCAATATTAACTTTCAAACTCGCGTCAGGGTCACGTGATGCTGATCGAACTGACGCGAGTTTGAAAGTTTTTACCCATACAAAAAAGTGCTCAGCGCCGCTAAAGAAGTTTTCACTTCAAAAACATAAAATAAACTGTTTTTTTTTCGACTTAAAATAATAAATTGCCGGCACTCTAGAACAAACTCATCCTTTATGAGTAGGTACTTAAATGCGTTTTTCTTATTTTTTTTTTTACCATCGTCCTTATTTTGGTGACCACCAAAATAAGGACGATAAATGATTCCTGAAATTTTGTCCACTTATTTTAATGGGACCTTATATATATGTCTGTATATTATGTATATATATTTTTCAGAGTTTCTGTTTATCTCTATTACACGAGGCGTTTTTTTACATACCATTACTCTAGGGTGTGAATGAGATCATAATAAAGAATCTACTGGCACTGGCATGTGAATTATTTTAAGTTAAGAACCGTGTGAATAAAAGCTAAATTTAGGATATTTTGCTATTGTGACGTGGGTAACGTCCACCACAATTAGATAAAATGGTCAGAAAGAATTCAAATAATCACGTTTTCCGTGCACACGTGATGTATAAATGAGACATAACAAAAACCCAGTTTGTTTTAAATGCAAGCACCAACGACACATCAAGGAAAAAGCATATTTATCAGACTACAAAAGAGGTCCACTGTCTTAGTAACAATATAAGTTAGCCTATGTTAGTACTTAATAACTAGGACAGATTCTATGCGATTGTTTAGTAACAATAAAAAGAGCCAATAAAAAAAACGTAATTTCTATCTGTGCATTTTAAGTTTCTAACTAAAGAAACATGAAAATGGGATACGATTTTTCAAACTTTATTCCATTTTTCTTTCTTCTAGATCAATTTGTATTTTTAGGGTTCCGTACCTCAATAGGTAAAAAAGGAACCCTTATAAGATCAATCTCTTGTCCTTCTGTTCTTGTGTCACCACTGATTTGCTCAGGAACGGGTGGACCTAGCAATTTGAATAAAAAATACTGAGTTCTATCGCCCTTTCCTTCGGGACTGCGGGTTGTTCGAAAGAGATACCGCAGCCTCGGCACAAGGGCTAAGAAGGAACATGGGTTGTTTTTAGTCAGTAGAAGTCTAACACTCCCTTCCGCTCTGCTCAGAGCGGGAGGGATTATTTGATGATTTATTGATTTCCCAACCATCAAAAAAAGTAGTATAAATTAGTATATAGTCTATATTCTATAGTCCCTATTAGGTGTATAAAATCAAGGTCCTGAGCCAATACGATAAAAAGATGTGGGCAATTTAATTTAATCATAAAGTCAATCTGCACACGCGTCTTTATTATCATTTTCTTTTTTTTCATTAACAAGTCAGGAACGCAGAGTTACAAAAGACAAAAATCATAAATTCTGCTGTTTGAATCATTTATATTATTGGGCGAATTATAGTATTTGATGACGGCTTTAAGGAAGTTCCTGGTGTTTATTGGGAGACCCAATTAGGACCTATTCCTAGTATTTTAGCTGGTTACTATGAAATTAAAAAAATAAATTATTGGCTAAATTATAGTATTAAAATTTTGATGAAGAGGTTTTCCTCTTAAAATAGTTCCTGAGCTATAGGGAAGAAACTGGTGTTATTGAGAGTTCTTCCTAGTATTTTCGATGGTTACTATATAATTGAATTCATCATCATCTGCCTAGCCTTGCCTAACTCTGTTGGAGTCAGCTTCCAGTTTAACCGAACGCAGCTGACTAACAGAATGCCTATCTGACCTCCACAACTCAGTTAGTACGAGGTAATAAGATACCCCTTTTTTTTTTTTGGTGGTTTGGAAAATCATCAAATGACCTCCCCCGCTCTTGGGCAGAGCGAAGGGGAGTGTCAGACTTCTACTGACTAAAAACCGAACCCATGTTCCTTCTTCGCCCTTGTGCCGAGGCCACGTCATCTCGTACTAAAATCCGCGGCCCCGACGGGAATAAGATACCCATTCGAAAGACAGTTTATCAGACTTACGGGTTCGGGCCACTAACTACCTGTTATGACTGTCAAAGATCTTCAAATTGTCAAATTATGACAGTCATGAGCAGCAGCTTAAAGTGCTTTCCGGCACGGAGGAAACTCGGTATGTAATTGGTGGTCACCAAAGACCAACCTAGGTAAGCGTGGCTTAACCTGGAGATTCATCCGACCGGCTGTTATTGTCCAGACACAATCTCCTGTGAGACACACAAAGATCATAATAACAATAACCCTTCCTTGGCAGTCGATAAAAATAAAAATGTTCTTATTCTTTATTGCACACTTAAAATAACAATTATAAACACAAATTACAATAATAAAGCTTATGTCCAAAGGCGAGCTTAACCCAGAATTGGGTTTTCTTACAGCAAACCTAATTATAAAAAAATATATATTTATATATATATATAAATGTTCATAAAATATGCCAACAAAATTTTCCTTTCCATAGGTACTTCTGTAACTGAAGTTTTAATTCAATGACATAAATAAAAAATATAACTGATTATATTACATAATATGTACTTACCTACTTCATTCAAGTACCTACATAAGCGATAACAAAATCTACCCATATCCATTGCCCATATCACATTCCTCAATATTGTTGTATTACTCATAACTTTATCAAGCCTGTTTGTCATCAAACTCACTCAATAAATATAATAGGTGTCACACTAGAAGATGATTGTCAGTGCAATGCGGCCCCTATGCGTATGCGCATCCTGAGGCGTTCCCCGCTGTATCGATTAAGTAATCTAGGGGCTATTGAGAGTTCTATTACAAAATACCACGCTGGGAACCGGGTTTTCTGAGATGTAGGTCGAAATTCCTTTAATTAGTATCTTTATTTGTAGGAATCATGCAAACCCCTTGAAAAACGGAACAACACAAAGTATCTAATCTAAATACGAAATCGCTCAATTTTTAACTCGGTTAAATCAAAACTGGTCTGCAAAGTCAAAATTGTTACTCTTTATAACGTCAGCTATCTACATATACGGTATATATACCTACTATACTATCACCCAGTAAAAGTCTCTTCAGAATCGGTCCAGCCGCTTCGGATATTAGAGGGAACAGACAGACAAAATTTTTGAAAATGGTCATGCTTATATTACACAGACATCTGTTTCACAAGCTATGTTAATTTGACGTATAATTCTAAAACCCTATAATTCGAATATAATCTAACACCCATTTAGGGTAATATTTAGTGGCACACATTCTTTACTTTGAAACACCGCTGTAAGTCCCACAATGTCAATTGATAAGAAGATCAAAGAGAACTGCAGACATTTTCAAGAATGTTATGATATCTTCACTAAAGAGAATAGGGGATCGGACAAAAAAAAACTAATTAGTCCGTCAGATAGATTTCCAAAAATTATTGAACACGTATTTTTTCTTTTTTCACGTAAACTTAAAATGAAGACGATACAGTGCTTCGAAAACTCGTGTGACGTCATATGATAGTACATTTTGACGACACAAGTGACGTTTCAAGCCCCACTCCAAGATCTTTGACACGTTTTATCTTCGTCATTTTTTATTGATTTGATAAAACAAAAAACACGTATTCAATATTTTTCGATAATCTAACTTACGGACTAAACAGAATCATATTATTTTGACCCAGTCCGATCCCCTATTCTTATCAAATTCAAAGAAAATATAAGTGTTTAAACTAACATGGCCCTTTATTCATTTCTATTTAATCTAAGTATATCTTTTTTTTTAATTTTTAAAAGGAAACGTTATCCATCAAATATTCCTTACAACAGGATAATATAATATAAAAAAGGAATTACTAATATTATTATTTCTTTTGTTTTACATTTTTAAATATTTTTTACAAAAAACTGAAAAGCAAAAAAACAAGCACATTTAAAATTAAACAAAACTTGGAAGCAGGCGGGGTCCATTCTATTTTCATTTTTTCTTTTCATAATTTAATATTCAAATGAACCCCGCCTGCTTCCAAGTTTTGTTTAATTTTAAATGTGCTTGTTTTTTTGCTTTTCAGTTTTTTCAGTCGGGTTTTTTAGTTTTTTAACTACTTGTTTTAGTTCTTTTGTTTGTTCTTTCGTTGGTCGCGTAAAATTCTTCGAGATGATTAATTTAACTTTTGTGCTTGTTTATAGGATTTCTCACTTTGAATTTCTTTTAAACATATAAGTGTTATATATTTTTGTAATCTCCTTTTAAAACCCTTTATTTTGATACCCTACTCGATGGTATTGGATTTTTTTTTTTTTGAACTCCGCGATTTGGCCCCCAAAATCCACAATTTTTCTTTGTTTTTTATAGCCTATAACACTCGCGCCATCAAGACAAATCTAACGACGTATATTTCATTCAAATCGGTTCATCCGTTTATGAGTTATGAGGGAACAAAGAAACGGACATACATACATACATACATACATACATACTTACATACATACATACACGTCAAACACATAACCCTCCTTTTGGGCTTCGCCGCAGTCGGGTAAAAACGTTACAATGTTATTTAAGTGTGAATTGTTTCTTCAAATATTATTTCCTGAAGGCCATATTTGCAATGTAAGCTTGAGGAAGTTACTTTGCCAGCTCCTACTTTTTTTTCTTACTAAGGGGTATCGTATTTACCAGTAATAATTGTGTTGTTAGATAGGCAGTCGCTTTATGTAATATCGAACTGGTATTCAGTTAGACCGAAAACCGACTCCGATTATTTAGGAAAAGGCTATGCAAGTGAATAAATGATGAATACCATCATCTTTCTCTTGCCCTTATCTCAATTCATTTGGGGTTGGCGCAGCATGTTTTCTTCTATATAAATAACTAGCTTTTGCCCACGGCTTCGCCCGCGTGGATGTCGGTTTAACTACAAAAATGACGATTTTCCATACAAACTTTCTTCCCCTATTTAACTCCCTTAGGGGTTGAATTTCCAAAAACCCCTTCTTAGTGCTCCCCTACATTATAATAGGAAGCCGTGTGCAGAATTTCACATTCCTAGCCCCAGTAGTTTCGGCTGTACGTTGATATGTCAGTCAGTCAGTTCTCCTTTTATATATATATAGAAAAGAGAAGTCCTGACTGACTGACTGACTGATGACTGACTGACTCATCAACGCCCAGCCCAAACCCTTGGACCTAGAACGCTGAAATTTTGCACAGAGGTTCCCTTTATAATGTAGACAAGGAATAAGGAAGGATTTTTCGAAATCCAACCCATAAGGGAGTTAAATAGGGGATGAAAGTTTGTATGGAAAATCGTCATTTACACGCGGGCGAAGCCGCTGGCAAAAGCTAGTCTTCCATGCTTCTCTGTTTTTCGTCATCTCGCGAGTCACGTGATATCATGGCGTCATATATTCACTGCCCAATACAAAAAACTACAGTTCAGATTCAAAGTCCAAAATCCGATGATAATGCCTTAGATTCATGAATATTCGGCCAAAGTTCAGATTTTTGTAGTACAAATATTTGTTAGGCTCTGTGCAGATCTGAATCAAACTTAAAGACTGTTTATCGATCGCTCTCTGAAAATATGGCGACTCATTCGGTGCAGTCAGCAAAACAAACACGGTAAATATCCCGTTTATAGTAATAGTAGTGTCAGTGACCATGTCAGTTTAAAAAATTATATTAATACATCTGTTTGACAATTTTTCTAGACGAGCATCGCCACTTCAAACTGCATAATAGGGGATCGGACTGGGTCAAAATATTAAGATTCTGTTTAGTCCGTAAGTTAGATTATCGAAAAATATTGAATACGTGTTTTTTGTTTTATCAAATCAATAAAAAATGACGAAGATAAAACGCGTCAAAGATCTTGGAGTGGGGCTTGAAACGTCACTTGTGTCGTCAAAATGTACTATCATATGACGTCACACGAGTTTTCGAAGCACTGTATCGTCTTCATTTTAAGTTTACGTGAAAAAATAAAAAATACGTGTCCAATAATTTTTGGAAATCTATCTGACGGACTAATTAGTTTTTTTTTGTCCGATCCCCTATTGAACTGGTTATACTGTAGAGGGGGACCCATTATATACCGAGTTTCCTCCTTGTCTTGGATTAGTCCCGGCTGTCAGTTGTAGATCTTGAACAGCCCGTAAGGGTAAACAAGCCAACAGCACGAACTATAGTTGGTGGGCGGGGCTAAAATGCATGCTATTTCATCCGACATCACGAGCGAAATGCATAGAGCGAAAGAGACACAACTAAAACGGGCGCGCGATTGTTTCTATGCAGACCTTTGGTAGTATGGATACCATGAAAAATTCATTGAATGTATCTGTTCAAAATAAAATTATTTGAATTCCTTAATAACTAATCTATGCCTGTATGGTTTCACTTTTTTCATTTTCGTACTATATACGTAACTTATTTACGCCCAAAGATGGTTAAAATTAGTGCTAAAATATGAAAGTTTCGACGCTCATAACTTCCAAACCAATATTTTTTTTCCAATTCTGCTTCCATAGAGGCCTAGATAATGACAAGACCAGTTGATACAATTTTTAATTTTGAACCTACACCGTCAACCAGAGGAGTAATCACCATACTACGTTTGTATGGAAGAATGACTGGCTTGTGCAACCTTAAGAAGTCAGTGCCCCGAAAGCCTGATAACCAGTCTTACCTAGGGGTGTCGTATTACCCAGTACTAACTTGGTTGTGCCGTTCATTTTATCAATTAAAGCAATAATACGTTTTTGAATTGTCAAGAAGTAGACAGGCTACGAAGCTAGTTAGCCCATACCGAAGAGTAGAAGATTTTTATCATCACTACATATTATAAAGCAAAGTCCTCCGCCGCATCTGTCTGTCTGACTGTTCGCGATAAACTAAAAAAAATACAGCACCGATTGTCATACTGTTTTCACCAATGGATAGAGTGGTTCTCGAGGAAGGTTTACTTAAGTATATAATTTGACCGACATCCACGCGAGCGAAACCGTGGGCATCAGCTAGTTATAATATTTTATATGTAAAAGCAAACAAAATCCAAAAACAAGTTGTGACTCGCTTGTGCACACAGTCTTAGTCGTAAATTCGCGTCAGTTCTTAGTAGGTTACCACTATCAAGGCTGAGAGTATGTTCTAAAACAGCACGTTTATTTTTTATCAGTTGCTACGTTTTTTTTACAATCGTTGTTATGTCTATAATGATATCTTATGTAAACTTGCCGCGGTATCTAACAGGGTCATATATGAGTCAGTAGAGATCGTATATTAATGAATATATTAGCTGAAATAGTTCTAGAAAATTGAATGAAACCATATCTGTCTGTATCGGTACACAATCTGATAACTATTATAAATGCGAAAGTTTGTGAGGATGAATCGATGTTTGTTTGTCTTTCACGCAAAAACTACAAATCGAACTCAAAAGAACTTTGGCACACAGGTTGATTATAACCTAAATGAGCACATTTGTCCGGGTAATACGAATCAACGGGACCATTACCGAAGTCCAGGCGGGTGAAGTCGCGGGCATTAGCTAGTATACATTAAAATCGCTTTTCGTGTTTGTCTGTGTGACAACGAATTATGATGCAGCTTCCATAATCTCTCCTATCGAGAGCATTCGCCGGTAATCCTAACTAATATTACAAATGCGAAAGTAAGTTTGGTTGTAACCTTTTCACGCCTAAGCCACTGAACCGATCATCCTCAAATTTTGCATATGTACCTACGTTTTCAGGTGCACAAAAACGGAAATAGAGTACCTTTCATACATGCGCTCAGCTAGTGTAACAATGATATACAAAAATACGTATTAAACTTGCAAATAATAAGGAAATCTAAATGTTGCGGGAAGTCCTTAAGTTCCGTTGAACCGTGTAAAGCAGGAGGGAGGCGTCAGGTTGGTATAAAAAATTACCTTGAAGCTCGAAAAGTCTTATATTCAGCATCGCATTTCCTGAGATTCTAGGTCAGCTGACTGGCCTCAATTCTAACAGATACTATCAGCATTTCTACAAAACAAAATTAATAGACAGCGTAGCGTACATACCTTTTTTTTTTCGGGTCGGTTGAAAATCATCAAATGACCCCCCCGCTCTTGAGCAGAGCGGAAGGGAGTGTCAGACTTCTACTGACTAAAAACCACCCATGTTCCTTCTTCGCCCTTGTGCCGAGGCCGCGGTATCTTCTTCGACAATCTGCAGCCCCGACGGGCTAGCGTACATACCTCACGCTGAATTTAACCTTATTCCAAGTCGTATCGTAAGTTTTTGTGTGCCATCACTGTGCTTAGGTCGGAGGAATATTGTTTACACTAAAAAAAAACTCTTGTGGAACGAAGGATTCAGTATGAATGAGAGTTATACAATTTTTTTGACAAACTGATTTTTTATTCTCAACTTTATTTCAACTTCCACAAGATTTATATTTTTAACAATGAAAATCGGTCTCCATTTGCCAAGTGCACACAAATGGAGAACTAACATTTACAAGGTAAAAACTGCCTGATTTATATTATCACGTAATACTCATTCAACACTAACTCTACTGACTCACTGAAAGTCTGAAACCACGTAATGCAAGGATTATGTTTTGTTATGAATAAAAGTAGCTTTATCATTTAATCTTTTTGGCACTTCCGTTGGATCTTGATTCATGAAACCGTCCCTTTTTACCCGACTGCGGCGGAGCCTATAAGGAGGGTTATTTGTTTGTTGATGTTAATAATTTTATATGAGGTCATTTGTCTATAACCGAGGGAGGATGATTACAAGTTGATTGAACCGATGCTATGTAATATTATGTCATCGGCATGCATAATTCAGTTTTTTTTATTTGCCGGCTGCAGGTCCTCAACCTCACCTCACCTCATCTTTTTAATGGGATCTCAATTCCGAATCGGAAAAATCTTTTTGGATTTTTCATTCAGGATTTTCTCAGTAGCAGCTGCGGAGTCTGGATCCGTGCCCGGTTGATGGCATAGGCTCGCCCCTATTACACGGGATGTGGCACTTTTTGTATGAGTGAACGTTCAGCTTTGCTGTAGGAAAATTTCAGACAGTTATCATCATTACTAATATTCTCACGTAGACGTTACTCAGATAATCACTCGTCTATACTAATATACTAATTACTAATATTACTAATCTATACTAATATTATAAAGAAGTAAAGTTTGTGTGTTTGTATATTTGTTAAATTGTAATGGGTAATAATAATATAATAATAATAAATGAACAACCGTTCACGTCACCACTCCACTGAACACCTTCACTACTGCAGGTGTATAATATAATAATAATAATAATACGATGTAAGTTGTGCAGTTCGTCCGTTGCCTAATTGGAAATCACCAGGGCCGGACGGACTGCACAACTTCTGGATTAAATGGTTTACAAGATCGCATGCTTGCTTGCAGCCCTATTCCAGTCAGCCTTAGAGTCAGGGTCGCTACCAGAGTTCCTGACAACTGGAATAACCCACCTGCTCCATAAATCGGGTAGTACTGCGGAACCCAAAAATTATAGACCGATTACGTGTCTTCCAACGGTCTATAAAGTTCTTACCTCCATTTTGAGAGCTAAAATTCTAGCTTCTCAAAATGGATGTAGGAACGGGTCCCGTGGTACTAAGGAGCTACTCCTCATTGATATGACCATTAGCCAACAGGTTCGCCGTTTCCGAAAGGATCTGTCGACATGCTGGATAGACTATAAGAAGGCCTATGACTCGGTGCCACATACGTGGCTCATGAGGGTGCTAGAGTTGTATAAAATTGATGCAACCCTACGCACCTTCCTGATGTCGTGTATGGGGCAATGGAGGACAGTCCTTCGCTATCCAGGGTGTCGGCAGATCCAGAGGAATAGCGAGGTGATAAGGATAGAGCGAGGTATATTTCAGGGCGACAGTTTGAGTCCACTTTGGTTCTGCTTAGCCTTGAATCCTCTTAGCACGCTGCTGGAGGGTTCAGGTCTAGGCTATCGGTTGAAGAGAGGTGGTCAGATTATATCTCACCTCCTTTACATGGATGACCTTAAACTTTTTGCCACCAATGATTTGCACCTGATGGAGCTACTGAAGGTCACTGAAGCTTTCAGTGGCGCCATCAGGATGGGATTCGGAGTGGACAAATGTGCGGTTATGCATGTAAAGCGAGGGGGGATTGTGGAGTCTGTGGGAACCCAGCTCACGGATTCCTTAAATCTTAGATCCCTCTCAGCAACCGAAACCTATAAGTATTTGGGTATGTCGGAAGCGCTGGGCATCAACGTTGCCGACATGAAGCAATCGGTGAAGGAGCGCTTCTTTGGCCGCCTGAGGAAAGTATTTAATAGTCTTTTGTCGGGCGGAAATAGGGTGCGTGCCTTCAACGGTTGGGTCATGCCGGTTTTGATGTACTCTTTCGGCATACTCAAATGGACTCAAACAGAGCTAGACGCCCTGGATAGGCGGGTCCGTACATTGTTGACGACTTATCGAATGCATCACCCACGTTCTTCGGTTATGAGACTGTATATCCCACGGAAGTGTGGAGGTCGAGGCTTTTTGAATGCTAAGACTCTCCACAATCGTGAGATATGCAGTCTCAGGGAATATTTCCTGGAAGCCGACGCGGGGATGCATCGAGATGTTGTCGCGGTGGACAAGGGCCTTACCCCGCTCTCCTTGGCTAAAGAGAACTGGCGCAAACCTGTAGTGCTTGACACTAACGACCGCTTGGAGGTATGGCAGAGTAAGGAGCTTCACGGACGCTTTTTCCGGGCCCTACATGGGCCCGATGTAGACTTCTTAGCGTCCGTAGCCTGGCTACGTTCCGGGGAACTCTTCGGAGGAACCGAAGGTTTTGTCTGTGCAATTATGGACGAAGTTATGATGACGAATAACTACCGGAGATTTATTGTGAAGGACGGTACGGTTGACATATGTCGGGCATGCCACCGTACGGGCTAATCAATCCGTCACATTATCTCCGGATGTTCTCGTCTGGCTAACGGAGAATACTTGCATAGACACAACCTTGTAGCCAGGATTATCCATCAGCAACTTGCTCTGAAATACAACCTTGTGGAATCAGAAGTGCCGTACTACAAGTATGTGCCCGACCCAGTTCTCGAAAATGACCATATCACACTGTACTGGGATCAATCCATCATCACTGACAGGACTATTATAGCTAATAAACCTGATATAGTGGTGGTGGATCGATCAGAGCGGCGCGCAATGATTGTTGACATAACCGTCCCGCATGACGAGAACCTCGTGAAAGCCGAGAAAGACAAGCAAATCAAGTATCTTGACTTGGCTCGCGAGGTTGTCGACATGTGGAGTGTGGACTCAGCGATCATTGTGCCGATAGTCGTTACAGCCAATGGTTTAATTGCCAAGAGCCTCGACCAACACCTGAAAAGGCTCTCGTTAGGCAGCTGGATCAAGGGCTTGATGCAGAGAGCGGTACTCCTGGACACGGCTCGTATTGTTAGGAGGTTCCTTTCTCTGGAGCCCTGACCGCCGGTAGCTTGGACCCTGTTCCCGATACCGGTGGGCTACAATTTTTTATATTTTTAAATGTTATTTTTTATTGATTTTGTAAGGAATATTTAAAAATGTATCAAATTTGTTCAAAAATAAATAAAGGGAATAATAATACATATTATAAAGAGGTAAAGTTTGTGTGTTTGTATATTTGTTAAATTGTAAGGGGTAATCTCGGGATCTACTGAACCAATTTTAAAAATTCTTTCACCAATAGAAAGCCACATTATTGCTGAGTGTCATAGGCTACTTTTTATCCCTGTATTCCCACGGGAACTGGATGTACGCGGGTGAAACCGCGGGACGTCCGCTAGTATGATTTATGACAGCAATCATAATTACTGTCTCGCTAGTTATTGATAACAGGATTTGTCATACATTTCATTGAAATTATGATATTTCATAGATAATTAATATCTGCTATGAGCTGTGAGATAATAGACTGATCATGCGATTAAATGATTTTGACACGTGTATAAACATAGGCTTAGTTTTTTTTTAATACAAGAAGTAATGTAAAGAATGATTGAATGTTTTAATTGATAAAATATTATGTTTTTATCAGAAAATGCATATTTGCATACGACACCTGTTCTGATTTCGTTTTAAGGTTCCAACCATGCCCGTCGGGGCTGCGTGTTGTTCGAAAGAGATACCGCGGCATTGATACAAAGGGCTAAGAAGGAACATGGGTGGTTTTTCGTCAGTAGAAGTCTGACACTCCCTACCACTCTGCCGAGAGCGAGAGGTTTACAAACCACCAAAAAAAAAAATATAATTCCAACTATAGCGGGCAAATAGACCAAAGAGTAAAATTATAATCACTTTTAGTGTCTGCCAACAAGGTTTATCTACGATTGAAATAAACCCAACTATGTTACCAATTGTTCCAGGTTCATAATGTTCAACCAGTACAAGATACCGCGCGAGAACCTGCTCAACCGCACCGCTGACGTCACGGAGGAGGGGATCTACGAGTCCTCCTTCTCAGATCCCTCCAAGATATTGGGGGCGGCGCTGGAGAACCTTTCAGCAGGTAACATTCTGAATATATAGGACTAGTTGGTTTAGCGAGACGAGAACAATGGTGTTTTCTGAATTTGGGGTAGGTCGCAGCCAGCAAAAAAGGCTTTTGTTACTTGTCTGAAGAAAACTTAGAAGACGTTTACAAACTTGGACGATCACCAGCGACACTGCTGATCTTTGTCCAAAATGTTACTGGTTGTTAGCAGTCAAGAGTAGACATTTTTCAGTTAGTTACGCCCGCCAGTTTTAGTACTTTCGCTCTGAAGAATTAGTACAGACGAACAAGATGAAGTGACATGATGGTATTTAATTTGAAATATTATAATTCCAGGTCGCATCGGCATAATGCAAGAGTCCTGCCACTCGATAGCGAGCGCAGTCACCATCGCGATCCGGTATGCAGCAACACGCGCACAGTTCGGAGAGAGGGACAACGAGACCTCGCTCATCGAGTACGACTTACATGTTAGTTTACAATTATCTTATAATTTCAATGATACAGTGCGATCAAATTATCTTGGCAGGTCTGAACATAGGCTCTGCGAACTTTTACGCATGTAAACTTGTGAAGAAAACTGTTATTGCCAGATAAACCAATACTTAAACGATCAGAAAATATCTAATTTAAACAGTGAGAAATACAAATAAAATAAATATCATAACACTTATAAACATTAGTTGAAACAAAATAACCTGCACGAAGTTCGGACCTGCCAAGATAATTTGATCGCACTGTATATGTGTTGTTAAAGACTTTCAGTCTACTCGTATTGTATCAATAACAAGAACTATCCACTCTCAAATTGATGGTGTGGTTTCCTGAACCGAGAACCAGCTAAACAATAGACTCAATTAAAATTATAATAGCTATAGAAGCATGAGAAAATTGCTCATAACGCTGTTCATAGTATTCATTGATTGTAACAGAAAACAAGTAATACCGTCGTTGTTGTTGATACAGTCTTAAATTCGCGTTAAAATTAATTCCAATATTTCGTTCTATGTCCACAGCAATGGCGCTTATTCGGCTATGTAGCAGCCGCAGTAGTCTTCAGGATGTATATAGAAAACTTCAGCAAAGCATACTTAAGTATTGTTGAGAAGTCCAATGCTGGGATGCAAGTAAACAATTTGGTGAGTCATTTCAATCATTCCTAGATTCAGACAAAGAGACATAATTGATTACGATCGGTATAGAATTGAAATTCTTGCTCTAAACGACTGCAAATCTCTAATCAGTTTTTGAACATTTTATAAACCCAGTTTCGTAGTTAGTTTGGTGGTGTTACATGGCTTTGAAGACGTAATTTGAACGTTCATGCTGAAACGTTTTAACAAGCTTTTTCCACAAGTTTTTACCACATGAAACTATATCGTTTTAAATGTTTGTAACAGAGTGAGGCAGTATCAGAGATCCACGCGATGGTCTCGTGCAGTAAGCCCCTACTGACGTGGACAGTACTGTCAGCCGCACAGCAGTGCCGCGAAGCTTGCGGTGGACATGGATATCTTAAAGTGAGTAAACATTAAATAAATACGGAAGAAGATGCATCTGACGATCCAAATTGCAAACACTGCAAACTTAGTAATCAACTGAGCTCTAAATTTCAAAAGACAAATTTCCCCATGTATCCTTCGATGGTCGGTTTTTTACTGGAACCTAAAGACTAGAGACAGTGTCCCAAGGCACAGATACAGTATAATTATTTTTCAACAACGTGCAGATCAAAGGACATGAAAGATAACTATCTAACAAGCTTGTATAACAGAGCGCTAATAGAAGTAAACACTGTTGAAAATCTTCGATCATTGTTTGTCGTGCAGAAGTAATTCAGACATTATCGGCCAGTTACTAAAAAATCTGGGTTCAAACTAATAGACCACTATTGATCAACTTCTGTATCTACATAAGAAGCGAGCTCACCGTGTTTCTCAAGTCCCAACCCAGACTAAATACTAACATTTCCTCACTTCAGTGCGCAAACCTAGGCGACATCCGCAGCAACCATGAAGCATCCGTCACGTACGAAGGCGACAACAACGTCCTCTCGCAACAGTCCGGCAACTGGTTGCTCAGACAGTTCGACGCGGCGCGCTCTGGAGGGGACGTGGACTCGCCCCTCAATACTGTGACCTTCCTCAAGGATTGGGAAAAGTGGATCAATGTGAAGTTCCGTAGTAGCAGGACTGATGAACTGAAGACGAGAGAGTGTGAGTTAGCTTTTAATTATGTTAGAGAGTACTGAAAGTGATTTTGTTTGCTTCTGTGACTTGCCCGAAGCATTTGATTGTGTTCATCATCATAGGGTGACATAGAAAATGAGTATTTTTGGAGTTTGGAACATGGTTCGTTTGTTTGTTATTCGTGCCAGGGAATTTAAAGAGATAATATGGAAATAATAACAGCATTCCATCGCTTAAAGTACTTATACAGTTGAGTGTACCACAAGGTTCAATCCTTAGTCCTTTCTTTCTGTGAATATAAATTAAAATGATGTTAATGTGTACAAGTTACTGTCGTATCTAAAAACTAAAACTTAATTTCAGAAAGAACAATACAGTTAAACTTAACTATAAATATCGTGCATGATTTATTGTATTACGTGCAACAACTAAACCTAACTTTCTCACTTCCACAGTCATAATAACAACCTACAGATGGTTAATATGCTACTTACTAAAGCAGACACACGAGAAATACGAATCAGAGATCGCCAAAGGCTTGTCAAAGTTCGAAGCACGCGCCAAGTCACAAGTTTACAAATGGAGGGACCTGACCAAGACTTACGCGGAATACTTGGCGATGATATTCTGCCTGGAGTCTTTGGACAAGAAGGAGGAGAGTCTACAGCCTGTGCTGACTAAGCTGTTCTGTCTATATGGGTTGTGGTCACTGGATCAGCATCTAGTTGATTTGTATCAAGGAGGTTATTCACAGGTATGTTTTAGCCATACGTTTTAGAACCTGGTAAGTAGATTGTATAATACTATGTTTTTCTAATATCCACGTAAGCTTTGTTTAGAATTTAGCAGTATATCGGGTCCAAAAACACACCCACAGGAAACACACACACACACAAAAGCACACACAGAAAAGGTTAATTCTTGATTTCAAAGATTTCAATTGTTTAGATTGCAAGTGTCCGGAATTCCGGATCAAACCTGTGATTATAAACCAAGGAAATATCATCATTCATCATTTCAGCCGAAAAACGTCCACTGCTGGACATAGGCCTCCCCTAAGTGTAATTTTTGCTTAGGGGGGGTTTGCCATAATCGCCACGCTTGGCAGGCGGGTTGGCGATCGCAGTACGGTCGATACAAAAAGCACAGAGAACGCTGCTGCCCATTCTCTGGTACATCCCTTAGTCGCCTCTTACGACACCCACGGGAAGATATGGGATGGTGCTATTCTTAGCGTCCGACACCATACGGAACCGGAAGGAAGGAAATATGCAGTGTGAATTTATTATTTTTCGGGGCAATTGATGAGTTGTGATGATAAAGATTTATTTATTTATATTGTTTTTCCCAGGGTGAATCACTAGCACGATTATTGCGGGAGGCAGTGCTAGAGCTCTGCAACGAGCTGAAGGGAGAAATTGTGGGCGTTGTCGATGCGCTTGCGCCTACAGACTTTGTGCTCAACTCCGTACTCGGCAAAAGTGATGGCAATGTAAGTGTATAAATCTCATTTCTATTCTTATTCTTTATTGCACACATAAAATAACAAATATAAACATAAATTACAAAGCTTATGTACAAAGGCGAGCTTAACCCAGAATTGGGTTCTATCATTCTAGAGTATTTTTTTTTTAAATTCAATTATTTATGAGATGCCTTTGACCAGAGTATAGACCTCCGTTCTTCAATGCCAGATTTTATAGCCCTGTTGTTATTGCTTTCTTATACTATTTTATTTGGGTGGCAAGCAGGCAATCTACGATCCTCTTGAAACTTAACTTGACTTCTTGTTTACTGTAAATAAATATTGACCACGGTATAAACTCTTTCGTCACGATGTGGCAGAAAATCAAAATACAAACTTACTTATTTTATTTTTCAGCTTTACCAAAACATCCAGAAAGCGTTCTTCAGTCAGCCCGGAGCATTCGAGCGCGCCCCCTGGTGGCGCGAGGTGGTCACTATACCCAAGTCTAAGATATAATAGTTTCATGTAGCTCATGACCAAATGTCTGTAGGATAGGTATGTCGAGTTTGGTGATGGCGAATCCGGGTTTTAGGGACTTTTCAGCCTATTTCAGTCTGTTGTGATATTTGTAAGATTTCATTTTGTTGTACTATCACAATTCATTTTATTTCTTCAAGGCCGTCAGGTAGATTTTGAAAACTTTAAACTATTTTAGTTAACTTTTAGTCTACTTTGATGTTACTGACTGGTACGCCAATACTGTGTAATCTTACGCATGCAGATAATTTCTTCATCTTTATTTTCTTTCTTACATCTTAATTTTTATCAAATATATCTTCTATTCTCTTCCAAGGGCCTTAATTTTACTCATTTCTATACCGGATTCGCCTCAAATAATTAGATTATCGGGATGTTAATAACATTGAAGTTTTGAACTAAAGGAAGTCATAACGATGCATTTAGTTTTGCGTTTATCGTACAAATATGTCCGGATAGTTACTAATCGGTTTATATGGCAGTAAAGGTCATAAATAGATATTTTTATTATCATGTGAAATAATATTTTAGTGTTGTGGCACTGTGGGTGTAGTTTTATTATTGCTTCCACAGTGCATAATGTTTTGATAATGTTTTATTGGAATTTGACATGTCGACGGCGGAAATTTGAAATGTAAATATAGGACATTGAATTTGCAACGCTTTCACATCAGCGCTGAAAGTTGAGAATCTAATGCATCTCAAGCCCCGTCATTTCAAACTGTCTTCGTCGATGTATTATAGAGTTTTAATTTAGATATTTAGTATAGTTTACTACTGTATTTTTATAAAAACATTGTGCACTGCAGAAGCGACGTTTTATCGTTTTATTTCAAATAACGTTACCTTGGTAAAGTATTATATTATTAATATTTTAACACTGCCCCGTGCTTGTAGATTTAATTCGACTTAGATATTATTTTGTCGACTTATCGTATATTTCGTCATTATAAATACAATATGACGCCTGTCGATGGATACATTAGTTGCTTTTAAAATCTAAACACATTATTTCTATGTTATTTTACGAAATTGAAAATCAGAGTTATTCTTTCAAATGTTTACTGAATGGATTTATACAATTTATTTTATGATGATACATATTTGTTTTTGATAGTCGAATGTTGTTTTTTTTATTATTTTTAAGGCTATTTTTATGATCAGATATTTTTCTATTATTATTTTTGTGGTAATATTTGAAGTTCATACGGCTTATTGCATACTTGGCTCACATTTAAATGTGCTTGCGAAAAATTTAGATATCTTGTATACTCTTAAAATCTATCTTCATTGAGATTAAAATTGAAATCTTTGAAATAAATACCAACTCTTGAGATTTAGATAATTTTATTTTAGGCTTTAGTTAGTACCTAGTACAGTTTCAACTACAAATAATTTAGATAAATCATTGTAAACTTCATATATTTTATTTATTTCTATCTTTTTCTTTTCGTATGAACTTTAAACATAGTTTTAAGTAAGTGTATTTTTTAACTAAATTATTGATGACACATAATTAACTTAGTGCGTGTTCACGTACGCGCGACGCGACGCGCGGCGCGACCTGCGACGCGACGAGCGGCGCGTCGCGCGATTTTTGTGTTCACGGACACGCGATGCGTGCAGCGGCAGATATCATCGCACGCGCAAACACAAACGTATGGCAATGTACTACGCTGTTCATACAGACGCGGGGCGGTGCCCGCGGCGGCGCCCGCGGCGACGGCCGCCGCGATTATCGCGGCGACTTTTCAAGCGGGTAGCAAAGCACGCGGCGTTCTCAATCAAACCGACGAGTTTTAGGTATTGCTGATAAAGTAGTGTTTTTGGGGTCGCTGATCACAAAAATGAGAATGAAAATCCAAGATGGCGTCGACGAAAATTTTTGGTTTTTCCGTTATGGGAGTCGTTTTAATGGTTTTCGGGGTCGCTGATTATGAAAATGAATTCAAAATGAAAATCCAAGATGGCGCCGAAGAAAACTTTTAGTTTTATCATCAGGGGTGTGGTTTTCATGGTTTTTGGGGACGCTGATTGCGAAAATGAGGTCAAAATGAACATCCAAGATGGCGGCCAGGAAATTTTTGGTTTTTCCGTCATGGGTGTGGTTTTCATGGTTTTTGGGGTTGCCGATTACGAAAATGAGCTCAAAATTAAAATCCAAGATGGCGGCAAATGAAATTTTTGGTTTTTCCGTCATGGGTGTCGTTTTCATGGTTTTTGGGGTCGCTGATTACGAAAATGAGGTCAAAATGAAAATCCAAGATGGCGGCCATGGAAATTTTTGGTTTTTCCGTCATGGGTGTGGTTTCCATGGTTTTTGGGGTCGCTGATTACGAAAATGAGGTCAAAATGAACATCCAAGATGGCGGCCAGGAAATTTTTAGTTTTTCCGTCATGGGTGTGGTTTTCATGGTTTTTGGGGTCGCTGATTACGAAAATAAGCTCAAAATTAAAATCCAAGATGGCGGCGTAGGAAATTTTTGGTTTTTCCGTCATGGGTGTCGTTTTCATGGTTTTTGGGGTCGCTGATTGCGAAAATGAGGTCAAAATGAAAATCCATGATGGCGGCCAGGAAATTTTTGGTTTTTCCCTCATGGGTGTGGTTTTCATGGTTTTTGGGGTCGCTGATTACGAAAATGAGCTCAAAATTAATATCCAAGATGGCGGCCAAGGAAATTATTGGTTTTTCTGTCATGGGTGTCGTTTTCATGGTTTTTGGGGTCGCTGATTGCGAAAATGAGCTCAAAATGAAAATCTAAGATGGCGGCCAGATTTTTTTTTGGTTTTGCCGTCATGGGTGTGGTTTTTATGGTTTTTGGGGTCGCTGATTACGAAAATGAGGTCAAAATGAAAATCCAAGATGGCGGCCAAGGAAATTTTTAGTTTTTCCGTCATGGGTGTCGTTTTCATGGTTTTTGGGGTCGCTGATTTCGAAAATGAGCTCAAAATTAAAATCCAAGATGGCGTTCAGGAAAATTTTTGGATTTTCATTTTGACCTCATTTTCGTAATCAGCGACTCCAAAAACCATGAAAACCACACCCATGACGGAAAAACCAAAAATTTTCCTGGCTGCCATCTTGGATTTTCTATTTGACCTCATTTTCGTAATCAGCGACCCCAAAAACCATGAAAACGACACCCATGACGGAAAAACCTAAAATTTTCCTAGCCGCCATCTTGTATTTTAATTTTGAGCTCGTTTTCGTAATCAGCGACCGCAACCAAAAATGTTTCTGGCCGCCATCTTGGATTTTCATTTTGAGACTATGAAAAATACAGTCGAATTGATAACCTCCTCCTTTTTTTGGAAGTCGGTTAAAAACGACACCCATGACGGAAAAACCTAAAATTTTCCTAACCGCCATCTTGGATTTTAATTTTGAGCTTATTTTCGTAATCAGCGACCCCAAAAACCATGAAAACCACACCCATGACGGAAAAACCAAAAATTTCCATGGCCGCCATCTTGGATTTTCATTTTGACCTCATTTTCGTAATCAGCGACCCCAAAAACCATGAAAACGACACCCATGACGGAGAAACTCAAAATTTTCCTGGCCGCCATCTTGGATTTTAATGTTGAGCTCATTTTCGTAATCAGCGACCCCAAAAACCATGAAAACCACACCCATGACGAAAAAACCAAAAATTTCCTGGCCGCCATCTTGGATGTTCATTTTGACCTCATTTTCGTATTCAGCGACCCCAAAAACCATGAAAACCACACCTATGACGGAAAAACCAAAATTTCCCTTGGCCGCCATCTTGGATTTTAATTTTGAGCTTATTTTCGTAATCAGCGACCCCAAAAACCATGAAAACGACACCCATGACGGAAAAACCAAAAATTTCCTTGGCCGCCATCTTGGATTTTAATTTTGAGCTCATTTTCGTAATCAGCGACCCCAAAAACCATGAAAACGACACCCATGACGGAAAAACCAAAAAATTTCCTGGCCGCCATCTTGGTCTTCATTTTGACCTCATTTTTGTAATCAGCGACCCTGAAAACCATTTATACGACTTACGACACCCATGATGGAAAAACTAAAATTTTTTTCGGCGCCATCTTGGATTTACATTTTGAACTCATTTTCATAATCAGCGACCCCGAAAACCATGAATCAGAAAAAAAGTTCCGTTGGTTATCACTTCATCGAGAATTGCCGCTGCGTGCGTCGCCGCGATAATCGCCGCGGGCGCCGCCGCGATAATCGCCGCGGGCGCCGCCGCGGGCACCGCCTCAAATTCAAACAATCGCGTATAAAATCGCTTCTCCGTGAACGCACTCATACACCGCCATATGTTTGAATTTAATCGCCAATCGCGTCGCGCGTCGCGTCGCGCGTACGTGAACACGCACTTAGACCTCAATATTATGTCTATGAACATTGAGTTTCTTTAATTCCATTTAGAATTAGTTCTTAAAGAGGTTTGATATAAATGTAGCGTCATATCTCACATTTTTCAGATTTTACAGTACAAATTATTTTATAAAAGTTTTTTGGGGCAGTCATTTATTGTAATTTTAATCATCATGTTTCTTCATGTAATTTCAATAATATTAAAACAGGGTGCTTTAAAGAAGAGTGGCCAGTTCTAACCCGACTGCAGAAAAGGAAGGGTAATGTTTTTAAACGTGAAGACTTGGATGCGCGTGCGCTGTCTGTTATTTATTGTATTTAGAATTCTTAAAGAAAGTAGAAATAATATTGCAGTATTTTACTTCCATAACGATTGTAGCAATCTAGTAGTTTTAATAATAGAGTCAAATTTTATGAGAGTAGTTTTAGCCAAAGTCTAAACTACATTCCATTTCCATACCTCATAATCATCATAGCAACATGTTATTTATGTAAATAAAAGTAGTCTTAGCCATGTGAGGGGTCATCTTTTGTCTAGAGCGGTGGCAGACAAGCGTAGCTACTTTCACTATAATATATCATAAAGTTACGCTTGTCTAGCGACCATCGGCGTTGTACGAGATAGCCAGTCTTGGATACGCGAAAAATCTCTCCCGAACGTGATATCCATAAAATAATAACTATTGCTTTATGCATTTATTACAACTCTGGCCTTCTCTAACTCGTCGAACGCATAAAAAGTATATGTCTGTAAAGCTATTCTTTAGGATAATCGGCTATTTCTCGAGCCATTTTTAACCCAAATTAAACGATTTTAATGTAAAACCTTACTTGTAGAAGTGCCTTCCTCTCTGTAACCCTCGTGATGTTATGTAGATTGTGTAAGCTATTGTTTATATGGGACCGTTGATAATATCAGATGTCAAATATATGTGGAGTAATCATTTACATGCTTTTTATTTACAATTTCACCCCAACCCGCCTTTTCCCAACTATGTAAGGGTACCAGTTTTATACATGGAGCGACTGCCTATCTGTCCTCCACAATCCAGTTAGTAACTGTACTGGTTAATATTATAACCATTGGTAAGACTGGTTGCCACACTTTTCGGGCCACTGACGAACGGTAACCACTGCCAAATAATACTGGCCACGCCAAACACTAGCATACGCAGACAGAATAGTTCCAAACTATTTTACGGCAAGTACGGGTTATCAAAATTGGCGCTCACGTCGCCCTTTTTGTTTTTTTTTTCAATGCAATTTGCGAAGTGCATCCTAACTATGGCTATGTATAGTTGGTGCACAAACAAATATGTGCACAAACTTCTCACGCCGTTTAGCGACCGCCGCACACCGCCAACCTTCGTCGCCGCCGTCTGCTTGGTTACTGAGTGCAGAGGCTGGCCTCAACAAATAAGAGGCTCCTCAATCCTCTCTGCTCTCGAAAGCTAAGATGAGACGAGAAGTGTAAATAATGAAATTCTATTGGTGGTTTACAACTCATCTCATTTCCCCATCTCGTATGCACTTTGATAGAATCCGTGCAATATGTTTTTACAAAACAAAACTGAAAACGGGACATTAACCATGTTTACTGTTTCGAGATCCCGAAACTTCGGCGCTGTTTTAGGCACCATGATCACGCGCGGGTAAATTAAGTTATTACGGGTGGATGTTTATGAGCAGACACGTCGGTATACCCTATTTGTTGATCGCTTTTGGTACCGCTACCACTTGTCACCCACAACTCGATGCACAAAAATCACTGAGATTTTTTTTTTTAGTTTATCCGTGATCAACGGTGATCGTGAGTCAGTGACACTAATGTTTTCAGTGTTTATGAGTTCGGGTATTGGTTAACTCCTCGCCTCTCTAAAATGACATTTTCAAGTACCAAAAAAATTTTTCCTCTTGTCTGAATGTATGAATGAAGAAATACCTAATAGAGATCTTTTTAAAAGCAGCGCCGTTTTTATATTCAAACAGATCTTTGTCTGATTAATCGTCAACAGGGAAAACAAATAAAACACGAATAATTTAGAACAAACATTTCATTGAAAACACGTAGTGGAATTTAATTTTGATTAAGAACATACAGATTTGATTTTTGATTACTATGTGTACAACATTTATGTGAGAACTCCGAAAGTGCGACACAATATTACCATAAGGTGCTTGTGAACACTGTGTACAGACATACAAATATTATTAATTTTAAAATTGCTAATCGTGTCGATTTAAATCGAATGTTTACTTTATTTTTTAAACTGGTATATTTTGTTTTAAGTTTTCACAGTTTATAACAAAACTTACACTGTCACTTAAGGGATATATTCCGTGATAATTGTATTCACGTGTGATGGAAAATATCCATAAGGAGTAGAATAGTTATATCAAGCCTCAAGGTAATATCCCATAAAGTGACAGTGTAAGTGTAACTGGTATATTGTGAAACCGACACTGGGGTATTATTTGTCGTAAAAAATATTATCCAATGAAAAATCTTTAGTTGCTGCCAGTTGGATGGAGGATGTCAATAAGGGGTATTGCCATCTCTTCGTACGCACCAAAATAAATGAACCGTGTATCGTTTTTCATTAGAAAAAATGATGAAGATCATGATAAATGACGATTCAAGACATGAACAGGCTTATTTTTGGATTTCACCGCTATTGACATCTTAACTGGCAGCAACTCGACCTACATAGTTTTCAGTGTTACTGTCCACTATTCAGTTGGTAGTAAGAATAATTATCGTTTGAGGTCAATGAAAATATTGACCTTTTGCATCTTTATAGGCAAAAATCATCATGCTTCATATTTACTAGTACACATTTTATAATTATGCTGCCGTGCTATCAATATTATTAAATACGTAACCTAAAGTAACTTTAAAATGTAAATAACTTTATTCTAACACACTCAAGTGACAATGAGTCCTACATCACAACTCGTGTTTATAAATGATAAGAAATTAAGTAAATTTATTTAAAGACACAATCTCTGAATCCCTGAAGGCATTTAGGGTTAAACATATTTAAAACATCATTCATGTATCCTTCAAAAGATTGACAAAACCATTTTTTTATACAGCATGTAGCAAAATAAGTGAAAAAACTCTTTTCTTTATAAAATTGGACTTGGATACAAGCTGTCGCATTATTTTATTTATTTTTATTTTTCAAAGATTTCTGTCACTTATTCTGTTACAGCTTGTATACGTTTAGTATATTTAGTAATTTATAGTGCAATATGTGAGCCTAAATATTAGTTTTTAAAGCCATATTGGTACAATCCAACTTTGCTTTGCAAGTATTGAACCAATATGAAAACTTTTCCTTAGAAAGAACCCATTGTCCCAAAACTCACTTGATTATCGTAAATGCATCACCTTAAAACATTATGCTGATGTTCAAAACATATTTTTATAATTATTCTTAAACTTATGAGTATGTTAGAGAACCCTCATCGTGTTATTTTATATATATTTGTTTAATAAAAAGCATACAAATATTATTAGCTCTACAACCGTCTTAAGTACCAACCTCATCCAGTCTTGTGTTTGGGTAATTTTTATTTTATTTTAATGAAAATGTCAAAGAAATAAAGGCACTGCAAACATGATAAAGTGCTGCAAGGTTTTTGGCTCAAGGGTATTGTCAGAACTAATGTCGACATCTTGTTTTTCAACACGCTTTTATTAGCTTTTTCTATAACCATGTAGAGAGCAGCTGTGGTGGCCCAGTGTTGACGGCCCCGACTCACGAACAGTGAGTTGTGGGTTCGAACCCAGTCAGGCGCATTACTTAAGCAATTTTAGTAATATTGACCTAAGGCGGTGCTGAAAAAGACATCCAATTGCCAAAATAACCTTATAGCACTATACGTTGATTGAAAGTCATATTTTCATGGTGTGATTTCATAGCGTAAGATGTCAAAAATTATTAATTATCATATTATAAACCTCTAAACCTCTAATAAGTGTAATGAAAAGTCAGACAAATATTCAAAAGAAACACTGTGTCAACTTTAAAGGATTGCCAATCACATTCCAGAATTACTATCTCGACTTCAGCCATATTAACATGGGCGACAAAATTTCATCGAGTACTGCGTCGAAAACAAACATGACTAGGGGTAAAACAGTCCTCTCATCTATTCCAATAACCGATCCCGATCCGAACCCATCAAATCCTTCGATATATAAAATTGTTTATAAAACGTTGAATATAAAATAGGCGAGCGCCCTTTCAAATCACGAAACTGTGCGATTCACGCATCGTGCCTAAAAGTTTAAAACCTCCAAACGGGTGCTTCAAATATTAGTACGGTCAAATTAGACCAAAAAATAGGGGTAAGGTTACATTATATTATAATTCCCACCCGGCTGAAATTTGGTAGGATTGTTCAAAACACCATTATAAATGATATGTAAAAAGTCCCCATCGATCCGACACTTGGAAAAAAAGTTATTCGAGGTCAAAGGTCACAAAAATGGGTTTTTCGCGATTTTCAGCAAAACGGTAAGTTTTATCATAAAATGTGCAAAGGCAAAACTTTAGATCAGATAAAAATCTATAAAAATGTCTAAACACTTATATTTCTACGATCCACAAAATTTGAAAGATTTGTAACCGTCATGCACAAAGACTGTCATGCGCCATAATAATATGACTACACCACGCACCACGTATATAAACTACGTGCTTAGATCACATCTCTTACAACTTTTTGAATTGTTATATCTCTAAAACTGTTGATCGTAAATATGTAAGTGTATGCACATTTTTATAGATTTTTATCTGATCTATAATTTTGGTCTTTACAAATTTTGTGATAAAACATACCGTTTTGCTGAAAATCTCGAAAAACCCATTTTGGTGACCTTTGACCTCGAATAACTTTTTTTCCAAGTGTCGGATCGATAGGGACTTTTTACATATCATTTATAATAGTGTTTTGAACAATCCTACCAAATTACCAAATTTCAGCCGGGTGGGAATTAATGTAACCTCGGATGTCTAAATTGACCGGACTAGATTATCAATGACGGAATTCAGAAGGTATCATAGGCCCTGCCGACATTGAATACCTGCGACTGCGATCGTCATTTCTTTTAATAATAAGAAAGTCCCTGCCTCTTTCGTTGTTCATATGACCTTTATTTAGTCGCGAGTTAATAGGTTTCTTTTGGGTTAACTCGTTGCATCGGCAACCTCATTTCTGTCCTCAGGACAAGATTGGGGTCAAGAGTAGGCCCATTTCATACAAAAAAGTCACGCGAGTATTTGCAGGGGCAGTGTGTAATCGCCGTAATTAAAAAAAATAGTTAACACAATCGGCGCGAACTTATTTCGCCCTCGTCCACATTGGCCTTGAATCGAAATTACTGGAAGTCCTAGGGAGAGACCTTTGTCCAGTAGTGGGATGATTCATGCAACAGTGTCAGTATATCCCACGCGGGAAGGTTCAGCTTGGCCAGAGTTTTATTCGATCACTATGCTTCCCTATCACATGGAAATTCTTATTATGCTAGAGATACGAAAGTTTAATATTATACCATTTAAAATAAGTTATTTTGTGAGCTATAGTCGGTGGACTGGTATGGCTCAAAAGTGAACTCTAGTGTCATAAATTCATAATCTAACATTTATATCTAAGACCCGTATTACAAGTATGCTCACACATTCATCGAAAAAACACCAAATAAATCTAATTTAAAATAGAGAATGTTTGAGCATCGGAACACGAGCCTAAAAGTGTTAATAGCTATGCATAAAGTGGTCGGTTTCGTAAATATGTTGATAACGTAAAAAGTAAGTAATAAAAAGAGAGTATATTAATAATACTGTTGAACACTGAAAAACTATAATTTGGTAATGCGTTTCTTGCTTGTCGTATCACAAAATGTACAGGCCCTGCAGTCTCTACACTAAATATCGTTAAAAATCTGTCGCAAAGTCGTATCGATGTCAAATTTCGTTAATAGATTTTCAGCTTTATTTCAACAGCAGGTTGAAAATCTACTCTCTTAATGCTTTGCGACAGATTTTTAACGATATTTAGTGTAGAGACTGCAGCCCCTGGTCTAGTCCAGAGGACGCTCTTAACTTGCACGTCTTTATCGTTCTCACATATATGTACAGTGCGATCAAATTATCTTGGCAGGTCCGAACTTCGTGCAGGTCATTTTGTTACAACGAATGTATTAAAGTGTTATGATATTTATTTTATTTGTATTTCTCACTGTTTAAATTAGATATTTTCTGATAATTTAAGTATTGGTTTATCTGGCAATAACAGTTTTCTTCACAAGTTTACATGCGTAAAAGTTCGCAGAGGCTATGTTCAGACCTGCCAAGATAATTTGATCGCACTGTATAATCTCGACATGAATGTGTCCATGGAGTATCTTGCCCATTTGTCTCAATAGAGGTCTACGCTTTGGAATAGGCAACTCCAGTACTATCACAACTTATTATTCCTCCTTGTGACTGACATTCAAACTAAAGCCAGTCGCAAGTGTGTGCCTGTAAACCGTGTCTATAAATGCGCGTACATTTCAGTAGACCTTTAGAACCAATACATTTTGTTTTCATTCACATGACTATTCTTATATCGCACATATTTTAAAGCAAATTTAACGAAACCGACCGGCCTAAATCACTCATAAGACATTATAATCTAAAAACGTACTTTAACAGTGCTAGCATTTTTACCAATACGTCACAAACTACTGTGTCGTAAATCTATATAAATAAAAAGAGATGTCCTGACTACCTGACTGACTCATCAACGCCCAGCCCAAACCCTTGGACCTAGAAAGCTGAAATTTTGCACAGAGGTTCCCTATATAATGTAGACAAGGAATAAGGAAGGATTTTTCGAAATTCAACCCATAAGAGAGTTAAATAGGGGATGAAAGTTTGTATGGAAAATCGTCATTTTCACGCGGGCGAAGCCGCTGGCAAAAACTAGTCACAACTCACACTAATATTATAAAGGCGAAAGTTTGTGAGTGTGTTTGTTTGTTACTCTTTCACGCATTTACTACTGAATGATTTGGATAAAACTTGGTACACAGATAATTTATAACCTGGATTAACACAAAGGATAGTTTTTATCCCGATTTTATCTTCTCGTGGGATAATTTTCGAGTTGTAGCGGGCGAAGCCGCTGGCAACAGCTAGTATATAAATAAATTACGATGTATGATAAAAGTAATTATGATTTTTCGCAATCAACAGCGTGTGTGGTGTTGGTATCTTAATGACATTCGTACGTCACTAATGCATTATGATTTTGCAAGTTATTATGATAAACAAATGAGATTTGTATAGGTATTGAGATAATATAATATGGAAATACCCTCTGAGTAATGCCCTTATTATCATTATTTTGCAAGCAACTGATTGATGGTCCCTACGTTTATAGATTAACCTGTGTGAATCTGTCATAAGTCTAATTTGAGTATTAAAATCAGTATATTTTAATCGATAGAAATACTAGCACTGACCACTAAACTAAACATCAATACGAAAATCATGTTACCAATTTTTATTAACTTTTCAAGTTTACTAGAAAAACATCTAACATTTAGAAATTGACGTTCAATATCGGAAAGATTGCATAGTAGTCATGATTGTATAACGTACATGTACACGACACACATTGAAAATCAAAACGAAAATTAAATTAAAGCATTTTTCACAAACAAAATTAGACCGTATTTCGTAATCGGCAACCATTTCTTACAATATTTTTTAAAATTAGTAAAATTCCACAACCGAAGAAATAAAATTTCGAAAATCGTGTGTTTCTCTCGTCATATTTAACTATTATCACTATCAGAGACGGTGGAACTGGTCATCCTAATGACTGGGTTCTGATTAGAATCACTGGAGTCACATTCGACCATCAATATTTCATCAGGAGTGTCATTTCTGTCAGAATTACTTTCTGTATACGTCCCTGTGGGGGACTTGTCCTCGATGACTGCCTTGAGGTAGGATTCCCTATCCATCATGTTTGTATCCCTTGCTAGAGCTAGGACATCTAAAGACATCATGCTTTTAGATTTCTCTGTCTTACTTATCGGTGGGTTGGTATGTTCGTAAACAACATCCTTGCTAATAGATTTCGTCCTTGTCAGGTTTGTCTCAGTCTTCCAGCTGTCACTTGGTGGATGGGTATATTTCCCTGAGTTATTAGTACTGGTCGATGGCGCGCTAGAGTTTCTAGGAGAACTTTCTGTGAATTTAGATCTAGTCTTCTGTTGATTATTTTCCTTCATCATTAGTAACTGGTCTAGTTTATTTATAGTCTCGTTAAGTTCTAAAGCCCACGCTTCGTCAGTTTCAATATCTTTCTCTATAGGTTTAGAGGCTAGTTCCCTAACGCGCATTCTTAGTTCTTGTAGACTAGAATCTTCGTCTTTTTCATGTTCAGCCTTGGCTGTGTCTTCGTCATGTATGGCGTCTCTTTCTGCGCCGACTCCTGGTTCGCGGGGTCCCACAGGGATCGTATCTTTGTCCGGTGGATATTCTCCTCTCATTCTGTGAATTTCTTCAGAGATCTTCTCTAGAGCTTTAAGGGACTTTGAGTATCTGAATTTTGCGTCAGCGATGAGGCGTTGCAGCTTCTCAATCTTCTCATTCTGTGTTTGTAGCTGTTCGTCGCATAATTTCTTCTCCTCGAAGTAAACTCGTGATTTGATGATATTACGTTTTAGATTTTCTTCTAGTTGTGTCACCTGTATATAATGTGTTCTTATTATTATCTGTTACATAATGTGAGTTAACATCATATCGTTGCTTGTAATTAGTATGCGATGCGTACATCTTTAAATGCGTCACGGTAGGTATATATTGACTTGGGTATTTGAATGGTAAACAGAATGTAATTTACTGATCTACCTTACGTGATCAACACGGTAGAACTTTAGTTGTTTTCTGTATACAATTATACTATACTGTATATTGTTAGTAACACAGTTGTTACTAATACAGTTTTAGGGTTCTTTTTAGTAACACAAATTGTATTATATCATATGCTGTATGTTGGTTTGTAGTATATATCTATGAGCAAAAGTTGCCTGAAAATAAATAAATCTTGTGTTGTTGTCAATGTGTTAAAAATGCTGGGAAAGAGGCTTTCTCTGTGGAAGAGACAATGTTTCCAATACGGTTTGGTGTATGTATACGGAATTAATTCGGTTGATTTATTAATGTTTTACCTTTTTCTCAGCTGCGATGTATGCGACCGCTCTCTTCTGATGCTCTCGACCACTCTCTGCCTTCCGTTTTTCAGCATCCATAACCTGAATAACAAACGAAACCCTTATACTGACTTTGACAACATTTGACTAATAAAAATCAGCTGTTCTACACATTTTGACCGTGTAGGTATTACAGCTTTCAAGGGAACAGCTGTTTTTAATAACCAATGTTTCCAGGTGTCACTTTATTATAAGACTAATCACATTTGTTTTAAGCCCGACAACTAGCTAGAACAGCACTGCATTAATAAACATGTTCTAACGGTAGGAAATTCGATGTTACAACTGTCTTTACAGAAAAAAAGTTTTGAAAATTTTTTCCTCCGTTGTGGTTTGGTTTATGGGACAAGTTTCGCTAATATCGTAGAAATCATAAGTTTACCTTAATGATGGCATGGTTGAGCACCTCCTGCCAGTTACTGTCGAACTGCCACTCGTCCTGCTTGCTCACGAACCGCTGCTCGGCCAGCGTGACCGTCTCTTTAGCCGCAGCGTGCAGCTCTGGAAATAATGAGACCATTATAGATTATTGAGACTATATTTAACAAGAAGCTGCAATTTAAAAAGGACCCTAAGAGGTGGTGGAATGGGAATGCAAAAGGGTAGATTTGTTTCTATCAAAATTTCTTGCTTTGATAATTCAAACGAAGAATACGAAGAATGTATGATACGGTACAAATTAGATTGATAAATTAATCTGCACTTTTTGAACTACAAAGTACAAGAGACAGTCCCCAAAAAACGCCCACCCTTCGACACTTCCTAGTGTTTTAGCTGGGAAGAAGAAGTGGCGGAACAAAGTTAACCATCATCTGCCTAGTGTTTTCCTAAATAATGTTGGGATAAGGGTTCCAGTCTAACATGGATGCAGGGATGCAGCTGAAAACTAGTATTTTACACGGAGCGCCAGCATGACCTCCACAGTACCCAATAGGTACTGGGTAATATAAACCCTTGGTGAAACTGTCGTCAGACTTAACATTGCAATTTCAAACTAAAATCTCGATAAACAGTCTAACAAAAAACTAAATGTGGCACTCGGAGACTGCCGCGGTAAAGCTATTGCATAGCATTTTTATCAACAGCAAATAATTAATTATTTAATTTGACAACCTCAGTTGACAACCTTGTTATTTTCCGTAACCATAGCAACCTGGTTGAATACTGAATCTTGAATATTTTCGTTAGGGAATATCTGGATTCGCTCTCCACGCTCAAGGCCCGCGATAGAAGCTATGCAATAGCTTAAATGGTTTTATCATACAAGTATAATGTTGCACTATTCAGATTTATCCAAACAAGGTCGCAGATAGACCGGTGTTATGTCGCATCACATCACATAGCCATTATCTTATCACACGTGTTGGCATGCAAAACATATTTTTTACTAGCTGTTCCCCGTGACCTTCATCTGCGTGAAGGTATTATAAGAATATTACTTCCCTATTGGAAACGGATTATGTAAACAGTTTTAAGGGTTTTGTTTATTATGCATGAAAGCCTAGTTTATTTTCTAAAATCACAGTTTTCTTTTGTAGGGTTTGAAATCATCAAAATATGACTTTTGCTCTGGGCAGAGTGGCAGGGAGTGTCAGACTTCTACTGACTAAAACTACCCATGTTTCTTCTTAGCCCTTTGAGTCCGAGGCCGCGGTATCTCTTTCGAACAACCCGCAGCCCAAATAAGAGCCTAAGTTACTCCTTATAACAACAGCTACACAGTAAAAGCCGGAGCCGGAAATTAGCCGGAAAAAACAGGTCGAAACACAAATAACATTTTTTTTTTGTATCCGGGAATGTGCCCAGAAGACTAGCAGCATTGCCTAGCTGAATGGCAATAGTAATTCTCTGGCCAAAGAAAGACTCAGCCCTCTTGTCTTGAGAAGGAAGTGTCGACCAGTCGGCGAAATTTCCTTTTCCTGGTGTCTATTACCAGAGCACTTCAACCCCAAACGGCTCAAAACTGGAACTACCATATATAATAGATTACAGTATTAACACCGTTTGAGGGTCTCGGTAGCCACAGCAGCAGCGCCAGCACAACCCACTGTGCTGACATGAGATGGCTGGCGCAAGAGTGTCGACGCAAGTTGTGTCCCACACCAAATAAAGGTCCACCCACCTTCCAAGGCATCAGCGTCATGCCGCGTCTCGTCTCTTAACATCGTCACGTACCAAGTAACGCATATTTGAACAAAGACTAGCTATTTCATGTTTAATTTATTCTGTCTTGAATATAGCCTGGTGTTCATTATAAGTTCATGTATATTCATGTCTGTTAGTAAATATTGTATAGCTCGCCAATCTAGCTCGTTTAATACGGATCAAAGTCAATCAATTCTATAGCGTCCTATGGCTGGGTTAATTGATATGCGTTGTTATGATCAACCTATACCTATGTTTATTACTACAATACAGGTTTAGTTGCCCGTCCACCATCAATTACTAGCTTCTAAGTAACATAACCTAACCCTTATTAAACAGATTAATTACTAAAGTCAAAATTCAATGATGTCAAGTGGATAAAACATGATTTATATAGTATACTAGCTATAGTATACTATTTTATCTTTCATATAATTTTTCACACAATCCACCCCACTTTTCTTTGGCCTTCCACTCCCTCTCCGTCCATCAACATTCGCCCATGCGTTTCATCCCTCCTCAACTTGTCAACATATAGATGCAAATAATATTGTAGTGACATTTATGGTGACAGGAAATCGCTTATCAGACCGTTTTATCAGCTAATACAATTGTATTCAATTTTAACACTCGTTACGCCCAGTTATGGCGAGTTTTACAGCTGTGTCCTATACGTAGTTACTAAGTTTTTTGTATACGTACTAATTATACGTAGAATATCGTTTCCGTGCCTCGGAAAGCACGTCAAACCGTTTGGTCGCGGCTGCCATATATAGATATTTTCAGTCGTTACAGGTAGTCAGTGGCCTGAAAGTCTGACCACCAGTCTTACCAAAAGGTATCGTACCCAGTACTAACATGGCTTGTGGAGGTCAGATAGGCAGTCGCTTCATGTAAAATACTGGTGTTCAGCTGCATCCGGTTAGACTGGAAGCCGACCCTAACATAGTTGGGAAAGGCCTAGGTAGATAATTGTTTACTGTTTATTTATATCTTCGAGCTCTTTACACGTGTCGATACTTTTATCAAGTGGAGGAGCTCCAATCTTAAGATATCTATAGTTATAACTTATAATATCAATATAAACATCATTGATGATAACTATGTATGAACTATTAAGACCTGAAGAGACTGTCCGGTGTCTCCGAATGTTGAAGGATGTCCCAGTTTTTTTCTTTCTGATAATTTATTTCATCGACTAAATGTCAATGAAATAAATAACTCATTAGTCTTCAGAAGGAAAGCCTTTATTCAGCCTGAAATGCTCATTATTGATTCGAGTCTGAAAGGACGTCGCTGATACTGTTTGATACAAAATACACCTTACTACTGGAATGTGTATTTATTTAGCATAATTTGTGTTTATGCTTTGTTGGATATTCCTAAATAAATGCAAGCATTCTAATTTTACGCCACATTTGGTCTGTTATTAAATGCCCCTGTGTACACAAGTGCACATTAATCAAAAAGCTATAAATTCAACTGCAAACATATTGGAAAAAAATACAGCAATAAAATCTGTAGAGATGAGAAATACGTTTTCATGTCACGCACGTAGGTATAATTATGTAAAAAATCATTCGTATGGCAGAATACGAACAAGAAAAATCTAATTAGTCCGTCAGACAGGTTTCCAAAAAATATTTTTTTTCGAAGACTCGTGTGACGTCACATTGCAGTACATTTTTACCGGCCAGTGACGTCAAAAGCCACTCATGATCTTTGACGCGTTTTATCTTCGTAATTTTTTATTAATTTGTTCTTCGTAATTTTTTTTATTATTAATTGATAAAGCAAAAAACGCGTATCCGATATTTTCCGATAATCTAACAGTCTATAAAGTAATATTTTTTTTGTCAGGAAACATTCCTATTATTTTTTAAAACCTTGGAAAAATACCAATACAATTTTCTAACATCGCAATATCTCCACGATATTGACCAACAGATGTTGTTTATCAGATGATCAAATAAGCCGGCTTATCTGCACAGCATGTGAGAATGTTTGTGACAGAGTAAAATGGGTCAGGGAGCTACTCGTGCGACTGCGACCAAGCTAATTATCCTTTGTTGTTTCTGAGCTTGTTGTAGACTGACAGTCTACATTATGTGAGAAATAATTATGACTACCTGAATTGTAGATGTAGCTAACAAATGTTCCAGTATTATTCATTTATTCTTTTTATTAATTTCAAAGTAACATGATGGCACGGTTGGCGCAGTGGTTCAAGCAGTTGACTGCTGCGCTAAGTGTCGCGGGTTCGATCCCCACACGGAACAAATATTTGTATGGCTTAGAGATACTTGTTTCGGGTCTGGGTATTTGTGTATATGAGTTTAAATGTCTGTGAACGCACTAGGAGAAATTTCTAGTGTGGGGAAAAGTTAAAAAAAAAAAGTTGTAGGTATTCTATTATTTTTAAGCTAAGTAAATCATGCTATAATATTATAATCATCGAAGCAAAAGTAGTATGTAAGGATCGTAGCAGGTGGTGTTGTGTGCTTTCTGCCTAACCCCATGAGAAAAGGGTGTGAGGTTATGTCTGTATGTATGTATAAATCAAGTTACTTATCGTTAATTCTGACAAAGGCCAAAAAAAGCTTTCAAATAATTATTATTTAAAAATGTTAAACGGGAATAGGAAACCGGTAATGCCTGAATAACCAAATTAAAAATTCTCTACTTTATGTAAGAATTGTAAAGCTGTTGGCAAAAAGTTTACCCCAGTAAGGAAAATGTAAAGTATATAAGTTTAACAGTCCAAGAAGCCATGCATAATTGTCTCAGTATTACATAACATCATCATAACGCCTTATAGTCCCGAAAGGGTTAGGCCGAGGTTTACCTAACAAGTAGACCAACATTTTGGCAGTTATGCTACTGCCAAAATGTTGAAACCATTGCCAAAAAAAACTGCCTCGTTGGTCTAGTGGTCGCAAGCGCGACTGCTGTGCACGAGGTCCTGGGTTCGATTCCCGGGTCGGACAAAAAGTGCTATTAGGAATTTTCATTAGAAATTTCCCAGTAGTAGCCCGGGGTTGGGAAGTTAGCGGTATAATAAGCCCGTGCCTCGGAAAGCACGTTAAGCCGTTGGTCCTGTGCGCCTGATCTCTCTCCGGTCGTGTCAGATTGCCGTCCCATCGGACTATGAGAGAAAAAGGAACAGAGAGTGCACTTGTGCCTGCGCACACACTTGTGCACTATAATATCTCCCGCGCAGATGGCTAATCTCTGCTAAGATTGGCCGCCGTGACCGAAAAATGGTCAGGAGGACTATTATTAATTGGGAGCTCATGTTAAGCCGTGGACCCATCCACGGCTTAACTCTAGAGGTTTTCTACCCATCACATACAGAGTTTCCTTGGATTCCCGTAGGTTTAGATTTCCACGAGTCGAAGTCGCGCCGCGTGACCTAAAGTTTATCACTATTTATTATCAGACAAAGTCCTTGCTAAAGGATAGAGTGGTTCTCGGGGAAGGTTCTAGAATGTCATTTTACACGCGGGCAAAGCCGCGGTTATCAGCTAGTTATTTATATAATTATTATTATTATTATTATGAGCCCATGTTGTCCCACTGCAGGGCAAAGGCCTCCCTTCCCTCCCTTGTGACATTAAGTCCTAAAGGGGAGAGGAGTCTTCCCTTCCCTTCTGTGTGTGTGGTAGGTATTATTAGCATTTAACCCAGACTTAACAGTTAATAAATGATATGTACACGAGTAATCAGCAGCTGTGCCATGCGAGTGCTAATTAGAACGAATTATAGGATCACGTTACTAAACTGTTTGTCTGACAAACCTACGTGATAACTGTTCAGTTTCCAAGCATCTGTTTTTTGGAAAAACCAACTCTCACACCACCACATAAAGTCCAGTTTACGATACAACTCAAAACATTTTCATGTCATTCTGAACTAAGCCCTATTTCTACGACGATAAAGCTGATATTCGTTTAAGTGTAAATAATATCAATTGGAAACTTCGATCAATAATAGATTGGAAACAAGGACTTGAATACGTTGTATGTGATTAGCATCGGGTTTTGGATGGTGTGTTGTGCTAAATGCTATGTAGATTAACATATTAACCTATTTATGGTGTTAATGTTATTTTCGAACGATGACTAAATGTGTAGATATTTTTTGTGTATTGTTAAAATAGGTGTGGTAACGTGGTCACTAGAAACACTAGATTTCTATTTAACACTTTAAATGTCGGAAGAAGACCAAATAAACGATGCATGGATGGACTGTGTAAAGGATAATAAAGCAAGAAGACACTTCCTGTGTCTGATGAGATGATGAGTCATATTGCTGACATCTCTTTGAGGCGCGCGTGGAACACGAACGCGCCGCCGACACGGTCTGTTGCCGTCATGACGACGGCCGGACGGCGAGCTAGCCCGTTACTCACCGTCCACAGGCCCGCGTCTACGGTGGCCGGAAGTTATCACGTGGCCCTGCGACGACCCCTAAGCACAGCCCTAAGGTAGGATATTATAAGGACAAGAGATGATTAGATAAATAGATACATGATTGTCATCATTGTTAGCTGAGTGGATTGCCCCATCCAAAGGCACTGGGTAGAATTAGCCTTAGGTATAGGTTTATGTTAAATAGAATTAAGGACTAACAACACTGACATAGCATGTAAGCACAGTTTGTTACTAACTACGTACCTATATATGGACTGCTTAGGTCTAAAATAAAGTTTTTTTTTATTTATAACGCCTGCGAGATTTCTCTAGCAAATCAAATCTGACCTACTGTGAGAATTAGACCAGTTATGTTCCCTAACTAATTAATTCACTATCAATAACTATTACGCGATATAAATCAGCGTTATTATCAATGATTTGCGATAATTATGTCATTGCAATCCTTGAGTGCACAACAGCTGTTATGACCGCTTTTTATGTGGAGTTAATTTAATTATTGCAACTGTAAATAAGGTAACAGATGGTGTTAACTCAGGCATGTTTATTTTATTAATGACTAGCTTTTGCCCACGGTTTCGCCCGCGTGGATGTCGGTTTTTTAACTACAAAAATTACGATTTTCCATACAAACTTTAATTCCCTATTTAACTCCCTTAGGGGTTGAATTTCGAAAAATCCTTCCTTATTCCTTGTCTACATTATAAAGGGAACCTCTGTGCAAAATTTCAGCTTTCTAGGTCCAAGGGTTTGGGCTGGGCGTTGATGAGTCAGTCAGTTAGGACTTCTCTTTTCTATTTTCTATATATATAAAAATGTTATGTTGGTTTGTGTACGCTTCAAAAACTCATAAAACTTTTTTACAAAAAATAAAACCGACTTCGACAAAAAAAACACTCAAAAGTGAAAAATAAACTTGAGAAGAAAAATCAGTTACTGAAGTCTTCTTTTTGTAAAAAAGTTTTTATTTTTCACTTTTTAGTGTTTCACATGTGCTTACCCCTTCACAACGCACCGGCGTGATGTTATGTTAGGAACTGGTGTAAACAATAGACAGACAATATGAGATTTCAGCAATCCCAGTCCATTGGCTATCATTTATTGAGGAGTTCCGTTGCCTATCTCCGAAGTTCTTCATCAGATCTTCACAAAATAGTTTTTATAACCTTTGTAGTGAGTACAGGCGTGATATTATGTTGTGTGATGGCGTAAACAATGCTTAGATATGCTATAGCAACAATCGCGGTTAATCTGCTGTTATTTATTGAAGAGTTCCCCCGATTTCTACAAGATCCCATCATCAGATATTGAAATGGTGACAATGGGACCACACGGGAAGCACCAGCTTTCAAATGAAAAAAGAATCATGAAAATCAGTTCACCCAGTCGCAAGTTATGAGTGAACAAACATAAAAAAAAAAAAAAAAAAAAAAAAAAAAAATACAGTCGAATTGATAACCTATATTGTTGACGGAATTTTTAATTTCGACCAGACTTCAGTAAATAGGTTTAAAAAAAGAAGATAACATACCCTACCTATCTACTGTATATTTTTTATCTATGTAACTATGACAAATAACTATCAGTTTCTTTGCCTAGGGGCCACAATTACGGTTAAAACGTTTTATTTGACTTACAACTTCCAAATAGTCCATAAATATTCCGTTACCGTAGTATTTAAACGACCTTGAACGCCAAGAATAGTTGATTTTTTATTATCAACCGTTTTTAACGAACGCTATAAGAAAAAGGTTTTATTAATAAAAATGTCGCTTCGCACGTAATAACTGTAATAAGCTTTGGTCGGATTTCCGCACCCGGCTTAGGTTACATCGTTCATCCCATTTTTCACCCCTAATAGGAATTTGTCCATGAAAGGGTCATTATTTTGGTAAATCTTTTAATACTTTCATTTTTGGGCCTTTTAATGACGAAATAAAAATGTGGGAGTCTAAAAATAACCTACCCAGTTAGGATAATGCTCTTCATAATCACAGTACATAATAATATAATGTCAGTTATGATAATGAAAAATGATTAGTATCACCACTATAACTCATCCTCTCCACATGACCAAACCATCTAAGCACACTCTTTTGTCACGTTGCGGTTTAAAACGAGATGTAGTGATAAAAATTGTAAAGAGTATGGTTATGTAGAGAGGATCAGTGCAAGGCGACTTACAAATGATATTTACAAGGCAGATATGAGTGGCGATGCTGGGAGGGGACACCCTAGAAAGACATCCTCGTTTTTTGTAAGGTTCTTCAGAAAGGACAGTACTCACAACCGGCGTGCGTGTATGACCAGATGTTCGAACGTGGACGAAGCAAAAGGAGTAACCCTACCGGGTTCTATGGTTTCTGCCCACCCCCTTGGGAAAATGGTGTGAGTTTGTGTATATATGTATCATCACTTTTGCTGGTCCATATTATTAAAAAACTACGAGCTGTTGATATAATCCCCTATACCCTTGACAACATTTACATCTTCCTTTATCAGGGACCGTACAACCCCGCTTGAGAGTTAAGCCTTTGGACTGGGTAACCCGTACATGGGGTAACTCATATAGCTGTGTTACCCTTTGTTCGAGTTACACCCTCGAACCCCAGCGAAATGGTTAACACTTTTATTAAGGTAACCACGTGAAGGGGTTAACCCCTTCAATGACTTAAGCCTTTGAAGAGGTTACCTTCCCGAAAAGCTTTTTTTCGGGTTACCCTGGATTACCTAATAAACTTTAGCTGCATCTAGGTGGGGGGATACTTGCACCCGTGCGCACCTTACTGTTTTTATTTAGTTATTACGAATTTGACAACAATTGATGCGTGACATTTAAGCGAACTAACAATTTAAGATGAGTAAGACAGGTACAAATTATTTAAAGTACTGAGTTAAATTAATAGTTTTTCTAGTGTTATGTGGTCGGACCACGTTCATTTATACCCATGTAAATACCTAATTTGTTCCTATTTTAGTAAGTAAGTAGGTATTAATAACTACCTACGATAATTATTAGATTAACACCAAGGTAAGTAATGCTATTTTTTACGTAAGATCAGGCGAAGTAACAAACATAAATTCTTATATTAACCCTATTCTTAGCGCTGTGTACAATTTGATACATTGAACTTTATGAAAATCTAGAAACGTTCCAAAAGGTATTTTCAAAACATTTATTATTTTATATGGTACAAAATATAATCCAAATTCTAAAATAAAATATTTTATCATTTGTTAATCCAAATAATAGGGTATTTCACCAAAAAATTCTAATTAGTCCGTCTGTTAGATTATCGAAAAATATTGGATACGTATTTTTTGTTTTATCTAATAAATAACAATTGACGGAAATAAAACGTGTCAAAGATCATGAGTGGGGGCTTTTCACGTCACTTCGTGAGTAAAAAAGTACTAACCTTGTGACGTCACACGACTTGACACGACTTTTCGAAGCGCTGTATCGTCTTCATCTTTTGTTTACGTGAAAAAAGAAAAAATATGTGTCCTTTATTTTTTGAAAATCTATCTGACGGACTAATTAGATTTTTTAGGTGAAATACCCTATTATGCAGTAGAAAACAAAATAGCAAACCGACCATTGAAGTCGTCTGGGCGTTGCAAGATAAAAACACAAATTTTATTATATTTAGGTCAAATTATTTTCAAAAGCTGTTTAATTCAAATAGGTATATTGGCTACTTAGAAACGCTACTTTCAAGTATCAAAATGGTCTGAAATCGTAAGTAATTTACTGTTTTTTTCTTAGTGTATCAGATATGATACACTGCCAGATTCCATTCTTTTAGATAATTTTTCGCATGTATCAAATATGTGACATTGCTTGATTTGTACGGTTTCAATTTATTATATAGTTATTACAATATTTCTATTTTATATTATGTATATTGTCATTATTATTGTTTATTTTTGGGGGAGTATGAGGAACAGGGTGTAAAGTTCCTCATCCCCCGTTGAAAAGGGAGGATCCTTCGACCGGACGGGTGTTGTGTCCGGTGGGCTAACTGCCCGACATTTGTCGCGGATAATGTTCATAGCGCGATGTAGGAATTTCGCCAATCAGTTCGCAGGTGTTGCGATAGATGTCGCTAGTCGCCACATCACTCCCTTCCGAGACCGGAGGTCGAAAGCAGGTTAAGTCTTGGCGCTTGTCAGCCAGTGGAAGGTTCCAGTGAGTCGGAACCGGATGCCGCATAGTTCTCGGTGAGTCGGAACTGTCTGCGGTGATGCCCCAGTGAGTCAGGGTGATGCTGCGTATGCTACAGTGAGTCGGAGTGTGCAGTGCTGCGTAGTGGCTGGCTGCTGCGTCGACCAGGAGAGAAGGGCGTCTCTGCTTGCTGACCGGCCGAAGTGCAGTGTGCTGTGCCAAGGTCGCTGATGAGGCTGCTGGTGATGTCCAGGAATGCACTTCCGCTGCTTGCTGGTGGACAGGTTTCACCATGAAGCCGTAGATGTTGGCTGACGGTATGACTAGCTGCTCGAAGGCGAAGGGGAAGTGATGACGACGTATGAAGTGCTTGCACGAAGGCTGCGTTGACGTTCATGCACGGGGTCACCAGTTTGGGGGTGTGAGGAACAGGGTGTAAAGTTCCTCATCCCCCATAGAAATGGGAGGATCCTTCGACCGGACGGGTGTTGTGTCCGGTGAGCTAACTGCCCGACATTTGTAAGTCGGGATTTTCTATATAGGCTTATGTCGCGGATAATGTTCATAGCGCGATGTAGGAATTTCGCCAATTAGTTTGCAGGTGTTGCGATAGATGTCGCTAGTCGGCACATATTTTTAATTTGTGTCATGCAATAACAAAGTTTAAACGTGGTTTAATAATAACTGCCACTCGGATCGATCTTTAGGTTAAGCTGCGCTTGCCTAGGTTGGTCTGTAACTCGATATTACATACCGAGTTTCCTCCGTGCCTCGGAAAGCACGTAAAGCTGTTGGTCCCGGCTGCCATATATAGATCTTTGGCAGTCGTTCGTTACAGAGGCATGGAGAAAACCCGGTATGTAATGAATGGTCACCGATCCACAGACCAACATAGGCAAGCGCGGCTTAACCCAAGACCTGAAACCTGCCTTCGGCCCGAGCGGCAGTTATTATCAACAACATCCAATTAAAAAAATACATTGACGGATGAAAATTTTGTAAAGCTTGGCAACCAGCTTAGAGTCACCAATTAGCCTCCTGGCTCTACGCTCTACTGAGTCGAGTGTGGCAAGTTGGTATTTGGCTGAGCCATCCCAAAGGTGACAGCAGTACTCCATGCCGGAACGGACTTGAGCTTTATACAATACTAGCTTTTACCCGCGACTTCGTCCGCATTAGATAGTAAAAAAAAAATAGGTAAAAAGTAGCCTATGTCCTTTCTCGGGTATCAAAATATCTCCGTACCAAATTTCATGCAAATTGGTTCAGTAGTTTAGGCGTGATTGAGTAACAGACAGACAGAGTTACTTTCGCATTTATAATATTACTAGCTGATGCCCGCGGCTTCACCCGCGTGGATGTCGATCAAATTATATACTAAAACCTTCCTCTTGAATCACTCTATCTATTAAAAAAAACCGCATCAAAATCCGTTGCGTAGTTTTAAAGATTTAAGCATACAGACAAACAAACAGACAAAAATAGCGACTTTGTTTTATACTATGTAAGGATAAGGAAGTATGGATTGAAAGCTGTCCAGGCTTGAAGTACCGCTTGACCCTGTTTAGGATACCCAGTTTTTTTGCCGCAGTTTGAGCTTTCGACTCGATTTAGGCGCCTAAGTTCAGATTTGCACTCAACTTCGTGCCAAGAAGCTCGAGACTGTCAGTAACTTCTACAGACGCACTCCGGAAAGTGGGGACCAGATTGAACGGACTTGTTTTAGCAGTGAACAGACACACTTGCGTTTTGGTGGCGTTGAAATCAACCAGATTGTTGTCACCCCACTTGGAGACAAGACTTAAGGCTGAATTCGTTCGCTCTACCATGGCCTCTCTCAATGAACGTATTTCATCAGACGATGCGCAGTCCCATGAGGCACAGGTGGCCGGCGTCGTGGGTGGGGCGCCACTGGAGCGGAAGCGCCTCAGATGCAAACGGCGCCGGGCGCCGGAGGCAGGTGGGGGCAGGGTGCTGAAGTGGCAGAGGGGGAGGAACAGGGGCCGCCACCCCCACCCGCTTTTGCGCTGGATGTGTAACTCACCATGACAGTGCTGTCATCTGCGTACCCAACAATACCAGGAATAAGGAGGTCGTTGATGTGCAGCAGAAAAGTGTCGCAGAGAGAACAGACTCCTGAGGAACTCCTGAGGAAATCAATAGCCACAAGGTCAGAGGAGCAGCCATCAATGACCACTCGGATCGACCGTTCACTCAGGAAGTCAGATATCCAGCAGCAAAAGTCAGCGAGAATGCCGTATGCCGGAAGTTTGCTCAACAGACTTGCGTGCCAAACCCTGTCAAAAGCCTTCGAGATGTCCAGCGACACGGCAAGGGCCTCGCCGTGTTTCTCGATGGCTTCGCCCCAGCAGTGCGTAGCAAACACCAGAAGATCCCCAGTTGACCGTCCCCGGCGAAAGCCATTCTGACTGTCGCAGAGCAGGTCGTTCGCTTCAAGGTGCGCCAGCAACTTACCGTTCTCCTAACGGACTCCGACACCAGTTCACCTCGTCTAGCATTGCTATGTTCTTAGGAAACCTTAATATTTCATCAGATGAGGATAAATCAAGTAGTTGCTTCAATATCTTTGGTACTATATACCCTCAGTCATTGCAATGAAACCCTTTTTATTGGCTGGTGTGGCGACTAGCGACATCTATCGCAACAGCTGCGTACTAACAACGATCGATAGAAATTCCTACATCGCGCTACCAACATTATCCGCGAGTCGCGACATAAGCCTATATAGGAGTTCCCGACTTACATATGTCGGGCAGTTAGCCCACCGGACACAACACCCGTCCGGTCGGAGGATCCTCCCTTTTCAACGGGGGATGAGGAACTTTACACCCTGTTCCTCATACCCCCCCCAAAGCTGGTAAATCATCAAATAACTTTATAAGGTCAAACAAAATTTTATAAGGTCCAAAGGGTGTTACTATCATGATTTTTAACAAAACTAAAAGAACCAAAAATAATAAAAGGGGGTTATGTTTTTTAATTGTATTAAATGTTTTTGTTTTACGTTAGCGTGTTTTATTTTTGTATGGTTAAAATAACGTTGGAAGCCTGGCAGTGTAGCAAATATGATACATAGATTTTATAAGGTAGATTAGGCAATGTATCTTATGTGATACATTCAATAAATCATAAAATAATATACCTAAATACATTTTTATTATTTTTTTTTCTACCCGCAATAAATACGTAAGAACGCATTTTATGTATTTTTTTTCAATATTTCTAAAAATAAAAACCTTGCCAAGTATAGGGTTACTGGCATTTCCACATAAATAACATTTGCTTGCGTTATTTGATGCATCAAATACATAACGATGCACAGTACCTCTCCTCGGCTGTGGCATTTTCACAGAAAGACAATTCTTGTTTACGTATATTAGGGAAGCTACAACACACACTTAAACATAAACACTGTTCCGTAGTTCCGTCCGAGTTCCCAATCAAATGATGAATGATGAAAATAAACAAGTAGGTATATACACATGAAGCGAAAAATTAAATATTATTACAATGTTTAGCATGTGTGACGAGCAAAATTGAACTATAAGATCATAGATAATAGCTATTTTTCCATGTTTACAAATCGGTACACGCAAGATTGGCGGACCGCCGGACGCAGTACGAATGTCACGTGCGGTCGTGTTATCGTGTATGCAATTTTCAAACTAATATCGATTTAAAACAGTGCATAATACAATGTCTTGAGTTGGAATGGCTTACCCTGTTACAGTGTTACAGGGTGTTGATAGGGTAACCCGTTCGTAACAGGGTTTACTATACCCGTTCGGAGGTGTAACATGTATTATAGGGTTTCTTTTTGAAGCGCTTAAAAAAACCCCTTCAAAAACCCTTTCAACGAGTATCCGGACGGTCCCTGTATACCCCGAAAACATTTAGATACAAGGAAGGATTTCCTTGTATCAAATAGTTACTTGCCCCCGAGACGCCTTCACCCCTTGACAATTCAATCCTCGAACTACTCGACCCGACAATATCCCTCGACCCCGGAAAAACTCGACGCTATGACAACTTGATCCTAAATAACGTGTACCCTAACAGCAACCCTGACAACTCAAATCCATTAGACTCACCGAGATCAAAAAACATATCCAACATGTCCTGGACTAAATATAAGGGGTTGGAAGATCCCGTCGGGGATGCGGGTTTTTCGAAATAGATACCGTGGCCTCGACACAAAGGGCTAAGAAGGAACATGGGTGGTTTTTAGTCAGTAGAAGTCTGACACCCCCTACCGCTCTGCCCTGAGCGGGGGGAGTCATTTGGTGATTTCCAACCCTCCAAAACAAGGGGTCGGAAGATTGTTGTATGAACTGTGGACGGCCTAACTTCCACCATTTTATTTTAAAATAGTCGCCACATAATAAAACCTACATTAATCAATAACTGACATCAATCAATACAAACAAGTTTTGTATGAGGCAAAACCATCCAAAACGTCACGTTACCGAGGTATAAGCTATCAAAGTTGCACTTAAGGCGAAGACTGTAACTTTATAGGCTTATATCTCAGAAACGTGATGCTTTAGGAGGTTGTCCCTCATACAATACTTGTTTAAATTGATGCTGGCTGTTGATTAATACAAGATTCATGCGTGTCGAAATGTGGGTTATCCGCTGGCGAGACGGGCAGACGATATAGTTGCCATCGCGGGAAATCTGAATGAGGCTGACACAGGAACGTGGAGATTTGCACCAGAAAAGAGAGGCCTATAGAGTGAAATGAGTGTCGCTATTTCTAAAATAAAATGACGGAAGTTAGCCCTTACACCACTTATACAGCGGCTTCGGCCGTCTACGAAACCGTAGTTTCGTAACTGGTTTCGATGAAGGAATGATTTGTCCTTGACTCCTTGTACGTAACTGGTTTCGATGGAGGATATATTTGTCTTTTTACGAAACCACGGTTATGTACCATGGTTTCGTACGAAGAATTTACTGTTAAGGTTTCGATGAAGGAATGATTTGTCCTTGTACGTAACTAGTTTCGATTGAGGTATTATTTTGGTGATTGAAGTAGTTCAGTAGACGCGTTTGCTGTCTACTGAACTGACCTTCATCTTGTAATTATTATTGAAACAAGGTAAGTTGAAATATAGCACCGAACTACTGACACTCTTTAGTCGCAACAGTACGGATTCTTTTTTTTTTGTTTGAGAAAATAAGAATAGGTAGTAAAGTCCCACAAATTACCAGGAGAACAGAAGTAGGTAGGAGGTATTGGAAATTGGAATCTTTATTTCAAATCTTTATGCCTTTCTAATACCAGGCAGTTTTTTTTTTGTTGAAAATGTGAAACAATGATAGTAAAGTCCCACAAACTACTAGGAGGCCAGAATGGTGAATTAGTGGGGAAATCACCAAATGCCTCCTCCCGGTCTGGGCAGAGCGAACTTCTACTTCTTCTGCCACCCATGTTCCTTCTTAGCCCTTTGTGTCGAGGCCGCGGTATCTCTTTTGTAATACAATACCTCCTTCCTACTTCTGTTCACCTGGTAGTTTTTGGGACTTTACTACCTATTCTTATTTTCTCAAACAAAAAAAAAATAAAACCGAACTGTTGCCACTAAAGAGTGTCAGTAGTTCGGTGCTATATTTCAACCGAACTATTGCAACTGAAAAGTTGCAGTAGTTCGGTCAACCGGACTACTGCAACTAGACCGATATTTGCGGCTATGAGATCCTGGACCAATTATCACATAATTCACTAGTTTCGATAAAAGAATTATTATTCCTTGTTCGTAACTAGTAAAATTTCATATTTTTGCAAAAATCCCTTGTACGTAACCGTGGTTTCGTACACAGACAAATATGTCCTCCATCGAAACCAGTTACGTACAAGGACAAATCATTCCTTCATCGAAACCAGTTACGAAACTACGGTTTCGTAGACGGCCGAAGCCTATATAGCAACCACGTATTCCCCCTAACCCGTAAAAACTATGTAATAACATTCACACGTTACCAAAAGATAGGCAAATAACCTTTCATACGCCACTTGTGACCTTTGCCACTTTACCTAATTACGTTCGCAATGAGGCTTGCAACAATGCGCGTGCGCACCCACTATACACTTCACCTTTCATTTAAACTTAACTGGTTTTGTAATAGTTACTCAATAATATTATCTGCTGGTACGTGCTCTTTGATCCATATTATTGGTTTTTGTAGACAGTTACATTGTGAAATAATTTAATAAAAGGAAAATATTCATATTATCGCGTCTGTTTTCCCCCGAAGGATTATGCAGAGATGTACCTATCTAGTACACCCACATTTAGTCCTATGATGTAACAAGGGGAGCGCCCAAAAATACCCAGTGGTCACACACTGTAGTGCAGATATGGAAATCTTTGAACGGACTGCGGGGTCGTGGTGGCCGCTGCCGATCCAATTTGGCGATGGGGTATAAATTATAATCGACCTATCTCGGATACAATGCGAATGTGAAGCCTCAACACAGGATTATTATGCCACACCTCTCATGCCCGTCGTACAACTAACTGCACCCAGGACTTGAATGAGGCAAACTACAGAGCTGTATAGGTTGCTACGTACTGTTCGGACAGAATCTGAGTCATCGATTCGAGAAGAAGAATAACCCTCCTTTTGGGCTTCGCCGCAGTCGGGTAAAAAGAGGAAACGCCTATTGCCATCCGAAATTCGAAAATTCTTAGTCCGACCGGCCTGAAAATTTAAACCGGGACCTCCTGTTTAGCAGCAGCGTTAGACCAATCGACTATACCAAAGCTTTGCGACGACCAATGAAAGGAATAGCTACTAAAGTTCAATCAATAAAGATACTTATCAAAAGCTACGCCTACCAGGGGCACTACCACATAATAACCTAGATAATTATCTCTAGATAAAATTCCAATTACCCTCACTAACACAAATTATCACATTAATCCAAATTACTTCGGTGACCTTCGGGCAGGACGCGAGCGAGGGCCTTCAAACATGATCAAATATGCAGGGGGCCTTGACCGGATGGCCTCGGGGCTCGGGACCCGCTCGAGCGCCGGAAGTCGGCCTGATAAGAGCACCAAGCGATTTGCACCAATTTATCTATTGGTGCACCGATCAAAATGTTTGGCATGCCAATTGGTATGAATGAAAAGGTTGTTCCTACGCAAGTGCATTGACGGATGTGTGGAATCTGTGTGTGGAGTGAAGTTGTATTTGCGTTTTATGTCAGGGAGATAGTGATCTGAGATACAAGTCTTCCAGGGTAAAACCCCTTATGCGAAAGCTTGACTAAATACCTCATAACCGGTTGAGTGGTTTGGATAACGTTTTGGACTATCCAGATTTTTTTATCAGGGTTAAGGAAGTAGTTCCTCTCCACCCATTAAAGACCGAGTTGCCTCCGTACCTCAGAAAGAACGTTACGCCATTGGTCCCGGCTGTCGTATTAGATCTTGGACAGTCAAACCCGAAAGTCCAGTCCAGTCAGACCAGTCTTACCAAATGGTAGACAGTTAGTACTAAGTCATTCTATTAGTATGACTTAGTAGGTACTAACTGGGTTGTGGAGGTCACATAGGCAGTCGTTTCATGTAAAATACTGGTATTCAGCTGTTAGGACGAGGTTGCTAAAAACGTAATCCTGTAGCTAGCCACAACCTTTAAAGATTAACTTGGCCTTGTTTCCCTATCTCAAAAATCAACCCCTAAATAAATTAATTGGCCCAAATTGCTACGTTTCGTAGAATATATAGAATCCAATTTATTTTAGTTAGTGGATGTTACAATCTCATCCCCATCCAAGTTTTTCTGGCTTGTTGCCAGTTATAGATTTGCTTAATAGTAAGGTACTGGAGGAAACAGCCAATTTCTGAATCAATGGTATGGAGAAACATTATTGCTACGTCGGATAAAATTGGCTGTGTAACCTAACTTTGCGAACAGGGTAAGCCATTCACATAAAGACGTCAGATGAGATAAAAAGGTTTTAAATAAGGAAAGGGAGAGTAGATTTCAACGAGTTTTATGTCTTTGTTACGAAGTGTGTAGCATGAATGAGGGTATTTTAAGTTTATAGGGTACAGATGATGAATGTCGATAGTACTTGTGTCAGTGGCGAACCTAGGGGCTTAAGTTAAGGCAAGCCCATACTGCTCATAACCCATAAGGCAAGTAGACTATTCAGACACGCTAACATCACGAGTAGTAGGTTATGGGAAGCCAAGCTTGTAGACTTGTATGAAAGTACCTACCGCCACGAAGTATATTATAATTTTACGTATACTCCTATTACAGTAACCTTGTTTTTACCTTTGTTGTAAGCATAAAAACATCTTAAGAGAACATAACAATCAGACTGAATTCTTTTGTTATTTTCTTAATGAAAACAGTGTTATTATATTAGCTATGCCCACGGCTTAGACCACGTGTAATGTTATACAAAGAAACATATTGTTCTTTCTTGAGGTATTTCTATTTAATTACCTCTACTGAATATAATGCGAGATAGAGAGAAAAAGATCAGATCATGGAGTCTTTGGTCAACTGGACCCGCGGCCCGCCGTCGATAAGTAAAAATTTGATTTGGTTGAAAGATCCAGTTGACCACTGACTCTATGTAGAGCCCCGTCTCTTTCCATTCTTTTTCTCTTATCTCCTAACAGGTCATGATCTACCGTATGTGTGTCGAATTTCATCGGAACCAGCTCATCAGTTTAGACGAGGAATGGTATATCAGACAGACAAACACATTACTTGCGCAGTTGTAATGTTAGTATGAAATCATAACGAGAGGAAAATGTGTGGTATTTGAGTCGAAGAAATTACGTCTCTTGTCTCGTTATATAACATGAGAAAGTGGTCGTAATGAGCCGAGATAATAATTATACTGTATACGATACTAGCTGTTGCCTGTTGAAATTATTAAAAAAATATTACTTCTCCCTATTTGAATAGGATTTTAACTCTAGTCCGTTGTGTTTAAAAAAAGAAACTTGTGGGAAGGTGAGAACTTTTGACCATTAATATCTGTGTTACTAGAAGGTTCCCAGGCAAGGTCCAAAACAAAAAAAAAATACGAAATGACATGGAAAAACCCGACTGAAAAAACTGAAAAGCAAAAAAACAAGCACATTTTAAATTAAACAAAACTTGGAAGCAGGCGGGGTCCATTCTATTTTCATCATTTTTTTTTTCATAATTTAATATTCAAATGAACCCCGCCTGCTTCCAAGTTTTGTTTAATTTAAAATGTGCTTGTTTTTTTGCTTTTCAGTTTTTTCAGTCGGGTTTTTTAGTTTTTTAACTACTTTTTTTATTTCCAACTTTTTAGTTCTTTTGTTTGTTATTTCGTTGGTCGCGTAAAATTCTTCGCAGATGATTTATTTAACTTTTGTGCTTGTTTATAGGATTTCTCACTTTGAATTTCTTTTAAACATATAAGTGTTGTATATTTTTGTAATCTCCTTTTAAAACTCTTTATTTTGATACCCTACTCGATGGTATTGGAAAAAAAATGTTTTTTGAACTCCGCGATTTGGCCCCCAAAATCCACATTTTTTCTTTGTTTTTTTAATTTTAATGTAGCCTATAACACTCGCGCCATCAAGACGAATCTAACGTATATTTCACTCAAATCGGTTCATCCGTTTATGAGTTATGAGGGAACAAAGAAACGGACATACATACATACATACATACTTACATACATACATACACGTCAAACACATAACCCTCCTTTTGGGCTTCGCCGCAGTCGGGTAAAAACAGTGCCATTCGGTTTCGTTAAAAGTATTTCTACACCTTTTACAGTAGAATCCCTCTGGACGCATTTGTATAAATCATCATCATCATCATTTCAGCCAAAAGACGTCCACTGCTGGACATAGGCCTCCCCCAGGCGTCGCCACATTGACCGGTCCCGTGCGTCTCTCATCCAGCGGGTTCCTGCAACCTTGACCAGGTCATCGGTCCACCTAGTGGGAGGCCTTCCAACGCAACGTCTTCCGGTTCGCGGTTGTATAAATATTTGAAGTAAATTAGTTGGTCTAAGTGTTATTTTTTGCTCGAATTTAGGTTAACGACTGTGTAAAATGATACTAGTACTAATTACTAAAGAGAAATGTAAACTAATTTACTAACTGAATGGCATAACTTATTGGTCTAGTAGTTGCAAGTGCGGGACGTGCGAGTACTGAGCCCTTAAACTTGGTTCGGTTTCCAGGTAAGGTAAAGTGATATTAGGTTTTTACAATAGGAATTGCTGAGGAGTTTGGATAAGAGATTAGGGGATCGGACAAAAAAAAACTAATTAGTCCGTCAGATAGATTTCCAAAAAATATTAACCACGTATTTTTTCTTTTTTCACGTAAACAAAAAATGAAGACGATACCTTGCTTCGAAAACTCGTGTGACGTCATTATGATAGTACATTTTGTACCTTCAATTGACATTTCAAGCCTCACTCCATGATCTTTGACGAGCTTTATCTTCGTAAATTTTTATTGATTTGATAAAACAAAAAACACGTATCCAATATTTTTCGATAATCTAACTGACGGACTAAACAGAATCATATTTTTTTGAGTCAGTCCGATCCCCTATTATAATAATGGGACTTTAATATGACTGGTACAAGTAACAAGGGCAGGACGATGATGCCTGCAGGGCCTGCGGGTTGTTCGAAAGAGAAACCGCGGCCCTGGACGCAAAGGTGAAGAAGAAGTCTGACACATATTGTAAACCCAAACGATTTGAAAAGAGTGTCCATGAAGTTTCTTGCCATTCTTCTCATGAGACCAACGCTTTGGAATGGGCAACTACAGTACACTCACGAGTTATTGTGCCTCGTGACTGGGACTGTAGCTTAGTTTATTTAGCTTCATTAGTTTAGCAGGTTACTGCCGCACTCAGAGAGCTTCAGTGGTTGCTTGGGCCGTCGATTGGTAAAGGTTTTTGGCAGTTTTGTCATACAAAAGTATGTCAGGCCTTTGCTGGGTGGCGGCTTGAGTGATCGTTGGATATCTCTGAGTGCCGCAGTTAGTTTAATTTGACTATTCAAAAGTGCATTTAAATGGCCTACTTGAAATAAATGCTTTGATTTTGATTTTGACACTCCCTTCCGCTCCGCATCGAGCGGGAGGAGTCATTTGATGATTTCTCACCCTCAAAGAAAAAATGTCAGGAAGATGATGACTTAAAACTGATTGGTGAAACGTTGGTGTACTATACAGGTGTAACTCTGACTCACCCTTCGTGGCTCAGGTGTGATGATATGTTATTAAATAAGTGTTTCTAAGTGATACTTTTTGCGTGAATTAAGGTCAACGCCCGTGTGCACGACAATAGTACTAATTAACAAAGTAAAATGTAATTAATTGACTAACTGAATGTCATCAACAACCTTGTCCCATTCAGTAAATAACGAATTTGTATCTACTTTCTCTTTCATTTGGTGTTAGTGAACCTACAGCTTGTCTATAAAGTCATGAAATTAATGTTTGAGGAACTAACATTATTCAAAAGTAAGGCAACACTAAATCATGGTACATCAAATGTCATCGGCTGTCATCAACTTGTTATTTATCTTGATATCTTTTGCATTTTTTAATGTTTTTCAAATCTACGTCGACAAAACTTCGAAAAAACGTGTTAAATATGAGGAAAACAAATAGGAGTGGAGCTCGGGAAATTATTTCAAAGTATATCAGCGATGTTTGTTAGAACACCAAGCTGACCAAGTTTTATCAAATTTGGATGATATTTATACTCGAACAGCAGCTATAACAGGTATGTAATCGTGTTATTGTTTGTTTTTTATCTACCAGAAGTCACAAATTTACTAAATATACGATTTTAAGACTAAAATAAGCATTGTTTACATTGCGCATTTATAGGTTAGATTGCAAATGTAAGTAGCTCATATTGTAGTGCGACGTTAACTTTTGATACTTTTGGGTAATCAAATTTACCGGTGATTTTAAATATGAATAAGTTTTAACATGTTTGAAATAAAAACAGTGCTATGTATTTTCTGTTAGATATTACATCTTTTTTTAAATCTTTCTTTCAGGAAAATCTGAGAGTACAGTGAGGCGTATTGCAGATGAAGGCAAACACAGATCAGGCCGTCCTAAGAAAGAAATGGACGACTTCAACATAAAATTTCGCTAAAACAGATCTGGATTTTAAATGTAGCCTAGAAGTCCTGCGTAAAATTTTGAAATCCATTGGATTTTCTTACAAGAAGATCAAAATAACAGAAAGGCTCTAATCGAACAACATATTGCAGCAAAACGGGCAAGAGAAAATGGGCATACAGTGGTACAAAAGTTAAAATATAACATTAATAAAAAATATGTACGAACATTTTTCTTTTCTTTACTCATTTTTATTTCAATGAAGGTCGAAAGGAAAACATCGTGAGGAAATCTGGACTTATAATTATTATAAGTCTGAAATCGCCAACCCGTCTTGAGCATGCGTGGTGATCAGTGCTCGTGCCGTCTCTGTTGAGAAGAGGCCTTTGCCCAGCAGTGGGACAGTAATAGGCTGGTATTATCATTTATAATGAAGGTCGCATCTTTGTTTATGGTTTCTGTATTTTTTCTAAATAAGATAACAGATTTTAATTAAAACCAGGTTTGCTTCTAGTACAAAATAATGTGCTAGTATCAAAACCATTTAAGTCACACTATACAGGGTTGCTATGTGCACGAGTCTTCACGACCGCAGCGCCCTCATTTATTTTCATGACTTTATAGACAGGCTGTATATCATTGCATTATGTCGGCAAATCTACTAATGACATTGTATTTAATTTTATGAAAACGATGTCAAAAGAATGTTTTGGCGTAATATTTGCTACCGTAAAAATCTGTACGAGCAGTCAGAAGCTAACTTATAGTAATTATTTTCAAATCATCTTCTTTCATTTTCAAATAATATTCGTTCATTCGGGTATTTTGTTGTTCAACTACATTTTTGAGGTTTTCATTTATATTTACTTTACACGTGCTTTTATTTCTGGAGATTTGCATTCAAAATCCACATTGAAAGAATACGCCTTTATTTAGTGACAATATCGCTTCCATTCATGCTGATAGCTAACTTAACGACCTCGCATTAGACGGTATTACGCATAAAGAGAAACAAGGCCTTTCTTGCTAGAAATAGAAAATCAATGATATAGAGTAAATAGTCTTTTACTTTGCTTAGCATTACGGTCTGACAATAATTAGTGTCCGGTACTTCAACACCGTTTTGAGACCAGTTTTCTCAAAACCAAATAATTCGAAGACATAATTATGTGACATCTAGCAAACCGCAGTGGGCCCGCGTGGTGGATTATAGCTCATCCCTCTCCTAGAGAGGAGCCGAGGAGGCCTGAGTCCCTGCAGTGATGGGAACATTATAGGTTGATGATGATGATGATGACTTAAACACGTGATTGTACTCATGATAAAATGAACGCGGGTGTACTTACTATTAGGTACACCTGTGCCTATCCCTTTGGGGATTACAATAGTGACGTTGAGTTTTATGAAATAGGTACTAGCTGTTGCCAGCGGCTTCACCCGCTACAACTCGAAAATTATCCCACGGGAAGAAAAATCGGGATAAAAACTATCCTATGTGTTAATCCAGGTTATAAACTATCTGTGTAGGTACTTACCAAATTTTATCCAAATCCGTTCAGTAGTTTTTGCGAAGTAACAAACATTCACAAACTTTCGCCTTTATAATATTAGTGTGATGTATTAACGCCATAATATAATGAAAACGATCATGCCCTTAATTAATCCTCTTTTACCTTTAATTACAGTAATTGTGGACGGTGTGAAGCTAAGCCCGGTTCACCTAACACTAATCCGGTTTACTGTTAGGTGAACTTGACCATTTTCTGTTGACAACAGGCTATAAAAAACTTTTTTGCAAAAAAAACAACCGACTTCAAAAACACCAAAAAGAGAAAAATAAACTTAAGAAGAAAAATCTGCTTCTGAAGTAGGTGACTTTTGTTTGTTTGACTTCATGTTTTTGCCACCGACTTCAGAAGCTGATTCTCTCTCTCCCGTTACTCTTAACCGTTGAGGAGTGGTACTACTCCTCAACGGTTAAGAGCATGGAGACAAGTGATGACTGCTAGATGCGAATACTTGAATAGCGTCAGAAAAAGCACGAAACTCGTAATACTTGTCTATGAAATTCATATATAACAACTAAAAAAATGTGTATTGTACACATCTGCATTCCCCCTCAGAGCATACAGGCGTGATGTTACGTCATGATAATGTATATTCAATAAACATCCAAGCGATTCCAGCAGTTACGACAGATTTGCCGTCTATTTTTGAAGAGTTCCATTGTATATCTCCGAAGATCAGCACCAGATCTTCACCAAATTAAAATGGGACCACCTCAGGAGTATACTCTTTCAAATAAAAAAAGAATTTTGAGAATCGGTCCACAAATGGGGGAGAAATCAGGTAACATACATAAAAAAAAAAAAAAACATACACACGAACATATAACCTCCTCCTTTTTCGAAGTCGGTTAAAAATATAGAGATAAGTATTAGATAAATATAATTACTATGGCTTTGATTGAAGCAATAATATCAGGACCTTCTAATTTTGGAGTTTGTCGTCTGAGCAATTAATAAACAAGGACGAAGTTATTATCAGGAATTTCTCAGTAGCAGCCACAGAGCCTGGATTGTGCCCAGTTGACGGCAATAGGCTCCCCCATTTCCCTATTAAATGGGACTTAAACATGACTGGTGAAATGAGGTTGTAATATAATTATGTAAACCTTATTTCGTCAGTGATTTAGTTATGAAGGCGTGATGTTATGTTAGGTTTTATTGTGGCGTATGATTTTTATATATTAACATACTATGTTAAATTTGGATTTATGCTACCAGTATGCCAGATAAATAAAAGACGCACGTTTCATTGCTAAACTTCAAAATCCATCGCTTTGAAGAGTTCCATACCCTACCTTTCCCCAACTATATTGAGGTCGGCGTTCAGTCTTAACCCTAATTTTAGGTACTTACCGAACTAGGGGTTGAAAGTGGACGAGGTATGTTGTCCTTTGTATGAAAATTCAGACTCACCCCCTGGGGGTCGAGTGTGAACTACGTTTAGGGGTTGAGAGGAAACAAATAGACAAATCTTTTTTTAGGGGTCGAGGAGCCGAGAGTGGACTAAACGATACAGCTGAATACCAATTTTTTTTATTTAAGATTGGTCAGCTCTTGACCTCGAGGAGATTTTGCAAGGAGCGACTCCTTTTAAGACCTCCACAACTTATCTAAGAGATACATTTTAAAGAAACTGTTTCATAAAACTAAACTGACCAAAAAATGGATGTCGGAAATTGCGCGGTATCAAGCAAACCCGACGGAAATTGAAAAACTGAAAAGATAGACGAGAAATACTTATAATAGTTCAGGGTAAAATTGAAAAGGTCAGATATTACATCATCACGCCAGTAGTTCACAAAGGAACAGGCAGAGGGGTGTAAACATGTACTTTCCACCTTTTTACCGTGAATTTTGGCCTTAGAAAAGTCGACCAGGAAGAAAGTTTGATCGCACAACCTGGCGTCCGAGCTGTTTTGTTGTGTAGTGTCTTGAGAAAACAGGCTGGATCTAGGAAGAACATTCGAAGACAAAGGTTGTGATATTCGCCACATGGCACTGGGTGAGTGTGGTGAATGATTGTCCACTCCTTCTCACAATCCATGAGGATGATGAAGATGTGTTCCAGTTGGGAATGTTAGGTATAATCTGTTTATTGTATCTACTTAAAACATTAGGTACGCTTGGCAATAGCGCTAGCAGCCATTTAATTATACCAACAATCAATTAAATGGCGCCAATAAAAACCCAACCAAATACGCAATAATATCATAAACTGGCCTTATTCGGTCCACTCTCATCAGATTCGGCATGTTACACTGCTTAGCGCTTAGAAGTTGGCAGTGCTGCCAAATCGTTGACGTTTGTCGTGTATCGTACCGACAGGAAGCTACGGGGTGGAAGAATCTAGTCGCCATTTTAGTTTTATATCGGTACTAGCTAAGGCATTGCCAAAATGGAGATTTGTTTGGCTTCAGATAAAATTAATTGTAGTTCCGGATGATGTAGGTCATGTAGGATGTGTTATCAAAATACGTGATTCGGTAATGTTATTTCAACAAATTAAATTAGATATTGGAAATGGAATACTTAAAATTTTCTGTATTAAAATCTTAATTTTTTTAGTTATAAGCCATCTTTCTTCTGAGATTATTGCGTGGTTAGTGCCTACGTGTCAGAATATCTATGCCTCCCGTGGGCGTCTGACTTGGCTTACAATACCGTCGAGAAATATTTTTCTGGCATGGTGGTTTCCACATGATAGAATACTAAAGTAGATATAAGTAGTTCAACTGAATTCACAAATTCAATAAAATGGCGGAAGTTAGACAACCCACAGTTCATACATACATCTTCCAACCCATGTCTTACAGGCTATACGGCTAAACGAAGTATCTCCTGATCAACATCCATCACTGCTTCGCAGAAGGAGGCGACGGCGTCCCATTCCTCCTCGCCCCGGACCATGGCTTGCACCAGGGCCGGACGCGAGAGGTCGCCGCCGCCGATCGCCGCTACGAGAACACGGCGGGGCTCCGCCCAAGCAGGGCACACCTCCACAGTGTGCTCCACCGTGAGTATATTACAAGAAGTCACTCACCACTAGCCCTCTGGAACTGCACCGCAGCCTTCTGGCAGTCCTGCCTGGCAGTGGTGGCGACTGCCACAGCGTCATAGTAAGGCCTGGACTTGTCCACGCAGGTGCCCAGCCGCTTGGTCCACGCCTGCAGCCGGCGCGAAGTCTCGTTCAGCAGCAGGTGGAATGTTTTCATAGACTCCTGTAGAAGGAGAGGTTTTTATGAATAATGGTGCCAGTTTAAAATTGCGTCTCAATTTGTGCCCGGTTGATGATTGATGACAATTGACAATAGGCTCTCCCCCTATTACGGCCCGTTCACGACTTAACATAACTGTCGAAATGTGGTTGTACTATTAGGTTCACCTCTGCCTCACCCTTCAGGGATTAGAGGCGTGATGTTATGTAGCGTATTTAAACAGTCTGTTAGCTTACGGAACGTTTAAACCAGATGTAGCCACTGCTCTTTATACCTAAGAAACTAGCTTTAAATTCTAGATAGAAGCTAAAATAGAACTTCAAACTATATTAACTATACCCAGACGATTTAAATTCTGCATACTCGTTAAACAAATTGACCAGTACTAACTGGGTTACGGAGGTCAGACAGGCAGTCGCTGCATGTATAATACATGTATTCATCGTTGGGTTGTGGAGGTCAGATAGACATGGCAGTCGCTCCATGTAAAGTACTAGTATTCAGCTGCCTCCGGTACCGGTTAGACTGGAAGCCGATCCCAACATTTGGAAATTTTTAGGCAGATGGTGGCTAACTAATCAGCAACTAAATCGTGATTAGGATCTTTCGAAGTTTTTCTGAAAGGCTTCTGTCCCAATTTAGACATACGTAACGACCTAGTCTTGCCATTTCACTTGCGTACTAATTTCCTCTATTACAACAATTTAAACGCTTTGGACACAAGTATTACGCGTTACATCACACTAGAAACATGAGCTGGTGTCTTACGTTGGCCTAGTGGTCGCAAGCGCGAATGCTGTGTAGGTCCTGGGTTGATTCTCAGGGCGGGCAAAGTATTATTGGATTTTTTCATCAGATTTTTTTAGTAGCAGCCTCAGTGTCTAGATCAGTGCCCGGTTGATGGTATTAGGTTCACCCCCTATTACATGGGACATGTAGCATTTTGTGTGCACTAATTTCCTCAATTACAACAAAATAATAAACGCTTTGGACACAAGTATTGCGCGTTACATCACAGCAGAGACATGAGGTGGTGTCATACGCCGGGGCCGCTGTAATTGACCTAATCTAGCCAGTTGCGCCCGCGCCGACCTCCGTCATGTCGCCCGTTGACGCACAAGGTGTGTTGATAGGTACTTGATAGTATTGTGTTATTGCGCAGATTCGTTTTCTTGCAGGTGTTTTTGTATTGCACAAAGGAATTAGTGGATCAGACGGGAGGATGTTTGGAGAAAATACTTTCTTTTTTTTTTAAATATCTCTAAGGTACCTAGGTCTTTTGTACGATTAGAAAGAAATCTAAAAAAAATGAATTTCAAAAAGACACTAAGAAGTCTACGATTTTTTATTTTACCATTTTTATTTGTAGTATACCACAAACCGTTGACAAACCACACTCATTCTTGTCATTAAACAATACTTAATTGTAACTAGAAGTTATTAAGGAACCATCATGCCGTGAAGAAAAAATAACTCATAAAATAGGTAGGTACTTAAGCAAAGTTAATACAATCTTTTAAAGGAACACCGAGCAGGTTTCCTATACCAAGAAACACGTGAATCAGCCCAGTAATCACGGAGAAGGTAAGCGGTGAAAATACAAGGAAAAAAAAAGTTACAGTTTTTGAACTCGGTCGGAAAATGGCAAACAACGTGACAGACCCGATAGTAAACGTAACGTACGACGTGGGCGAAACAAAAGAAGTATGAAAGGGTAGCAATAGCAGGTGGGGTTCTGCGTTTGCCTACCATGGGAAAAAGGCACTTATGTGTGGACGTAAAACATACTAAATTCGGATGGCATATCTTTTACTTTTGATTGAATTTAATGGAAAATGTCGTGAGGAAAATTTTGAGTGTGAATGTGGATGGATTTGAGAGTTAAGGAAGAGCAAAGAAACGATGGATGGACTGTGTAAAGAATGATATGGTAAGAAATGAGGTGTCTGAAGACATGACGAGTAATAGAGAAGTATGGCAAAAGAAGACATGGTACGGTAAGCACCAGAAGTATATTAACATTACTCAAAGTTTCGAAGCTGTTTTTTTAATAAAAACTTGTTAGATATTACTCGTTACTAAATGTTATTGGAGTATAAGGACTATTTTAACGAATAATCTTCTGAAACATTAAAAATAATAAAAGAAATAATAAAATAAAAGAATCAAAATTCCGAAATGTTCAGCTACTTCTGATGCTGACCGTACACCGATCCCAAATAAATTGGCATAAGGACAATATAATTATTTAATGATGATGAATATAATGACAACTGCCTTACACTACTCTCCATGTCTCTAGTAACATCCAAAACTTATGAATGTTAAGCAACCATCATTTCACCAAGAACTACAAGAATGTGGTAACATTCGGTCATTGACATCTGTCGCCACCTGTATCCATATTCGACGCGCTACTAGCCGTTGGAGCGTTTAAATGTCCTAATATAAAAAGGGGCGGAAACGATCGTAAAAAATGAAATTAAAAGTAAGCACTACAACCGTTAAAAACTATCTAAACAATGTAGTTAAAACGACGAAATATAAAAACGGAAATGCATCAAAGATCTGCAGTTCCTGTTTACCTTGAAGATTTTTTTGCTAGTCTTTTTAATGTCAATGGATTGGTATTTGTGATATTGCAACATTCTTGATGGCCAGGTCAGCCATATTGGAGCAAACGAGGGCCAACAAATATGGATTGTATGTCATTTATAATAAGAAATACTGCATGTGACGTAAGAATGAGCAATTGGAGCAAATCTGTCGTGCTCCGAGTAAAGTGAAGTGGTTATAAGCTAATTTGTTTACGTTTTCTGTATTATAAATAGGTACTATACTAGCTTTTGACCGTGACTTCGTCCGCGTCGAGTATAGCCTAAAGCCTTCCTCGATAAATGCACTATCCTAAAAAACAGATTTTTTAAATTCCAATCAATAGTTCCTGAGATTAGCGCGTTCAACCAAACAAACGAACTCTTCAGCTTTATAATATTACTAGCTGATGCCCGCGGCTTCACCCGCGTGGATGTCGTTCAAATTATATACTAAAACCTTCCTCTTGAATCACTCTATCTATTAAAAAAAACCGCATCAAAATCCGTTGCGTAGATTTAAAGATTTAAGCATACAGACAAACAAACAGACAAAAATAGCGACTTTGTTTTATACTATGTAAGGATAAAGATGTGTCATCATCTGCCTAGCCTTTTCCAACTATGTTGGGGTCGGCTTCCAGTCTAACCGGATGCAGCTGAATATCAGTATTTTACTTGGAGTGACTGCTTATCTGACCTCCACAACCCAGTTAGTACTGGGTACTATGATACCTTGGTAAGACTGGTTGTCAGATTTTCAGGCCACTGACTACTCGTAACGACAGTCAAAGACCTTCAAATGATAGCCGGGACCCGGGACTCAGTTAATGGGTTTCCGAGGCACGGATGAAACTAGGTGCGTAAATAGGTGGTCTTCCATCCACAGACCAACCTAGGCAAGCACTTGGCTTACAGATCGACCGAATCGAGGTCTTATTGTAAATACTATACAGTTCCCTTTATTATTTGAGGTAATTAAAAGTGTGTTATTTAATCTGTCGAGCGTAAGTAATTCAATTGGAAAACGCTGCGATCCGTAACGACAATGGAATGCTGATTTAATTTAAAACAAGCTCAGTTATGTACTCATTGTGCCAATATAGTTAGTTTAAAATGAGAGCTTTAAAATCAAAACGGTTACTATATTATGATGGTGATAAAGATACAAAATCCAAAATTGAACTTTTTAACAGCTGCTTACAAAATGGGCCATCATCTTCTATTGATAGTACCTTTAACACAACTCAGTTTAAAGAAACTAAACGTAACTACAGCAGTACGCAAACCTTGGAAAAACAAAGCCTAGTTAACGGGCCCGTCGCGCTAAACTACGAAGTGGAACGCATTTAACAGGATTCCTTTCATCTTGTTTGTTACCCGACACGACTTTAATACATTTGCATTAGCGGGGGAACATGTAAGATAGGGTACTCTAGTTTTCCTGGCCAAAGAATACATTTCTTGATCGAAAATCGACGTGTCCTAAGCAAAAAAATCCCTCTCGAAAGGTGTTGGAAGAGTTTTGTATGAAGTCTGGTAGAGATACCAAGGCCTCGACACAAAGGGCTAAGAAGGAATATGGGTGGCTTATATTTTTTTTTAATGGGACAAGCCCGCCACACTATTCCCAAACCACTGTAACTCCTGTTAGCCAGAATCAACAGTGGCGACCACAAGAAAAGCGCCGAGACAATGAAGCTCGACGAAGTCCCAGAGAAATGATTTAACTGTCTTGGATCCCGCAACGAAATTAATCAGAAAAGAATAGCGGAGGAGTCGGGAAAAAAAAATGGTTGGCTTATAGTCAGTAGAAGTCTGACAATCCCTTTTACTTTCACACTTACACTCCAGTTCCACCCAGAGCGGGAGGAATCATTTGATGATTTCCCACACTCCAAAACAAAACAAAAGAAAGTGAAGTCTGGTTTAACTGGTCAAAGACGACTTTTCTTGAATAAAAATCGACGTACAAAAACATCCCTCTCAATAGGGTTTTGGAACGAGACTAACTGAACTGGAAAAGGTTTAACTGAAATAAATGCTTGGAGTTTGAGGTTAAAAGTAAGAGCGAATCGGAAAAACAATATGCTTTTCTGAGAGGGCTCTCGTTCCAACTTATACCTCACTCATCGCTTCCCATTTCGCAGGGCTGAGGTAAAAAACAGTCCTATTACTTAAATATATAACCACATTAATAACCAAGAGTCTCCAGGGACATCAAAGGAAAACCTGAGCAGATTAAATGTCGCTTCCAACATTTCAAAAGACTAAAACATCTAAAACGAAATAAATTGCCTTCAGAAAATCGATTTACTCCGAGTACCTCAGGGTTCCGTTTCATTTGGTTAAATGTAACGGGGACATCAGAGATATTTTAGGAAGTCGTTATATCGATTATTCCGAGTTTCGGAAGTTGGTTTATGAATTTTAATGTTCGACCATGTTTACTGAGCGCTCTGGTGGATGGTAAAATTATCGAGCGGAACGATTTTGCTGCCAAATCTGTTTTTAATGTTTCTTTATGGGGCAAAAAGGGCTTCATGCATATTCAGTCTATTATATTCCCACTGTTGGGACTTAATACAGTCTGCCTTCTTGGTCTAGTGGTCGCAATCACGACTGCTGAGGTCTTGGGTTCGATTTCCGGGTCTTGCAAATTGTTATTGGGGTTTTACATCACGAATCTCTCACTAGCAGCCACGGAGTCTAGATTTGTGTTGATGTCAATAGGCTAGCCCCTTATAACATGGGACTTACATATAACTGGGACACAGTCCTAATTGTAAAAAGGAGTACTCAACGTTTTAATAAATTACTCAAAAGTTGAGGCTGTTATTTATTACTTGGAACACCACTGCTCTCCAAATAGGCATCCACAAAGTTAAATAACAATATTAGAAAAGGCAGACCCTTGAAAGTATTTCATATTACGTTTTGGGACGTCCCCAAAAAATCTGGAATTCAATTTGGCCAGGATATGAAAAGTAAATTAAGTTACCGTCGGTATTCTACATTCGTCGCAAAGCCAATCTAAAATTAGATATAAAAGGGCCTCTCTGGATAGCATAAGGCTTCTTTTGCTTGCTCGTAAGATATTTTACGGGGTTACTCGCCAGAAAGTTTGTAGTAGTAGCAGAGTAGAATCGATTCCAGCTAATCACATGTGGGTGGATGAAGACCGCTGGCCATTCGGATGTAAAAGTCACGTATTTTTATATATATATGACCAAGGCATCGGTCACAATTCGAGTGTGGAGACTTTAGCCCCACCCAACCCATTATTATGCCAACCTTTTCTACTGACCATCGCGTCGTACACAACTAATAACCCGCATGCCTGAGATATATTTCCCGACAGCTTTTAAAGCCATGTCTGACGCCCATGGGTGGCTAAAATACCGTCTACAGGTTAGACACTACTGAGATGAAAAAGAAAGACAGCTAATTGTCCCCTCCAAGAGTTCAATGAGGCACCAGAGAGCTGACCAGGAACTACGCACTACGATTGGAGAAAAAGACGATGTGGTGTCTGTAAAATTATTTATTTGTCTTTATTTTTAACCGACTTCAAAAAAAGGAGGAGGTTATCAATTCGACTGTATTTTTTTTTTTTTTTTTTTTTTTGTTTGTTCGCTCATAACTTGCGACTGGGTGAACTGATTTTCATGATTCTTTTTTCATTTGAAAGCTAGTGCTTCCCGTGTGGTCCCATTGTCACCATTTCAATATCTGATGATTGGATCTTGTAGAAATCGGGGGAACTCTTCAATAAATAACAGCAGATTAACCGCGATTGTTGCTATAGCATATCTAAGCATTGTTTACGCCATCACACAACATAATATCACGCCTGTACTCACTACAAAGGTTGGTGAACATATTCTGATGAAGTACTTCGGAGATAGACAACGGAACTCTTCAATAAATGATAGCAAATGGACTGGGATTGCTGAAATCTCATGTCTGTCTATTGTTTACACCAGTTCATAACATAACATCACGCCGGTACGTTGTGAAGGGGTAAGCACATGTGAACCACTAAAAAGTGAAAAATAAAAACTTTTTTACAAAAAATAAAACCGACTTCGACAAAAATAAAACACAAAAAAAGTGAAAAATAAAAATCAGCTTCTGAAGTCGGTGGCAAAAACATGAAATCAAACAAACAAAAGTCACCGACTTCAGAAGCTGATTTTTATTTTTCACTTTTTTTGTGTTTTATTTTTGTCGAAGTCGGTTTTATTTTTTGTAAAAAAGTTTTTTTTTTAGGTAGCGTTTTTAGGTGCACGTATGAAATTAAACCTCTTTTAAGTATTTTCATTTTTGGTAAGCTGCTCTCTTGAAGCAGCATCATCATTCATTCCAATCTTCAGTTTGTTTTTAAATGTTTTTGAAAAACGCGACTGTACAGTTAATTTATTATGTGAAATTGTCATGTCATGACCCCTTTGACCCAGTGTCATAAGGACTAGCCGTAAAGTGCTATCTCTAAACCTCGATCATTAAACTTCATAAGACAATGCTTCTGGCACATCATTGCCCCGACACCCAAAATAACAGCATTACCTTCAAATTCGACTACAAAACTCGATCAATCATTCCTGACGCGGCCTGAATACAGAAATACAATAGTCTATCTCTATGTATCTAAATATCTTCTACTTAACGCCATGACGGCGTGAAAGAGCACTGAAGAGACCTTGTTTTGGTCATAAATCATTAATAGCTGTACACTCGACAAAGTTAATGGTTGACCACTTTTCATCATATACCTCCATCCAGGGAACCAATAAAACAGCTACATGTTGTCTAGTTTCGATTATCCTTTACAACTAAAACATGTCGTATTTGTGAAACGTGTCAAAAACTACACAAAATAGTTCATTCAAAATAATGTGCTTCAAAAACAATACATGTCCGAAACAACGACATAATAGGGGATCGGACAAAAAGAAACTAATTAGTCCGTCAGATAGATACCAAAAAATATTGACCACATATTTTTTATTTTTTCACGTAAACAAAAAATGAAGACGATACAGTGCTTCGAAAACTCGTGTGACGTCATATGATAGTACATTTTGTACCTACAAGTGACGTACATCTTTGACGCACTATATCTTCGTCAATTTTTATTGATTTGATAAAACAAAAAACATTTATCCAATATTTTTCGATAATCTAACTGACGGACTAAACAGAATTCTATTTTTTTGAGTCAGTCCGATCCCCTATTCATAATTTGTGTAAATGAACTTATGTAAATGAATGAAAAAAAAAACCTTTTTCCAAATATCAATTTAACTTGTTTTTGGGAAAGTAGTGTTAACGCGGGGTTACGCCCCTTAATGAATAGGTAAGTGGTCACCTCACATTTTGTCGACTGTACCAGTAATAAACCAGTATCTAGGCCAAATAAACTTGGACATAAATTGTTTTATCGATTACACGCATTGAAGATTGCTTTCTATTATTGTCTGTAGATAATATCTAAAGTGATTTATCTGTGAGTCAGGAAATGGTGGAAATAGGTCCTACAAATATTAGATTTTGGGTCTGTTTTATAGTTTATTTGATGTGTGGGAAGAAATAGTACATTGTTACCTTAGGGGTGAAAGTAACTTATTGCTGCGCTCAGGCGCCAATAGTTCGAGGGACTAAATAAGTCTTTAACCCGAGGTAAACACTGTGCTTTTCATTACGAATACAAGAAAAGTTGATGGGAATAGGCTTGCGCCCAATTACCTAAATCGAAAGAAAGAAGTAAGAAAAAACAAATTGACAATAAATTTAAAAAGTAAACTTAAGAGAAACACTTAAAATCGGTGGATGGCAATAGGCTTGCTCCTAATTACATCGGTTGATGGCAATAGGATTGCTCCTAATTAGATTGGTTGATGGCAATAGTCTTGCTCCTAATTACATCGGTTGGGGGCAATAGGTTTGCCCCCAATTACATCAATTGATGGTAATAGGCTTGCTCCTAATCACATCAGTTGGTGGCAATAGGCTTGCTCCTAATTACATTGGTTGATGGCAATAGGCTTGCTCCAAATTACATCAAATAATTTGACAGCTGTCAGTAGAAAGCGATTCTCCCTAGGGCTGAAAAGTAGTACTTTCAACCCGCTTCGCAGGCATGTCATGACCTACTTTCAGAGTATGAGTAATGAAAAATATGGTAGAGGTGCTGATTACAGCGATAATGGTGCTAATAAGCGTATACCGATAGGCTAGGTTAATATTGTGTCTATTTTTAACCGACTTCCAAAAAGAAAGAGATTCTCAATCCGATTGGTATTTATTTGTTATTTAAACTTAGCTTTGTCTAGGACTTAATGACCTGATAGACCTGCTAATTTGCAAAAACACGGCCTTATTATACCAGATTTTCGCAACCCTGTCGAACATTAATTACATACCTAATTTAAGTCAAAATTACATAAGAACCAAACAGAAAACTTTACCAAAATCTAAAGGTTTCCTTTTGTATAAGTTCTGAGATTTTTCCGTGTTTTTCTTCTTGCTTCCTTAAAAATCTTTAAAGAAAATTCTGTTTCAAGAACAGGTACCTACTTTACGAAGAACATTTCCTCATACGTTGTTAGATAAAGACGCGGAATTCTCTCTTTACACAAAGTGATAATTAAATATTCATGCTTTGCTCACAATGACTCAATGACTAGTGTGCTCTATTGCATGATGTTTTTCTTCCATTTTGTTACGTTCACACCCAGTTTTATAAAGGCTACTCAACAAATAAAAAATCTACAAAGCTGTGATATAACTATGTAGGTATCGTATTAATCGGTTAGGCAGAGGCCCGCAGAGGGGTACCTACTAATACCTCCCATCCCACTTAGCTAGTCCCACTTTGCTAGTTATGTTTTAAGTCCCATGTAATAGGGGGCGAGTCCATTTCTATCAGACGGGCACAAAACCAGACTCCGTAGCTGTTTCGTAGAAATACATAATGACCTGGGAAGCCAGGACCTCACGCTTGGACTCTCGACTTACGTAGTAGTCAAGTCCCAGTTATGTAATCACATGCTAAATGCCAATTAAATCACTTGGCTACAGTTTGAAAGACCGTTTGCATATTTTTTGGCTTATTAGCTTTTTCGCAAGTGACTCAAATATAAAAAAGTTCACCAGGTCAAATAAAAAAGCTAGGCTTGCCAAGTTGGAATGCCATAACAATACGTTCAACTTTAGAACAGTGGATACCTACTTTAACTTTGAACCAAAACTTGTTGTAAAACTCCAAAAATATTCCGACCCCATTTATTTTTGCGTTTAACGACTACTATTTACTGGAGTATGCTTATTCGTGACTCTTGAAAATAAAATTGTAAGTGGGTCAATTATATTACCTAGTAGGTACTCAATTAGTCCAGTTAGTAAACTGTCTACTGGGTAAAGAGTAAAAGCAAACTGTTGTCACAAGTCCAGTAAATTAATGGAACAACATTTTAAAACTTTTTCGCGACACCATTTTTAACTGCTTTATTTAACGTACCCATCATCTACCTACCTAGGGTAGCTTTTCCCTACTATGTTGGATTCGGCTTCCAGTTTAACCGGATGTAGCTGGTTTTCAGTATTTTACACAGAGCGACTGATTATCTGACCTCCACAACACAGTTAGTACCTACCTGCTGAATACGACATATAATTTTTGAACTCAAAAAAAATAATTTTAACTGAATAATCACGTGCTTAATTTAGCCTAAACACTAAAAAAACCTGTGAATCCTACCCCTGCACTATAATAATAAAAAAATAAACACTCACATCTAGCTCCAATTCCAGTTTATTAATTTCATCGGTGGCAGCGTTCAGTTTCTCCAGCTCCACCTGGAAGTGTTTGAAGAACTTGAGACAATCGCACGGCACACACACTTGGTACTCCCAAACGAAAGGCAACAGCAAGCAACATGTAGAGACGGGAAACATCCGAGACATAACTATAGATTCATCAGCTTTTATCACTAAACTAATATTTATCGCTAGTCTAGATAAAGACAATATATCGCAATTTTATCTAACTGTACCTTATACGACGAACGTTTCCTGTCCCTACAATAAAAGCGAACTAAAAGTATTACTTACATTAGTTTACGTCCATTTCTATCTTTACATGGTCTGGTTTTTTTATACACTAATAAAATAACTACATAAATGCTAAATTACATTTTATTTAAAGTTAACATAAGTTTTACATTATTATTAGAATCATACATGCGATAAATTTTACGTTACAAAAATATTTTATTACGCATTTAGCAATTTTTTTTATCTAGTTTTATAAAAGAAAAGAGATTTTTAATACATTTTTTTAATTAACTCAGCCGAATAGCTACGCACCTTTGTGTTAGAAAATAATAATTTGTGATACATAATAAAATAATACTTAATTATGAGACATAATATATTAATGGAATGGTTCAGTTGTAGGTACTATTATTATTCTGGTTTGACCTTTATTTATAATAATATTTTTATGAACACTCAACTTTTGGTAAAGTTAGTCACTTAGCTATCTTTGTAACTCATATTAGGCCGCTGGGATATTTAAAGGATTTTTATATAAAATTACAATATGAGATTACATATAAATGAGTTAAAATTAATATTTAAGTTACTTCTCATTAGTAAGTATTTCAAACATAAAAAAAAACAATTTCCATTGTTTAACAACAAAAAAAAACTTTTCCGGTGGTTGAAATCTAAATGCTGACTACAAAAATACAACATCAACATAAAGTTTTATTTCTATTTCGAAAATGATAATAAAAACAATGAAAATACAATAATGCTACTTGGAGATTCAATGAATCTTACTTGCAACAATAATGTAAATATGCATAATTAATTATTAAAAAAGTTACATTTATCAATGAAAATATGTTTCATTTATGTGCCGTTTGACCAAAATATGCATTATCAGTATCACTATTTCAGCAAATTGCATTCTGTATTTTTCTATAGACTTGCCTAAATCTTCTTAGCATGTGCCTTTGACTTGGTTTAACATACTGTTGAGAATTATCTCTCAGATATATACTGGTTTCCTGACAATGTTTTCCTTCAACAATGCAAGTGACAATAGGGGATCGGACAAAAAAAAACTAATTAGTCCGTCAGATAGATTTCCAAAAATTATTGGACACGTATTTTTTCTTTTTTTACGTAAACTTAAAATGAAGACGATACAGTGCTTCGAAAACTCGTGTGACGTCATTATGATAGTACATTTTGACGACACAAGTGACGTTTCAAGCCCCACTCCAAGATCTTTGACGCGTTTTATCTTCGTCATTTTTTATTGATTTGATAAAACAAAAAACACGTATTCAATATTTTTCGATAATCTAACTTACGGACTAAACAGAATCATATTATTTTGACCCAGTCCGCCGATCCCCTATTACGTAGCTATAAGCATGCATTACTGAACATTTTAAGGGCTAGTCAATACTAATGCCTGAAGACTGGGCTGGCAGCAAATAGAACTAAACCAACTGCTGGTCTGAACTTAATCTTAAATGAAAATTGCCATGCTAGAACACAGTTTTCTATATAAAAAAACAGGAACATTTACCCCATGATCTGTTTAATATATTTTGAAAGTGAATTCAATCCAGAAAGGTAGCAAACATAATCAAAATGTTATGTAATGTGTGATTTATGCCCTCATTAGTGTCAAGCCTCACATAAATGAAACAATTAAATATATTTAAAGTAGTGATTTGTGGCCTTATAGTACTCCATTGTTGCATTACTTAGGCCTCGATAAAAATATAACAGACACTATATAAAAACACAATTGTACAAACAAAGTTTGTTTTTAAACTTTAAAAAAATACAATTGCTTGTTTACTCTAAAGAGAAATTATGATATCATTTTATTGACCTCAGAATTATTAAAAACATTATATTTAAGTGATAATAATTTCATACAACACAATTTATGTGATAGGTAGGTATATTATTGCTTTAAAGCTTTTATATTCTGGGGTTATACAACTACAAAATAAAATTTAAAGGATTGAATTACTTATTGAATCTGCTCAGTGGTAGACAAACAAAACAATATTAAAAATATTGCTAATTATTGACAGAAAATAAATTTGAGTAGACTGATGAGAAAAGATCTTATTTCCAATCATTTTAAAATGTGATGCATCCTTTCTAAATTAGTCTGAGTACTCACTTAACAGTATTGTGAACAAAAAGATTGTGTCTATTATGGTATGAGTGTACTAGTGCAACTGTGCAACAGTCAGTACTCGCATGTAAATTTATAAAATACAGTATATAAAAATGGCACATTAACTATTCTGAAAAATAAGTTAGTAGATGTGAAACATAATTATCCCTAATCAATAAGTAATACAATTTCCAAATTAACAACTAACAATTTAACTCGAAAATTGACAAACGAATGTTGTGATACATTATTGTAAATTATTTTTTTGTGGACAGGAAACAGTCCTATAAGGTACCAAAACATATACACATAAGAAACATGTAGTATAGAAACCTACGCATCCCATACACACTCTGAATATACGACAACAAGATCTATATACAAACATGTGTATCATAAGTGTTTTGGACCAATCAGTTCAAATCACTATCACAAATGTATTTGCCGGAGACAAACCGCCGCTTTACGAGGGAGAGGCGGTACCCGCTGCCTATTAGTTCGAACTCAATGCCGGAGAGGGTGGCGCCCTCACAGTTGAATTGCGCAGAGATGGTGGCCTTGCTGGAAGGACCTTTGCCGAGCTCGAAGCGCGCTTTCAGCGAGCCCACACCGCGGTCTTCCGAGTGCTGCGACAGCTCCGTGAAGCGCCACATCGCCTGCTCGCTCTCGCCGCTCCACGCCGTCTTCGGCATCGCGATCACGTTCTTCACCGCCCCGTTCATAGGCACGCACACCGATACGTTCAACAGCGGAGACGGCGGGCTCATAGCGTGCTGGTTATACTTATAATCCACCTTCAAGTCAGTGTGGTCCTCCTCACATTTCCAATAAGATACCATTTGGAGTGGACATGACGCTGCGCCGGTCTTGGGCCGTACTTGGTATTTAAGTATATCCACGTTGAAGTACTGAGCTGTCGGATTCTTTTCTGACTGCCGTTTCAGAAGCGATGTTAACGCAGGCATGTTAAACTCTACCACCGTGTTATCGCGCGTCGACATCATCGCGTTGATACTTATCAATTGCTTATTTGGTAGCACATTATCCAATCTATGTATGTTTTTCAGTCTGAAACATAATTTAGCTGGGTTCGGGTTGTTAGCCAGCACGCCAACAATACCGGTGGGAAAGGAGAGCATCATATCTCCTGACATTTTAACTTGGCACTTCGACTCTTCCGTACCACGGAAATAGGAATGAATAATCTCGTGGAACGCGACAGCTAACGGTATAGTATCCGCCATACCTATTGTGAGGGGCGAAGGACCGCGCGACCCCGACGAGCCGGCGGTGCGAAAGTCTCCTTCAGAACGCCTCGAAGGTGGTCGAGGGAGAGAGATAGACGACATCGTAGGGGTGGACGTCCGGATGGTGGACTGCCCCATCTCACCCACTTCAGAAAACAGATCGCCTACATCGGGATTCGAAACGGGAGTAGGGCTTTCAAGTAGATGTGATTGATTACCCTGCAGAGGCGCATAAGGATTGGAGACATTGCCGTGCGGCGACGCGGGGTTGCTCACTGTGGGACTTTGGAAGAAGTTCAAATCTACTAATAAGTCACTGCTTGCTTTACTCGTGTTGGCGTTCGAGCCGCGCCTGCCTGTCGAAGTGCCGATTTTGTACAGGGAGATATTCTCAACTGTAGCTCTGAGCTCATCCACACTAGCTGATATGGGATTTACACCATTACTTATAGGTTTTATCTCCACATGGATCTTCTGCTCCCTCTCCTCTTCAGAATCTGAATCTGTAGAGGAGTACACACTCCCTTTCTCGTCTTTGGGTCTAATGCAGTAACCTTCCTCATCAACTTCTGGTGAATTCATAAAATCATCTTTAGTTGCTACTTCTTCCTCTTTCTCCTCTAAATCCGACTTTTCGCCAGGGTTCGAATTTTCTGAAATCTCATCTTTCTTCTTTTTGCCTTTTTTAAGCTTAGGCTTAGTTCTCCTGCTACGCAAGAACCATTTGGATTCTCTGAGTGTAGTGCGGCCCATGTCAGCATCCTTGTCAGGTGCCACTGGAGTAGCTGGTGTTCCGCTGGGACTGGATGGAGCGGAGCATGGCGCTGCTCCCTCAATGCTTCCACTAGGTTCCTCCTTGTTTTGGAAATTTGGTGTAAACAAATTCAAAAGTGAGGTAGTTCTCCTTGAAGTCTTAGTAGCAAATGAAGGCTCCTTCTTCGGTACCTTAGCTGGTTGTGCAGGTTTGTGTGACCCATTTGAGACAGTTGATATCTGGTCAGCTTCTGATATTGAGTTATTAGCTGACCCAGGTTTAGGTAATGAAAGAGGTAGCTCAACTAAAACTGCCTTTTCTATAGCATTATATTTGTCTATGAGGAACTGTTCCAGCAGTTTCTCCGCAGTTAACTCCAGACATTGGTGTTTGAAATCTCTATGGACTTGTCCCATGAGGTCATCGTTTTTCTGGATGATTTCAGCATATGAATTAACAAACTGTTTCATCTGTTTGAGATGTGCTTCCTCAACATCTTGGAAGTGTTTGCATGTTTGGGTCATTTTCTTTTCGAAGTCTTGTTTCACCAGGTTGTACTTCTCAGCTAATTGTTTATAGTCTTCATGGAGCTTCTTAATCTTAACCTCAGCCTTCTCAATATCTTTAGCAGATGCATTATCTTTTCTCAGCTTTTCTAGCTCAGCTGACTTACTTGTGTAGACATCTTTAGCCTTCTGTAAGGCCTGTTTAGTGTTCTGTATCAACAACACTACTTCTAAAGTGTTAGACTCAGAGTCTTTGACAGCCTTATGCTTCTTGTGAAGCTCTTCTGCATACCTAGCAACATCTTTGACCAGTTCACTAAGCTTCTGGAACATGTGTTGGTGTAAATTCGACAGTTTCTCAGCGGAGCATTTTAATACGCCCCAAAACGGGGCGAACGTGCCCTGTGCGCAGCTACTATTCGCCTGTTTCGCTAATTTAGTTAACGATTTCGAATTTGTCTCTTCTATATTCGACCTTTCCCTAAGGTACTCTGAGAGCTCTTTGCTGGCAATGAGTCCGTATTTCATGTTTTGATATAATATATCGTATCCATTGTGCTCGTTGGCGAAATAATCTACAAAGTTGACACTCATCTTTGCAGTTACAAGGGCCTATCATATCAGTTACTCAGTACATTATTTTTCACTCACTGACCTGTATTCTAGGGTCGAGCTCAGTATCACCATTGTCGTCGGCCGGGATCGTGAATGAGGACTCTTCCATTGTAGGTAGTACTTAGGACTAGGAAGCCACCCAATCACCTAAATTACATCACCGACACAATAGCGTATAGCGTCACCTTCACTCCCTACAAACACACAGAACTAGTATCGATTGAATACATCACAGGCAACGTTATTTAATTTAATCTTTTAACACTGAATATAGCTCCGCGTTACGTGTTTAATTTAGCAAAATAAATAATAAAATAAGAATTTTTCATTCAAGATGACGTCCACCTTCGTGACGTCAAATCATAACAATAGACAAATAATAAACGTTTTTTCACCGTCGCAACGTCACTAGGAGTCTAGGAGACAACATTTTAGTAAGTTTTATTAGGCGATGTGCGCTGTACCATTTCAGTCTGAATACTTACTTAGTTTTCAGAAAGCTTCCTTTCCTTCCTTACAGTGCGATCAAATTATCTTGGCAGCTCTGAACATAGGCTTTGCGAAATTTTACGCATGTAAACTTGGGAATAAAACTGTTATTGCTAGATAAACCAATACTTAAACGATCAGAAAATATCTAATTTAAACAGTGAGAAATACAAATAAAATAAATATCATAACACTTTTATACATTCGTTGTAACAAAATGACCTGCACGAAGTTCGGAGCTGCCAAGATAATTTGATCGCACTGTACATAGTATAAAACAAAGTCGCTATTTTTGTCTGTCTGTTTGTCTGCATGCTTAAATCTTTAAAACTACGCAACGGATTTTGATGCGGTTTTTTTTTAATAGATAGAGTGATTCAAGAGGAAGGTTTTAGTATATAATTTGAACGACATCCACGCGGGTGAAGCCGCGGGCATCAGCTAGTAGAAAATAAATTAGTGTCTGCAAATCAAATACATTGCTACACACAACTGTAACAGACATCTCTGTGTTTCTTGTTGGTTTACGTAAAGAGTCTCTAGAGAGAGTAGCAGTAGTAGAGTAATTTTTCTCAAAAACTATTTTTATTAACAGCTACCCAACTACGGCGAAGCCCAAAAGGAGGTTAAGGAGGGTTATTAGTTTAGTAATGATTTTGCAGACATTTTAAGGTTCTTCTTTATTCTATGAGATTTTATCCCTTTTTCAAACGATTTTTCAATTTGAATTACTTTTAAACATTTAAGTTTCATTAATGTTTGTATCTTTTAACACAGTCCATCTATCGTTTCTTTGGTCTTCCTCTACTCTTATACCCATCCACATTCATACCCAAACCGCCCTCATGACATTTTTCTCATTTTTGTTAGTCGATTATACTCCAAATAGTTGAATTGTTTATGGTTCGAATGCAGTCATGCCAAAAATAACCTAGAAAACACGAAACAATCCGACCTCTCTTTTACTCTTATGTTCTTGTCAGCCTCACTAGCGCCACATTACGGTTATCTTGTTGATCTTCAGGTTTTGAAAGGTTTGCATGATGCTTTTTGTCCAGTTTGACGTAAAACAGCTCCAATTTGCTCCAATTTTATTTTTTCGTCGAAGTGGATTTTAAGTTAAAATTCTTTTTATATGAGTGACATAACTGGTAATTGCCATCTGTTGCTCGTATCACTATCGGTGTTGCTCGTTGTCAGAGTTTGTTACTGAGACGGTGATCGCACCCAATCTGTATGCAACTATTACGCGTCGCCTCTACTATGTCTTGCCAAGGATCATATTCGGGCCCCGGGGACGAGTATGACTTCGAGGACGATGGGTACGACGACCTGGATGAATACAGGGACAGAGACGACACGTTACCAGCGGTGCCGCCAGTCGAGGACAGTGACGAAGGTATGTTTTGTTTACGATCTTTGTCTAACCCTGTTTTGGTATCTTATTTCACGTACCTTCGCTATACCTTTATAAATGTTTCCTTAGAGAGTCGTAGATGTCATGTAAACATTGGTTATGTAATTACAACAAGGTTATTTATATACAAAGTTAACCATACTGTTGCATTCCCGCCCATTTGCTACCAACCTGTTTGGTGACGTAATTGGTTCTTTTTGATGTCACTTTCTCCATAAAAAATCTCATTTGTATTTATAGGACCAAGTGGCCAACTTTCTTGGTCAAACATTCAGTCCATGTGACTTTAGAGCCATGAAAACATTCCTCTAATATTATGAGAAAACATTTTCACTTCATTTTTATTAAATTCCTGGCTAATAATCTTTAATCTGTCGTTTTTTATGTAGTAATAGTGCTATAACCATCTTTTCACAACATTAAAAACAGCCATAGCCAAATTAGCCAGTTGCTATGGCTTCTGACCTTCTTTACTAATTATTGAATATTGTACAAACTAGTATCCATCCTGGATTATACTGAAATTCTATCTAAACCAACATACATCAAAACATACTACAAAATCAAGCAAACATTTTCATATACATAAGTTGTACAAGCTTCCCAAAACTAACTGCCAAGCTATTCAATTTTTTCTCAATCAATGTTAGACCTACCTCTGTTGCAATAAAGTTGAAAATCTAGCTAAGTTGTCAATAAAATTGACAGTTTGTAGTGCCTTGATGTGCTGGTACCTACAATCTGTTGCTAATAACATGTCAGGGACATATTTATTTTTATTGTAGACTGAAAAATGTCTAAAAGGAAAAAAATCTAGTTGTCACAGATGATGTAAGGAAATTGTGACATAAGTTAGAAGAAAGAATTAAAAAAAAAGCAGAAATTGGTATATTTTTATATTTAGACCATGTAGGGATTTTTTCATAAACTTTGTATCACTATAATATATGTACCTATATCCCATAAACCATGTACCGCGTCATATCCATGTAATTCACAATTTTTTTTACCCAATAAAATTGTGGTTATTTCAATAGAGTGATTAACAGGACATTCTACTAATATTAGTTTTGTAAACATGATCTGTCTAGAAGTAGCAATTTAGGGCAAAAGTGATTAGATGCATCTGCAGGGTAATTTAAATGCAGAATAGCCTAACACTAGCCTTGATCTACGGCTCTCATCTGCCTCAGCAAATAAAAATAAACATAAAATAGAAAAAAAAAATGTGTTTGTTTGACTATCATATCAAAAAAATATACAAAACAATTAAACAGCTTTGCACTTACAGCTCACTTACTTAACACTTACTTTAATTAGTTTTCAACAATAATTTACAGTAAAAAAAACATAGCCACACATAGCTATTAAATTGAAAATCCTTAATTTGCTGTAGGATAAGTTTATATTTTTAAGATAAAATTTAAAAGAGCTGAGAATTTTGGGAACAAATAAATAAAATTATGGGAATACTTACAACATTAAAATAACAATGCAATGAAAACACATGAAATAATTTGGAACTTCATACATTATGAATTTATTACCGAAAGAAAGCCAAATTACAATATTTTTGTCCTTAAATAATTATACACTTGGTTTTTGCCAGTGACCCATAATGTATGGGAATTTCTTGTATCTAAGAACATTCACAAACAAGTATCATCAATTGGGTACTTTCCTGACTAAAAAAAATATGATTCTGTTTAGTCCGTCAGTTAGATTAGCGGAAAATATTGGATACGTGTAATTGACGAAGGTAAAACGCGTCAAAGATCATGAGTGGGGGCTTGTGACGTCACATTTCAATAAAAATGTACTGAAATGTGACGTCACACGAGTTTTCGAAACAGTGTATTCTTTATTTTTTGTATACATGAAAAAAGAAAAAATATGCATTGTGTCAAATATTTTTTGGAAAACTATCTGACGGACTAATTAGATTTTATTGTCAAGTATTGATAAGACAGGACTATTCCTTTTAAATACAATTTTGATGATTACATTACATTGCTTATTATTTCCTATATTGTTGTTACAGATACAGAAGAAGCCAGTGAGACAGATATACCAAACAATGATGAGCCACTTGAAGTCAAGGAGCAGTAAGTTACATTTTATTTATTAACTAGCGGTTGAAGTAAAAATATTTGAATCAGGTTACTTTCCTATTTGAATCTGATTTTGTGAATAATTTTATGTTTTTTTTTGCTTGGAACCCTAGTCTTTTTTCGAAAATAATAGTCAAATAAAAATCAGCTATCTGCCAGTAAAAGTCCCGTCTTAAGTCAACCCAGCCGTTTAAGTGATTGGCTGGTTATGATTGCTGGAGACAGCCATTCAAAAATAAAAAATAAATGTTATAAGTACCATATTTTCATATGCATTCATTAAAAAGTTTTTATTTTGAAATAACAAACCAACACATCAATTTGTTAGTTACTATGATATCTCATTCTCCTAACAAGGATATAATTTCCCTTATAAAAAATTGCAATGTATGTAATAATAATGCAATTTCTAAAAGGGAGTTCCTTTTAGAAATTGCACAATATTCAGAAAAAACTTAAGTACTTAATGATTTTGTATCACAATTTTACTTTCTGTTCTAAAATATTAATTATTTGCTATTAAAAATAGCTTGGTTACTGTAATGAGAAAAAAGCTTTATTGAAGTAGTAAAAGCATTTTCAGTTTTACCATTCCAATTTTCCTTTATTATTCCCACTTTTTTTTAAAGATAACTTTCGTTTTTCTTACACATAGATAGTTTATGCAAGTTGACCTGACCTTTTGAAGGATAAATTGTAACATACTATAGGTGTAATAATTTCAGACTATACCAAGACAAACTGGCCAACCTAAAGAAACAGCTGCAACAGCTAGAAGACGGCATCCACCCGGAGTTTCTGCGGAGGGTCAAGAGGCTAGAACACCAGCTACATGAGAGGCTCAGGATAAATAAAATATATAGGTGAGATTTATTACATTTTTTCTATGTATGAAAATATTTTCATTACTGAAAAATAGGTACTTTTTTTAGGTCACTCTTTCCCACTGCTGGACAAAGGCATTATCCAACCAATCCAATAAGAATGAGAATTTTTATTGATTCATTAATAATATAATTTGATTGATTTTCAATGTGGCACAGCAAAAATAAAAGACCATTTTTTTTCTTTTGTTTAAAGTTGCTCAAAATATTGAATGTTTCTGCTATGTACTAATAACTTAGCTTGACCCCTTTCCATTCAATTATCGTCATTTCCACATTTTTATCAACACATTTTGACTGTGATTCCACTATAAACTTTCAGCCTTGCTCTCCTTCCGTCAGAATTTTTACCATAAAACTTAAAAAAATTACAACGTGTCTTAAATCAATCTCTGTTCCGCAGAGAACACATGTACGACGTAGTAGAAAGAGAGTTCGTAGCGGAGAAGAAAGCAGCGGCGAAAGAGTTTGAAGAGAAGAAGATAGAGCTCAGGGAAAACCTGCTCAATGACTTCGAGGACAAGAGGAAAATGATCGAGAGTGAGAGGCATAGTATGGAGCTTAATGGAGATTCTATGGAGGTAAGGAATCTTATACTACCAGTAACTCAGGATCAGGAACGATATTCATTTTGTGTAGTTTATTCTAAAACTTTTGATCTCAAGGAAAAAGGCGACTGTAGGATTACGAAAAAAGCGGCATTGCTTTAAACCCAAAAAATCCAATGTCCACCTACACTGGGTTTCACTCATTCGAATTTTCGAACAACGGCTCATTACTTCATACTGTGCTGTGTCCTCAATAAGAATCATAAAGGCTGATAAGTTGTGCCCAGTGGGGTCACCAACACTCGGCTACCGAAGGGTCGTACTCGTCCCGTCGGGGCTACGGGTTGTTCGCAAGAGATACCGCGGTCTTGACATAAAGACCTAAGAAGGAACTGGGTGGTTTTTAGTCAGTAGAAGTCTGACACTCCCTTTCGCTCTGCCCAATCCCTCCCGGGTTATTAATTTGCTGATTTCCCATCCACCAAAAAAAAGGGTCGTACTTGTAGCCTGATTTTAAATACCCTATAACAGGGATGGCAAACCTTTTTGGATCAACGTGCCATTTTTTCTAAAGAAATGTTTATTAAGACCTTACACGTGCCGTCCAATAATTTTGCTTAGTCTTTATCTAAACTAAAGTTTTCAACTAAAACCTCTTTTTTTGCTACCAAAAAGAAAAAACTTGACCTATGTCGTAATAAATGTTTCAATTGTACGTGTGATTCAAATTAAAGTAAGATTGCATCTTGGACTGGACTCATCTACCAAATGGTTTCTAATTGAATCTATTGTTGAAAATATGGTTAAAAATTCGGTGGCGTGCTTAAAATATTCTGCAACGTGCCATCAATGGCACGCGTGCCATTGGTTCGCCATCCCTGCCCTATAATCTTCAAGAATTAAGCTATCAAATGCAGAAAGTATTTTTCAAATCGGACTGTTAGTTCAGAGATTAGCGTGTTTAAACAAATATACTCTAGCTTTATAAACACGCTTTTATTGAATTTGACTCACAACCTCGTTTCCGATTGAGGTGAAATTTTGCATTCATGTTTAATTTGGATGACTATGCATGGTTAGCTTAGTAACGTCATTCTAAATCCAATATGGCGGTCTAGCTATTTTTTATGCATTCTCATGATATGGATAACAAATAAAAGGGTTGGCCTCCGTTGGGGCTGCGGGTTGTTCGCAAGAGATACCGCGGCCTCGACTTAAAGGGCTGGGAAAGTTCAGTAGAAGTCTGTCACTCCCTTTCGCTCTGCCCAAGAACGGGAGGGGTTATTTGATGATTTCTCACATGCCAAAAAAGAAAAAAGGGTTGGCTGAGAAGAACATTAGAAATAAAATGATGTTATTCTAAAACTGATTTTTGTAAACTATAATATTTTAATGTACATATAAAATCCTTTTCAAATCCGGTTACTTTTGTTTTTTGGCGGGTGGAAAATCATCAAATAGTCCCGCTCTTCGGCAGAGCGAAGGGAGTGTCGGAATTTTACTGACTAAAAACCACCCATGTTCCTTCTTAGCCCTTTATGTCGAGGCCGCGGTATCTCTTGCGAACAACCTGCAGCCCAAATCCGGTTACTTCAGAATCACATTATAACAACTCCACTAACTCAATTCCCAGGTAAAACCAGTAATGAAACGCATCCTTCGACGGCGAGCTAACGAGCCTGCGCCGGCGCCCGAGAAGCGACGGAAGCCCCTCGCCACGACGCTGACGTTCCAACTGGATGAGCGGGACATCGAGGCCGACCTGCGCGCCATCTCGCGACACTCCCCGCCACCACGCACGCATCATGCGCCCGCGCATAATCCTACGCAGCCTAGGAAGCATTTGAATTCTAGTAGTTGTGAGTAGTTTTGAAGTATTTATTTTACTACTGTAATCCCAGAAGCGTTAGGCACAGGTACACCTACATTCGCCAGCTATGTTTAAGTCCCATGTTATAGGCTCGCCCTTAATGCCATCAACCGGGCATAAATCGAGATGGAAAAACCCAATAAAACTTTGCCCGACCCGGGAATCGGATCCAGGACCTCATGATTATCCACTAGTAAAAAGCCAATAAAAAAATCAAAAGCAAGCAGTGAATTTGATAGTCAAGTTTCATATCGAGTCTGGTTGATTTAATACGGTAAACATATTGAGTTTTTTGAGTAGCGCCATGGACGTTAGAACAGCATTATTAAATAGCAGTATTTTAAACACTAGGAAGTGCCGATGGGTGGGTGTTTTGGGGGACTGTCTTATAAAATTGTAAATAGTAAAGTAAAGTAAATTTTGACCTTCGAAAAGTGCTGATTATCAGCCTAGTTTGAATAAATGAGTTTTGAATTTGATTTTTAATGTGCTCTCATTTTATAATTATTAAACAATAAAAAGCAACCAGAGGCATCGAATCCTCACTTATGCATCCCGTTTCTATTGTTATCAATACTTTGCTGTATACCTACTCTAACAATGTTACTCTTTACTCCTATACTAATTGTTAAAAGTCTCCTCTCCAGGCGAGTCGCCAGTCCGGGACAACAGCGAGATGACAGAGACGCGGGTGGAAGACGGCAAGCTGCTGTACGAGCGGCGCTGGTACCATCGCGGACAGAGCGTCTCCGTGGAGGGACGGGACATGCCCAAGTTCCCAGGGCATATACACGCTATCACAGATGAGGCGGTTAGTAATCTTTTATTTTTGACTGTGTTGGGACTCGGGCTGGGTGGATATCAGTTTGGCATGCCGAACGAGCGGTGGGCTTGTAAAACTCGGATTGGTGCCCTGAAAACGAGGCCGTGGCAGACTACGTAGGATATGAGAGATTTGGCTCCGTGCTTTCTAAAGAAGTGGCTCAAAAGTTTTACAAATTGAGGCAGTTTTTTTAAATAGATAGAGTGATTCAAGAGGACGGTTTTAATATATTTTTTCCACCCGTGCGAAGCCGGGGCGGGTCACTAGTTAGATATAAGACAAAGGTGATTGGTGGTGGTGCCAAGTATGCAATCAACATCGACACCCTACTCTACTAGGTTCTGGTGCATATCATTGTATTGATAGCAACTTGCAACTTATACTTAACTTGATAGCAACTTGCAATCAACACCGCCCTTTTTACCGTACTAATAAGAGCGCTTACGTAGTTTAGTAGCAGAGTTTTACCGGAAATGCTCCTCTGATAAAATACTTCTGTTTGCCCGTTACCCGTTGGATTACAGACTTCCCATTCCAACTATTATTAAATTGTTTGATGTATATTTTAGTAAACTAAGCTATTTTCTTTTCCAGATATGGGTAAAGAAAACAAACCTAGAACGGGTACGGATATACATATCACAGTTAGCCCGCGGCAAGATCACGTTAAAACGGCGGGCGTCATAGACTACACAACCCAAAGACAAGACAGTGTTCGTGTTACTAGTGCAAACGCTAGAGTGTGGTGTGCTCAAACGTGTCCGGAAACGGAAGTGCAGCTGAGGAGTGGGACGACGGTACATGTTAATTTGTGAGAGATGTGTACTGAGTAAGAGAGTTGGTATATTTTTCTGGCATTTTGAGTGGGAAAGAGATACATCATCGCATCCTTTTCTGATTAATTTCTTTACGGGATCCAAGACAGTTAAAATCGTTTCTCTGGGACTTCGTCGGGCTTCATTGTCTCGGCGCTTTTCTTGTGGTCGCCATTGTTGATTCTGGCTTACAGAAGTTATAGTGGTTGGGAATAGTGTGGTGGGCTTGTCACAAAAAAAAGATACATTGCAACTATGTTGGGGCAGGCTTCCAGTCTAGCTGGGTGCAGCTGAATACTAGTGATATGGAGTAACTGAGAAAGAGGTTGGTTATAACCAGCCACACTAGTTTCTCAGAAATCTCTTAGCATTATTCTTCATTGCCTGTGACTGCAGACTTCCCACAGTTTTCATTTCTCTTTTTAATTTTTTTTAATGCTAGTTTGGCAGTGTGTGAGGAAGTTCTAGTTCACTTATTTGACAATTCTGTCTCTTTGGGATGAATCGTATAATATTCTCACGAGTAAACAAATTACGCGTTTTAGACGTGGAGTTGCGAACACCAGCCCGTTATACAATACTTCTAAATCTGTCTCTTTCTTAATCACTTGCAAGTAAAAGAAAGCAATAGTTTAAGTTAATTGTTGTTCACAACAGAATCAATGGGCCTACCACCACCTGTTAAAACAGTTTGAAACATAATGATGGAGCTATACACCTTGTATGACACCGTCCCTTTTTCACACCTGAAATAAGATTTATAATACTGCTACAAGAGGGAGTGTTACTTTACTAAGGTAAATCTGACAAGGTAGCGGCAATGTTGTTACGGTTGCGAATCATATTTTAATCAACATAAATCCTGACACTGGCCTGCAAATTGCAAAAAAACCAAAGTAAATTTGAATTTTGTCGGATTCACCTTAAGTATGTACTGAGTACAGAACGAGTCAATTAGTAATTAGCTATCAGGGCCACAGCACACACACTACTTTTATCATCGGCGATTTGTGATTTTGTGACAGTATCGATGCTTTAGCTTCAAAAAGCGGCCAAATCGCTGAAAGTAAAGCGTGTGCTGTGGCCCTTAATTAATCAACTTTTTGTCCACATTGGATGACCAAATGACGGGGTGTGTACAAAGTATAATATAGAATTGAACTTTCGATGCCAAAGATGATGATTCTATAAGACTTCAAAATAATCAATTGAGCTTGATAGTTAAGTCGCATTTCATAAACTAAAACTAATTTAGAGACTAACCATCAGATAGACTTTGATGTTCTTCTTAGCTTGTCGATGAACATTTAAATTGAGTCTGCTCATTTCTTTTTAATCTCTGTTTTCGTCAGAGGACACATAAGACTCATCACATTTGGTACCTATCGAAAGTTCTCTAATATCAGACAATAATTAACTTATTCAGACACATTTAATCTAAATTAATGTCAACCAATGAAATCTGTACATAATTTCTCACAGATAAAAAAATTGACGATTGTCTATGATATATTTTGAGTAAACATGGTAAAAACTGGATTGGACTATATTTTTGAAAATGTCTCAAATAATCTGAACTTTACTTTAATTTGTTTATTTATTCCAAACACATACACTAGTGATTTCGAATCAATTTTCCTATTGGCGACTGTTGTTTTCATGAAATTGTATAGTTATGAAATGTTTTTGTTCAATACACTCCAAAAATTATAGATTTGTAGAACTGAGCTTAGCTTTGGTGTAGCATAGACGGTAATGAGGGCGGGCATAGACAAATGATTAACTTGTAAAAGAATACCTAAATATTGTATTTGTTGTCGGAATTTTAACTCCCTTAACACTGACCTGGCCATTGAAAATGCTACAGGGGACTTTTTAGGTGGGTCTTTAACATTAGTTAAACTGGGCATTAGTTTACTAATTTATTTTAATCGTCGATGGCAACATTCTTGCTGTTTCTGCTACGCCAAGCCTTACGTTCCTGTCTTTTGCACATGAGTCCATAGATCTCATTCCCACTTCGAATTTATGGTACGGCACTACTGGGTCTAGGATTGACTATGATCTCAAAACTAAGCACAATGAATGGTACGAGTTATTGTTTGTATATAATTTATATGTGGGTAGTTTGTTGGCAGCACTATGGAGGTACATAATATAGCATAATGCCGGTGTATAGACATGTGACATCTACCAATCCGCACTGGGCCCGCGTGGTGGATTATAGCCCATCCCTCTCCTAGAGAGGAGGCCTGAGTCCCTGCAGTGGGGACATTATAGGCTGATGATGATGATGGTGTCACCCTTCACGATTTCACGAAGCCGTCAAGCATTCTGTTTAACAAACTAAGTTACTCGACGCCAAAGTGGAGTTTTTTTTTTGGGTGTAAAATCACGTTTTAGGTTAGACCTCAATGTGACGCACTTTATAGCTCATTTACACTCTCGCGCGAGTGACGAGACGAGCCGCGAGGCGAGGCACGAGTCGAGTGTGTGAATGGTGTGTTTGTGACTCGCCTCGCAACTCGTCTCGTCACTCGCAGCGCTCGCGTCGGGGGCGGTTTTTTGGCACGAGTCAAAGGGCCTCGCGACCGACGCGAGCGTCGTGTTTACACTCGCGCAGACTCGCGCTCTCACATCAGATGGTTAGACCTAAAATATAAATAATTCACAGGGTTCTATTGCGATTTATAGATATCATCCACCATCTTCTTCGGCGAAGTATTTTTTTAAAATTTCTTTTTTGTAAATAAGTCACGTAGTTGTAAAAACTAAGTAAGAAAGGAGTTGATGTTGCTAATAATTCAACGTCGTCCGTCACTGCTGGCTTAAAGTGAACTGAACGCCTCGCGAGACTCCGCGAGAGTGTGAACAGACACACCTGTAGCTCATTTACACTCTCGCGCGAGTGACGAGCTGCGAGGCGAGGTGCGATACGAGCCACGAGGCGAGAGTCTAAATCCAGGTTATGACATTGCGCTGATAGATGCAATGAACAGTATGGGGGCCGTAGAGGTGTTTATAGTAAAGATATAACATTTAAAACAAGTGGAACAGTTGGGTCTTTGTCGTCCCCCTCGGTACCTATGGTTTAGAACAAAAAAAACATGCACGACGAGAGAGCAAGTGCGTTTCGGCTTCGTGTACGGTATATTCACATCGATTTATTATAAGACCCGGGTAGACCACGAGAAATGACCTATCTATTTCAAGTTATATTGTGGACCTCCAAAGGCTGATGTGTTAATAATGTTAATTTGTCAATGTAATAAACATGTACATAATTTATAAACCAATTATGTTTGTAGTTTTAGACCCAATGTGTCTCCAAACATCCTTGAACAGTAAAGGAATTATATGACTATGTCTACGACTCAAAATGCAGTATTTAAATTGTAAATAATGTACATTGTATGTAGTATATGATCAAATGAGGTTCTTTATAAATGGAGACGACATTTTGTACTGTCCCCCCTTTATTACAGATGTTTTTTTTTAAATATTTTTGTGATTTATTACTATTGTAAATGAGTTGTGAATTGAGATGTAAATAGTATGAGAAGTTTTTACGATGTAAATGATATTGAGACAAGATCTTTTAATTATATTATGTATTCTAAGTGATTTTTTTTTGTTTTATTTTTCACGTGTTTTTTACCAAAACAGAAGCGTTCCGAGTTGGTGTTACTCGACTCGTTGCCTCTCCTCTGCAGTCTAAATCCACACTTAAAGCAGAGCGTATGAAGTTTTAAACGTCTGTAGATTTCGACAACATCAATAAAGTGACGAAGTTTGGGTTAGATCTGATTTGAAAGAAAAGAAGAAGAAGCAGAGCATTATGCAAGCTAATTTGACAGGTCGGGCGAACCTTTCATCCCAGTTGTCTGTGGTCCTCGGTTCGACCTTATATTCCGAAATATCATACTGGACCAATAGGACATACTGTTGAATGGATAAACCTTCGGCTAAGAAACCACAGGAGATGGCTCTTATTAATACACTGTCTATAGATACACAGATGCCTCCACTACTGTATATTATAATACAGCGTAGCTGAAGATTGCTATTCGAAATTATGGATGCATCTTATGTTTACATGCTCTTTTGCGATAGGAAAAGAGACCCATAAACTGAAATAATTAACTGCAAACTGCCCTGCAAATTGAAGATTTCCCTGCCTATCATGGACATAAAAATAAAATCAAGTAGGTACTGCAACAAATTGAACGAAACCTGTTGTCCAATATATTCCACTTTCCATTACTAATCTAAATGGAGAAGTTACTGTATGTAAAACAAACATATATTTATGAACTAACTTCTTAACTTTATTGCACTGTCAGCTTACAGTAATATTACATTCAGGAAACCGTCTAGAATCATTTAGATTAGACACTTCATTCGTTTTAAACGTTATGAAGCTCACGCTTTGACAGTATGGCTCTCTGAACAAGATAATCCGGCTGATTTGCATATATTTTGGCGGTGGTACAAGGTAGGGACTGATTGATGGCATTCATTTGTATATGATGCTCACGCGCAGGTATTTCGATCGTAAGTGAAGTGACGCAAGTTCACGGTTGCATTCTTTACCTTTCTAAAGTGTTCTGTAATTCTGTTTTAGAGGAAAGCGAATTCGTGTGTTTTCGAAGTTGACTGAGATTTCTCAATTTGGGTATTTTCTTGTATAGATACTCCTAAATTGATTTGATTTGCCACATTTATGATTCTTGAATTCTAGGTGCTGGGTGTTACCTACAACGCCCATAACGTGCCCTAATAGATCTTGCTTGCATTAGGTACTATGTAATATGCGCAATAGCGTTCTTTATTCTTGGCTAGTGTACCTAAGTTTAAAACTCGATTTCTGATGTCGTCAGGATTATTTTGCTGTGTGGCCAAAGCCTACGCAACCAATCAAAATCAAGTACCTAATTGATTCAAACTAAGCTGATAATCAGCACTTTTCGAACGTTATTTACAAGAGACAGTCCCCCAAAACGCCCACCCTTCGAGTGCCTTCGACAGATCCTAGTGTTTTAGCTGGGAAGAAGAAGTGGCGGAACAAACTCCCCAGCAAGACATGTATCTGTTAGGTTACTTGCAACCATTCTTGGCAAGCAGTCTGTGCCCTTCCCAGTATATCCTGGCGAGGAGAGCTTCCAAACTAGGCTTGCCCAGCAAGTTGTCGGTCTTGTCCTAGACAGAATTATTCGTTAGTTCTCCATTGTTTATCAAATCACTATATTTATGTATCAACTAGTAGCTGATGCCCGCGGCTTCGCCCGCGTGGATACTGTAAAAACAATCCTTGATGCGGATTATATAGGTATCATTCTAAAATTTCAGCTCGATCGGTGCAGAACTTTTTGAGTTTTTGAAGCGTACACAAACCACCATAACATTTATATATATATATATTTAGATATAGATTTGTCCAAACATTGCGTAACAGCTGAGTGTGTGCACTTGTGCCAACAATCCGCAGCCTATTAGGTACTGGATTGTTATATACTTGATCTCAATACATTATGATTAAGGTCGTTTATTAACCGACCTCAAAAAAGGAGGAGGTTGTCAATTCGGTTGCATACAACAAACACAAAAAAGAATACATATTATTATTTCTTTTAAATACCTACTCGTGCCTCCGAAAAAAAGCCAAGTGGAAAGCCTGCCATGGTCCAGGAGATGAAGGAAGCTAATCTGCAGAGCCTTACTGGCAGCGTGGATGCGTTGCGGCATCCCTTGAATGGCATGTATGTTTTATATAACTTGACGCATTGCCAGCCTACCTCTATCAACCAGGCAAAAATTCGAAATCCGGGCCGTAAAATTCTTGATAAAAAATCCAATAACAACTCATTCCAACCTGGGAATCGAACTTAGGAGCTTATGCTCAGCGGTTGCGCATACGACTACTATACGTTGATCTAGTGGTCGTATGCGCAGCCGGGCAGCCGCTGAGCATTTATGAATCAACTTGTAAAAAAAACCTGTTTTATTATTTATTTATTTATGTACACACAAAATACAAAAAAGGATAAAAACATAAAAAAATAGAAGAGAACAAAGATATTGTGTGTTATATATTTTGTGAATGGTCCCATAGTTCAATCAAAATCGGTTCAGCAGTTCGGTTATCTTTTCTTGCCCTATAATATGTTGACATATGTGTGTGATGTGCGATATAACACGAAAGCTTTCTAGCAAGACTAGTTCAAGAACTCCGTGAGGTAGAGTCTGATCTGACAGACCTCTCCGACTTCCGACCTTTTAGACATAAAGGTAATGTAGGTCCTGAAACAGCAACGACCAAGTTCAAATATCGATTTTGTAATGTTTAGATCATCATCGTTGTGGACGATTATGTCTACCTGGGACAAACGGTCCAGTTGGGTAGATCTAACTTCGAGAAAGAGGTCAATCGTCGAATCCGACTCGGCTGGGCAGCGTTCGGGAAGTTGCGCGGTATCTTCTCGTCCAACTTACCCCAGTGTCTCAAGACGAAAGTCTATGACCAGTGTGTGTTGCCAGTGATTACATACGGGACCGAAACGTGGTCGCTCACAATGGGCCTCATCAGAAAGCTCAAAGTCACCCAAAGGGCAATGGAGAGGGCTATGCTCGGAGCTTCCTTGCGTGATCGAATCAGAAATGAGGACATCCGCATGAGAACCAAGGTTACCGACGTAGCCCGAAGAATCGCCAGACTTAAGTGGCAATGGGCAGGGCACATTGCTCGCAGAACGGATGGCCGATGGGGCCGAAAAGTTCTGGAATGGCGACCGCGAACCGGAAGACGTTGCGTTGGAAGGCCTCCCACTAGGTGGACCGATGACCTGGTCAAGGTTGCAGGAACCCGCTGGATGAGAGACGCACGGGACCGGTCAATGTGGCGACGCCTGAAATGATGATGAGATCATCATCATCATTTCAGCCAAAAGACGTCCACTGCTGGACATAGGCCTCCCCCAGGTGTCGCCACATTGACTGGTCCCGTACGTCTCGCAACCAGCAGGTTTTTTGGATAGTTCAATCAGTTGTAACTTTCTTGCCCGCTTGTTTCTTTAAACTTGAGCCAAACCGATCAAGAATCACCAGCAGATTATTATCATTGGATTTATTGAGTCGCTACTTTTATTTTATTGACCGATTCTTCGTCCAAACTCTCACATCAGGTGTACAAAGTGTTTTAAAGTTCATTCGTTTGTTTATGATTTAGATAAAAAACGTTGGAACGTCATGAATGATATCAGAGCTTTTGTGTTGACTAAAATAGATGCGGCATTTTTTGTAGTTACCAATCCAGTAGGTGTGGAGAGTTTTTCATAGTTGAAAGCAGTTTGTTGAGGTTTGTACATGACTATGCAAAATATATTCAACAATGGGACCCACCCAAAGTTCTGAACTTATGATCCTAATCCAGGGGATGTTTAAGTAATATCCTCAGGATCGCAGCAGAAAATCATGCGAAGTGTGCCGGCCGACGAAGATTGTTTTGTGGGTTTCCCCCGTCCCGTAATATTGTTTGATTAATTATTCATTTAAATATTTGAATTGAATATAGTTCTTAGTTATATGCCTAAAAACCCACAACAACAGATGCTTACCTCCAAATAAGAGACGAATTTTCGAAGCAAAAGGATCTCCGACCCTTGCACATGCCAACCCGCGACGCTGAGCCCGAATTTTGATTTGATGATTTCCCACCGTCCACAAACCACTTTTGGTAAGTCCTGCTGTCCGGCCTTAACCGTTTTGCTATGTATGACTCGCAGACATGACGCATTATTTCAGCCAGCTCTTGAACCCTGTTTACCAACTTACCGTCACTGACCACTGAAGTACGGTAGTTCGGCATGGAATATTAGCCATAGACTAAGTAAGTGGTTTATTCTAAGCTCGTGTGCTTATTGACAGCCTTTGTTAGTGTTGTCCAAATATTTATTCAACAGCTTAGTGGTGCTTTTCTTTTGAATGAGGATATTTCTTTACTGAGTACCAAGTCAATAGAAGTAAATTTATTGGTACCGTTTAAGCGAGGTTTAAGAGCGCGCATTATAGCCCAACGCGAGCGATTTCGTACCTCTCGCCCGCGCCCCCTCTTCCATAATACGCGGTGGCTTGACGCCCGGCGCGGCAGCTCGGCGCGTTCCGCGCACAGGCCGCGATCGAGTGTGAGTCGAGTACGAGTTTGAACTGCGGTGCCCCGACCGCCCAGCTGGTCGACAGCTTGATTCATATTATATAATTATATATAATAATAATAATAATAATAATAATATTCCACAACTATCACACAACGCCATCTAGTCCCAAGCTAAGCAGAGCTTGTGTTATGGGTACTAGACAACTGATAAACATACTTATATATTTCTAAATACATACATATTATAGATAAATTACACCCAGACACAGAACAAATGATCGTGCTCATCACACAAACATTTGTCCTGGGTGGGAATCGAACCCACGACCTCCGGCATAGCAGTTAGGGTCACTAACCACTAGACCAACAGGCCAGTCAACTACCTACCTACTACCTACCTACTACCTACCTACTACCTACCTACTACCTACCTACTACCTACCTACTACCTACCTACTACCTACCTACTACCTACCTACTACCTACCTACTACCTACCTACTACCTACCTACTACCTACCTACTACCTACCTACTACCTACCTACTACCTACCTACTACCTACCTACTACCTACCTACTACCTACCTACTACCTACCTACTACCTACCTACTACCTACCTACTACCTACCTACTACCTACCTACTACCTACCTACTACCTACCTACTACCTACCTACTACCTACCTACTACCTACCTACTACCTACCTACTACCTACCTACTACCTACCTACTACCTACCTACTACCTACCTACTACCTACCTACTACCTACCTACTACCTACCTACTACCTACCTACTACCTACCTACTACCTACCTACTACCTACCTACTACCTACCTACTACCTACCTACTACCTACCTACTACCTACCTACTACCTACCTACTACCTACCTACTACCTACCTACTACCTACCTACTACCTACCTACTACCTACCTACTACCTACCTACTACCTACCTACTACCTACCTACTACCTACCTACTACCTACCTACTACCTACCTACTACCTACCTACTACCTACCTACTACCTACCTACTACCTACCTACTACCTACCTACTACCTACCTACTACCTACCTACTACCTACCTACTACCTACCTACTACCTACCTACTACCTACCTACTACCTACCTACTACCTACCTACTACCTACCTACTACCTACCTACTACCTACCTACTACCTACCTACTACCTACCTACTACCTACCTACTACCTACCTACTACCTACCTACTACCTACCTACTACCTACCTACTACCTACCTACTACCTACCTACTACCTACCTACTACCTACCTACTACCTACCTACTACCTACCTACTACCTACCTACTACCTACCTACTACCTACCTACTACCTACCTACTACCTACCTACTACCTACCTACTACCTACCTACTACCTACCTACTACCTACCTACTACCTACCTACTACCTACCTACTACCTACCTACTACCTACCTACTACCTACCTACTACCTACCTACTACCTACCTACTACCTACCTACTACCTACCTACTACCTACCTACTACCTACCTACTACCTACCTACTACCTACCTACTACCTACCTACTACCTACCTACTACCTACCTACTACCTACCTACTACCTACCTACTACCTACCTACTACCTACCTACTACCTACCTACTACCTACCTACTACCTACCTACTACCTACCTACTACCTACCTACTACCTACCTACTACCTACCTACTACCTACCTACTACATCATTAGTGACCAAGGTCTTCGTTCGACCTTCCAAATGAGTCCAAACACGATGGTTCTACGTAGTGCCGTCACCGAGATCCTATACCTACCTTCGGAGTCCATCATCAGGTGGGTGACATCATTAGTCAACAAGATCTCCGTTAGACCTTTCAAATGAGTCCAAACACGATGGTTCTACGTAGTGCCGTCACCGAGATCCTATACCTACCTTCGGAGTCCATCATCAGGTGGGTGACATCATTAGTCAACAAGATCTCCGTTAGACCTTTCAAATGAGTCCAAACACGATGGTTCTACGTAGTGCCGTCACCGAGATCCTATACCTACCTTCGGAGTCCATCATCAGGTGGGTGACATCATTAGTCAACAAGATCTCCGTTAGACCTTTCAAATGAGTCCAAACACGATGGTTCTACGTAGTGCCGTCACCGAGATCCTATACCTACCTTCGGAGTCCATCATCAGGTGGGTGACATCATTAGTCAACAAGATCTCCGTTAGACCTTTCAAATGAGTCCAAACACGATGGTTCTACGTAGTGCCGTCACCGAGATCCTATACCTACCTTCGGAGTCCATCATCAGGTGGGTGACATCATTAGTCAACAAGATCTCCGTTAGACCTTTCAAATGAGTCCAAACACGATGGTTCTACGTAGTGCCGTCACCGAGATCCTATACCTACCTTCGGAGTCCATCATCAGGTGGGTGACATCATTAGTCAACAAGATTTCCGTTAGACCTTTCAAATGAGTCCAAACACGATGGTTCTATGTAGTGCCGACACCGAGATCCTATAACTACCTTCGGAGTCCATCATCAGGTGGGTGACAATCATCATTAAAAGATAGGTATATAATATATTTACACAAAACGTTTTCAACTCCTTTTTACAGTAAATACTGTCCCTAAACTTTATTATAGGTACCTATATTGCCTACCACTAAACAAAATAATTGCGTAGAAAATAGTTCGCTGTCTGTAATGTCGCCAAACAGGTTCGTCTCGCAACAGATGCCGCAGCAGACTGAATGTCTGAATTGAACAAATTGAAAAGGACAGCGCTATTACTACCGCGTTCCAAACGTGAGACAGAAAGAATGTGCGCTCGCTTAGAATAAAATAACGTAAGCGCCAATCACAGGAATGCTAATTACGAGAAAACCACGTAGAAAATTAAAAAAAAAAATCTGCACGATTTGAGATAATATAGTTTACCTATCTATTAAGTAAAAATCGTCACTAAATTCCTTAAGGTTTCAGAGATCCAACTCTAAATAAGTGCAAACCGAGTTGTTTTAGTATTTTTTTTCTATCGAGGTTTTTTCATCCAATCGTGTTTTCGCTTGTACAGATTTAAAGATTATAAGTCCAAGTTTAATGGTGTCCAAATACCGAATTCTTAGGTCATATAGATACCGAGATCTAGATCGCCCAATATCACCAAAACAGCATCATACTAACTCTTAAGTGTCGCATTGTGTAAGAGTTCAATTCAAACACATTTTAAATTATTATTATTATATTTCCCCCTTACATTATTTAGAAGCGATTGGTACTCTGAAAGCCTTCTTTTTTTGCAGATGCAAGAATTAAAAGTTTCAATACTTAGACTATACCTACCATGCTCGTTACCATTTACAATAGGGGATCGGACAAAAAAAAAACGAATTAGTCCGTCAGATAGATTTCCAAAAATTATTGGACACGTATTTTTTCTTTTTTCACGTAAACTTAAAATGAAGACGATACAGTGCTTTGAAAACTCGTGTGACGTCATATTATGATAGTACATTTTGACGACACAAGTGACGTTTCAAGCCCCACTCCAAGATCTTTGACGCGTTTTATCTTCGTCATTTTTATTGATTTGATAGAACAAAAAACACGTATTCAATATTTTTCGATAATCTAACTTACGGATTAAACAGAATCATATTATTTTGACCCAGTCCGATCTCCTAATCGCCCTTCCTCCTAACCTTTCATCTGCCTAACCTTTTCGTAAGCATATTGGGGTCGGCTTGCAGCTGTATTCTACACGGAGCGACCGCCTACATAACTGACCTCCACAAGTAGGTAGGTATAACTGGGAATTATATGATATCCCTTCAAATCCTTTGGTAAGACTGGTTATCAGAATCTCGTGCCACTGACTACCTGTAACGAACAGATCTACAAATGACCCCCCGGGACCAATGATAGGCAAGCACGGCTTCACCTGAAGATCAAACCGAGCGGCTGTTATTATTACCCGACTGCGGCGAAGCCCAAAAGGAGGGGTATTAAACTAGCGATCAACATTGAGGCATTCTTTTAGATGACGCTTAGTGTTCGGGAAAACAAGCATCGATATTATTATTGTGGAGACCAGTTTATTTCGGTTTTCACGTTCACTTAATGAGAAAAACATAGTAGCAGCAGTATTTATAGATTTCAAAAAAGCCTTCGATACTTTGGATCACGACGGCTTGTTGCAGGCTATGGATGAGTGTGGGATAAGTGGACCAATAAATAAATGGTTTGGTCAGTACTTAGAGCGACGAACTATTAAAGTTCGAGTTGCTAACACAGAAAGTGTTGTGGGTATAGTAAAATATGGTGTACCTACCGGATCTGTATATGGACCCGTGGGTTATATTATTCACGTAAATAGTATGTGTAATGTCATAAAAAATTGCAAAGCTTACATGTACGCCGACGATACATGTCTCCTATTCAGTGGTAAGGATCAAACCTCCATACAAGCAGCAATACAAGTTGATTTGGACAATGTAATTAAATGGGCCCACGACAATGGCATAATAATCAATGTAAGCAAAACTAAGTGTATGATAATACATTCGCCTTACACACATAATAAAAACTTTGAATTGAATATTGTAGGCCATAGTTATGAATGTCTTCACAGCGGAAAATCAAGTTGTCAATGTATTCATTTGGAGCAGGTAAAAACATACAGGTACTTAGGACTGACTATTGACACAAAATTTGCGTGGAACATACACATAGACACGGTTTGCAATAAACTTCGGTCAGTGCTAGGTAAATTGTATACCCTGAAACCTGTAGTCAAGAGAGGATTGTTGTATGCACTGTACCATGCACTTGCAGACTCGATTATCAGTTATGGGTTGTGTGGTTATGGACTAACTTTTAAAACATATTTAGAAAAAATTAAAATATTACAAATACGACTTCTAAAATTGTTGATGAGTAAAAATACTAAACAAAGCTTAAATAAGGAATATGATAAACTATTTCAGATGTGCAATATATTACCAGTTAACATGAAAGTAAAAATAACAATGATTCTTGAACAACATAATAGTAAAAAATACATAAAAGAAAAAGTGTATAACTACCCAACCCGACTCGCTAAGAAAAAGAGACTGCATGTGCCAAAGGTAAATAACTATTACGGTAGGCGTACGAGGCAATGGATGTTGCCTACATTAATTAATGAATTACCTGAGGGAATGGTCGATCGTGTCACGAGTAAAAACCACCTAAAAAGTGTCCTAAGAAAACACTACCTGTCGATGTGTCCATAGTCGCTGCGGTCGACTCCTAATTTTATTATTCTTGCTTGCTAATTTAATAATGATGACTATAACGAAGGGATGGTCTCATGACATTGGTTGACTGATGGCGTTGAGTAGAATGTTTGTGATTGCCCCATTGTCTTAGTCTTAGTTTTAGAATAACCTAGTTTTAATTTAGACTTATACCTTAACTTAAATAGAATATTTATACGATTCCACGAGAACCTACTGCCGACAAATTGCTTTGCAGTTTGGCAGATTTGTATTTATGAAAAAGTGTTAATTCTTATTAAATAAATAATTAAAAAAAAAAAAAAAAAAAAACTTAGGTGTTACATACGCAACTAAATAATGTTCATATACCAAAATAATAAAACAAAAAAAGTGATAATTACCCTGACATTTACCTTGTAAAAATAGGTGCAAGACAAATCGTTAGATGTTTTTTAACATTATGCAATTAGCGATAATATTAATATCATTAGTTAGATGCTTTAATTAGTAAGTAAGGGCATCGAAGAGACATCTATCTAGCCGAAACTACAGCGAGTTACAGTTACGTCGTGTTGGACAAAATCAATTTATAAAGTCGATGTCCTGCCGCTTTGTTAGCCAGTCTCGGATGTACAGCGGCCCGCCGCGCCATTCAAAACCTCGCCACCGATGCGACACTACCGTTCTCAAAAATTTCGAAAAAATCAATTTTGGTCCCCACCATATTGCTATTCCACACACGTTTAATGCCTAGGCCGTCCGCAGCGACGCGCCACTGACACATTTCTGTGGTTTCGCGCGCCGTTTGAATTTAGAATAGTTTTTCATTTGTTTTTTTTTTACGATTCGGTGTTTTTGACAGTACTTTGTGCCAGTACCACGTGCAACACGACCGGGATTATAGTGACATACAAGGCTGTGTGATTTGTTTCCTTGGAGTTTTCTAACAAGGTGAGTTTAGAAATTACGCTTACAACTATCTTCGATGAACTTCGAGTTTGCCAAGACAATAAAGTTGATGCATTCATAAGTATATGCAGCTACTTATTTATGTGCTTTAAAATTAATTTAAATGCACCACGGTGAGCGATGAGCTCCAGGCATTTTATAGGCACGTCGACTATTATCTTGTCACTCGCTTATTTTATGTTGTACAATATTCTAAGAAAGAAAGATACGAAACAGATTCAGTCATAAGAACTGTCTATCTGATTAATATTTCACCGTGGAAATGCGAGCGAGCAACCTCCTTCATACAGACTCTAAAATTTTATTGATCCATAAATAATTTCGCGTTGTTTTTTTTTATTTAAGTCCAGCCATTTGTGTCTTGACTTAAAAGTCGTTAATATGAATATTTATCTAGGTTTTAAAGTTTACCGTTTATAAAAAAATAAACAAGAGCCGATTAAGAACCGGGAACCGGGTGTGTTAACAGCTAATAAACAAAGGAGACCATAACTGAATTGACAAACAAACGGGGACTGGTAATAATATTAAAACAACTTATAGTGGCTGACATTTTCATTTAAAAAAAAGATGATGTGCCGTCCGTTTCATGTGATGTGATACCTATCACGTAGGGTTGTCAGGTAACGCCTGGGCCTTGTTACACGAGGCCAGTGATTTTGTCATCTTATTTGTACGATAGTTGAATCGGTAATTGTCATTTAGAAATACCCATTGCAAAGTATAAACCTATGGCTGCAAGAAATGTTCAGTGTCTACAAAAGTAAAAATATCTTTCTCTATTTTTTTTCCACTTCTGATAGCTCCGCTAGCTAGTTAGGTAGGTACTTTATTTTTAAATATTCAGTAATAGTCAATTTAGAGACTATCTACTCCTAAAAAAAATTATTATCAGCCCATTGCAAGCCACTTAAGGGTATAGGTCAAAGTTCATAATAAACACGACAAACGTTTCAGACTCCATTTCAAGTTTAACAACTCGGGTTATTCTTTTTATTATCAAAGTGAATGGTAAACACACACGTATGGGATAAATACTTGTAAACACAATATGTAAAGGGTTTCTAAAAGATTATTATTTTCCGTAAATAGCTAGCTATATAAAATAAACGAAAATAAATCAAGTACGCACACAATTTACTTCGTTAATCGTACCCAAGATTGAAATCGTAGGCTGTGCCCTCACCGTACCTAGAGAAAAGTGAGATCACACATTCGGCATTGATTGATTTATCAGTGTGTCTGAAGAAATGTTTATTGAGACATTACACGACATTACCGTCAAATAATATTGCTTGGTCTTTATTGGCAGATAATTAAACTAAATATGGCGTTGGCGCAGTGGCTGAGCGATTGGACTGCTGCGCTGTGTGTCGCGGGTTCGATCCCCGCACGGAACAAATATTTGTATGGCCTACAGATAGTTGTTCCGGGTCTGGGTATTTGTGTATGTGAATTTAAATGTTTGTGAACGCACCCTATAAATATATACACGATACAGTAAAAATTCCTAGTGTGGGGCAACGTTTTTTTAAGAAAAAAAAAAGGTAGCACTCCGGGAGTGCCGGCAGAAGTGAAAACTTCAATATTAACTTTCAAACTCGCGTCAGGGTCACGTGATGCGAATCTTACGATTTTTCGATCAGCATCACGTGACCCTGACGCGAGTTTGAAAGTTTTTACCCATACAAAAAAAAGTGCTCAGCGCCGCTAAAGAAGTTTTCACTTCAAAAAAACTAAAAGCTCTTTCTTTACTACCTACTTACCAAAAAGAAAAAACTTGACCTATGTCTTAATAAATGTTTGAATTCTACGTGTAATTCAAATTAAAGTAGGTAATATTGCATCTTAAAATGGACTCCTACCAAACGGTTTCTAATCGAATCTTTTATTATACATCTCTGAAAATAATGACTCGTACTTAAGTGGCGTGCCTAAAATATTCTGCAATGTGCCATCAATGGCACGCGTGCCTTTGGTTCACCATCCCTGCAATAGACTACAATGGCACGCGTGCCTTTGGTTCACCATCCCTGCAATAGACTATTCAAAAATTATAAATTTGAAATGTCAGTGTCAACGATCGATATAGGTAGAAATATGTTCGACTAATTTGAACCCTTTGTCTACCCTACTTAGCATCATCATCCTAAGCTTGACCTTCTGCTAGGCTAAGGCCTTTCTTGTTACAGTCGATAACTTAGTGCAGAATCTTATGTACAAACGCCAGCACATCAATCTAAATTTCTTGAATAAATTTTCAACTTTATCGCTAAAGTAATGGGTGATTCATTCGGAGTTACTTTTTCCAAAACTAAAAAAAATATGAATAAAACAAATTTATCGGGTAATCTTTATTATAATACAAAAGAACCATTCCTTACATTTACTTTTTAAAGATTATTTCTTTCAAATGTTGTCCGAAACTGCGATTAAGGTGCATTCTGGAGTTCCAGTTTTCGATGACCCGACCGAGCATTTCCAGTGGTATTTCGCGAATAACGCGAGTAATGTTGGCTTCCAGTTGATCAATCGTACGCGGCTTATCCATATAAACTTTGGACTTTACATAACCCCACAGAAAAAAGTCTAAGGGTGTGATATCACATGGGTGTGATAAAATTTTCGATGGTATAGCGAATAGTGCGTTCGGTAGGGCGATTATGTGGACCATATGTTGCTCTAAGTGCACGAAACACATTCCTCGTAGAACGCTGTTTTTCGTAATAAAGTTGAACAATTTGTAGGCGTTGTGCCGTGCTTAGTCTTTCCATGATGAAATGTCAAACTATAGTGAATGAAAATATTAGGTTAGGTTGTCATGACTGACGCTTTATCTGTCAAAAAATGCATAGACAAAAAAGTAACTCCAAATGAATCACCCGATATTACGTTAAATTTTGATTGGGAGAATTTGACAGTTTTTGGTACAAGTTTAACTTGATATACTGGCATCTGTACCAGGGCCGTAGTTTTGGAACTAGTGGGTTCCAAACTGCTCATAGTTCCGTGTTGCTCTGAATGTAAAGCCCACATGTGAGTACATTCGCACCCACACTTCTAGTTATTATGTTTGGACTTATGTCACTGCCTGTCGAAACACAAACACGAACCTTTTCAATGAGGTGACCGTAATAATAATACATTTTAGGAAAATTATAAAAACCCATAGATTTCCAATCTATGGTTTGTTTTCCTTAGATTAGGAGATACTTTAATCAAGGCACCCATGCCCATTTTCTCTGGAACTATAAGCAACAACTGAATATATAACGAAATAATATAGCTTTTATTTAGGCAATAAATTCTAGTTTTTAGGACTTTCTAAAGACACATAGCCTTTAAAAAGTCCTAAAAACTAGAACTAATAAAAATTAAAAACAGTGACAGCTAATCTAACTAATCTTAATAAAGTAATAACCATATTCTTCTCCTGTAAAAAAAAGTTTATCGAACGTCTACGGATGTACCTACGTAAATTCTTTGAAACCTGCATCATTCGGGGATTCTCTGAAACTGTCAGCCCTATTTACGAGAAAGAACGGCAGATGGTAATTTTACGCTTTGTAATGTAAATTTCGTTCGCCTTGTTTGTCAGACGCGAAATGCCCGCGATATTCTCATAAACATTAGTGTCTTATTTTTTTTTGAAGATGCCAATTTAATTTTCTATTCTCTAAATATCGAGAAAATAAATTAAGTTTTGTGGCTGTTGACCTTTTTTTCGTTTATCGATTTATTTCAAATATCGATAAGTTATACTTAGTCAGGATTATAATAAGTCTTGAAAAAAAGAATACCTACCTAGGATTTTATGTTTATTTTGTAATAAATCGTTTTTATGATGTTACCTATTTGTCTAGATCAACGGGTCTTGTCTTAGGGCAAACGGTGTTAATGTTATGTTATGGTGACTGAACATTGACCTCTACCGCGCGAGTTGTGATGACAACTTGTTAACTTGTATTAATTAATGATTGATTTCCGTTTGATATATTTTGCTATGAGGGATAAATAGGTAGGAAGTTTTATTAAATGAATAAATATTTAATTTTCCACAAAAATATTATGAAGATCTCCGATTTAATATTTTGTTTACAAATTAGGGATTATTTTTTTATAATCCTCTGGCAGCTTTTACAAAAAAAAACTAGATTTATAAATAAAGATTCATGTTCCAATTATAAGCTCATTAGCACATGACACACTTTTAAATACTTATAAATAATATATTTATGCAAAAAATAACATTAATCTCGGCATAATAAAAGGAGAAAACAGTTAATTTGATGCGTGTTAATAGCCAAACATCCCGTTTTAACGACAAACGATAAATATTAAGAATTACTCACCGCTTGGTGAAATTTATTGTTTTTTATGAATCCCGTATAATCGTTAAAAACAATATAATTTCCATTTTTAGTATGTGTTCTGTTTTATTATCTACGGATTTTTACGGAATGTGGAAGGTTTTACGCGGAGCCTTTATTTAAATCCGAAGCTGTTTAATGGAAGACCCACATCACGGTTCTGCTCTTTATTAAATTGGTTATCAATGTTTATTTCCGCCCAAAAACCAATCGATACACGTTTTTTGCCTCTAAATTTTATTCGGCCTGTTTTTTAATAAGCCTTTGGCATTTCCAGAGCGATTTCCATATTAGTTTTTTTTTTGTGAATCGGTCCCTCAGAAGAATTATGTTGGTCCAAAATATTTTAAGTAGCACTGGTTTAAATGAAAACGTTTTTTCGTCTTTTGGCGGAGTTGAATAAAAGTACGAATTCTCCAGAAATTGATGCAATAATGATCATGTAAAAGTGGTTGGAGATGATTAAGTACTCTCCGAATTAAGGATTCTTATATGATTATTTTAATTTAAAACATTTATCATGTATCATTAATCGCAGAGTAAAAATACAAAGTAGGTTCCGTTTTTTCTCTGTTGTCATTATCGAAAAGGTCAAGCTAGAGTTGTAATATGGAGCATGTTTGTATGGGTTACAAAAAAATGTGTGGAATTGAATCCAGTCTTTCAACATTTCAACTTCAATGTTATTTTTTGTATTCGACACTAAAAACAGAATTCGTTTGTGGTGTCTCTCGGTGTTTTTAATTAAAGGAAATAATTGTTTTGTTACGAATTAAGCGCCGTTTAATATTGCGTGTCGACTTAACCTCGGGGAGGGAGGTTTTCATTGATAGTTGTAAGTTTTCTTTTTGCTGAAACTTTAGCTTAATTGATTCGGTATAAATTAACACTTGTTTTTGTAAACAAGTGTGCTTTATTTTTTATTTTATTTTTTTATTTAATATGGGCTTACTCTTGACCTCAATCTTGCCCTAAGGGCAGAGATGAGGTCGACGATGGAACGAGCTTACCCAGAAGAAGCCTATTTACTCGCGACTTAAATAGATTGGGGTTATATGAACTCGGGAAAACCGACGCAGGCAGGGTGTTCCACTCCTTGGCTGTACGAATAATGAAAGTCTTAGCAAAACTTTATGGAGTCTATACACTAAAGCCGCCACTATGTCGGCGACTTTTGTAAGCTTTCAGATGACACGCCCAGCAACATGTTGGAGGCTTTGGTGCGTAGAGTCTATTAGGTTCAACGTATTTTGAGTTCCTACTTAATGAAACCATTGTCAATATTTGTATGATTGGTGCCGCCGCCGCCGCCGCCGCCGTAGGTAAGGCTGCGTGCCTTACCTATCTTCAATTTTAGCATACAATGCATACGTTAGAACTGCTCAGTGTACAAAGCAGTCTCTATATTTTATTTAAAAAGTTCAAATCACATTAAATGTAACAAGTGGTTAAAATAAAAAAAAGAATCCACAGCTGGTATTCTGACGTATACCGGTGACCAATAAACAATTAATTACTCTTCGCAGAATCGTCTTCCGTCGCTCTTTAATTACCTAAAAGTATTTAAACGAAAATACTCGTCACCTCATAAAATCCTCCTTGGAGTATTATAGCCCATTATATCGACGTGTGTGGTAGGCAGGCATTGATTCCTACCTAGTACTTACCTTGGATACCTTAAAGGAGATACTTACTTTTTTTTTTCAACCAGTCATGTGTCCTACTACAAGGCAAAGGCCTCCCCTTTCTCTTCTAAACTTTCCTATCTTATGCGATATATCTGACAATGTTCGCCTCGCAAACAAGATCAGATCGTCACACATCACCTTCGAAGCGGTCTACCTCGACGGCGATTTTCTCCATCAGGTGTCGAGTGAGTGACGATCTTGTCTCACCTGTCCGAGTGAATTCGTGCTACATGGCCTACCAACTCCCACTTTAGCGTGGCTGTTTAAATTTTTCTCCGACATCTGCAACCTTTTGTTTTTTTTATGTCTGACTGCTACTGACTAAAAACCACCCATTTTCTTTGTTTGTGTTCCGGGGCCACGGTATCTCTTTCGAACCCAGCCCCGGCAGGCAACGACATCTGCAACCTGAGTTATGGAGCGCTAAAAGTACTATCCGTTAAAATGCAACCAGATAAATAATAAGAAACAATTGAATATTTGATGCGTCTTCTCAGCAATATTTACGGCTCCACAGTGCTAAAAGGCAAATTTATTGACAAATTAACGTTCGCATACAATTTGTTAAAACTTTGAAGATTGCTCGTTTTTTGGTGTCCGGTTTCTTTTGCGAAGATATTGTTGCTTCTCGGGTAATTTAAGATGGAGCAGTCTTGTTTATTTTTATTTGGGAGCGTCTGTTTGTATTCTTATTAATATATATGTCTTTTTTAAATTGTTTCTCATTTTGTTGGTGTTTTCTGATATCGCTTAGATTCATTAGTTAGACGCTTAGATAGACCCCTAGTTAGATGTACTTAGGATAGTCATACGGACAAAGCTACTTACGGGACTCTTACAAACCAGTTTAGTTATTGATTGCTCTTTCTCGTTATTCACGAACACTTTCCATTTCACTGAAGAAGGTAAAAATATAGTACTTACATGAAACATAATCATTTGCTCACGCTTAAGTCTGAACAATATTGATGCGCTGCACGGCGCGCGGCAGTTCGCGCGCATTCTTACCAATATATTCTCCGTAATGGCTTCCTCCATTGATTATGGCCACTCGCCGAACTAAAAAGTGGACGATCCACATGAAATATTACCACCCTTTTAAGTCAATGGGCATATTAAAAAAAAACTGCCTCAGTTCGACGAGTAAATACAAAATTACGGCAATGATTCGATGTTTTGCGATATAACGATACGTTTTGGCCCTTTCAAGATATATGGCTCGGCGGTTATGAATTATTATGGCTGAAGGATATGTTCTCATGTTTTATTCATATTCATAACCTTTGCGCTTTTATAAATGGAACAATTTTCGGCCATTATATTTCAAAAAGTGCCAGTATGATGAGTGATACAAATATTTAAATGGATTATGCAAAACTGAATGAGATATGCGGTCATCTTTGGAACTGTGGCTTAATGCTGGTAACTTAAGCTTTGAGGTAATATTCCGAAGGCGAACTTGCAACGGCAAAGCTGCTCCATCGAAATGACAGGCCGTAGTAGCAACACGACCTATTGTAGAGATGGAGACACTTCTTGTTACGTCTTCATCGAGTAATCGAGTTACAATAGATAGCAGTAATCTAAAGCGATTGGCTTTGCCGCTGTCTTTAGCCGCTGCGATCAAATTCGAAATTCTTCCTTTATTTACAGGGTGGTACACCAACGCACAAACGGTTATCACGTAGAGCTCAGTAGGTACATACATATCATTCAGAACCATATCGAAATTTTTAGTCAGTTATTTGAAATTATTTTAAGTGATTTAAAATCCAAGCCTGTAAACGATATAGAGTCATTTATAGGGGATCGGACAAAAAAAAACTAATTAGTCCGTCAGATAGATTTCCAAAAATTATTGGACACGTATTTTTTCTTTGTTCACGTAAACAAAAAACGAAGACGATACAGTGCTTCGAAAACTCGTGTGACGTCATATGATAGTACATTTTGTACCTACAAGTGACGTTTCAAGCCCCACTCCATGATCTTTGACGCGTTTTATCTTCGTCATTTTTTATTGATTTGATAAAACAAAAAACACGTATTCAATATTTTTCGATAATCTAACTTACGGACTAAACAGAATCATATTATTTTGACCCAGTCCGATCCCCTATTAAATAATTCATTTTACATAAACATAGCCTATAATGATGGAGTGGAAAGTAAAATTACATATTTTTAAGTATAATGATGCTTGTTTTACAAAACAATTTGCTCATCCAAATACGGTTGCCAATTAAAAAAGATCATAATTGAAAGGACCTTGAAATCAAGTGGAGATTCCGAGATCGGTTATACTATACCGGTTTATAGTGAGCTACCGTAAAATTAACTTCATCTTGATTTTTGAAACAATTAATAATTAAGTGCAACTAATAATTACCGTATCGAATACCTTAAAATACTCACTTGGGTGTCCCCAAGTAAGTATTTTAAGGTATTCAAAAGGGGTATTCAACTGATTTTTGGACTATCAACCTCAAGAATAGTTGCAATCATCAGCGGCTTTTCCAGTCTCTAGGACCGGAATTATCCCACTGGAAACATACTCACAGGATAAAAATACCTAGTTATCTTATTATCAGACCATGACTGCCGGGACCTAGTGTACTTTCATACAAGCCTAAAAGCTTGGCTTGCCCTACTACCTACTACCTACTCTTCATGATACTTAGACGTCTGAAAAGTCTCCTTGCCTTCTGGACTTGTCGTATTTTTGCCCTCTAGGAACACTACAGTCGGGACCATAGAGATAGTCTTTGGCCGAGACTAATGGTTTTTTTATAGTGGTTGGAAAATCATCAAATGACTCCTCCCGCTCTGGCAGAGCGGTAGGGAGTGTCAGACTTCTACTGACTAAAAATCACCCATGTTCCTTCTTTGCCGTTGTGCCGAGGCCGCGGTATTCTTTCGAACAACCCGCAGTCCCGCTCCCGACGGAGGGACAAATGGCTTCACGTGCTTTCCGGGGTACGGTACACATAAATATAAAACCAAAATAATAAATGAGTCGCACTCGGTAAAGGGAAGCAGTAACTAAATGATGGCTGCCGTAAACACATGTTTGATTACTATCAAGTAATACGATCGCGAACACTGATTCAAACTGACAGTTATTTGTTAACACAGCGTTTCTTTAGAATTATATTTATGACGAGAGGCAGTTCTGCTACTGACAAAACGATCCAAATCTTGAACATGGAAGATATTTTTTTTTAAGTCGGTCAAAAATGTGCACAGATGCTCAATAGAATACTTTTGACTTCTTACTAACACGCTAACGTGTTAGTAAGAAGTCATAAATATAATACTAGATTTCTAAAAAAAAAATGTAGGTTTAATATAAAAATCATTTTATTTCTCAATTCATTTTACACCGATAAGTTAAATTATTATCATTTTTTTTTTTATTAAAAACGTTGTCCCACACTAGAACATTTAAACTCACGTACACACAAATACCCAGACCCGGAACAACTATCTGTAGGTCATACAAATATTTGTTCCGTGCGGGGATCGAACCCGCGACACGCAGCGCAGCAGTCCATTGCTTGAGCCACTGCGCTAACCGTGCCGTCAATTTGTATGGTAAGTAAAATGAACTCTAGTAAGGGTCGTAGCCCCGTAGTCCTCGTAGCGCTACAAGGGCTGTACTTTCTAAACTAGTGCTACGAGCTACGAGCGCTACGAGTCTACGCCATTCGTAGACAAGTTTCCTTTATAATTACGCTAAAACGTATTGACTATCCTAACTTAATATTATAAATGCGAAAGTAACTCTGTCTGTCTGTCTGTCTTTGCTTCACGCCTAAACTACTGAACCGATTTGTGTGAAATTTGGTACAGACATAGTTTGGAACTTGAGAAAGGACATAGGATAGTTTTTTTTTTTTTTTTTTTCGCGAGATAAACCAAAAATCTGCCGGAAGTCACTATTCCACGCAAACGAAGTCGCGGGCAAAAGCTAGTTTACTATAGTTTAGTATTGATTATCCACTGAATATTACTTTAAATTAAACCATGTAGGAAAATTAAATATTACTTGAACTGTATTCGACAGAGACTGTCTCATTAGTTCAGAGGTCGCAAGCTGACTGTAAGGGCCAAGTGGTATTCAGTTTTGCCATCAGGATTTAGTAGTAACCATGGAGTCTGAATTTGTATCCGGTTGATTACAATATGCTCGCCCCTTATTACATGAGACTTAGCATAACTGGCGTAATGTGGGTGTACTATACGGTAGCCTTCTGCCTTACTCTTCGGGGATCGAAAGTGTGATATTATGTTAATTTCAAAAGATTCTTAAACAAATCAAATTGCCTTAAATCAATTTAATGTGTTGTCAAATCTGTTGTGGTTTTGCCCTTGTAGTTTGGGTAAAACCAGAAGCCAACACACATTTTTTACTCAATTTTTCCTCGTCGGGCACTTTTATTAGAGTTCCAGAAACTGTAGCAGTCACTTAAAAACTTCGTGAGGTAATTAACTCAATACCTAAGTAGATGCGGGTCGAATTAATCACGTGTTTTATCATGAGAATCAGTGTAATTTATTTGAAAAGGTTAAAAAGAAAGAACAAATAATTAACTTAATTATTCATCTTTGGATGGGTGAGGCCGAAAAATCAGCTACTTATTCCTTTTGCCATTCCTGTAATAAGTGGGTATATTTTTGACCGCTTTGTCGAAATTTAAGAAAGACAGTTCGATTCATTTAGATTAGACCTTGTAGTAGATATTATTGCAGTTTTGTAGGAAACAGCTGTTTTGTTTTTAAATGAACGACGAAAAATTTATATGTCTCTAAGGTCCACTTTCACCACTAATCACTAAATGTGTTTAGCACTAAACTTATTTAAAACATCGTTCCGTCTCTGACATCTTCAAAGAATTGACAGAGACGGAACGATGTTTTAAATAAGTTTAGTGCTAAACACATTTAGTGATTAGTGGTGAAAGTGGACCTAAATATCAGAATGATGTACCTACTGAAATGAACTGGTAACCGTTTCAGAGTAGTGTCGCTTCCACATTGTATACCAAACAGACTACAAAAACCTTCAAATATTGTCGACCACTTAAATCATAAAAGGAAAGATCTCGATTTCGATTCATCCGATACCTTTCCTGACTCGCTACCGATCGACAAACAAATTGCCTCGTAATGATTACAAGTACCTACCTATATTAATTATTGTGACCACTTCTTTTATACCCGTGACAATCGGAATAAAAGGCTCTAATTGATTTAATTGGCTTTTTATTTAAAACAGTTGAGACCTTTTCGAATAAGATATATCAGTGCCATAAATTCACGTCACGCATGCGACCACTAGGCATGGTAGCAAGCGCCATTGCTAAGCTTGAAGACCTGGTTTCGATATCCTGGTTGAGTAAATTATTGGTCGGGTAAATCAAGAGGAATTTACCGGCAACAGCCCGAATGTGTGATCGGTAAATGGTTTGCTCTCTTTTCCATGGGGTGAAAACACGAAATGTGGTTGTATCTGTAGAACGGGTAGGTATACAGAATAGATATTGCACTAAAATTGTTAAGACCTAGATTTTAAAAAAGTGGTTAGTTCTAAAGTCAAAGTCAAAGATTTATTTGCAAATAAATATGGTTACAAGGTTCTTAAAATAGTTGTATAAGTAGCTCAACATACTCAGTCATAATATAATGACATGCAAATTTTAAATTGATGTAGGATTAAGATTACTAAAACTGTAAAACGTTTCTAAACGATAAAGAACTTTGCTTCAGAACGAATGAATGTGAGAGTGGGAGTGAAAGGGATGAGCGAAAAAAGATGGCGTACAACGATGGTTAGGAAAAAGTGTATTTTTATGTCGAAGGTGAAAATAAAATAGTTTCAAGTGTACGATTGTCTTTTTCTGGATATCCCAACACTACAAATTGGGGGCTCGTCCGGGATACCAGAAAAAACAATAGAAGAAGATTGCCTTGTGTGTGCTTCGCGATCGCGGTAAGGTGAGCTGCGACCACGTGCGCCGGGCGGCAAATTAACGACGACGAACTACGAAGTAAGAAGTTTCAAAGTTATAAAACTTTTAAAACACAACGATGTCCGACGAGAAGAACCCCGTTCCTACTTTCAACTACGCCGATATAATTCCAAAATACAACGGCACCGACAAGACGTACTCGTCGGCAAAATGGGCGCAAGACATAGAAGACAACGCCGAGATATTCGGGTGGTCGGCGCAGCAAAAGCTGATTCTGGCGAGAAGGTCACTAACGGGCACAGCTGAATTATGGCTCAAATCGGAAAAAGCCTTCAAAAGTTACGAAGAATTACGGACGGCATTACTTAAAGAATTCCCAGAAACCGTCAACAGCAAAGAGATGCACGAGCTCATGGCGTCCCGCAAAAAGAAAAGCACTGAAACCTACTACGAGTATATGTTAACGATGAAGGAGTTGGGTAAGCGTGCTAAATTCCCAGATTATGTGGCGATACAGTATATCATAGACGGAATACAAGACTACGAATCGAATAAAACGATCCTGTACGGCGCGTCTACTTATTCTGTATTAAAGGAAAGAATCATCATCTACGAAACTATGAAGAGTAAAACCAAGAAAAGGCATGATGATGGTACGACGAAGCAGCAGAAGCAGGACCTGGAAAAGAAGGGTCATTCGGAGAAGTCTGGTCGCCGATGTTTTAAGTGTGGTGAGACAGATCACGTCGCCAACGCATGCAAGAAAGGTGTAAAATGCTTCCGATGCAACTCGTTCGGTCATATTGGACGAGAGTGCAAGGAGCCGATCTCAAATACAGACTCGCAGGGTAAGCATAAAGATGGCGGCGGTGGTCATAGTTCTCGTACTTCCATGCTGTGTACGAAAATTTCACCGGAACTTGGCGATGGCGTTCCGGATCCGGAAGAAAAACATGGAAGCCACGATCAAGATGAACGAGGAACGAACGAACGAGTGACAGGTGTGAACGAGTCAGTGTTAACGTCAAACTTCTGTCAATCACGTCGAGTGTCATAAGTGTCAAAGTGAAATGGTGTTAAGTGTAAACAAAGACTTTGCGTGTAACAAATCAGTTAAAAACATTAAGATTAGTGGAATAAATGTTGATAGCCTTGTAGATTCAGGTAGTGACTTAAATTTAATAGCTTCTAACTTGTTTTTCGAGTTGAATGTAACATCCTACGAAAAGGTAAGAGTCACATTGTCAGGACTCGGTTCTACTAGCGTGTTTTCGCTAGGAAAGTTCAATGTAAACATAGAGATAGATGGATATTGTTGTGATGTGTGTTTTTACATTGTTCCACAAGAAGTTATGCCGTATAAAGTTATTTTAGGCCAACCATTCTTAGTAAATGTTACAGCTGTCATTGATAAAGGTTCAGTCACTGTTATGCCTCACTGTAATGATGTTTTGCTGCAGTGTATGCTTGCCGAGGTTCCAGAACCACTATGTTTTGTTTCTGATCCGCAGATACGAGAGGTGGCTCAGAATTTGATTAACAACTACCAACCCAAGAGGATAAAGGAGGCTCCGATAGAAATGAAGATAATATTGAAAGATGACATCCCTGTTGCACAGCGTCCACGAAGGTTGTCACTCGCTGAGCAGCAAGAAGTAGAGAAACAAGTAAGTGAATGGTTACGAGATGGTATTATTAGGCCAAGTTTTTCAGAATATGCAAGTCCATTAGTGCTTGTAAAGAAGAAAGATGGATCTACAAGAATATGTGTTGATTATCGAATGATCAACAAAAAGATGGTCAAGGATGAATTTCCACTTCCAGTCATAGAAGATCATATTGACAAGTTATCAGCGGCTAAGGTGTTCAGTAAATTGGATTTAAAAGATGCATTCTTTCATTTGAAGATAGAGGAAAGTTCAGTTGGATATACCTCTTTTGTAACACATCATGGTCAATTTGAATTCCTCAGGGCACCATTTGGATTGTCAATTTGCCCTAAGTATTTCACAAGATTTATAACAATAATTTTCAGAGATCTTATAGCCAAAGGTCACATTCTTATATTCATTGATGATGCCATAATTCCAGCGAATGATTATAAAGAAGCAGTTGAAAGGTTAGAAGAAGCACTACAAGTAGCATCAGATTATGGACTTGAAATAAACTGGAAGAAGAGTGAAGTACTGACAACCAAAGTTGAGTATTTGGGTCACATTGTGCAAGATGGTGAAATCAAACCCTCCACTGGAAAAACTGAAGCGGTTGTCAAGTTCCCTGAACCCAAGACGGTGAAACAACTACAAAGCTTTATGGGGCTAGCGTCATATTTCAGGAAGTACATACCTCACTTTGCTAAAATAGCTACTCCATTGACTGACCTACTAAAGAAGGATCAAAGTTTTACGTTTGAAGATGAACACAGGTATGCATTTAATATTTTAAAAGAAAAATTAGGAAGTAGTCCAGTACTGAAGATTTTCAACCCAAGAAGACGTACAGAATTACACACAGATGCTTCGAGTTTGGCTTATGCAGCAGTATTAATGCAGTGGTGTGAAGACAGTGGCTTACATCCTGTGTATTATATGAGCCGAAAGACCAGCGACGCGGAAAGAAAATATTCTAGTTACGAGCTGGAAGCTCTTGCTATTATAGAAGGTGTAAAGAAGTTTCGGCACTATCTATACGGCATTCCATTTAAGATTGTAACAGATTGCCAAGCTTTTCAGATGACGCTACAGAAGAAAGATCTTTCAACTAGAGTTGCTAGGTGGGCATTGTTATTACAAGAATTTGATTTTCAGGTTGAACACCGGTCTGGTACAAGGATGAAACATGTCGATGCGTTGAGCCGCAACCCATACATTGGAGTGACTACTAATAGCCTACATGAACAAATAAAGAAGGCACAAGAGCAAGATGAAGGATTAAAAGCTATCATGGAGGTACTCTCTGAGAAACCCTATCTCGACTACTACTTGGAAGGCGGTCTGCTGTATAAGGGCCTGGAAAGAAAACTGATGGTACCTAAGAACATGGAGATGGAGGTCATAAAGAGAGTGCACTCAAATGGACATTTCGGTAAAAAGAAGATGATGGAGCTTATAAGTAAAGATTATTATATTAAAGATTTAACAAAGAAATTAGAAGATTTTATCATCACTTGTATCCCATGTATACTTGGCAGCAGAAAAGAGGGCAAGCAAGAAGGATTTTTACACCTGTTAGAGAAGGAAGATACACCCCTACATACTATCCACATTGACCACCTTGGGCCAATGACGGAGACAAAGAAGATGTACAATCATCTACTCACAATGGTGGATGCATTTACAAAGTTTGTGTGGATATTCCCCACAAGAAGTACTACAAGCAAGGAAACCATTGAGAAGTTGAGAATCCATCAGCAGCAATTTGGAAACCCCACTAGAATAATTAGTGACAGGGGAACAGCATTCACTAGTCATGAATTTCAACAATATTGTGAAGAAGAAGGAATCAAACATGCCAAGATTACTACAGGAGTGCCTAGGGGAAATGGGCAAGTAGAAAGAATGCACAGGACCATAATATCAATCCTCACGAAGCTATGCATTGAAGACCCTACCCAATGGTACAAGCATGTCAGTCATGTGCAAAGAGCATTGAATAGTACTTGGCAGAGAAGCATCAACTGTACCCCGTTTGAACTGCTTGTAGGAACAACTATGAAAACCAAGGAAGACATTGAAATCTACGACTTACTAATGCAAGAAGGAAGAGATATCTTTGTACAAGATAGAGAAGATAACCGACGAAAGGCGAAAGAGCACATTTTGCAGGTGCAGGAAGAAAATATACAAGCTTTTAACAGAAAACGTAAAGAAAGCACTAAGTATAAAGAAGGTGACTTGGTAGCAATCAAACGAACTCAGTTTGGGTCTGGGATGAAACTAAAGCCTAAATATCTTGGACCTTATAGCATCATTAAGGTCAAAGGGAACGACCGGTACGATGTACAGAAGTTGGACCCTACTGCAGAAGGACCAGGTAAGACATCCACTGTAGTAGATTTCATGAAGAAATGGCCCAATGACTGAATCGTTATCATTCTAGCTATTCTAGTTATTGTTATTCTATTGTTGCTTTGTGTATGCAACATAATTTTAGTTGTTAACTGTAACAGTGTGTAAGACTGTATTCTTAGTATTAGTATGTTATTAAGATAAGTTGATAAAACTATATTTGTGTTAGTATTAGTGTGCTATTAGGATTAGTGATAAAACTGTAACAACATGTAAGACTGTATTTGTGTTAGTATTAGTGTGTTATTAGGATTAGTGATAAAACTGTAACAACGTGTAAGACTGTATTCTTGTTATTGTTGTATAATTTCTGAGGCCAGAAATAGCTACAGGATGGCCGAGTTGTAGGATTAAGATTACTAAAACTGTAAAACGTTTCTAAACGATAAAGAACTTTGCTTCAGAACGAATGAATGTGAGAGTGGGAGTGAAAGGGATGAGCGAAAAAAGATGGCGTACAACGATGGTTAGGAAAAAGTGTATTTTTATGTCGAAGGTGAAAATAAAATAGTTTCAAGTGTACGATTGTCTTTTTCTGGATATCCCAACACTACATTGATATAATTGAATTTATTGAATTAAATTGATGTCATTGAATTTATTGAATTAATGTAATTGAATTGGTATATTTGAATTCACACAATTGATTTTTAGATTAGGTCAAATTATATTATTTAAATTTAAACTCAAGAAACTCCTTTATATCGTAGAACGGATTGTCAATTAGCCATCTGTGTAAGGTCCTTCTGAAGCGGGCCATTGGGAGTTCTTTAATTTGGCTAAGAATCTTGTTATAAATCTGAAGCCTGCCACTAAGTATATGTATGTAGGTACTTATAAGTATATATTCCATAGCAAATAACCCACACCATAATTGAAACGAGGTGTAAAAGAATACAAATTACCTTATCCAAGAGAACAATCAAGATAAAATCGCAATACTTTCCTCCCATGTTCTCCAATTAGCACACGACACGGTACCATACCGCAAGAGACAACTTGTACACAATATTGATTGGCTTGCAGCCTCACTTTACACTTCTTGCAAGATAATAGGGCGAAATTACAATACTCCATTAATCATAATACCACCATTTAACTTGGTCGAGTAATAATTGGCGAAAAAACAATCTTGCTGCCTATAAAAGTTGATGGATGAATGGTCTTTCGATGTATCAAGTCGTCACTTTGCATGTTTTTTTTTGCGTAACGGTTTTTAGGGTTCTGTATCCAAAGGGTGCCAACCGGATTATTACCAAGGCTTCACTGTCTGTCCGTCCGTCTGCCACACGGTTTAATATTTTGATCCGTAAAAGGAAGATACTTCTTTTTACGTTATGTTTTTACCCCCCGATCCTTGCTCGTGCCAGACCGCCGCGACGCTGAGTCTATAGTTTCAAACCAGGCCCTAAATAATCTCCTCTGATCCAGTAAAGGGACACCCTGCCCTCCCTAGTGCCGCCCTAAGCCGAGGTTCTTACCCCACAGGGAGTGTCTTTACTGCGCTGTCACTTAGTTTATAAATTTTTACGCCCTAGCTAGAAGCCTTACACTCTAGTAGTCCACAGGATTGTCCGGTTAGCAGAAGCCAGCCTCATAGGTTGACCTACGAGATTAATTAGTGTTAAATGTTGTACAGTGGTACGGAACCCTTATTTCCGAGTCCGACTCGCACTTGCTTTTAAAAATACAAGAAGGTTTTTTTTATTAAAATGTGTTAACCTACTTTGGGAAGGCTTGTTGTACCGGGTCGTGTTTGTTTATTGTTTTTATTTAAATGAATCTGTTCGGTATTTTCCATGGTGTGGAATTCGATTTGAAGATTGTTTGTTAATTGTCGATCGGGTACAGAATTTGTCCTTGTTCGTGTGGTTGTGGTTGTGAGAGATAACCAACAAATGCTTGCACTGACAGGTCCATTCAAATCCTCTGAGTATGCTTGGGCTGTTTCTTCACAGTTTAAAAAAATACATGGTCGAGTGTTTGTGAAAAACCTATTTGTAAAATAAACATAATTTATCATTCGTTACTGAAAGAAAAAGTATTTTTGCGTCTCTGAAGAGAAAGCAGTAGGTAGAATGAAAAATAATTAATCACAAGTTTTAAAAGTGCTTGAGTTTCTTAATGGATGTAAAAAGACGCATCAAAGCTGGGAGATAATTGTAGGTACCCTCCGCTGTTGTGGTTTTTTTTTGTACTTGGGAATCTTCTGGTTACGGAAATATTAATATTGAAGGTCAAAGTTCCAACTTTGTATTGACCTTTTTTCAACGAAACCATCTTTTAAATGCCATTCCTGTACCGTGATATGCACCCGTTAGTACAATGTTTTACGTTCTGTCAGTAATAATGTTGAACAACTTGTGGACAAAAACTTTAAGTAAATACCACAAAAGTCTCTTTTGGGATATTTGCACACCGATAATTTAAAAGTAAGAAGATACTGCGTTTTAATTACCTTAAAATATTTAGCACATCTCCATGTATAAATTAATTAAATCTTTATCTCTTCGACTATTGACATCGAAAACAGAGTCGAATAAATATACATAAAATCAAGTTTTTTTAAACGCAAAACAATGAGTTCAATGAACTTCAATATTTTCGTATTCCTGCATAATTAATCAAAGAAACAGAAGTCGTAATTATTGTGATATCTTAACCTGTAAATTGAAGGCAATAAATAAAACTGGGCAGGTTCAGATTACTACCTTTTTTTTTTTTTGGTGGGTGGAAAATTATCGAATAACCCCCCCCTCCCCAAGGGGAGTGTCAGACTTCTACTGACTAAAAACCAAACCCATGTTCCTTCTTCGCCCTTGTGTCAGCGCCGCGTCAACGTTTCGATAATCCACAGCTCCGACGGGCGTCGATCCACAGCCCCGACGGGCGTCGTCAGATTACTACCTTATAATTTAATATAGCATGGCAGGTCGACTGTCTCATTGGTCGAGTGGTTTGATAAGGTCTTGGGTTTGATTCCTAGGTCAAGCAAAGTGTTTTTTGTTTTTCCTTCAGCGATTTTTAAATTGCAGTCTTCATGGTGCCCGGTTAACGGCTTGCCCCCTGTTACATGGGACGGCGAAAAGGGTTGCGAGACTTTTCCGAATTATTTGTTATGGTTCTGTCTGTTATTGATCAGTGTTTATTTTTGTTCACATTTTTATTATTATTATGTAAGGCTATTGCGGGTTGGGCACGCCACGATAGTGGCGGTAAGTCCCCTCTTTGAGGAGTGGCTGGAGAGGCGCCATGGCGCCCTCACCTACCGTCTGACGCAGGTCCTCACCGGACACGGGTGTTTCGGGAGGTACCTGTACCGAATCAGGCGGGAGGAAACGCCCGGATGCTTCCACTGAGAGGATCGACCGGAGGACACGGTGGAGCACACTGTGGAGGCGTGCCCTGCTTGGGCAGAGCCCCGCCGTGTTCTCGTAGCGGCGATCGGCGGCGGCGACCTCTCGCACCCGGCCCTGGTGCAAGCCATGGTCCGGGGCGAAGAGGAATGGGATGCCGTCGCCTCCTTCTGCGAAGCAGTGATGCTAGCGAAGGAGGTGGCGGAACGAGAGAGGGAGAGAACCTCTCAACGTCCCAGCCGCCGCGGAAGGCGCTCCGGGCGTCGGGGGTCACGCGATCACCTCCGGTCACCGTAGACGCGGGCCTGTGGACGGTGAGTAACGGGCTAGCTCGCCCTAACGCGGCTCCGACACATGGGCGAAGAAGGAACATGAGTTTGGTTTTTAGTCAGTAGAAGTCTGACACTCCTCTTCGCTCTGCCCAAGAGCCCCCGGGGTTATTCGATGATTTTCCACCCACAAAAAAAAAGGCTATTGCGGGTTTCAATATTCCCTCGTTTAAACGATTTATTCCCTTTCGTCGAGTCCCGTTATGTCGAGCCTGGAAGTCTATTGTTCTCCAAAGTATTGATATTTTACGCTTTCTATTACCTTTAATGTCGAGTTTGGTAAACAGGTACAGTCAGGGATGTAAATTAAAAACATTGTTTTATAATTTGTTCTATTACTTATTTTCATTGTATATATATCTAATATTTCTTAATTTAAACATATAAATCACAGTATAATCGTCACGTATATATATAAATAATTCTTCTAAAAAATAACTTTCTTAATCTAAATAAATCACAGTATAATCATCAACTACCAGAATGGTGAAGAATTAGTTTCATGAAAAATAAAAGTATAAGAAAAAATAAAGGGATCTTAAAACTACCATGGCCAGAATATGAAGGAGGTATTGTATATTGTTAATAGGAATCCCATAACCTAATCTCTATACATTTCTAATCATATATTATGATGACTACTTCAGCATTCTGATATCCTGGTAGTTTTGAAGACTACTAACCTTGTTTAAAATGAAAAAGAAAAAAAAAACTTTATGGTATTAGAAACTTCACCATTCTGGTGTCCTGGTTGTTTCGAAGACTTTACTATCCACGTAAAAAGAAAAAGCTGCATGGTATTAGTAAGGTATATAGATAGATATATAGGTTTGAATAAGAGATTCCTATTAACAATATACCTCCTTCATGTTTCTGGCCTCCTGGTAGTTTGTGAGACTTTACTACACCAATCCTTTTTATTTAAATTATAACTTCTTTTCGTTTGAAAAGCAGAAAAAAGAAAACCAGTTTCGAAAAATAAGTATTATGCTTAATTTCTTAACTCTGTACGCGGGATCCGTTTCTACATTTTATTTTTTATTTCTTGTAGCCACGGATCCCGGGATCCGTGGAGACAACTTGCCGGGATCCGTGTTACATCAGATGTCGTCCTGTTTTTTTTCTTTTCTTCTTCTTTTGTTTCAATGGCTCAGTAGAGTCAACTCCCAAGAGTCGGCTACAAGAGTCTGAGTTCTATTACTGAGTGCAAGTGTTCTGGAACACGTGCATTCGCAAAGTGGATAAGTCAATTGTTTTCTTCAGTAATCCACTCACATCACATAGTTTAGTAGTACATAGTACAGTAGTACTGTATGGTTAAAGTCATTAGTTATTTAAAATTATTTTTTGTGTAGGTAACAAAAAAAAACAACCGACTTCAAAAGTCGGTTGTTTTTTTTTCAAAAAAGTTTTTTTATTTTTTCATTTTTAGTTGTAATAAGTACCTATATATATATATATATATATATATCCTATACAAATATTTACTATGCATTTAACATTCAACCAAGAAACCTAACCCTTAACCTTCAAGATTCAACTATTTTTGCTTTCAACTCTTAATCGTTGAGGAGTGGTACTACTCCTCAACGGTTAAGAGCATGAAGACAAGTGATGACTGCTAGATGCGAATACTTGAATAGCGTCAGAAAAAGCACGAAACACGTCATACGTGTCTATGTAATTCATATATTACAACTAAAAAAATGTGTATTGTACACATCTGCATACCCCCTCAGAGCATACAGGCGTGATGTTACGTCATGATAATGTATATTCAATAAACATCCAAGCGATTCCAGCAATTACGACAGATTTGCCGTCTATTTTTGAAGAGTTCCATTGTATATCTCCGAAGATCAGCACCAGATCTTCACCAAAATAAAATGGGACCACCTCAGAAGTATACTCTTTCAAATAAAAAAAGAATTTTGAGAATCAGTCCACAAATGGGGGTGAAATCAGGTAACATACATAAAAAAAAATACGTACACACGAACATATAACCTCCTCCTTTTTCGAAGTCGGTTAAAAATTGATTCAAAATTATGTGCGTGTATACATTTCATTGGACGTGACTGTACTTCTAAAATATGATATTATTAAACTCGACTTATAGGTAATAAAAGCGTGGTAAGTAGACTCGACATAAAGGGAATAGAAACGGGACAGAAAACTAAATTCGACATAGGGGTAATAGAACCGAGACAAGGTTTTCGGCTCGACATAACGGGACTCGACATAAAGGGAATAAATCGTTTAAACTGACATAGGTAGGTACTATAAAAAAAACTAAAACCCGACTACGACAAAAAAAACGACGCTGAAAAAGTATGAAACAAGATTTTCAGGATAGAACAAAAAGAAAAGCCGTAGTCACACGGTATTAAAGTGTTTAGGTTGGTTGGTACCTATAACGTGTGACTACGGCTTTTCTTTTTGTTCTATCCTGAAAATCTTGTTTCATACTTTTTCAGCGTCGTTTTTTTTGTCGTAGTCGGGTTTTAGTTTTTTACTTTTTTTTATTTAAACAATTTTGGTGTTAAATATTTTTTTGGACTCTTGACTTTTTGTCCGCTAGAGGGCGTGATTTTAAATTTGAGCAATATTTTGGAAATGTACAAGTGAGGCCCTTTTAAATGATACCAAACACGGCGTGTTTATCTCCATTTTTATTTTTTGAGCCTTACTTTTTGACCGCTAGAGGGCGCCAAATCACTTTTTGTGACACGTCACGTAGCCTATGTTTAGCGGAAAATGAAGACGGTTCTAACGATACCTCATATCTCGAGTTCCGATAAGTAGATTAGAAGCTATGAGGGAACAGATGAAGATACACACATACATACAAAGATGGCTGGCTATGTATGTATGTTTGTAACATACATACATACATAGCCAGTCAAAATCATAACCCTCCTTTGGCTTTGCCGTAGTCGGGTAAAAATGAATCAAAGCTCTCTGCACAGTCATTCACTACTTTCATTTGGCAAGCCCTTTGCTGCATTTCAATTAATCACACTGTGAAGGATCATTTTTTTAAAATGCTTCGGATTTTTCAAAAAAAAACTTTTTAGCAGGTCAAAAAGAACTTTAGTTCGTTGAGTGAAGAAATTCTGTGAATACCATGCAGAGCTCACTAGATACCCATGCTTGATACACAGTATTAACGTCGACCACAAGCGCAAATATTTAAAATATTGCGAGTTGGTATCTACTTGACGACTTTATTCGATCAATCATAGCGACCTCTAAACGTCTTCCTAAAGGGATAAATTTTAGTATAATCGAACAAAATCCAGCAAATGTTCAATGATGTCTCTGTGATCAATTCGGTGAAAACCGGAAGCGATCACCGCATGGTAAGAGGCACATTGAACATCAATATAAAGCTAGAAAGGTCACGACTGATGAAGTCTACGCTCCGTCCAGCACAGATCCAAATCCAAAACCCCGAGAGCTTTCAACTTGAACTCCAGAATCGCTTCGCATGCCTAGGAAGCTCAGTGGACGATTACAACGACGGGTTCGTGGAAACTGTCCATACGACTGGATCTAAATTTTTTAAGATACGTCGTACAAATAAGATCAAAAAACTCTCAGATCACACTCTCAGGCTCATGAAGGAGCGGCGTGAGATGATCCTGCAGTCTTCAGACGAAGCTCGGCAATACCGGCGGCTCAATAGACAGATCTCCAAATCCTTGAAGAGCGACCTCCACCGCTTTAATACCGAGCGTATTAAAGACGCGATTGAGCGCAACAAAGGCTCCAAGGTATTTGCAAGAGATCTGGCTATTGGGCAGAGCCAGCTCACGAAACTGAAGACCGACGATGGCAGGATCGTGTCCGCCAAACCGGAGCTTTTGAGAGAGATCGAGAGTTTTTATGGGCAGCTGTACACGTCAACTAGTCAACCCGTCGAAAATCTAGCGAAAGACCCCAGAGCTAGATTGACCGGACACTATACCGAAGACATCCCGGACGTCAGCCTGTACGAGATTAGGATGGCTCTGAAACAGCTTAAAAACAACAAGGCGCCGGGTGATGACGGAATTACGGCCGAACTTCTGAAGGCGGGTGGCAAACCGGTCTTTAAGGCCCTACAGAAGCTGTTTGATTCCGTCATACTCGAGGGGAAAACGCCACAGGCTTGGTGCAGGGGTGTGGTGGTGCTCTTCTTCAAAAAGGGTGACAATGCCCGGTTGAAGAACTATAGGCCCATCTCACTTCTAAGCCATGTCTACAAGTTGTTTTCAAGAGTCATCACGAATCGTCTCGCACGCAGGTTTGACGATTTCCAGCCTCCCGAACAAGCCGGATTCCGAAAAGGCTTCAGTACCGTAGACCACATACATACGCTGCGGCAGGTTATACAGAAGACCGAAGAGACCTGCCTCTCTGTTTAGCGTTTGTGGACTACGAGAAAGCCTTCGATTCGATCGAGACTTGGGCTGTCTCTCCAACACCAGCTGTCTGTCTGTGTGCTTGCTGCAGTCTCTCCAACGGTGCCAAATCGACTACCGGTACATCGAGGTGTTGAAGTGTTTGTACAAAAACGCCACCATGTCAGTCCGACTTCAGGACCAGACCTCGGAACCTATCCTTCTGCAGCGCGGTGTGAGACAGGGAGACGTCATATCTCCGAAACTGTTTACCGCTGCATTGGAGGATATCTTCCAGGTTCTGGATTGGAGAGGACTTGGCATCAACGTCAACGGCGAGTACATCACTCACCTTCGGTTTGCCGACGATATAGTGGTCATGGCTGAGACCACGGAAGACCTCAGTGCAATGCTCGATGACCTCAGTAGAGCTTCCGAAAGAGTGGGTCTTAAAATGAACATGGACAAAACCAAGGTTATGTTGAATGTTCATGTCAACACCCACTCCTATCAAGATCGGAGACTCTACGCTCGAAGTTGTGGACGATTATGTCTACCTGGGACAAACGGTCCAGTTGGGTAGATCTAACTTCGAGAAAGAGGTCAATCGTCGAATCCGACTCGGCTGGGCAGCGTTCGGGAAGTTGCGCGGTATCTTCTCGTCCAACTTACCCCAGTGTCTCAAGACGAAAGTCTATGACCAGTGTGTGTTGCCAGTGATTACATACGGGACCGAAACGTGGTCGCTCACAATGGGCCTCATCAGAAAGCTCAAAGTCACCCAAAGGGCAATGGAGAGGGCTATGCTCGGAGTTTCCTTGCGTGATCGAATCAGAAATGAGGACATCCGCATGAGAACCAAGGTTACCGACGTAGCCCGAAGAATCGCTAGACTTAAGTGGCAATGGGCAGGGCACATTGCTCGCAGAACGGATGGCCGATGTGGCCGAAAAGTTCTGGAATGGCGACCGCGAACCGGAAGACGTTGCGTTGGAAGGCCTCCCACTAGGTGGACCGATGACCTGGTCAAGGTTGCAGGAACCCGCTGGATGAGAGACGCACGGGACCGGTCAATGTGGCGACGCCTGGGGGAGGCCTATGTCCAGCAGTGGACGTCTTTTGGCTGAAATGATGATGATGATGAACAAAATCCGACTTGGGGAGCACGAAAAAAAAACTTTATTTTTTTTCATACTGTTTTGGACCACCATACCGTGTGTAGGTATTGGTATCCTTACATAGTATAAAACAAAGTCGCTATTTTTGTCTGTTTGTTTGTCTGTATGCTTAAATCTTTAAAACTACGCAACGGATTTTGATGCGGTTTTTTTTAATAGATAGAGTGATTCAAGAGGAAGGTTTTAGTATATAATTTGTACGACATCCACGCGGGTGAAGCCGCGGGCATCACCTAGTGTAGTATATAAAGGCAATATGTTTAATTATCCAATCAATTAACGATGTTAAATGGAATTAGGTCGGTAGATTAACTTAGTTTTAAATACTTAATCAATACCTAGTTTCGATAGATTCTGAGCAAAAAAACTAGAGGTGAATGGTTTTAAATGGTTTTGGTCATTAGATTAAATGTTTTTTTTATACACAACAACGTAAATCGATTATTTAAATAAAAAACAATAAAAACGATGTATTAGTGTTTTCATCGCCTTGCTAACCTCGAAATGTACTATACACCTATTAATAACAATACTTTTATTCAAAAAGCTTTGAAATAACGACACCAGGTTACCACTGACCACATGGTAAAGAAAGATGAACAGAGAGTGTCCTGCTGCATTGACTTGTCCTGGAGTGTCCTGGGCCCTCATCCTTTTTCCTAGGTTATACAACTTTTCCAGGATATCATCCAAATGCTTCATGCTAGATAAGTTATATATCGACGCTGGAAAGCGATTTTATCGTATCTCGATAAATGCCATTTTTTTTATTGCATCTGTACGGTTTACGTACATAGCGTCAGGCTGCAAACGCAGCAACCTACTTTTCTCTTTAGTATTTAAAACAATGTTTAATATAATTTTTTCACTTCTCTCGCTCTAAAATTCGTCTTTATGTCGTGCGTAGGCGACATAAAGTCGCGTTTTATGCTCTAGAGCATAAAGTAAAATCTTCGTCGAAGACCAAGGTAATCGGCACAGGTAACCGGCCCAACAGCCACACGAACATCTTTAACTTCATAGAATAACCTCTTTAATTTAATTCGTTTCGCTAGTATTCTAAGAACAAGGGATTACTGCTTTTCATTACGAATACAAGGAAAGTTGATGGGAATAGGTTTCCCCCAATTACCTAAATCGCTTGATGGCAATAGGATTGCTCTTAATTAGGTTGGTTGATGGCAATAGGCTTGCTCCTAATTAAATCATTTGATGGGAATCGGCTTACTCCTAATAACATTGATTGATGGCAATAGGCTTGCTCTCAATTACCTAAATCAGTGGATGGCAATAGGCTTGCTCTTAATTACATCGGTTGATGGCAATAGGCTTGCTCCTAATAAGATTGGTTGATGGCAATAGGCTTTTCCTAATTACATCGGTTGATGGCAATAGGCTTGTCCCTAATAACATCAGTTGATGGCAATAGGCTTGCTCCTAATTACATTGGTTGATGGCAATAGGCTTGGTCCCAATTACATCAGTTGATGGCAATAGGCTTACTCCTAATTACATTGGTTGATGGCAATAGGCTTGGTCCCAATTACATCAGTTGATGGCAATAGGCTTGCTCCTAATTACATTGGTTGATGGCAATAGGCTTGCTCAAAATGTTTTTCTAACTGAGCAGTATGAGTAACGACATAAGTCAGGTGTTATGTCAAGTTTCCTACTGAAAAAAAAAAAATATTGGCGGGAACCATAATTATTTTTACAATATTTACAAGTTGCTGTTGCATTTCCTCGCAATCGAAGTGAAAAGTAGAGTGTAAAACTCGTCCATAAAACCCATTTTACTCTCTACTTTATATCCATCCTCGCTCGCAAGCTCGCATCGGATGGATAAACGTCTCGCGCAAAATGGTGCGTTTTATGCACTTGGTGTACAATCTACTATAACGTAGTTGACAAGTTACGTACTTACATCGAACATCGCGGATTAGCATCCAACCTACACTTTGTTGTGATCGGTATTTATACTCTAATAAACTTTTAGAGTTACCAAGTCTGTGTGTGTTTGCGTCAACTCACCTAACTCCAAGAACTGGCTTACTTGCCACTTCTTACTTAAACTACGAGTGTAAGGTGCCGACTACTACGGGATCTTACATTTAATGGTCCTTCGAGCCGGATTAAGATATTTGAAATAAGAAAAAAATACTGCGTCAGACGGTCTGATCAACGTTTTCTTACGATGTGTTTTTTTTTTGATACGTCGTTGACTTTTTCTAATTTTTTTTAACAAAAGATACTTCAAAATGCTGTAAATACCATAAAATCAACTATTTTTAAGTTATACATAGATACATCAAAAACGCTACAAGTATTTTTTTTTAATTTTAAACCTATTTCGCTTGCCTATTGCTGTATCTTGGGCTTGTGCCGTATGTTACAACTACCAAGATACAGCAAAATTGCTGCTTCAAATTGAAATACCAATTGCTGTAACTAGTATAAAACGCATGTTAGACTAACTTGAGAATGCTATCATTATTGCCATCTGATAAATTTCATTATAAGAAATAAGTGTTCCAAAAATGACCACTCTGATTCAGCTAGTTTACGAGTTATGAATTTTTGAAATAGTTTTTTAGCTCTGGTGTAAAGTTCAACTTTTCGAGATACTACAAGATTGCTTTCTTGCGTCGATATTTACTTGTAGGTAAACTTTTAACGGTATCCAGGTCCTGCAGAAGAGAAGAGAGTTTCAGTCATTCGTTCCTTATGTAAATGAGAGGCAGGGTTCAGCATAACGCATTTCATGCACGAAGCCAAAAATTGTATGACTTAAGTACACTAGACTTTGCCGGATACCTATTCTTTAAAAAATAAAACACCCAGACCCGAAACAACTATCTGTATGGCCATACAAATATTTTTTCCGTGCAGCGGGGATCGAACCCGCGACACGCAGCACAGCAGTCAAATCGCTCAGTCCACACAATCTCTCTGCACTGATGTTTATTCCTGACTCATGTAAACTTAGGGACTTACATGGTGTTATAAAAAAAAAACTTATGTATAACTTTGTGCTGCCAACAATACCTGATAAGTCTCCATTTCTTCAGCCAAACCGGTTGACTCCAATCTTGTGATCTTAATGAATTTTGGCAGTTGATGGATGATTTATAAAAACAATTTCTTTTTGCTTGTAATAATTTACAGTATAATATGGCCATTTCTCACCAAAAGTTAGTATTATTACATAAGAATTATTATCTGTACAACTCTTTAGTAGCGGCTCAGCAGTCTGGGTTTGTGGCTGTCTCTTATGCCAATTGGCTCGTGGTATGGCAGCTATGCATAAATGTTTGAAATGTTCTATAAAAATACTTTATAACTAGGTACTACGAGCTGATTGCGGAGTTCGGTTATTTTCGCACAGGATCGTACTACCGGGATAAAAAGTATCCTGTGACTATATAATACATAATTATAATCTATCTCTGTACCCTGTCGTTCTGGGGTGATTGAGTAACAAACATCCATATATACAAAATTTCATAATTTTAATAGTGAATAGTAAAGATTGATACAGATTTGTGTATTATTTGTTTTAATAACATATTCAAACTGTTTTAACTTTACGAGTAATTCAAAGTCATTATATATATTTACAAGTCAATGAATATTTATTGAGAAGTGAGAACATTTCTTGCCATTTACGAAGCACTCAAATAAATAAACTAATTTACATTTATCATTAATATCTTTTTCATGTGTTTTGTTGGGATTTCTTTGAAAATGTACCTTAAAAGATTGTGTTAAGGTTGTTTTTTTGTCGTGACTGTTTACCTGTTGACAGCCCCTTGCGTGTCGATTAATTTGAGCAAATAATAATATTGCTGCGAGACTATAAATATAAATAAATAAGTGCTTATACGTTTTCAGTGAAAGGTTAACGTTTAAAATTAAGTCACGAAAACCGCGGTTTCTTTAAAGCTGTTCCGTGATCATGAAACGATAATTATGGATATCCTGACAACTTCCTATTCCTAACTTTTATATGCTTATATTATATACTAGCGACCCGACCCGGCTTCGCACGGAAGCATAATTCTACACATAAACCTTCCTCTTGAATCACTCTATCTAATAAACAAACCCGCATCAAAATCCGTTGCGTAGTTTGAAAGATTTAAGCATACACATTGTTTTATACTATGTAGTGATAGTGATAGTGAAATGGGAAAGTAACCTTGTTTGTTTGTCACTTACCATTCGACGCCTAAGCGACTGAACCAATAATCCTGAAATTTTAAATACACGTTGTCAGGTATCTTTCATTCCGAAAAAGTCTACTGTTCCCGAGGAAAATAACCTAACCTAACTTTCTTATGATAGTAGTGTTTTTTGAATCATGATTGAATTATATTATTGTAGAGACTTTAGTAGTATTTTATAATAATTTCACGTGGACGAAGGTCGCGGGACTCTGATATCCAGTATTAAAATAAATATCCATATATTATATGGATATTTATTTTAATATATAATAATACATATAGTCAACGACCATACAGATATAGTGTATCCAGGGCTGGGCAAAATACATGCAAATTACAAAATACAGTAGGCGCAAATAATTGAAATACAAAATACCAAATATCTTTAAGTAAGGTATTTGAAATATAAAATACAAAATACAGTAAGTATTTTAGCTATTTTTAATTGAAATACAAATTACATAATTACAAAAACTTTTTCAAAAAAAAAATAATCGCCTTCAAAAACCACCACAAAAAGTGTAAAGTAACTTTCGTTCGGAAGTCGGTGGCAAAAATGAATTAAAAGCAAAATAACCGTTATAATGAATTAAAAGCAAAATAATAAGCTTAAAAGTATATGTATATAATAATAATAATAATAAGCTTAAAAGTTCGCTCTCACACTCACGATCGCTAAATGAAGGTTAAATGTATTTTAATGTTAAAATGTATTTTGAACCCAAAGCCTAAAGTATTTGAAATACCTACTAATTACAAAATACTTCGTCGTCGTAAGTAATTGAAATACAAATACAAGATACGTATTTGAATTACAAGTAATTCAAATACTGCCCAACCCAGAGTGTATCCAATATTTACATATTATAGAAAAGAGAAAGCGACAGTATTCTGCTAACAGTGCTAACCTTTGCCCAAAATTAAGTAGGTATACGACTTCTAATCGGAATAAAACCTCTTGTCTAAAACATAAGCGCTACTTGGCACAAGTTGTGGGATATCTATATTTAACAACTTCCATACAAACTTAAGTAAATCCTAATTAATTAACCACTTTAGGGGATGCTTTTTCTAAAACCCTTCCTGTTCGTCCGTGCTCTATCAATAAATAACTTAATTTAAGTAAGTAGTCATCTAGATACTTTTTTTGGTACTTTTACAAAATCTCCAACTGCGTTGTCTTCCAGCAACACATTCTTACAAGTTGCCGGCGTGTTTTGGTGTCGGTAATTGGCAATGCGCACGCGCACTCACCGTTGTCGTCTGGTTTACAATGAGTTGAGCAATTGTTATGTAACCTTATCGATATTCTGTATTGGTGATAGTGTTATAAATGTGCAATGATATAAGGAGAAAGATTAACGTTTTTTTTGCTTCTTTTCTTCTTTTTTTCCGTCGATATGTATCGTCTTATTATTTATGAGGAGCCCGTGGCTTTATAGTAACAGCAGCTCGAGTCGAGCTTTGGGTTAAGCAGCCGTTGACTAGGTTGGTTCGTGGATGGGTGAACACCTATTAGAAATCAAAATAGCAAAATAAAAAGCAAAATAACTTTTAATAGCATAGGTATTTTATCTTTTTTATCTTATTGGAGTTATTTTAAAATTATACTTTGTATAGTATATAAAAGCGAGTATATGTTAAAAAGCTTGAACAAAGTCACAACAAACCTTCCTTCTTATGTGAAACGCCTAGTATGTAAGATTAATTTTTCACGTACAAAAATAAAGTGCGATAAGCGACTCAAGCCGTCTACACATAAACCCAATGTACGGGATTTTAGTAGGCTGGTTATATATTTAAGTAATTTATGTAAAACTTTGTATTGGATAATAAAAAAAAAAATAAAAAAAACAAATTTTCACCGTGCTTCGGAAATCACGTGAAGCTGCTGATTTACATACATTTGACAGTCGTTAAGCCGACCTTATCATAGTCAAAGGCTAGGCAGACAATGATGACAATTTTATGAAAACCCATACTGAGGCGAGATACGTAATAAACTGTAACTTTTATAGTCGATTGTCAGGTCTTAATTTGAGGGTATTATAAAAATATAGTCAATTTTTATTATTGCTTTCGAATTGAACTTGGTTTTAAGTAAAGATTCATAATTCATGAAAAAAAACAGTCTTCGTTGCATTGATCGATGCAAGAACGATTATTCTTTTGTACGGCAAGCAAATAAATTCACAGTGTTGTACTTACTTCACAGAACTCAATGAATAAAATATTATATTCCCTTTATAATTCACCCGTAAGTACCATTCAATGAATCAGAAGCGAAACGATACTAGACTAATAAAAATATGACATGAATAAAAATCCCGCTTGTAATTCCCAAAAGGGTTAAACATACGTACCTTATGTAGGTAATATTAGTTTACATGGACACTTTGCGCCAGATATGTTTGTGTTAAATAGAACACAAATTCAGACTACGGACTGCCACTTATAAATTTCTGATGGTAAATTCAATAATAACTTGTTTAGCTTGTTTACTTATTAAGCAACCCAGGATTTTCAGCTGCATTTGATCACTAGACCAACCAGACGTGCGTCTGTATAAAGACAGGAGCAATTGTGGACAAAGTATATTACCTTGCGGAACTCTCATTTTATGTCTCTACGAGTGTGTTAATTTTTCAGCCAAAGAAATAAACTCATCATCACTCACTCATAAAATTCACTCGTAGTTGCTGAAAATGATCATTCAATTCACAATCACCTACAGCCACACACACACACAGACTTCAGTGAGCGGGGACATACACTGTTACGGTTTTTCATACTTTGCGGCACGAAGCTGGTATTAGGTAAAGGGTTTATGTTGGAAGAGTAACGCTGGCCACCTAGAGAATATACTTCAGTTTCAAATGTGAAAGCGTGTGTTCGTTCTGTTTGTCACTCGGCAACAATTTTTCCTATGTAAAGATGTCATGTGTAATTTTATAATAATATATATTAAATATTTCACTTCTTTCCAACTGTGTTTATCACTCCACTCCGCAATAACAACAACAGGTTATGGGCTACATGTGTGAAGTGTAAATATTTTGTGAAAATATTATTATTTTACTCGAAATATGGATGAGTATATTAATTCGAAAGTTACGATGGAAAAGCATTGAGGTACAGTGCGATCAAATTATCTTGGCAGCTCTGAACATAGGCTTTGCGAAATTTTACGCATGTAAACTTGGGAATAAAACTGTTATTGCCAGATAAACCAATACTTAAACGATCAGAAAATATCTAATTTAAACAGTGAGAAATACAAATAAAATAAATATCATAACACTTTTATACATTCGTTGTAACAAAATGACCCGCACGAAGTTCGGAGCTGCCAAGATAATTTGATCGCACTGTATATGTGGAAAAGCTGAAAGGTACCATCAACTATCGCGATTGGGCATTTCAAGTGCAAAATATACTAGTATTCGAGGATTTGTGGCAATGTATTACTGGAAAATACGAAACCTCAGGTGAGAACGCTAACAAATTAGCTCGTAGAGAGGAGAATTGTTATTGTTTATAGCACCAGAAACCATTTTGGCTATACTTCTCTATTACTCATCTTCTTCAGTAAGTAGTCCTTTCTATAGCCATATCATCCTCCAAACAGTACAAAAAGTAGTCAAACTCATAACGGAACAATAATTTCAGGCGCCCAAAAACAGTCCTAACTACCTATCTTGCCATATCATGCTCTCTAATCACAACGGCATTCCTGAATTGACTTATATAATGAATGTGAGTGACACCTACGGATCGGCGGGCAGAATGTCAAACGGGACCAGTTGCTGCGACCCTGACATTACCATCACTGCCAGCATCGGTTCCGCGAGCTAATACAAAGAGTCTCTATTTGGTTCGGTAGACCGATAATGAGCTTTGGGAGTTTGATGGTCTATTTTGAGCTGTGTATCTTCTAATCGGAGGAGGCATGTCACGATTGTGTGGTGTATTGAAGGTCACTGATTGCTCCGTCCGCGATTGATCTGTTACATGTGAACAAGTATGTGTTTCAGGAAACGCAGCTTAGTCATTTTGTAAATAAACAAAGATATAAATTATAGAAAGGAAATAAGGCTATAGTAGCTTGCTTATACCATATTTTTTTCTTAAATCTTGAATTTGTTATACATCTATCATTATTGTCGTCTCCTGCCCGTTTCCCAATTCGTTTGGGATCGGCACAGCAGGTCTTCTTCTTCTTTATTGCTTTATCAGAAAACATCTCAGCTGTCACCTCTTTACTAGCCATAAGATATCTCACACAGCCCGTTCATCATTTCTCTGGCGTTACTCGGATAGACCTCGAAATCCCAATAAAATGCTCGACTTCCTACGCTATGACTTTTAACGCAGGTCGGTACACCTCGTCTTAAACCCATTTACTAACTGCGTCCACTGTACTACATTCTTTCCTTAAAGATCGATCTATTTTAAGGCATACTACTACGTACAATAACTTTATAAGACCGGCTGGTATGGCCACCTCCTCGATAAGCTCATGTATTAAAAATATGAGCGCGTTTAAATCATATATAGCATTGACTTCATAATGAAGATCTTCCTTACATGCCAGCTTTATGTTTATGAAAGTTGAATGCGTTTAAATTGATGGTTATTCAATAAATATACTGGGAAGACTGTTTATTTGCTTTTGAACGGAAAAGGGAGTCAATGTATTCAGAATTTTGGACAGGTATTGGAAACCACCTTTTGAAATCTTTAAACGAGTTTATAACCAAACTAGCTTTTGTTCGCGGATTCGCTCTCGCTATGTACGGAATTTAACCCCCAGGAACGTTTTAAATGTAGCCTACGACACTCGGGGGTAACGTAGCTTTCCGGTAGTGAAAACTCTTTATAAGCAATATTAGCATAGACATGGTAATATCTTTCAGTTTTGGAGAAACATTGGACCAGCATTTGTTTTGGTAGTCTAGCACTCCTATTTCGTAATACGCTTTCTATCACAAAACAAAAGGCCTTGAAGAAATATCCTAAGGGCTCGTTTACGGAGACGTGGGGCGTCGCGCGGCGCGTGCAGAAGGCTCGTCTGGTGCTTTTTTTATTAATTCACTGAGAGACGGGTCAACCGCAACAAACACTGCATTTTAAACCAAGGAGCGAAAAATCGCTTCTCGTAAAATCGACGTTTGAAATCGTCAACTTTTTCAATGTGTTTGAAATAAAAACGCAGCATGCACTAATCTATCGCTTCATACGTGTATCTTCTGGTCTGTAGTCTTGTTAAATATCCAAGTTTATTGTAGTTTACAAAATACGAAGATATTTAATAAATCGGCCAGAGCTCTGGTTCATAATGGTTTAATAATTTATATTTTATTACGTGCAGATCATCAGCTTTATTTTATGGATGCAATTTATATGTTTGGTTATCAATACCATTATGAAACAACACACTACGAATAATAATAGACGCACATGTTGATGTCCGACCTAGGTAAGTGCGGCTTACGCTAACCTTAGTCGGTCTTTGGATGGGTGACTATCATAACATACCGGGTTTCCTCCATGTCTTAGAAAGCACGCTAGCTAGCCGTTGTTCCCGGCAGTCATTTTCTCTCTATTCCATTCGGAAGACCTACCTAACAAAATCTTATGTATGTTAGTCTTTAAGGTATATATATATGGGCCAAATTTTCCTGAACATAAGATGTACTATATTATACGTTATCTTAAAATGACTGGTCTAAAATCATTTGTGCAGAAATAATTGAAGAAGGTTGGCGCGTTGATCTGGGGGCACGGCAGTGCCCCCGCCGAGTCGAGCGCGAAGCAAACACTGCCGTACCATCCTTTACTGGAACCATTTCGCCGCATTTTCAGGCCCCTATTTGACCTCTGGATAAGACCAGAACGCTGAAATTTTCGTCATCCAGTAAGCTATACAATCACACTTAAAATAAAAAGTTTCAAGTCAAGGTCATTTAGTTCCGAAGTTAAGCGAAAGCAAAGTTTCGCATTTATGAAACTCACTCACTCACTCACTCATGATCATCAAAATAGAACTAGTACTTCCCATAAATTCAGAGAGCTGAAATTTGGTACAGAGTTAGGGTTTAATGGCCACTTAAAGGGAAAACTATAAAAACTAGGATAATAGAAAAAAAAAAAAAAACTACTTAAAAAAAATTGTTTTCAATAAGAAAATCAAACAAAATAAATCAATCTGCCCACGTTTCTACAAAAAGAAGTGAAATCCCAACAAAAACATTCTGTAAAAAACCAGCCAAGTCTCGATGGAGCTGCTTGTTTATCTCTAAAAAGTAATGAAATCTAGACAAAGTCGTGCCAAGTCTAAGATTCCTTATTGCGATTTCTTTATTATTATAGTTAATGTTGTGTGACTTGGCCGTTGTTCGTTTCGTTTAGTTTGGTCATTTTTCTTCTTGGCGTCCAATTACCAATACCAGTATGGGTTATTATTATCTCGCTTAACAATCATAGGTAGTTACAACAGATATAACATTACGTATAAACTAAATTGACTTGTACCCACTAACGTATAAAGAATGTTCAACGGCCAAGACACACAACAATAACTATAATAATAAAGAAATCGCAATAAGGAACCTTAGACTTGGCACGACTTTGTCTAGATTTCATTACTTTTTAGAGATAAACAAGCAGCTCCATCGAGACTTGGCTAGTTTTTTACAGAATGTTTTTGTTGGGATGTTGTTTACACGTGCTGTGATGGTCGATCACTCACTCGTATTATTATATCCGTCAGTCAGAAGACTCAGAAGTAAAATATCATAATTTTGTACATCCTGATCAAATAGCAATACCCATACTTATTGTCCACCGTGAAAGGTTTCCGTCCCATATTTCACCAGCTACCGAAAGATTGACCTTTAATGAAAGCTTTTAAATGTAAGCCGATATGGATTGACTGTGAGTTGTGACTAGCAACGAGCTTCATGTAGGCTTTTGATAAGGTTAATGTGTTTAAATCAATTTGTAAGACATTATACTTTATTTATGTTGGAAGAAACATCGTAATTTACTTACAGGTCGCGTGAGTGATTGTCGCTTGACTTTACAGAAAGATCTATATAGCCTTTTGAAGACTCTCTCAAGAAAGAAAGTGATCGAGTGGAAAAATGGAATTTTCTTCATTTTTCTGTTCGTTAGGGAAATGTTTAGTTGATTTGCGAATAGATTGCGGAAAAACTTACAGGGACCAACGGCTTGACTATAGCTTTCCGAAGCATATAAGAAACTCGGCATGTAATAGGTAGCCACCCATTCACAGACCAACCTAGCCAAACGTGGCTTAACCTGAAGATTTAATCGAGCGGCTGTTATTAGCATAAGCTCCTCATATAAATCACAATTATGACCAAATTAAAGCAGATTCATAACATTATGAACTAAATATCAACGATGTCACGAAATGCCCGAATGCATGTCTTAATGTCAGATACGTGCAACAAAATAAATAAGTCACCATTTAATAGGTTCGCCTATTATAGATACATCAGAATTTTATCGCTCGATTAATAAATAACAAGTATAGTAATGTATTCAAATTAAAATTGTGTCTTTTTATGATCGGTTAAAACTCCCTTCACATTCCTTATTTCAAAGTCTTGCAAAAAATCAACAAAAAAGTGTGTGTACCTGATGCAGGATATTATTATATTGTCAATGTATTTACTTATAATTATTTCTGAGCTTATTTAAATGCGGCCATTGTTTCTAAAAATAGGTACGTTCGTGTTTAAGTTAAAGTATATAAAACTTGTAATATAGGTACTTTCTGTTATTTTTATTACTGAAAAATTTGGGTTTTCTCTTATTATCTTTAATTCTGACGTTATCATACGATCTAAATACTAGCCGCGGCTTTCATCCGAGTGTAAAAAGCCCCGTCAATTGTAAATTTATAGGTTAGCTGAAACAAATGTATATGAGACAGAAGTAAAAAATAATATGCATTATGTAAAAAGCTGTTATTTTAAAATTACAAACATACAATTTTTTTTTTTTGTGGGTGGAAAATCATCGAGTAACCCCCTCCGCTCTTGGGCAGAGCGAAGGGGAGTGTCAGACTTCTAATACTGACTAAAAACCAAACCCATGTTCCTTCTTCGCCCTTGTGTCTTAGCCGCGTTAACCTTTCGACAATCCACAGCCCCGACGGGACAAACATACACTCCAATTTAATTTAATAAGTATAGGCATAAATAATAATTGGAATTTGACATCATACACTAAAACGTCCTACGTCCTTGCTCCAAAAAGGACCAAAAAAAAACAAAATATAATTTCAATTGTCCTCTCAGCAACGCGTCGTCTTCAAACAATTGACGAACTCCCCGGCTGCGCACACGCATGTAAATCAAACACCTTCACTACAAGGTGACGCAAGAGTCGTGACTTGTCCTCTTGTCATCATGTCAGATGAATCACTTGGAAGTGTCGCTTGGGGCCTTAAGAGGTGGTGGATGCAAGCCGCTTCATCCTGCTGCATCCTGGATGCTCGATATTCGCTTTGAAGCGGCTTGATGATATGATTGTCTGACAACCAGTCTGACCAAGGGGTATCGTAGTACCCAGTAGCAGTGCTAACTGGGTTGTGGAGGTCAGATAGGCAGTCGTTTCAGGTAAAATACTGGTTTCAGTAGCTTCTGGTTTGACTGGATGCCGATCCCAACATAGATGGGGAAAGACTAGACAGATGATGAATTGATGATATCCTGGAGTAATGTCTCGTTAGTTACAACAGGAAAGAAAAACAAACACTTGTGTGATGCAACACGAAACTAACACTGGCCGTTATGAAGTAAGGACTTATTCTCCTTTATTTTACCAGTTGCTTAGCTACAGCCAGGGAATTGGTTAAAAATATAAGATATATACTTTTGATCCTGGATCGCAGATGAATACGTAGGCAAGGCCTAGTCTTCTTTAAACGTAATAGTATAAGATGGGATCGAAGATGAGAGGCCATTAAACTACGATATAAAATCATCCGAGGTAGTACGAATAACAGGACGTTTTGCTAATATAAAAATTACTGCTTTTATTTAACAACTTACATCAAATATTTTTAAAACATTTGGCACTCAAGAATTTAAATATTTAAGTTTTTAAAAGCTCATAAAGTAATTTAAATAAATGCATTTTAAAAGAAAAACACGCAGATACAAATCCAAATACTTAAAACTCTTCGGGTAGGTTAATGACCCAGGTATTTTTCCTTTTCTATGTGTTTTATAGACGATTTGTCACGCTTTATGTACGTAAGGAGATAAATTATGTAAATGTTGCTTGACAATGAACTATTCTCAGCGAAATACATGGGTTTGAGCATGATTTACTCCTCTTAAATATCGCTTAAATAAATAAGGAAATTATAGATTTGGAAGATAATAATTTGGCCAGTAGTTACCTACTGGCCAAATTAGAGAAGGGAAGGAAGGAAGGGATTAGAGAAGTATGGAATAAGAAGACATGCTGTATTGTAATTCCCTTACCCCAAGTAAATTGGGGTAAGGGAATTACAATTGTGATGATGATAAATATACCTAATCTATCTATTTGAAAGATAGAAAACAATCAATTATAAATAATAAGCTTAATCAGGATGTCTAAAACGAGTTCGAGATATCTCTCGACCTCGTTTCTCTTTAGCGGAATCATATCAGGATAAAATCTAATTATCTATTCGTTAAATGGTCGGAAAGTGATAATTCATTATTATGTAGGTTAACTGCGACTGAGACTATATTTTATTTAAGAATTATGAACGTGTATCATTATTATCTAATGTGATTTTGCAAAAGCAGACATTTTAGGCCTCCAGCATATAATGTTGCCTCCTCCCTAACATAGAGGTCAATAAACAATACAATAACTAAAATTAGTAGGTCTTTATGAACCCAGACAGTAAAAGGCTAATGCTACTGGTAATTAAAAAAAAAAACGATAGAAATCTGAATAACTTTTTAGCGATATCGGTCCAAGGGCGGATCCAGCTTTGGTGCCAGGGGGGGGTCACAAAGAGTCGTGGTCAAGTCACAAGAAGTTATAATTTAATTTTTATAAAAGACGTGTACAAAATGCCTGGAAGACTTTCTGGGCCCTGAAGGAACATATGAAGGGAAGCCTTCCCCTAACATTAAAAAGAAAACTCGTTGACATGTGCATCCTGCCCGTCCTAACCTACGGTGCACAAAGTTGGTCACTTACTGAACAACAGAAAGCCAAACTCAAGATTTGCCAGCGAGCAATGGAGCGCAGCATAATAGGTGTTAGGCGATCAGATCGCATTAGAAACACCACCCTGCGCTCCATAACTCAAATAGCTGATGTTGGGGAAAAAACAGCCAGGCTGAAGTGGGAGTGGGCAGGCCACGTAGCACGGATGCACCCGGAGAGATGGGCAAGAATCCTCACTCACTGGACGCCTGAGGAAGGACGGCGCCGTCGGGGTCGACCGCGGCGAAGGTGGCGTGACGATCTGATCATGTTTGCGGGATTAAAATGGCCAGAGATCGCACATGATAGAGAGGTGTGGAAAGAGAAAGGAGAGGCCTTTGCTCAGCAGTGGGACACAATGTAGGCTATAAAAAAAAAAAAAAATCTTGGATACAAGTAAAAAATATGTGTTTTATTAATTTATGTACGTAGGTACTTAATTAAAAATACCTTTATTTAAATAACAAAATAAAATTTTCTTTTACGTCTTCTCCCGAAACGCGTTACCACTTCATCTACCTAGACTACCTACCTACTTCAATGGGTACGTTTTTTTTTAGTGTGGAGAAGTGCCAGTCTGACGTTCTTCAACCATTGAAGCTCTTAGCCACGATTTGATTCTTCATAACCCTTATCCAGGGGGATAAAGCGTCGAACAATTTTCGGTGGATGTTGGACGACTTAGAATCAGAAATGAGAATTGAAGTAGATGAGCGTCTCAAGCGAGACAGAATGGTGGAAGAGCAGGAGGGAGGCGCGAGCGAAGCGAGCGCGAAATTTTTGGCAAAGATATTGTCATTGGGAGGAAAGAAGAGTATAAAATACTGTTTTACTTGATTCGAGAAGAGATCCGCTTACTCTTTTCTTGGTAGACATCAATCCGCCACTTCCCGAACCAAGCGCCTAAGACAGAGGTTCGGAAGATGTGACTGACTCGACAATGATAAACGATTATAAAACGTAAAATATGTTAGTATGTACTCAGTTTTTTCATTGCCTCGGAAACAGCCAGAGCCCGAAAGTCTGACAACCAGTCATACTAAGGGATATCTCGTTGTACCCAGTACTAACTAGGTTGTGCAGTGTGCACTGTGTGCAGGCCAAGAAAGCAGTTGTTCCAAGTAAAACTCTGGTTTTTCCTGCATCCAGTTAAGACTGGAAGCCGACTACAACATACTCGTAGTTGGGATAACGTATTGGATCTTTTAACGTGGATTTTTCACCAGCCTATAACACTAGGGATAATGCAAACAATCTAAGGATAGTACCCTTATAGTACCTATCAAAATCGGTTCAGGCGTTTAGAAGTTATGGTGGATTATAGAAACTCACAAATAAACATACATGAACCCTAAAAACACTCTATTTTCAACAGCCCAAAGGCTGTTGTGTAAAATATAAAATAAAAACATGACGTTTGACAATTTTAATTAGTGGTCCACCTAGGTCCTGGACCCAGCCCAGGGTCATGACCCCCCTGACCCCCCCCCTGGATCCGCGCTTGTATCGGTCATCACTAGTTCAGTTACGAACCTTTTAATAACGGTTTTCCGATCGATAGAATCAGGAAAAGGTCTGATAAGAATGACGGTCGCGAATTTTATTTTGTTTAACTTACAGCCTGACACTGACCTGCACTGCACATTGCAAAAAAAACCTAAGAAAATTTGAATTTAGTGTTTTTTTTTTGGAGGTTAGGAAATCATGAAATTACTCCCCAGCTCTGGGCAGAAGGCGGTAGTGAGTCTCAGACTTCTGCTGACTAAAATCCACCCATGTTCCTTCTTAGCCCTTTGTGCCCTTTCGAACAACCCGCAGCCCAGACGGGGCAGTATACAACCAAATTATCCCAAATCTCATGTTTTAAAAGCGGTTTATTGGACCTTTCTTCCTACATGTGTCTTTATTACAGTTTAGGCCGTTATCGAAGTAATTAATCGAGTGCAAGGAAAATAACAGCACCTAAAGAGTTCTGTAAGTATCGTTGAGAACGTTTACAAACACGCAAAACTAAATAAGTAGGTAGGTTTAAAACGTAAATTGCGAAATTTTTCGATTAATTAAGTGTTTTAAATGCTAACAATCAGTACAATAACTGTCTTTTATTTATTTTTGAAATAAAAATAAGTACTTACCCTAACTTACGTACTTTAGTAGTTTGTGACCATTTTATTTTAAACTTGGGTCGCTCTCAGATTCAAAAACAAGGATTTATAAATGGTCTTTTTGGAGACGCATCTGATGTTCTTCTTTTCGTCAACGGAACACTGAAGAAATTGTTCAAGGGTTTTAAATTTTTTGCATGGAACCCTAAACCTACGTCTAAAATAAAAGTTACGCCTTATAACCACAGATAACAGCCAGTAACAGTTCTGCCAATATAAGTGCATCTGTTTCGGAGATTAGACGGACAAAAAAAGTTGAAAAATATTTTTTTGTTGTAAGTCGAAAAAAAAAAATTTTTAAGTACGAAGAATTTATAGAAGAAATTATATTATGCGGTTCCTACCGTTTATTCATTTGCATTCGTTAAAAAGTTGTTATTTTGACATTACAAACAGGCATTTCATTTTTATTTTATTGCAAAGGTATTATTTTTCTTAGATGTATATACGTAAATAAATACGCAAGAACTTAGGTGTATTTATATTTCTCAAATTGTAAATATCATGTAGTCCACGTGCACTACATGATATTTACAATTACTTCAGAAAAACAATCGTTATTTAATTAAGCACCTCTTTAAAATTAATTAAGTCTTAACGATGATTAATTAAAGTAGATAAGAAGTCGGTTAAAAATATCACATTTGTAGTCAGTTAAAGTTGTAAATGAATTATATCTTTGATTGTCATCTTACAAATTGATTCCAAGTTAGGTTAGTAGACCACAGATTATAATCAGGCTTAGACATTAATATTTATGGAATCATTCCGATGGGATCAATGTCTTCGCGGCCATTTAAAATACGAATAAACTAATTTAAAATATACGAAACGGTGACTGAATTATCCTTTGTTTTTCTAATAAAAATAAAGCAGAACAATAAAATGTTTTAATAAGTGGTTGACATTTTCAAAATAAGCTTTATTTTGTATTTTAGGAACTAATTAATCTGCCAGCTTAATGTTAGAAGTCTTTTTAGAGGCATCGTAAATTATTTGAACTATATAAATTATTTATCTAACAATGCAAACGGCTTAAGAATATTATGACATTACTTTGACCTAAATAATTTTGGTTATTCATGATTCTATCTGTTATTTTTGTATTTATTTTTAAAGTCAAACGAAGCAATCGAAGATTTTCAAGTAAATTCATAATCAGAATCATTTATTCGCAATAAGTAGGTATATTGTACGTATTGGTCTTAGCTACAACAGTCGTAAAAATGCAGTACCTACCTGACAATGATTGAACAACGTAGGATACCGGCGCGGCGGCCCACAGTGCTTTGCCCACTGCCCTTTACCATTTTTTGATTGTTAGAACAAAAAGTATTGTCACTGTAATGTGTTTCGAATTTGGCTGCTGGTCCAAGCTGACCAATTAACATTTATATAATTATTCATTTATGAAACATATTATTACCTACACATACTTCATGCTTATAAAGATAGGCGTGTCTTTTATCAAGCGATACCTTAATTGCGACAAAAACTTGGAACTTCCATACAAGGAAGAAATACGCGTTTTGGAGGCACGGTGATCGGAATCCGTGAATATAAGATTAACCAATTATTTATACGTATGTACAACTGTGTACGTAAATAAAGTGAACCAGTTTGGATTATTTTACTTTAATGTCGGTATTTTGCTCCAGTTTTTGCTCTGTAGAGCTAGGAAGGGTACGATAAGTCCGCGAAATTGATAATTACTGAATATGTTAGCCAAAGGGCGATAGAACGAGCGTATTGGGTATTGTGCGCCAGAATTCGCGATACCACTATACGCTCGAATCACTGGTATGGGCAACAAAAGGTAGAGCTAGGTTGAAGTGGGATTGGGCGTGTCATGTCTGCAGAATGCATCAGAACCGTTGGGTCAGAGTCTTTATGCAGATGATGCCAGAACACGCGTAGTCGCTGAGGATGGCCTAGAAGCGACCAACGCTGGCGTGACGACGTTGAGGCTTTTGTGCGAGATAGGCCGTAGAAAGCTGCACAGTAAGTGGAAGACTATGTGAGAGGACTTTGCCCAGCAGTAGGGCAATACATGTGTATAGGCTACATAAAAATAATAATTTTGGCTTACAGGCAAATAGGGGTCATGTACGGGGGCGCGGCGCGTGGCCCTTCGCGTTGTGAGGCGCAGCCTGCAGTAAATGCAAACATAGGGCGATGCACAGAGCGTTTATGGAAATTACACACGTTAGATTGAAATGCAGCATTACTTGCACGTTATACTATACCCTTAGACTATGGAGAGAGAACTACCTTAAAAAGACGAATTCACAAAAATTCGTTCCTACATAACCCAGTTATTATAATTTTATAACTAAGGCACCGCAAAGAACAGTTCTTCCGAATGAAGAATTTGATTAAATTATACCTAATTTGCGCCTGAGTCATGGTGATCGTAAAGTTCACAAAACAATGGGTTCATTAAAGGTATAAGGTAACGGTTCCATCGCAGTAACGGTATTATGCTATTGGTAACAGTTGTAGAGCGAGTGCAACTACGCATGTTAATCAACTCATTGTCTTACTTTGATTCATATTTTAATCCTCATCTCCCTTCCCTTGTCCGATTACCGTTACTTGGGATCAGTGCAACACGTTTGTTTCTACCATTCTCCTCTGTCAACCGCCACGCTAACATTTACTAATTTTTCTTTCTAATCATTCCTCAAACAATTCATCCTTCGTTTCCTTGATCCTCTCCCTCTCCATTCAACAATCTTTATTTTCATCACTCTTTTAGTCTCATGCGATTCGTTCGTCCTCATAACATCTCCATACCACAACACAGTCGATTTACTTTCACTTTAACTTTAAACATTCAATATTACCTCCAACCAATATTGTCTTGATTTCGAATTTGGCGGCATTTCCGCAGTTTTCGGTACCTATCCATCAAAATTGTGTACCGACAGTGTTTACAGCCTCTCTGTTGGTGCTTTTATTTAGCGAACTCGTGTGATTTCACACACAAAATAAAATTGACAACATCCATTATTTTTGCTAATTACAAACATGTGGTAGTTTTGAGTACAGTAGTTCCTCGTCTATTCACTGAGTGAGTCTGTAGGTTATCGATATAAAGGCGAGAGCCAAGCCCCCGAGCAATGTCGCGCGGTGAATGCCAAGGGCGGGTGCGACGACTCCCCACGACGAGAGGCATAAACACTGCTAATTATTGACAGTGTCCACATACCAAGCGTTCTTTGAACTGTCAAATTATAGACGACCACTGTTGACACTAACAAATTCCTGATTTATACCCGACTGACGAGAAGTTGGTGTTTACTCAGGGCATTGTTTGAACTGTGCAACAACAGTTTTTTTTTCATAGGTGTTTGCAACGACGCGACGGAGTGAACTGTCGTGGTCCCGTCATGAATGAGGAAAATGTTAAGATTTATAAGTTCACTTGGCTTGATTCGGAGAAGTGTTGGTACCATTGAGAACAATGTCTTCATCCTGGAACACCGATTAAAGCTTTACTGGGAAACGGTTGCAGACTTTGATCAGATAGAATAGTTTGTACAGGTCTTTTTTTTTTCTGCATGACATCTCGCAGGTCAACCAATGAAGCTGGATTCTACATAATCCTGTGGATGCCTTAATCCAGGGTTTTACAGGTCAAGTGCAAAAACTGACTCATCCTAGAAGTAACAATGTAGAGTTGACTGAGCAAATACTGTATTGACTTGTTGGCGCTTATTCAGAAATTGTTGGTCTTTCTAATTATTGAGTTGGTGGTAACTAGGTAAATAACAAACCCACAGTGCCCACACGTGGTCCACACGCAGTAGTTTCAGTAGAATAGCGATTGTCTTCAAAACATGTGAAACTATTTTAGTTGACAAAAATGAGAGAAATGTGTGGAATTTGGCGATCTGCGGTTTATTTGCTCTTGACCTCATTACCTGAATACGTCAAGTGCCGAGCATTATCTACCGGTCTGTCCACCAACTAGTTGACATAAATGTCAGCAGGGCCGGGGGTTTTGTTCAACTGACAGATGTCTTTGGTGTAATCTAAACTTAATGCACTGCCTCGATGGTGTAGTGGGCCCAAGCGCTGCTGCTGAGGATGCTGAAGTTCTAGACTCAAAAATGACTGGAAAAAGATAATGGGTTTCCCGGTCAGGGTTTCAACTAGCAGTCGCACAATCTGGTACAGGCCTGTGTATTGTTAAACTGCAAAAAAAGTGATCTGGGCGTCAAATAAATGATTAGAATTTGGCCATATTTACAGAAAACATTTTTGAAAGGACGACAAAAACGAATGAACAACGAAAACAAACTTGGCATAAAGTCACTTTTCAAGTCTCCTGCCACTTGTTGTAGCATTTTACAATTAATCTACTGATTAATCTGTCGGTCTACTGTTTTGGCGGTCCTTAGCGTGTATTTAATTAGCGTGATTTATACTTTTCGTTATGTTATACGATTATTGAAGATAGTAGTTTGAACAAAAACTAGTAGCTGTCAGTTTCGACTAGTCGTGATTTTTTAGTTTGTTGTAACGAACGTCCTTGACATTTTCGATGAGATTTGACACTCAATTTATGCAGTGTGTACTGTGTACGAGCACTTATGTAGCAAAGCTCAAACCCGATTTTCTCTTGAAACAATAGTTTCTGTCCCTAAGGTTTTTTTTTGTAAAAGTATAAGTTTATGTAGTAAATGCGATGTCGTTTAACGGCATCAAAACAGTACCTACAGTATTGAATCAATACAGTAGGAGAAAGTCACTTTTAAATATTGCTACATGTTATTGTGTTTTCAGGCATGATGTTATGTTATTGGTACTGCTCTTTACATTTACATTGTGTTTCAATTTCGAAATTACGTATAATTAATTTTACATTACGTGCTAATGTAAGGAAAACCCGCCTAATGTGAAATTATGTATAATTAGTTAAATTAAAATTATTATTCAGTAGGGTCAACCAACGAATGATGACCTGACCGACTTTTTTGCCCAGAACCCTTTTAATCCAACAACAACGCTTAAAAAACTTGCTTTTATTTTTTTGCGATGTTGGTATCGACAGGCATAGTTTACGATGGGCCCACCTGATCGCCCCTAAGTTATATTTATCGCATTATCTACCTCCCATCCCATACCACAATATCAGGTTACAATTTACCTCGAGGGTATCATTCGAAGACCTAATTTGTATGCTTAAACAATTCAGTAGACTTGTTATTTCATTAATTTGTTTACATACTTAGTTGTTATATATGCTTTCTGTAACTATGTATTATTAATACTGAAAACGGAATATTTTGCATGATTACTTTTTCTTTCGAGTTCCCGATATTTCGGCGCTGTCACAAGCACCATGATCACGGATAAACTATAAAAGTTATTTCGGGTGGATGTTTATGAGCAGACAAATCGGTGAACCCTCTTTCTTGTTCGTTTTGTGCAAGTTGGTCCTCCTGGCTACTGTAAAGTGAAGCTGTTTGGTGCGGTACCAGTTTCTTGAAGGCCGGGGTGACGTTTGCTCAATATCTGGGCTGTGGAGATGAGAAAGGCTCCAAGAACTAGGTACCATAATTATTGGTATTTAGCTGCATCCGGTTACACTGAAGCTGACACCAAAATATATGTGAAAAGAATATAACAAATTCACAATATTCATCATAATTTTTGTGGTCGCGGGCGAAGTCCATCAAATGTTGATAAAGCACCGCTTCCGAGAGGATTAAAACCGCAAAACATCGATTATCACTCTTTCTGAGTAATGCACGTATCAATCACTGCACCACTTCACTTGTGTGAATCAAAGCTGTTATTAAACTGTCATAATAAACGTTCGACGCGATTTATTCGAAGAAATCAATAATTCACCCACGGTGATCTTTAGTAGCGTTTTGTTGCGAGTTTAATAGGGAAGAAAGAAAAAGTGATTATAATAAACATACGAGGGCAGTGCTGCTAGCCTATTATCGTGAGTTAAGAGGGAACGAGGCCAAAAAATTGTTTTGTTTTTCCCTGCTTCAACCTGTCCCCGTAGAGTGCAATAGGGACAGTTCCTGCTCAGACTGATTATATTAAATCTCAAAAATTTGACGAGATCTACGTTTCGTATTTTCCGCTTTTCTCTCTTTCGGTGATTAATAATAATGCTACTAATTTTAATATTTATTGAATTCAGCCTCAAGATACCTGTTACAATATAATTTGTCTGTATCACTCATGACTCAAGTCATGCAATATCACAATTTTATAAAACAAACCTCACTAAGAATTTAACACTAAAAACGCGTAAAGACTAATAACAATTAATTGGTTAACAACATAATATACATCATAAAAGTGAACGACTCAAGTAAATTCCGATGAAATACTACAGTCTACGTATTTCCCAGTATATGTAGGTCAATGTGAATTTTTAAGGCAATTCTTCGTAATTTACACGTAATTACGCTATTCCTGCTTACTTCTTTTTAATGTAGCAATTAAAGCTTGATGACTTTATTGTCGAGTGTCAATTGTTTATTGTTTTCTGACTGGCAGGTAATGGACATCTGGAATCGTTTAATAAAAGGGCACATTCGGGTCTTTCTGAAATCTATACTATTTTTGAAGTGAAAACTTCTTTAGCGGCGCTGAGCACTTTTTTTGTATGGGTAAAAACTTTCAAACTCGCGTCAGGGTCACGTGATGCTGATCGAAAAAGCGTAAGATTTTTCGATCAGCATCACGTGACCCTGACGCGAGTTTGAAAGTTAATATTGAAGTTTTCACTTCTGCCGGCACTCCCGGAGTGCTATTGGTAATTTTTTTTTTTGTAAGTTTGCATGTAGCGGGTAATCTCCGAAACTAATCATCCAATTCTAATTATTTCTCACTCCAGATCCATTATTCGGCTATTTATTTTAATTAAGTCATGCATGCATATCAGCGGAGCTTTACAGGTGATAATATTATAAATATAATGATATTATAAATACAGTATAATATGTCTGTAGTGCTAGTCTTAATAAACCAATCAGATATCGAGTGTGTAATGAAAAGCTATTTGTAGCTTTTGAATGAAAAAGGGAGGCAGGAGTAAATAGCAGTAATATTCAGAACTTCAGAACAATCACACAGTTTTGGGTGACTGCAACTATAGAATAGCGTCCAAGGTGCATCGACCTAGCGTCATTCAATTTCAATACTAAACAGACGTGACTCGATTTCTAAGCTTTAAATAAAAGCAATACTTGTCTCTGGGAACTCATAAAGGAACATAGTTACTTTAGTTTTTGTTGTAAAGAACAATGGTCACTTAAGACTAGGAAAACACAGATATTAGTACCGAAATGAGACTGTAACCAATATGTAGAGCATTGCTTTGCTTATAACTTTTAGATATCATTCAACATTATTTCAATAAATTTCATCACAGGCACTTTTGAATGTCAAAAAAAAACAAAGAGACCGAAGCCAATCTGTGCCGAAGCTAGAGTCACAGTAACAAGGCCGCAAGGCAAGGCAAGGACTTATGAAAGTACCGTGGTTGTAAAACATAGTAGGTACTTAAAAGTTCCTGATTTCTGTGGTTATTACAATAAGTAAAGATAAATGGATTACGATTACTTTTGGTTTGTAAGCAATAATTTAACAAAATGAATGGTTGAATCGTGATCTTCATTAATAAGGTGTAAACCTCATCTTGTAAATAATAAAATATTAGGTGTAACTTTAAACACAGTTTTTCATAAATCTGAGTCACGTCCATGCATGATTTGTGCCTGAAGTAACCGTGTGTTTCAAGAAATTTGAGGGAACATTAGTGGACTGTCTCGTTGGTCTAGTCTCGTTGGTCTAGTAGTCGCAATAACGCCTGCTGAGTATGAGGTCCGGGGTTCGATTCCCAATCCATCCCGAATTACTCGGTAGCAGCCACGGATTCTGGCTTTGTAAACTAAGTATCCTGTTGAATATGGAAATAGACTCGCCTTCTATTATTGGGACCTAAACATAATTGGCGAAATGTTTGTGTAAGTGTCATCACGTGGCCAACTAAAAAAACTGTGGCTCGATTTATTATATCCCTTTACTTTTAAGATTATACAGATACATTTAGCATACAGCGGTTTAGGATACAGCGTTTGACATTATAGTCGCTATAGATAAAACAAAATTACAATCAATATTTTCAGTGTTATAGAACTATAAAGATCTCTACCCTGTATACTTATTAGCTTGTTCGGCTGTACTATTAGGTAAATTTCTTGCCTACTTCTTGGGAAACCCTTCGGGGATTACAGGAGTGATGTTATGTTATTCTTTAATAGGGAGTGTCCTGGGTAAAAAAATATGATTCCGTTTAGTGCGTCAGTTAGATTATCGAAAATATTGAATACGTATTTTTTGTTTTATCAAATTAATAAAAATTGACGAAGATAAAACGCGTCAAAAATCAGGAGTGGGGGCTTCAAAGTGATCATTGAATCAATGGGGTAGTTGACAAAACAAATCTAATTAGTCCGCCACATAGATTACTAAAAAATATTGGACACGTATTTTTTCTTTTTGCACGTAAACCAAAAATGAAGACGATACAGTGCTTCGAAAACTCGTGTGACGTCACATCGCACTACATTTTTTACCACGTACCTAGTGCGATTTGTCAACTACCCTATTAATTCAATGATCACTATGAATTGCATGCGTAGTGCACAAAACATGACCAGAATTTGCAAAAAATTACAATCAGATATTTTTATTTAAGTTAAATAGGTGATAATAACGACAATTTTATTGTTATGACGTTTCTTAAAAATCCATTCGAGGCAATCCGAAAACAGTTGAAGGCATGTGTTAATCGACACATCAATAATAATGACAACATAATTACCAGAAAGCAATGAAGTGGTGATTATTGTAGCGACATGGTGTTGCAAAGTACACGATACAATTTAAGAATTATTCATTAATTGACTGTGCGACTGCTGAGCATGACGTCCTAGGTTCGATTCTCGGTTTTTTTTTGGATGGTGGAAATTATCAAATGACTCCTCCCGCTCTGGGCGGAGCGAAAGGGAGAGTCAGACTTGTACTGACTAAAAACCACCCATGTTCCTTCTTAGCCCTTTGTGTCTGGGTCCACGGTATCTCTTTCGAACAACCCGCAGCCCCGGTATACTTTTCGGAAATTACAGGCGGAATGTCATGTATGTATTCTGTCTACTTACCAAAAGGTAAATAAACTCTATCTATAATTCTATACCGATACCGATCCGATCTCTGATTATAAGCACCCCGCTGACATAATGAGCAAATCGCGCTTATCCACGTGCTTCTAAGCTGGCAGTCAAGGCCGCGAGGATCTTGACCTACACGCCTACAAGCTATACTTGCCTGTCAACGCCCAAAGTTCATAGCGTGGTGTGAATCATATACACGCTTTAGCAGGTCAAACTTCTCTTTTGGGTTCTTTATTGTATGACATCATGCAGGTTAACCAAAAAGGTTTTCATCTACTTGTTTGAGCAGTCTATCCTATGGGTGTAAGGGAGTCATGGGCAACTATATGCACTAAGGACACAATCTGTGGAGTAAGAGCAAGAGTCAGGTCGGATCAGTCAGATCAAAAGTGTTTTGATTCAAAACCTAACAAGGGTGTGGGCGAAAGTACTTGTATATCATTCCCAGAATTCATAATTATATCATTATATATATCGAACAAGAAGAACGAGTTAAAGAACTGAATTATGGTTTTTCCCTGCGGGGTGCAGGCACAGATTAGTAATCTGTGGTGCAGGGCGGGATATTCAATAAACTGACGCAAGATCGCGGTCGAAAAACCGAAAAAGAAATACTCTATAATTATGACGTCTTAATTGCCCACTAAATCAAACTAAATCTTAAATGAATCATATTTATTTCTGTTAATTGATTTTACACAACACTTCATCATGTTATGTTTTACAACTAGATGGGCCGGTGTTTCGAACCTGACTATTTTGAGTCGAAAGTTCGAAACAGCCGATACTAACTCAGAGTTGGCCAGCCAGACATTGGTCAAGTTATAATAATAATAATATAATAATAATTTATTTCAATAAGTAGTTTGCTGTTTGTACATGGTATGCAAAGTAGACTATATAAGATGGTATAGACAAAATAGAACCAGTACAACATAATTATATAAAATGGGTCATTGGACTCTCTTTCCTGCAGAAAATCTGTCTGTATCTTAGTAAAGAGTATATTATGAGGAGGTTGTATTATATGAGGACCAAGCTGCTTAGGGTCTTATATGGTCTTTTGATGAAAGAACTAGTACCTACCTATATTTGTGTGGATCTGTCCAGTCAGTGCAAGCATTTGCCAGTGATCGTTTAGCTCGACTCTTTTCCGTCGTAAATTCCAAAGCAGTGATTTCTTTGTCAAATATTATATTACACCTCTCACAATATAATTAATTCACGATATATGCCGTTGTGCCGCAAAAAAATAAAGCCATGTCCGCAGACACTAATGTGCGATAAAATCACGTTTTATAACCAAAACAGCAGGACCTGGACACTACCAAATTTTTCCATATTTATACCGTTGTTATAAAAATACCTAATCTATTGGTTTTACGATGTGACCGAGCTGGTCGCATTCCACCACTGATACAAACAACGGTTAATTTATAAAAATAAGGTAGGATCTACAGGTGTGTAACTGTTTCATACTAACACGTGACTTCCTGACGATTAACATAAAAATGCTGTTAAAATAAGGACAAAACCTGATTCTTGTATTAAACAGCAGGCAAAATCATACCTGGCCCAATATATTTCAAATAACAATTTCAGATTTGGTAGGTACCCATTAAGGCATGCAACCATTGCAACAGACCGTTTCGAATAGATTTTCTTAGAATAAAAATATTTTGATCAGTCCTTTTTGACTTAAAAAGAAATATGTTTATCCGTGATCATGGTGCTTGTAACAGCGCTGAAATATCGGGAACTCGAAACAAAAATCAAACATGGTAAATATCCCGTTTATGATATTAATAGTTATGTTTATTAAATATCTGTTTCTTTTTCAGATGGAGCTAAGAAGGCACAGCTCTAGGTCCGGAGGGACGTCTTTCCTCACATTCTGGATATTTTTGCTACAGGTGCGTAACAATTCACATGGAGCTATCTTCAGAAAGTATTAGTGTTTAGTTTCTGCAGATATCGGGGCCGGTAAGCGATATTTGTTATGAAAGAAATACAAAGCATCGTATTACCCAGTACCTACTAACCAGGTTGCGGCGGCCAGGGCAGTCACTCCAAGCACTCCAGGGCAGTGGCTGTAGATCCTGCTGCCCTCTGACGACGCTTGTTTGAGGGAACACTGATGTGGTTTTAGTCAGTACAAGTCTGACAAACCACTCCGCTCTCCCTAAGGCGGATGAATTTCATTAAGGATTTTCACATGGAGAAAAATAAATCACACCATGCAAAATATGGTATTCAACTGCATCCGGTTCACTAGACGCTAATCCAACATAGTTAACGGCTATGTATAATTATGATGACGATGCTGCATACATTTTGAAATAGTGTCCTTTAATTAATTTAGCCTCATTATGTCCTATCATGATGTCTATTGTATAGCTTTTCTTGTTTGCTCTTTATATTTTTCGTTTTATTGTACCTAATTTTTTAATCATTTTGTTTCGTCCTGTGTGACACCAATAAATTCAAATTTCTTTATATTTTCTGCCTTCTTCATTCCAGATGTTAGGAAGCGCGCGCCGTGGAGCGGAAGGTCACGGCAGGTTGATGGACCCTCCGGCGCGCAACTCCATGTGGCGCTTCGGTTTTCCCAACCCCGTCAACTACAATGATAATGAGCTCTTCTGTGGAGGGTATGCAGGTAACTGCCATCTTTTAAGCGTTCTTCAATAAGACTGGTTCAGCTGTAAACGATAGACAAAGAGGAAATATGGCCCTGAGTCCTTATAACGAAAAAATACAAGCTACCCGAAGCTGTCACATTTTCCCAATCAATCTTGGAACTAAATAGTTTACCGATAAAGTTAAAACTCTTGTTGTAGGTCGATGTGCTGGCTTCTGTAGGTACTTAGGGTAAGAAAAATATTTCTTAGTATTATATAAGTTTCCCTTCAGCCCTTTTACCTCTTTACAATAGCTTTTATAGTTTCTGGTATTTAGGGCAGATTTCCATAGTTCACTGCCCATTGTCCTTTAGTGTAACTGTGGTGTGATTCCAACTGCCACTGCCAGACCCGATTAACACAAATGATTTAAGTACAGCCAGTTAGAGCCTATGCAAAATGCTTGAGATTTTATAGAATACGAAAAAAAATATTATCACTTTATTCTTTCGTGATAAAAACATATGGACATGGAGGTGGAGCACGGGTAAAAATAATTGCCCGTAGTACACCCATGTGGACTAGGCGGATGGACCACGGGATAAACGGAATATATTAATTTCCAAATCAAAAAACCAAAATCAAATGGTAAAGTTAAAAAATTCTTTCAATTCGTAATCTAAAAATTCTAGGTGGTTATCTTATTTTTATTACCAATTGACTCAACTAATTTAACCTTTGTAGAAAAAATGTGAGAAAATGTCCTCTTTGATATGACCTTTGTTAGCATTAGGTACATACTATGTGTTGTATTGTAGCGTTTTATTGACCGACCTGTTGGTCTAGTGGTTAGTGACCCTAACTGCTATGCCGGAGGTCGTGGGTTCGATTCCCACCCAGGACAAATGTTTGTGTGATGAGCACGATCATTTGTTCTGTGTCTGGGTGTAATTTATCTATAATATGTATGTATTTAGAAATATATAAGTATGTTTATCAGTTGTCTAGTACCCATAACACAAGCTCTGCTTAGCTTGGGACTAGATGGCGTTGTGTGATAGTTGTGGAAAATTATTATTATTATTATTATTGCCTTTAATATTTAAATTAAGTACCTACCGGTCTATATTTTTTTGTTAGACGTCGATTATTGTTAATCTATATGTTAATCTTCTGTAAAAACAGTGCGCAATAAGATTCCGTATTTGTTCATGAATATTTTAAGTACCATATATAATTATAATTATATTTCAATACACTTCACTTATCCCGTAAATGCCAGCTCATTTTTTGTGTTACGTAATTATTAAGGACAAAATGATACAAAAAATGAAACCAAATAAATAATATCTAACTAATTATTTGTTAACAAATTCATTACCTACCTAGGATCTATGTATTCAATACGTGCGTCGCTTACATATAGAATTATCGGATTAAATCAATAAACTTTACAAACACGCGCCACACTCGGAACTCGGGCTTATGTCAATAAGCTGCCAATTTGCTGTCAAGAAAATCCGACTTATATTTTTTATGAGAACGTAATTTCGCTCTTTAGCACGCCTTAACGATGGTTGCTAATCGTCGCATGGACGCTCAACATTTTATATTTTCGATACTTTTCATAACATCTGCTCCGTTTGATAAGTTTTAACTTGTATGTCATGGAAACCTAAAGTAAAGCAAGTCATTATTGTCATTAGAACCTAGCCAAAATATTTTGCTGAAATTCATATCTGCCCGCTGGCTGGTCAATAATGTTATTTTCATTATTCATACTCGGAAAGTAAATCTGAAGTTGCCTGAGGAGCGGGTTGAAAGTTATACTTTTCAGCCCTCGGGAGAATCGTTTTCAATTGACAGCAATCAAATTATTTAAAATATATATATATTTTCTTAGCAGAAGAGGCTAAAGCAGTAGTGGAAAATAAAATTTACTCAATTTTTTCAAATTCAAAAATTCAAATTCAAATTCAATTTATTTATTGCATCAAATATGGTAGGTACATGAAGTTCTTATTACATAAAATATTTGGTAACACACATTTGGCCAATATATAGCATGCAATAGTATACAAGTTTTAACACTTATCATACAGTCAAATATGTCTGTGCTTTAGAGTATAAAATTTACAGGGACACTTTTGAAACAACTCATCTACCGAATAAAAACACTCTTGCAACAACCACTTCCGCAACGTAACACAAAACTTATTATAGGGTAGTTCAGTTATTGACCTCGGTAAAGCATTGTAGACCAGGGGAGCCATATAAACGCAGCTCCGCCGAAAAAGTTCTAATTTTGGAACAGGCATTTCGAAATCTAAATGTGTAGGTTTCCTTTTATTTGTGTTATCTTTCCGTTCAAATAGTTCAAGATTTGACCTCACAAACCTGGCAACTTCATAAATATAAATGCAAGGGACTGTCAATAGATTGTGCGACTTGAATATAGGCCTGCATGAGTCAGACCACTGCATTTTGAACATTGCACGAATACACTTTTTTTGAGCAATGAAGATCTTCGCGATTTCGGAAGAATTTCCCCACACAACTATACCGTATCGTATTACTGAGCAGACGTAAGCGTGATACACCATTAAGGCGGTACGCAAAGATGTAATAGTTTTAATTCTTTTTAAAGCAAATACGAATTGATTGATTTTTTTTGAAATTATTTCGATGTGATTCTTCCAGGTAAAGTGTTACACCCAGGAATTTTGTATTACATACCTGTTCGATATTATTATTATTAACTGCAACATTAAGACGTATATGTTTACTTTTAAATGTTTTACAATGAAGCACTTTCGTTTTGGAAAAATTTAATTTTAATTTATTAATATCTAACCATTCTGTCATTTAGTGTTTGTTTAATTTCAATGTCAAAGTTTTGTAGATATTTACATTTAGTAATAATTGTGGTATCATCGGCGAACAATACACACTGATGTTTTATTGACTGAGGCAAATCATTTATGTACAGAAGAAACAATAATGGCCCCAAGATACTACCTTGAGGTACACCACAGCAATTAGTTAGTGCTTCAGAATCAAAGTCTTCTAAAGTGTTACTTAATTCGTTTAATTTTGTTAACCTAGTTATCTGTTTTCTGTCGGTAAGATAAGATTGAAACCATTTTTTTGCTGGACCTCTGATACCGTATCTTTCAAGTTTCTCTAGAAGCCGCGCATGATGAACACGATCAAACGCCTTACTTAGGTCTAAGAGTAGTGCACTAGTAGGTTTTTTATCATTTATATTCATCATCATAGTTTTCACTAGCATAAATATTGCCAAAGTCGTCGACTTATTTTGTCTAAACCCGTATTGCTGGTCAACAAGAATGTTGTGTTTATTAAGAAATTTTATCACTCGCCTGAACATAACTTTTTCAAAAAATTTCGATATAATGGGTGTGAGAGCGATAGGTCGGTAATTGTCAACGTCTGATTTTGACCCTTTTTTGTATAGTGGCTTTATCAAAGACAGTTTTAGCCCATTAGGAAAGCAGCCCTGTTCCAAGGATAAATTAACAATGTGAGCCAATGGTGATGCTATATGTTTAGCAATTTTTTTTACGAGCTCAGTTGTGATATTGTCATACCCAGCCGATTTCGTGTTTTTTAAAGACATTATTATTCGATATATTTCAGAGTCGTCAGTGGGTTCTATAAATATACTTTTATTATTAGATTCTATGTTATGTATGTCAGTTTTATTTTTCAGAGTAGAGTAATTATCATTATTATTATTAGAAATGTCAACAAAGTGATTATTAAATTTATTAGCAATGTCAGATCCAGATGTCAAAGTAATACTACCATCAATAATTTTACTGATATATTCCCTAAACGGTTCGTTACCCATGTCGCGCTTTACAACATCCCAAGTGGCCTTGATTTTATTACGAGAAGAAGTTACGTATCTTTCATTACACAAGGACTGTAGGTTATTCATGCACTTCCGTAATAATTTAGAATACGCTTCTTTCTTTAGATAATTCATATTTTTGCGTTTTTTTTGCTTTGTGTAAATGAAAAGTAAAGTAAAGTAATGAAAAGCACATTGTTTACCTCGGGTTAAACATTTAGTCCCTCGATATATTGGCGTAAATTATTTAGTAAGTTACTTTCACCCCTAGGGTAACAATAACAATACACAATTGTTGCATACCTCCTCAGTAGAATTTTGGTTCGCGGCGCCCAGTTATGAAAATGCTCTGCTCTCAGGATTCTAGTCTCAATTTGATCGCTTAGCTGGGGAGTTAATTCAGGGCTCCCTTTGTAGTTCTGGAGCCCTATAATTCCCCGGTAAGTACATAGGTGTACGTGTTTCGAAATAGCTCCCGTGACATAGGCCACAGCTTTATCCCAGTTTTTTTTTTGGTGGGTGGAAAATCATCAAATAACCCCCCCCCCCCCGCTCGTGGGCAGAGCGGAAGGGAGTGTCAGACTTGTACTGACTAGGTAGAGCATGGTAGAGCGAACGAATTCAGCCTTAAGACTTGTCTCCGAGTGGGGTGACGAGAATCTGGTAGATTTCAACGCCACCAAAACGCAAGTGTGTCTGTTCACCGCCAAAAGGAGTCCGTTTAATCTGGCCCCTACTTTCCGGAGTGCGTCTGTACAAGTTACTGACAGTCTCGAGCGAAGTTGAGCGCGAATCTGAACTTCGGCGCCTACATCGAGTCGAAGGCTCAAACTGCGGCGAAAAAGCTGGGCATCCTAAGCAAGGTTAAGCGGTACTTCAAGCCTGGACAGCTTTCAGTATTATATAAAGCTCAAGTCCGGTCTGGTATGGAGTATTGCTGTCACCTTTGGGATGGCTCAGCCAAATACCAGCTTGCCACACTTGACTCTGTAGAGCGCAGAGCCAGGAGGCTAATTGGTGACGATAAGCTGGTTATCAAGCTACATAGCCTGGCCCACCGTCGCAAAGTCGCATGTCTGTCGGTCTTCTACAGACTGTACTTCGGAGAGTGTGCGCAAGAGCTCTACGAGCTGATCCCACCATCTCCCTTCTTCCATCGGGAGACTAGACGTACTGCAGGGTACCACCAATACCTAGTCGACATTCCACACATTCGAACGAAGCGCTTTGCTGGGTCCTTTATTATGCGCACAGCCAAGGAGTGGAATTCCCTGCCTGCGTCGGTTTTTCCGAGTTCATATAACCCTAATCTGTTTAAGTCGCGAGTAAACAGGCTTCTACTGGGTAAGCTCGTTCCATCGTCGACATCATCTCTGCCCTTAGGGCAAGATTGAAGTCAAGAGCCCATTTATAATAAAAAAAAAAAAAAAAACTAAAAACCCATGTTCCTTGTTCGCCCTTGTGCCGAGGCCGCGTTATGACAGCTTTATCCCCTTGTTGCATAATCTACTAAGTATTTTATCTCTATCATACGTTAAGACGCGGGCAAAGAGCAAAATAAGTCATATTTTAAGATTAAATACTTAGTCATAAATTCATAATTTAGCCATATCCGCATTGAAGACAGGGCATTATCCTTGCATTTGAACGTTACCGCAAACAGTTTTTAGGGTTCCGTAGGTACCTCAAAAGGAAAAAACGGAGCCCTTATAGGATCACTCGTGTGTCTATCTGTCTGTCCGACCATTCCCCCCCTTATCTCCGAAACTACTATAGGCCTAAAATTCTGAAAAAAAAATACAGAAATTAGTTCAAGACGTACAGATTACAGGAAAACCTATAAGAAGTCATGGTACGGAACCCTTCATGTGCAAGTCCGACTTGCACTTGGCCAGTTTTTTTTATTCTAATCTATTGATTCCAATAATGATGCTGCCAGCAGTCAACGTACTTACGGAAAATTAAGTTCAAAGACCTATCAATAAAAGCTTCCAAGGTTGAATGAAGTCTATATTATTTGTTAATTATTCACTTCATACCGAATGCGAGTCACGTACCGTTCGTGTAAATCGGATTCTGTATTCTAAACCATTGTGAATGGTCAAAGTCAATGAAACAATTTTTTTTAACTTATTTTTTATTTAAATAGAGTGAGTAGCTGAGTACTGTAATATTGTGAAAAAGAGCAGCATATTTTATTGTGCAGACGCCAGCAAATCAAGCTACTCGAAACTCAAAGTCGAAAGTCAAAATTTCAAAATCAACCTCGAATCTAATGATAACGATTAGGTATCCCGGTAATACGTTCCCATGGATTCTTTTGAGTTTTCGGCATCCATGAATGCTCAGTCACGGCCAAAAGTATTTCTATTCAAAATTATTTTAATTTCAGTTCAATGGGAGCAGAACGAAGGTAAATGTGGGGTATGCGGAGACGCGCACCACGTACCAGAACCTCGTCCTCATGAGGCTGGTGGTATGTACGGCAAAGGTATCGTCACTAGGCACTACAGTGTTGGACAGGTCAGTGTTACAATTGCATCCATGCTTTGAAGTTAAAACCATTATAGATAGATGTGTTGGTGGGGAACCCATTGGTCCTTTCATTCTTGAAACAGCAAGGTCCTTTGCGCATGTCCTGAGAAGACTGGGAAGTTTGATTTGCTTCTGGAGGAAGGTGGGCTGGCTGAAGTAACGGTCGTCACGGCTCACGTACAATGGTATTTTTTAAGGACTAAGTGCGAAAACCAAATCCCTAACATAGATAAAGTCTATGGTCCGATATTTCTTCTCGCCAACTAAAAGACTGTTAGAAGTGGTAAAAAGTGAGAAAGTTTTCGAATTGACGTTCAAAAACTTCTGATCTCAGTCTAATTTGAATAAATGATATGGTATTGATGAGGTGTAGATAATCAGAGAAAGTTCTTGACTTTATCGTCAGCTCTGGGTTAATTTTTTTTCTGGAGAGTACTTTATCAACCATTACCTGACTGAGTTTCTGTTGATGGTAGTCATCATTTTCCTGCCCCTATCCCAATATATTTAGGGTCGGCGCAGCAAGTCATGTTTACTTCTCCATTGCTGGTCATCTCAGCAGTCACCTCCTTCCTAGCCATATCATAATCACGTTGATGATAATGTGGCAATCAATAAAGCTTTGATTCCCAAACTGGAAAAACGAGTCTGCGTCAGTGTCCAATAATTTTGGCGAAAATTTTGGAAGAGTGCATTCCATTATGTAGCAAAATTAACAAAAAAATGTTTCCTTGTACTTTTGGCAATTTAAGTACAGTGGAGTTGAGTAGGAAACTAATCCATTCCTCAGGAAATCGAAGTGGAAGTGGAGTTGACAGCCAACCACCTGGGGACGTTTGTGATGAAGCTGTGCCCAAACAATAACCCGAAGCAAGAAGCCACACAGGAATGTTTTGACAGGTTAGTAGTTTAAGATTTTAGACGCAACGGATATGATTTATCCTTGAAAATAATTCATTTAATACTTCCTTTACGTAGGTCTTCTACAACTGCTGAGCATGCCATCATGGGGTTCTATTCCCGGATCGGGTAGTTTTACGCGGTTTTTCCATAGGAGTTTTGCATTACCATTAGCTCGCCCCCTATTACGTGGGCCTTCAATATAAGTGGCAATATGTGGGGGTGGGTGTGTGCTATTAGGTAGTTACACCTCTGCCTTCTGGTATTACAGGTTTGAAATTATGTTAATTTGTCACGAGCATGTCACGAGTCACAATGTAACTTGCGGAGCGACTTCCAAAGAAACAAGTGACCTAAGTCCCTAAGTCTTAAGACTATAATAAAATAACTAACGATTAGTAATTATTAAGAGAAATCCTGAAAAGAATTCCTGTTCATAATTTCCAGGTACCCGTTGTACATATCGGAGACGAGAGAAGACCGGTTCCTGATCCCACTGGATACTGCTAAGAAGGAGATCTTCCGGTACAGGGTTCGGCTGCCTCCCTATATAACATGCACGCAGTGTGTGTTTCAATGGACTTATTATACAGGTGAGAATTATTTGATGATGGTGATACTGAGGACTTTGAAGAACAGTTCGTCCAATACTACGCCTTCCACAGCGGCAGGCAGTGGCAACGTAGAGGCCACTTTGATATGCTTTGGGAAAGATAAGGAAGGGGTAAGGAGGTGGAACATAGTTTGGGGCACACAGGTTGACCGAAGCAAGGAAAACCTGTTCAGTTGGAAATACAAAGATGACTCTGCCGTGAAGTAAGTGTGGTGTTGATCCACAAACTATAGGACGATTGACATCGTGTCCTGCCTGTCCTGTAATTTGCACATCACAGGAGCTAACGGAGGCTATTAAAAGTGCCAAACTCGTCGCAAAATTTTGGGCTGATTCAATTTAAATTGTTCCAAACCCTGCTGCCGTTTACTCGAAATAACCCTACTTTACAATGCCGTAATAAAGTATCTGTAACCTTCCAGGAAATATGTGGGGAGTATGCGCTAACGGCACGGAAGCCGTCGGTTGTGGTCGCTCGGAGACTTTTAGGAACTGCGCTGATGTCAGCGTGATCACCAGTACCGGTGGTCTCCCACCTGCCTTCGCCGGAGACCTCAGGAGGGACTATCCCTTCCTTCTTTACTACAGGGACTTTAACATGCCCAGAAATGTCTACCCTCTGGTCGTCAGGTATAATACCATCTACAGTTTTTCTCATCTCATGTACCATTTTGTCCATATTGTGTGTATCTTTTTGACATTTATTATTATTTGTTATAATTATGTTTGAATGTACCTATCTCGTTATTTATGTAAGTACTATCTATAATACTATATGTATCTTGTGGCTTAATTATTTCAGACAAAAACTGAAGGATATCCGAAAGGAATCGTACATAATTAGGTAAAACTATGTAACTATGTATAAAATTATATGTTTCATGTCATTAACGTGCACTATAATAATGAACGTTTTCTTTCAGCAACGATATTGACACAGATTCTGTGGAGGACTTTGTTCCACCGGTCATTAGGTATATTTTGTCATGTCCTTGGCATGATTTGAAGGTTTTGGCTGATGACGTGGTGGTACCTTTGTGAATAAACTTTCCACCCCTCCTGGATGTTAAATGTTTCGTAGTTTAGTGTCTCATGTCTGTGTACAAATTATGAAGTAACTAACAAGCTGTCAAACCCCGAATCTCTTTTCTTCGTATAATCAAATGTATAGTTGTATAAAACCTTAGTTAAATTGTGACTAACATGATCCCGTGTTGCAAGATGTACAGTATCCTACCTGTTTGGAGTAGACGCTTAATTTATAAGCTTTTTGATTGAAATTAATGTCCTTGTGTTGAATTTTAAGTTTTCAGGAACGTTGTAAAAAATTAGGCCTATCGTCCACGCATTTGTATTTATCTTCGGACTGCCATTGAAATCTGAGCTTCCTAGGACTGAGACGTTCTGGCTGGGTGGAGTTTGTAATATATCACTTCATCTACCTTCGCTGGCGATAGGCATAACTATCTAACATGAGCCCTATCTTCTGTGTCATAATTTCCCTTGATTGTAAATGCATTTAAAGTAATAACAACATTATGTAGATGCATTAAATTAACTTCTTTATTAGCGCCATTTCTTACCTATTACATATTATCTTCAATTCTCATATTCAAGTTTTCAACGTTTAGGTATTTTGGCTTCTAGGTGTACCGTATTAATGTTCGTAAAAACTCGTTTTTCATCGTTTCGTTTATTGTCACCAACTGGACTGGTTTCAAACAACCTCCTAGCTAAGGTATTCGACCTTTGGATGTGTACATAATAATACCAAATGTGCCAATTTTAGGCTAACTTTAACATATTTGATTGATTTTCCAGGGACCAAGTGTGTGTGCCGACCAAAGCTTTCAGAAGACTCCCGGGTATGCTGAGTTGGTGCCAGACCAACTGTCTGCGGTACCCTCCTAACTGTCCAGAAGACTTGTGTACTTGTCCGTGAGTACCTATAGTTAACAATGTTTAACCAAAAGCGAAAAAGTTGCGTTTTACGCTATAGCACAACTTAAAATTTTATGACTTTTTCAATACCTCGCCATTCTGAAATCAAGTTGATACTGAGTCAAGGCAGTATTCTCAGTATTCTCACCCTGTTCCAGTAATCCATCCAAAAGTTGTCTTGAAAAGATCGTGTTATTAAGCATGGTGATCAGTAACAGGGTGGTCCCAAAAACCTTAATTAGGCACCAGTCTCTCTATATAGCGGAATACAGCTGAGATATTTTCGTACACGTTAAACCTTTATTAAGTTTTGTCAAGAGAGAAATAATGATAAATAATAAAATTGCTTACATCAAATGCTATCGATTGCAGTAGGTAGGTACGGAATAGATTAAATATTCACGATGGCAATAAAACATACAAGTAACGCCATCTCTGCATGTCATCGATGTTTGTATCTCAATATCTTACTACCGTCATTTCTAATGTTTTTCTTTGTTAATCTTCTTTCATTAAGTACTTACTGATTTCTTCTCTGTTTATTTACAGGCAAACATGTGATGCTGTGGGTGAACTGGAAGGTCGCGCAGGCGCTGACATTTACTGCATGGACCAGTGCATCGTGTACCCGCCGCATTGCCCCGCCAACCGGTGTAGCTGTTATTAGAGAGAAGAGATTTTGAGCTGCTCTCCAGGATATAATTTGATTCAATTTAAAAATAACGGTTTTACACACAGACAAATTTAAAAAAAAATAGTTGATTCTTTTTGGGAGGCAATTGGCCATGCATAGTCGTCTACATGAATAAGGCAATTTTTAATGTTGACACAAAAAGTAGGTACATTATGTTATGATTTCTTTGTTCTGTAGAGTTTCGCTAGATACTTTCATTTGACAAGCGGTACTTATACTTACATACTAGTCCATATCAAGCAGTTCCTGTAAAAAAGTAACAAAATGTCTGTGTTAAGTTCCTTTATTTTCTCGAAGTAGCTCAAATTTTGTATACATTTGTATAATATTATAAAAATAATAGTAATTATATTTACTGTAATATTAATATTTCTAAAGATTAATCCCTCACCTGTCAGAAAGGTTTTGACAGCTGAGTGATTGACTATGTGTATTGTGGTATATAATAATAATTATACATAAATAATTAGGTATAATAAACCTAATTATTTAAAAACTCCCACGTCGCTTTTGAGGGTTATTGGTTAAAAAGTGGATTTTGAAAATGTAGGGACTTTGAATATTTTAATAAAATATTTTTTTTGACATTATAAAATATCATTGTAGGTACCTAGTGGTACCTAGTATATTGGATTTTGGAAAACGCTGCAAATACTTGGTTTCACACTATTTGTGCAGCCTATATTATGAAATAAATAAAAATGCCCAGAAATAAAATAAACAATAAAACCTACATTTCGCCTTTGAAACAATTTTCTTGTGTTTAAAATTAATTATAGTTGGACAATTAGATATAAATTATATTGTATTTATAAATTATATACATTGTACAGTTCTTAGGATATTATTTTATTTAAGTTCATTTTTGTCTATAAACAAAAATAGTGAATGTACTGTCGAATATTTACCGGTCTAAATAAAATTTTGCCATACTACTTGATAACATGTGCCAGAAAGTAGAAAATAAGACTCTAGTACTTTTTTTATTTAGTTCCAATTATTTTTGTAAAATAAATAAATATTTTTAACTGTTGTTTTAAACTACCTACCTAATTACTTACCTGTAACCTGCCTGCTACTGTGCTATTGCGAAAGAAAAATAAAATGTAAAATGGTGTACCTACCGCGAATTAATGGAATACGTACATAATTTTCATAATCATCAGACTATAATGTCTTCGAATCTTTTGGTTCGAAGACATGCCCGTCTCCTCACGATGTTTTCCTTTACCGCTTTGAGAGCAGTGATGATGCAAAATGCCTGGGTTCAAACACACGACACACGACTCACTGTTCGTAAGTCAGGGCCGCCACCACTACTACACGTACAGTGCGATCAAATTATCTTGGCAGCTCCGAACTTCGTGCAGGTCATTATTGTTACAACGAATGTATAAAAGTGTTATGATATTTATTTTATTTGTATTTCTCACTGTTTAAATTAGATATTTTCTGATCGTTTAAGTTTTGGTTTATCTGGCAATAACAGTTTTATTCCCAAGTTTACATGCGTAAAATTTCGCAAAGCCTATGTTCAGAGCTGCCAAGATAATTTGATCGCACTATACATATAGATAGATAAAATCATACATACCTACGTGCTTACAATCAACACGGGCAGAAACTACGGAAGGCCGCCATAGAATAAGAAATGAGAATGATGATAGGTACCAACGACTCTGTGTGTTCAAAACTGGCATTGCTGATTATTGCTTTTGAAAAAGAACACACTACCTGTAACATAATGTATTACACCAGGGCCCCGAGTCTGCTATTCAATAGTGTCAGAATGGTCTATCATTGATCTCATAATTGTTAATTGATGACAAGCCAAAAAGTACCTTAAGTCTTAAGGTACTTTTTGGCTTGTCGTCTACTTGTCAAAATCAACAATTATGAGATCAATGATAGACCATTCTGACACTATTGAATAGCAGACTCGGGGCCCTGGTCAATTCCTTCATAGTTTAGGAAAAGGGAGGATGATGATGAAACCATAGAATAATGTTGCTTCCGCTTAGGTGAGTACCACAGATGACAGGTGAGTACCCTGAATACTCATAACTTCAACATCATCAGCCGCCTATAATGTTCCCACTGCAGGGAATCAGGCCTCCTCTCTAGGAATTCTAGGATAGGGATAGGCTATAATCCACCACGCGGGCCCAGTGCGGATTGGTACTGGTAGATGTCAAGAAGTCTTCGATTTTTTTGATTCCAAGACATGCCGGTTTCCTCAAGGTGTTTTCCTTCAGAACACCGTTTTGAGAACAGCGGTGATGAAATAAGATACACAAAGTAATGCGCCTGCCTGGGTTCGAACCCATAACTTACTGTTCGTAAGTCGGGTCCGGCACAACTGGCTGGGCCACAACTGCTCACTACCTGTGAAGTTTTAAATAAACGGCAAGCAAAAGGATATTTTACTACTTATTTAGGTATATAATTCGTAAAAATGCAAAAATATTAAACAAATGAATGGACAGGTGCAGGCCGTGCAGGTGCAGTTCAGTCAGAACTGGATGGAGGGAGCAGCAGCAGCTGTACATGCAGGTTTACGATACCTACCTAAGTGAAAGGAGTAGAGAGACGACTTTCCCAGGAGTGGGACAGAGAAGACTACATTATTAAAAAGGAAGTTAGATAGAAATTACTACCAGCCATCGTGAATCGTCACTGGGTACATTCCACAGTACCCAAACTTTTTAAAATCCCACCCCTGACCATAATCCCGCCGCGCCATTGCTACTGGTCTCCGTTTAGTTTTACACAGTTGTTGTGATATTGAATCAATAAAAATATTGCGTTGAGATTAAGTTAGAAGAATTACAGAATTACATTTTTACGATAATGATATCCAATATTTTGTTTATTCAAATCATGAAAAGTTAAAATTGTTTACAAAAAATAATCTTAACGTTGAAACGAAACGCTTTTGACATTGACATCGCTTATCAGTCCGTCGGTCGATTATTTTATTTACGCAGAGCAGTAAATAATTTATAAAGAAAACAGTGTTTAGACTAAATAAAACTATATAAATACATAATGAGCGACTTGCTGGATGAAGACTTGGAGTTCCGTGGCGGTACCCTGCAGCTGTCGACGGATACCACCGCGGCGGAGAACTCAGAAAGTAATCGTACTAATACTACGGATAATACGGCGAGAAGGAAACCCCCGACTAGTGTTAATCCCTCGGTGTTGTCTGGTGCAAATTCCTTGACCTCTTCCACATCTTCCTTTGCCGGTATGTTTGGAAAGTTTTATGATAAAGCACATTCCATGTCGGATGATTTTTTGATGGCTCAAACAGAGGTAAAAATAAGCTTTCATAGTCTGTATTCAAACATATTTAACGTAAACAACATACTATTTATGGCACCAAGGTGAACAAATTGACGTAACTATTAAATTCATTATTTCCCTATACGGAATAGAACTAATCCATTAGCTGGAACAGGTACCTACTTACTTTATTATAAGGTTAATAAGATTAAAATTTATTCATGTTCATACTATCATCGAAGGACTTTCCACACTATGGACTTGGACTATAACATGAGAACTTTTAATACAGATGCCAGAGGATCTGAGGATCAAGCAAATGCTCCTGCAGCAGCTGCAGGAACTACACCCACAGACATACATGCTGTATTTCCTCGCTATGATGTGCCCTTTGACAAAGAGAACATTAAAGACTTCTTCACTTTCCGAAAGGGAGTAGTTGACACCGCTATACAGGAGTGTATCACTGCACTGTTGTTCCCTGAAGATGGAGAGTACTTGGGATCCTGGCTTTTGACAGAGTAAGCATGTTTTCATACTTTACTGGATTGATCAGACAGATGTGTTGCTGAGAAGTTTGTTCAGACCTTAATGTTTAATTTGATTTTTATTATCAAAAGTACTGCTTTTAAGCTTGAAGATACAAAATATAATGACTTTTGTAATTTACATGATTTGGCAACAAACTACCTTATAAAAAAATTGTTTTTACAGTTGATTCGGCGATATTGTTATCATATCTGAGTAGGTACTGCAAATATTATTAATTTTGTAAGCGAAAAACTTCTGGTTGGAGTATTTTTCCTTATTTCCATATTATTCATAATGTTATGGTACAATATGGATAATATCAGCCTGCCATAATCCCACTGTTGGGGTGCAGGCCTTCCCTCTCTGAGAGGGATTGAGCCAGCCCAATGATGGCTGGTGAATGTCATATTTAGTTTTCAGTTACTCTTCCCTTATAAAAAAAAAATCAATTTCCAGAATAACTCTATGGGATAACGAAAAGGAGAGGATTGTTCTCCTCACTTCAAGGCTGGTAATGACAATTAAGTATGACTTCATTGCCATGAAGCAGCTGGAATTCAAGAAGACGTACTTGGATGATTTGGACACTATTGTTATTGGAGAGCTGGTCTATCCACCCTCATCTTTAGTACCGTAAGTATTACCATAGTAAGTACCATATTTAAGCCCACCTTATTATAAGTAAGGATGAGAAAAAAAGATCTTCATTTATATACTGTATCCTAAACCAATACCCAAAGATTCAGGGAAAGTTATCTAATGCAAACTGAGCAAAAATTATACTTAAAATATTGTTAACATAAAACAACAAAACAAAACATGAAACTGGTTTCGTATTTTTTGTAAAATTTAAATATAGAAAATCTGAATAAACAAAAAAACTTGATAGTTCTTGCTTGTTATTGACTAATAACTGGTTGTTCTTGTGATATGTCTAGAACTCTAGAATATGACATTAGTATAATTTGATATTGACCACAACCTTTGTTGCAAACAATGGATTTTATCTCTTAGTATAAATACCTATTTTTATAAATGCATCTGATTAAAATGACTCAATAGTACAATTTTTCCCAAACAACCTTGAACCTAATGCTTTAGCGAAAAAGTTGAAAATGTATTCAAAAAGGCAGATTGAAGTACCTTGATGTGATGGCATCTGTAAGAATATTTCTTAAGGAAAACATAAATCACAAAATCCTGTAAGGGTAATGCAGTGGTGTACCTATTAAACTTTCCACAATCAGCCCGTCATATTTAAGTCACAAAGGGGCGAGCCTATTGCCATCAACCAGGCACATATCCAGGATACTGCTATTGAGAAAATTGTAGGTAACTGAAAAACCCAAACACAAAAATAATTAAAATATTGCAGACTTATCTTGTTATCTAAATTTTATCATTGCATTATCAAATTGAGTGTCATGGACCTATCACAATATAGATAATGTAATCTTTGTTCATGGACCTTATTTGAAAGAAATGATGTAACAATTTCTTTAGAAATTTGGTAGAATGGGTGCATATTGCAGGCTGTACTGTAATTGCATCATGCAACCTGCAGACTATAAATGGGGCTGGAATAGTTTTGATAGTTACCTTTAGTGAACTGACCTCAAACAAAAATTTAATAAAAGAAGAAAAATAAAGATAGTATGGTGTACGTTACAAAATACGTCATGTTAGTTAAAATCGCATTCTATAAATGAGTACGTAATGATTTGAATATCCATCTGTTAAAATCGATTATCATAAAATAATGGCAGGCTTAGAAAAGCCATTTCAGGTTGGTACAGATATCCCGAGTAAAAGTACGCGCTTCGGGAACCAACACTCTTTGATCTTTGGAAATACGTATGCACAATGACGTAATCTAATATCGAGATCCTTCTGTAGAGGGTCAACGTCAAAGTCAAAATTATTTATTTGCAACAAATGTGGTACAAAAGATGTTAAAATAATAATTATGTAGTGCAATGACATATTTCGCCATAAAGTTGGCATGCAAACATTAACTATGATGCTTAGTTCAACACACAGTACCTGTGTCACTTAAGGATGTTCGTACTAACACGGAAACACGCAGGTATTATCGAAGCGCATACTTTTCCCGGTTTAACTGTAGGTCCTTTAAGGTCCCTAACCCATGTGATGATACACAGTCGTCTGAACGGCATCGCATCCGGAGTCACGACGGTCGTGAAAGACTGCGTGATAGACCGGCTGTGCCGCCGACCCACGCACGAAGACCTGGAACACCAGACCAGCAGACTGTTCGATCCCAAGTATTTTATTTTTGAACCTAGGTACCTTTCAGTTGCTGTAGGATACACTAAACGTTGTTGGCTTCTTTTGGGTTAATTTCGTATTTATATTTGCGTAGCTTGATGTAGAGAATGTATTTGTAATATAGTTTAAGTTTCTTTACTTAACGCTAACTTATTTTACGCCAGTTCTATTGTCTAAATTTTTGACACTGATGCTCGTTTTCTTAGACATCTAAATAAATGCCTAAATAAAAGCAAACAGACATCCAACTGACTCCAACAGTGAGGGATTAAAAGTAAACATAAAAGTCTATAAAAACTTAATCAACTAATAGATTTTCCATTTGTCTGGCTGTCCTCATTTATTAATGGTGTCTTCATCCGTTTTATTATGTAAAATTAATTACAAATGGGTAATTCATTTATTAATAATCCAGAGGAAGAGATATTGCGAATGCAACGATTTTTCTCGATTAGCTCTGACCACAATAAGATATTTTTTCCCGTCTACAACAATATAATTATGTTCGAGTTGACAAAGGTACCGCTTCATCGTGTGGTTAGTGCCTACCACTAACCATAAAGTCATTTAAAAATATTCTTCTAAAGTTTTTGCGCTTTTGTAATTGTATCGATGTTGTAAAATTAGAAAGTAGACAGTAAAGCTTTGTATTTATAAGGCATTAATGGTCTTGGGCAAAATGGGCGTAAGTCCAACAGGATTGAGATATTATTCATTATTATGACGCTTCACGTAGCTAAAGAAACGCTGTTGCGAACGAGGGCCGTATTTATTTTTCTTTGTACTCCTATCTTAATTAATTATTATTGTATTTTATGTCGGATACATTGAGCGGACCACCATTGTAAGACGATTCACGACGGTCATGGGACATAACTTTATTAGTTTTGGCATTACTTTTAATTATTTTAACTACCAAGGTCTAGCTATTGGTAATTATTTTGATTGTAAAGCATGCGATATTTTCTAAATGGCAAACAAAACAACGAATGGCAATAACCTAATATTTTTAATTACACTAATGTTATTTACAATTTAACTTTCTTATATACAAACTTTGTAAAACATGCATGTCTCTAGTTGCAATAGTTAAGATTATTATAAACAATAAATTGTTTTAGTTTTATTAGTACTTAGTCTTCGATCATACTTAGTAGCTGCTTTTTATTTCGCTTTGTCCGTATTTCCCTAGACATTTTTTTCTGAAAAAGACAGTAAAGGTACAAGTTGGTAGCCGACTGCATGCAGCAGCAGCAGACGACGTGTCGCAGTGGCACTACTGGTGTCTACGTATTTCTATGAAATTTCCTCTGTAGTTAGCGACATGAAGCTAGCGACGCGTCGTCGAGCGGCAGACGCACGTGTCGTCCGACCGCAGATCAGTAGTGCCACTGACGCCGGAGCAACGACACGTCGAGCGTGTTTAGAGTTATTGACTAATAGTTATTTGCAGTCGGGTTCGAAATCATGACTGCAGCGACATGACGCAACGACGTGTCGTGACGACATGTCGTCTGCTGCTGCTGCGTGCAGTCGGCTACCAACTTGTACCTTAAGAAAACATTGCCTTGTGTACTTAAACACTGTGATGTAAAAATCGAGTTCGACGATGGGGTCAAAAGAGTTTAAAAAATTTCCGCAATGGTATGCATTTTGCGGGGTGAAAACATGCAACAGTATGCACTAATATCTTTTGCTGCGTGGCCGAAATCGCAGAAAATATCTTCTGTTTTTTAATCAAATCCCTTTATGGCAAACTTGTAGTACAGGGATTTGAATAATGTTAGAAAATATGAAACATGCACCTTATAAGGACGCTGCATAATAAATTAACAAAATTACTTACATTTAACATTATGATTTATAATTATAATAATACCCCCACCACCAGAGAGCGCCACCTGCGCGGCGTGCGCCTGATGTGGAACAAAGGTGAGCCGGTGCCCCTCAAGACCGTGTGGAACCCCTTCAGCCAGGACGTGCCCTTCATCACATACGCCTCGCATCCCATCTTCTGGCATAAAGGTGAAGGTGATATGTAAAACTTTTTGGTATCTATATGTGTTTTGTGTGTGTTTTAGCCTGTAGTTTATATATCATTTACAACACCACATAAACATGAACATAGATATCAGACGTTAAGCAAAATCATACCTACATACATAAAGTCACGCCCTTTTCCTATGGAGGGAGACAAAAACCACAGAACAACACCTGCTACGATCCTTACATACTTCTTTTGCCGCGTCCACATTCATACATCTGGTCATACACGCACTCCAGTTGCGATTATGTACTACGCCACTTTTCCTTTCTGAAGAACCTCACCAATAAGGTCAGTGTATGTCTTTCTAGGGTGTCCCGTAGTTGCCACTGACATCTGATAAATACCGCTGCATGAGTTTGTCTGAAATTCGGTCCAGAGAGCCATTCTTCTTTATTTGTGGTTAGCGCCTTACCCAGTATCAGAGTTTCTATGCCGCCCATGGGCCTCTGACTTGGCTTTACATTGAGGCCTGCTCGTTTCCTCAAGATATTTTCCTTCACCGAGGCAATTGCACACAACATGCTCCTGGTAGAATCCGAAAAATCAGATGAGAGCTATTATTACTCACACCCATATTCATCGCTGACGCCATTAATTTTCAGAGGGAACCGCCGAAGAAAAATCAACCTACGACATGGAAACATTCGCGGTGAAGATACAAAGAGCAGTGGAGAACATGACGTCATCAGCTTGCTGCATACACCACTCTCCCATAGTTATCCAGAGTTACGTGGGAGTCACCTCGTTACTACACAATAAGACTGGCATGGGGTTCTTCAAAGTCAGGGGAAAATTCAGCTTCTAAGGTATAAACCCTTTAAGGAATATCATTATTATGTTGAAATTGGGCTGTTGAGTACAACGCAGAGATTTAAAACGTTAAATTTGAACTACTTTGTCAAAAAAATGCTAGTCTTGTGTCGCTCACACGTGCGGAAAATCCATATCGTTTATTCGGTATGTGTGAGCTAATCTCTCAATCTAATTCTTTTACCTGCGATCTTAGTGCGGTGAGGGCACGTCTAATGGTTATGGAACGTTAAATCTTTGATATGAAAACGATGTTATAAAATATGACGGTAGTTAGATAAATAAAGGCTGGGACTTTGTTATGTTCATGAGCTAGAGTTTCTTAAAGAAGGCGTAACATAGATGGCCTGAAGATTAACTATTAAATCCGTTAATGGTGTTAAAATTATAATTATGCGAACCTCGGCTTTCTGGTTCGCTTAGAAATGTATGAACTTAATCGTTTTGTTCGCTAGAAAAAAGTCAAGATATAAATATTCTCAATTTAACATAATATTATCTAGTTATGATTCAAAGGCTGTTGAGTCTTTCGTAGGAGTGTCGTGGTCATTAGTAGATTCTTTTATTTTTATAATAAATGTTCTTGCTCTTGACCGCAATCTTGCCCTAAGGGCAGAGATGAGGTTGACGATGGAACGAACTTACCCAGAAGAAGCCTATTTACTCGCGACTTAAATAGATTGGGGTTATATTACTTCCTCTTTGGGAAGTAATCTGGTCTCATTAGTAAGATTGAGATCTAGCTGTGGTCGCGCCATCTATAATTCGATATTAACGGTTTTCCGCATAACTAAATGAATAAATGAACTGAATATAGCAAAGTTCTAGTTTACGAGTACTTAATCGATACTAATAATATTGTTAAATTACGTACATAATGATTCGTATGTTAAGCCTTATTATATAATATATTACTGGAAGCAAAGCATCTTGTGACTGGTTTAACGCGCATTCAAAGAATAAGCCTTGCCAAAGGGCTTATTAGCTCACTTTAGAAAGAGGGTAGGATAGAAAAGAGTTGTATAATTGTTTTAGACTACGAGTTCAAGCCGCGATATGCGCACGCGCCCAAGGAGATGCCTTTTTGCACGTTGTGTTATTAGTTTTTTGAGCGTTGCTATAGTCGGCCTAATAACTTTATGTCTTCACCACCTTAAAGTCACAAATTTACGACCGCGATAACTGACGGCCTGTCACTTTTCACCCTTATGCCCTTAGTAATAAGGGTGAAAAGTGTCAGACCGTCAGTGAACTCTAACGTCACCATAAAACGACAAGGTCTATTTGTCTTTGTGATAGTTAGAAATTTTCAACCATAGTAAAGTGTCAACGTTAGTTTATCACGTTTAGATAAATAAGCCTGCCCAACAATCGTGGGTTACAATAAGTGCAGAAACTAAAAAAGATTATAAACACGGCTGCGTGCGTAACTAACTAAAAGGGACATTAACAGAAAAAAATGCTTCGAAAATTCGTGTGTGTGAATTATTTGCTTGTGATAATCTATAATTTAGTCAATACTTTAACCCCTTTATAGTTGTATAAAATACATAAACATGCGCAGGATGGTGTAAAAAAAAATGTTAAAAAACATTACTGTTCTTTCCTTTATAATTTAAAATTGGAAACTAATTATTAAATCAAAATATAACGTTGTTCATATAATAAACATTTCTGATTACTAAATTATCTTTCAAGTAATTTATTTTTAATTTAATAAGGACTTTCGAAGGCGCCGAAACCGCATATGGATGAATTCTATGTACGAGTATGTAGTATGTACAGACCCCAACATATCAAGCTACAAACCAACAAATCAGGAAACCTCTAGAAAACTCCCCTTCCTCTGCTTTACAGGGGATATATTACTAACTTTTTATGATTTTTTGACATTTTTTAAATTACGGGAAATATAGCGATAATAACCCCTCCTTTTGGGCTTCGCCGCAGTCACATAAAAAAATCGGTGATTTTTTGGTGACATGCGAGTTAATGTGGTCTATATATTTTTGTTGTTTCTCGTTTCGGTAGCCTTCAGAAGAGATTTTTGAATGAGATTGCCTAGTTATAAAGCGTTAAGCTTGTTCATCGTCTCATAGAATATGGTAAAAGAAATACTTATAAAATGTTGTATATGAGTAAGTGATAAATAATAGTCTCAAAATAATGAAATTAGAAAAATAATATTAAATAGCGTATCGTAGCTTTTGCATGTCATATACTAAACATACAATAAACATAACATCACGCCTGTAATCCCCGAAGGGTTAGGCAGAGGTGTACCTAATAGTGCATCCACAGAAACTTAAACTACATTTAGTTATTATCAAAAGTTTGTAGTCACAAGTCCATAGAGATAAGCTCTATGTGGTCCATATTACGAGACATCACTATCTTAATCTTATGTACTAAAAACAAATGTAAGAATTCTAAAATAAAGTATGTAGTCTCTCCAAGATACAATGACGTTCAGCGTGCCCTACTAAATGCCCTACTATGACGTCTTAAATTAGTCCTAACTTATTCTTAATCCAGTGTGAAAAAGAGATGGCGCTAGACACCCTGTATAGTTCTGTCTCGTGTTCACACTGGATTAAGAATAAGTTAGGCTTAGGACTGTTTTAAGACGTCATAGTAGGGCCCCAGGTACACGGAAAAATAAACGTGAAAATAATATAACATAGCTAAGTGTAGCTAGTGTAGTACGACTGAAGGAATTGGGCTAGTGTTGTTCGTTGGGTCAGTCGATATCGATAAATTATAGCACTGTTAATATTGATATTTGTTATTACTTAAAATAATTAATGTATGGACCTATTTATTTATTTTTAAACTCTATTATAAATATGAAATTACAGAAATAATTGCATTTATTTGGTTGCTCATGTATTTAGTCATAAAATATTGTTGTTGTTATCACATTTTCAAATAATAATATGTAGTTAGATATTATGTTCTTTAAATTAGTATCTGGTGTTGTAGTATAAGTTTTGCTCAGAAATAATGTGATTATTATGTATGATTTACCTTGAATTATATTCTGAGACAAGCAGTAATTATCTTAGTTGATTGTCATAAAGATCCTATGGCAATACTTTTGATGTTCGCTGTTTCTAATTCACACAACTAGCTATGTTGGGCTCGATTTAAATTTGTTTATACAATCGTTTTTAAATGGTTTCTATATTCTTGATTTTAATATATTTATATATGTTAGTTATACAAAGTTAGATTATAAAGTACCTGCTTCTATATTTACCAATAGGTTATGTGCTTAAAGTTTATGTAAATATACTTTATATAAATTATATTCAGTTGATGTTACACTAAGGGCGCATTTTACTGAGCTGAACGCGATCAGCATATCTGAACCGCGTTTAATATAAATATTAGTCTGTGTAAATATTCAATAGCAATGATGACATTGACGTTGATCTCGGCTGTCTTTTGCAGATGTTTGACAATCATTACAGCCCCCGTAGCATGGCGATTCTATCTCTATTCTACCAAGAATAGACAAAGATTTGTCCATACAATTTGACATGAAACCTTGCTACAATCTGTCATTTTGTCGATTCTTCAGTCGACAAACCCGTTTCTTCGGTGGTCATGCTAAGCCGGCTGGTAGTCAGTGGCCCTAAAAGTCTGACGACCACTGGGTACCAAGTAACCAAGGGATATCGTATTACCCTGTACTAACTTAGTTGTGGACTTGTGGAGGTCAGATCGGTAGTCGCATCATGTAAAACACTTGTGTTCATCTGCACCGGTTAGTTAGACTGGAAGCCGACCCTAATGTAGTTGGCTAAAGATACTAAAGGCGGATGATGATGAATGATGACACAGGTGTGCTAATCGCATTTAGTTTCATTGTGAAATTCGCCCTAACTATGTAGTTAGTTATATATAATGTGCTGTGTTGTATATAAATATAATTTTCACTTCTCTCGCTCTAAAATTCGTCTTTATGTCGTGCGTAGGCGACATAAAGTCGCGTTTTATGCTCTAGAGCATAAAGTAAAATCTTCGTCGAAGATCAAGGTAATCGGCACAGGTAATCGACCCGACAGCCACAGCAACAACTTCATAGAATAACCTCTTTAATTTAATTCGTTTCGCTAGTATTCTAAGAACAAGGGATTACTGCTTTTCATTACGAATACAAGGAAAGTTGATGGGAATAGGCTTCCCCTAATTACCTAAATCGCTTGATGGCAATAGGCTTGTTCTTAATTAGGTTGGTTGATGGCAATAGGCTTGCTCCTAATTACATCATTTGATGGGAATAGGCTTACTCTTAATTACATTAATTGATGGCAATAGGCTTGCTCTCAATTACCGAAATCAGTGGATGGCAATAGGCTTGCTCCTAATTACATCGGTTGATGGCAATAGGCTTGCTCCTAATAAGATTGGTTGATGGCAATAGGCTTTTCCTAATTACATCGGTTGATGCAATAGGCTTGTCCCTAATTACATCAGTTGATGGCAATAGGCTTGCTCCTAATTACATTGGTTGATGGCAATAGGCTTGGTCCCAATTACATCAGTTGATGGCAATAGGCTTGCTCCTAATTACATTGGTTGATGGCATTAGGCTTGCTCAAAATGTTTTTATAACTGAGCAGTATGAGTAACGCTATTTAACGACATAAGTCAGGTGTTATGTCAAGTTTCCTACTGAAAAAAAAAAGTTATTTGTGGCGGGAACCATAATTATTTTTACAATATTTACAAGTTGCTGTTGCATTTCCTCGCAATCGAAGTGAAAAGTAGAGTGTAAAACTCGTCCATAAAACCCATTTTACTCTCTACTTTATATCCATCCTCGCTCGCAAGCTCGCATCGGATGGATAAACGTCTCGCGCAAAATGGTGCGTTTTATGCACTTGGTGTACAATCTACTATTGTAATAAAGACTGTCGAAGGTCTGAAGTTAATAAATTAGATACTTACATTGATATATTTTTGGAATGTGTTAGTGCGGTTATTAATAATGTTAGATTGCGGTGTGCTGTTTAAATAATAAATAATGTATTTTCGAACGTAATTCCGTTAAAATAACAACTATTTCGATTAGTACGCATATTTATAAATTATGTATGCTGTATTAGAAGGGCTCGAAGATTAATGAGATTCAAACTAAATAGGAATTAAATGGAATAAGGATTGAATTAATTAGGTTTTGAAAGGTTCATTATTAGCATTTTTTTACTTAATTAATAATTAAGATTTTGCAGTACGTTTTTTATTATTTTATTGATAAAGTGATCTGTATCGCTTAAAAAAATGCTTTGGTTAGGAAATTCAAATATAATAAAGTTATAAGTGAAGGACAAACAAAAATACTACGGTACCTATATTAAAAAAATACTCTTTACATAACTGGTTCTCATGTAATATTTAATAAATTAAATGTTTTAGTGAAATGTATTAACAGTTCGATGTTTTCGGTGTATAACCACGATTTAAGTGTGCTTGTCACTACGTTTTGGAATAAGCAACTTAAGTACTTTGAAAAGTTATTATTCCTTGTGACAGGCACTCTAGCTTCTTCTTTCTGTTGTTTTTTTTTCGCAAGTACCTGTAATGGTCTAATTAAAAAATATTGCTTTGAGTTTGATTATAAATTCAATTTTTAAATGCCATTTAAGAAGGAATATAACAAAGTCAAACTTTACAAACTGTTTTCTTTTTTATACTGAAAACGATTTATGTAGGTACTTAAACATTTAATTAGTAATTAAATAACACCAAACGAAATATTTTTAGTGCGTTCATGTTTTGCAGGCCTACGTGAGGAAACACAGGATATATTTTAAATATTTGCATCCAGTAGCCAATAAAAAATACACCTTGTGTCTATCGTGATAAGGTATATTTTTTATTAGTGAGTGAGTTGAGAAGTCACTATTCGCTAAGTTAGCATTACAATAAAAAATGGAAACTTAGTAACAGTAATACTATCACATCTTTTCACAGAAAACTTTATATTTACACATTTATATACCATATTATAATAATATCTATACAAATAATATATAATATATGTTGCTGTTTGTGTACTCGTAAAGTTTTGACCTTCGTGTCAATGAATTTGTCTTATTACCTTTAACTATTAAATATTTGAATCATAATGGCATGTAGTTTTATTAACATCACACACACCTACATCACAAGAAGTATAAAAAATATATAAGTCGTTTGGGAAACATGGAAAAGATCACTATATTACGATTAGAAATCATAGTAGCAATAGTATATTGATGCAGGTACAGTTCAACCAGAAAAAGTAAATGCTTCGCAATTCGCGGCTCACATCGTATGAGAACACACAATTTGAAAACAAGAAGGATAGAATATTTTTTTTTTAAATGCTGCTCTACCTATGATGGTGAATAAGAACAGAAAGTAGGTATATGAAAATCAGATAGGGGAAAGCGCAAGGATGGAACGCGAATTTCAAATTTTCTTAAATTGCTAAAAACTTAGATAAATTGGAGTTTCGCGTGCTACCTTAAGGGCTCCGTCCGTTCCGGGCTAGTATAACAAATCAAAACACATTACAGAAACTCGTTCTCACTCCAGTTGGCAGGAAAATAACAATTATCCCAGAAAGATTCTTCGAAACTAAGTTTGGGATCATTTTCATCGACTCTAATTTCCCTGACGTATCTTATGTTTTCCATCCACGATAGATCATCGACCACATTTTCATTGTAAATCGGTAGTAATTCGTTTTTCTCTGTAATAGCAGGAGTATTTTCTTTATTCATTTTACGACCTCTAAATACTCTTTTAGTTTTCGGTTTAGTTTCATTTTCATCTATAATTTTCTTCTTCCGTGGACCTCTTTTCTTTTTTGTAGTTATAGAATTTTCTGGTATAATAGCTGTGCTGTTTACGACTATTTTTGAATTTTCAGTAGCAGCATTTGGTTGATTTTCTTTCTCGACTGCGTTAAATGTTATGGTTGGTACTGGGTTCAAGTTAGCTTTATTTTGAACTGTGACTGGGATCACAACTTTACGAATCTGGGATGGTTGTGTTATATAGTTAATGTATTTCGATGTATATCTGGAATCATTGATTGCGCATGTTCTGTTCGAATCGTGCCGTTGTCTTTGAGTTTCAGGAATATTATTGGTAGGAAGACGAAATATATGAGATGAGATGGTATTTTCCTTTTCATTAGAAGTGATGAATGGTTTGTTGTAAGTATTGATTTCTTTGAAAGGCTCTTTGTTTTGGGTTATTATATTTTTTTTGTTAGTGGTAGCAAATATATTAGTATTTCCAAATATTACTGGTTTGTTTGCGACACTAGCAGTTTTCATTGTTTTATTAGGCTCAATAAGAGAAACGGTCTTACTGTTTTGTATTTGACCAATACCGCCAGCTTTCATTATGTCTATAGCTTTTTCTTTGTCGCCTAAATTACCAACTGATTTACCAGTAGCAGCTCCGTGCGAAACAATATTCATCTCATTCTGTTGAATTTGCTCAACACCTTCAAAGTTATGAAGTATATTTTGGGAACAATCTACATCAGAAGCTGTTATATTCAGCGGGTCTCCAGCATCTCTCAGAGACAGACTAGACATTTCTCTATGTATATCCGCTTCCACAGTTATTCTAGAATTTGCGTTATCTGTTGTAGTAGGACTGGTATCATTATACATTAAATCATCATCACTTATATTGGAAAGGTCTATTATTTTAACATCTTCATTGGCTACCGTGACATTTAAAAGCCCTGCTTCAGGTATTTGAGTAAATTGAGTCCTATCTTCATCAGGTATTGAGTATACTGGTGATATGGAACCTGCAAAGCCGCCAGTGTCTTGGATGGCCGAGGCATTTTGTATGATGTGATCGACAGTTCCTAGTTCTTGGTGGTCTAGAATTATTGCTTTCATGCAGCGAGTTAGTTTTTCAATAACCTGCAAAAAAACTGATGAAAATGATAACGTTTTTATTAAATGTTCTTTGGAAATGGAGGAAGTATTATTTATAATGGAATGAGCTAGTCTATTAGTATAACATAGTATAATGATCTATCTGAAAAAAAAAACCCGGAAGCACAAACAGTTATGTACTTTTTTACAATCAGTAGTCTTATCAGTCATATGGGTTTACGCAAAGCGTCATAAAAACTATTAAAATACGTAGAAAAACTCTACAAGCATATCAACAAACGCAATTTAGCTATAAATTAATAGGGAAAATTAATTTAATGCATAATTCCAAGAAGATCTAGATATGAACGCCTCTGAGTTTCCGTTCGGAAACAGCGCCGGCGCTTGTGGGTATCACATCCATGTCCTATGTCAAAAGGATGATTCTGAAGTCAAAAGGCATGTTTATCACACTTTATTATTTATGTTTAAGAATTTTGGGAAGAATACACACGTTAAGCCGTTGCTCCCGGTAGCCATATATTGATCTTTGGCAATCGGTAATCGGTGTCCTGAAAATCTGACAACCAGTCTTACCAAAGGGCTAATAATATTACCCAGTAACCCCCTAGGCCCTTTTGGCATTATTCATTGTTAATTTTTAAGGTATTTTTGCCAAATAAACACAATTTTCTTTCTTTCAGTACTAACTGGGTTGTGAAGTTCATAGACAGTCGCTCCATGTAAACCACTGGTGTTCAGCTTTAATCTGGTTCGACTTGAAGCCTACCCCAACATAGTTGGGAAAAGGCTAGGTAGATGATGAGTTTTAAGGAGAATGATGTCTGTGTAACTTGTATTAGAACACAGCTGATAATATTTTTTTTTTGTTTTAAAACGTTGCCCCACACTAGGAATTCTCCTGTATCGTGGGTGCGTTCACAAACATTTAAAGTCACATACACAAACACACCCAGACCCGAAACAACTATCTGTAGGTCATACAAATATTTGTTCCGTGCGGGGATCGAACCCGCGACACGCAGCGCAGCAGTCCAATCGCTCAGCCACTGCGCCAACCGTGCCGTCAAATATTGATTGCATGCTATATGACTGACAAAGACTCCTCCCGCTCTGGGATACCGCGGCCTCGACACAAAGGGCTTAGAAGGAACATGGGTGGTTTTTAGTCAGTAGAAGTCTGACACTTCTACCGCTCTGCTCAGAGCGGGAGGAGTCATGTCATAATTCCCCCCCCCTTCACCCCTCAAAAAGGTATTAATCCAAATCTAGGCGTTTATTTTAAGGGTTATTGACATGAATGAATGTTTGGTAGATTTTTGCAAGGAGAATTGTACCGCTACAGACTATCAGTCGGTCTGTGTCACCGCTGTTTATCGCTTACCCGGGGGCTGTTGCTAAGCTAGTAGTATCTACTTTGTATTGTATAATGCTAATTTGGCTAAGTTGATAAGTAAAAAAACTGGACACAATAAACGTTTAATGTGCCTAATACCTACCTATCTCAGTAGATAGGTAGGTACCTATTAGGCTAAATAACACTGTATCTTATTAACTATGTAATGATTATAGGTTAATAGTGGCAAGCAGAGGCAGATTGGTTCCCTTTACAGGAAAGGTGGTGTTGGTGCAAGATAAGGCGGGGACCCTTAGGTACTACCGAGTTCACTGACGGTGTACCACTTTTCACCCTTATGCCCTAAGTAATAAAGTTAAAAATGGTCAACCGTCAGTGAACTCACACAGGTTATGCCACACCTCTCTTGCCCGTCGTGAGCAACTACCTGCACACTCCAAGACTTGAATGAAGCAAACGGCAAGGCTATCCAGATTATACGTACTGGTCGGATAAAATCTGAATCATTGATTCGAGGATTCAATTATTCATTCAAAGAACTTGGGTGGTTTTTGGTCTGTAGAAGTCTGACACTTCCATCCGCTCCGCCCAAACCGGCAGGAGTCATTTGGTGAAATCTTACCCTCCAAAAAAAGCAGCACCCCAAAGACTAATCTATCTTATCTCATGTGCTTGTAATAGCATCAGGAATGCGCCTTGACCTGCAGGCCAGGGCCCCGAGTCTGCTATTCAATAGTGTCAGAATGGTCTATCATTGATCTCATAATTGTTGATTCTACTTGTCAAAATCAACAATTATGAGATCAATGATAGACCATTCTGACACTTGAATAGCAGACTCGGGGCCCAGTTTCTTCACCTTTATCATTGTTCCACCTCTACAGTGGGAAATTAATTATCATTTGCCTAGCCTTTTGCCTAACTATGTTGTAGTCGGCTTCCAGTCTAATGATGTAGCTGAATACCAGTATTTTATATGGCGCGACTGTCTAACTGACCTCGACAACCTAGTTAGTACTGGGTAAGACTGGGTGGCAGACTATTGGGCCACTGACTATCTTTCGCGACTGTCAATGATTTACAAATGCCACCCGGAAGAAACGGTTTAACGTGCAATTCGAGGGATGGAGGAAACTCGATATGTAATGTATGGTCACCTATCCATAAACCGACCTTGGCAAGTGCAGCTTAACTCGCGCGGCTGTTATTATTAAGCCAAAAAACTTATAAAATGTATTCCTACCTGCAAGGACCGTTCATCTCCGCTACATTGTAGTTTATACGAGGAGACTTCTCTTGCATATTGTTCTGCCTCATCTACTGAGATCGGCTTTAGTTTATAAACGCAATCGTCCACTTTGAGGCTTATTTCCATCAGTCTTGCAGTTATGATTTGTTTCTGTAACAAGTTTATAAGATTTTCTTTTCAGAATCAGGGTTATTATCTAGGTACCTCAAAAACAGCTGCTATAAATGGTTTCTCCTAAGTATTTCTCTGTCGGCACAGACGAGTGTGCGAGTTATTATTACGAGTAAATACATCGATAAGCATACTTATGTAGGTACTGAATACAAATGTTTGGTCGAGTGTGACTTTGGCGTAACGCCCAAATACACAAAAGTCACTCAATTATAAGTTGCACTTAAATCTCGTGCTGTCTTTGTTACTTTAACGCAGAGTGACAGAGATAGCAGGAGTTTTGAGGGTTACTTATAATTGAGTGACGTTTGAGACTATTCTATAAAACCAATGCTAATGAAGTTGAGCGACAATAAGATTTCAACACGATTTCAATACCTACTTAAATGTAGGTACCTACGAACCTGACATGTATTGGTATAGCTAAATAGGTAATAGGTATAATTATGTAAGTAGGTAGGTACCTATCAAAACTACGGACACGCGAGAAATAAATAAAAAACCTAACATAAAACTACTTGACGAGACGTTTTGAATAAATACAATAAAAAGGTTTAGTGGATTTATCCACCGCCAAAAGCTTAGCTCAGACTGCTTTTCATTATTTTTCTGTAAAGTATTGTTACCAGTTCTTCATTCTTACCTCTTTCTTATTTCGGGACCAAGACGTATTCCTTTTTTTAGGCATTTTGTTAGTTTCTACGCAATGAAATTGGTTGGTCACGAATTTAGTTTGGCGCTCTTTTTGAAAAAAGAATGATCTTTTTTTTTATTACGCTGCTATAACTTTTTTTTTTAATTTGCTTGTTTGTAATTGGTGATGCATATTCTTACAGCATGAAACTCAATTCAGTTCCCATTTTACTATTACGCAAATCCTGCAATTGTTGATAACTTTTCAGTTATCAGGAGGATGATTTCAGAGTATCCTGTGTTATATAAACTGAAGAGAATATACCGCAAAGCCATTCGGGAGTCAGTTTGCTCGTGTCATCGGACACGACAACTGTGGTTTATTACAACTTTAATTCATGGATAATACATTACAATAAAAATGTATTTGGTAACTCAAGCAATTATTTTGCTACTAGCAACATGTCTCAGCAATGCTGGATATGGGATTCCGGCCTCATCTATCGATCCATATGGGTAAGTTTCTTTTATCTTTTATATTCAGTCTGATCTGTCCCACTGCTGGCCTTTATTTAATTTAAAAAAAAAACGAGGCTGTAGCACTCAATCTATTTTCACGTCATTTGTTTTTGCCCACCCAGTAAAATTTAAAACGAAAAAAAAAATAGGCTGTATTGTTTCACACCTTTGACACCGACAACCGAGTTTACCTACTTCCCAATTTATGAATCTGGGAAACTTAAAAGATAATATGTTCTGGTATATATTTTGAATAATCACAGTACACACTTTCATATTTTTTCTTTTTTTTTAAATTGAAATAAGTAAAAATATCTAGGAGTTAATAATAATTAATAATAATTTAACTTTCATAGACAATCGGACGTGCAAGCCCCAGCTTACGTACCACCATATTTGAAGAACCAACGGTATGGCACTAAAACCGGTTATAGTGCGACCAAAACCGGGTACAGTGGTACTAAAACCGGTTACAGTGCAACTAAGACCGGGTATTCGGCAACCAAGAATGCTTATGGAACTAAGAACAAATATGCAGAGAGTCAAACTTGGAATTCTGGTTACGGAGCTGCGTAAGTACCCCATTTTATTACTTGCTTGAATTTGATCAAAATAATCAGCGGTGCCTACATTTTGATACAGTAGGTTTTGAAATTTTAAATGGGATAGTTGATTATTTTATTGTGATTACGAAGTTGATCTCATGGAGAAGTTCTTTCTCATTCCTAATTTTATCCATTCACCTTACACCTTCCTTACACCACGCACCCTTAAGTATGATTCTTAATTATAAAAGTTCTGGAATCTATAACTTTACTTTAATCATTATTTTTGTTTAGTTTACAAGTTGTAAGTTTTATTTGGCGGCCGAGGTCAGTTACGTCTGTGGTGAACTCATGACTAAACTGTCCTGATTGTTAACTCAGATGTCCTGATTGTCTTGTTGCTGAGATAGGAGCCTTTTTGGCCTCGCACAGGTTTTTCTTAGTTAGATTTATATTATTTTTTGTTATTATTATTATTTTTTGTAGTTCCTGTGCTTGTCCCAAATAAATATTTTTTCTTTCTTTCTTTCTTTCTAACTCGAGGTAGTACTTTGTTTCACACCACATAAAACATAAAAGACGATGTCCCTTCCACCCTGTATATGCATACAGGATGCAAACGTATCCTTGGCGAAGCCGTCAACCAAGCATTATATAGGTACATCAAACTAAGAAACCTTTCCGCTTCGTTACGGGTACTTTTACACCCTTATAGGCTTTACATTCACAGCAACACGGAATTATGAGCAGTTTAGAATCCACTAGCTCTGAAATTATGGTCCCGGTACCAGCTGCACACAAGCTACTACAATCTCTCAGTTTCTTTAATAGTATTTCAACTTTATCGCTAAAGCTAGTACCTAGCTTGATGTGCTGTGTAAACTGTGTAGGGGTGGTCTCATCTCAATTTTTGTATGGGAAGGAAAACTTTCCGATAATTTATTTTCTGATTATCTTTCTTCGTGTGAAAAAAGACCCTCATTTACAATTTCAGACACTTGAATAGAATGTAATATCTACCATATTGTTTCAGGCCCAACTATCAGGATTTTCAGAGCAACGCTAACACATTATGTGAGTTAAATGAAAATTTCTTTTCTTTTTTCCTTTTTTACTTAGGTACCATAATCTTCGGTGAATTTAGAAAAAAGGTCATCATTTTTGTTAGTATCATCGATTATGATGATTATGGCTTTTACCTGAATGCGGATCTCCTCGACAAAATTGAGCGTCTTCTAAATAACTGAATTCGATTCGTTTTCAATCTGCGTAAATATTATAATGTCTCCGAGCATCGGTCTCTTATTAAGTGGCTGCCCTTTGATCTCGGCGAAGGGCGCTAAACTGCACTTTGTTTTCTTTCCTCCCGCTGCCCCTAGCTATCTTGCTCCTCATTTTCAGTAAAATTGTTTCAATAAGTAAAATAACCATGAAAGCAGTTATTCTGTACACAGTTCTTCAGTATGTAAGCTATTATAACTGTCTCCTTGGTCTAGTGGTTTAGGCCTTGTGACCCGGTGGTTGGGGTTTCAATTCCTACGGGAAGAATACTTTGAAAAGTTATTTTCATTTTGGCTAGGATATTGCAGGCTTGAATCACCTGATTGTCTGATAAAAACATGATTCCGTACTTCGGAAGGCACGTAAAGCCGGTCAGATCCGCGCGGTCAGAGCCGGTCGGATCAGAGGCCCTTGAGGCGGTTTAGAAAGTCTGACACTAGGGTGTGGTCGTTAGACCTTACTGCCCACACGAAAACAAGAAGAAGATTGCAAAAAGTTGAGACTTGAGACAGACTACAAATCGTCATCGATAAAACGTGACGTGATTTTCACCTCAGTTTAAATCGTAAGTCTAAGTAAGTAAATTTTCAGAAGTAGGATGAGTAAATCTGTGGCAATGGCAAGTCATTGTTGTGCTAACCTGATGTAATAAGGATTAGGTACTTACCTAACTAGGTATGAATCATAAAGCCTCCTAATTCATTTTCCTCAAAAAATAATTTATACTTTATGAGTTCCGATTAAACGCAACTTTATGGCTCCTCTTCACGATCGGCCATGATCGACACTCGTTGATCGTCTATAATCGGCAAGGTAATCGCCATCATCATCGTGCAAACATCCACACGATCGTCGGTGATCGATTGGAGGGATTCTATACCAGTTAAAATCCGTCTTGCTATAACTTTGAGATTTTTGGCTACTGGGGATAGTTATAGAAGCTTGAAACTTAAAAACGACGCGGCGTACGCACGGCTCGCTGTCCTCTGGTGAATGAATGATCGGCGATCGTGTGGGCACGCGCTCGCAATTACAAGCGATTCCCTTTGATGTGTGCCCGAAAAACCGAAAAGTTACCGTTCGCCACGATCACGACGACGATCAACGACGATGATGGGCGACTACAGGCGAGTAGCCCCTCTACACGATCGTGCTCGCGTGTAATCGCCCATCATGGCCGATCGTGAAGAGGAGCCATTAGATGAATAAGCAACCAGCACATAACGTCATAAGTATCGTACAACGTCGTAGTCATCATAGCGTTAGCTTTCTGTATTAGGAACAATTTGTGCATTACTGTGACGACCTGCAGTTAAAGTTTATAAGGGTATTATTATATTGTCCCAAAAGAAGAAAGACATGCATAGGTACTAACTACTTATTTATTAAAATAAGTAAAGTCAAGTAAACATTTGCTTAGATTGTAGGTTCAATGAAACAATGCTACAAGAACTTTTAAATTTATAGCCCAGATAATCTACAATGCGAATTACTTACGATTTTTTTTTCGCAATTACGTGTATTAAGCTCTTTTTAATTGATTCAAGCTCTTACCCTTGATATGAGTAGTATAGGTACGTCCCTCCTAAAAGGTTTTCTGGAGAACCCGACGAAACCTCAACGAACTTGAAACCAAAATCAAACTTAATGACAGTCCTGAAGTCCTGATAAGATCAAAATAGACACAATACCTACTGAAGTAGGTATGAGCGATTATCAAATGCGCGTGGGGGCACACTATCGTCCCTAGCGGAAGCTACACAAATCTAAGCCGGCGCCCGGCGTTGCCGTCCGTCCGATTTGCAAATAAAAAACTACGACCTAAATAGTCGCCAATGTCAGTGATAAATGGCTGATGCAGTTCAGGTCAGGGCTGTGGCCTAGGTCCTAGTTTGATAGATGGTTTCAGGACAGCTCAAGGATTTTATGAGGAAAATAGGCTTGTTTTTACAAAAGTTTAGTTGTATTCTGCATGGAAGCGTTGCCGTGAGAGAACGCTGAAGTATTTGTCACTGGTCTTCTGGATCTGTCTTTTGTAGGTTTTCAGCGACTTCAGCTTCTACTGACTAAAAACCACCCGTGTTCCTTCTTAGCCCTTTATGTCGAGGCCGCGGTATCTTTGTGAACAACCCGCATCCCAAGCAAAGGACTTCAAGGCGGAATGAAAATAAAAAAAAGTTATGGCCAACTATGAAAGTCATTTGTCAGTTTTAAAACTGCGACCTAAACAATCTTAGCGATAATGCATCCATGCATTTTCACAGATGCAGCTTAGGTCAGCGTTGTGTCATAGATCCTGATTGACGTTTTGAGTACCTAAGGCGCTTTGCACATGGAGCAATTATTGCAGCAACTAGCTGTTTATATATGTTTCAATTGGACTGCGCACACATAGCAACTCGAGTTTCGAGTTGCCATTGTCAACAGTTTTCAGTTGCTGCAATCGATGACTAAGTTAGTTCCTAATTACCGCAACTAGCAACTGTTAAATATTATACCGGTTTCTAAAGTTGCCGGTTATCGCTGCGTAGATTGAGCAACTCGGGTACGAAAGTTACTCACAAATTGCCATAAAAAAAGTTTTTAATTTTACGTTATAGCAACTATCAACTAGTTACAGGAAACTTTTAAAAAGTTGATAGTTGGCTCAACTTAGTTGCTCCATGTGCAAAGCGCCTAAAGCTCAAGAAGTTTATGAGGATTAAGGACTTTTGTTTCTGCATAGCTATCTACTTTTCAATTTCTCTTTACTTTTACAGGATATTTTCCAAGATTATTTTGAGCTCCTGATTCACCAGCTATCCCGCGATCCGAGCGCTTGCAACAGCGTTGAAATAGCGGGAACTCATAACGGTGTATTTTAACAGTTAAACATAGAGTTTAAAACAGTTCGGTCTAATTGTATAGTTTATGTATGTACCAAGAGAGGTACCTACTCCAAAGCTAGGTAAAGAATATCCTGAAAGTTAAAACTAACTAACACAAATACCCTTCATTTCCAACAGCTCAATGTGATCCCCCCTGCAAGAATTCAGGCATCTGTATAGACACGAACACCTGCCATTGCCCGTCCAACTTCCACGGCCAGCACTGCGAGTTCGAGAAGAAGCCATGCCTCTCCTACCCACCGCTGCCCATGAACTCACAGAGGAGATGCTCGTCAGAGTAAGTAGATTTAATTGATCACCTATTACCATGTACTCATCAGCCTACCTTTTCCCAAACTATGTTGGAGTCGGCTTTCAGTAGTACAGCTGAGTATACCAGTATTTGAGGCCTATGTCCAGCAGTCTTTTGGCTGAAATGATGAGTACCAGTATTTGACTTGAAGTGACTGCCTATCTGACCTTACCAACCCAGTATCTGAGTAATACGATACTCCTTAGTAAGACTGGATGTCACCCCTTTTTTTTGGAGGGTGGAAAATCATTAATGACTCCTCCCGCTCTGGGCGGAGCGGAAGGGAGTGTCAGACTTCTACTGACTAAAAACCACCCATCTTCCTTCTTAGCCCTTTGCGTCCGGGGCCGCGGTATCTCTTTACAACTCCGACAGGTGGATGTCACCTAGTATACTAGACTGCAATTTGGGCTCGTAATCGGTTAAGAGATGGTGATTTCCCGGTTTGCCACTGCAGTTTGTACCTGGGCGGCAGGTGGTCCTCCGGGTTGATGAATTGTGGAGGGATGGGATATTTGTTTCTCCACAGTCCGCTTTGCTCGATTGACGCACAGCCTTCTAAAGAGGTCGTATCCTAAAAGCTTTTATTGATGTCTGTACAGGAGCTGGCCGTTGTCTCTAGAAAGGATATAAGTAATGTTGATATACCTAGACTTTCAAAGTCCTTTTTGCACGTATGATATATCCCTCCCTCCTTTTACATGACAAAGCTAAATGGTCTAGAATATTATATTATTATGTAAAACTTTCCTTAATCAATGTTATTGCTCCAGAATGTGCACAATAACTTGCATGCAAGGCCACAAGTTCATCGACGGAACCACCGTAGCCAACATGAAATGCACTGAAGGTCAATGGATGCCGACAAGAGCGGATTTCTCCACTATTCCGGACTGTATGCCTGAATGTAGCCCGCCTTGTACGAACGGAGGCGTTTGTCTAGCTGTGAACATGTGCGAGTGTCCTGCCGAGTTTAGAGGGAATCAGTGCCAGTATTGTGAGTATAACATGAATTTTATGGAGCATAGAGTTTTGAGAAAAGATAAGCCTTAAGACGTTTTTTGAGTTTTTTCCCCCTGAAATGGTTTTGCAATTAGCACTATTTTTGAAAACTGGATAATACCCGATGTCTATAGCGATTGGTCTCGTAGCGACTGTCGCTGGTTCAATTTCTTGTGACCCTTAGATAGTTCAGCTGTTAGTTATATGATATCTACTAATTTAAATCTACGAAGTTTAGACATACTAAACCTAACAGCTTTTCAGTCTTTTGCGTATGTTAGAAATAATTCTAGGCAATCAGTGATGATCACTGATAACAATTATAACTCGTTGCCACTTGAGAGACGAACTACACGTAAGGTACACATGGACCTTACGTAACAAATCATAACATCACGCCTATAATCCTCGAAGGATAAGGCAGAGGCGTATCTAGTAGTACACCTACATTTCGCCAGTTATGTTTATGTCCCATGTAATAAGGGGCAAGCCTATTGCCATCAACCGGGCATTCAGACTCCGGGGCCACTACCTTACCTAACCTCCGTTGAAGAAGTGAAAATGCTAACTCCATCAACTTCTTACAGCCGTCAGCGAATGCGACGTCCGCAAGCTAGCGTTCAACGGCGGCTACGAGTGTTTCGGCGACAGTGAGACCTCAAGCTGTAGTCTATCATGTCCATCGGGCAGCACTTACAGCTCTCCACCGGCCGAGTTGTACACCTGCAAGTATTCTACAGGAGTCTTCGAGCCGCAGCCAATTCCGCACTGCGTTTACCGTGAGTTATTATCATTATTAGTGAATGTTCGTCTTCTGTAGGAAGGTGTGAAGGATGATATGGCTTAGATAGAAGGTGACTGCTGAGATGACGAGTATTAGTAGTGACCAAATAAATTGAAATAATGATGTACGCCTTCCGTGGTATCTTATAAGCCTGCCGAAGAATCTCAGATGCCTCCAGAAATATCTCATAGGCTTCCCGAAGCGTCTTATGCATCTCCTAAAGTATCATGCATCTCCCAAAGCATCTCATGGTCTTCTCGAAGCGTTTCATGCGCCTCCCGAACCAACTCATAGATATCCCGAAGCATATTATAACTCTCCCGAAGCTTCTCATGTGGCTCCCGAAGCATTTCATAGGTCGGCTGCGTCTTCAGCGAATTCCCACATGGAGCGAGATTCACTAAAAGTAAAATACTTTTGTTGCAGCCGAAGTCGTCGTTATCACACCAGGCACTCATAGATACAATAGTGTAAGTAATTTTAAATTATATTATACCCTGAATTTGAACTTTACATTTCGACGACAAAGACCCTTAATAAAAATATTGTAACGTTTACACGTGAGTTCACGTGACTAACTTAAATAAGTCGACGTGGTAGACCTCGCAGGAGATGGCGGGACGAGCTGGACAGAACCATCGACCAGTGGTCCACATTGGTCCTAGATCAAAACATTAGGAGGTCATAGTGGGAGGCGTTTACCCAGCGGTGAAATGACCTATAAGCTCGCCGAAAACACGTGGATAAGGTACACACAGAACCGGGAAGTGTGGCAGAAAAAAAGGGAGGCCTATACTCAGCAGTGGGTGATTCTGGGCTATAATGATGATGAAATTACACAGGCTACAAGTAACTTACTAAGTTAGTCACGTGTCATATACTTATGCTTTTTGACCACCAATCAGGCCCTGCAGTCTCTACACTAATAACGACGCTACGAATGTCGCTAAGTCGTAAAATCGTAAACTTTCTTTAATAGATTTTCTGCTTTTATTTCAACAGCATAAGATTGAAAATCTATTAAAGAAAGTTTACGATTTTACAACTTAGCGACATTCGTAGCATGTCGTTATTAGTGTAGAGACTGCAGCCCCAGCGCTTTAAAGTTGCTTTTAATAACAATCTTTCCCTACACAGACCTATACTTACTACTCGGAAACTTCAAGCGAATCGCACGGCCACCAAGAACTGGTCAGCGAGAGTCACACGCACCACTCCATGACGGGCAGTACGCACGGCGAGAACATGCAAGAGTCGCACAATTCGCACGGAATACACGGCTCGCTGTCTACGTACGGGACCGGACGACCTATTGTGGTTGTGCAGGATTTAACGCCTAAAGGAGGGACCTGTCTTAGCTGGGCTGGTGTGCACTATAAGACCTTTGATGGGAAGATTTATAGGTATGTTTTGCTTAGGGATACTGACCGAATTATTCAGTAAAAATTTTATGTTCAGAGAGATTATGCGAAGATTGACTATTCTTAATGATTTTCTTTTCTACTTTAATTGGTTGGTAAAAAAAGTACATGTATATGGTTGTCAACCAAAAAATTGCTTTGAAGTTTTTATTGTTAACGATCAGCAGCGAAGTTGAACTTCGTTACGGGATCCAAGACAGTTAAATTTTTCCTGTGCGACTTCGTCGAATTTCATTGTCTCGGTCCTTTTCTGGTGATCGCCAGTGTTGATTCTGGCGCACAGCAGGGCTATTGTGTATCTTTTTAATGTCAGTGGCTATGTATATAATGTCCATCAATTAACTGTCAATTGGCTATGGTTTGGTACAAAAACTAACCATTAGGGCTATACGCGATAGCCATACTGGACCTACAGTGGTTTTGAAATAGTGTGGTAGACCTGTACAAATAAAAAAAAATGACGGTCTTAAAGGTTAGGTCACACTTTCATATATAGCATTGATTAAATTTGTTCAGTAATCGTATTTATTTTGTAAATTACATAACACATTTTTTTCCCAGCTTCCAATCCCCCTGCCAACATATCTTGGTCCGCGACGCGAAGGAGCACTCGTACTCAGTGGAGGTCAAACACAGCGTCTGCAAGAACGCAGCTTTCTGTCCCAGTGAGCTGACCGTCTACCTTGATGAGAAGTTCTACGTACTAGCTGTGGGAGGTAAGTGATAGGTTCTGAAGTGTGAAAGTCTGCATTGGGGAAAGTAATATTATTCTGCTTTATTCATTTAATTAATCAGGGGGCACGGGAGTGCCCCCGCCGAGTCGAGTGCGAAGCAAACACTGCCGTACCATCCTTTAATGGAACCATTTCGCCGCATTTTCAGGCCCCTATTTGAGAACCTCTGGATAAGACCAGAACGCTGAAATTTTCGTCATCCAGTAAGCTATACAATCACAAGTCAAGTCACACAACATTAACTATAATAATAAAGAAATCGCAATAAGGAACCTTAGACTTGGCACGACTTTGTCTAGATTTCGTTACTTTTTAGAGATAAACAAGCAGCTCCATCGAGACTTGGCTAGTTTTTTACAGAATGGTTTTGTTGGGTACATTTTTAAATATTCCTATCAAAAATAATATAAAAAAATAGTAGAGTCAAAAACAGGGTCCTATATAATTTAAAGTATAAAATTCACTGATAACGGGATATTTACTAGGTTTACTACTTGTTTTGAGTTACCCATATCAAACACCTGACACAACTAAACAACGATAAGTCAAATGTAACATACAATGGAAAAAAAAATTGAGGTAAGTGACACCTATAAAGTGTAAAGTAGAAGTATCGGGATATTCTATATTGTTTACAAAATTATGTAGATATTGTTACAATATTTCAGCTTGTGTACACATATACAAGCAACCTAGACTTGGTAAAGAACTGCGGTTCTTTAGAATTCATGAAATAAAATTAATTGTTTCATCAAATTCAATGACTTTGTTGTGTCTCAAAAGTTACATGCTATACATATCCATAAATTGAGACAGCAGTATTTTAGTTGTGGTAGCATGAAAATACAGCTCTGTTTTTATATTTGATCATGAGATAACTACTTAAATTTAAATAATTTTTTTCACTCCTCTTGCTCAAAAAGAACGTCATAATAGCATACCAGAGCGTGCCTAAAATTGCATATATTGCCCTAGGGCTAAAAGTAAATCTCGTACGACAACTTGTTCAGCCAGCTGGTGCGTGATTTAGTTTCAAGTAAAAAAAAAATGTTTTATTTTTAAAAATGGAACTAAACGCGCTGAATGCCGAACTCTTTGGTAGAATGTGTGCGTTGCATTGCAGCTACAGAAGAAATAAAAAAAAGGCATTGGCCCGAAATTTTTGGAATTGTATTATTAAATTGAATTAAATTTTTAATAAAATAAACTCATATTGAACATGGTTATTTTATTTTCTCGCAATCGTAGTGAAAAGTACAGTGTAACACACGGCGCTAAAATCCCATTATAACTCGGTTCCTATTTACTACCTCGCTAAAGCTCGGTAGTAAAACTACCTCGTATATAATGGGTCATTTTAGGCCCTTGTATTACAATGTACTATATCAGTATTCCTTGTATATAATATGCATTTTTGAATAGGTCTTATGGGTTTTCAATACTTGTTTATAGGTAGTGTTATTTCGGATTTCACTACCATCTTCAAAATATCTTCTACCTCCAACAGAAGACGGCTCCGTAGTGTTCCGAAACACCAAACGCCTGATCCCGATACCCGCCTCCCTGCCCGGTATCCGCGTGGCCATGCCCAGTGACTTCGTGCAGGTCAACTTGGATGCCGTGGGAGTCACCATCAAGTGGGATACCAATGTAAGGATATACTTTACTTTGTTTGTTTTGGTTAGGTTGCTCTTGCTTTTGGTAGTTTGTCGATAGGATATAAAGGTAAATATTAAAGGTATAGTGTAACTGGAAAAGGTTTGCGTTTCGGTAAGATTTGATGTTTCGGAATTAACATGGAGTTCACGCCCCAGGGGCTGCAGTCTCTAGACTAATAACGACGCTACGAATGTCGCTAAGTCGTAAAATCGTAAACTTTCTTTAATAGATTTTCAGCTTTATTTCAACAGCATACGATTGAAAATCTATTAAAAAAAGTTTACGATTTTACGACTTAGCGACATTCGTAGCTTCGTTATTAGTGTAGAGACTGCAGGCCCTGGAAACAAATCTTTAACTTTTGCACTAGGTACCTACTACTACAAAACTTTAATATCCAAAACGCAAACTTTTTTTTTGGGATCTTTTGGTTTTAACTCATAATATAGTGAAATAAAAAAAAATAATGTCAAGCTTAAAACGTAGCAATAAAGAAAAACGCTTTAGTATTTAATCATTTTAACAATACTCTTGTTTAAGACTCTCTGCTACTTCTGTTGTATTGTTATTAACATTTTATGATATTTAATTGTATTTTCTTATCATAATTATTATTGCAAGAAGGGGTAACTTCCATTAAAAACTCGAAACCTTATGTGTTTCCCGTAACCTAACTGGGTCAATCACTTTACATATTTTTAAAAATGATATTTATAAGTTAGTGTCAATGACATGAATCTAGTTTATTTTCGAGACATTTTGGCTATCAAACATCCGTTGGTATGATCCTGGATAATCTGCATCCGTTCTGACTGCATCCTTTGTGATAATTTTGTTTTATTATTGTTGAGTAAATAAATAAATGTCTAACCTAGGATAAAAATTCTTTGGTATAGCTGTTAAAGGTAACATCATCAACCGACTGTTCTGAATTGATGAGCAAAATTGGGCTGCGTTTTTCATCTTTCACTTTAGGCCCCTCGAGCACGGTGACTTTTTGTAGCTATGCTGTCGCGCGTTCGCATCGATATGGTAGCTAACTTTACCCTCGTCCACAAAACAAACGCGCGTCAATAAGCGGTAGTAAGCTTTTCTTAAACGCGCGACAACATCGCTACAAAAAGTCGCCGTGGGAGGGGGTTCTTAGGGAATCATCAACCTCTTTATGTTCCCTCTGTGCGGTGCATTTATCACAAAAACTTATATGTTAAGAGCTAGCAGTGCATACAACTCGACGTGTTCATGATGCTATTCTTACTTTATCTTGTCTGTTTACTGTTTCTTCTACTACCCTATATTGTCAGTGAAAACTTTTAATTGCCATTTGTTTCAACTATCTGTAAACTGTAACCTAGCTGTAAGTTACCTTAACAAATAAAATAAAAATAATCATCAATTCATAATCATTAAAATATTCTTTCAGAACATAATCCTGGTGGAAGGTTCAGTCCAGCTGTGGAACAACACTGAAGGTCTATGTGGGACGTTGGATGGGAATCCAGAGAATGACTTCATGACCAGAGACAAGACTATCGCGAAGACCAAGTCGGTGCTCGCGTCTTCGTGGCAGGTTAATAAGATTGGAGGTACGACAGAACTATCTTTTGTTTTTTTTTGTACTTTGGATTAACCATATTTTCGACCTGACTTGTTAATATCTCCCAGTGAAATATTTACTTAGCAGGAACATCCAGTCTGTGGCTTTTTTTTATTAGCCTGAACTTTCCTGAACTCTCCTGGGCAAAGGCCGGCCCCCTTTTCTCCCGTCTTCTCGCCAATTAACGAGAAATTAATGAACTTGTCAACAATCAATCAAAAATTATGGTTTGACCTCGGCAACAGGAAACTTTTCTGATAAACAGAGTGGAAGGGACACTGCACGGTTACCGCTTATTCAGAACACCAATCTAAAGGGACAAAAAAAAAACATTGTTTCCTACAAAATGTATGGAAAGTTTCAAAAACTTTTGTATGAAAAAGGTTCTTGGCCTGAATATAGGATAATATTATACCCTACCTGGTCAACGTAGACCTTTAGACCTCGAAACGACTCGAGTCGAACAATTTAAAATCAAGATCAATAATTTTCCAGATGTATGCGACAGCAAACCAACAGAAACCAGCGCCTGTGCTTCCAAATCTGACGACGACATGAAGAAGGCTCAGGAGTTCTGCATCAAGATATTCGCTAAAGATAAATTCAGGAAATGCTCTAAGGTGAGTTCTTTGAAACTCACTCGGACCACATGGCCCTAGCCATGGTCCGAGTGCCCACCTAGTATTTCGGACAATCGCCAAGTGATCGACTTTTCACGTGACCTATGTTTTGGCCCAAGGATTACCATTGCTATCCAACGTAGCAGTGCTGCTAGTCTTCTGGGCATTTTTCCTGTAGACAGCAATGTGAACGAATTTTTTGACGCCCTTTAATAATAGGGGATCGGACTGACTCAATAAAATAGAATTCTGTTTAGTCCGTCAGTTAGATTATCGAAAAATATTGGATACGTGTTTTTTGTTTTATCAAATCAATAAAAATTGACGAAGATAAATCGCGTCCAAGATCATGGAGTGGGGTTTGAAACGTCACTTGAATGTACAAAACGTACTATAATATGACGTCACACGAGTTTTCGAAGCACTGTATCGTCTTCATTTTTTAATTACGTGAAAAAAGAAAAAATATGTGGTCAATATTTTTTGGAAATCTATCTGACTGACTAATTCGTTTTTTTTTGTCCGATCCCCTATTCTCCCCGTTTTGATACTAGTAAATTTTATCCACATTTTCTTTTTCTTGACTCACAACTTTGAAATTGGTTCTATCTCTTATTACTACTCAATTACTCATAACTTTGCTTGCCTTTTTTCTCCTAATTTTATTTTTTCACGACTCGCAACTTCCTTCTTTCTTCTTCTTTAGGCTATGGACGTCTCGCTGTTACTTGACGCTTGTCAATGGGACTTCTGCGCTTGTACCACCAGCTTAAGTAAGAACTTACAGAATATATTTTCTTTTAATTTATAACGGTCATCGACAAGCAAATTACCGTGAAATTAGTACATGTTTATAGAACCCTTCAGCGTTACAATATTTTGTCGGTTCATCATCATCTGCCTAGCCTTGTCCCAACTATGTTGGGGTCGGCTCCACGTCCAACCAAATGCAGCTGAATATAATGATCGGCACGATTCTTGAGCGCTGACGCAAAAGTGAGTTATTGGGTCCCTTTGGTGGTATGAAGTGAGACGCGGGGCGGGGAAAGTGCAGTGATTGGTCCGTAGCGCATCGCGTCATAGCCGTCACTCGGGATTTGTTCTTTACTCCTGCTGCACTTACCTCACGACCAATAAATAATAAACGGGTGTGCGTTTTATTCGTCATAAAGTGTACGATGCGCACAGCGATCCCCACTCTTCCGCCGAGCGCTCAAGAACCGTGCCGGTATAAAATAATATTATTTTATTTGCCTGGTCTAGTAACACTGGTTGTCATATTTTCGGGTGGCTATCATTTGTGAATCTTTGACAGTCGTTAAAGATCTACAAATCAACGGCCTAACGTGCTTTCAAAGGCACGGAGTAAACTTGGTATGGAATGGGTGGGAACCCATCCACAAACTAACCTAGGTAAGTACGGCAACCTGAAGATTGACCGGAGCGGCTGTTATTATTTACCCACGAGTTCCTTCTAAATAAAATCAAATAATCACTGTTCATGCTATATTATTGCTCTTTTGTAGAGCACAGCAGGCTTTTTAATAACCTACGAGACATTCCAAAGAATTGAATGAATTTCGTTTCGATATTTGCACATTGATTAATTATTTCCACCAAGTATGACATTATTCAGGAGTAGAAAGTCTTGATCAAAACTAACTCATGGCAATTGGTACAGGTCCTGAGGAATGCGCTTGCAGCACAGTTTCGGTTTACGCTAAGGAATGTTTGAGACATGGCGTCGAAGAGATGAAGGACTGGCGGGATGCTGATACATGTCGTAAGTATAATAACTACATAAATTAATTAGATCTATGGAACTGTTTTACTATTTAACAGAAAATTCGAAGGAATGCAAGAAGTGGTATTTATTGATACACTCTTCCGAACAGAATCGTAAGACATAAGCCAAAATTGAGTGCCAAAGGAAAAGTACAACAAAAGAAAATGATTGAACTTTTATCATGGCAGTTTATTACTCATGGACATCCATAGGTTTAGTCCTGTTAAAATAATATGTCGTCCGAAATATAAACAAATTAAGTTAATGTCTTTGCCATCAGCTCAACTTTGATAGCTCATATTTCGGAAATTTTTAGAATTTTAATTTGTTCTGCTGTTTAGTCCTCCAATGGAAATATTTTCAACCGACTACAGCAGCCAATAAGAGATCTGAAATCTGATTTACTAGATTATGCAACCAATAGTAAGAACGTCTGTAACTCTGTACCTCTTCTTTTCTTCTTATTCCCATCCACCTTTGTCAACAGCAATGAAGTGCCCCGAAGGCAAGATCTACAACTCGTGCGGGCCAGACTCGCAGCCCAGCTGTGCCTTCCCGCAGCTCCCCGCGAGGAACGGCAACAGTTCCTGCGTGGAAGGGTGCTTCTGTCCCGAAGGCCTACTCCTAGAGGGCGGCAAGTGTGTGCCGAAGACCGAGTGTCCTTGTCGGCTGAGAAACAAGAGCTTCAAGCCTGGTGCTACGATTAGGAAGGATTGTAATACTTGGTGAGTGTTTATTTTGTGGGTAAAACTAGCGAAGGAGGTGGCGGAACATGGGAGGGAGAGAACCTCTCGTCGTCCCAGCCGCCGCGGGAGGCACTCCGGGCGTCGGGGGCCACGTGATGGCTTCCGGCCACCTACTACGCGGGCCTGTGGACGGTGAGTGTTGGGCTAGCTCGCCGTCCGGCCGTCGTCATAACGGCAACAGACCGTGTCGGCGGCGCGTACGTGTTCCACGCGCGCCTCAAAGAGATGTCAGCAACATGGAAGGGGCCGACGCCCGTCGGGGCTGCGGATTATCGAAAGGCATAACGCGGCCTCGGCACAAGGGCGAAGAAGGAACATGGGTTGGTTTTTAGTCAGTAGAAGTCTGACACTCCCTTCCGCTCTGCCCAAGAGCGGAAGAGAGAGGTTATTTGATGATATTCCACCCACCAAAAAAAAAAAAAAAGGCAATGAGAGTGCCTCGAATTTTCCCATGTCTGTGAAGATTAAACCATATTACAAAATAAAATTAATCTTCCTTTAACTCCCCAGCACATGTCAATCTGGCGAATGGACGTGCACGAAGATAGCGTGTGGTGCCCGCTGTGGGGCCGTGGGTGACCCGCACTACTCCACGTTCGACGGGCTGCGGTACGACTTCATGGGCCACTGCACCTACACCATGCTGCAGGCCACCAACCTCACTGTGGAGGTCGAGAATGTGGCTTGTTCTGGAGCTATCACTGAGGTATCACATATAATTATAAATGTATTTATTTTCAGGCAACTTTGGCCCATAGATTAGATTATAGAAATGATTTTTTCATATTTTTTTTATTTAGGATCTTACGGATCATTGATGTTGGACAATTTTCAGGCATCAAGCTCTTGAAATAGAGTTGCGTTTTAACCGAATTGGTTGCTTTGTTTGGAATTTGATTTTCTGTTCAGATCTATAACAAGATTCCAAACTGAATTCTCCCAAAGGCCATTTATGTATCGCTAGCCATTATGGCTAATTCACTCGCCTAGTCTTTCAGCTGAACCAAAATGAACCTTCATATATTTTATGAACGAAAATGCTTCAAGGATAGAAGAAAAAGATTGAATTTTCTAATCGGTAATAATATCGTAAGCTTGCATCACATAAATCCTCCCGAAATATTTTTCCTCACAGAAATATTTGAATGTTATAACGTTATGAACGCATAGCATAAAATGTCAAGAAAAAACATATACATAGAAGCTACAGTCACAGTCACAAGGTATACCTAATGATTAATGACCTGTGAAAGTACTAAGTATCTAATTGCCCATTCCAAAGTTATGGAGATGATATTATGACAAAAAAATATTGTTGACAAACTTTTCAAATAAAAAATAACTTAACTATTAACACATATTCCTCTAGGCAATGAATCTAAGTCCTTACAAAGGCGAAGGCAAGCCATCCTGCACTAAAGCCGTCAACCTGAACTACGAAGGCGCGAACGTTCACATGAAGCAAGGAGGTTTCATACTCGTTAACGGCAAGGAGGTTTCTACGCTTCCTGTCATGGCGGGCGATATTAGGATCAGAGCTGCTTCTTCTATGTTTATTATTGGTAAGTAACAATTTCTTTTTAAATTAAAAATGGGCTTGCTCTTGACTTCAATCTTGCCCTAAGGGCAGAGATGATGTCGACGATGGAACGAGCTTACCCAGAAGAAGCCTGTTTACTCGCGACTTAAATAGATTAGGGTTATATGAACTCGGGAAAACCGACGCAGGCAGGGAATTCCACTCCTTGGCTGAGCGCATAATAAAGGACTTAGCAAAGCGCTTCGTTCAAATGTGTGCAGGATTGTGGAACGTCGACTAGGTATCGGTGATAACCTGCAGTACGTCTAGTCTCCCGATGGAAGAAGGGAGATGGTGGGATCAGCTCGTGGAGCTCTTGCGCACACTCTCCGAAGTACAGTCTGTAGAAGACCGACAGACATGCGACTTTGCGACGGTGGGCCAGGCTATGTAGCTTGGCAAACAGCTTATCGTCACCAATTGACGGCACGGTTGGCGCAGTGGCTCAAGCAATGGACTGCTGCGCTGCGTGTCGCGGGTTCGATCCCCGCACGGAACAAATATTTGTACGGCCTACGGATAGTTGTTTCGGGTCTGGGTATTTGTGTATGTGAGTTTAAATGTTTGTGAACGCACCCACGATACAGGAGAAATTCCTAGTGTGGGGCAACGTTTTTAAAAAAAAAAATAAAAAAAAAAATTACCTTCCGGCTCTGCGCTCTACAGAGTCAAGTGTGGCAAGTTGGTATTTGGCTGAGCCATCCCAGTTTCAGGGTAATTTGGTCTTCTTCTTCGTCATGTTTAGTGCCTGTGGTGTGTGTAAGAGTTTTTATGCCGCCCATGGGAGTCTGACTTCACTTTGCATGCCGTCGAGATATATCTCTCAAGCATGTTGATTTCCTCACAATGTTTTCCTTCACCGAAGCAAGGTGATAATAGGGGATCGGACAAAAAAAAACTAATTAGTCCGTCAGATAGATTTCCAAAAAATATTAACCACGTATTTTTTTCTTTTTTCACGTAAACAAAAAATTAAGACGATACAGTGCTTCGAAAACTCGTGTGACGTCATTATGATATTACATTTTGTACCTTCAATTGACGTTTCAAGCCCCACTCCAAGATCTTTGACGCGTTTTATCTTCGTCATTTTTTATTGATTTGATAAAACAAAAAACACGTATCCAATATTTTTCGATAATCTAACTTACGGACTAAACAGAATCATGTTTTTTTGAGTCAGTCCGATCCCCTATTATACAATAAGTACATGAATATTCAAAGTCAGAGGTACGAGTCTAAGGTTCGAACTCGAGACCTATTACTTGGCAGTCCCACGGTCACACAACTAGATTATCACTGCTCATAGGGTAATTTATTGACTGACATTGATTTCTCGTCCGTCACAATAAGTGTTCCCACTTATGAGTTTAAAGGTGGATCCATTACTTATGTATTTTTTTTTACATTTTTAAGACTTTCAAAATGATTTTCCTAGAAAGTCCCTTTAAAGTTCTTCTTTTCAGATTTTTTTCATATTTTCTAAACTTATGGTTCAAAAGTTAGAGGGGGGCGGACACACATTGTTTTTTACTTTCGAGCGATTATTTCCGAAATTATTGACATTATCAAAAAATGATTTTAGTAAACCCCTATTCATTTTTAAATACCTTTCCAACAATATATAAACGTTAGGGTTGAAATTTAAAAAAAAAAACACTTCCCACTTTACATATAGGGGGGCTACCCTAATAAAACATATTTTTCTAATTTTTATTTTACCACTTTGTCGGCGTGATTGATACACATATTGGTACCAAATTTCAGCTTTCTAGTGCTAACGGTCACAGAGATTAAGCGAGGACGGACAGACGGACGGACGGACGGACGGACAGACAGACATGGCGAAACTATAAGGGTTCCTAGTTGACTACGGAACCCTAAATAGGGTATCGTCCACACTTGTGTCAACATTCCCCACCAACTCACAGTTTAGCAGGGGTGTTCCAGTGGTAATAGCTCATACTTAAGGCGTGGTTACCCCGATAAACGTCGTCAACAATAGCGTTTTACTCGTACATGGAACGGATTTAAATTTTGAAAAAAATGTATTACATAGTTGACTCTTCGATCATGATATGTCGGGCATGCGATACACGATTACTTCACTGCATCCAATTAAATCGCAAAGACATGTCCAAATGATGGCTAAATAATCGTTTTACTTGAGTTATAATAGGCTTTGAAAAATAAAACTTATATCATATTAAAGGTCGTAAAAATGTGTATTATCTCGGGTCACATAATGTATAATTTCTTTATCATTTTTCTCCAAGAGAGAAAAAACAGTCAAAATTTAGGCATTATATCGCTCGCGCGGCAGGGCGGGGGGGGGGGGTGAGGTCGTGCGTACATAAAAACAAAGTAGTGCAACCTCGCCTTAAGTGTTGAAGGTCATGGTTATTTAAATATAGGTATAGGTACATCCTTTTTTTCTTTTTATTCTTCTCGGCCATTCCTTTTAGTTGGTAGTCATACCATTGGGGTGCATAAAAATAACTAGTCTGCCATATTGGATTTAAAATGACGTCACTTAGCTAGCCGTATTGTCACCCAAACTAAACTTGTATGCAAAATTCAGTTACAAGGTTTGACCTAAACAAAAACATACAAACATTGCAAGTTAAGTAAAACCTTTAAAAAATCATGAGGTTTCTTTCATAAACGAAGACAACATCTTTTTTTGGATATTATAAGATTGACACTTGTTTCTTTGTTTTAGTGCAACTACCCAACAAAGTGGACTTGTGGTGGGACGGCAACACTCGTGTCTTCATTGACGTGCCAGCTGAATACCAAGGACAAACCAAGGTAGGGACGGCGATCAGTTAAGTCAATTTGAAACAGTATGACCTCCCAAAACTGAAAGAAAAGTAAAATTATCAAAGGCAACTGGTCATTGTTGTACTCCTTTGTCTCCTTTACAAAAAAAAAACATTCAGATGAATTGAGAACCTCCTCCTTTTTGTAAGTCGATTAAAAATAGTCTGGTAGGTGCTGATGAAGCTTTAGAAGTCGAACACATCCAAGTTACTCGTCATGAATGTAATTACTTTAACTTTTCACTAAATACATAAATGGAGAACTAAATAATAAGTTACAGGATCAGGTGTAATCCATGACGTCAATAAATGTTATGCAAAATATTATCCATCCAAAGATCCACGCTTGGATGCAGGATGCAACACCGCCCTTCCGCCCGCAAAAATATACACATGCAGGAAAAACAATAAAAACAGAGACAAAACTAAATATTTTGCATATCATCATTTTTCTGCTCTTGTCCCATATTACTTGAGGTCGGAACAGCACAGTTTTTTTCTATGGTCCTCTGTCAACCGTCACGCTTTCGTTTACTCCTATTTCTTTCGGTCCGCCGAGGAAGACCAAATAAATGGTGTATGGATTGTGCATCCATCTTTTCCTTGGTCTATTTTACATAATATTTTATCTAAATAAATAACTCTTACAGAATTTCCTTTAAAACCGTTATTTCTCCAGGGTCTCTGCGGCACCTTCAACTTAAACCAAAAAGACGACTTCCTCACCCCTGAGAACGATATAGAACAGTCAGCTCTAGCGTTCGCCAACAAGTGGAAGACCAGGGAGATGTGCTCGGATATAGACACGGTGGAGCCTGAGCATCCTTGTAAGGCTAATATTGAGAACAAGGAGGCGGCTGAGAAGTATTGTAGCAAGCTCAAGAGTAAGGTGTTTGAAGGTAAGTCTTTTATGCCTATAAGATACACTTAAAATACAAATGAGAGTCTTTTAATTAAAATTGAAGATCTTAAATGACGATCTGTCTATGCTAAAAATAATTGATTGATACTTGTAGCTTGATAAAACTTTCTCTTGTGTAGAGAAGGTAATTTCTAAGCAATCAGTATCAGTCAGTTTTGGCTTAGGAACATTAGAGCTTAGAATAGGTCCATCTTATTTTCCGGAAAGGATACTTTTCGTTACAATCTTATTATTTTTCGGTTTGGATTTGTAGCTTTTTGAACATCAAATACATGTTTTTGTAATAAACGTAAAAAAAGATAACCTGGTCCAAAAGGATTACTTGGAGGCGCCGGGTATCGATCCCGGTACCTCTCGCATGCTAAGCGAGCGCTCTACCATCTGAGCTACGCCCCCGTTGTTATACATTCTAGAATTATACATTGCATTCAATACATTTTAAAATAACCTTCGAAAAACCACGTACCTTTCTCGACGTCAGCTTGACCATTGTGAAATGTCACTGATGTTATCAATATCAATTTTTGATCCTATATCCACACATTTGATCCAGTGGAATATATGTCAGAATTAGATGAGCCACCACGACTTAAGATAAGCGAGGATGCATAGCGTTTCAGATACTCCCCTATGTGTGTGAAACTAACCAATATTAAAGCCTCTTTATCACGCTATGAGTTTAGCTAGGTCTGTGATTGGTTAGTTTTATGCATATCTCTCACTGCACATCCTCGCACTTCTCTGGAGGAAACGCAGCCTTAGTGTACATTTTTGCAATTAGGCTGCAGTCAAACAATGTGAAAAGGCTTTACTTTGATAAAACATATACTTCTATTTTTTACATTTTTTTACATTTGTGTCATCATAATTGTTATTTTGTTCGTGGCTTCGGCCGGCTGAATTCGAAATAAAATTACTTTCAGGAACGGGGGTCCATAAAGAGAATTTGGAGGCGCCGGGTATCGATCCCGGTACCTCTCGCATGCTAAGCGAGCGCTCTACCATCTGAGCTACGCCCCCGTTGTTACACATTATAAAAATAAACGACACATTCAAGTCATATAAACAAATTAACCTTCGAGATATCACGTACCTTTCTCTTAGTACAATGTAAGCATGACGTCGTCGTCAGCTTGTCTATTGTTTAATGTCAACGACTTTATCGATATCGATTTATCACCATCATCATTCTCTTCTTCTTCTTCTTAGTCGTTATCTTCATTGCTGAAGGTCGTGTCTAGCTTGAATTGTTAATCACCCGATGCACTATGCCTCTCCACGTATTCCTGTCCTCGGCAGTCTATAAAGCCTTAGTTATTGATAGGCCAGTGAGCGACTTTACAAGGTCTGACCAGCGGGTAGGTGAGCGACCGCGTGATCTTCTTCCGTCGACCTGGCCAACCACCATCAGCTTCTCTAGGCTGTCAGGGTTCCTGCGGGCGATGTGTCCGAAATACTTGAGTATGTGCTGGTAGCAGATAGTGGACAACCTTCTGGTGATACCTAGTTCCTCAAGTATGGACACGTTGGTCCGGCGTGCAGTCCATGGAATTCTTAGCATCCGCCTCCAACACCACATCTCAAAAGCGTCGATCCTTGCCCTTTCACTCTGTCTTATTGTCCAGGATTCAGCGCCATAAAAAAAATCGAGAAGACCAACGCGCGCCTTACTTTAGTTTTGCGGGATATATTGCGGTCTTTCCATATCCTAGAGAGTTTAGTCATCGCTGCTTTTGACATTTGAATTCTTTTGGATATCTCTTTCTCACTGCCATCCACGCTAATTCATCATTCTCTTACCCTTATCCCAATTAAATAAAATTGGGGTCAGTGAAGCATGTCTTCTTCTTCGATTCTTCTCTATTACTCGTGTGTTCTTGCCACATTATCCTTCACACAGTCCATCCATCGTTTGGTCTTTCTCTACTTGTATTTATACTCAAAACTTTCCTCGCGACATATTCCTCGTTCCTGTGCATCACATCCCCATGTAACAATAATTGATCGCATCACATCCCTAATGACATGTTTGATGGAATGACCCAAAACCTTCCCTTTGGGAGGAACGGAAACTAATGCTAACTAACTACCTTTGAGATGGCTAGATTTTTTCTAGTCAGAAGTCCTCTGCTTTTATGAGAGTATTTATTATATTGGACAAATAAATAATTATTGCTTTGATGCACCTGAATATCATGTTTGGATAAGTACAGATGCCAGCCATTTCTTTAGGTTTTCAACTACATTTCGAGGGTGATCGGGAAAACTGGTCAGTTTCGGGTAGTTTGATGTCTGTTCATTGATTTCATTATTTTCATTTTATGTTTGAGCATCTGTCATCATCATCATCAGCCTATAATGTTCCCACTGCTGAGACTCAGGCCTCCTCTCTAAGAGAAGGATGGGCTATAATCTACCACGCGGGCCCAGTGCGGATTGGTAGATGTCACATGTCTTCGAATATTTTGGTTCTAAGACATGCCGGTTTCCTCACGATGTTTTCCTTCACCGTTTTGAGAGCAGTGGTGATGAAAATAAATTACACAAAGTAATGCGCCTGACGGTTCGAACCCACGACTCACTGTTCGTAAGTGAGCATCTGTATCTTCATATAATTACGTTGTAGTTTGAGCCAATATAAATAACCCACCTTTCTTCCCTCTAGCTTGTCACTGGTACGTGGACGTAGAGCCATACTACGAAGCCTGCGTGTACGATATGTGCGCGTGCGGCTCTGACGTCACTCGCTGCCTGTGCCCCGTGCTCGGAGACTACGCCATGACCTGCGCCAAGGCAGGCGTGGTCATACAGTGGCGGTACAACGTGCAGGAGTGTGGTATGTTTCTGTATAGACAACTTTGATACTTATTGTGTGCCTTGATCAGAACTTCAGGCCCGATGAAGACCATTGATCGCTAAGATTTTTCTCAAAAGTTAGAAGACCGCAGTGAAATGCAGGCATCATACATCAGATGATTATGTAGTTCACCTAATAACTGAGGATGTCTAGAAACTAAACCAATGCATTTGTCTTCATGGTGACCTAGTGCCAACGACCTCGGAGTAAAAAAACATGGCACTTCTTCAATCTCATAATTATGATGTTTCCTCACCGAAGCCACAATAACTTCGGCGTGGAAAAAATGGACATTCCTTCATACACTGTTCATCATTTTTATATCCTGCAACGTCAAACAGATAGTCGCCCTATCTAACTGAAACCCATATACTTTTCCACCAGAACTCCAATGCACGGGAGGTCAAGAGTACACCGTGTGTGCGGACAGCTGTCTCCGTAAATGCGCCGACATGTCGCTGGCAGCCAGTGGTACCTGCAAGCCGTGCTGCGTCGAGGGCTGCGCGTGTCCGCCCGGACAGGTATGTGTGAAAATAACTTCTTTGCAAATAGAGAGAAAGTTAGAGTCTGCATCTCCAACTCTCCCGATGTCTTTTTACAGTGATTTATTACAGATGCAAAAAAAAACTGGCTGGGATACGAAGGGGTTAGGGTCTAGTCCTCCCGGGATGTTGATCATCCAGGCTTACTGTGTCTGTGTCAGAGTATCCTCTCGATGACTAACACGTTAACTTCGACATCACACAGGTCTAACGGCCAGTAGCTCTACCATGAGTTTACACAGCAAAAACTCGCTAGCGTCTCCGTAAATTAGTTGTATGAAATATTGTACAGCGCCCCTAGCGGTCACAGAAAGAACTAAAATTTATACCATGAGCACTATAGATTACGATGGGTTAAACACCTAACGTAATCTATTCGATAGTCACTAACGTTCTTCAGCTGTCACCATACAAAACGGTACCATGAGTCACTAATTTCACTGAACCTATCGAGTAAGACGCTTACTTTAGTAGTTACGTAGCTCACTAGCATTTCGGCGTGTGAAACATATGTTTACATTAAAATTATATACGTTTTTGAGTCTAATATAGTCAAAATAATGTCTGCAAGTGGTTATTTAGAATGGAATATGTCAGTGGTCACTAAATTTGAAGACCAACGACTTGAATAACATGAATTTCATGCCAAAATGTTAGATAGGTACCAATTGGAAAATATAATTTTGAGGAAAGTTCAAACTTACCTTTCTATAAACTCTACCAACAATTGGAACTGTGTGACACTGGTCCTCATTGTACTAAATAATCTGTTTGAATCTATAGTAAACTTTTAAACTACACAACGCAGCTCTGTCACTCAAGGTCAACTATCAAAATTACAAATTGAATACACGACAGTGACACATTATAAGGAATAAAAATTCAAAAACCACTTAACACTATGTGTAGTCTACTATCTGTCAACTTTTCAATTTCGTCGGTTTATTTGTGTAGATACCGTTCTCTCTTCTTAATAGTGGGAAAGAAAGAAACAAAACATGAGTAGAGTGAAGTTAGCAATACGACACAATCTATCGAGCTTACCTTATCGCATGCGTAAGACTCCGTAAATCTCATGGTGCAAACATAAACGTAATCTATTTGATCCTCGTTAGCACGCTAGCGAGTACAACGCTAGCGATTAAGTTTTCGATGACAACTCATGGTAGAGCTACTGTTATACTGTGGCCATTCATGCGACGTAACATTTCATTCATGGATTATCATAATTTATAGTAGTTTTATTCCCACAAAACGGCACGGAAGTGACAAACATCGAGGGAGTAGAGTACGCATCTTCAACGGAGACACCATGGCTTGTCTGCGTGGAGGTTACGCTAGCTCTGTGCCACTAGAAAATCTTCGTACAGCAGGTCTAGATCGTGATGCAAGGGCATCAGCATCCACCATATTGGGTTCTGATATTGTTTTGGCCATTTGGGAAGGGGATTACCATTTTTGTTTATGCTGGCCGTCTTGGAAAGGTTCAGCATGATGGGTTGTCAGTGAATGGGTTAAGGGTCCAAACTACACTAAGGTTGCTCATTTCGAGAAGACATTACAAAATGTATGCATTCAATCTCGATCATCCCTCGTGAGTAGAATGGACAGAACCTTGTCCTAATTTGCGGTATAATGTAGGTGTGATAAAATATGTTATAAATTTTTCTAATGTTCTTTCCGTTCGTTCATAGCTCCTAGATGACAACAACGTATGCGTGCCGACCGGGCTATGTCCGTGCTACCACAAGGGACTGCAGTTCAACGCTGGATACAAGGAAGTCAGAGCTGGAAGACGAGAGAGGGAGCTATGGTAAGGTCCATATACTGTTAGCCTGTGTCGTCCCACTGCTGGGCAAAGGTCTTTCTCCATGACCTTTCGATCCAGGGCCAATATGGACTACTGAACGTTGGTTCTGGCCAGCTCATATAAGATACCTAATTAACCTTTTGACCGCCACAGTCAAGTATAACGACAAGCCAAAAAGTACCTTAAGACTGTCGACTTAAGCTACTTTTTTACCCGACTGCGGCGAAGCCCAAAAGGAGGGTTATTTGCTTGTTCGGCTTGTCGTCTATACGTGACTGAGGCGATCAAAAGGTTAAAAATGGATATTTCATAAACAATACGAACTAAATGCTTGAATTGTTCACAAAATTGCTACTTTGATTTAATACGTCTTAAGTGGCAGTAAAAAAATACTCCAGCAAAATGGTACAAAAAGTACTACAACGCCATCTATGACACGAATTAAGAACTAACATCAATAAAATTATCCGCGATTAAGTATAGAAGACTGAAGAACCCGACAACAACTATCGGGTAATAGCCCATCACTAGACAGCACCCGACTGGTTGGAAGAGCCTCCCTTTTCTATGGGGGATGAATATATTTACACCCTGTGCTTCATAACTCTTTTCATGACCTATTTATCAACATAGGATAAGTAATGGTTGACTTATCTAGCAGAGAAACTAGTGTATAAATTATAGAGAGAATAATATGGACCATGTAAACCTAGATTTCAATCTTTCAAACATTTACCAAAACCATGTTAAAAATAAAACCCAAAAAGAAGTCTTTGGAGGCGCCGGGTATCGATCCCGGTACCTCTCGCATGCTAAGCGAGCGCTCTACCATCTGAGCTACGCCCCCGTTGTGAACTACATTCAATTTAAAGTCCAATATAGTGGACATTACGTAAAGAACCCAAGTGCGTGAAACTTGCTGTCCTTTCACTAGTTGTAGTAATACGTAATTGCATAATTTCATTCATGCCCGCAGTCCGCGAAACGTGTTCAAATTTTAATGGTACAGACGCCGTCAAAAGTCACTGATCATGGATAGTGGTAACCTACTTTTGTTGCTGACTATATTGCAATTTAGATTCGTTACCTGTTGCAATAAGGAGCAAATCAGCAGCTTTCACAAGTTTCTGGCATGTTGAGAAAAAGTGTGTTACAGAATTGAGATGCTATATTCCCTCTCATTTAATTTTGCTTTTCCTTTTAAGGGTAAACAAGCCAACGGCACGAACTAGTTGGTGGGTGGGGCTAAAATGCATGCTATTTCATCCGACATCACGAGCGAAATGCATAGAGCGAAAGAGACACAGCTAAAACGGGCGCGCGATTATTTCTATGCAGACCTTTGGTAGTATGGATACCATAAAAATTCAATGAATGTATCTGTTCAAAATAAAATTATTTGAATTCTTTAATAACTAATCTATGTCTGTATGGTTTCACTTTTTTCATTTTCGTACTATATACGTAACTTATTTACGCCCAAAGATGGTTAAAATTAGTGCTAAAATATGAAAGTTTCGACGCTCATAACTTCCAAACCAATATTTTTTTTTCCAATTCTGCTTCCATAGAGACCTAGATAATGAAAAGACCAACTGATACAATTTTTAATTTTGAACCTACTCCGTCAACCAGGGGAGTAATACTACGTTTGTATGGAAGAATGACTGGCTTGTGCAACCTTAAAACATTGAATCATGTCCCAGATGAGATTCTTATAATAGACATTTTCTCAGTAATAGGTGTCCCAGTGCTGGGCAAAGGGAGGCGGTTATAAAAAATACGCGGCAGACTGATAAAGGGTGTCAATTTACAACCAATACGTTTCCTTGTACTTACAGAGGCGGGGGTCTGAAATGACCACTTTAGCAGAATATATAATACGAATTGCATTAAAAAGCGTAAAATGGACTGCGTCTGTGACCATTTAGGAAAATAGATCATAATAGGAAAATGATATGAATTGCGTTAAAATTCGTAAAATGGTACCAAGCTACTATTATACAATCTGTCACATTTCCAATTATATCGTTAAAGCATTAGGTTCAAGGTTGATTGGGAAAGTTTTACAGTTTCGAGTAGCTTGATGTACTGATCCACATTCCTAGATTTCTACTAACAATTGCCCTGTATTTCCCTAGCACATGCGTGGGTGCCCGCTGGGACTGCAAGCCCGCCACGCCTATGGACATCCAGAACTACCCTCCCGCTGAGGACCTGCGCAGCAACTGCAGCGCGACCAACAACATGGAGTTTACCACCTGTGAGATTGCTGAGCCGCTCACCTGCAAGGTATGTTTCAGAGAATACATGCTTTTATTATTGGTTCATTACTTCCCTGGAGGAGGTGGCAGATGAAATGACGAGCAATAGAAACGTATGGAAGAAGAAGACAAATGCATTGGTATAAGAGCAATAGACTGTTGATTATTACTTCCCAGAATTTGATTTTTAATAGCGACGACGGTGTCGCATGGTGTAATGTTGCAGTTTCAGTTTTCATCAAAAACGGACCCGAGATATACTCCTTGGAGTAGTTTTCAATATTCCTAATAGTTTTGCATTTGGCCATCCACGCCCACTTGAAAAAATCACCGTGTTCTTTTTGGTACCTAATTACCATGGTTGGAGTCGCCTATTTAATGCTACTGGTTATTTTTGACGTCAGTAATAGTCTTAATAATATATATATATATATATAAATAAAAAGAGAAGTCCTGACTGACTGACTGACTGACTCATCAACGCCCAGCCCAAACTCTTGGACCTAGAAAGCTGAAATTTTCCCTTTATAGTGTAGACAAGGAATAAGGAAGGATTTTTCGAAATTCAACCCCTATAAGGGATTTAAATAGGGGATGAAAGTTTGTATGGAAAATCGTCATTTTCACGCGGGCGAAGCCGCTGGCAAAAGCTAGTATCACAATAAAATAACATCACGCCTGAAATCTCCAAAGGGTTAGGCAGAGGTGTACCTAAAAGTACACCCACATTTCACCAGTTATTTTTAAGTCCCATGTGGAAGGGAGCGAGCCTATTGCCATGAAAAGGGCACAAATTCAGATTCCGTGACTACTACTAAGTAATTCCTGATGGCAAAACCCTAACATTTTGCCCGACTCGTGAATCGAACCCAGGACCTCATCCTCAGGTGTCACGATTGTGACTACTAGACAAACGAGTCAGTCAGTCAGTTCCTTAGCATCAGTTGTTTCCTATTTAAACTGGCGTCTGGCTAAATGCTGTATGCATTGTGGTCTTATTAAATTAACAATTTGTACCTAATAAAACATTATCTTTTCCCTACAGAACATGCATCTCCCGCCAACATCAACAACAGCGGAATGCCGTCCAGGCTGCCAGTGCAAGAGAGGCTTCGTCCTAGACACGATGTCCAAGAAGTGTGTCCCACCAGCTCAGTGTCCCTGTCACCATGGCGGCAGGAGCTACCCTGACGGACACACCATGCAGGAGGAATGTAATAAATGGTTAGTATTCTTTGATCAGACTTGACTGTGATAAGAATCTATACTAATATTATAAAGCTGAAGAGTTTGTTTGTTTGTTTGTTTGAACGCGGTAAACTCAGGAACTGCTGGTTGGAATTGAAAAATTATTTTTGTGTTGGATAGTCCATTTATCGAGGAAGGCTTTAGGCTATATAACATCACGCTACTGCTAATAGGAGCGGAGCATAAATAAAAAATGTTACAAAAACGGGAAAAGGTATTTCCTTTTTGAGAGCTTCCGCTGCGTGCGCTGCGAAAACGGTTTAAGTTACGCAAATATCATGTATGACGGAATTGTTTCTCTTTAAAAGTTCTAAAAAAAAATCCGCGACAGCATATATCTATCTTTTAAGATTGACTTACTGTAATCTTTTTTTACTGTTAAACTGTTAGGTTAAAAAGAATTATTTTTTGCGAAACTTATTAAACCCATATGGTATTAATCTATATCTAAATAAATGTGTTTGTTAGAACGGAAATTTAACATAGAATATTTGTGCCCTTTACTCTATATAGTTTAAACAAATATCTTAGAAGATATCGCAATGTAAAAATATCCGCGCGGCAAAATAATTCGCGCGTCGCAATCTCAATGTAGGTACGTACGGGGGATTCAAATTCAAAATATTTACTGCATCATTACGTTTACAAAAACTTTAGCAAATTAAGTTAAATTTAAATTACTTATTAGCCTCAAGGTCTAGATTGTAATTGTATGAGTAACCGTTTATTAACGAGTACTTCATAATGAAAAAAAAAAAATATATGTTTACAAGTACAGAGTGTTATAGTATATTTATAGCAGTAAGAAATACCTATAGTAATTCACACTTTAATATAATCTAAGCTAATCTAAACCATCTAAACTATTTTAATAAAGAGGAAAGATAAGATTTTTTGTTTGTAACGATTTAGCTTAATTTATGTCGGATAGTCGATATAACGAGAAAGGTTATAGCTATATTTATGTGACGCAGACGAAGTTGCGTGGGTCAGCTAGTGATATGATAAGAAAGGAGGACGGTGTCTCATGAGATGACGAAAAACAGAAAGGTATGCTGCGCCGACCCCAAATGAATTGGGATAAGGGCAAGAGAATGATGACTCTTGGATCAGAAGACTGGTTAGCTCGTTCTATCGACGACCTCATCTCTGCCCTTTTTTTTTTTTTTTTTTGGTGGGTGGAAAATCATCAAATGACCCCCCCCCCGCTCTTGGGCAGAGCGAAGGGGAGTGTCAGACTTCTACTGACTAAAAACCGAACCCATGTTCCTTCTTTGCCCTTGTGCCGAGGCCACGTCATCTAGTACTAAAATCCGCGGCCCCGACGGGCTCATCTCTGCCCTTAGGACAAGATTGAGATCAAGAGTAGGCCTATTCCTTTCATAGTATAAAACAAAGTCGCTATTTTTGTCTGTTTGTCTGTCTGCTTAAATCTTTAAAACTACGCAACGGATTTTGATGCGGTTTTTTTATAATTTGAACGACATCCACGCGGGTGAAGCCGCGGGCATCAGCTAGTACAGATAAAAAAAAAGACTTCTTCCTAAACAGGAGAAACACAAAAACTGCCTTCGAATGTGAGGGTAAATCTGAAAATCGTATTACAATAGAAATAATAATATTTTTAGTTCATTAACAAATTGGTAAAACAACTTGCCCATTAGATGACGTCGACATGATGATGTCGTCGAGACCAAAGGGTATATATTACCTAGTATTAACTGGGTTGTGGAGGTCAGATAGGCAGTCGCATCATGTCAAGTACTGGTATTCAGCTGCATCCGGTTATACTGGAAACCGATCCCAACAATAGTTGGGAAAACCGGAAAAGGTTAGGCAGATAATGATGAACTTATTAGATGACGTGATAAAGCTTAGTATACAAGTTCTAAGCATGGAATCCTCAGATGTCGAACGAGGACAGATCCTGTATCTCGGCAAACAGCGCCAACCCGTAACAGATTTCATTATAATGTTTATCCATTCCAATCTAGAACTGGAAGTTGTATCAAGTTGCTGTACAGTATAATTCTTTAACCACATCTTTGATAGACGTCAATAAATAAAACTAGACCTATTAACTAGATCTATTTATTGTACTACTTACTACGGCACTTCTTACGTTACCTAACTTACGCAGATCCTTTATGTAGGACAGGCTATAGTTGCATTAATGCAACCAAAAGCTTCGGTTAATTCCTATCTGAGGCATGTCCGTTACGGTATTTATTAGTGCACTTGATTGCTTTCTGGGTGTTTTTTTCCAAAAATAATATAAAAAATACTGAATATAAAATATCGGTTTGGAGGCGCCGGGTATCGATCCCGGTACCTCTCGCATGCTAAGCGAGCGCTCTACCATCTGAGCTACGCCCCCGTTATTACTTCAATCCAAATACAACAATACTTTGCGGACACAGTGCGTATTTAGCATGTATAATGCGTACGTATTACGTGCCTTTCACTTTCTATGTAGAACGCGAGCCAAGGCGATATCGATAAATGCTTGGTCAGCATTGACACACAATTGCACCGAGAACTGGCTCAAACCGGTTTATCATAAAAATATTTGTAAACCGACAAAATAATTGAAACAAAAAATAAAATCTAATTATTTAAGGAATGGATGCTTCTCTAATAAAAAAACAAAAAAATGTCATATATACTTTCATATTGTCTTTCGGAAGAAAAAAATACATGCACACTAATAGAGACGGCCTCCTTTTTGAAAGTCGGTTAAAAATGTCGAATTATGTATGTAGAGATTTGGCACTAAGCCCATTTTGGATATAGCTTTAGCAGGTATGTGCGTAGTTTTAACAAGAAACGCATTTAGGCTGAGTTGCACCAAAAAAGTAGTTAAAGTTAAAGTTTTTGTCAAATGACACGTCAAACAAACATCAAAACTTCAGTTTTGTATCGGTTAGGCCAACAATGAGTTGCGCCATTTGACAAATAGTTAAATGACGTCATAACTTTAACAGTAACTGCAACCGCTCACTTTCCGCTGGTTAGTGTTATAGTTTGTGTTAAATTGTCTGTCAATTTTATTGTCAAACGCGTTGAATATAACCTTTAGACATCATGTCCCTGCTCCAAGAAATACTCGCAGAAACCAGTTCTGATGACGAAAGCGATGAAAAGAAAAGTGTGATTACCTAGAGCCGATCGTTTTTCCACATGGAACGACGAATGTTTCTTGCCAAGATTTCGAGTCTCTAAACCGTAGCTTGGTGGCTGACTTTACGATTGCATTGCTTAAGGCGTAACAAGGATATTCATCGTAGTTAATTGTTCAACCAAAAAATAATACGTGCTATAGACAAAGTAATAAATATAATAGGTACTTAAGTACTTTGTTTGAATGTTTGCAAAAAATAAGTTGTATATACATATAATTAAATAAGCAGTACCTTTGTGCTCTTCTATTTGTTACGTTTTTATCCTTTTTTTTGTATTTTGTGTGTGCATAAATAAATAATATATTTTTCATCCCTTCAATTCGAAAAGTGTCGTTTTGTTCCTCTTTAAGTGCGAGCAAAGTAGCTCTTTTCTCCATTAGACTTTTTAGCGGGCAGTAATGAGATTTGAATTTAGAACATGAATCGTTCATTGAAATCGAACGCAAATTGTATTGTGTTGGCTGTACGGTGCGAGGAGACGCGGTAAATAAATTAAAAAAAAAACAAAAGCGCGCGATTTACTTCCCTGTTCTAATAATCGGTACGGACTTTATTGTATTTTGTGCAAAAAAAATGAGCTCTACGTCGAGTTCTGAAAGTGATAGTGCATTAACTCCTGAAACAATAAAAATAGAAGCTAATAACGTCATACAAAACTTAATCCCTACGAAATCCCGGGAGAAATATTTAAAGGCATACGACAATTTCTTAATATAGAGTAGAAGGCATGTTTAGTAACGTGTTGTCTTATTATGGACGTAAAACTGGACACATAATCGTAATTAATATGTCTGATGGATTTAAACGTGTCGTCACTCTATTTTTATTAAATAATAATATTACAATAAAATATGAGGCGCCTTTTATTTTCTCATAGAGGGTGATGAAAAGTCGAGTGTATCACTCGGGTGCAAAATATATTTTTGACTCGGGCGACGTACTTTGAATCCCTCGCTACGTTCAGGATTCTACTAAAGAATCCCTCACTACGTTCGGGATTCTACTCTAGAATCCCTCACTTCGCTCTTGATTCAAAAAAGCGCCCTCGCCATAAAAATATTATTTTGCTCCCTTATGATACAATCTACTATTTCATTTCTCATACTCGGAAAGTAGTGTTGGTTTGATCCGAGTAGCGGGTGGCAAATGCTACTTCCCACCTTAGGGCGGGAAAGACTCATAGTAATTGCTTCCTAACTCATAGTAAGTGTTTAAACAGCCAGTATGAATTAAAAAAAAATAAACTAAGCGGGTCCGCCCGCGGCAGGGACGCGGTGTGTTCCATATTTAAAATTTTAAATAGACTATATAATTTGGCGGGATACTAATTCTTTAAGCGTTATCGAAATCTCGGTAATAGAACAGAGAACGTAGTTATAGCTTATTAAAAATGAGTTCAAGTGATTCTGAAATGTTGACCCCAGATTCTGTTAGAGACGAAGCCAATACAGTTATCGAAAATCTTTTGCCAGAAATTTCAAAGGAAAGATACTTAAATACATACAATGACTTTATGAAGTGGCGAGCAGGTAAGAAAATAAAATCATTTTCCGAAAGTGTATTTCGTACATACCTACTTCAATGGACTGTCTGGAAAAATAAAGCCTTCCTTCTACGCTATGGAGCAGGTATTCAATGCTCAAGAGTACACTAAAAGTAAAACACAATGTCGATTTGAAAAGATTCCTTAATCTAACATCGTTTCTGAAAAGACACTTAGAACTTGACAATGTTAAAAAGACATGGAGGATGGAAATCCAGCACAGTCGCGGAAGGCTACATTGAGGATTCTGTCCAAAATAAAACTAAAATTTCAAACAAATTAACTGAGACTATAAATTTACGCCCCACTTCGCCTCAACCAACTACTTCAAGGGAGTCTGCGCCATGGATTCCACCGTCTAATCAAATAATGGAGTCTCCTACTTTTACAGAAATTCAGCACAGCCAAAGACATAACATATCAAACAGCGTAAATATTCCAAACGAAAATGTAACTTTAAACACAAATTGTTCAAATTTCTCAATTAATTTTAAATAGGTACCATGTTATTATTTTCAATAAAAATTTTAGAAAAACTACTATTTTTTACTTTCCTTATATTCGAAATGAAAAGTAGAGTGCTTAACACGGGTGAAAGACATCAATTCCTACTCGGACTATAGCCGCCCTCGCTTCGCTCGGGCGTCTAAATACCTCGTATGGGAATTGATTCCTTTCGACCCTAGTGTAACAATCTACTATTTAACCTAATTTCAAGTGTTTTCATTATTTTGCACAGAACTCTAATTGTTTATTTTACTTAAAATAAAAGTAGGCTAAGTTAGACCGAAACCTTGTAGTAGCATCAGCTACCTAAAAATCTCGTCAAAGTCGTTCCAGCCGTTTCGATGATTAGCCGGAAAAAAACAGACAATTAAAATGAGTTTTTGTAATAAGTGACCCAGTTGACTACGGAACCCTAAAAACATCGTATAGCTAGATTTCAGCAAGATTTTTTTTAGAAAAAGCACAGGCGATAGACTACAGCTACTTTTTCGCCCCGAGATAAACTGCAAAAATACTAATCCCGTACATTTTCCACAGCGAATGCAAGAGCGGCAACTGGTCATGCAGTCAACGCAAATGCGCCGGCGTGTGCTCCGCGTGGGGCGACTCCCACGTCGTCACCTTCGACGGAACTGACTACGACTTCGAAGGAGTCTGCACCTATCTGCTGGCTAAGGGCGTCATGGACAGCAACGATGGCTTCGATGTGGAGATTCAGGTGAGGATCTGTTGGATATTTGGAACAGGGTTCTGTATACTGCTGGGCGAAACACCTACTCCAAGCACAGATGGAATCTCATCGCAATACGAAACATTAAACATTTTGGTAGTATTTTGGCGTCAGTATTACAGATTTATTGAAAGGTCACAACATCCACGTATAATAGTTCAATTTAAGGACTAAGTGCGGGAACCGAATCCCTAACTAACATGTCACATAACATAGAAGGCCACAACTTCTACACGATTTTCCTACTTAAATCGTTTAGGTTCAGGCCGCGTACAACGAGATGTAAAGCGCGTTCTTTCATCACGCCCTACTTACTCAACTATCAAGATTTCATGTGTGAAAAACCCTCTAGGCTCCTCTACCATCAGTCTAGGTATTTGCTGGTTCTACCATCTGACACTGGTCATCTAGACAAAACTAAAAAAACCTTTGTTCCGCTAGAACGTACCATGTGGCACAACAGGCGCCACCTGCTCGAAGTCTGTGACACTGAAGGTTGGCAGCGGTCGAGACGAAGAAATCGTCTCCCTTACCAAGGATACACCTGTTCCGGACATTTCGAAGTTAAAGAGGTAATATAAAAAAAAAAGAGAGAGATAAAAAATGTTCATTAAATCATTAACTTAATTATGCCAACAGATTCGCCCACCTCCCAGATCGCACTACCGAGACATAAAGTATCCTATGTGAAATCCTTTCAGAAGTTTTTGGGTGAAAGACTAACAAACATCCAGACATCTTCGAGTAATAAACATCTAAACATACTTATTACTTCCATTCATCCTCATAAACTCATAAAATAAATGTAGTTGGGTAATAGCTACGATACTCTTAACTTCACCAGGAACGCAAGCGGTATTGCTATATTTCAGGAGGTCATAGATTCGATCCCCGGGTCGGTCTGACTCCGGTTATGTTTTATATAAAAACACGTGATTACAAAAATACACTAAGTTTCTACTTGTTTTCTGTTTTGATTAACTAAAAAGAGAGGGAAATATTTTTCAATAGTTTTCCCCATTTAATATACCTAAGTATTATCATCGGCACGATTCTTGAGCGCTGACGCAAAAGTGAGTTATTGGGTCCCTTTGGTGGTATGAAGTGAGACGCGGGGCGGGGAAAGTGCAGTGATTGGCCCGTAGCGCATCGCGTCATAGCCGTCACTCGGATTTGTTCTTTACTCCTGCTGCACTTACCTCACGACCAATAAATAATAAACGGGTGTGCGTTTCATTTGTCATAAAGTGTACGATGCGCACAGCGATCCCCACTCTTCCGCCGAGCGCTCAAGAACCGTGCCGGGTATTATATCCAACTTATATAGTACATTACTGCAGCGGCCAGCAACAGAGGCATTGATGGACGAATGTGCCGAGGCACACATACGTAAGTCCATCAATGCCTAGTTGTGGCCAAGGCTTGTATAGTACTTTTCTCAAATAATGCGAGGAAATTAAATACAATTTACTTTTCAAAATCACATACAACAATAATTTTTCACGCGTTGAAGAGTTCAGCCAATTCGAAATTTAAATAAAACCTTTAATAAGTCACCTCCTTGGTTGCTATGGTTCAGAGTAAAAGATCGTTCCATTTTTAAATAACACGACAGATATGAGTTTAGTATGTAATTTATTTGGCCGCTAAACACGACAGATATGGATTTTCATACAACTTTTGCCGGCCGCTGGTCGCATGTATCTGGCCAGTACAGCAATTTCGATTTATCTCGAAGAAGGTTGTCAAATTAATGCTCAAATTTCCAAGCATGTTTGAGAAAAACATTTTTTCGTCCTAGGATCAAGATGCGTATGGCGGGTGCCTACGTATTCCTGGATGTGCCAACACTTGGAATGAGCCTGCAATGGGACCGCGGTATGAGGGTCTACGTCAAAGTTGACTCCATTTGGCAAGGAAGAGTAAGTATTGATCTTCATCAGAATCTTTCTTTAATATTTAGAAACCATTTCTGTCTCCGAAACAACGTTAATGTTTAAGGTTGGTTCCAGCTTGAAAGACAGGGTTGTTTTGGATCTAATAAGTGGCGCTGTTTTTAGTAAATAGCACCCGCTGTTCTGTTTTTTTTTTTTTTAATTTTGGTATTTCAATATTTTAATAATAAAACATGAGTACCATTGCATTTTAGATGCACAGCCAGTTATAGACATTATTAAAATAACTTTCATTATTGAAATATGTTTAGAGGTATGAGGAACAGGTGTAAAGTTCCTCATCCCCCATAGAAAAGGGAGGATCCTCCGACCAGAATATGTACTACGATCTTTGATTTTAATCCTTTGCTTTGCAGTACACATAAAACAAGTTTTTACTTCTATCTTATCTTGTCAACTAACCAACCCCTTGTTTCAGGTGAAAGGTCTCTGCGGTAACTACAACAGTGACAGACGGGACGACTTCCAAACGCCCTCTGGCGGTGGAATGGCGGAATCTTCAGCGCTCATCTTCGCAGACTCCTGGAAACTTAAAGCTACGTGTCCTAAACCACAACGGCTTTTGGTGAGTTTTTAAGTACTGAAGAGTGATGACATTTCTAGAGAATCTTTTCGATCTAAAAGCCCTCGAACGCTCGACGAGTCAACAACTCCTGAGGATGCCCCGTGGAGGGGCGAAACACGTGTCGAGTATAGGTTTGATTGCATGGCATGCTAATTATTTCACACTTGTTTTGTATGTGTGCATATGCATGAGGGCGGGAGGGTGGGGTGGGCCCATGTGTGCATGTGCATATGCATGACGGTGGGTTTTGTGTCCTGCTTTCAGACCTGGATATATGTCTCGCAGTATTAAAACTACTTATAATTCATAGCATTTAATGTCATGGATTACCGCAAAGTAACGCCTGATTCCATAACTGATCTAAAAGGTATTTTGAGTTTAATGAAGTGGCCTATAAGGCCATTTCAGAGGGCAAACCGAAACTTAATAGTTTTAAATATATGAAGCATTAACTATTATGTTCATTATTTTATTAGAAACCTTGTTAATGCGTCCGATGGTCAATATACATAGTACAGATCCATTCAGAGTACAATTCCTCTAAGGGTGATAAGTCAATGATAAGGAAACCAGTGGCAAGGTATCAAAACGAGAAGTTTTTTGTTGCTTATGGTTTATTGGTGTGCTAGCTGACATGTAACAATAATTAAATAAATACTTTACATACAGTTCCATGAAATCTGGTTCTTCTAACCTAATAGACAGATGTGTTGCTGCGGAGTTTGTTCCACCACTTCTTTCCAGTTAAAACACTAGGAAGAGTGGGCGTTTTAGTAACTGTATCTTGTAAACTTTGACGTTTAATAAGTGCTGATTAACAGCATAATTTGAGTAAATGACTTATTATTTTGATTTCGAAATTTTAAGCATCTACCAACCGGCATTGGGTGTGCGTTGTGGATTACACCCCATTCCCTCTCATAGAGAGGAAACATGGAGTTCCCACTAATGGGAACATTATTGGCTTATTATGCTAAGTTAGTACCATCTCCACCCACAGGACCACTGCAAACAGCGTCCAGAGCGCAAAGAATGGTCGTCCTCAATCTGCAGCACAATGAAGCAGTACCCGTTCACGCTGTGCCACGCCGAGGTGTCTCCGTCCGCGTACATAGAGAGGTGTACGCGGGACGCGTGCGCGTGCGACGCGGGCGCGGACTGCGAGTGTGCGTGCACGGCGTTAGCTGCGTATGCGCACGCTTGTGCTAATAGGGGGGTGACGTTTAAGTGGAGGACGCAGGCGCTTTGTCGTGAGTAGATTTTGTAATAGACTTGTGTAATATATTCTAATGTGGGTACACAAAAAATAGATCAGTCTCGCATGAACTGTCTTTGGCTTTGCATCGATATTCCACAATTTGTAAAGATTGTTTTTTTTTAATTGATATTCTGCTGTGGTAACTTGCTTCAATATCTAGATAGATTTAAAAGAAGTACACAGGATGTAAATGGATTTGCATCACGAAGCCGTCAACCAAGTATTCTGTACATCAAACTATGTAACTCTACTCAAAAATATTTCTAGGTACTTAACTAATTTTTTTTAAAGTTTGAGTAAATATTACGTTTCACGGTATGACTCAATGAAACGGGAAAAGGTTGGAAATTGAACCCCCAATATTTTCGTAATTACAAGGTTTTGCAATGTCGCGTTACGGAGAGGGTTAAAGGTCGTTACGGGTACTTTTGCACCCATTATAGTAACGTATTACCATTTACTATATTGACTACTATATTTGATTTAATTTTCAGATAAACTTAATTAAGCCTAACGCTACAAAAATATATCTAAAAAAGGAAATAAGTAGGTACTTACTTACGTGTGTGGGGTCGTTAGACGTTACTGCCCACACGATAAGAAGAAAAAGTACTTACTTTTATTCTGAAACTAACTATTTATTTCCCACTAGCCATGCAATGTGACGAGGAATGCTCCAACTACGACGCATGCCTGCCTGCGTGCCCGGTGGAGACTTGCGACAACACTCTGTACTACCCTGACATGAAGACCAACTGTGAACAAGACACTTGTGTGGAAGGTAAGGCTTTTATTTTTATCTACTAATCTGAAAGGTCACTGATACAAACCAGTTTTAAGGATTTGCTTAAAAATGAGCCAAAATTAACTTCGATTTCCTGCGACAAAGTTGCACTCCGCGTTAAAATGTTAATTGCTATAGAGAAGAAATTTTTATAGATTAATCTCAATGCTAATAGGACTATTTGTATTAAATTGTTAGTACTTTATACGTACGTACTTAATAAATATAAGGTTCAATCAGCTGTTCTATACATTTTGACCGTGTATATAGGAATTGCAGATTGTTATGAAATTTTATACGTATATTCCGTAGGTCTGAGAATTGGTCGTAATCTATTTTTCATATCCCTAAGTGATAAGGGTGGTCCACCCCAAACAGTTTTCTTATCACACATCAAAATTTTCACGGGAACGAAGTCGCAGGTGATAATTCATAGCCTTTTGTATTTAAAGAATCAACTAGTGTCTTGTAAAATACGTGTTTATTGGCTTGCCCGCACTATGTTAATGAATAATACATTATATTTAAGTAGTAAATAATTCAGGTTACCAAATACACAATATTATCACTTTTTACCACAGGCTGCAAACCCAAAAAATCCTGCCCCGAAGGACAAGTATACAAGAACAGTTCCCACGCGGACTGCGTACCTCGCGCCAAGTGTAAGCCGGTGTGCATGACGTTGGAGGACGGGAGGGAGGTCGCGGAGGGAGAACTCATCGAGGAGGACGACTGCCATACCTGTCGGTGCTCCAAGAAACAGAGGATCTGTACCGGACAGCCTTGTACTACTGTTGAACCGGTGAGTTTTTGGTTTATGTTGTGAAGTGCGGGTCTTGTTGGACAGAGATGGTAAAAAGATGAAGAGGTAGAAAGTGTAAACATGCGGATATTAATTTATTAGATCTGGTAGAATTGAATAATACTAAGATTGGTTACGTTCACGTTACAGGCGAACTGTGAATGCACCTACTATAGAGACATTTCTGCTCTGAAAAGACCTTACTCTTGAAAAGATCTTATGTACACACGGCTACACATCAAGCTATACATTTCCAGTATAAGCTGGTCTACCATTGTATAGGATTTCCGTACAGTGCGAGATCAGTGTAAACTGGAAATGTATAGCTTGATGTGTAGCCGTGTGTACCTACTAGCTTATTTGAGATTTCAAACAGATAATACCCTCCTAAAGATTTTAAATTAGGTAAATAACATTCATCTTATCAGGACAAAAAGAATGAGCAACGGTCAGCCCAGTGTTTAACGCCCATGCAAATTGTATGTCATTTATTCGCACCCAGACGTACCTAATTTTATGAAATTTATTTAATCTTCACTGATCTCAGGACTTTAAAAGAAAACGTAGTGAAAAAATGCCACCTCTATTGTCCGACTGCTGGGCAAAGGCCTCCACCTGTATAAAAACTCTAATTTTGTTCCCCCAGCCACAAGAACTGACATCTCCGAAGCCTCACGATGAGCCACTGAAGTGCGTGACAGGCTGGACCTCGTGGATCAGCAGAGGAGCGCCCGAGACTGGAGCCAACGGGGAGTCTATTGACAACGAACCACTGCCACGACCTAACGAACTGGTGAGTTATTACTTGAAAATATTAAATGGATTATTTTTAATCACTGACATTTTATTGAAATACTAGCTGACCCACGCAACTTCGTCTGCGTCACATAAATATAGCTTATAACCTTTCTCGATATCGACTATCCGACATAAATTAAGCTAAATCGTAACAAACAAAAAATCTTATCTTTCGTCTTTATTATAATAGTTCAGATGGTTTAGATTAGCTTAGATTACATTAAAGTGTGAATTACTATAGGTATCTCTTACTGTTAATTATACTATAACACTCTAAACTTGTAAACATTATGATGCAGTAAATATTTTGAATTTGAATTTCCCGGAGGCCAGCCAGAATCTCCCGGACCTACATTGCGACGCGCGAAATATTTTGCCGCGCGGATATTTTTACATTGCGATATCTTCTAAGGTATTTGTTTAAACTGTATAGAGTAAAGGGCACAAATATTCTATATTAAATTTCCATTCTAACAAACACATTTATTTAGATATAGATTAATACCATATGGGTTAAATAAGCTTCGCAAAAAATAATTATTTTTAACCTAACAGTTTAACTGTAAAAAAAGGTTACAGTGAGTCAATCTTAAAAGATAGATATATGCTGTCGCTGACTTTTTTTTAGAACTTTTAAAGAGGAACAATTCTTTCATACATGATATTAGCGTAACTTAAACCGTTTTCGCAGCGCACGCAGCGGAAGCTCTCAAAAAGGAAATACCTTTTCCCGTTTTTGTAACATTTTTCATTTATGCTCCGCTCCTATTAGCCGTAGCGTGATGTTATATAGCCTATAGCCTTCCTCGATAAATGGACTATCCAACACATAAAGAATTTTTCAATTCCAACCAGCAGTTTCTGAGTTTACCGCGTTCAAACAAACAAACAGACAAACTCTTCAGCTTTATAATATTAGTATAGATGATGTCTAAAGTTCACATAATATAGTAACACTTTCCTTTAATTGGCTTTCAGTCTAATGCAGTAAGTGCACTGTTACTTATGGGATATCTTCCGTAATTATATTATTACTAGTGACCCGCCCCCGCTTCGCACGGGTAGAATGTGCTACATATAAACCTTCCTCTTGAATCACTCTATCTATTACAAAAACCCGCATCAAAATCCGTTACGTAGTTTTAAAGGTCTAAGCATACATAGGGACAGACAGCGGGAAGCGACTTTGTTTTATACTATGTAGTGATAGTGATAGTGATAAACTCCCGATATTTCGACGCTGTTCCAAGCGCCATGATCGTAGGATAATTGAAGATTACAGGTGGATTGTAAATAAATTGTGCAGAAGAATCTGTCTACCCTCTTGCTTCGACTTTTGCTACGCGCACTACTGGAACTCGACACAAAGTCACGGAAAAATATACTCATAGTAACATTAGGTTATGTGGAGTCGTGACCCGTAAGTGACAGTATTGGTTTAGTTATAAACCATAAGCTGATGCCTGCGACTTCGCCCACGTGGATATCGGTCAAATTATACCAGAACCTTCCTCGAGAACCACTCTATCTACTGGTGAAAACAGCATGAAAATCGGTGCAGTAGTTTTTGAGTTTATCGCGAACAGATCACAGACGCGGCGGAGGACTTTGTTTTATAATATTATTATGTAGAGATGAAAGCTAAAAACAGTGTTAGTCATAAAGTATTTTTTTCTCATAACCAGGTTATCGGCACACCAATGTGCAAGGAAAGCATGATGAAGAAGATAGAATGCCGCACAGTGGGCGACCACAAGTCTCCCAAAGAGACGGGGCTCGATGTGGAATGTAGTCTACAACGAGGACTGTACTGCAAGGAGGTCGGACAGAAGTGTGTGGACTTCGAGATTAGAGTGTACTGCGAGTGTGAGGGTGAGTACCGTTTCTGAATTGCCACGGTTAGACAGATTAATGTCTCACCGTAATTTTATCATTTCTCTTGATATTTTATGTATAAGATTTTTTTTTAGGTAAGGTTATATTACTAAGCCTTCGCTGTCCATCTCATGATATCTGTAATAGGTAGACAGTTGTAACTTTTACAGAATGTTTGTCTGTTGCCGCTTAAGCAACAAATAACAAAAATAAAAGACGACTGGGGTACTACGATGGTAAGGAACAGGAAAGGTAGTTTTTTAAATTTGATTGTTGGATTTTATCCGGGTAAACCAAAGTGATTTTTGTAATATTCAATTCGCAGTCGAATTCGTGAAGTCCGAATTTATAAACGCTTACTGAACAGGCTCGCTTCCTGTCGTAATACCAGAAACTACCTCTTCTTTGGTAACACGCATGACATCTTCTTCCTCATTCAGAACCATCTCTCTGCGAGAACTCGGTACGTCCCAACGAACCTCATCCAACCGACTGCACGAAGTTCTACGAGTGCGCGCCCGACGGGCCCGTGCTGAAGTCGTGTGGGCCCGGCACTATGTACAACAATGTGAGCATGGTGTGCGACTGGCCTTACAGTGTGGCCTTGGTCAGGCCTGAGTGTGCGGGGACTACGCCTGGTGAGTGGACTTGCTTATTTTATTTTATTCATTAGGCATAGAGACATAAAACTTAAAATTAACAATTATGTAATCGACAGCGTTATTCACAGCATACATACAAGCAAAATATTAATAACACGTTTCAAAGAGAAGTTAAAAGTACCAAAAATATTAAAAACCATCCGTTTCCCGCGCTCCTGACGATATCATCCACCCAACGCGCTTTAGGGTGACCCTGGTTTCTCACGCCCAACCTTGGCCACCATTCGGTCAGAATTTTAAATATCACTATTACATTTTTAGGAGCTGTGAGCACGACCATCTCAACCACACCAGCAACAGTTGCCCCTGAAGGTATGTGCATGCATATATTATTTACTTTATCTTGATTCTTGTGTGGGGCTGTGGGTTGTTGGGGCTGCGAGTTGTTCGGGGGCTGCGGGTTGTTAAAGAGATAGACCGCGGCCTCAGACACAAAGGGCTAAGAAAGAACATGGGTGGTTTTTAGTCAATAGTGACCTTTGTCCAGCAGTGGACGTCTTATGGCTGATGATGATGATTAAAAGAAATATCAGCCCATAGCCATTACGTACAATATCCAGACTACCGGTGGTCAGGGCCCCAGAGAGAGGTACCTCTGCTATGCGTGTTGAGTGCAGAAGTTCTGCTATTCCTACATCAAACTTTCCATTCAAAGCTGGATTCTTTCTCAAATGATTAGCCTACAATCGAAGGGATACCTTTGTCCTTGCTGCCTTTGGGACAATATGAGCTTGTCATCATCCTCATTTCAGCCAAAAGGCTGGAAATAGGCCTCCCATAGGTGTCGCCACATTGACCGGTCCCGCCGTGCGTCTCGCATCCAGCGGATCCCCGCAACCTTGACCAGGTCATCGGTCCACCTAGTGGGAGCCCTTCCAACGCAACGTCTTCCGGTTCGCGGTCGCCATTCCAGAACTTTTCGGCCCCATCGGCCATCCGTTCTGCGAGGAATATGCCCTGCCTATTGCCACTTTAGCCTGGCAATTCTTCGGGCTACGACGGTGATATATGGGCTTGTAATTTATTTAATTTATCTTATCGAACAATCACACCCGTCTCATATAAGTAACAACATTCTTTAACTATTGACCTGGTCTCTCCATCTAGAATCATCACCAGTATACACCACTCCTTCGTCCACAACATCAATATGTCCTCCCGGACAAGAGTACAGTGCGTGCGCATACCGCTGTGACAGACTGTGCGACTACTTCCGGAGAATTCTTGTCGCTAAGGGACGGTGCATTGGAGAGGTAAGGATTTGAATAACATCAGGTACAATAAATGGGTGTTCACATGACCTCAATGAGCTTCAGAAAAACTCAGAGGTATCTCTGTCTCTTTAAAACTACAGATATTGGTCAGGTTATATGAGGATCACGCAGATTAGTGGCTGAGATTATCTTTTGAAGAAAGAGCTGCACAGATTTTTGAGTGAACCTGTTCAGTCAGTGCAAGTGTTTATAAAATGTATCTTAGTTTGAGATTAAATAGTTGCCCCTCTTCTTCTTCTTTGCTTACCGACGGACTCAAATATTACCGACTAGTTTAAAGCCACCTGCATTGTCTTCCGTTGACTTCCTTTAAATTCTAGAAGGTCAAGATTGCTGTGCAGGATGCGTAATAAAAGGAGGTGAGGAATATCCTGCAGAGGGACTCCACACAGGCATTGTATATGGGATGGGTTGATGATATCCCATTTGGCCAAAATAATTCTACAATGGCTAACCTGCCCCGCAAACGGTTAACAAAGCTCTGTTTACCAGTAAGTTTGGGTACCAGTTCCTTTTTACAATTTAAATCCCCAGATTCTATTCAAGTGCAAAAAGAAAATAATTGCAGAGCCAACTGTAATTACAGTATATTATGTAATGATATTATTTATTCTATAGATGTGCGTAGAAGGCTGCATAAGAAAGCCATGCGATGCTGAGTCTTACTGGCGTGACGAGAAGACCTGCGTGCCTAAGAAGGACTGTACCTGCTTTGCTGAAGACAAGATCATTAAGGTACGTAGTATTACGGAAACTACTGACTGGTTTTAAGTCTTAACCTGCGAATAGGCTGCTGTTGCTTTCAAATATCGTGATGTTTGCTAACCAATATACAGCACTGCAAATAAGTTTAGATAGCGGCGAATCCATGTATTTCCTACCTGGAAATATGACGTTTTCTGTCAAACTCGGCTCTTCACTGCTCAGGCCTAGGCCTATAGAAGAACCGCAAGTAACTTCCATATATTTTTTTCAAATATCTTTTTAATTATGTTGCCGTCTATGTAAAAGAGTTAGAGACTGCATATTTTAGTCAAGACCTGGGCGATCGAACTCTGCTCGGGTGTAAATAGAGAAAGCTAATTTTTCCAGGTGTGGGATTTTTCGCCCCCGTAAAGCTTCCAACTTTCATCGAAGTCGTACAATTATTCCTCATTGAATAATATAGAATAGGATAGGATATGAATTATTCCTAAGTTAAAGTCAGTTACGCCGAAAAATACTCAAGAAACCTTCCCCCCAATAGCCCGGAGGCGTGGTAGTAGACGGCTGCATCAAATGCCAGTGCCTCAACAACGAGTTCCACTGCGACTCCAGCGAGTGCGTGGACATCAGCACCCCTATCGAAGGTTCCACGCACCAGCCCATCATTGAGCCACACATCCTGCCCACTCCTTCCACCACCCACGAACCGAGACCACGTACCACCACTACTACGGTGGCGCCAACGACTGTGGGTTCCACGTCGAAGCCGCCTGAATGTAATCCGGATGAGTAAGCAACTTTTACACTAATTTTTAACTATTTTAGATATTATAATCTGCTGAAGAACATAGGCGTTTTTTGTTCACAATAAAAAATGGCCTCAAATTAAAAAACGCCGCAAGACCACGTAAATTACAGAAAATAATCATTGAATCGAAAATATGAAGAAAATCCTAGGGTTTTATTGTGAGGTTTCTCACTTATACCAATAGGTATAAGTATCACAACTTGAACAAAATAGAAAAAAATGGACCAAATCTACTACAAGTACTATTGGTAGCCAGATTTCTTTTTCAAGAAATCAGAATTAAAATTCATCATTATCTTCGCTTGCCACGGAGGTGACGGAGGTCTATACCCAGCAGTGGGTGAAGACGGGCTGAAGAAGTGAAGATGATGATGATAAAAATCCCATAAAAACCTTTTTCTACAGCTACATGGACCTGATGTGGGGAGACCAACCACTGCCTGATTCCGCGTTCTCCGCCAGTTCGATCGTAAGCGGGTTGTTTGAGCCGCAGTATGCCAAACTCAACGGACGTCCTCTTGATGTCACAGGTAATTTTCATCTAATAATAAATAAATTCATTAAATAAAGATGAAGGGATGAGCCTGGACTGTTTTTCAAATGATTAGCCTACAATCGCACTAGATCGCGAAAAAGAAAATAGGGAAGGAAGGCCTTTGCCTTGCAGTGCGGCCATTTAAGAAAACTACAGTTACTTTCATGAGGTACTTTTATATTTTACTAGCTTTTGCCAGCGGCTTCGCCCGCGTGAAAATGACGATTTTCCATACAAACTTTCATCCCCTATTTAACTCCCTTAGGGGTTGAATTTCGAAAAATCCTTCCTTATTCCTTGTCTACATTATAAAGGGAACCTCTGTGCAAAATTTCAGCTTTCTAGGTCCAACGGTTTGGGCTGGGCGTTGATGAGTCAGTCAGTCAGTCAGTCAGGACTTCTCTTTTTATTTATATATATATATATAAGATAGATAGCCAAACCAGAAAAGATAGAGGCTTCGGTAATCTTCGTGATTCGAAATAAGTACGAACATAGCTCGGCAGAGTAATCCTATACGGAGGCAAAGCGTCTATCTTTTGTTCTTCTGCGCTTCGTTTCGTATTCCGTCATACAAACTTACGAAACGTGTTTTGGAATTGCAGTTGTTAAGCTATTGATTGTAATAATTTCCATTATGAGGTAAATATTTTCATGGTTGTTAGAGCTCTGTACAAGACATCCTCATTGTCCTCATACGTTAATATTTTCAATGATAGGCGATGATTTCCGAAGTGCAAACTTTTCTTGGATATCTGGACTTCATGATTATGTCTTAACTCATGTATTGATTTGTATCAATAGTATTTTGTATAATTAAAAGTGGTGTAATCTTACCTTAGAAAGTGAAGGAAAACACAGTGAGCAAAACCGGCACATTGATGTGTCTTGTGGCATGCGTGTGAACACGCACTGGGCCCGCGTGGTGAATAGGGGATCGGACAAAAAAAAAACTAATTAGTCCGTCAGATAGATTTCCAAAAATTATTGGACACGTATTTTTTCTTTTTTCACGTAAACTTAAAATGAAGACGATACAGTGCTTCGAAAACTCGTGTGACGTCATATGATAGTACATTTTGACGACACAAGTGACGTTTCAAGCCCTACTCCAAGATCTTTGACCGTTTTATCTTCGTCATTTTTTATTGATTTGATAAAACAAAAAACACGTATTCAATATTTTTCGATAATCTAACTTACGGACTAAACAGAATCATATTATTTTGACCCAGTCCGATCCCCTGTTATAGCCTATCCCTCTCCTAGCGAGTATGTCAGAGTCCCTGCATTGGGAACATTTTCGGCTGATAATGATGATGAATGTTACCTTGACCACTGGCCTCCCTTTGTGTCATACTTTCTTATATCCTTCTCTAACCTCATCTAAAAAGAAAAATCTTTTCAACAGCCGGCAGTTGGAACCCAGCAACTCAAGACACAAACCAATACATCCAAGTGGAGCTACCGCACCCTGAGCCTATCTTCGGCGTGGTGTTACAGGGCAGTCCACTCTTCGACCAGTATGTTACCAGCTATGAAGTCTTGTATGGAGACCGACCTGATTCCTTGAGCCAGGTTAAAGGACCTGATGGAAAACCCAAGGTAGGATTTTTGTGTTTGATAGATTTAGTAGTTGTGGCTGATAGACGGTTTGGTTTTTCTTGTTCTTCTTAGTGTGTGGATGACAATAGGGTATTTCACCAAAAAAATCTAATTAGACCGTCAGATAGATTTTCAAAAAATAAAGGACACATATTTTTTCTTTTTTCACGTAAACAAAAGATGAAGACGATATAGTGCTTCGAAAAGTCGTGTCAAGTCATGTGACGTCACAAGGTTAGTACTTTTTTACCCACAAAGTGACGTGAAAAGCCCCCACTCATGTTCTTTGACACGTTTTATTTCCGTAAATTTTTATTTATTTGATAAAACATAAAACACGTATCCAATATTTTTCGATAATCTAACAGACGGACTAATTAGATTTTTTTGTTGAAATACCCTATTGAAATTGACTCGGCCCAAAATTTAGCGACGCTTTGGCACTTTCAATAGCGAACAACAGCTCATGTGATGTGCAAGCAACAGGACAGGTAGAGTGTCCCATCGTTTGTGGGCCAACACAGTCGTATATGAATCTCCACTTGGACAGGTTTTCCTCGCTTCAGCTAACCTGTGACCGGAGTCTAATCAGAGACTTCCAGGTCAGCCATGACAATACGTGTCCACTGTCCAGGTTTGATTCTTAAAACTGATGTGCAATTACTGTAGATGACTGTGAATTACCAATTTTATCGATTAAAATAAAATACTTACATGCCAGCAATTGTCACTTTCCAAAAGCTTCTACCTAGTGTCCGTTAGTATGAAGATAAACATTTTATATAAAAACCACTAGTTTGTGAGGGTCTCCTAGTAAACTATTCTGCACCACTCTTTATCTGGTAAAGGTTGATTCAACCTTGATCGACTGCTACGTGTTTTAGAACCACAGATATGATCTAGACCATTTGGGAGGTTATCAAAACAAAATGTCCCCCTACCCTTGGTCCCGGCCATCATTTCACAAAAACCACTCCACAAAAATTGAGGAAGTTGTGCAGTACCTGAAAATTAAGACCAACTGGACTCTGAGGGTCGAAAGGTTGGAGTCGCGTCACAACACCAACTTTACGTCATTTGTGATACGTGTTCCAACTCACCATATTCAGACCTTCTTAAAAGAGGACTTTTGGCCGACAGGTGTCCTATTTCGACGTTTCAGAGGTCGGCTACGCGACACCACGCTGAGAAACACGACGCCGGCATCGTTACGTGTATAGTTTTAAGTAATTTATGAATAATTGTTAATATGTATTAGTTTATTATTGTATAAGTTAATTGTATGTATTTTATCTATGGGCCTCAGTAGCCTGAAAATAAATTGATTGATTGATTGATTTGTAGATCTTTGACAATCAATACAGGTAGTCAGGGGGCCGATAGTCTGACAACCTGACTTACCAAGTGATATCATATATCCCAGTTAGTACTAGGAGGAGCGTCTGCTCCATATAAAATATTGGTATTCAGAGCATCCGGTTAGACTTTTTATAACTATGCTGGGCTTCCAAGCCCAGCATAGTTATAAAAAGGCTAAGCAGATTATGATGACGAAAAACAAAAGATAACTGCCCATCAAAGGACTTCAACAAAATTGACATAAACTCTTACTCCCAGGTATTCGAAGGGCCATCAGACAATAAGACTCCAAAGAAGCAGATGCTAGAGCCTCCAATAGAGGCTAAAGTGTTGCGCATCCGTCCTCTGACGTGGAACGAAGAGATCGCCGTCAGGTTTGAGCTGATAGGATGTAAAGAACCAAGTAAGTATATGTTTTTATTCTGAAGTATACAGGACCTCTTTCAATGAGTTGAGAAACTTCAAACATACGATGGGAATATGACCCTTCACAAAGCCGTCAAACTTTGACCTCCAATATCTCCGTAACACGACACACGTTGACGACACGGTTGTCGCAGTGGCTGAGCGATTGGACTGCTGCGTTGCGTGTCGTGGGTTCCATCCCCGCATGGAACAAATATTTGTATGGCCTACAGATAGTTGTTTCGGGTCTGGGTGTCTGTGTATCTGTGTTTACATGTTTGTAAACGCACCCACGAAACAGGAGAAATTCTCAATAAATAAATAAAAAATGTTCATGGAACTTCAAAGATACGATGGGCAATACAGCGTGTAAACGGACCCGTCACGAAGCCGTCAACTTTGACCTCCAATATCTCCTTAACTAGAAGGTTCCCAGGTATGGCCTAGAACTCTAGAACAAAGAAATGATCGCAATGACGTGGAGAACAAGTGCTATTCGATTTCTTTAAGGGTACTTTTACTTTATGGTTATTTTTTTCATACATTCACGAACACTCAGTAGGTACGTGGGTACTTGACTATTTGTTACAAAATATTTTGCTTTTAATTGCCAGGGCCTTCTTCCTGTTGTACTTCATAAGTTAAATTTTTATCCTCACTCATTCTAGAGCTGTCTTTCAAAAAGGTTGATTGTGAGAAAAGACATACATAATTATATCCTGGCCTCACGGTTAGCCTGAATAGGGGATCGGACTGGGTCAAAATAATATGATTCTGTTTAGTACATACGTTAGATTATCGAAAAATATTGAATACGTGTTTTTTGTTTTATCAAATCAATAAAAAATGACGAAGATAAAACGCGTCAAAGATCTTGGAGTGGGGCTTGAAACGTCACTTGTGTCGTCAAAATGTACTATCATATGACGTCACACGAGTTTTCGAAGCACTGTATCGTCTTCATTTTAAGTTTACGTGAAAAAAGAAAAATACGTGTCCAATAATTTTTGGAAATCTATCTGACGGACTAATTTTGTCCGATCCCCTATTGACATAGACTGGACAGCAAAAGTAAATGGTACATTTTCTGCCCGGCTGTGCCCAATCAAGATGACCCGAAGATGTGTATAGCGCGCACCTGAAGGTTATTAATTTTTCTTCACTCAACAATAATTTTCTTACTAGTTAGTTTAGTTTTTTTTTGTATTATTAATTAATTCAAACAGAATTTGAATTATCATTATTGTTTTGAATTATTCTGTTATTTTTATATAAATTAATATAATAGTTTTTGAGTTATCTTGTACTTATAGACATGTTTTTGATTTTAATGTTTTAATAGTAGGTACCTACCTACTGTTTTATTTTTAATTTAATTTTTACACTTATGATTTACTGTGTTTGTAATCTCCCTAGCATCATCCACCGTGGCAGCAGAGACTTCACCATCGACATCTCCCCCCACAACGACTTCAACAACAGTCACTACGCCGACATTCCCCCCTTCTACCACTACGCCAACCACGACCAAAGCTACTACGCCAACGTCGCCAGAGGAGCGCACGGTCACTACGGAAAGTACCACCACTACGCTGAAGACAACGATCGCTGCCCCGTTAGTTATAACGAGTACTGTGACCCCGCCACCTAAGTGTAACCCGACTAAGTAAGTTTATTGATTTTTATAATCACTACATATTATAAAACTGAGCAGCGGTGGCCCAGTGGTGTCGGCCCCGACTTACGTGGGTTCGAACCCAGGCAGGCGAATTACTTTGTGTAATTTATATCATCACCGCTGCTCTCAAAACGGTGAAGGAAAACATCGTGAGGAAACCGGCATGTCTTAGAACCAAAAAATTCGAAGACATGTGACATCAGCTGCCAATCCGCACTGGGCCCGCGTGGTATATTATAGCCCATCCCTCTCCTAGAGAGGAGGCCTGAGTCCCTGCAGTGGGAACATTATAGGCTGATGATGATGATGATGATTATAAAACAAAGTCCTCCGCCGGGTCTCTCTGTCTGTCTGTTCGCGATAAACTCAAAAACTACTGCACCGATTTTCATGCTGTTTCACCAATGAATAGAGTGGTTCTCGAGGAAGGTTAGTATATAATATTCTACGCGGGCAAAGCCGCAGGCATCAGCTAGTTAATTGAGATATAAGTTTGTAAGTACTCCGCTAAAAAGTTGCGCTCCTTTCTCAGGCCACTCAAATTAGGACATCGGATTGGCGAGCAAAATATAAGGTCCCATTAAAATAGATGAACATAGTGTTCAGTTTGTCTATGTCCAAAGATATCCAAGCAAAAAAAAACACTGATTAAAGTGATTTATTTTAGAAATATTGGGTAACAAACATTTTTTATGTATTTTCGTTAGCAGCTTTTTTTCTTGTAAAAAAATGTTTATAGGCCAACATATTTGAAACACCCGAGCATTATTTAATGACTATTTTAACACCCTAAAATTACTTTAATTTGAAGAACTCTGTCCTTCGTGTCCGGGGCGCGGTATCTCTTTGGTGTGATACCACCCTGAACCCTATATTTCGTCACAGTTACATGGATCTGATGTGGGGAGACCAGCCACTTGGCGAGTCTGCCTTCAGCGCCAGTTCCAGCTATAGTGGACTGTTCCGACCACAGTATGCCAAGCTGAATGGATCTCCACTTGGTAACACAGGTAAGCTCTTATTTAAACTACTATGAACACTATGCAAGGTATAAGGGATATCGACAACGTTTTTCTTAATTGGTAATTTTAAATAAATAAAATTTTAACTCCTTGAGAATTGGAAAGAAGCTGGATAGAATCGTGACCGTTGGAAGGAATAGAGGGTGGCCTTTGCCCTGCAGTGGAACAATATGCAATAGCTATAATAATATTTCAGATTAGGTAAAGTCTATAATAATATTTTGTTAGTAACAAATTAACTATCTTAAGACTAATATTCAATTTATTATTCACTAGCTTTTGCCAGCGGCTTCGCCCGCGTGAAAATGTCGATTTTCCATACAAACTTTCATCCCCTATTTAAATACCTTAGGGGTTGAATTTCGAAAAATCCTTCCTTATTCCTTGTCTACATTATAAAGGGAACCTCTGTGCAAAATTTCAGCTTTCTAGGTCCAAGGGATTGGGCTGGGCGTTGATGAGTCAGTCAGTCAGTCAGTCAGTCAGTCAGTCAGGACTTCTCTTTTTATTTATATAGATTTGCATTTAATCTATTTCAAATCAAGTTATTTTTGGATTTTGTATTCATCTGGACTATCTACATTAATACAGAAATTGCTACTTTACTTAAGTTAGTAGCAATTTATATAGTCCAGATGAATACAAAATTCAAAAATAACTTGATTTGAAATAGATTAAATGCAAATGAATAATAAATTGAATTAAAAATATATATATGTCAAGTTATACTCGTACGCAGAAAAATAAATAACAACTGTTTCACCATCTAGCGGGCAGCTGGAGCCCTGGTACCCAAGACACGAACCAGTACATCCAAGTGGAGTTCCCTCGCCGGGAGCCGGTGTACGGCGTGGTGATGCAGGGCAGCCCTCTGTTCGACCACTACGTCACCAGCTACTATGTGCTGTACGGAGACGATGGACATACCTTCTCCACGGTTAATGGACCTGATGGGAAACCCAAGGTGAGTGGTCACTTGTATTTAATAACTTTGAGCATGAGGTCCCGGAAGACGTTGCGTGGAAGGCCTCCTACTTGGTGGACCGATGAGCTGGTGAAAGTTGCGGGGATCCGCTGGATGCGAGACACATGGGACCGGTCAATGTGGCGACACTTAGGGGAGGCCTATGTCCAGCAGTGGATGTCTTTCGGCTGAAATGATGATGACACGGTTCCGTGTCCGGCCAAGAGTTATTGGGTTTTATCAGGAATTTCTCAATAGCAGCTATGGAGGAACCCGGTTGATGGCAATAGGCTCGACCCCTTTTACATGGAACTTAAACATAACTGGCCGTTTGTGGGTGTACTAGGTACACCTCTGCCTTAGCCTTCGGGGATTACAGGCGTGATGTTATGTTATGTTTCTAGAACTTTAAGTCCTGAGTTAACTGGACTTTGTTTGTTTGTTAAATATTTGGAATCGATTAAATGTATTAACTTTACATATCTACATACGTTTACTATTCAATATATTGTCATTAGCTAAACTCCAAGTGCCGATAATGTTAAAAACAAGAAAAGACTTGAAAATAAATCGAAACGACCACAAAAACGACGTATATTTAAATTAAAAAATTAATATAATATCCTCTATTTTATTTCTCCAGGTATTCCGCGGCCCTGTAGACAACAAGACTCCATCGAAGCAGATAATAGAGCCACCAATAGAAGCAAAGGTCTACCGCGTGCAGCCTTTGACGTGGCACGAAGAGATCGCAGTCAGGTTCGAGCTCATTGGATGCAGGGAACCTTCCGGCTTCGAAACCACTACCACCACTATTCAAGTAAGTTCGAAAGAAACATTCAGTATTTTTTATTATCTCGAAAACCAGATAGGCAACCACCACATGTAATATTATACTAGAAGTCTACTATTCTCTCTCTTTTCGTTTTATTTCGCCCATGCGACTCTGAGTTGGCTTCACATGCGTTTATTGCCCGTGGTCTACCTGCCTAGTCCACCTGGGTGTACCACGGGCAATTATTTTATTACTAAGTTTTCTTATTTGTAAGTATTATTATTATACATCTATTTCATATATCTAAGTATCTACTCAGACACATACACACTTATAAACAAGGGACTAAAACTGTTTTACTTCCGTTACATCACCATCTCAGGGCCAGTTGAAAACCAGCGTCGGGCACTAGCTGCTCGGCAGTTTGCTGAACTGGTCCTATTTGGCGCAGCCGCGAGATGCACACTCTTTTTTTTTTGTGTTTGTTCATTTTATTTTTTATTGTTTGTTGTGTGCACTTGTGGCATATTGTGCTAAATAAATATGTTTTCTTTCTTTCTTTCTTTCAATTATTTTTGCCCGTGGTCCACCTGGGTGTTACACGGGAAATTATTTTTACCCGTGGTCCACCTGGGTGTACCACGGGTCCCTTTATGTAGAGGCTACGGTAACTCTTGCGAACAACCAGACCTGCCAGTAGGCTATCACAATCGTTCTTTAATGTAGTCTAACAGTTAGTAATTCCTTTCATGTTTCCTCAGCCTACACCGGAGCCCTGCTCGGAACCTCTCGGCCTGGGCGCTGACCTTCCAGTGGAGATGATAGAAGTGAGCTCCAACAACGACGCGAGGCGCTACTTCAAGTTGGACGGCGATAGAGGATGGAGGCCGCTCTACAGTACTCCCGGAGAATGGATCATGGTAAGACCCTTTTTTAAAGTGATATTAGTTTTTTAGCATATTAGTTTGGCAGTTTACTTGCCGAACGGATGATGGGACTGAAAAGTTCTGGAGTAGCGACCGCGAACCGGAAGGCATTGCCTTGGATGGCCTCCCACTAGGTAGATCGTGCAACTGGTGAAGGTTGCGGGGATGCCCTGGATGCGAGACGTACGAGACCGGTTTATGTGGTCACATACGGGGAGGCCTATGTCTAACAGTGGACGTGTTTTGGCCGAAATGATGATGATGATGATTAGTTTACCTGCACAAGTTCTTCTCTTGTACCGGATCTGTACTGAAATTCCCATGTTGGTCTAATCAGCAGAGTTCGTAGAACTGTTAACTGCCTAAAATTACCTGAGGGTCTAGGCAACGAGACATTAATGATATAAAATATTAACTATATTATTTACGTAGGCTGCCGAAAACTGTATCTCGAACCAGTTGAAAGTTATAGAATCGCTTGTTTAGATGGAGTAGTCGATCAAATCCTATTGACGTTTTGAAGTTCTCTTTTACTAGAGTGTAAGTTTTCTAGGGTTAGGTTTATCAGTACGTGCATAAAAAAATATTGACATATTAAAAACTGTTAATATTTTAGTATTATCATCAAGTGTTACCAATGTAATAAGCGCATGCCGCGTCTAGCGGCGAATATGACGTGAACCAAGCTATTTTTATTTAAAAATAATTGTGCCTACTGTATCCTTGATCTTCGACGTTTTTATCACTATAAAATCTCTAAAAAAATCTTCTTCTGCAGTTCAACTTCACATCACCCCGCAAAATAACCGGCATCAAAACTAAAGGTGGTCCTTACGGCTGGGTTTCCACCTACAAGATCATGTACACGTCAGACCTCTCCACCTTCAACCCTGTTGTCGACGCGGCGGGAGCAGAGAAGGTGTTCCCAGGGAACTTCGACCGGGATACCACTGATGTTACAGAGTTCTGGCCCCCGATACATGCGCAGTATTTGAAGGTGCTACCTTTGAAGTGGACGGATAATATCGAAATGAGGATTGAACCTATTGGATGCTTTGAGCCTTATCGTGAGTATTTTTGTCTTAAATATGATTGAATATATTCTGAAGGACTGTTTAACATCTAACAACCACTGGAACCGATTGATGTATTACAGGTTTCTGCCTCTCAGAGAGAGGAAGCCACTTAGACCTCCTCTAACATAGCCAGCAGTGTGATCAACACATAGACTGATTATTCTGTAGAACTGTAACGACGGATTACCACACCCTGTCGCCAAAAACTTTCTATCGAAACCAATTGGAGTAAGCGGCACTTTAAATGCTTTGAAATTTACGTTGTGACGAGACTCTAGCAGCTGCACTCTTGGCGTATACTTGAATCTTTGGCGCAGGTACTCCTCGATGTCCTCTGCCTCTGCCTCAGTAATGATGACAAAATTTCCCAAACGTTGCCAATATAAATTAAATTAAAGGTTCTTAATCTTTTACACACTAAGTTTTCGTACATCAACCTATGCTGTCCAATTACTGCTGGGCAAAGGCCTAACACTATTAGTGTAACGTTTTCTTGAGATTTGAAGTTCATCTTTTCTCAAAAATCTTATCCTTCTAGCTGTAACCGAAATACTGCCAGAAATAACGACCACCCGCTACAGAGAGCCGCTGACAGAGCGTACGACGTGCGAGCTATGTCCTGGAGTGCAGCGCACTGAGGAAGATAGCACGTGCGACTGCAAGCCACCCAGCAAGTACTATGATGGAGAGAACTGCGTCACCAGGGACCAGTGTCCTTGTATCGAGTCGTTTATGTCGTGAGTATAATGTTCTCTCAAAACGGTAAATGAAAACATAGTGAGGAAATCGGCATGTCTTAGAATCAAACAATTCGAAGACATGTGACATTGCATCTGCTAATTCGCACTGAGCCCACGTGGTGGATTATATCCCATCCTTCTCCTAGAGAGGAGGCCTGAGTCCCTGCAGTGGGAACATTATAGGCTGATGATGATGATGATGATAATTTTCATTGAAAAGACGCGTTAACTGACCTTTTTTATACATCGAACTAGCTTTTTCCCGCGACTTCGGCCGCGTGGATTTCGGAAAGTATCCGATGTCGGAAATATAAAAAAATATGATTTTCCGTACAAACTTTCATCCCCTATTTAACTCCATTAGGGGTTGAATTTTGAAAAACCGTGGAGTTTCTTGCCCGTTCTTCCCATAGAGATCTACGCTTTGAAATGTGCAGTGTACTGTACTTTCACAGTTATTATGCCTTGTGACTGGGACTGTACCTACATTCAAATTTAATTGTTGTATTTGTTTCAACGATTCAAATAGTGCCTACAACTGACCTATTTGGCTTTGATTTTTGACTTAAACATGTTCATCCTTACTACAAAAAGAATTTTAAACACAGTTTGAATACGTGTTTAGTTAAACAGTGTCTAAAGACTTAGACCTCGTTTAGGAGGGTGTTTAACACTTTGTACCACAAAACCGTGTTTTTGCTTTGTTTAGAAAAACATCTGGTCAACATGTGTTTACTCTATTCATTTCGTAAAGCATAGCAACATTCACTCAATTCTCCCATCATTCGTTCAAGTGTACTTCATTTTAAACAGATAGATGTCAAATAAATCGCAAGTTCTCGGCAAATCGGAATTAAAAAATTAAAAACGTACAAAACTCAAATTAAAATTGTAGTGTTTTCTTGTTTATCAGCACAATTATAATAAATAATTTCAAAAAACAGGCCAAGAGCGTGTCGTTCCACGCTCAGTGTAGGGTTTCGTAGTAATAATTCTTTTTTTGTTTGAAAAAAGATACGTTTAGGATAATAAAATATGTAAACGAAGATAAAAAAAATGCTTGCATATACGACTATACTACTAACAGTCCAGAAATTATTTTGTACAACTTTTTGTCTTTTTTGTACAAAAACTGTTCAAAATGATTTTCCTAGAAAGTCCTTATAAAGTTCTACTTTTCATTTTTTTTTATATTTTCTAAACTTATGGTTCAAAAGTTAGAGGGGGACATTGTTTTTTTACTTTTGGAGCGATTATTTCCGAAATTATTGACATTATCAAAAAATGATTTTAGTTCATTTTTAAATACCTTTCCAACAATATATCACACGTTAGGGTTGAAATAAAAAAAAAAAATCACTTCCCACTTTACATGGGGCTACCCTAATAAAACATTTTTTTCCAATTTTTATTTTACCACTTTGTCGGCGTGATTGATACACATCAATCAAATCTACGAATTCTAGCACACTCATTTTAATATTTGGTAGTTCCTAGCCTCACTGGTGCGAATTTCCAAATGAGAGTGATTTAACTTAGTGTTAAACGAACGTTAGACAAGGGATCGCGTGTGTTTAAACTTAAACATAGTTTAACTAATGTCTAACTCTAAACACTGACTAAACACAGATTTGTGGTACAACTTTTTTTAAACACATGGTCGACATCTGTTTATCTTTTTTGTAGTAAGACTGGTTATATTTAACAGGTACCCAGTAGGATCTACGTTCCGCGGCGCTAACTGCGACGAGTGCGTGTGCAAGCTCGGAGGTATCACTGCCTGTGAGCCTGTTAAAGAATGCAAATGTGCACCGGTAAGTGCTACAAATAAAGAATACTTTTATTAAACTACTAGCTGATTCCCGCGGCTTCACCTGCGTGGATGTCGGTCTAATTATATACTAAAACCTTCCTCGAGAACCACTCTATCCATTGGTAAATACAACAGGAATCGGTGCAATTGTTTTTTAGTTAATCGCGAACAGACAGACAGACAGACGCGGCGGAGGACTTTGTTTATAATAGGTAGTGATGAAGTGAAAAGTAAAACGTTTTCTTTGTGTTTACAAACGTCAGAAAGCCTTCTACTTAGGCATGCTTTGCAGTGGCCGACCTAAAAATCTCTAAATAGACTCCGAACCCAAGTCGGCCAGTTCAGATCTAAAGTGTGTATGCAACGTATCTCGACAACATATACAATGGTCCACCTTCCATCTTCCATGCCCTGACGCGTGCACACTGGACGACCTTATGACAGCATCAGCGACTAGAGTTTTTGGGCCAAAACGATTTAATGAAAATTCGCCGTAGACACGCTAAGAACAAGTAACGACTAAGCTTCTCGCCTGTGACAGCAATGCTATCAAGCACTACACTGAAGTATTCACTTACATTCATCTGGATACTGAAAATACTTTCCCAGCAAACTAAAAAAACGGCTGACTAAAAGCCCACTGTTTTTTTGTCTAGAATCTAGTACCAAAACTGTCTCCATCGAGCTGTGACTGCACCTGCGCCCCCTGCCCCGCCGGCACCAACATCTGCCCCACGAGCAAGCTGTGCCTCCCGCTGCACAAGTGGTGCGACGGGCTGCAGGACTGCCCTGATGATGAGAAGCACTGCACCACCACCACGGTCACCACTCCCAGGACGACGGTTGCTGAAGTTGTCGTGGTGACCACTCATGCCCCCACGGTTGAGGCTGCTGTTACTACGGTTAAACGTGAGTAGGGTAGGATAGGAGTTATCCTAACTGTGTGACCTGTTTTTAATGACCTTGTTTGTATTAGAAAAGATCTAAGGGAACGACTTTTCAAGTAACTCGGAAAATAATAAAAAAATCTTCAATAATAGGAATATTTCCTGACTAAAAAAATATGATTCTGTTTAGTCTGTCAGTTAGATTATCGAAAAAGATAGGATACGTGTTTTTTGTTTTATCAAAATTATAAAAGTTTACGAAGATAAAACACATCAAAGATCATGAGTGAGGGCCTGTGATGTCACTCGCCATTAAAAATGTACTAAATGACGTCACACGAGTTATCGAAGCACTGTCTAAATTTTTTGTTTACGTGAAAAAAGAACAACTTGACTGGACTGATCAAATTGGACGAAAAACAATGATTTGTATATGGTTTTAGGGTACCGTTTCGCTGGCCGATCTGGGCCCAATACAAGAATGTTAGGATCCTCAGGGGTCCGACCTCGCCTCTTCAAAAGCCATGGGCATTCTAAATTGTACCACAAAATTAATACTAAAACAAGTGGTAAGAACTGATTATTACCATGAATTGAGTTTGAACCGTTACCCTCCCTTGTCTCCCCGTCGAAGTTGCGGGTTGTTCGAATGAGATACCGCGGCCTTGACACAAAGGGCTAAGAAGGAGCATAGGTGGTTTTTAGTCAGTAGAGGTCTGACACTCCCTACCGCTCTGCCCAGAGTGGAAGGAGCTATTTGATGACTTCCCACCCGCTGTAAAAGCCCTTGCAATCTTGAAACATCTACCAAGTGGCCAGGCAAACTATGGCACATAGAAGACAGTTAAAATATTGAAAGAAAAAGAGCCTAATTCTTTGCTTATTTTGTTGCTTAAAAATAACATAACATCACGCTTGTAATCCCCGAAGGGTTAGACAGAGGTGTACCTAATCTAGTTATTTTGAAGTCCCATGTAATAGGGGATAAGCCTATTGCTTACAAATAACTGCAAATTATTTTATCAATTTCGAGGTTTTTTTTAATAGCCTGTACTGTCCCACAGCTGGGCAAAGGCCCCAATTATCTTTTAATTTTTTATGTAACTTCATAATACAGTAAACTTTATTACACATTCTCTGAATAAAACCATATGTGTGGAAGAATGACTAACCTAAACAGTTACTAGAAAGACGAGAACTAAACTGACTTTTAATTGGCAAATTGACTGCAAACCTATGACTTTTTAACACACAACATTACTTTGACACCTCAAAATGAACCACAAACCGACTGAACTCCTAACCATCAAAATTTCTTTCAGCCCTCATCTGTCCGCCGGTGGAATGTCCTCCTGGATATACAGTCCATTACACCACCACCGAACCCAGTGCCTCTCGATCCTCATACGGTTCTGCCACTGAACTGCCTCCACCTAGACCTAGGTACTCTTACCAGAGGTACCAGAGAGGAGGGTACTCTAAAGGAGGTTATTCTAAGGGAGGATATTCGAAGGGAGGATTCTCTAAAGGTGGTGCTTCTAAAGGCGGTTATGGTAAGCAATGTTTATTTTTCTTGAAGGTAGGATTTCTTTATAAATAAGAACCTATCAAATCCATCTTCGTGATATAAATTCGAAAGTGTATTTTTTGTCTTGTCAGTAAAGAGTTTGAGTTTTGGCGTTTTTTCGAGCTAGGGTATGAATATGGACTTATTATCAGCTAGTTAGTAAATCCAGCTAGTAAAGTTAGTTCAGAAGTAGATCAAGTAGAGATTTTTTACATAGAGATCCAGAAGCTTTTGATATCTTGACCACTAAAAAACCGAATCGGATCAATTGGGAACCTAATAGACACTGATTTCCTACTCTTCTACAAGCATATATAAAACGTACACACGTCCAAATTCAGTTTACTACATTTTCATCGGAAGACGTTACGTTGGAAGGCGTCCCACTAGTTGGACCGATGACCTGGTGAAGGTTGCGAGGAGCCACTGTTGCGAGACGCACGGGACTGGTCAATGTGGCGACACCTGAGGGCGGCCTGTGTCCAGCAGTGGACGTCTTTTGGCTGAAATGGTGAATTATGATGATGATGACATTTCAAACACCATGTCCTTATAGGTTTCCAACCACCAACTCGTCCGAACGCAGCCTTCTCTCTGGACAAGCCGGACACACTGACCACCACACCAAAGACTCCCAAAGAAGAGTGCCAGCAGTTCAAGTGCATCCCGAAGCTGCCTCCATACAAACCTGATGGTGGTGTGACTCCTCCGACCGTCTGTTCTGTGATCACCTGTCCACCTGGCTACTCGCTGAGGTTGGATTCTGCTGCTAGTGGATATAACAAGTGTCCTCAGTAAGTATTCCCCATTTTCTGCCCTTCTTCTTAGAGTGTCGATGACAATTTAAATTGAGTCTGCCCATCTGCCCTTCTTCTTAGAGTGTCGATGACAATTTAAATTGAGTCTGCCCATCTGCCCTTCTTCTTAGAGTGTCGATGACAATTTAAATTGAGTCTGCCCAAAATTTGTCGACGTGTTTGGTTTTTTTACACTAGAGCTCGACATCGATTCTTTAGGATAATATGCGCCATAATTTGAAGAATCGAAGATTCGTTTATGATGTAATACTATTAATATCTAGATGTATTCCGCGATCTTGGTCCCCGTGAAATAACTATAAAAAAATTGCCTTTCCTCTTTGAATAGAATTTGTGTTATCCATTGCAAAGGGTTAAGGTTTTTTTGTTGGCAGGATCTTAAATTATTATTTTTTTAATAAAAGTAGCTTTGGTTACTCGTTTTAACATCCGCTACCTGCTAGTAAAAGTCCTGTCAAAATTGGTCGGCGATATTAGCCGGAGAGACAGGTAGAAATTAAAAAAAAAAAGTGTTTTTCGTAAAAGTGGCCTATATTCTTTCATACGCATTCAAAAAATAGGTTTTTATTTTTAAACTATAAACAGACGCTTCAATTTTATTTATTTGTATAGCTGCAATCCAAGCATTACGCTTACTTTTCCATCTCTTCCCTTACCCTTATTTTTATCTGTATAACAATGTCTGTCAGTACATAAATGGTCCTTTCCACCATCAGATACGAATGCGTCCCTCCACCGGAGCGTCCCGTATACTGCAACGTGACCGGTCGTACATTCAACACGTTCGACGGCGCCGAGTACAAGTACGACGCCTGCTTCCACATCCTGGCGCGGGAGAACAGGTTCGACGCCTGGACTATACTGGGTAAGTACCCACTTGGTATCAATCAAGTCTGAATAAATCAACCGATCGAGTCTATCTAGTCGCACCGACAGACACTTACATAATAGGGGATCGGACAAAAAAAAACTAATTAGTCCGTCAGATAGATTTCCAAAAATTATTGGACACGTATTTTTTATTTTTTCACGTAAACTTAAAATGAAGACGACGCAGTGCTTCGAAAACTCGTGTGACGTCATATGATAGTACATTTTGACGACACAAGTGACGTTTCAAGCCCCACTCCACGATCTTTGACGCGTTTTATCTTTGTAATTTTTTATTGATTTGATAAAACAAAAAACACGTTTTCAATATTTTTCGATAATCTAACTTACGGACTAAACAGAATCATATTATTTTGACCCAGTCCGATCCCCTATTGCATATTTGACTACTGTTCAAAATTCACGAAAATATGTCAAAGAACTAACAGAAATAACACGATGTGTAAAAAGCCGTAGTCACACGTTGTAGGTACCAACCTAAACACTTTAATACCGTGTGACTACGGCTTTTCTTTTTGTTCTATCCTGAAAATCTTATTGCATACTTTTTCAGCGTCGTTGTTTTTTGTCGTAGTCGGGTTTTAGTTTTTTTACTTCTTTTATTTAAAAAAATTTGGTGTTAATTATTTTTTAACACATGGCTTTTTGTCCGCTAGAGGGCGTCACTTTTAATTTCAGCAATATTTTGGAAATGTACAAGTGACGCCCTTTTAAATGATACCAAACACGGCGTATTTATCTCCATTATTATTTTTAACACATTACTTTTGTCCGTTAGAGGGCGCCATATCAAGTTGTGTGACACGTCACGTAGCCTATGTTCAGCGGACAATTAAGACGGTTCTAAAGATACCTCATATGTCGAGTTCCGATAAGTAGAATAGGAGCTATGAGGGAACAGATGAAGATACTCACATACATACAAACAAACATACATACATACATAGCCAGTCAAAATCATAACCCTCCTTTGGCTTTGCCGTAGTCGGGTAAAAAAGTAATAAAATCGATCAAAAAATGGAGTAGCTGCACGCTTTAGAAGTTTTTAGTGGGGACATTTTCTATCCTTGTCGCGCGAAACGGCCATTTGTACTGCGTAACTAAGGCGGTATGAGTTATAACGTCACATCTTTATAGCGCTGTCTTTGTCTAGCAAGTCATTTTAAATCGGTTAAAAGTAAGCCATTTTTAAGGTATTATACTAGTTTTTTTTTTACTTTTGCCTATCTTAGGTACTGGTTCCAGATAACTAGTAAAAAAAAAATTGGTCAAGCACCCAATTAAAATAACATCACATTCCCCTAAAGTTCGCAAGAAATGCCGCCTCGACGGCTGTCAGAACGAGCTCCTAATCCTGCAAGATGACCAGCTCATCCTGGTGAAGCCGAACATGATGATAGAGTACGACAACTACGAGTACACGGTGGAGCAGACCGACAAGATCTGCTTCCAGAGGAACAGCTTCAAGGTGGACCGACTGGGAAATGGTATCGCTATCAAGTCCAGGAAGTATAACTTCACGGTGCTGTACAGTTCTGAGGGAGATATTAAGATTGGGGTGAGTTTATTTCGTTTTACATAAAGAAAAGAAACAAAATTGTGTTTATTTGGCAAAAATAACCTTAAAAATTAACAATAAAAGAAAGAAAGAAAGAAAACATATTTATTTAGTACACGCCACAAGTGCACACAACAAACAATAAAGAAAACTAATCAAATCAATACAAATTCAATAAAATTAAAACGAATAATGCCAAAAGGGCCTCAGCTCAGCATAATGCCAAATGGCAACACAACGTGCATCACCTGACAGACATAACATCATACCTGTAAGCCGAAGGGTTGGGCAGATGTGTATCTAATAGTTCACCCATATTTCTCCAGTTATGTTTAAGTGACATGTAATAGGGGGCGAGCCTATTGCCATCAACCGGACATAAATCCAGACTTCGTGGCTGCTACTGAGAAATTCCTGATGGAAATAGTCAATAACACTTTACCGACCCAAGAATCGAAATTAGTACCTTATGCTCGGCAGTCGCACTTGCGACTACTGCACCAAAGAGCCATTCAGTACACCACTAAGCATTAACCAAGATGAATCTCGTCTAAGATCCAAAAGCAACACCTTTTTTTTGTTGGGTGGAAAATCATCGAATGACCCCCCCCCCCGCTCTTGGGCAGAGCGAAGGGGAGTGTCAGACTTCTACTGACTAAAAACCGAACCCATGTTCCTTCTTTGCCCTTGTGCCGAGGCCACGTCATCTAGTACTAAAATCCGCGGCCCCGACGGGCGTCGGCAACACCTGCCTTATATTTAGAACAACACAATCATACCTTTTTTTTTGGAGTGTGTAAAATCATGACTCCTCCCACTCTGGAGGGAGTGTCCCTATCCTCCCACTCTGGGCAGAGCGGTAGGGAGTGTCAAAGTTCTACTGACTAAAAACCTCCAATGTTTCTTTTTATCCCTTTGTGTCGAGGCTGCGGTATCTCTTTCGATCGACCCGCAGCCCCCCTTGTGGTCCCGTGCAATGTTGCTGACATCTCTTCGAGGCAACACTCTTAACCTCAAAATGTCACCAGATCTTCAAAAGCTACAAGGGAGCTGTAGACGGCCTCTGCGGCGCTTTCGACGGTGAACCGTCCAACGACCGACGTCTCCCCGACGGTAGACTGGCCACCAGCATCGACGAGTTTGGCCGAGCGTGGGCCAAGCCTGGCCTGCCAGCTAATGCCTGCCAGACGAAGATCATATCTGATGAGAAGCAGAAGAAGGCTTGGGAGCTGTGTGATGTGATTACGTGAGTATTGTTGTAGTAAATAACATTTATATAAACAACGGTGTCAAGTGTCGTCACCTATTAACATCAGGAAATTTGTGACTATTTTAATTTTTTTTTTATATTTTTTTTTTGTAATTGTTTGACATTTATAAACAACAACGATGTCAAGTTTCAGCATAGAGAAAAAACAAAAAAAAAACATAGAATAGCCATAATATTTTTTATTTTATTGACAACTAGCGTTTGCCAGCGGCTTCGCCCGCGTGAAAATGTCGATTTTCCATACAAACTTTCATCCCCTATTCAACTCCCTTAGGGGTTGAATTTCAAAGCTGGATAGAATCGTGACCGTTGGAAGGAATAGAGGGTGGCCTTTGCCCTGCAGTGGAACAATATGCAATAGCTATAATAATATTTCAGATTAGGTAAAGTCTATAATAATATTTTGTTAGTAACAAATTAACTATCTTAAGACTAATATTCAATTTATTATTCACTAGCTTTTGCCAGCGGCTTCGCCCGCGTGAAAATGTCGATTTTCCATACAAACTTTCATCCCCTATTTAAATACCTTAGGGGTTGAATTTCGAAAAATCCTTCCTTATTCCTTGTCTACATTATAAAGGGAACCTCTGTGCAAAATTTCAGCTTTCTAGGTCCAAGGGTTTGGGCTGGGCATTGATGAGTCAGTCAGTCAGTCAGGACTCTCTTTTCGACACTAATATTATAAAGAGGAAAGATTTGTACCTATTTTTGTATGTTTGTAATGAATAGGCTCAAAAAGTACTGGGCCGATTTCAAAAATTCTTTCACCCTTGGAAAGCTACATTCACCCTGAGTAACATAGGCTACTTTTTATCCCTGTATTCCCACGGGAACGGGATCTACGCGGGTGAAACCGCGGGACGTCCGCTAGTTATTTATATAGATAGACTAGTGGACGTCCCGCGGTTTAAGTGATAGTGTTTCTTTATAATATTAGTGTAGATATATTCTTTGTCATTATTTCGCAGTTTATATTTTAATTTGATATTCAATTAGTCACAATATCATTGTCACCGCCATTCGATGATTACATAACGAAAACTGCAATATTAATATTCGTCACTAATAGATTTTACATCAAGCGCCGCGCGAAATAACGGGCCCCCCTCCCTCACGCACCGCCTGGTTACGTCATCGCATGAGTCATCGGACCTTGCTCACTAAAACGCTTATCGCTCGAGTTCTGTTATCTCTTATCTCAAACGGTAAACAGTTTCGTGTTTCTGAAGAGCTAGACCACAGTATAAATATGGACAGTACCGAAACTAAGCCTAGTTGATGCGATAACTACCTACGCTCCATTGAAGCCATAGGGTTGTCCCTTTTAATGTTGATGATATTGTTTTTTTTTTCTTAAATATTTTTATACTGTTGTGATCAATGAATCGAATTGAAATAACTAGCTTACTACAACTAGTGATGTGCAATTCTGCTATAAATAATTAACATATCTATCTATCTATATAAATAAAAAGAGAAGTCCTGACTGACTGACTGACTGACTCATCAACGCCCAGCCCAAACCGTTGGACCTAGAAAGCTGAAATTTTGCACAGAGGTTCCCTTTATAATGTAGACAAGGAATAAGGATTTTTCGAAATTCAACCCCTAAGGGAGTTAAATAGGGGATGAAAGTTTGTATGGAAAATCGTCATTTTCACGCGGGCGAAGCCGTTGGCAAAAGCTAGTTATTAATATTAAGAACGAATATATTATTATATTGTTTTAAATTATTATTATCAATGAACTTTCCTTCATATCATACTAATAATGTTACTATTAAGTAAAGTTGGACCAGTGTAAAAAAAAATTTTTTGGTGTTATGTGATTCTCACTTAAATATGACGGGGGTGGCAGAGGGGGGTCAAAATTTTGGTCCTTTTTTGTCTAGGACGCTCCGTTTTCGAGATATTTCAATTTAGTTTTTTTTTTACAGAAACTTTGAACGCCCATAATTCGATAACAAAAATCATTCTTATCTTTCAAAATTAGTAGGAAGTTTAAATACAATATCTCCGGTTTTGATGAAGCCGAGTTCAAACACCCATGTTCCCGGCATTTAAAAAAGTTTGGAGGATATTAATTTAAAAAAAAACTTTTACGTAAACTAACCACTCGTCTCGGCGCGGCACGCACAACTGAGAGCACTGCCACAATCGCTAGCTGGCCCTGTCGATGCGCATGTTTGTGTGAGTGTGCGGTTTCGAGCGTTTGTAGGCAGTTTCCGTACTGTCCATATTTATATTGTGGCTAGACGATGTATTATTATATAAACAACTCTTTTATAGCTTATTTAGAATTATAAATATCGTATAGTTAGGACAGAACTCGCCGCCACACGACCTGTTGCGTATCTTATTTTGTTTTGGTAAAACTACTGAATCAATTTACACGAAACTTTAGAACTAATATAACAAATGTACAAGTAATACGGTGACAGTGTTTTTTTAGGAGACCTACATACATTATTCTAATAAGATTTTAACTCAACTCCCTCACGGACCGCCTAGTTACGTCATCGCATGCGTCATCTGACCTTGCTCACTAAAACGCTTAATGCTCGAGTTTTATTATCTCTTATCTCAAACGGTAAACAGTTTCTTGTTTCTGAAGAGCTAGACGATGTATTTATTATATAAACAACTCTTATTTTAAAAGACGTATATTGTCATCCCACAGACGACCGGATTTAGGACAGAACTCGCCGCCACTCGACTTGTTGCGTATCTTATTTTGTTTTGGTAAAACTACTGAATCAATTTACACGAAACTTTAGAACTAATATAACAAATGTACAAGTAATCTAATGATAGTGTTTTTTTAGGAGACCTACATACATTATTCTAATAAGATTCCAACTCAAAATTCAAAGATTCTTATTGGCGAACTGTCATTTTAGAATTGCGAAATAACCTTGAAATATAAATAAATACGAAATTATTTGCTTCGAATACACGATATAATGAATTATCACTATATTTTATGTTGATAATGTTTCCAAGACCATATTTCAATGAAAAGGAGTCAAATTCATATTTTCAATTCGCTCATTCAATGACGACGACGAAATCTTTGTTATGATATTTTGTTGGCTCGAAAACTAATTTTGGGATATGAATTGCCTAGCAAATTATTATCTACAAAGTTGCAATAGGGACTTCTAACCTAATAAACATTTACTTACCAACGTTTCACAAACAAAATCAAACACAAAACACAAAAACACTACGACACCCACACTTTACCACACCGTTTTTTGCATCAACTGTCAAACGTCACTATGGCACCTCTCAATATTTTTTTAAAAGTGTTCCAGGTTTATGTTTAGTAATTTATTGGTGCCATACGCAGCTCTAGCTAGTTACCCTTTGGCACAAATTTTGCCAGACAATTTAGAGCCATATTTTAGGTAAAAATAAGGTTTGAATTTGCTGCGCCCGACTGGAACGACGTCGTTCCAGCGGGTCTCAACGGAATTTTCTTAGTGGAACGACGTCGTTCCAGTCGGGCCTGAACGGTTAAAAACTGTCTGAACCAAATCCCCCAAAAGTTTATATCATGACTCGATAGATGGCGTTGTTAGGTAAATGTTCACTTTCTGAATCGCGCTATGGTTTCGTTACACGCCGTGGTAATATATCAGAGCGCGGACTTGTGCCAATTTACCGGGTAGAACGCTCAGCGTACAATGTTACAGGTATGACACTGAATTTTTGTAGAGGGTTGTGTAAACTTTTAGACAGCCCTTATATTAAAATGATTCAAGTGTTTGCAAGCACTTAGGTACTCGTTCTACTTGCAGGCATGCAAATATGTACGTAAGTAATATGTAGGTACATAACATACTTTGATGACCTGAAAGGACAATCTGTTTATTGATTGTAAAATAATATTTAGTTATATTTATCTTACCAGTAAGCCCTTTACATAACTAGTTAAAAAAATTAGCTTAATCAGAAACCGGGAAGTGTATGTGTGTGGGTTTGTGTGTGTTTGTTTTTTTTTATTTCGCTTCTACACCTACACACACCTACGCCTACGGCTGTAACATCGCCACTTATATCATAATAGAGGCAAGTCAGCATTTGCTGCACTAGCATACCATATACATATAGTAAAGGGATTTGCAGGATCGTCTAACTAGTTATCCGTCAAATAACCACTGTTTACTATAGAAGGAATATGTATTGTGCAGATCAAGTGCCACTCCCTTCCACTCTGCCCAGAGTGGGATGACTTCCCACACTCCAAAAACAAAAACTAATTATCGATGAAAAAATTATGTGTGTGGGAAGGAGGGGCGGGAGTAGGTCGGAATGATGTTCTCAAAGCCGTGGATCCGATTGTGCATCGATTTCCCCAACACACTGTATTTTAAGTTTCATGTTTTTTTTTTTGTTTTAAAGTTAGTTTTAAAACCGCGCTATCGCATTAGGTGAACACTTGTAATGATAGTTGTAACTTGTAAGGGATTTTTAATAAATAATCACTACTACACGTAACCCTCCAGGAAAGAGCCCCTCTCCCAATGCGGGCACATCCTGAACCTGCACAAATGGCGCAACATCTGCTTGGAGAAGATCTGCGAGTGCTCCCAGCTCATCGTGAACGGCACCCAGCGGACTGAGGGGGAGTGTCGCTGTCTCCTGCTGGAACAGCTCGTGGCCGAGTGCCTGGCTGCTGATAAGAATGTGGACCTGTCGAATTGGAGGATGATGATGGACTGCCGTGAGTATTTGAAATGTTTCTTTGAACTAAATGTCGAGCTATATATAACATTCATCATAATCATCAGCCTATAATGTTCCCATGTTCTCTCTAGAAGAGGGATGAGGCATGAGGAAACCGGCATGTCTTAGAATCAAAAAATTCAAAGACATGTGACATCTACCAACCCTCACTGGGCACGGTTGGTGGATTATAGCTATAACATTACTGATAAATAATTTACTAAAAGGTCTACTAAAATCTGTATGATATTTTCTTGATCAGACTAGACACTAATCAAGTCATTTATACAAACTAGGCTGATATCAGCACTTTTCGAACGTCAAAATGTATTTACAAGAGACAGTCCCTCAAAACGTCCACCCTTCGACACTTCCTAGTGTTTTAACTAGGAAGAAGAAGTGGCAGAACAAACTCCCCAGCAAAAATATCTGTATAGTCCTCACGAGACTTGGTCAAGATTTTTCTGGAATTTAGAGAAGACCTCTGAGTTAGTTTGAGCTTTTTCTTTTCAGAGCAGTAGGACAGGAAACATCGACCGAATTTGACCTTAGACCAATTTACAAAATAAACATCAGTTATACCTACTGGGGGTTCTATGTCTGTCAATAACCACTACATCGTGATGTTGATATTTCTGTGGGGAACTACAGTCCTTTCACAGTTATTATGCTTTGATAGGCGGACAATACAGCTTCATCTATTTTGATTTTAACAGATCAAAAGTGCCTGTTACCGGTTAATTAAAAATAAACGCTTTCCGCCTTATTAATAAAAATAGTTAAACCTGGTTTAACTTAGACTTGGTTTATCTCGCATGCCGTCTCACTTCAAAAATATTCAAAAGAAAGTGACGGCATGCGAGATAAACCAAGCCTAAGTTAAACCAGGTTTAAGTAACTATTTTTTATTAATAAGGTGGTTTGAGTTCGAATGTTTTTATTTTATCCTCATTTTCCCAACAGCTGCCGACTGCCCGGCTCCGCTAGTCCACTACGACTGCTACCGCAAGCAATGCGAGCCGACCTGCTCCCAGTACGGCGCCGTGTCCCACAGCTGTCCCACTGAGGACGGGCAGTGCTTCCCCGGCTGCTACTGTCCTGAGGGCAAGCTGAGGATGCAGGACCAGTGCATACTGCCTACCGACTGTTTGGACTGTGAGTATTATGTTAATGACAACAAATCTACCTCGTCATCATATTAAAATAACTTTTAACCAATTTTTAACCGACTTCCCAAAAAGGAGGAGGTTCTCAATTCGATCGGTATGTTCTTTTTTTTTTTTGTTCTATATAAATGGTTTATTTTTAAACTTTTCTTATGTTTAATTTTTATCATTCAGCGAGAGACAATTATTTTTTCTTTTTATCATTACTTAGAATGGTTTATGAATTCCTTATTCTCATAAGGGTGGTGGGTTTTTATCCATTTTGTGAGTCCAGGTCGACTCACAAGATTGATTCCCGAGCAATTAATTGTGTGACCTGTGGACAGTAAAGTAAAGAGAGGCCTATACCCAGCAGTGGATGAGTTCAGGCTGTGGATGATGATGATGATGATGATGATGATGATGATGATGGACAGTAAGTCCTGATCCTACTATATTACATTTTTTTTTTGTAGAAAACAGGAAAAAAACGCTGTGAAACAAGTGGCTATAAAATTTAAATATTAAACTAAGTAGGTATTTCAAAATTGTGTTAAACCAGATACAACTTTTGTACCAAAATCCGTAAATACACTGTAAATATTTTTTAAATAATCATACAAACAACGCATATTTCCATGCAACACAACAAACTAAAACCACTTGAAACCTACCAGGCACCTGCAACGGCGTAGGAACCCCAGCCAAATACGTGACCTTCGAAGGAGACGACCTTCCGTTCCTCGGGAACTGCACCTACCTGGCCTCACGAGACAGGAACACCACCGGCCACCATACGTACGAGGTGTACTCCACTAATGGTCCGTGTGAGGACAACGCTGCTGTTGTGTGTACTCAAGCGGTTCATCTGATATATGAGAAGAAGGTTATACATGTTAGCAAGAATGCGGAGACGAAAAAGGTGGGTTGGTTATTGTATTTTTTCTCTCTCTGTATCTCTCAATTTCGTCATATCTACCTTCACGACGTAGGAGCGTAACCGGCCAGCATAAGTATCTGTATGTAGTGTACATTCACGAGCACCAATATGTCTACGTAACGAAACTAATACTTTGGAACCCTTTAATATCATAAAGTAAGTTATATAATAAATAAATAAAATATATCTCGAAGTCCATCCTTTTCACTCGATTCCGCCGTAATTTATCTTTAGCAACTTCTTTTTCTCACAAACCTCAACAAACAAGTTGTTTGGTATTACGTAAAAAGATGGTTCACAACACAGGATTTTTTTTCATTATTATTATTTTGTTTTCATAAAGTATTAAACCTCGTGATATGCAACAAGAATGAATCCAATCTATAAGTCATATTTACCAGACAATGACCCAAACCATGATGTTCCCCGACAGTTGCTGACAACGATAGACAACGAGGCTCTGTTCAAGTACCCAGTGAAGAAGGACTGGGTCACCATCAGTCAGGACAACGGACAAGATGTTACTATACTGCTTCCGGAGATACATGTTGAGGTAAGACTTACGTGAAGGGGCATAAAAAGATTGGCAAGAAAACTTCTAATTACAATGGACACTTTTAAAATGGGCAGGGTTAAAAATCTGCCTTCAGTTGCCTCCATCAGCTCCTGTGCCCTATTCAACCTAATAGAACCGGTGTAAGGGACTGCTTTGTTCTTCTTCGTCGTCATAAATCTTCAATGCACCCAATCATGGCACGTCTCCGAGTCATACGGCCTCCTTCGTTGTAGACCAGTCGGTATTGACAGCCTTCAACAGTCTTTGTGATCGCGTCTGATAATTTTGGCGGTGCTCAGCCTTGCTTGCGTTTATTTTTTAGCCGGCCCAGTATCATAAGCGTTTCCAGATAAGGTCTAGGCGAATATCCTCTGTATAATAATAACTCGCATGTAACTCAATACTTTGTCCGTCACCCTACAGCTAACAGTCCTGCAATCCAAGCTGGAGTTCCTCGTGCGCGTACCCTCGTACGTGTACGCCAACAAGACGGAGGGACTGTGCGGTGTGTGCGCCGGGTATCAAGAGGTGCTCGTTACCAGCAATGGTACCGAGACTGAGGACTTTGATGAGGTAAGATGAGCCTTATTAAGTATAGGAATAAGTATTATTTTAGTTTATTGGGGAGGTAGTGTGCAGGGACTGAATTACCCATAAATTACGGTACCTTTATATTGCGATACCGTTATTTTTTTCGGTAGCGGAATTTTGAGGTTGGAAATGCATACCGGTATATTTCGGTAGAAGTACCATAACCGTTATAAATGTACCGGTACCGGTACCTAAACCTTAATAAATAGGGGTTTTCTTTGACGCACCGCCTCGCCGCTCTGTCTGTCTTCACTTGCCGATTGTATTATGAACTACAAAATACACAAGTTCTGACGTTTTCCACCGCGCGCACATGCGCCGCGCCCCGTCTCGCATGCATTTCGGTACCGAAATCGTGTAAGGGTTAAATAACGGTTTAGCGCAACCTTTATTTATAAAGGTACCGGTATAGCTCAACCTTTATTTTAAACCGGTACCGGTATATTTTTGAGGTATCTTAACCTTTAAACGTAACCGCTTTCAGTCCCTGGTAGTGTGGTACAATGATTTTCGCCATTCATGACATAGGCGAGCCTATGTCATCAACAATACGCATGTAAATTGAGAACTATGAAGTAGGTACTATTATTTTAGAAGGAACACAGGTTTATAATAAGTTACCGAAAGAAAGAATAAGAGATTCTGTGTCAGTCTTTATAAATGGGTTAAGTTTGTATTTGACCAACCAATAATATTACTAGCACTGTTGACTGTAACCAGTATTTTAAATGTAGCGATTTTAGGATACCCCTTGGTTGTCACGCTTTCAAGCCACTGATTATCTGTAACGACTATCAAATATCTTCAAATCACGTCCGAGGCCATCGTCTTAACGTGGTTACCGAGACACGGAGGAAATTCAGTATGTAATGAGTGGACACCCATCAACGGACCAACCTAAGCAAGCGTCGCTTAAATCGACATGAGCGGCTGTTATTATTTTCACACGAGCATCTTCAAGCTAAAACCAAATCAAGCTATTACTGTTACTGTTGGCCTGTGTCATCCCACTGCTGAGCAAAGGCCTCCCCCCACGATTTCCAAATTTTGCGATCCAGGGCGTCGAGCAGGGCAGGAGCGTCGTTATTAGTGTAGAGACTGCAGGCCCTGCAGTCTCGAGACTACGAATGTCGCTAAGTCGTAAAATCGTAAACTTTCTTTAATAGATTTTCAACCTTATGCTGTTGAAACAAAGCAGAAAATCTATTAAATAAAGTTTACGATTTTACGACTTAGCGACATTCGTAGCGTCGTTATTAGTGTAGAGACTGCAGCCCCAGGCCCAGGGCCAACGTGGACCACTGGTCGTTGGTTCTGTCAAGCTCGTCTCGCCATCTCAGTAGGTAATAATTGGGGTTTCCAGATCAAAGAAGATCTGGAAACCCGCAATTATCACCATTCATTTTAAAAATCATTTCAGATACAGAAACATCTAATTACAGCCATCATTCATTGCTTTTAAATAGTACTTTCAAAATATTCTGACTTGACTATTGAGTGGTTTGTTTATCTTTTATCTATTCAGATTATAAAGTATGAAAATGTTTTTGTTGAAATAAGTCTATTCAACCATTACATAATAGAAATCATGACAAATTTAGATATGGTTTGATGAACTAGTGTTCAATATTTTCTGATCAGTCATTTCTTTAGTAAATTTATCTCACCAGTCATTTGTTGATGCTGTTCAGACGGCGAGTAATGATGACGTCATATTGATGATAGTGGTCATTATTCAAGGCCTACCACTATTAAAACATTAAAATAATAAACTATTTCTCCCCCACCAGTACGGCAAGTCCTGGCAAGCGACCCCCGCCACACTGACCACGCTGGACATCTCGGAACAAGCGCAATGTGACGAGCTACTCGTGCCTGACTGTGTACTGCCGCCGCCTGACTCTAACCCTTGCTACAACCTCTATAACGGGGATAGGTTTGGAGCCGTAAGTATTTATTATTATTACTAGCAATGTATGGTACTGAATTTCTCGGCTTTACTCTACTGTAATATGCACATATACTACCTACATAATTATAAACCTTTTTCTTGAATAACTCTATCTATTGCTGAAAACTGCATTGAAATCTGAGTAGTTTAAAAAGCTAAACGTACAAACAGTGCAGCGGGAGCAACTTTATTAAATACTATGTAAAGAGTAGCCATTTGTGTCCCACTGTAGGGCAAAGGTTTCCCTTCTACCTTAATCTGTAAATACACTAGCTCTTTACCCTTTTAGCTGGAACACAACAATGTAGCTAAGTGGATTTTTCTTCGGGGTCATGTTCATGTAAGCGGAAAGCAAAATGACTTTCAAAAGAACTGTGCGGAATTACTTTTTAAAATCAGACTGAATACTCATAATGTGTGATAGTAATGGTAATTACTGTTTGGTTTCTCATTTTTTTGAGCTATTTGTATGTATTATAAGTAATATGTATTAGTTTATTTAATTCCATCTTTATTTAAATGTATTAGTATGTACAGTCACGGACTATAAATGATGAGCCACTTGCCACCATTCGTATTTTAGCCGTGTAATGCAAATCGGGTTTAATCGGTTATATTCGTACACAGAACAGAGTGACTACCTAAAGTCGACGAATTGCAGGTGTAGAAACCGTAACCTAGCGACAATTGTTTTAGCGTAGCCATAGTAACGTTGGTGTACGGAGAAATTATAGTTGGTATAATTCAGACATCGGAAAAACTCGTAACCACGATTTTATCCGAACGCGTAGCGTCCAAGATGACGTTCACGATAATTATGATTATGTATTAAACATAGATAACACCTAACTGCCGCCATCTTGCAAGAAGTTTTATTTGCTATTACTGCTAAAGAGTTTACGTTTTAGCTATTATAAATGTCATAAAATATGCTAAGCAAAAAAAACACTATATTATTTGAATAATTTTATTTTGTATAATAAGAATCAAAACTGTTGGACTGTCTTAATATCTTGTAAATGCTCCCTGGCTGTCTATTACAGCTTGCAGTCGTGATTGCATGGAGCTAACCAGACGAGTGCAAATATCAGTCCCTCGCATATTCTCCCATACTTCTTGACAATCGCTGCACATTAAACCCCACAGATTTTCTATGGGATTCAGGTCCGGGGATTTAGCTGGCCATGGAATCACCGTTATGTCTGGATGTGCTTCAAACCAGGTCCTGACAGTCCTTGCTCGATGTATGGCAGAATTATCGTGAACAAAATTAATATTTTCCATTTCGTGCTGTGGATACACAATCCTTACAGACGGAAGCATAAAATCTTCCAAAATCCTTATATCACGGCATTTGCACGAGGTGGTAGTTGAACAAGCTCGCCTACACCTTCGGAGCTCATCCAACCCCACATATTAACACTGTTATCCTTCCTGATTCCCTATTTGGTATGACGTTATCTGCATCATACCGTGAACTGTTATATCGCCATAGGTGTAAGCGGCCATGATCGCTTGATTGGAATGACTTCTCATCACAAAAAATAGTTGATGACCAATCGAAATTTAAAAATCGGTGTGCAAAATTTACACGTGCGGTTTTATGAGCGTCTGTCATTATATCGACTTTGTAGGCAGGAATCCTATGATGCAAATTCATTGAGTGAAGATGCCTTCGGATGGTTCTGGGATTCACATCAAAACGTTCCGCGTAACGCTGCGTTGGTATAAATCCATCAACTTCATATTCGCGGAGCATTTCAGTTCTCTGAGCTTCGCTTAATGCAGAAGGGCGATGGTTGTTTCGGCGACGATCATTTATATGTCCTTCTTCGGCGTATCGTCTTACCCACAAAGAAACGGTGTTTCGCTAAAAAAATAACAACTTTCAAGTTAATGGACTTAGATAATTACCTTTTTGAATGAGTGAATAAGCTCACCGTCAAGTGCAGATCTCTCGAAATTGCACGAATGCTCAGACCCTGCTGATGCATTGTCATGATTCTATAGCGAATTTCTTCAGAAATTGCAGCTGGCATTTTCGCGTTAATAACTACGGCTACGATTCACCAAAATTCGAAATTTTCGTCTCCAAATCTTTTCTGACATCGACATTTCAACTGTCACTTTGTCTTCGGATAGGATTTCAGAAATAAAGAGTATATACTGAGGACTATTTCAAAGGAGGTCAGTATCAAATAGATGGGATACACGTAAGCACCGTTGTATGCATTGACAACTTATAAAGTCATTTTTCAACCTCTATGGATAAGACTATTTCCGATTATTAGTAATTTGTCATTTTGTTTCCGAGCATTCGGTTTGAGTTCGTGTTTAATCGTGTAATCTCGTGAATGTATAAAACTGCAAAATTGGAAATCTTGAAAGTGGCTTATCAATTATAGTCCGTGACTGTACCATATAAGTAGATATATTAATTTATGTTAACAAAATAGTATTCTCATAATTTATTTATTTCTGTACTCTACCACAATGCTGTCCTATTTGACCCTAAGGTTGACTGGTAGAGAATGCCTTGTGGCATTAAGTCCGCCTATGTACCACGTTTGTGCATGAAGTTTAAATAAATAAATAAGGTAGTTAATAAGGTAGTTGACAAAAAAAAATTAATTAGTCCGTCAGATAGATTTCCAAAATTAAATTTTTCGCGTATACAAAAAATGAAGACGATACAGTATTTCGAAAACTCGTGTGACGTCATATTGCAGTACATTTTTACCGGCCACTGACGTCAAAAGCCCCCACTCATGATCTTTGACGCGTCTTCGTCATTTTTTTTTAAGTAATTTGATAAAACAAAAAAAAACGTGTCCAATTATTTTCGATAATCTAACTGACAGACTAAACAGAGTATTTTTTTTTTGTCAGGAAACATCCCTATTGAGATACATAGATGGAGTTAGTGCCTTAATGATGGCTTAATGCTTTATGTTTGCTCGAAAAAACTAATTCGCTATTGTCCAATACATATTTACCGCTGTTTTACAGTTTATTGAGCAGTTATCAGACTAACTTCATATTTATACAGTTATATTAAAACCAACAATATGTTTGCGTAGTGCCACGCGCTGGTAGAACCGCAGTCATTCGTGGAGGCCTGCGAAGCCGATCTCTGCGCGAACGCAACGGACTTCTGTGTCGCGGCCGAGCGATATGTAGCGGAGTGTCGACGACAAGGAGTGTGTCTGCAGGACTGGAGACGAGACCTCTGTCCCTTCCCCTGGTGAGTGGTTCAACAAAAGGTTTAACTTTCATACCAAGTATAAAGGCTGTAAATTGTAAAAGTACCCTATTAAGGTGAATCCTTCAGGGTAGCCTGCGAAATTAAAATTTTCTTTGGTTTTTTGCAATTTGCAGATCCGTGTCAGGTTGTGTATCAAATAAACTAGGAGTCGCGACAGTAACAAATGTGACTTTACTGAGTAATAATAATGATTAAAATCACCAATACAACCCTCTCAGTTCATTAAATTTCCTTGAGTGACTATTTGATGAAAAAGGCATTCATTGGGATTGTAATTTACCTACTAATAAACGAAGCGTGATCTTTAATGTTACGTGTCGACTAGTCCCCACTTATCGGTTGTTATTCTACTTATTGATAACTTGGTGGGTATTTTTCTAAACCCTAACTGTTTCCAAATCTAAGAGATATCGACCTATGTGACTATTAATACTAAGCCGCGACGCGAGTCTCTTGCTTCGTAAAAATACTGAGAAATGCTTTTTGTTTTCATAGCGAGGAGCCTCTAGTGTATCGGCCGTGTGTGAAGTGCGATATGACTTGTGAGAACAGTGACGAGCTGATGAAGAACCCCGACAAGTGCGACAAACTAGCCGTTGAGGGGTGCTTCTGTCCCGAAGGAAAGGTAACGCTAACTCTTTGTCATTTTAGGTCATCTGCTAGGAAGCTACAGATGCTCATCATCATTATTATTATTATTATTTTTTTTTTTTTCTCTCTTCTTTATTGCAATCTATCAATCTTGCAGATATTCAGCAATATATGTGGACGATATTATTTAATTAAAGGGCTTGCACGAAGGCCGTCCAGTGACTGCTTCGTTTTTTCTTGTGCCTCTCAAAGAAGGTCTTGAGGAATCTTTCTTTTCAGTCTGCGAGCAACTGTTTGGGTGTTCATTAAATTTGTAGCCAGTATATTTGGATGATGAGTGATTCGCTTTTTGTACGCTTTTGTCCTTTCTGATATTTCTTCCATAACACTTTTGACGCAGAGGTCTTGATGGAGTCTAGTGTTCGAGACATACCATGGTGCGTTTGTTATTATTCTGAGCATCTTTGATTGGAATCTCTGAATTATTTCAATATTTGAATTTGCTGCTGTTCCCCAGAGTTGTAGGCCATATGTCCATATGGGTTTAATTATGCATTTATAAAGCATTAGTTTATTTTGAAGTGAGAGTCTTGATTTTTTATTTAGGAGCCAGTACATAGTGCGCAACTGTTGGCCCATAGCTAATCGCTTTGTGAAAATATGCTTCTTCCATGTAAGTCGTCTATCTAAGTATATTCCAAGATACTTGGCGTGATCTTCCTGCGGTAGAGGTATGCCGTTGAGAGTGACGGGTGGGCATGTCTCTTTCCTGTTTGTGAAAGTAACCTGGACAGATTTGGTTTCGTTGGCTTTGATTCGCCAGTCTTTGAGCCATTTGGATACTTGATCGAGACTTCTTTGAAGCTTTTGTGCTGCAATGTCTGGTGAATTGTCCATTGATAAAATTGCTGTATCATCAGCAAATGTTCCAGTTACTACTCCATCGGTCGTAGGGAGATCAGCTGTAAAAAGTAGATACAATGTGGGACCCATGACACTGCCTTGCGGAACTCCAGCTTTGATAGCATATATGGGCGTTAACTCTTCTCCTTGTTTGACAAAGAAGTGTCTGTCGCTTAGGTATGACTTAATCAGGTTGTAGAAATTTATAGGTAGGTCCTTTTTTATTTTAAAAAGAAGTCCGTCATGCCATACTCGGTCAAATGCCTGAGATATATCCAAGAACGCTGCGACACTGTATTGTTTTGATTCGAGAGCTTTGTTTATATGTTCCACTAGTCTGTGTACTTGTTCAACAGTACCATGCTTTCTGCGAAAACCAAACTGATGGTCAGGTAGTAATTTGTTTGCGGCAATAATCGGGGATAATCTAAGTAAAATGACAATTTCCATGATTTTTGATGGGATGGGTAACAGGCTGATGGGTCTGTATGATTGCGCCTCAACCGGATTTTTTCCAGGCTTAGGAACCATAATAACTTGAGCGATTTTCCATTGGGGAGGGACCATTCCTCTTCGTAGGATAGCATTATACAGGAAAGTGAGAAATTTAATCCCTTCTTTTGGCAGCTCCCTTAAGATTTTTCCTGTAATAAGGTCGTAACCAGGGGCTTTATTTGGATCTAAAGCCTTAATTGCTGCTTTTACTTCTCTATAAGTGAGTTTATTAATGGGAAGGTCGAGTTGGTGAGTTTGGCTCAATAATTCTGCGACTTCTTGGGTTTTAGAGGAGCCTGTATCTGGATTTGGTATAAAGACCTGTTTGAGATGTTCAGCAAATGTAGCAGCTTTGTCCGCATCGCTACAAGCCCATTCTGAGTTGCTTTTACGGATAGGAGGTTGATTAGTTACCGGGCGTTTAAGATTTTTAGTGACTTTCCACAAAGAGTAATTTGTCTCTGCTGTAGCATCTAGGTTTTCTAGAGATGTTTGTATACCTAGGTTTTCATTATCTTTTAGCAGAATTTTCAGTTTTGTTTGAAGATAATTAAGATGTTTTTTATCAGTAGGATGACCTGTTGTTTGCCACTTTTTCCGAGCTTTTCGTTTATCAGCTAATAGTTCCCTTACAGATTTTGGGTAATCTTGCTTATGGTACGAGTTTGCGGCAGCTGGGGTAGCAGACCAGGCAGATTGTTGAACGCAGCTATTGAAATGTTCCACCGCTTCTGTTATGTTGTCGTCCGTCTTCAAAGGAATTTTTAAATCTAATTTGTCTGTCAGTAGCTGTCTGAAGAGCTCCCAGTTAGTTTTATTGGAGTGTAGCTTACAGGGTTTAGGTACAACTGTGATTTTCCTTTTTAGTACTATTTCTACCGGGGAATGATCGGAGGATAGTTCCGTGCTCGTTTTACTTGTTATAAAGTTGTTAGGGATGCCTTTTGTAATACAGAAGTCAAGCAAGTCTGGCACTTTTTTCAAGTCTGTAGGCCAGTATGTAGGTTCTCCGGGAGAAACAGTATTTAGTTTTAATTTCTCAATGGCCATTAGCAGCTGCCTACCTTTAGTAGTTATAGTACGTGAGCCCCAGTAATGGTGCTTGGCATTGTAATCACCTCCAGCTATGAATCTGTGACCTAGTGTAGAAAGAAACCCTATGTAGTCTTCAAACTTAAGTTTATGTTTAGGTGGACTGTATACAGACGAGATCGTAAAAGGTCCCGCCCAGTCTTCAATGACGACATTTGTTGCTTGTATTTCATCTGTGCAGTAATGTACTGTTTCATGATGTTTGATATTATGTTTTATTATAACTGCACTTCCAGTGTGTGCTTTGCCGTCGGGGTGCATTGTGTGATAGGTTTTATAGTTCTGGATGTTAAAGTGGCTCTTTTTGGTAAAATGTGTTTCCGTAACTAGGAGGATATCTATCTTTTGTGTCTCTAAGTATGCCTTAACTTCAAGAGTATGTTGTGACAGCCCATTGGCATTCCATAGGGCAATTTTTAGGCAGTCGAAGTTGACAACTTGGCTGTGAGGGCTAATATTAGGTTTGTCATGGTGTTCAGTTGCTGCATCATTTGTTTCATTAGGTTTATTAATTCAAGCATGTCATTTTGGTTAGTGTGATTTGTCTCTGTTGTTATATTGTTCTGGAGATTTTTATTTATTAGCGCTTCTTTGTATGATGCATGTTGGCTATTTGTAGGTTCTTTATCCTTAGATTTTTGATTTTCGGCTGTAGCTTCCTGTTTCTTGCTGTGAACATAGGTGTTTCTTCGTTCGGGTGCCTTTGGAAATTTAAGATTTTGAAGCTCTCTGTAGATTTTACAGCCTTTATAATTTGCCGGGTGATTTCCGTCACAGAGGACACATTTTACATTGTCTGATCTGGTTTTCCTAGAACATTCGATCGAGAGATGGTCACCAGCACATTTGATACATTTAGGGCTCCGGCGACAGTACTTTTTGGTGTGTCCATACTGCTGGCATTTGGCACACTGTGGTAGTTCACGTTTAGGTCGAGGAGGTTCAAAAGTTATGATGCAGTTCATGAGATTTTTGACCTCATATATGCTCTTATTGTTGAGGCTTGTTTTTAATTCAACTATAAACAGTGGCAGTGGCTTCTTTGTTGCTCTTTGTTTGATGTTCCATATATTGGTACTGCAATGCCCTATTTCTTCTAACGCCGCTTTGATTTCCTCAGGTTCGGTTGAAGGGTGCATGTTTTTAAGGATCACTTTAAAGCTCCGTTCATGCTTGGGTTTATACGTGTAGAATTCTGTGTTTCTAAGTTCTAGTTGGTGTACAATGGTCCTGTATGTCTCTGAGTCTTTTGGCTGTATTTTAACTTGATCGTTGTTGATAACTTTCAGGTTATACATATCAAAGGCGTGTTCATTAAGAGTCTTAAGAAGGGGTTGGATATTTCCCACTTTGTCAACAAATATTGGTGGGGGCTTATTTATCTTTTCAGCAGCAGTAGTAGTCTCTCCCTCAGAGTTATCAGCATCTAAGCTAGCAAACCTGTTTGTTGTAGGTATTGGTGGATTCTGGGACAGCCAGTAAGTATCCAGTTTTGTTTGTTTTTGGTGCCCATTATGTTCTGGGCTTGAATTAGGCCTCTTTTTCCCAGAAACTTGAGACCAATCAGCATCGTTGCTTCCACTGGATCCGGGAGTAATGTCTTGCGTTATGAGATTAGTTTTTGGGTAATCACCAAGTGATAATGTTCTTGGTCTAGACTCAAACATTCCTTTGTGGAAGATTTGTTGTGTTAGGGTCTTATTGTTAGCAATATTGGTATTTTGGTTGTTTGTTGAAGAGTTAAATTGTTCATTCATTTCAATTCCCACGAGTGAGGACGATATAACAGTCACTACCTGGGGTGACGCCTATTCCCAGGAGAAGGCAAATACAACAGTGGTTGCCCGTTCCACTGAGGTTGGCGCTAGAAACTGGTTTCCCACCAGTCATGCATCCCCTCGGCACGTTGCCCACCTTAGGATTGGGGTTATTTATTTGATTATGTGTTGCGAGGTTTTCTTCCTCGAAGGCCAGACAATTAAGCCAAGCCCCGTAGATGTTCGTGAGTTCAGAGGCCATTTCCTGCCTTTGATTGGTCGAGTCGAGATTGTTAACCGCCGCTCGATACTCGGCGTTGTTGCTCGTTTAGCACCACCCGGGGGAGACGTGTAGGGTGGGTCTCGGAAAAGATGGTAAATCCTACGGACGCGAGCAACTGCCCTCCCCCTTCATCATTATTTCAGCCAAAACACGTTCACTGCTGGACATAGACCTCCCCCAAGTGTCGCCACAGTGACCGGTCCCGTGCGTCTCGCATCCATCCAGATGCTCATTGGTTTTTTATTGTTCTCGCTGTACAGTGCGATCAAATTATCTTGGCAGCTCTGAACATAGGCTTTGCGAAATTTTACGCATGTAAACTTGGGAATAAAACTGTTATTGCCAGATAAACCAATACTTAAACGATCAGAAAATATCTAATTTAAACAGTGAAAAATACAAAGAAAATAAATATCATAACACTTTTATACATTCGTTGTAACAAAATGACCTGCACGAAGTTCGGAGCTGCCAAGATAATTTGATCGCACTGTACATTGCTATTTTTGACGGCACGGTTGGCGCAGTGGCTGAGCGATTCGACTGCTGCGCTGTGTGTCGCGGGTTCGATCCCCGCACGGAATACATATTTGTATGGCCTACAGGGAATTGTGTTGGGTCTGGGTATTTGTGTATCGTGTATGTGTATTTAAATGTTTGTAATTAATAAATTTATAATAAAAAGTAACACTAGGTTAAGCAAAATGTAAAACTAACCACTTTTTATAAAGCGGAAATTGCATTCATGAATTAAAAGGAAAAAAATTAATAATTCCTAGTGACACTAGGAATTTCTAATTAATAATTAATTAGAAATTCCTAGTGTGGGGGGGCAACGTTTCTAAATAAAAAGATTTACAATCTATTTGGTCGATTCTAAATAACAGAAAAGAGCAGAAAACGCAAGTGATCTAGAAATGTGATATGTTTCTACTTGATCAATTATCATCAACAAATCTGTGATATAAAATAGGTTGCGTGTGTTGTGCTACTTTTAATGTTTGCATTTTCGTTTGCTAATTATACCTATAGCCTTTTCATGTAATTTGCAGGTGCGAGTGAACAACACATGTATCGAACCGACCAAATGCTTCCCATGTGACGCGAATAAGGAACACTACGCTGGTGACGAATGGCAGGTAAGAACGACAAAGTAAAGTGTATGATTAACCCGTCGGGGCCGCGGATTTTAGTACTAGATGACGTGGCCTCGGCACAAGGGCAAAGAAGGAACATGGGTTCGGTTTTTAGTCAGTAGAAGTCTGACACTCCCCTTCGCTCTGCCCAAGAGCGGGGGGGGGTCATTCGATGATTTTCCACCCACCAAAAAAAAAAAAAAAAAAGTGTATGATTATGTATGTATTTATTCTTTTAATTAAGGTATATTTCTTTTCTAATTTGTTTTTCTGTTTTGCACCTACTGTGTATTGTCTCTGCATTACCCTAAGGTAGACTGGTAGAAAATGCCTTAGGCATTATAAAGTCCGCCTTGATTTTTTGTGCATAAAGTTATAATAATTAAAGTCTACAATAATGATAGTGACATGTCACTTGAAAAACTTATATTGGGTAAGTAAAGTCAAGTCGTCTTATGTCATACGTCGTATATTTGTGTACTTGTAGGAAGACGCATGCACGAAATGCTCGTGCAGCAAGTTATCAGGTGAGAACACAGCGCGCAAGTCCTGCACCGTGCAGAGCTGTGTGGCGCCTGTCTGCGGGCTGGGAGAGAACCTCATCACCACGCCGGCTAAACCTGGGGACTGCTGCGCTGACTACTTGTGTGGTAAGTCACTGCTTAACAGCATTAGATCGTCATCATCAGAAACACAGGCTCAACCTAGTTCAGGCAAAAGAGCAACTGTGCTCTATTTTAACAGTTTTTATAATTTACTAGCTGTTACCCGCGGCTTCGCCCGCGTGGATACTGTAAAAACAATCCTTGATGCGGATTATATATCATTCTAAAATTTCAGCTCGATCGGTGCAGATCTTTTTGAGTTTTTGAAGCGTACACAATCCAACATAACATTTTTATATATATAGAAGATTGTAAATGTGCTTTTTTTTATAAATAAACGATAAATTAAATGATCTGCGTTGCGTGTCCTGCCATCTGCCCCGTAATTAAGGTGGGATCAGCTTCTAAAATGATGGAGCATTTCATATGGAGCTATTACTTATCTGACCTCCGCAGCCCCGTTACTTACTGATTTAGTAAATTAGAAACTGACTCCCTCGACTGGACTGCCTCGTTGATCTAGTGGCCACAAGCACCACTGCTGTGCTTTGTTATGATCCTAGGTACGATTCCCAGGTCGGGCAAAGTAATATTGAGTTTTGTCTGGATTTGTTTCCGGTTGATGGCTACTGGCTCGCCATATAAGGTCCCATTAAAATAGGTGGACAAAATTTCAGAAATCATTCAGACCACCAAAATAAGGACGATGGTAAAAAAAATATAAGAAAAACGCATTTAAGTACCTACTCATAGAGGATGAGTTTGTTCTAGAGTGCCGGCAATTTATTACTTTGAGTAAAAAAAAACACTTTATTTAATGTTTTTTTTTGTTTAGATATCTTTGGTTAGACAAAAAGACGCTGTGTTAAAAATGTCCACTTATTTTAATGGGACCTTATATTAAATGGGACTTAAAACATTACAGGCGAAATGTGGGTGTACTATTAAGTACACCTCTACCTCTGCCTTTCCCTATCGGGGACTACATGCTTGATATTATGTTTTATCTAGAAATTGTTGTTTAATATTCGTGATAATGTATGTTTTTTCCTTCCAGTACTAAAACCGAAGAAGAACTGCACTGAAGCTAAGAAGATGAACTGTGGTTTTGGACAAGTTCTGAAACAGAAGACGACGCCTGAAGGATGCACAGAATTTGCTTGTGGTAAGCTGTTGATAATGATAATTGTCATAAAGTCATAAGGTATCATTTTGAATAAAAATTCTGTTCTACCATATGATTTCCGATGTAGGTTTTAGAAAGTAGGTCCATGTGAAGAAAATTTAAAAAGACACAGCTCTAATTTGAACCCCCACGTATATGAGTCGCGGCCTCAACCTCAAGGTCATCACGAAATTCGTGATAATCATCATTATCCTGCCCTTATCCCAATTTATTTAGGGTCGGCGCAACACGTCTTCTTCTTCCATACTTTGTATACCAAGGTGTGGACCTTAAAAGAGACTATGACCTCTGAGTTTCGACGGCACGGCTGGCGCAGTAGCTGAGCGATTGGACTGCTGCGCTGCGTGTCGCGGGTTCGATTCCCGCACGGAACAAATATTTGTATGGCCTGCAGATAGTTGTTTCGGGTCTGGGTGTGTTTGTGTATGTGAGTTTAAATGTTTGTAAACGCACCCACGTTAAAGGAGAAACCGTTCATTATAAAAATAAAAAAAAGTTTGTTTCGGATGTTTCTTTTCGGAGTAGTCAGGTACGAAACACCGGCCCAATCTAGTAAAAAAAAAGTGACTTGTGAAAGTGTTTGTATAACCTTATTTGCAAAATAAACATCATTTATCATTTGACTGGCCTGTTGGTCTAGTGGTTAGTGATCCTAACTGCTATGCCGGAGGTCGTGGGTTCGATTCCCACCCAGGACAAATGTTTGTGTGATGAGCACGATCACTTGTTCTGTGTCTGGGTGTAATTTATCTATAATATGTATGTATTTAGAAATATATAAGTATGTTTATCAGTTGTCTAGTACCCATAACACAAGCTCTGCTTAGCTTGGGACTAGATGGCGTTGTGTGATAGTTGTGGAATATTATTATTATTATTTTGTTTTGACATTTTTGTTCCTCCGGCTAGCCGGGAATTTCTGATGGCACGGGCCTAAGCCAAGTGTTCATCAGTTGGGTTAAGGGTGGGTATGGACATATTAAAATCCACGCGATTGTGCGCAGACTGTCCGATATTGTCTGAATCACATTGCAGAAACTTTCTTACTAGTCTACATGTGTTTAGAATCACTGCCTTCTGCAGTAGGTGATAGGTGCTAGCTGGTAAGTTAAGGGAACTAAGGGACTGATGCAGCTGTTTGGGGATTACTCCTGTTGAAGAAATAACTATGGGGACAATTACTACTTTTTGTAAGCACCAAAGTCGAGTTATTTCATTTTTTAACTCGGTGTATTTGGATAATTTTTCAGCTATTGTAGTCTGTAAATTGTGAGTGTTCGGCACGGCTATATCTATAAGGAATCCAGTGTTGTTTATTTTGTTAATCAGTGTGATGTCTGGTCTATTGCAGTGAATTGTTATTATTATCATTCACTCGTCATGTCAGCAGTCACCTCCTTTCTAGCCATTCGTGATAACCCTGGCAGATTTTAATGACCTTTCTTTTATCCAGAATGCATGCCAGCTGACCAATGCGCCGCTCTCAACGACCGCGACGTGGAAGTGTTCGAGCCGGGCATGGAGCGAGTGGTAGACAACAGTGGGTGCTGCCCTCGCCTGCAGTACATCTGTCGCGTGGGGACCTGCCCCCAGCCACCAGGCTGCCCCAAGTTCGAGGAGCTGAAGACTAGCAATGTTAGTGGGAAGTGCTGCCCGGAGTATAAGTGTGGTGAGTGGACAGGAAGATCTAAGTCTGCCTACATTTTGAAGTGCTTTTCTCTGGATGATGCTAGATTTAATTCTATATTTTTTGTCTGTATCACCTCCGTCATTTAAAACTGATTTGTAAAATATTTTTTTTATTTTGATTGTAATTGTATGAGTAACCGTTTATTAACGAGTACTTCATAATGAAAAAAAAATTTTTTGAAAGGATAAACTTTCCAATTTCCATGAAAATTATATTAAAATAGTTTCAGCGCTTACTTTGTATTCTGTAGAAATCTTGAAAAATAATATTATCATTATGTTCCTAATAATTTTATCAATTTGTCATTAAATGTTTTGTTATAGAACTGCCAAAGGACAAATGTGTTGTAAAGTTGGAATGGGAAGCAGCGTCGAAGGGCGGTGAAAAGTCGCGTACCACACCGCAAACTATTCTGAAAGACGTGAGTTTTACTACATACACTACTATTAGTACCATTACACAATAACTTGAAAAAAAAAACTTTTTTATTGTCTTGTTCTGTCATTATATTTATAAATGCTCCCATAGTAAAAAAAGAACCGTTTATTTTTCGCATCACAAACCTTAAAGTGAACAGTAATCAGTGGCGTAGCGTGCCTTGGCGGGGCCCCGTATAACGATTTGTTTGGGGGCCCTTAAGAAGGCAAAAGATTTCTCACAAAAGAAAAAAAATGATTGCTTATAATTAAAAGAAATATTTATTCATCATAATTATCTATCTCTCACTTTTCCCATTTTTTTTACAAACAATTCAAATTAAATGGACACTCTCCTTGCCTTTTTTTCGGCAAACTGATTTATTAAATCATTTAGAGCTGATGATGACTTTAAAACGCACACTTTACGCGGGAATAAAGAAATTGCTTTTTTGACCATGAAATGTCATTTCTGAAATAAAGAAAAATTTGGGAAGTTTTTATTAATTTTTGCTTACGTATAATTGATACGGCAGATACGGCGGTAGCTACGCCCCTGACAGTAATATTATCACCACATATTATAAAACAAAGTTCTCCGCCGCATCTGTCTGTCTGTCTGCGATAAACTCAAAAATTACTGCCCCGATTTTCATGCTGTTTTCACCAATAGAAAGAGTGGTTCTCAAGGAAGGTTTTAGTATATAATTTGGAGGGAGACTGGTGCCCGAAACAGGCATACAAAACCTATGAAAACAGACCATCTTACCCTATATGTGTTCTCTAGATCGACGCCGTCTGGCTAGACGGTCCATGCCGCACCTGCCGCTGTGAGTCCACCTCCCTCGGCACATCAGCTCGCTGCACCGTCACCGAGTGTCCCGCCATCGTCAGCACAGAGCAGTTCGTGCTGGAGCCCCGGCCTGTGCCCTTCCAGTGCTGCCCGCAGCCCGAGCATGTCGCGTGCAGAGACGGCGATAACATCTACAAGGTCAGTACATCGTCAGCACAGAGCAGTTCGTGCTGGAGCCCCGGCCTGTGCCCTTCCAGTGCTGCCCGCAGCCCGAGCATGTCGCGTGCAGAGACGGCGATAACATCTACAAGGTCAGTACATCGTCAGCACAGAGCAGTTCGTGCTGGAGCCCCGGCCTGTGCCCTTCCAGTGCTGCCCGCAGCCCGAGCATGTCGCGTGCAGAGACGGCGATAACATCTACAAGGTTAGTACATCAAACAAGTTCATCTAAAAGTATGATGAAGATGAAAAAATGAGGAAATGACGAGATGTAACTCTTCATGAAGCGGCGAGAAGTGCTTTCTCTGCTAGAAATAGGCCTCCCCTAGATGCCGCTACCTGACTTTCACCATGTCGTTGCGTCGATCTACTTTGAGGGTCTGAAATAAGAATAAAGTTCCATTACTAATAGAGGAAATGCTAATTCTCTCATTCTGCATTGAATCAATGTCACATCAGCTCACTGGTGCCCTATTTTCGACTTGATCGAAGACATACCCATACTTCTTCTTAATATTCTAATTTCATTATTGTCATAATTTCAGCCAGAGGACGTCCACTGCTGGACATAGGCCTACTACATTGGCCGGTCCCATGCGTCTTGCATCTAGCGAATCCCCGCAATCTTCACCATGACATCGGTCCATCTAGTAGGAGGCCATCCATTATTTCAATTTGACTTAATGAAAATAACCATGTTTATAACTCTAGGTCGGCGAGAACTGGACATCCCCTACAAACCCGTGTGAGAGTTACAAGTGCGAACGGACCGACACGGGCGGCAAGCTTGAGAAGATCACCACGGTACAGCAATGCCACTCGGAATGTCAACTGGTGAGTTTGCACAATAACAAGATACGATTTACTCAAGGAATTTATTTTTTTGTCTGGTGACCAGACTTTTTGACCTCTGACTTAGCTTTGAACGCCATTTAGAAAACCACTCAGGGATGCTGGTTTCCTTCACCGAAGCAATAAGTTATAACTATACAATACGCATATGCATCCAAATAATCAGAGGGCATGCGGTTCAAACTCAAGATCTATGAGTTGCCAGTTCAACGGTTACTATCACTGCTTATCAAGGACTTGCGTGAAGGCAGGGCAAATACATTAATAAGTTAGCATTCATATTGTTTTAATGACAGGCTTGCCAGTTTCCTGAAATCATTTTGATATCTATAATTCTAGATCATCATTCTCTTGCCCTTATCACAATTTATTTGGGGTCGGTTTTGTCATCTAGATATTTTTGTTTCAAATCAATCATCCTCTTGAAGTATTCTTATCCCCTTAATTCTCAGAGACCCGTAACCACACGTTACATCACCATTGTGTTTTTCTCCGTCAGGGTTCGAAGTACTTCCCAGCAACTCCTGAAAGCAACGAATGCTGCGGTGACTGCAAGCCGGTGGCCTGTGTCGTGGACGGCAAGGAACGAGCCATCGGGGAGAAGTGGACCTCTTCAGATTTCTGTGCCAACTATACCTGTGTCAACTTGGATGGGACGGTGAGTACAAATCTCTCTCTAATACATCTTACTTTAAAGCTTGAAACTAGCCATCATTATCATTTTCTTCTGACCCCTATCCAATGTTATTTGGAGCTCTCAGGGTGGAAAAGTGGAATAGGCCAGTCGGAGCAACCCGAGCAACGATTTTTTTTGAAACATTAAGGCATCGTTCACACCAAACGTATGGTCCGCCGCTGACTGTGAGTATGCTCACTGTCTCTATGGATCTACGTAATAGCGTATAGTCGGTTCGGTGTGAACAAGAAGTTAAATATAAATTGAAAATCGATAAACTGCGTAACGCGTGCTCCCAGTCAGCGGCGGACAATACGTTTGGTGTGAACGATGCCTTAAGGTTGAAACTAGTCATCATTATCACCATCATCATACACTGTCTTCTTCTGCCATACTTCTCTGTTTCTCGTCATCTCATGAGACACTAGTGTTGCAGTAAATATATAGTAGTACTAGCAGTTGCCCGCGACTTCGTTCGCGTAGAAATTTTGACTCTCTTGTCTGGACTGCCTGTGGATGGTACCTACTATGTCAAATCGAATGCCAAATGCCAATCGAAGCGATTATATTCCCTTAAACCAGCCCTGTCGTAAAATCTATTCCTACCTGAAATGTCTTAACTATATTCTATCTCTCTGCCAATTTTCAGGTACAAAAAGCCAAGGATTTCATATGGACTTACGGGAGCCCTTAGTCCAGGTCTTCCTTACAAATTTCTTAGCTTAGATCTCCTACTCCTAAACTCTAGACTTGTTAAATTTCAGGTTGTTAGTACAAAACAAAAAACAGTACATTTTTACAAACATGTGAAAGCCCTCAGACCTCCTTATTCTGGCCATGTCGCTAAACTCGCTAAATCTGTTCTTAGTCAACGTCTACTAACTATAAAGTACCTTCCTGCCAAAATTGTAGCACAAAAAAAGGAAGGACTGTCATACAAACTCGCGTGAGCCCTTAGACCTCCCTAGTCCAGCCCTGTCGCAAAATCGGTTCTTAGCAAACTTCTACTCACCTACTACGTCCCTGCCAAAATTCAAGTTAGTAGCACACAAAATGATGGACTTTTAAACAAACTTGCGAGCGCCCTTAAACCTCTCTAATCCGGCCCTGCCACAAAACCTGTACTTAGCAGAGTTCCACTAACTATAAACTACGTGCCTGCCAAAAATCAAGTTTGTAGCACAAAAAATTAAGGATTTTCTTACGAACTTGCAAGAACCCTTAGACCTTCCTAATCCGGCCCTGTCACAAAATCTGTTCTTACCAGACGTCTACTAACTATAAAGTACGTCCGTCTCAAAAATCAAGTTTGTACCTCAAAAAATGAAGGACTTTCATACAAACTGGCGAGAGCCCTTACACCTCCCTAATCCGGCCCTGTCTCAAAATCGGTTCTAAGCAGACGTCTACTAACTTTAAACTACGTCCCTGCCAAAAATGAAGATTGTGGCACAAAAAATGAAAGACTTTCATACAAACTTGCGAGGGCCCTTATACCCTAATCCGGCCCTTTCGCAAAACCCGTTCTTAGCGGACGTCTACTAACCATAAACTACCTCCCTGCCAAAAATCATCTTTGTACGTCCAGCGGTTTTCGAGATTTCGTGATGAATCAGTGAGTGACCTTTCGCTTTTATAGATATAGATATAGTGGTCAAACGAGACTCCCCTGTCAAATAAAAGGCTTTGGGAATTTACTCATAATAATCTTCTCATCCACCAGCTTATTTAAATCAATTTAAAGCATCAATGACATTTTCACAATACAAGTATTGGTTTATACAAAAAAAACTAGAAGAAATCAGGAATTTCAGGTTTTCCTCAATAGTAGCCACAAAGTCTGGCTAAGGTAAATGTTAATGTTTTCATCCTTCATTTCTCAAGAACTATCAGAAAAAATTTAACCATCCGCATATATTTCTCTTTCCAGTTACAAGTACAATGCTCAAACGAGACGTGTGACGAGGTGTCGGACGCTACCAAGAAACAGTTTGTACTGAACCACGAGACAGTGCCGGGCAAGTGTTGTCCTAACGAAGAACCTATCGCCTGCAGAGTCGGCAACAAGATCTATCAGGTAAAATAATAGAAGAAGATCAAACATTGTGGGAGTAAAAACTTCGTGATTTCGGGCCATTCTCTAATCACATGAGGTTTTTATTGGTCACTTTAATAGCACTTGGTGATAAACGGCGATTTATTCCGTTAGACTCGAGCATGTGGGCGGAACATGTTAGTGCTGCCACCACTCGGGTCACGTGCCGCGCTTCGTTTAGCGACCGTACTATTGACCGTCTCCGACATGTATTTTTTATTAAAAAGCTCAGATCAGATAGTACTTCTCCCCAAATTATTCTGAGTTCCCCCCCCCCCTCTGTTCAAACCTCAAGTAAGGACGTTCTCTTGTTCATGCCTTTTGTTGTGACAGCAACTTTATTTTTGTGTTTTGCTTTTCTTGATAAATCCCAGACACAGAATAGTACACAATTACCTACCCTCTAAGAATTTCGCTCGGTTATTCTTCTAACTCCACATAATCCACTCCACGTTCCCAGGAAGGACAAACCTGGCCATCACCAGACGACCCATGCAAGAACACAACCTGCGGCCGCGACTTCAACGGGCGCCTGTCGCACAACGAACGTGTCGCCACCTGCAACCGTGACTGCAAGAGAGGATGGACCTACACCCTGCCAGCTGCTGGGGAGTGCTGCGGGCACTGCCAGGAGACTGCCTGCGTGCTGGACGACAAGATGGTGGAGCCTGGTAAGACCTGGAGTAGACCGTATTAAAGCATTTCGGCCACCTGCAACCGTGACTGCAAGAGAGGATGGACCTACACCCTGCCAGCTTCTGGGGAGTGCTGCGGGCACTGCCAGGAGACTGCCTGCGTGCTGGACGACAAGATGGTGGAGCCTGGTAAGACCTGGAGTAGACCGTATTAAAGCATTTCGGCCACCTGCAACCGTGACTGCAAGAGAGGATGGACCTACACCCTGCCAGCTGCTGGGGAGTGCTGCGGGCACTGCCAGGAGACTGCCTGCGTGCTGGACGACAAGATGGTGGAGCCTGGTAAGACCTGGAGTAGACCGTATTAAAGCATTTCGGCCACCTGCAACCGTGACTGCAAGAGAGGATGGACCTACACCCTGCCAGCTGCTGGGGAGTGCTGCGGGCACTGCCAGGAGACTGCCTGCGTGCTGGACGACAAGATGGTGGAGCCTGGTAAGACCTGGAGTAGACCGTATTAAAGCATTTCGGCCACCTGCAACCGTGACTGCAAGAGAGGATGGACCTACACCCTGCCAGCTTCTGGGGAGTGCTGCGGGCACTGCCAGGAGACTGCCTGCGTGCTGGACGACAAGATGGTGGAGCCTGGTAAGACCTGGAGTAGACCGTATTAAAGCATTTCGGCCACTTGCAACCGTGACTGCAAGAGAGGATGGACCTACACCCTGCCAGCTGCTGGGGAGTGCTGCGGGCACTGCCAGGAGACTGCCTGCGTGCTGGACGACAAGATGGTGGAGCCTGGTAAGACCTGGAGTAGACCGTATTAAAGCATTTCGGCCACCTGCAACCGTGACTGCAAGAGAGGATGGACCTACACCCTGCCAGCTTCTGGGGAGTGCTGCGGGCACTGCCAGGAGACTGCCTGCGTGCTGGACGACAAGATGGTGGAGCCTGGTAAGACCTGGAGTAGACCGTATTAAAGCATTTCGGCCACCTGCAACCGTGACTGCAAGAGAGGATGGACCTACACCCTGCCAGCTGCTGGGGAGTGCTGCGGGCACTGCCAGGAGACTGCCTGCGTGCTGGACGACAAGATGGTGGAGCCTGGTAAGACCTGGAGTAGACCGTATTAAAGCATTTCGGCCACCTGCAACCGTGACTGCAAGAGAGGATGGACCTACACCCTGCCAGCTGCTGGGGAGTGCTGCGGGCACTGCCAGGAGACTGCCTGCGTGCTGGACGACAAGATGGTGGAGCCTGGTAAGACCTGGAGTAGACCGTATTAAAGCATTTCGGCCACCTGCAACCGTGACTGCAAGAGAGGATGGACCTACACCCTGCCAGCTGCTGGGGAGTGCTGCGGGCACTGCCAGGAGACTGCCTGCGTGCCTGACGACAAGATGGTGGAGCCTGGTAAGACCTGGAGTAGACCGTATTCTAGCATTTCGGCCACCTGCAACCGTGACTGCAAGAGAGGATGGACCTACCTAAGGGTAAACCGCTAAAATAACATGAAAAATCTCTCAATATCTACTACAATGGTACGAAACCCTTCATGTGCAAGTTTGACTTGCACTTGGCCAGTTTTTCTTTATTATCCCGGTTTGTTGTATTTCTTAATATTTGTTATGCGTTGTATGTGTATTGCTTTTTTGTGACACATTGTATGCACTTCATGTATCATCATCATTTCAGCCGAAAGATGTCCACTGCTGGACATAATAATAATATTCTTTATTTGTCAGACAACGTGATCCATAGTGTTAGTAAACAGTAAAATAACTTATATCTAGTGTTAGTAATTGAATATAACAGAGAACACAGACTAAATAGTATTGTGAAAAGGACACCCCTAATCTAATGTTCAGTGATTGTCCTTCTCACAAAACTTTTAATAATCGGAGAGTCGACACTCTCCGAAACAGTCTTTAAGATTTGCCACTCGCCCGTGACCTTGACAACAACGACGCGGTTTTCTTGCAAACGACGGCGTGGAAGCCGTCAGTTCGGTTTTGCACAAACATAGTAGAAGCACTGCCTAAGTGTCGCTACATTGACCGGTCCCATGCGTCTCGCATACCACTGATCCCCGCAACCTTCATGTATCTGCGAAAATGTTTATTTCTTTCTCTAAATCCTTTCCATTACATCCAGGTACAACATGGCATTCCGAAGACAACTGCACGACGTACTCGTGCGACAAGTCCGGAGACGAAGTGTACGTGACGTCATCGCGTCAGCTCTGTCCTGACATATCGGCGTGCGCGCCCGAGAACATCGTCAACGATACCTGCTGCCAGCTGTGTGAGGAGCGACCTGAGGCTTTGAGTGAGTACACCTGCATTAGGTACAAGCTGTGCGCCCAATGAGGTTTCCCATCGGAAAATATTTCGATTACATTAGGTCGAGTGGTTTTAGCGTTTTCCTTTTGACTTGCTGGTCATGAGTGCGATTCCCGCAGTTTGGCTAGGACATTGCAGGCTTGAACCACCTGATTGTCTGATAAAAGATGATTCCGTGCTTCGGAAGGCACGTATTATCCGGTGGTCCCGGATGCCAAATGGCTTTTAACGGTTTAGAAACTCTGACACTAGGGTGTTTGGGGTCGTTAGACTTTACTGCCCAAACGATAAGAAGAAGTATAACATCTCACAGGTCAACCGATGATGCTAGCTTCTGCATAACGGCTCCATGAAGAATCCTTTTTAACAGGAACGGTTATCTTGGAACCTATAGCAATAATTAAAAGTCATCATCTGCCTAGCCTTTTCCCCAATCTATTGGTTGTATTCCAGTCTTACCGGATGCTGATGAATAATAATAATAATAAGATTTATTTTCTCGCCACAATACACATTAAATACACAATACATTTCAAGTGAGCAAGTGAAAACAATAAGTATATTGTGGGAGACTGGTGCCTAAACTAGGCTTGCGGCCTGTATCAGGACACCAGGTCCCCACCCTTAAGCTTTAATACATTAAATTAAAGAATAGAATGCTTCAGACAGTGTAAGCGACTCATTTAACAATTTTTATAGCAACTTATATCTATAATTAATTATAGTGTTAGTATGGTTAGTAATGTGTGGGGATGGAGAAATGTGTAGAGTTGAGTGTGTTAAAATACTAGTATTTTACATGGAGCGACTACCTATATGACCTTCACAGCCCAGTTACTGGGTAATATGGTACCCCTAGGTAAGACTGGTTGTCAGAATTTCGGACCTCTGATTACCTTTATCCACTGTCAAAGATGTACAAATGACAACTCGGGCCCAACGGCTTAACATGCTTTCAGATTAAACTCGGTATGTAATGGGTGCTCACCCACAGACAGACCGACCTTTACAAGATCGGTTTAACCTTAAAGATCAACCGGTGCGGCTGTAATAAAAAAATACTCAGAATATATTACAATATCTGCAACAATACAAATATTCCTTACAGTCGCGTGTAACATTTCACCCCACATTACAACAACAAATAAATACGCTATTTAATAATAAAATGTTAACATTCCAACACTACTTTGTAAAGGCACAGCCAAGGGCGGATCCAGCTTTGGTGCCAGGGGGGGGTCACAAAGAGTCGTGGTCAAGCAGGGTTGATAAAAATCGTGATTTTTATAAAAAAATCAAAAAAATCGGATTAATTTGATTCAAATCGGATTAATTTGATTTTATTGATTTTTTTAATTATCTGATCGGTTTCAGTATGAAAGTCAGTTATTTATTAAAAAAAACTAACATGTTTTTGTATTTGTTCTTTTAAGTCATTATTTTATTAAAAAAACGAAGTAGCATATTTATTTGCATATTTAACAAAAATATTGAAAAAAATACATTAAAGAAAATCAACAAACATATTATATTCTTCTAAAGGTAATTAAAAAAAACACTTCCGTTTTGCATAATATAACAAAAAATAATAATTAAAATAAAAAAGACAACATTTAAAAATGAACATAGAACCATTTGGGTTTCACCGCAGTCGCAGTCACTCAACCTATTTGTTTGAATTTCGTTCTTTCAATAATGGTGTGGGTGTTAGGAAGAAAAGAGTTTCGTGCGCTTTTCTACCTCTTTAATAATTTCTTCTTTTGATATTGACTGTATTCCTTTTGACATGTTTTTCCTTTTATATTTTCTCTTGTCTTTTTGCTTTTCCCGAGGTGTGTCAACAATATAACTTTGAACATAACATAGAGTTATTTTATTACTAGCGTGATAAAATATTAACAGGTTATGGGCTCAACATGTAAGTGATCATAAAAATCGCAGAAATGTCGGACAGCGGAAATGGTAACGGGAGTTCCCAGAAAAATGAAACTGGAATTTCAAGCAGTAGTGGCATGCCATCAATCGAAAAACTCGATGGTAATAGTAATTATGCAACTTGGAAATTCTTGATGGAGCTATATCTAATACACGACGATCTTTGGGAGTACACGAGTGTTACACCTGAAGCCACGGATGTACAAGGTATGAGAAGGGATCAGCGAGCTCGAGCAAAGATTTGCTTAATGCTCAGGCCCCATTGCTTAGTTCATGTGCGCAAAGCGAAAACAGCTAGGGAAGCATGGGACGCTCTGAGGAATGCGTTTGAAGACAAGGGCCTTAACAACCGCTGCCGCTTATTAACAAAGTTGGTAAGCATGAGACTGGAGCAATTTTCAACGGTTCGAGAATATGTGACGTCAGTTATGGCCACGTCACAGGAGTTACATGACCTTGGAAAGGAAGTCGACGATGAACTGTTGGCTGCACTTTTGTTACAAGGACTAACCCTGGATTTTCATCCAATGAGATTAGCCATAGAGAATAGTAATATTGAACTTACTACCGACTATGTGAAGACGAAGCTGTTTCAGATGGAAGACACCTTCTCGGCTAGCTCAAGTGTAAGACAGCCATCAGCATTGCTGACTAAGAATCACAAGAGCAAGGCTACACACAAAAAGAAACCGAAAGTGAAGGTCAAGTGCTTCATTTGTGAAGGACCACACAAAGCACACGAATGTCCAGATAATCCGAAACAACAAAGGAAGGAAGCACTGCAAGCCTATGCGTTTGGCGCACGACCAGAACCAGATGGTTCATCGACGTGCTGGATCATAGACTCTGGAGCTTCAACACATATGACGAATTGTAAATCGTGGTTTAAGGACTTGAAGGACACTTCAAAGCCTTTGAGGGTGACATGTGCTGACGGTAATGAGGTATTGGGTAAAAGTAAAGGAACGGTATTATGTGAGTCAATAGGTTTGACTATCAACAATGTTACTTATGTACCTAAGTTATCATCTAATTTATTAAGTGTGAATGCGATCGTGAAAAAGGGCCACGTGGTGGTATTTACAGAAAAAGGGTGCGACATCTTTAAGAGTGATGGTTGTGAGATTCGAGGTAAGGCTGTAGTGAAAGGTGTGGAAGAACGAGGCATATACAAAATTAAATGCTGTTCACAGGGTTCTGCTCTAGCTACTACAGAAGGGGACCCAATTATGCTATGGCATCGGAGGATGGGGCATTTGGGTATCAACAATCTCAAACTACTAAGAGATAAGATGGCGACAGGGGTAAGTTTTCCCAACACTTCAGCTCAACTTGAGTGTATACCATGTATTATGGGGAAGCAAACCAAGAAACCATTTAAAAAGTTGAATGCTACCCGAGCTAAGGAAGTGCTAGAGCTTGTGCACTCGGATGTGTGCGGACCTATGGAGGTGCCTTCCGTTAGCAAATTCAGGTATTTTTTGACGTTCATTGACGATTTTACGAGAAAAACTTTTATTTATTTTTTGAAACAAAAGAGTGAGGTTTTCGAAAAATTTGTAGAGTTTAAGGAGTATGCCGAAAAACAAAGTGGTAAGAAGCTGAAGATCTTACGCACCGATAACGGCACCGAGTTCGTCAACAAACAGATGGATAACTATTTGAAACAATTCGGAATTCAGCGTCAACTAACGGTGGAATATACGCCAGAGCAGAACGGCATAGCTGAACGCGCAAATAGAACTATCTGTGAGAAAGCAAGAAGCATGCTTCAAGATGCTAATTTGGCGAAACGCTTTTGGGCAGAGGCTGTCCATCATGCAGTGTTCTTGAAAAACAGATCACCAACGATTGCGGTGAAAAATGTTACGCCAGAAGAAAAATGGTCAGGTAAGAAGTGCGACCTGAGTACAGTGAAAACTTTCGGATGCAAAGCTTTTATGCACATTCCTCAACAGAAGAGAGGTAAGTGGGATCCGAAAAGCAGAGAACTGATTCACACAGGTTTTTGTGATAACGCAAAAGCATATCGTCTTTTAGACTTCACTACCGGCCAAGTATTTAAGGCAAGAGACGTGGTGTTTTTTGAAAACCGAAAGCATCATGAGCAATCGAATTTAGAAGAACATCCAGAAGAAATACTCCAACTTTCTGAAGCTGAAAATGAAACCGTGATAGGACACAACGGAGAATCTGATATTCTGCAAGCACCAGAGGGTGAAGCCGAAGCAGACATTGACCCTAGGGTAGATCAAGGTGAAGATGGCGATAGTCCAAGAGAGGATCAACCAACAGAACCTGAGGATCATGGAGATCCGGAGCCCATTGTGGACGATGTGGATGTATTCGAAGACTGCGAATCGATTACAAATGTCGACGAGGAATCTCACCAAAGTGGACGGAGGTACCCACTCAGAGATAGAAGACCCAAGCAGTTCCCGGATTACATCCTGTATCAAGCTGCTGAATTAGATCAGAATCCAACTACGGTTCAAGAAGCACTGTCAAGAACTGACAGTAAAGCATGGAAGTCAGCGATTCAGGAGGAGCTGGATGCGATTAAGAAAAATAAGACTTGGACCTTAATCAAACCACCAGCTAAATGCAACGTCGTTGATTCGAAATGGCTTTTTAGAATCAAAGAAGAGGCGGGAAATAAGAAGAGATATAAAGCTCGACTGGTTGCAAGAGGCTTTAGCCAGAGATATGGGGTGGATTATGACGAGACCTTTTCTCCAGTTGTTAGACATAGTTCACTTAGAGTCCTTTTAGCGATGGCTGCTCATGAAGGCTTTAATGTTGATCAGATGGACGTGAAAACAGCGTTTTTGAACGGAGACTTATCTGAGACTGTCTATATGAAGCAACCGGAAGGATTTGAGGAGAAAGGAAAAGAAGATTATGTGTGTCTTCTTAATCGTTCGCTTTATGGATTAAAGCAAGCCCCTAGAGCTTGGAACAGCAAATTAAATAATGAGTTGTTACATCTTGGCTTCAAACGATCCAAGAATGAACCATGCGTGTATACAAGATCCAAAGACAAGAAGGTCATCATTCTAGCGGTATATGTGGATGACATGCTTATTTTCTGGAATGACGCACAGGAGTTGCGCAAAGTGAAAAAAGACCTCATGTCTAAATTTGAGATGAAGGATCTTGGTAAGGCAGAACTAGTCTTGGGGATGCAAATAACGCAGAATGAGACAGAAATCAAAGTTGACCAAGAAAAGTATGTCAATAAAGTTTTGAAGATGTTCGGGATGGATGACTGCAAGATCGCTACAACGCCATCAGTTACCGGTCAAAGACTGGAGAAGCCAGGACCAGATCATAAATCGGATCCGAGCATTCCGTATCAAAATTTAATTGGTTCTCTGATGTACTTGTCTGTTTGCACGAGGCCAGACATAGCACATGCAGTAAATTATCTGAGTCAATTTAATAGTTGCTACAGTGACGAGCACTGGACAGCCGCAAAACGGGTACTCAGATATTTAAAGGGTACTAAAAGCCTTGGACTAAAGTACAAGAAGAAGAATAATAGCAATGATTTACAGTGCTATGCAGATGCAAGCCATGCCACATGCTATGATAGGAAGTCATACACCGGAGTAGTTTTCCTATGGAAAGGAGGAGCAGTGTGCTGGGAGAGCAAGAAACAGAGAACAGTAGCTCTTTCAACTGCAGAGGCAGAATATGTGGCAATATCTGAAGCTGCGAGAGAAGCAATATTTCTTAAAAGATTTATTGCGGAGATCAGTGGTCTACCAGAAGTGATTGTCAAGATCTGCAGCGACAGTCAATCTGCAATTGCTATTGCACAGAATCCTGTGCACCATCAACGTACAAAGCATATTGACGTACGCCACCACTTTATTAGAGAGGCCATTGAGAATGGCCATGTTAGGTTAGAGTATGTGGAGACGACTCGAATGGTGGCTGACAGTCTGACTAAAGCTTTGTTGAGAGGAAAGTATGAATGGTGTGCGAAAGGAATGGGTCTGGAAGAATGAAATTCAGGAGGAGTGTTAGGAAGAAAAGAGTTTCGTGTGCTTTTCTACCTCTTTAATAATTTCTTCTTTTGATATTGACTGTATTCCTTTTGACATGTTTTTCCTTTTATATTTTCTCTTGTCTTTTTGCTTTTCCCGAGGTGTGTCAACAATATAACTTTGAACATAACATAGAGTTATTTTATTACTAGCGTGATAAAATATTAACAGTGGGCATACCTATTAGCGATGCACACGCGTGTGTATGTGTGGGGGGAAGTCCTTTGACACGTTTTGGCTGTTTTGGTTGCAGTAAAAAATAACTGATTTAAATCATCGATTTTTTAAAATAAATCATTTGATTTTAATCGCGATTTAAATCACTGATTTTAATCAAATGATTTAAATCACATCCTCCCTGTGGTCAAGTCACAAGAAGTTATAATTTAATTTTTATAATCTTGTATTTTTCTTTTACGTCTTCTCCTGAAACGCGTTACCACTTCATCTACCTAATTCAATGGGTACGTTTTTTTAGTGTGGAGAAGTGCCAGTCTGGTTAGACGTTCTTCAACCATTGAAGCTCTTAGCCACGATTTGATTCTTCGAAGTGCTATAACCCTTATCCAGGGGGATAATGCGTTGAACAATTTTCGGTGGATAGACGACTTACGGCCGAATACTGGAACGACACTCAAATATTTAAGGGCTGCTTAAACGTTTGAGCAGCTCCTAAACTTTAATTTCGTATACACAAACGTCTTTTTTGAGTATCTGTTAAATATAAGTGCTTCTTAAATTAAGTGGTGCTCAAACACCACTCAGTTTAAAAATCGTATACAGGAACGCTACTCAACGTTATTTATCTGTCAAATCAACTGTCAAACTGATTTGAGCAGCCCCTATATCTGAGAGTGGTCGTGAGGTCCCTCAAATCAACTTAAACCTATTAAAACTAAATAAAAAAGTGATAAAAATGTCTTTATCGTCCTTGTCTTTACTTTCGAATCACGAAAGGCCAACTGGGAGCCGCAGAAATGAAGAAATGTTGAACGCTTTTGAAAAGTACAACGAGAGGGAGTTTGTTTCACGGTTCCACATCTCGAAAGAAACTGTTTTATATTTGGACTCTGTATTTATTTATTTAAATAAGTAAATAAAGAAATATTATGATAAAATAGAAGAAAAATCAAGTCTACATTTGCTTCGGCAATGTTTTTTTTAGACCTATGTTTGAGGTTTTCATAGAGGTGTCCGAGTTGCTGCCATGTCCTGATGCCGCTCACAGCAACAGCATTATATTGTTGGCACACTGTATCCCAAGCAGCTCGCTTCTTCAAAATTATATTGCCGTTTGTATCTTTATTTTCTTATATGATTTTTTGATATCTGAAATATTTAACATATTATTTACAATATGAAACAGTTAGAAATTACACTTAGGATCTGTGAAATGATGAATGTAACACATTCATCATCATGTGCATTATCTGGCAGTATTTATACCTGTAGGAATCTAAAAGTAATTGTACTGTGGCGTAGCTACGTGTTTCAGATGGTACCTAAGTGGTCACAAGTTTCAATGGATAAGTAAGTGCTTGCAACAGATACAGGCAACAGTTGCCCTCAGCTCCTGACTATATACGAGAATGTTAGAGACATGGATACTAACAAAATATTACATGCACCAGGCTCTTGCGGCTAAACGAGTGTAAAGTACAGTATTTCATTGTTTATTTATGTACTTACTTTTTTATTAGTTCCAAGAGCATATCTTTCTCAGCAGGTGTATAATTGCATCCACGTTTCTTCATCTTCTCCATCGTGAATCAAATAATAAGTAATAACTTTACTTATACTTCGTAAAATCGCGCGTAAAATGTCAAGTGTTGACGTTCCAATCTCGACAATTATGTCAAGAAATTTTCTTTTCTTATGACGTCTTCTTTCGATATCCATCCGTTTTTTATGTATATAAATACATAATTTCAATCGTAATTCAAACCAAATGTATATTACCCTGTTTTATTTCAACTGATTAAATAATTATAGAAAATAATTGTTCAATGAAGACTGCGTAAAACGAATACGAGACGTAAACTAAATTATTTTGTAACTGAGAACGTGCTGAGATCAATTTTTTAGCAGGATGTTGCCATGATGTAAACATTTGAGGACTGCTTGGCTAATCACGGTTTCAAATTGCTTGAGTGGCGTTTGTGTATACCATTTAAATTTGAGGGATGCTTAAATTTAAGTAGCTTTTAGGTGATTGTGAGATTTGAGTGGCGTTCCAGTATTCGGGCGTTAGAATCAGAAATGAGAAGTAGATGAGCGTCTCAAGCGAAACAGAATGGCAGAAGAGCAGGCGGGAGGCAGGAGGGAGGTGCGAGCGTAGCGAGCGCGAATTTTTTTAAAGATTTTGGGGGGTGGCAAAGATATTGTCATTGGGAGGAAAGAGTATAAAATACTGTTTTACTTGATTCGAGAAGAGATCCGCTTACTCTTATCTTGGTAGACATCAATCCTCCACTTCCTGAACCTAGCGCCTAAGACAGAGGTTCGAAAGAAGTGACTGACTCGACAATGATAAACGATTATTCTTACGAAAAAAATTATTGGTGTGTACTTTGTATAAATTGGCTACTGAGATTTTGTGGTCTATTAAAAGTGTACCATTCTGACCCAACCTTGTAAGGGATAAATCCATTAACACTACGATTCGTAAAGATTTACATAACTATAAAACGTAAAATATGTACTCAGTTTTTTCATTGCCTCGGAAACAGCCAGAGCCCGAAAGTCTGACAACCAGTCATAAGGGATATCTCGTTGTACCCAGTACTAACTGGGTTGTGCAGTGTGCACTGTGTGCTGGCTAAGAAAGCAGTCGTTCCATGTAAAATTCCGGTTTTTACCTGCATCCAGTTAGACTTGAAGCCGACTATTACAACATACTCGTAGTTGGGATAACGTATGTGGATCTTTTAACGTGGATTTTTCACCAGCCTATAACACTAGGGATAATGCAAACAATCTAAGGACCTATCAAAATCGGTTCAGGCGTTAAACAAAAGAAAAATATTGGCAGTGGATCAGTTTGGGGGACCGGAATAACTCGTTTAGAAGTTATGGTGGATTATAGAAACTCACAAATAGACATACATGAACCCTAAAAACACTCTATGTTTTGGGCTGTTGTGTAAAATATATAATAAAAACATTACGTTCAACAATTTTAATTAGTGGTCCACCTAGGTCCTGGACCCAGCCCAGGGGGGGGTCATGACCCCCCTGACCCCCCCCCTGGATCCGCGCCTGGGCACAGCTACAATAAGTGGGCACACACATAGCTCCAGTGGCGCAATTGGTTAGCGCACGGTACTTATAAGGCAGTGTCCGTGAGCCATGCCGGGGTTGCGAGTTCGAGCCTCGCCTGGAGCAATGTTTTACTACTATCGGGGTTCGTTTAGAAATTGAGTTATTGTGTTTAGAGTATTTCGTGATGTTGAGTAGCAGAGTTTTAATGAAATAAAGAGTGTAAAGAAAAGTGTTTGCTTCGTTTTGCTCTAGTTAAAATTTAGTAAAGATTATTCGGTATGTTGACTGTTTACACTATCAAATCACCATCTTCTGCCTAGCCCTTTTCCCAACTGATGATGATGATGATGATGATGCTATCTAGCCGATTTCGGCCACAGCGACTGCATTCGCTGACTTTCCAAAGATTGTCAAGAGCTTTGTTCTGCTGCTCACTCGTGTGCTCTTAAGTGGCTATTATATCCAACTTTGGCCGAAAAGGTACGAGCACAAAGCGGACATGTCAGTACACCATTGATGATATTATAGGGTATAGCTTTAGGTGGCCTAGCTTTAAGGTCATCGCGCTTTTGATCCAATTGTGACCTCCTTTTTTCTTCTTAAGTGTTAACTTGCTTGCACACGACGTCTCCACTCGGGCCGATTTTGTGCCTGCTTTTCCCACACTAAAGGGTCAATTTCGCATCTTTTAAAGTGTCTATTCTGAACATCCTTGAAACGTAAAAACTACGTACGTACGTACGTTAGTTACCAGTAGGTATCTTACATAGAGCGACTGCCTATCTGACCATCACCAGAACGAGTAAAATTAACTTATCTACTCTATACTCACCTGCATACTATTACATGGTGATGGTTTCACATTATGAACTGAACAAATATTTACGACTGTTGGTATCCTGAATTGAATGCTCCTTGAGTAACTTGACCAGTGCTGGTTTGCAAGTTATAACGACTATGTTTCCAGTACTATGTAGGCTGTAAGGGAAATCATCATGGAGCCTTAATCATGTATTCAGTAGTACATTTAATTAACCGTGTAGGTCTCGAGGTAGGTAGGACGGCGTAGTAGCGTGGAAACCCACGATTTTTCTGATGTTCTGGAGGCGTATCCATAGCATCTGTAGCCATGGCTACTCGCCGTTTTATGTCTGGGACACAGCTACCTTCGTATGAATAATAAAGTCATTTAATAATCAAAACCGTGCCTCGAAAAGCACATTAAGCTGCTGGTCCCGGCTGCCATATACCTATATTCTGGCAGTCGTTACAGGTAGTGAGTAAAACCAAACTAACTGGGATATTCAGCAGATATTCAGCTGCATCCGGTTAGACTGGAAGCCGACCCTAACTTAGTTGGCAAAAGGCTAGTCCGATGATGATTTAATAAACGAAACTGTCCACATTATCGATGCCACCATCATTAAAGAATAGAATAGAATAGAATGCGTATTTATTCGTTAATGGATAGCAGCAACACAAAAGAGCAGCACATACATAAACAAATAACAACAAACAGCTTAACAATTAATTAAACAGCTCAACTGCGCTGAGCATGCCCATAACGAAAGGGTAACCAACTCAGCATATGCTGGGTGTAAAACACTCAGCGCTGGTTTGCAGTAGGTATTATCAGCCTATAGCAATCAACAATATGGGCCTCTTCAATCGCACGCCACTCGGCTCAATTTTCTTCAACTCGCATCCAGTTGACCAGTAACTATCACCCAGCGAAGATCGTCTATTCCAATAATTCCATAAGAAAACTAACTAATAAAACTGTTTCTTTCAGGTAAATGCGTGCCCACAAGCATAGTTGCCACGGACTCTGTCGGTCTGATACGAGTGCACGTGAACGGGCGCGGTCTGTGCGTCAACAAGGAGCCGCTTAAGGGATTCAAGGAGTGCCGCGGTACTTGCGACTCGGGTACTCTTTATAATAACCGTAAGTGTATTTTTTTTTCACGTAAACCTATTCTTTTCTCGAAAAGGGGGCTTACGAACAGAGGTTTCATTCGTAGGAGATTGTCCAAGAGGATTTCAGAGTAAGCCAATCCACTTTCAATAGCAAGAAATTTAAAAAATCTACGCAATTTTACAGAAACCGGCGTCCACGACTCGAAGTGCGAGTGTTGCCAAGCAACCCAGTACGCTCCGATAGACGTGTTGCTGCAGTGCGCGGACGGCAGCACGCAGCCGCACCGCGCGGCCTCGCCGCAGTCCTGCGCCTGCGCCGCCTGCGCGGGACCCGACAGACCGCTGTGGCCCACTAAACCTGGTAACCTATATTTAGGAGCTCATACGCCTTATTAGAGACACAATTAAAAAGCCAGTGTTATAAATCTCCTGGAGATTTATTAGCGGACGGGAGGTTAGAGAGTTAAAAACTATGTTGCAATCACTTGTCAATCTAACCGAATGCAGTTGAATACCTATATTTTCTACCGGAACTGCGGGTTGTTCGAGTGATACGGCGGCCCCGAACACAAATGGCTAAGAAGGAACAAAGGTAGTTTTTTGTCAGTAGAAGTCTGAGACTCCCTTCCACTCCGCCCAAAGTGGGAGGAGTCATTTGAGCATTCCCAACCCTCCAAAAATCTAAACCTGCATTTTACATGTCGCGACAGCTTACCTCCACGGTCCAGCCAGTTAATACTGGGTAAAACGATTCCCCTTGGAAATACTGGTTGAAACGACTACTCACTCTCTGCCTAGCGACCTCTTTTTTTGCAGATGAGAAATTATCAAATGACCCCTCCCGCTCTAGGCAGAGCGGAAAGAAGTGTCAGACTTGTACTGACAAAAACTCATCCATGTTTCTTCTTAGGGTCCGTTCCCCGTACCCTGTGTCGCAGTCATGCGTATCACACGTTTACCCTCTGCTTTGACAGTATAAAGTGCTTACTATATTATTTTATTACAGGTTACGCCGGTGTCAAATCCCCTCCAAGACCACACAGTTACGACGAAGACATTATACCCGAAATATACCAAAGATTTGGATCATCGTCCCCCCGCCCCATACGATAATACGCCTTAACACAACCCAATAAAGTTCAAATATGTTATCAGAAATACTTTGCTCAAATAGTTGACTATTCTGTGATGTATGTATTCGAATCAATTAATATATTTTTTATAAATAAGAATACAGCAATGATTGAAAAAAAAATAAAGCTTGTTTAATTTATGGTTCTTTCCCTTATCCGCCTATCTTCACTCACAATACAAAGAGTTAGTTTGCATTTTTGTAAGAGTGTAAGAGGGATTTCCAAAACTTCAAATTTTTACCCGACTACGGCAAAGCCAAAGGAGGGTTATGATTTTGACTGGCTATGTATGTATGTATGTTTGTATGTGTCGCAGATTCAACACCGAGGCACAATATTTAGAGTTGACAATTTAGAATAACGCCATCTATCATCGTTTGTCGGAAAACTCGGAAACGTCAAGCAGTGAGCTTGGGTGAGGTCGATACAGAGCGTGGCAGGTCTGGTTTGACAGCTGTCAGTTGTCATATGTCAAATGTCAGTTGTGATATGTCAGACGTCAGTGGTCAGTGGTCGGTTGACGTTGACATTAGACGCATTTGATTTGAGGGACGGGACTTTTTGGTGAGACACGAGCGCGAACGGTTGTGCTGCCCGCCTGTATTGAACTTACCGCGTTTCCGTACTTTAATCCGTTTCCATCGGCTTGATCGTTTGAGATTTTGTTAATTTGTTATCGGAAGTAAATAAATAGGCGGTTGTAATCAGTGTTGAGACTCTTATTTCGTACCTCCGCCATGCTGAACTTGGACTCTGACAACGATGTACCCGAAACAGTTGAGCTACCTTCGTCATCAGAAGTGGCATGTAACTCTAACGCCTACATAGTGTAAGTGACAGTACTAGGCCGGAAAAGTGTAAAGACAATGCGCGTGCGTCTGAAAGTGACATAGAAACGGAAATGTGGTGTTTTCTGTTCGAGCAGCTAAACAAAACTTTATGACTATTGTGCAAGCAATGAAAACACCTTTTGCGGGTACGGATATTCGCCTACCGCATTTTGACCCTGAAAAACGGAATATTGTTCCGCGGGCTTGGTTGGCAACAGCCGACATGTGTGTTATCGATCTGAATAGTCAAGGTGCATCGTTGATGATTGCTTTGAACCGCGCACTCGTGGGAGACACGGGACGGACGGGAGTCACACATCCACTGTAGGTGCGTCGTAAGTCGGCACCTCCGTCGCTGGTCGTCCTCCGCTGGGCCTCCTCCGGGTAACCGTTGGTCTCACCTGGTGGGGATGGACCGCCGGGGTGCTGTGAAGACAGCAGCGCCGTGAAACCGGCGCTGTGGCGTGCCTACAGGGGAAGCAGCGAATTCCACGAGACTCATGGGAGAAGTTTCGTCATGGCCGTCGTTCATATCTTGTCCTGGGATGAAATGGAGCGATTTTAAGGAGCTGTTTATAGTCTGGAGTGCCCCGTATGGTGATGACGATCGCGAAGACTCTGATGCGACATCAGAACCGGGATTCACTCGAGCTGAAGAAAATACGAAGAATGGCGCGATGACGTCACGGTGCGCTGAGAATTTACTTCGGCAGCGGCGCCGGCGGCGCGGCGGCGGGACGTGGCTTGGCGGCGCGCGGTTGGCAGCGCGGCGGCGCGGCAGGCTGACCAAGCAGTGCCTGCAGCCTGCAGCAGAGGCAAATAGCGAGCGACGTGTTGAAGTTTGCTATGTGAGCAATCCTAGCAGTGTGCCGATGAATCTTGGTGAGTCGTACCCATTTTATTACGTTTCTGGAGCTGAATGCTCTCTGATCTAAAATTTCGTCACAGTTTAGTGGCAAGCGTGTAAACAACTTTGTAAATTGACCCGGGATAGGTCATGATAGTCTGTACCTTACAATAATTTTCTGAGGTCGTGATTTACGATTAAAAATTTTGTTTTATGTTGTACCAGATAGTTGTTTTAAAAATGATATTTTAATTGGCCTTGAGATTTTACAACAAGGATTTAACGTTAGTATGAGGTGCGAGTGTTCTTTGTGTCTTGAAAAGGTCGTTAGGTTATGTTGTGATGTTTCAAATAAGCTCAAATATGCTTCTAATTTTCAAATTGATTACAGTACAGTTGTTAAAGATGTTTCGTTAGAATTTCGTTCGTTCGTTCGTAAATACTAAGTGGTCAACTTGACATTTAAAGTACCTAGCTTAATATGAGTTTTCTTATAACCTGTAACGTTATAGGAAAAATAAAGTAACATGTTGAACAACCCTACTTTAAAAAATATTTTGATAAAGGCTCGAAATGATTATCTTGATGGTGTTGTGCATGTAACCGGATGGAGGTTACATGTGGAGGTGACCGGATAGAGGTTGCCTGTTGTGTATGTAACCGGATGGAGGTTACATGTGGTGGTGACTGGATAGAGGTTGCCTGTTGTGTATGTAACCGGATGGAGGTTACGTGTTGATGACCGGATGGAGGTCGATTGGTTTGATGCTTATAACCGGATGGAGGTTATAAGTGTGATGATGAAGACCGGATGGAGGTCGATTGGTTTGATGCTTATAACCGGATGGAGGTTATAAGTGTGATGATGAAGACCGGATGGAGGTCGATTGTTTTGATGCTTATGGCCGGATGGAGGCTATAAGTGTGATGATGAAGACCGGATAGAGGTCAGAGTATGAGCACTGCAATATTTTAATGAGGTTCCTATTATTTGAATGAGTATGGGTGTTGTTCGACATGTCAGCTTTGGGAGAAAGAGTTTGTTTTGATTTCATTAGAACCGGTAATGATTTTGACCAGAATACCTTTTATTCTCTACCCACTTGGGCCAGGAATGGCCGAACGACTAGTATTGGGCAGACTTCTACCAACTCAACTGTACAAATTTTGACTTTAGTTCGATGGAATTGTTTTAGAAATTCTATTTCACGTTTTACCCGACAATTATTTGCGATTAGTTTTGGTTCATAATGTCATCAAATGAGATACGATTTGAGAAAATACGGTCAATTGCGACATGTGACGCAATTGCTGACTGTAAATTTGACTTTGACACGATAGACACTGACAAAACGAGATCGGGTGATGTTTAAGGGGTCAGACCTTAAGTGAGAGGTAAAAGATGCAAATGTAGTATGCAAGTGGCTCAGATTGCATACATTGCAATGCTGTTCGTTGCTGCACGCGTGTAAGTGTTTATTTGAGGGCTGTGACCAACGTCCATCATGGCAATGTAGCTAAAGGTGCTAAATAAAGGCAATGTGTTGAGTTGAGTTGATATTGGGTACCGGATGGAGGTCCCATGGTTGCCGGATGGAGGCAATGAGATGTGTTGAGGTTGGGTACCGAATGGAGGTCCCATGGTTGCCTGTTGGAAGCTGTGTGTGTTGTATGGTACCGAGCAGAGCATTGCATACTGAATTTGATCGGATACTAGATTTGGTCGAAAGTTGATGATTCTTGAAGAATGTTGATTTCAATGTTGAGATTTTCTTTATGAGATTTGATGAGAATATGGATCAGAACAAAATTTTGTTTTGAAATGTGTGTGTGTGTGTTAATACTCCGACTTCTTGGTCAGGGAGGCCGAGTAAGGGACGATTTACTTTCCGTGACTTCTTGTTGCAGATACCTCACACGAGGACGTGTGAAATGTCAAGATGGCCGTGTCGCAGATTCAACACCGAGGCACAATATTTAGAGTTGACAATTTAGAATAACGCCATCTATCATCGTTTGTCGGAAAACTCGGAAACGTCAAGCAGTGAGCTTGGGTGAGGTCGATACAGAGCGTGGCAGGTCTGGTTTGACAGCTGTCAGTTGTCATATGTCAAATGTCAGTTGTGATATGTCAGACGTCAGTGGTCAGTGGTCGGTTGACGTTGACATTAGACGCATTTGATTTGAGGGACGGGACTTTTTGGTGAGACACGAGCGCGAACGGTTGTGCTGCCCGCCTGTATTGAACTTACCGCGTTTCCGTACTTTAATCCGTTTCCATCGGCTTGATCGTTTGAGATTTTGTTAATTTGTTATCGGAAGTAAATAAATAGGCGGTTGTAATCAGTGTTGAGACTCTTATTTCGTACCTCCGCCATGCTGAACTTGGACTCTGACAACGATGTACCCGAAACAGTTGAGCTACCTTCGTCATATGTATGTATGTGTGTATCTTCATCTGTTCCCTCATAGCTTCTAATCTACTTAACGGAACTCGACATATGAGGTATCGTTAGAACCGTCTTAATTTTCCGCTGAACATAGGCTACGTAACGTGTCACAAAAAGCGATTTGGCGCCCTCTAGCGGACAAAAAGTAAGGCATAAAAATTAAAAATGGAGATGAATACGCCGTGTTTGGTATCATTTGAAAGGGCCTCACTTGTGCATTTCCAAAATATTGTTCAAATTTAAAATCACGCCCTCTAGCGGACAAAAAGTCAAGAGTAAAAAAAAAATTAACACCAAAATTGTTTAAAAAAAAAAGTAAAAAACTAAAACCCGACTACGACAAAAAAAAACTACGCTGAAAAAGTATGAAACAAGATTTTCAGGATAGAACAAAAAGAAAAGCCGAGTCACACGTTATAGGTACCAACCTAAACACTTTAATACCGTGTGACTACGGCTTTTCTTTTTGTTCTATCCTGAAAATCTTGTTTCATACTTTTTCAGCGTAGTTTTTTTTTGTCGTAGTCGGGTTTTTTCTTTTACTGATGAAAAGTTGTCTGAATGAATTTAGGCTGATCACCATGGCTGCGGATTATCGAAAGAGATGACGTGGCTCGGCAAAAGGGCGAAGAAGGAACATGGGTTGGTTTTTAGTCAGTAGAAGTCTGACACTCCCCTTCGCTCTGCCCAAGAGGGGGGGGGGGGTTATTTGATGATTTTAGAATAGAATAGAATATGTATTTATTCGTTAATGGACAGCAGCAACACAAAAGAGCAGAAATAAAAAAAAAGGCTGATCACCATAAAATATGAAGGTGAACTGCAAGAATTCTTCATGAAGTATATCGGACTAAAAAGGGCATGTTTCACCACCTACGATAAAGTTTTACTTAATTTGGCAGATTCATACAAATTATCTTCCATTGGGAAATATAGAAAAGGGGTTCTGAGCGACAGAATAGAATAGGAGCGTGGAATAATGCGACTGCCGCTCGACGCTGTGACTCGCGCCGTACTGATTCATGTACACATTTAGTTTCACTCGCCCGAGCCGTGCGCTCGGTACATTTCGCCGTTCGCTCGGTACATTTCGCCGTTCGCTCGGTACATTTCGCAGTTCGCTCGGTACATTTCGCCGTTCGCCGCTCCGCGTGGCTTGATAAGTACATTTCTATGCGTTTGTTTGAGTCGTTAGACGCCTCGCCGTTCGCACTGCACGAATATTCGCTATGGCGAATGTCCCGTGCCCAGGCCGTTATGCCGTATCTTTTTCCTACCAATCAACCTATTGGTGCTTGCTAGAAACTTGAAAACATTTCGAAAAACAAAAACTTTCATAATTTGAATTTCAATCCTTTATTCAGCGGTACCAAAACAAAAACCGGATACCATGACGTAACATACAAAACTGGTTTAATTTAATATAACTTATAAATTGAACCTTATGCCTAACGTTTTAAAGTTATAAATCGTGTGTCGCGTTTCAATTAGTTCCTATATCACTCTTCGTCTTGTTGATCTTCTGCGCTGACGTCACCTTCTGCGATCTGCTGTGCTTCTTCTTCTTCCTTCTGCTTCTGTTTTCTGACCATGTCTGATAGATATTTACACCTTTGCATGCATTCCTCCTGCAAGGACAAAATATATTTATAAATTAATGTTTTTTGAAGCTCTATACTATGTACTCTAACTAAAGATCTTATGTTCGTTAGTTCTTAGGTTATCGTGATTGGACTGATGCGCTGAGTGTCGCGGGTTCGATCCCCCCACGGAACAACTATTTTTATGGCACCCACAATACAGGAGAAATTCCTAATAAGGGGCAAAGTTAAAAAAAAAATGTCACCCGATAACCTTTACCCAACTATGTGGAGTCAGCTTCCAATCTAACCGGATGCACTAAATACCAGTATTTTATGTAGATCGACTGCCTACCTGAGCTCTACAATATGTAACCCCTTCGTAAGACTAGTTGTCAGACTCTCAAGTGCCTAGCCAGCAACCAGTTATCATTGCTGTTATTGGTCAATATTTTACAAAAGAGTCGAGTTCACCTGGCCATTTTCAGAACCTATCTCTGCAATCTTTTTTACAGGATAAAAATAAAACGTACTTTGGTCTTCCCGGGCACAGTATTGGCTATCTTCTGCCAACGATCCCCGGCGCCACCCTTGGGGTGCTTGGCGAGCGCGTTCTCCAGCGCCTTCTGTTGTGTCTGCGACCAGTTGCCGCTACTCGTCTCCTCTGCTTTGCGCGTTTTCACCTGCAAATATTATGTTCAGGGATTTAGTATAATAAGGTTCACAATAACTTTTACAGTGGACATGGTTTAATGGTATGTTAGAAACTATTGGCTTGTGTTAACTAACACCAAACCAATTTAATTTATTAAGTTCATAGATCTTATTCGATTCAATTTAATTTATTAAGTTTATAGAAGAATGCTCGCAAAAGTCTTGACGTATTACCAACAGCTTTTAATGAACCAAGCACTTTCACTTAAAGAGAATGTCGTCTGTCCGCTATGCAATGTTTGCCATTTAAGTCAGATCCGTTACGGAGTGTTATTTCATCAATCTTGCCCATTTACGTAATGAAACCACTAACTAAATTTTGCAAGAAAAAATACGTATTTAGAAGATACCTAAATCCGTCAACAACAACAAGTACAAATCCGCCTTTGTACGGTTTTATTACTTGTGCATACAGTTTTTAGCAAAGTTAATAAAATGCATAAAGGACACCACGCGGTCTTCGTTTAACAAAAGAATTAAGAGTCACGTAAACTGGTGCCGTTATCAGGGATTAATCGGCATACTCCATCATTCGGTCTTATTACTCAAAAGAATCACAAGTAAAGTTAATTCTTCCTTTTTACCAACCTTCTTAGGCGCCTCCACTACGACAGGCTGCTCGGGCTCCTGCCCGGGTACCTTGTAGCAGTTCTCCTTCATCTTAGCAGCCATGTGCGTGACCTCCGGCACACTGCGACACATGGCCTCCGCGATACGTTCCCACCGCTCTGCCGAGCCGCCCGGGTACTTCTTCACGAGGCGGACCAACTCGGCCAGGTCGTCGTCTGTCCAGAGACCTCCAGTTATTACTGGGGCCGCGGGCTGGAAAGTAAATGTGACGGTAGAAATACATGAAATATCGTCGAAGGGTTAGGCCGACGTGTAGGTACCTAATAGTACACACACATTTCGCCAGTTGTGTTTAAGGGGCCTTGTACAGACAAGACTTGCGGAACTTTAGGCAATTTCGGTGCGATGCTATGTTTGTGTGCAGCGATAACACCGACGAACGCACACACGGGCATTTCGAGCGTTGTACTACGGTTGAAAAATTTGATCATTTATACGATTATTATTTTAAGTGACATAATTTTATAGTAAGTAAGTACACGCGTACGGCTTTGAAAAAAGTCTGGAATGTGTGTTGTGTATAGGTACAGTATATCAATCAACATAAAATGGTTCAATTTGGTGTTAGATGAATTAAAATAAAAAATTATGATATCTATTTTAATCACAGATTTTAATATTTGTTGTAAATTGGTTGTGAAAGCACTTTAACACGTCAAAAATAAATAATGTTTCCGTCTCTTTTTAACCGACTTCTAAAAAGGAAGTAGGTTCTCTATTCGTATGTTTTTTTTATGTGTGTCCGCGCATATCTCCGACAATTCTGGACCGATTTTCAAAATTATTTTTTTGTTTGAAAAAGTATACTCCCAAGGTGGTCCCAATGTCACCAAGTCAGTTTCTGATGATGGGAACTCTGAGAAATTGAGGGCAACCCTCGAATATCATAGGCGCACATAACGTTTTCCATACATTTTCAGAAGCTGTTCAAGTATTTGCGTCTGATAATCATAATTTCATGTGGCTGCGTTGATGACGGAAGGTGCAACTCCTCAACGGTCAGGACTTGAAAGAAAATTCCTTCAAAATTATAGGTTCTCAATTCGTCGGCTAGGAAAATTTTAGGTTTTTCCGTCATGGGTGTCGTTTTCATGGTTTTTTGAGGTCGCTGATTACGAAAATGAAGTCAAAATGAATATCAAGATGGCGCCGACGAAAATTTTTGGTTTTTCCGTCATGGGTGTCGTTTTCATGGCTATAGGGGTCGCTGATTACGAAAATGAGGTCAAAATGAAAATCCAAGATGGCGGTCAGGAAATTTTTTGGTTTTTCCGTCATGGGTGTCGTTTTCATTGTTTTTGAGGTCGCTGATTACGAAAATGAAGCCAAAATGAAAATCCAAGATGGCGGCCAGGAAAATTTTTGGTTTTTCCGTCATGGGTGTCGTTTTCATGGTTTTTGGGGTCGCTGATTACGAAAATGAAGTTTAAATGAAAATCCAAGATGGCAGCCAGGAATTTTTTTGGTTTTTCCGTCTTGGGTGTCGTTTTGATGGTTTTTGGGGTCACTGATTACGAAAATGAGGTCAAAATGAAAAACAAGATGGCGCCGACGAAAATTTTTGGTTTTTCCGTCATGGGTATCGTTTTAAAGGCTATAGGAGTCGCTGATTACGAAAATGAAATCAAAATGAAAATCCAAGATGGCGGTCAGGAATTTTTTTGGTTTTTCCGTCATGGGTGTCGTTTTCATGGTTTTTGGGGTCTCTGATTACGAAAATGAGGTCAAAATGAAAATTCAAGATGGCGGCCAGAAAATTTTTAGGTTTTTCCGTCATGGGTGTGGTTTTCATGGTTTTTGGGGTCGCTGATTACGAAAATGAGGTCAAAATTAAAATCCAAGATGGCGGCTAGGAAAATTAAAGGTTTTTCCGTCATGGGTGACATCACAGTGACAGACAATACCAGCGCTGCGGTATTTGTTTTCATTTATCGCAGCATCATGCTGAGATAGTAGCCTTTTTGGCCTCGTACAGGTTTTCTATTTTATTATTTAGCTTTCTATTCTTTTTTGTTATTATTATTTTTTGTAGTTCCTGCGCTTGTCACAAATATTTTTTTTTTTTTCTTTCCTTCTATAGGTGTCATTTTCATGGTTTTTGGGGTCGCCGACTAGGAAAATAAGGTCAAAATGAAAATCCAAGATGGCGCCGACGAAAATTTTAGGTTTTTCCATCATGGGTGTCGTTTTCATGGCTATAGGGGTCGCTGATTACGAAAATGAGGTCAAAATGAAAATCCAAGATGTCGGTCAGGAAATTTTTTGGTTTTTCCGTCATGGGTGTCGTTTTCATGGTTTTCGGGGTCGCTGATTACGAAAAAGAGGTCAAAATTAAAATCCAAGATGGCGGCCAGGCAAATTTTTAGTTTTCCGTCATGGGTGTCGTTTTCATGGTTTTCGGGGCCGCTGATTACGAAAATGAAGCCAAAATGAAAATCCAAGATGGCGGCCAGGAAAATTTTGGTTTTTCCGTCATGGGTGTCGTTTTCATGGTTTTTGGGGTCGCTGATTACGAAAAAGAGGTCAAAATTAAAATCCAAGATGGCGGCCAGGCAAATTTTTGGTTTTCCGTCATGGGTGTCGTTTTCATGGTTTTCGGGGCCGCTGATTACGAAAATGAAAATCCAAGATGGCGGCCAGGAAAATATTTGGTTTTTCCGTCATGGGTGTCGTTTTCATGGTTTTTGGGGTCGCTGATTACGAAAAAGAGGTCAAAATTAAAATCCAAGATGGCGGCCAGGAAAATATTTGGTTTTTCTGTCATGGGTGTCGTTTTCATGGTTTTTGGGGTCGCTGATTACGAAAAAGAGGTCAAAATTAAAATTCAAGATGGCGGCCAGGCAAATTTTTGGTTTTTCCGTCATGGGTGTCGTTTTCATGGTTTTTGGGGTCTCTGATTACGAAAATGAGGTCAAAATGAAAATTCAAGATGGCGGCCAGAAATTTTTTAGGTTTTTCCGTCATGGGTGTGGTTTTCATGGTTTTTGGGGTCGCTGATTACGAAAATGAGACCAAAATTAAAATCCAAGATGGCGGCTAGGAAAATTTAAGGTTTTTCCGTCATGGGTGACATCACAGTGACAGACAATACCAGCCATACCATTTTGTTTGTTTCGTTTTTTTTTTATGTATTTATTTAATCATATTTGTTGGAATTCAAAATTATGAGCAATGGCCTGTAAGTAATCTGGGAGTGGTCTCTCCCCAAATGATTCAACTAAATCTTTTAATCTTGCCGATGTTTGCCTATATTTTGGCCGACTAGTTGTGTGTGATCCACGAGACAAAATTTGCTCCAATTTCAGCTCTGTCAGGCTTTGCTGCCGACGAAGTTCATCCAAAAACTTCCATATAGATGGGTGATGAGCCGATAGAAGTGACGAGAATTCCCTGTGAAAGCCTTCAACGGAGTTGTTCGTTCGGGGAATTTCCTGAAGAACTGCATCAAAAGTATTCCGCAGATCAATAGGAAATCTAGGAGCTCGCCTGCCCCGTCTTTCCAACCTTCCGACCCAAAACATTATCTAGCACTCAAAAGTACTATTAAAAATATTGCCGTCAAAAAATTATTGTTCATTTTAAATGTATATCAATAATTATCTTTATTTCATCGTATCCTTGATTTTTAAAGCTGTAAAGTCATTTGATCCTGTACGGGAACTTTTTTTAACATGATATTGTAAAATACAATTGCTATATAGTATTGCCGTTCAAAAGAAACTGTTCTAAAAAAAGTTATAGAGAAATACAAAAACTGAAATTTTGCAAATTATTGCAAAAGTTTAAATATCATAGATTAATGAAATATAGCAGTTTTCTAAATTTTATCCCTTGTTTTAAATAGTATTAACATAAATAAATTAGGAAAAAATGATGCCGTACATTTTAATGCAGACCATATCTTTTAGGCTGATGAAAATGACGCTACCATTTTAAGGGTACTGATACAGGCCTAGGGTACTGATATAGGCCATCTGATACAGTACGGCATTAACATATTTTTGTAGAGAACAATTATTGATAATATGATAAAATCACTATGACGTCTAACTGAACTGAAACGGTGTTTATATTATATCCAAGAATTGAAACTGTCAATCCCAGTATCAACAGTTTTGTATACTTTTTGGTTTAATATATACTTCAAACATTATTGATACATATACATATATAATTGATTTGTTTCATTCTAATGATGTGAATAAATAAAACAATCACTTTTTAGAAAAAAAAATGTTTTTCTTTGGACCAACGAAAACAGCATATGAAAAAATATTATCTATGCATAAAATACTTTTAAAATTATGTTGTAATTATTAATTTTATGTTGTGTCAAATCACCCCCTCTTTTTTTTTTTGTTTTGGTGGGTAGAAAATCATCGAAAAAAATATATCAAATCACCCCCTTGACCACGGAAAGAGAGGGGGTTGCAACCCTCGATTATTTCCCCTTGTCGCATGATTTTTGTACGGCGTTGCGGAATAATGGATTAGAAGCAGTATTGAAAATATTGAAATAGTATGAAACTGATGCCATACAAAATCAAATGACCAAATTTACTCTGGAAATTGTCGGAAAATAAAAAATAAATTCCGACTTTGTGGCGCACCATTTTTTTACGGCACTACACGTTTTCTTATTATTTTTCATGGATCTATCGATGGTAAGAATGCCGTACAAAAATATATGACCAAAATGTCCTACGAGTGTTTGAATTCTCACCTGCACTCGGTTGGACAGCTTACAAGTGACGGCATAGTGCTGAATCTCATTATTTTATGCTCTTATATCGTTCTAGATAGGTCACCTGGTGGTTCACATAACCCATAATTTTTTCAACACGGGCCAGTAGTCTATAGTATAACTTATTAATATTTATTTCGATTTCATGTTTAACAAACCCGTTTTATCGGATTTTCATTTTGACCTTATTTTCGTAGTCAGCGACCCCAAAAACCATGAAAACGACACCCATGACGGAAAAACCAAAAATTGCGTCGGCGCCATCTTGAATTTTAATTTTGACCTCTTTTTCGTAATCAGCGACCCCAAAAACCATGAAAACGACACCCATGCCGGAAAAACCAAAAATTTTGTCGGCGCCATCTTGGATTTTCATTTTGACCTCATTTTCGTAGTCGGCGACCCCAAAAACCATGAAAACGACACCCATGACGGAAAAACCAAAAATTTTGTCGGCGCCATCTTGGATTTTCATTTTGACCTCATTTTCGTAGTCGGCGACCCCAAAAACCATGAAAACGACACCCATGACGGAAAAACCAAAAATTTTGTCGGCGCCATCTTGGATTTTCATTTTGACCTCATTTTCGTAGTCGGCGACCCCAAAAACCATGAAAACGACACCCATGCCGGAAAAACCAAAAGTTTTGTCGGCGCCATCTTGGATTTTCATTTTGACCTCATTTTCGTAGTCGGCGACCCCAAAAACCATGAAAACGACACCCATGACGGAAAAACCAAAAATTTTGTCGGCGCCATCTTGGATTTTCATTTTGACCTCATTTTCGTAGTCGGCGACCCCAAAAACCATGAAAACGACACCCATGACGGAAAAACCAAAAATTTTGTCGGCGCCATCTTGGATTTTCATTTTGACCTCATTTTCGTAGTCGGCGACCCCAAAAACCATGAAAACGACACCCATGACGGAAAAACCAAAAATTTTCCTGGCCGCCATATTGAACTTTAATTTTGACCTCATTTTCGTAATCAGCGACCCCAAAAACCATGAAAACGACACCCATGACGGAAAAACCAAAAAATTTCCTGGCTGCCATCTTGGATTTTCATTTTGACCTCATTTTCGTAATCAGCGACCCCAAAAACTATGAAAACGACACCCATGACGGAAAAACCAAAAATTTTCGTCGGTGCCATCTTGATTTTCATTTTGACCTCATTTTCGTAATCAGCGACCCCAAAAACCATCAAAACGACACCCATGACGGAAAAACCAAAAAAATTCTTGACCGCCATCTTGGATTTTCATTTTAACCTCATTTTCGTAATCAGCGACCCCTATAGCCATGAAAACGACACCCATGACGGAAAAACCAAAAAATTTCGTCGGCGCCATCTTGATTTTCATTTTGACCTCATTTTCGTAATCAGCGACCCCAAAAACCATCAAAACGACACCCATGACGGAAAAACCTAAAATTTTTCTAGCCGACGAATTGAGAACCTCCTTTTTTTTAAGTCGGTTAATGAGATTTACCGTCTATCATCAGTTCAACCTAATAGCCTGAAAGAATAGAACTATCGATCCTTAAGTACGTATAATTTTGAAGGAATTTTCTTTCAAGTCCTGACCGTTGAGGAGTTGCACCTTCCGTCATCAGCGCAGCCACATGAAATTATGATTATCAGACGCAAATACTTGAACAGCTTCTGAAAATGTATGGAAAACGTTATTTGCGCCTATGATATTCGAGGGTTGCCCTCAATTTCTCAGAGTTCCCATCATCAGAAACTGACTTGGTGACAATGGGATCACCTCGGTAGTATACCCTTTCCAAGACAAAAAGAATTTTGAAAATCAGTCCACAATTGACGGAGATATTCGCGGACATACAAACACGAATAGAGAACCTCCTCTTTTTTGGAGGTCGGTTAAAAATATATATCGAAGTACAATCGACAACAACAATCGATCGTGAAATTCGACTTCGATCTGAAGATGAAAAAAATTTTAGCAATCTAAGAGCTAGCAAAAAAAACATGTTTGATCAAAATTAATAAGTGTATCAAATTGTGGTAATCGGCTTACAATCTCGAAAATATGTTTACGAAAAACACGGGAGCGTTTGTGACACAAAGCGATACGTCCGTCCTTTGGCAGTGGCCGATTCGTACTGGCGAGATAGAGTTTGCGCGGTCGATAATATAGTTAACTTTGGATTCAATTTACGAAATGAAATTATCGTTTATTGATAAAATAAAAATACGATTCTATTAGAAGGTTACCTTAAAATTAATACGTAGTTTTTAAATTTTCTTTAACGTGATTCTAAGGTATAGAAAAAAAATCTTATTTGTCGAGACATTTTGTAAAAATTGCGATGTTTTAACATTTTTTTTCTGCTATATTTTGTATTGAAGTTGAAAATGTGACAAATAGGTCCGCCAGTAGACCATACGGTGATGTTATTTATATTTTTTTTAATGTTTAAAATCGTTTGTAGTGTTATGTTCGGCTAAGCCAAACGTAACTCGATCGGTATTTGTGCGGAAAAGGGCTTTTGAATACGGGTGATTGTCATTAATATAAACATTATTTTGAAAATTCTTGAAACCTATCCACCAGAAAAAGAACTCGTCTCTTATAATAGCCAAAAGGAAGCTTCAAATTCTTCATAGATTTCCCACACCAAGCGATCAAAATTGATCAAACTGAGATGATTTTGTGGAAGGAGCCTTAAGTTCCACGTAATAGGGGACGAGTCTGCCATCAACCGTGCACAAGTACAGAGTCCAGGGCTGCTACTGAGAAGTTCCTGATGGAAAAACTCAATAACACTACCCGACCCGGAAATCGATACCAGGACCTATTGCTCAGCAACTGCGCTTGCGACTACTAGACCAACAAGACAGTAGCAAAGTGACAGACAACGAGCCAGTAGTTTACATAAAGCGACTGCCTATATGACCTATACACCCCAGTTGGTACAGTCAGCATCAGAAGTAGCTGAACATTTCGTAATTTTAATTCTTTTATGTACAGGACTCTAGCTATTATTTTTAATGTTTCAGAAGATTATTCGTTAAAATAGTCCATAGACTCCAATAACATTTAGTAACGAGTAATATCTAACAAGTTTTTATTAAAAAAACAGCTTCGAAACTTTGAGTAATGTTAATATACTTCTGATGCTGACTGTACTGGGTAATACAAGTTCAAGTTGGAATTGTAAAAATAAGTGCTCCAGTTCCTTATAATTTAGTATTGCAATAGTTTCGTACCTATTCTTTGTAATGGCACATTCCCGCCACACTATTCCTAAACCACTGAAAGCCAGGCAGAAAAGACAAAAAAGCGCCAAGACATTGAAGCTCAATAAAGTCCCAGAGAAACGATTTAACTGTCTAGGATCCCGCAACAAAATTAATCAGAAAAGAATAGAGGAGTAGGAAAAACAGAAAAGGACTCACGAGGAACAGGAAATTTCGTACCTGTCTAACAGCCACGACCACAGGTCCACCTTCAGGCTCGTCCACCGAGTCCAGCAGACAGTCCACTTCCCTCACGGGAGGCACGAACCCGCGTCGCTTGCGCACCCCGGCTGCCTTGTACTCAGCCGCTGCCGCAGCCTCGCGGTCAGCTCGCGCTCTGTCTTCTTCTTCCCTGATGGTAATGGGGACTAGATTTAGTTAAAGAAATTGGGTAAAGTGATCAATGATCAATAGCCTTTAGGTTTAGGCGTTTGCCTTGTGACCCGGTGGACGTGGGTTAGATTCCTACGGGGAGCATACTTTGTAAAGCTGTGTCCAGTTTGGCTAGAACATTGCAGGCTTGAATCACCTGAATGTTTGGTAAAATTATGATTCCGTGCTTCGGAAGGCACGTATAAGTCGGTGGTCCGGGCCGCCAAATGGCGGTCGTCAAACCATATCGGAAGCGCTTGAGTTGGTTTAGAAACTTTGGTACACACGGCTACACATCAAGCTATACATTTCCAGTTTACACTGATCTCGATGACTGTACGGAAATCCTATACAATGCTAGACCAGCTTATACTGGAAATGTATAGCTTGATGTGTAGCCGTGCTGTGTACTAGGGTGTGTGTGGTTAGACCTTGCTGTCCTCACATAAGAAGTCTTTTTCTAAAATAAAAAAAGGATAATCCTTCTATCATCAGCAATTTGCCGTTTCGGAGATTAGCCGGAACAAACATAGAGACAGACAAAATAATGTTTGTTTTTTCATATTTTATATGTACTTTCTTATGCATTCAGTAAGCTGTTATTTTAAAATTACGAACAGAGACTTCAATTATATTTTTTTGTATAGATGTATAGATTAATACCTCGTTTTGTGTTGGTGTAATAAAAACAGCAAAAATACTACTTTATCAACTTTGTGATAAGCGTTAAATATAAACAATTCTATGTTTAGTTTTTTCAGCGAGTGCTTAACTTGAGCAAACCCGTTCCGATACACTTAGTTACACATTACAGAATTATTAATAAAACAATTACTGTATTTATAACCCTTGAATAATCGGCAAATTGGTAATCGATATTGACCGTGTTTATTATTATTTAAACTTCATCTACAAGATTCTTTTTCTTTCTTTTTTTTTAAAGAAATGTTGCCCCACATTAGGAATTTTTCCTGTGTCGTAAGTGCGTTTACAAACATTTAAACTCACATACACAAATACCCCAGACCCGAAACAACTATCTCTAGGCTATACAAATATTTGTTCCGTGCGGGGATCGAACCCGCGACACGCAGCGCAGCAGTCGAATCGCTCCGCCACTGCGCCAACCGTGTCGTCGATTGGTACATAGGCGGACTTAATGGTACAAGGCATTCTCTACCAGTCAACTTTTGGGTCAAATAGGACAGCATTGTGCTAAAAAAAATAACCAGAATACCATATTATTAACATAAAGATATATTACTAAGTTATAATGGAGATAAATATAGCCCATGTGTAATTTCAGACTATAATCTATCTCTGTGCGAAACTTCATTCAGATCAGTTCAGCCGTTCTGGCGTCAAAGAGGATCCATCCATCCTCACAAACTTTCGCATTTATAATATTAGTAGGATTGTTATTTGTTTTAAATTTAATACAACCGCACCCACCATTGTGTAACACTTGTTGTTACAAGACTATTGTATGCCTTTCTTATTGATTCAATTGTGTGCAATAACAAAGTCGTTCAAGCGTCACTGTGGAAACTATTGCAGCGCTGCCACTATTGGATAATGTTGAGCCATTTTGTGACACGTTTTGCAGATTTACCAACAGTTTGATTTCAATTTCCTTATTACCATTTTGAAGGTATTGAGGTTTGCGTAGTAGATATTATACTAACACTTTATTATTGGTAATATTGTTAGAAAAGGCGGAAATAGATTCAAAAATTTGCGTTTTCCCCTCGCAAAACAAACATATTTAGGATGTAAATGATAACTAGCACTACGCTAGTATTATATATCTGTGACTAGCACACAGCTTCCACAGCTTATAATATCAATACCTGTTTGACACGTAAATAATCCATACTAATATCCATACTAATAATATAAATGCGAAAGTAACTCTGTCTGTCTGTCTGTCTGTTACTCAATCACGCCTAAACTACTGAACCAATTTGCATGAAATTTGGTATGGAGATATTTTGATACTCCAGAAAAGACATAGGCTACTTTAAAAAAAAATAAAAAATTCAAGGGGTTGAAAAATATTAACGAAAATATTAACGAAAATATTACTTTTGGTCGCGATAACCGGCATCGGTAGCGATAACCGACATTCGCGCGGTTGAAACTGCGGGCATCAGCTAGTATAATATATAAAAGGCAAAGCTGACTGACTGTGATCAACGCACAGGCCAAACCCTTAGGGCTAGAAACTTAAAATTTCGCACACGTGTTCCTCTTATGACGTCGGCATACATTAAGAAAGGATTTTTCAAAATTGGAAACAGGGGATTAAAGTTTGTATGGAAAATCGACATTTTTTATATTTCCGACCGCCACGCGGGCGAAGCCGCGGGCAAAAGCTACTCTCTCAATAAAAGTTAAAAGGTAATATTTGAATTTTTACTCCTGGAAATCAAAATGTAGTCGAGCTTAGTTACTGTTTCTATTTTAGTGCAATAATCCACAATATTTTACTTACTTCTTTTTCTGTCTCTTAGCTTCTTCCTCCTGCTCTCTCATCCTTCTCCTAAGCTCTATGATTCCGTAAGGTATGGCAGTCACCAGCCACCAGGCAAATCTCGGTATTTGGAACGGCAAAGTATCTTTAACACTAGGTTTGGGTAGCTGGTCCAAGATCTCTGACAAGCCTTGGTCAAAACCGGCCCGCTTGGAGTGCTTCTTGCCTCTACTGTTGAGTATTTGCTCCTGTAAAAAAAATAACAAATATTGTTGAGAAGAAGCACAGCCTCGAAGGAAATGAAAGGAACTCCTACAGGGTTTTTGCGTAGGAGTGGGACAGTTCAGGAAAATAAGAACATAATATAGCATGAACATAATATGGCCCCGACTTACGAACAGTAGGTCGTGGGTTCGAACCCCGGCAGGCGCATTACTTTGTGTAATTTATTTCATCACCGTTGCTCTCAAAACGGAAAACATCGTGAGGAAACCGGCATGTCTTAGAACCAAAAAATTCGAAGACATGTGACATCTACCAATCCGCACTGGGCCCGAGTGGTAGATTATAGCCCATCCCCCCAAAGAGAGGAGGCCTGAGTCCCTGCAGTGGGAACATCAATAGGCTGCTGATGATGATGATGATGATGATAGCATAACATTACGCCAGTACTTCCACAAAAAGCAGAAGTGTACAAAATGTGAATGTAATATATATAGTTTGAGCCTATTGCGATCAATTGGCATAAGTCTGGACTCCAGGCTGCTACTGATAAATGCCTGTGGGAAAATCAAAATAACATTAAAAAAATGACCAGAATTGGATTCATTTCTCCAATTTTAAAGGAAAAAAAGAACCTCTTTTGAATTAGATCTTCTGTATTGTCAGATCTCAAGTTAAAAATAAACAGATAAAAATCTTACAGCAGACGGGACTTACCGCAGTAAACCTCTTCTCAGCATATGCAGCCCAGCCTACAAGATACTGCCCAAATGTGATGATGACGAACAAAATGATGGCGCCCTCAGCCAGACCCATCTTTCTAACGTGACGGTAGTAGTATATGGCTGAGCGCCAGTTTGGAAGACCATTCTTGAGCACCTCATTGTACCTGAAGTGTTCAAGTTGAATATGCATAAAACTATCTGGATGATACTTATTTGGATAAATGCCATTTCAGAGTTCAGTGTTTCTTATCATCCTACTATGCAGAGTAGAAACAGTTGACGCAAACTCAGAGGTAATTTTCTTTTAAAGTATAAATGTTTATCTTGAGCAAGCAGGTTCTTGTCTAAAATGGCCTTTTGAAGAAATAACCACACAGAACTAAATGAACCTATCCAGTCAGTGCAAGTATGTGTAACCTCAGAACTTTAGGAGCTCAGCAACCTGAACAATACCCAAGAAAGGAAATTTGGGTAGGCCACATAAAGTATGTACTACATAGTACATATATACATAAAAACCACACCTTTTTCCCACAGAACGCCATGTATAACATGTACAATCCATGCCTCATTCGCACTCATACATCGGAGTACCATGTCCGCCGACCTACGACCCCACATATTTGGAATATCTGTCACCCCGCTTTGTCCCCGTAGGGTGACGGATAGGAAAAAAAAGTTTGATCTGTCCCCCTGTTTGCAATGAGGGGACAGTTCGAACTTTATTCACTCCTTAACGGTTTCATCTGTCCCCCTATTGGTGATACGGGGACAGATGAAACTTATTTATTCCTTTTTGTCCCCCACAAAATTTAATATATATAAATTCTTAATAGTAATGCCACACATAAGACTAGTGGTTTAGGTTTATAATCATCTGTTTTTAAATAAGTTACAAATATTTCTTTTGTTTCTGTATCGATCAGTCACAGTCCCATAAATCACGTAGTAGGTATTCCAGGTAAATAAGTATAACAATCAGTCCTCTGATTTGACTTCATATTACAAATGTTAATTTTTACTAACAATGTTAACTTTTAGATGAGGAAATGTTCCTAATAAGAATGAATGAAGTAAATAAATTCAAGTTTTGACGTTTTCATTCCTGTAAGAGTTATCAAACAAAATAAAAGTTCTGTCTGTGATCTGTATGTCAGTACAGAACAACTCCACTTGTTTGTAGTCAGTACTATAGTTAATATCAAAACTTATTTTGCGAATAACTTCTTAAAGATTTAAAGTAAGTCTTATTAACCGACTTCCCAAAAAGGAGGAGGTTCTCAATTCGCAATCGAATTGAGAACCTCCTCCTTTTAAAAATCAGCTTCTGAAGTCGGTGGCAAAAAAGCCAAATCAAACAAACAAATGTCACCGACTTCAGAAGCTGATTTTTAAAAGGAGGAGGTTCTCAATTCGATTGCGAATTGAGAACCTGAAGATTATTTTTCACTTTTAGGTGTTTTTGAAGTCGATTGTTTTTTTTTGCAAATAAGTTATTTTTTTTTTTTTTTTTTTTAAGTCCCCTCTTTGAGGAGACGGTAATGAGGCAAAAAAGGGCGCTCGGTCGCCTGCGCCGCTAGCTCGCTGTCGATTGGGGAGGGACGGGGGGGCCTCAAAGACGTTTATTTTAAGCAGTTTGCATCAAACGGTAACGTCACATTTTTAAATTATTTGCATGGTTCACTCTGTACTGCTGGTTCATTGTTAACCACTCGACTAATATGTACAATACCTACTGTGATTTATCGGACTGTGACTGATTCTATCAATCAATAACAAAATAAAATATTCTTATTATTAGTATGTTTTTTTATTGTAATTAAAAAACAGATGATTATATAAACCTAAACCACTAGTCCAATGTGTGGCATTACTTTTAAGAATATAATATAATAAATTCTGTGGGGGACAAACAGGAATAAATAAGTTTCATCTGTCCCCCTATTGGTGATAGGGGGACAGATGAAACCGTTAAGGAGTGAATAAAGTTCGAACTGTCCCCTCATTGCAAACAGGGGGACAGATCAAACTTTTTTTTCCTATCCGTCACCCTAAGGGGACAAAGCGGGGTGACAGATTATTCCACATATTTTTGGTACATTAAAAAAAACTATGAAAAAAACATACTTTTCCCTTTTCCCAGGATCCTTGAGTATATTGTGTACAGACACCAAGTTCCTGAACTGTACGTCTGCATCAGGGGAGTCATTCTTGTCCGGGTGGAGTTTCAGTGTGAGCTTCTTAAATGCAGACTTCACTTCCGCTGGGGTTGCATCCTAGAAACAAGGTAGAATATTAATAAATTATAGTATTTGAATGCCGTTGGTGTAGTGTTTGCATGTGTGACAGCGGGCTGTGATTGTGAGTGTGGTGTGACTGTTGAGCTTGTGGTCCAGGGTTTGATCCTTGTTTTGGGCAAAGTGTTTTTGTGTTTTTACATCAGGAATTTCTCCCACTATTATGATGCCAGAGATGAGTCGTGACATAAGCTAGTATATTATGTGTAAACACTTTTAGTGAGTTACGGTGCAAGCATGCTTTAGTTTTGTTTGATATTTTCCTTGTATAATTACTACAAGATTTATGTATCCAATTTTATGTTTACAAAAGGGATTTGGTTGATCAGACTTCCAAAACAAAAGGCTGGTATTTGAGAGAATCATACCTATGTCTGTTTATTTTGAAGCAAAATATTGATTATCAATAGTACATTAGTGTAGCAGCTAACTAAACAAGATTGGGTATGAATCATTCTGAAATCAACTGTGATTTTGGGTACCGAAACAATTACTTTAATTTTTAAATTAAACTTGGATTAAGATTTCAATTATCTTATACAAGAATATTATCTATATTTCGATATCGACTAATTATTCCGAGAGAAAACGAAAGTTGCCAAGTACCAGAATCGTTGGCTGAGTTAGCAGCTGAAACTGTTCAATTATTCTATTTGAGGGGCTGATACTATGCAAAATGAAGCTCTGTAGTTACTCCGTCTATCTGAATTAGGCTCTTACCTGTTTAACTCCTAACAACTCGTAAAAGTTCTGATTAACTTCTTCGACCACGTCGAACACTTCCAAGTCACCGTCATCCCACGCTTTTGTGCCCAAAATGAGCGTACACAAAACGAATAAACACCACCGCATATTCTAAAGCTTAATTCAATCTATTTTTAATTTAAAATCATGTTACTTTGTGCAGTAATGGAACAATTCTAGCTTTTTAATTTTTGACAGATTCACCACACATGAATTTGACAATGACAACTCACCAGCTGAGTGGATCTTTTTTTTTTTTTTTTTTTGTGTTTTAATGACCTGGTTACATGGACCTTTAAGTCAAGTCTTATTTTATTTTCCAAAACACTACACTTTGTATCGCTTCACTTTTTATATTGATTTAATCGTGTTTTTAATATATTTATATAGCGGTTTGAAAGTGTTTTTGTCTTTTAATAATTGTTCAAGTGGCGGCGGGCGGGATGAAGAATCACACTTAATGTTCACATCACTGAGTTCACTAGCCAACACTAATCTGTCAAGTAGGAAGTTTTGACAGTCAAAAATTAGATGCTCCATGGTTCCTTCTTGGGATTCACAGTATGGGCATGTATTACTTGTTAAAATACCAAGTCTAGCAAGGTGTGACGGTGCAGTATTATGGCCAAAGCGCAATCTATTCATTATAGTGATGAAGTCTCGGCTGGCTTCTTTCAAATTATTGTACCAGGGTCTAACAGGTAGTCTTTCTTGAATACTTCCATACCACTTTCCTTTGATGTCTTGGTCTTTCTTCCACATTTCTAACCATAACTTACATATATTTTCATTAATACATTGCAGGAAGTCAGTCATAGGAATGCCCGTTACATTTTTAACATCAACAGCATTAATACCTTCATATGCGGTTTTATCAACTGCTTCATTGCCAGAGATACCCCGGTGAGAAGGAACCCACAGGAAAGCAATTTGGATGTGCTTAAGGTAATATTGATGAATTATTTCCTTGATAAAATACAGAATGTAATTTGACCTAAATGAAACTGTAAGGTTAGATAAGGCTTTTATCAAACTAAGTGAATCAGAAACTATCAAAAAGTATTTACAATTGTTAATTTGGCGAATATGTAATAATGCCTGATAAACCGCATACGCCTCTGCAGTGAATATAGTACATGTATTGTGCAGAACAAAGCTTTGTGAGAATTTTCCATGTGGTTCATATATAGCAGCGTGTACATGATCACCACCCTTACTGCCATCAGTGTAAATAACATAATAATTTGCATTATCTGCCAAAAACTGTAACATATCCAAATTATTATTAATAGTATTTTGCAATACTTTTACAGGATGTGAAATACATTGATAAGAGAAGGAGTAACATGGCCATGGGCACTGTTTTCTAATACCAGTAAAACTATTTTCAGTTTCTAACAATATTTTGGATAATGTTGGGGATTTGCCATTCAAGAGATCCTCTCCTGTTGTTAGAGGCCCAGCAGTTCTACTTACAGAAGGTACAATTTTGTTTATTATTTTCCTGTTATTTGCAGCAATTAGTTTAAGACAGAATCTCCCTGCAAGTAGTATACGTCTCAAAATTAAGGGCATAATTTTAGTCTCCACTTCCATGGCCCTTACGGGAGTAGAGCACATTGCACCAGAAATTGTTCTCAAAGCCCTGTTCTGCAATATATCTAGTTTATTTACATGAGTACTATTTATATACACTAGTGAACTATAATCAAAATGACTTCTAACTATACTTTTATACAGAATTGACAATATTTTCGGGTCTGCTCCCCATGAGACACCTGCAAGACATTTAATTACATTTATACCTTTTAGAGCATTCTTTGATATATATTTAATATGTTCCTCAAAAGTTAATTTCCTATCTATTACTATTCCTAAAAATTTCTTTGAATTTACTGGATTTATAAATTCTCCATTATAAACTACTTTTGAATTAGTGTTTTCATTTCCAAATATCATAACACTACTTTTGGAGGGATTAATTTTTAAATGTAGTACATCATTATAGTAGTGAAATAGTTGGGACAAAGCTCTATTAATATTGTCAATTGCAATTTCTACATTATAATTACTACTGTACAAAACAATATCATTTTACGATCTTTGTTTTCCTTACGAAATTATCACAAAATCAATTACTAAAAAAACAAAATGGATATCGAACGGGATAAGGAAATGTAGTAAAAAGAAACGGCATTTACTATGGCAATATAGAACAAATCCTTCCCCAAGGAATAAACAATCGTTTAAGACATATTCTGCAAGGTTTAAAAAAGTTATAACGTTAACACAAGCATCACGAAACAACTATTTCATTAAAACGGCCAAAAATAAATCTAAAGCGGTATGGACCATAATTAATAATTGTAAAATCTGCTTTCCTAAAGAACCAATAACACAAATTCAAACAGGGACACAGAAAATCACGAACCCATTAAATATAGCTCAAGCATTTAACAAGTTTTATATTAATCAAGTCGTCGAATCAGAAAATAAAACTATACCAGAAATTAACGTAGACTTAAACACTTTAAACTCTTTGTTTATGGAGCCGACCATACCTCAAGACATAATTAATCACATTACCTCTCTTCGAAATACAAATAGTGTTGGTTATGACGGAGTATGCACTAAAGTCATCAAAGAAGTTTCTCATTACATAGCTCCACATCTGAGTCACTTAATTAACATGAGTATTTCAAGCGGAATCTTCCCTGAAAAATTAAAAACCTCAATAATTATACCCTTGTACAAAAAAAATGACAGACAAATTATGTCAAATTATAGGCCTGTTGCGTTGATACCCATCTTTTCAAAAATATTTGAGAAAGTTATTTATAAGTCTTTGTACAACTACCTCGAGAAATCAAACATACTGGTAAACGAACAAAAAGGATTTCGCAAGCAGAAAACAATAAATATGGCCATACATGACCTTCTTCTTCCTATTGTGTCATGTATAGATAACAGAAATCCTGTTTGTGCTATTTATATGGACCTGACCAAGGCCTTTGATTATGTGGATTATCCTATACTTATGCACAAACTGGAAAAATATGGTATCAGGGGAAATATACTTAACCTCATTCGATCTTACTTAACGGACAGGAAACAATTTGTAGAAATCACACAAATATCCTTAAATACTAGCTACGAGAAAAAATATCGTTCAGATAGCGACATAATTAAATACGGCGTTCCTCAGGGTAGCGTGCTGGGACCGCCCCTATTTTTACTTTACATAAACGACCTTCCGAGGCAAATAGACCACCCCATGGTACTATTCGCCGATGATAGCACCGTAATTATTAAGTGTGACGATCCCAATACTTATGAAAACGAAATAAATAGGACATTGAATAGAATTATAACATGGTTTGAGAACAATAATCTAATTATAAACTTGGAAAAAACTAAAATTATGCACTTTTATCAGAGAATACCAAATAAGATACATGACATTAGCTATTTAGGAACAAAAATAGAATCAACTACTGCTACTAAATTTCTTGGAATTAATATAGACAACAATTTGACCTGGAAACCCCAGACAGACGAAATATGTAAAAAACTAAACAGATTTACTTATGCTCTCTATAAACTATCAAAAATAGTGAGCCTAGAATCATTACTAACAGCCTATCACGGCTATGTTGCATCAACACTCAGATATGGTGTAATATACTGGGGTAATTCAGTTGATAGAGAACTCTTATTTAGAGCCCAAAAAAGATGTGTCAGAGCTATGTGTGGCCTAAAAAGCACAGACAGTTGTCGACCGTTCTTTATACGTTTAAAAATACTGACCTTGCCATCGCTGTACATATACGAAACAAATGTATTCGTCAAATCTAACATTTCACTTTATAAAATAGCTACTAAAAGTTACTACAGAAAATTACGGGACAAAAATAAGTTAGAACTCGAAGTGAACTATGGCAAAACTGCCTTAATGAATAAAAGCACTTTCTGTATGGCCAAAAAAATATTCAACAAACTACCTGAAAAAATAAAAATGTTAAATCTGGAAAATTTCAAAAAACAATTATTAAAAATATTGATAAATAAATGCTATTACTCACTACAGGAATATCTGGACGATAATTCCATAATTTCTGCCTCAGAAAATTGTACCTAAATCACACCTATTTTGACTATTTAGAATTTTATTTGACATTAGTAGTATTATGGACAGCAAGTAACTTTATCTCTTTGACATTTATTGAAATTGATTATAATTATCCCCAATTAATATTGACATGCATGTACCTACCTATTTCTTAATAATGATTTTATTACTAATGTGAAAGTTTACATAATTTTATATAATAGGGGATCGGACAAAAAAAAACTAATTAGTCCGTCAGATGGATTTCCAAAGATTGTTGGACACGTGTTTTTTCTTTTTTCACGTAAACTTAAAATGAAGACGATACAGTGCTTCGAAAACTCGTGTGACGTCATATGATAGTACATTTTGACGACACAAGTGACGTTTCAAGCCCCACTCCAAGATCTTTGACACGTTTTAACTTCGTCATTTTTTATTGATTTGATAAAACAAAGAAACGCGTATTCAATATTTTTCGATAATCTAACTTACGGACTAAACAGAATCATATTATTTTGACCCTGTCCGATCCCCTATTCTACCACTCAAAGATATCTCAAAAGTTAAATTGTTGTTAACCATACAGGAATATCTGGACGATAATTCTATAATTTCTGCTTTAGAAGATTGTACCTAAAACACCTAACCTATTTTGACTATTTAGAATTTTATTTGACATTAGCATTATTATGGACTGCAAGTAACTTTATCTCTTTGACATTTATTGAAATTGATTATATCCCCAATTAATATTGACATGCATGTACCTATTTCTGAATATTGATTTTATTACTAATGTGAAAGTTTACATAATTTTATATAATTTTACCACTCGAAGATATCTCAAAAGTTAAATTGTTGTTAAGTAAAGAAAGACAATGTTAATTAAATATATTTGTACGCCTATGGGCAAAACATAGAGGATCTACCTATCTGTAACATCATTATTGTAATTTGACCTATGTTTACAAATAAAGCATTCTGATTCTGATTCTGATTCTGATCAGCAAACTGCAAAATATCTACATTACTATTTACAAATTTACAAATCTCACTTGTGTATATATTATATAGCAAAGGAGATAGGGTAGCACCCTGCATTGTACCCTTAGATGCACATTTTGGACCATGCAATGTATTGTTATGTCTTACATAGAGTGTTCTTTTATTCAAAAAATTATAAATCCATTTACATAGTTGACCAGGCACACCTAACCTAGACATAACTTGTACAAGTATAGCCGGATCCAGACTGTCAAATGCACCTTGAACATCTAAAAATACACAAACAGTCTGTAACCTTTTCTCCTTTGCATGTTTCAGGTCTGAAATTAAGGAAGTGAAGCTGTCTGCACAACTTCGCCCTCGACGAAATCCATATTGTACATGTGGAATGATGCCGTTAGATTCCATATACCAATCTAAACGATTCTTAATCATGTTTTCAAATAATTTACCTAGACATGAAGACAGTGATATTGGTCTATAAGAGCTGGCAAGCTCTGAAGGTTTATCTGGTTTGAGTATCGGAATGACACATTGTGTTTTCCATGATTGTGGAATACATTTACAATGCCAAAGTAAATTAAGAATATTAAGAAATATTTTTTGTGCAGATTCATCTAAATTTTTAATAATTCTATACGGGAAATCATCTAAACCAGGTGTTGTGTCTTTCCGAGATAACAAGCTCATTTTAAATTCAGACCATGTAAAAGGATCTAGCAAAAATTTTGAATTTGGATTATCATTATTTAATTCAGAAATATTGCCTAAACTATTAACATCAAATAAATTGCTATTATCAGATAATTTATCTAGAAATTGAGAAATAAACTCATCTTTATATGATTTATTGCCAGCTCTTATACCTTTGAACATTTTGAGAAGATTCCAGATCTTACTTAAAGGAGTAGTTCTATTAAAAGTGTTACATAAGTTATCCCAACCTATTCGTTTTTGTTCTGATATGGTTCTTTTTTTAAGTGCATCTTTTCTTTTATAATCTAAATAATTCTCCATAGTAGGTTCACTTCTGTAAAGTTTCAATGCATTGTAAGAGGCAATTACACTTTTTTCACAAATGTCATTCCACCAAGGAGCTGGAGGTCTGCTTTTAAAATTATTTGGTTTATTGAGTTTAGGAATTGTCATATCTTTTAAAGTATCTAATCGAGAACAAAAATCATCATAAGTTGAAATAGGATCATACAATTTTAGGACTAAATCATTAAATATTGTTTTGGAAATAGTTTTATACTTTTCCCAATCTGCTTTTTTATATATAAACCTATCCATAGGGGGATTAATATTATATTTATCTATATGTAGTGAAATCTCTGTTATTGTTGGATAGTGATAGCTGCCCATGGCGTCATCATGTACAGACCACTCGCATATTGATGCGAGGCTAGCACTAATAAAGCTAACATCAATTGCAGACGGATTTCGTCTCGGGTTGGTAACAGTTGTATAACTACCGGAATTTAAAATACATAAATCCAAGTCATCAATGATATTGAATAAATCCTGACCTCTGCTCTTAGTGGATAGACAACCAAATGCAATGTGGTGCGCATTAAAGTCACCACTGACAAATATAGGCTTTGGAAGACCATTAATTATATTACGTAGTCTATTGATGCGTATATGGCCACTAGAAGGAGGACAGTATACACAAAGTATAGTCAAGCTACCATGCGCTGTAGATAAGGACAGAGCAACAGTTTGAATGTCTTCATAAAATATGGTTTAATCAATATTGCTACACCATTATGAGTATTATTGGAATTTTTACTATAAATATTATATCCAGGTATTCTAAAACTATAGTCTTTAAACCATGTTTCGTTAAGTAAGCAAATGTCAATATTTTGTTTTTGTAAGAATTGAATCAATAAGGGTTTTTTATTATTAGCACTTTGAATGTTAAACTGAGCAATACGTAGCTTAGACAGTGTGTGACTTGGATCCATTACTTTAGATTTTTGAGAAGTATTTCTTTAATACTGTTTACGGTGGTAGGCGTATTATCTCCCTTATTACCCAGTTCCACCAACGTCTGTACTAGGGCCATAAGTACGTCGTTGTTGGCAACTATTTGGGCTTTGATGTCAACCTTAGGAGGGACATCTTTAGATTTATTTACATTTTGTACAGGGTTATGTACAGACACAGATTTATTTACAGATACAGGTTTATTTACAGATGTATATACAGGCTTATTTACAGATTTATTTACAGTGTCCATAGGTTTCATTTTTGGAGGTGGCAGAGGTGGGAATTGTGTATTGTCATTTGTTTGTTTTGATAATGTTGCACTTGCATAAGTTATCTTATTTTTCTTTTCTAAAATTTTATTTAACTTAATTGAACATAATCTAGATATTGCAAGATGAGGCCCACTGCAATTGCAACAGCAGATCTCTGTTGGCCTATCACATTCTTTATATAAATGCTCACCTCCACAAATGGAACATCTTTGTTTGCCATTACATATCCTAGCAGAGTGGTTAAATTTAAAGCAACGGAAACATTGCTGTAATGGGGGCACATATTCAAAAACTCGATATGAAAACAAATCGTATTGTACATTTTCTGGAAGAACATTTGATAGAAAAGTAATGCTAACTGTTTGTAGTGGTACTTGTCCTTGTCCTATCTTCTTTGTAAATCTTCTTATAGCTATTATTTCATAAATTGATGTTAGTTTAGTATATAGTTCTTTATTGGAAATGTTTGCTGGTACAAATCTGATTATACCTGTTTTTTCAATTTGTGCAGCCGGAATAAATGCCTTCAAACCATGTTTGTCTAGAAAAGCGCTATTGTTGATGAAATTATTGGCCGTATTATATTGTTTGAATATTACTGCTATTTTATTTGCGTTTATCCTTTGTATAGCCGTCACACCTTTTATTTCCGTAGAAAATATGTGGTTCAGATATATAGGGCTCTTATTGCCTAATCTATCGTTGCTGTTGGTATTTTCGACAAATACTTTAAAATCAAAATAACTGGCATTTTCTGGGTAAAGTCTTTTATAGTGTGGTTTAATATACGGAGAGTAGTCATGCTCACCGCCGCCGCCATCCATGTCCATGCTTGTCCTCCCGCCTTCGTCGTCAGGCCGAGGCCGTTTATGTGAGGTGGGCGGGTTATCCCCGCCCCCCTCATTTCCTACCATTTTCGCCGGTTTAGACACCTATATCGCTATTATTTTAATTCACTTTTAAGTAAAAATCTAACTAATATTTATTTAAAAAGGAAAATGAAAAAATTTCTGATGCGCTCTTTTCTAAAGTTCCCGCCAGAATCCTGAGTGGATCTACTCAGCAGTCAGCACCCAGTAATGATGTCTTAGTATGAAACGTTAGTAAGTTTTTAGATCGATTATTCGACTAATTTGATTCTTGCAGAATGCTGTTTATAAAACATTCCAAGTCATATATTGTTATTTTTTGCTCAGTTTAGCTTTATAGCAAAATTTATTTACAACTTCGTAAGTAAATTTTACTTTTCCGAGTTAATTATTCTAGAAAAATAACAAAAGTGCTTTTTCAGTTTGACATTTTACTTCCCTAACTTTTCTCACAGCTTTTCTTGTTCGTATGTCACAAATTTCATCACAAATGACAATACAATGGTTCAACATCTTCTTCTCGGTTTTTATCACTATGGGGTAATCAGAGAAAACAGACTATGCCAATATTTAGATGTCGAAAGATTGTCAATTAATAAAAAATTAGTGCACTGTCCCTTCACTTTCGGATCGATAAATCTCTGATAGATTTCCATAGCTGCCCTTTGCATCGCGTTGCACCTGGAAAATGGAAAAGGTATTTAATATTATGTTAATTACTTTCAATGTTTCTTTATTTTTATATAAAAAAAACTCGTGTTTTCTTTTACTTTCGACCTAAGTATGTGCGCTTAAAACTTGTTTATTATTTTACCTTCCTCCCTTATTTTATGCCCCCATGTACGATTCTGTTTTGCTTATATGTTATTTATTTTTTATAGTCGAATCTGCTCACCGCTTTATAATTTTATTAGAGACGGTATTACACGAAATTTCGAAATCTCATAATAAAAGGGTGAAATTATTTAGCCGCCCGCCCTAGCCCTTGTTAATATTTGTACGGCGGGCGGCCGGCCATTTGCTAGAGTAACTAGGTCAATCATATTTTTTGATGAAAATAGGGATATTACTTTTCCATAAAAATATATTTTAGCGTTTTGTTCGATTAATTTTGGTTACTATTTATAGTAAGTAGTAGTAAGTTGGTATGTGTTCAGTCAAAACGACAACGATATTTTCCGCAGTTATCAAGAAACAGTGATTACTATATTTAATGCTAGTTGGTACGGACAGGCGCACCCCCATGGTGTAAATTCGACTTTATTTCGTGGCAATAGAAGAGTTTTTTTTCATTTCAGGGGTAGGTAACTATGAATAAGCCAACTGTGTACCTATCTAGTTCTATAACGACTTTTTTAAAAATATTTTGTAGATCCAGATTGACCAAAGAGGATTGAATATTATTTTTTAATATGAAGCCTCGTCTGTGTAACTGTCCAGCATTTGTTTTTTCTCAAACATGCTTGGAAATTTGAGCATTATTTTGACAACCTTCTTCGAGATAAATCGAAATTGCTGTACTGGCCAGATACATGCGACCAGCGGCCGGCAAAAGTTGTATGAAAATCCATATCTGTCGTGTTTAGCGGCCAAATAAATTACATACTAAACGCATATCTGTCGTGTTATTTAAAAATGGAACGATCTTTTACTCTGAACCATAGCAACGAAGGAGGTGACTTATTAAAGGTTTTATTTAAATTTCGAATTGGCTGAACTCTTCAACGCGTGAAAAATTATTGTTGTATGTGATTTTGAAAAGTAAATTGTATTTAATTTCCTCGCATTATTTGAGAAAAGTACTATACAAGCCTTGGCCACAACTAGGCATTGATGGACTTACGTATGTGTGCCTCGGCTTCGCCTCGGCCCACATTTACACGTTCGTCCATCAATGCCTCTGTTGCTGGCCGCTGCAGTAATGTACTATTAAAATTTAAGTTCTTCAAAAAAATTAAATTATACGGAAATTGGTGGCAACAAAGTCAATGAAACTATAGTTAACGAATTCCGAAAATATTTTATTTTAGACATAGGTAAGAGATTACCTACACCGCTTGCTATTCTCATCCCCTGAACCGACATAGAGAGAGGAGTGGATCGTTTAGCTAAGTCATTTGTTAACACACAGGTACAAAAATTAGTTGTTATAAAAAATTACAAGCACGCTGTGTTATACTTACCCGAAGGTGTACACACGGCTACACATCAAGCTATACAAAACCAGTATAATCTGATCGTTCATTGTGCGAAAAGATCTAGTAAAGTGAGGCCAAGATTAACTGGTTTTGTATAGCTTGATGTGTAGCCGTGTGTACAAATATTCATAGAGGTCATTGACATTCAAATTGATAACATAACAGATATTTTGCCGATACATGCGAAGCGCGGGCTTTGGCATAGATTATCATCATCTTCCGGATCGCCGCAACATGTCTTTTCTACCATTCTCTTCTGACAACCGTCACGCTAACATTTACTCCTTTTTCTTTTAAACCATTCATTCCTCACACAATCCATCCATCGTTTCCTTGGTCTTCTTCTTCCATCCATCAAGATTTTTATTCATCACTCTCTTAGGGGCCAATTCTACGAGTGATAGAATCGCGGCGATAATATCATCGTGCCACGTCGTATTTCTATACGTACTCTAAGAAAAACTCGGCTACCTAGCTGGTAAATTGTACCCACCGCTCGCTTCTGCAAAACAAATATATTATATTCTGTATATCAGCAGCTTTACCCCACAGCAGAATACCGTAGGAAATAACGCTGAGAAAATAACTAAAACTAAAATATACTAACGTCAGTGTCTTACTTTTACTTTTCTGACGTCGGAACTTAACCTTCCCGCTAGGCTTGTTAGAATTGTAAACCCGATGAAAACCCGATTGAATCTAGGTATTACTGTTAAGCTTTGAAACACAGCTGAGTCGGCAGTTTCAAGCTTCTCATTGGCGAGGACAAAGTTAGGACCCAGGTCTCTAACATTGAGTAAAGCGAACTTAATTACCTATTTTAGTTTTCTCGGCATTAAGAACAAGGTTGTTTGTTGTGAACCAATCCGTGACCATTGATAGCGCGCTGTTTACGTCATCAAAGTCGTGTCTATTCCTATCTACTTTAAATATAAGAGAGATCTGCAAATAGTACAACGCCACAAGTACCCTTTATTAATATAAACCAAGAATAAAAAAATATGGGCCTAGTATTGAGCCTTGAGGTACACCTAGCCGAACAAGTAGACCGGAGAATTTCGCGCCATTTACATCTACACATTGAAATCTATTTTGTAAATACGAATCTATTACGGGCTTCATTTTGAACACGGTAATGACGTAATTTCCGTAAAAGCGTATCGTGGGGTACACAATCAAAAGCTTTAGAGAGATCGCAGAAAACACTGATTGCATTTTGCGTGTTCTGCCATGCGATAAATATGTGTTTTAGCAAAGCAACACCTTCATCCGTAGTCGAACATCCCTTTGTAAAGCCATATAGGTATTAATCATTGTAAAGGAGGTTATTTAAATTAAAATGTAATAGCAACTGTTTGAAAATAGAAATTGGTCTTGAGTTACCAATATCACTTGTACTGCCTAATTTAAATAGCGGGATAACTTTACTGCTTTTCATAAGATCAGGGAAAGTCCTCAAATTAACGCATATTATATAATAAAATTAACAGCAAGACAGGGCTACGGTGTCAATTATATAACTCAAAAGTTTAATGGAAATGCCCCAATAATCACCTGAGTTTTTAGACTTAAGTGGATTGAAAACATGAACTACATCATGAGGTGTTACATGTTCGAAACTAAATACGTTACCGCATTTAGGCACGCCACTATGCAAACGATTTTCAGCTTAAGACAGCGATGAACTTAAGACACAAATCGTAACTATAGGTATGCTAGCAAAATACTCATTAATTAAAAGCCTCGGCTACGTCGACTGCTCAAGATGATTTTCTTGTATCAGATTTACCCGTTTCATTGTTAATGATTTTCCAAATGGCTTTACCTTTATTATTAGAATTTTTAAGAATTTGGTTTTTTACTAAACTAAATATTTTCAAAATATTTGGAATAATTTTTGATATTCCAAAAGTTGTATCAAACCAGTATTTTTTTATACCATAAACTCGTATAATCGGCCTCAACTTTTCTAAATACCTGATGTAGCTCATTGGTTGAAGCCCGCAGAAGGTCCCCTTACGTTAATTGATAAAGACATAAAAATTGATTGGAATTTAAGTAACTAGCGCAACTTTTAAACTTCCTCTAATATAAGTACTTGCTCCTTACCTTATCTATTCTTATCATACCACACATCATCCATTTCAACGTAGATATAGTGTACCTATACCTAATATTAACATAGAAATTCCTTTTATTAAAAGGCAAAGAAGCCAATTAAGAAGAAAGAACGCGAAAAACCAAGAGTAACGGTAGCTCAGCTACGGATACTCCTAATTGCCATTGAGAAGGACCCGTCTCTGTATAATATGGCGGACTCTGATATGATCTCTTTCCTGAACATCGAGAAATGGCTCAAGCTTATGGATACACTGAACGGATGCTATGACAGCGCGATGATGAACTCGCAGAGCTGGAAATATGTGAGTTTTTTATACTGTTGTTATTTTGAAAAGTCAGTTTTGTCGATACACATTGCACGAATGCACATCCAGACGTGCTGCTGTTAAGCAAGACGCAACATTTATTGGGCAAAGGATACTGGCCATTTATACTTCGTCTTTATTAGACCCGGTTTCTTTCAATGTGGATACTGGCCATTTATCCTTTTTGCCTTTAGTAGACCCGGTTTCTTCCAATGTGAATGTGGAGCAAGGGGTGCGGAAATGTTCAATATTCGACAAATCCCAGGAGAGATAAATGACGTGCTGAATGCGATTGGTCGATTCCCGCACCTCTCCTTTCTGCCCTTGCCTGATCTCCCGCCGGTCGTATCGGATAATAAGAGTACTTAGCTTAAAATCGTTAATCTTGCATTCACAGATTTTGCGTTTCTGGGCTGACAATCTAAAGAAAGGGCCGGATGTGATGTCCAAAGAACGGCTTGCACATAACAAGAAGAACCAATCTCTAACGTTAAAAGAAGCGAGGACTCTGACTCGCCTGGAGAGGCGTTTCCACATGTTTCTGAAGAGGGAAGAGGCCAAGGAGATTGTTGTAAGTACCTATGTAATAACCCATCTGCCTTCTAAGCAAAATTGAAGACGCACTTTCTGAGCATGCTCGTTCCTTCGTAGACAACATTCATCGTATTCAATCTAGCGAGATCAAAGTCATGGTTTATTAGGTTTTAACCGAAAAATAATGTCAATTCCCAGTGGCCAAATGTCCAATCCATTCACAGTCCTAAATATTTTTAAACCCAACCATCTTATTACTTTTATCCAGGATGTGACCTACACCGGTAATTTCGGCATCGAACAGCCCAAAGACGACATTGCTGGTGCCTCAAACAATAGCGTCAAAGTGAAGGTCCAGCTGATGAATATCTCCGATGGTAAGCCTGTCAATGATGAGAACGCCTGTCCTGATGGACCTAAGAAGAGAGTCATCCATGTGACCGAAGATGATCCATTTGGTAAGATTAACCTTTATATTAATATTTTGGGCTTCATATTATGTTCCCGACTCTGTCTAGCCATTGTAGTTTGACGGAACTGAAAATCGTCGCTGAAAGGCTGACTCAATTTGAATATTAACATCGACACGCTTTAGTCGCTAAAGAAGAAGTTTGACCGTTGTGCGACAATGCGTATTGATCCCTTCAAAATTAATGTAGATAACTCATATATACCTATGTAGTAATTACTTTCAAAAGGATATTCAAAGATGATAACTCTTCGTTTTTATCGTTTCAGATCCAGCTGACGTCACAAGGAAACTGATAAACATCTATGATCAAAGTTTGGGTAAGTACAAAACTGCTGCCTTTTCTCCAAGTGTGTTGGAATTGGTAAGTCTGGTTGTCTCACTTTCTGGCCTTTCATTGGCGAAATCACTGCCAGTGATCTACAAATAAGGTCGCCATGGCCCCTCTTCCGCCGTCTTGTCCTCGTGCGACTGAGAAAGCGTCACGAGGGAGTCTTCCTCTCTGACGCGCTCTACCGTGTTCTTCTGCGAGGATGTCATCTCGCAGAAGGAGGCGTCTGCCATGCGTAGGTTCCTGCTATAACTTTAGGCAACTGTATTACTTATTTACAAGATGACATTAAATCAAAATTTTGGTCCAACTTCTAGCTGAGTAGCTTTGGCTTAAAGCAGACTAAGACTCACCACGACGGGAGGTAATACCCGTCGGGGTTGCGGGTTGTTCGAAAGAGATACCGCGGCCTCGACACAAAGGGCTAAGAAGGAACATGGGTGTTTTTTAGTCAGTAGAAGTCTGACACTCCCTATCGCTCTTTCCGGGAGCGGGAGGAGTCATTTGATGATTTCCCACCCTCCGAAAAAAAACGGGAGGTAATAGATTAAAAGGTGATGCACTCATGTCTGACGTAAATCACATCACCCGAGGCTTTCAAAATCCCTTTAATCATCTAAATCACTTATTAAACAACATTGTCTGCCTGCAGAAACCGATCAGAAGCCGACCTTAGAGCACGAGCTAGATCATCTCCAGGTGGTGTCCCGCGAGCTGGAGGACCACATCACCACCATTCAGAGCCGTATCCACATGATCAAGGACCTGTGGAAGCACCGCTGCGGAGACAACTAAGCGGATGATGAGAGAGGATGAAGATGGATGCGTATGAGGGTGGATGAGGGCGTATGATGGTGGTGTTTCGGAGTGATCAGGGTGGATGATAAGGGCGGAATATGTATGATAGGTAAAGAAAATTGTTTATAATGCAGGTTGAATCACATTAAATGTGTGTTTATGCTCACACTGGTACAGACAAATAACGAGCTAGCTGCGGTACCGGACACTGACTACTGTCCGGAACTAGGTCCGCATTTTTTCATACATACGGTTCGGTCTAACTGTCATTTTGACAGTTAGACCGAACCGTATGTATGAATGAGATGGAATGTTGAATGATGTTGGTTATATACAGGGGGTGAAAGCCAAACATATTTAATCGCACTTTTAATCACGTTATTATTATTATCGATGTTAGAAATTAATCAGCAATTCATTATCGATGTTCATAGAATATATTAAGTAACTCATGGAACCGTAATTTAATTAATGTGTTTAATCAATTAAATGTTAGTTTAATTGCTTTGTCTTAATATTGTAGTCTCGGGTCAGCTCCATACAAAACTAGTGTGTTCTATTATAAAATATAATTTTAGATTTAATTAGGTATTGAAATCACTCACTAATTGTAACTCAATTTAAGATAGTTTTAAGTAAGCCAACAGGCATTTTGAATGTATGATTGTTTAGATTTAAGTAATATCAATACTCTGTTATTTACGAACTACCATTCTCGTTGAAAATTGAGCATTTAAGATCAAGGAAATCAGTGTCAAAGAAGTTTAATTATTAAAAGTGAATATTTATTAATTATTTATCACTTAGCAGTATTGTAGAACTTTGAGATCTCAATAAAGTACACACCAAAAAAACAATGCTGTTTTATTTTTACCCGACTGCGGCGAAGCCCAAAAGGAGGGTTATGTGTTTGACGTGTATGTATGTATGTATGTATGTCCGTTTCTTTGTTCCCTCATAACTCCTAAACGGATGAAGGGATTTGAATAAAACATACGTCGTTAGATTCGTATTGATGGCGCGAGTGTTATAGGCTACATTAAAATTAAAAAACAAAGAAAAATTGTGGATTTTGGGGGCCATATCACGGAGTTCAAAAAAAAAAATTTTTTTATGCCTTTATCTACTCGTATGCGCCCAATTGACTACCACCAAAAGTAATTCTCGTGAATGTTCATTACTGTAAAAAAAAGAGTAGGTACTTTATAGGTTCGCGAGATTTTAAGAAAATTTGTTGGCACAGTTGCTGAGCGATTATCCGCGTACTGACTGAGCGAGCAACCTCGCGCGAGGCAAATCCTCGGTCGGTCAGGACGTGCCTCGCCCGAGGCAAACGCACGCACTGTCACGCTCCAGTGTTCCGGCCTGAGCCGAACGTCGGTTTTTGTCGATGCTCAAAAAAAAACGCCTCGGTAATTTTTGCACGCGCAGTCAAAACGGTTGTATTTTGCCTCGCTTGTTCGACGAACGATGGAATCGTTTGCGCACTGGATAAAGAACAGTGTTTTAAATACAATTAGGTATTGGCGAATGTAGACTAAGCACAATGTTCTGAATTTCTGATTATTCTAATAGAGGACTAAGAGAAGATGCGTGGAAAATCATAAATCGGGAAATGAACATTCCAACAACATGTACAACTCTGCGACACCGTGGTTTGGGCTTGCCGCGCGAGGCAGCCTCATCCAAAAAAAAATTAGACCGTAGCGGCCTCGCGCGGCAAACGCCTGAAGCTGCCTCACGAGGCTGCTCGCCCAGTCAGTACACCGCTATTGACTTGAAAGTAAACACTTCTCCTGTATCATCACTATAAGTTTGCAAAAATTTAAAGTCACACACCTGACCCCCACGATCCACGCACGGAACAAATATTTGTGTGGCCTACAGATAGTTGTTTCGGGTCTGGGTGTTTGTGTAAGTGAGTTTTAATGTTTGTAAACGCACCCACGACACAGGAGAAATTCCTAGTGAGGGGCAACGTAAGAACAAAAGAAAGAACACTCACACCCGGAACAACTAGGTAATTTTAGATCATATAAATATTTGTATCATGCAGGAATCGAACTGCGACAAGCAGCGCAGCAGTCAATCGCTCGACCACATTAAATTTGTGTTAATAATAGTGTTTTTTTTTTTTTACTTTGATGAGTAAACAAAACAATGCTAACAACAACAATGCTAACACGCAATGAAAACAATGCTAGTAATAAAATACATATTTAATCAATTAAAAACTATAAAAAAAAGGTAGCACTCTGGGAGTGCCGGCAGAAGTGAAAACTTCAATATTAACTTTCAAACTCGCGTCAGGGTCACGTGATGCTGATCGAAAAATCTTACGATTTTTCGATCAGCATCACGTGACCCTGACGCGAGTTTGAAAGTTTTTACCCATACAAAAAAGTGCTCAGCGCCGCTATAGTATATTTCATTATAAGTGCGGAAAGCCTGTCATTGCAAAGAGTTCCGACAAATGTCTACCCGAGCCGAGGCACGGCCGACGGCGAGGGTTGACAGTCGGAACAAGTTGCAATGACGGTTCCGCACGTGTACTGAACAACTATTTTTAATACAGTTGCGAAAAAATGAAGCAATTTAATAAAATAATAAAACCGTAATTAAACTCGCAAAGAACATTTTTGAAAATGGCGCCAACCGTAAAAGAATATAAGCAGAGTTTTTTTTTGTTTTCTTCACCCATTCTGGGTAGGCAAAGTGAACTATGCCCATACAGCCAAGTCTTCAGGAGATTTTTTTTATTGATATGAAATGAAAATGAAATTTAATGAGATGAAATGGAATGAAACCTTTAACTCATTGAATTAAATCTGATATTGAAACAAATTAGTAGCTTCTTTAGAAATATTTGCATGAATCATAAAAACTTCTATGATTTTTTTTTAGTAAAAACTTCGTGGTTGGTTTTTTTTTAATGGACATTATTTTGACAGTTGGGAAAGAGAACGCACGTGTTCGGGAATGGTAAAGAAAAAGCACGAGTACGTAATAGCCCACATCCCGAACGCTATACGTCCCTGCAATACGCCACTTTTTGAGCAACTGTATTAAAAAAGAAGTTTTCACTTCAATAAACTAGTAGATAAATAAAATAAAATAAATAGTGTAATGTGCATATTGAAAAGGAAATGAGTTGCTACGCCGTAGCACAAAGGCTACGCCAAGCGTAGCAAACAGATTAATTTACTTGTGTTAGCATTTTGAACACAAACGCAAGATATTTGCAGGCATGCTTTTATAATTTTTTGTCCTCATCATTTCCCTACAAATTTCCTAACTTTCGAGGTCGGCTTCTAGACTAACTGGATGCAGCTGAAAACCAGTATTTTACGCGTTCCAATGCATACATTTTATATGCAACTGGGCTCGAAGGCAGCGCCGCGAGAAGCGGCGTACGATATGTGCGTACCAATTTAGCGGTGCCCGCGCTACCTGTATCGACTGTCAAAGGTCTACGAATGACCTGCAAAGGCTTCACGTGCTTTCTGAGACACAGGAAATTAGGTATGTAATAATCATCTCGGTATAAATCACCCATCCACGGACCAACCTAAGCAACAATACCTTAACTTGAAGATCGATTAAAACGGCTGTTATTATTTTGCCGCGAGAACCTCGATTTATTGTAGATATATAAATTGGATAACGTTACTACGACGTAGCACTAGTGCTACGAGATGCGTAGCAAATACACATTTTGTTTGAAATTGTTGGTCTGAGCGACGACGACGCAAGACTTTTTTGTGAAAATGTAGAATAGATTAATTCATATTAAATGTCATAAGGCCCAGTGGTGTCGGCCCCGACTTACGAACGAACAGTAGGTCGTGGGTTCGAACCCAGGCAGGCGCATTACTTTGTGTAATTTATTTCATCACCGCTGCTCTCAAAACGGTGGAGGAAAACATCGTGAGGAAACCGGCATGTCTTAGAACCAAAATTCGAAGACATGTGACATCTACCAATCCGCACTGGGCCCGCGTGGTAGATTATAGCCCATCCCTCTCCTAGAGAGGAGGCCTGTGTCCCTGCAGTGGGAACATTATAGGCTGATGATGAAATATGTCATAAACTATACAGTCACAAGAATAAAGTAACTGTATTACAATAATAAATAAATGCCCAAAAGCTTGGCGGTGTTGCCACGTTGTATGGCAACATTTTGCTTAGAGATAATAATCACTTGTAAAATATGTTGAACATTGATAGGCTGTAATTGTTTTTCATAACGCCACTAGCCAGGTGGAGTATCTTGCGTGTAGGTAAGCGAAATGGGTATAATATTTTTTTAAGGAGAAGTCGTGACGGCTATAAACTAGGATTAAATTCGTAATCATCATCATTTCATCCAAGACGTCCACTGCTGGAATGGCAGTGGGTCTCTACCCACTTACGTTGTGTTGGAAGGCGTCCCTGTAGAGAACCCGCTGGATACGAGTCGCACGGGACCAGTCAATGTGGTGACACCCCGGGGAGCCTGGGAGGCCTATGTCCAGGGTTAAATTTAAAACAACGAATTAAAAAGAATGCCCAACAATATCTAAAAAGTACAAAATTCTTCTTTATTGTGTTATTTATGCCCAACCCGGTGACAGAGTTTGTATTTCAACCAAGGCCACTGACTTGACTTTACATGTTTAAAAATCTTTTCCCATTGCTCATTTTTATTAAATTTCGAGTGTGAATTAAGGAGTTTTAATATATCTTTTTATAGAAAAAATACCAGAATGAGTTTATTTCAACCAGCTTATTGATTAACCATAAATTCTAAAAATAACAACTCAAGCGATGTTAAGTATATGTCGATACTGCTTATAGAGCAAGATCCCAGGGCCGTTTATTAGATCGTAAAAGGTAATGACTTAGAAGATGCTGATAAACAAGTCAATCCTTTGAAAAAAATAACGAGAAAGCGCAAAAATGCTCTTTGATATGTAAATCATCATCTGCCTAGCCTTTTCCCAACTATGTTGGGGTCGGCTTCCAGTCTAACCGGATGCAGCTGAACCGACCTCCACAACCCAGTTTTAAATACTGGGTAATACGATACCCTTTGGTAAGACTGGTTGTCAGATTTCCAGGTCACTGACTACCTGTAACGACTGCCAAAGATCTATATATGACAGCCGGGACCAACAGCTTAACGTGCTTTCCGAGGCACGGAGAAAACTCGGTATGAAATGGGCGGTCACCCATCCACAGACCAACCTAGGCAAGCGCCGCTTAACCTAAAGATTGACCCGAGTGGCAGTTATTATTACGCCACGAGCTCCTCCTATCTTTGATATGTAAATCATACGTATATTACAAGGCATATAATATAGATATTATAACTAAGATACACATACAAGGGAGAAAAGAAAAGATGGCTGGATTATGTTATAGATGAGGAAGAAGTTGATGAGAATGATATGAAAGATAAAAGAGTAAAAGATGCCGTGATGTCTGAAAGGGTAGAATGGAAGATACACTCTTTTTACGTGTGCTAGCCTATGGCCACAGTTTCGCTCCGAGTTTGATAACTGTCTCAGGGGTACAAAAAATTCTGTGTATAAATTAAAATATTAATGGTGTATATAATAATTAATATAAAAAAACGCTGGCGTGAGGATCTGGACTCATTTGCAACGGATTGGATGGAGAAGGCAAATTGTAAAAAAACTTGGAAAGCCATGGGGGAGGCCTTTGCCCAGCAGTGGGACAGTGTAGGCTAAGGAAAAAAAAAAAAAATATAAGTGTGTGACAAATTAAATCCAAATCGTTCAGTAATTCTTGCATGAAAGAGTAACAAACATTCGCATTTATAATAATAGTAGATCTCGGAGCAAATTGTAATTCGCCACCAAGTTCAAAATTGTTTGTTCAGAGATTTTTTTCTTCTTCTTTCATCAGTTTTTTCACAATGTTTTGCATTACCATATATTTAGAGCAATGGTAAAGAAATAATTTACACAAACAAAAGTAGGCCTGCCCGTGTTCGAACTTACGACCTACAACACATAACACAGAAACTATTTAATAAAATTACCTTCATAAAACAGACATAGAAAACCCCAATTTCCCCCAACAACCCAACTTTACATCTCTAGGGAGTTACCAATCCTACTTTGAACATATTTTTTCCTACAAACTACTTATTGAATAACTTATTCAGTACGTTTACTACGGGCCTACGGAATACGGGTCTACGGTGCTACGAGCTACGACATCGCTACGGCGTAGCCAGCGCGGCGTCTCAATAATATATTTTATGTATTTTATACGACTTTCATTGCGCCAAATTTAATGTGGGTCTGGCAGAGGTCAAGGTTAAGTTTGCAGACAACTGGGATAGTACGAGGACATTTTATGACAGTATGTACCTACTTGGAAAGTGAATTTATATAATGTGTATGTTTTCTGTGTTACTAAGGATTGTTTAATTTCCGGTGGTCCGAATAGCTGACTGGTTTCAGTTTATTTAACAAAACATGAAAAACGCACAACTCAAGAATCTGTGTCTGAAAATGTTTAAACATATTGCTGGATAACAATAACTCATCATCTGCCCAGCTATGGCCGGGGTTGACTCCCAGTATAACTACATAGATGCTACGGAATACAGTGACCGACCCATAGTCACACTAAACTACCACACCAGTGTGACTACGGATAATTTAACCTAATTAATTAGTCGTCCGATAAGCCGGATAAATAACCAAAATTATAGGCTGTTGCTAGTCGTCCGCTAAGTGGATGAATCACCGTCTCGCGACAGTATCCTTTATGGGCGGCATGGGCACCGGGCCGTAGGCCGACGAAGGAGGCCGGCGGAGGCCCGGCACTTCGGGGACAGAAGATATTAGTGTTATTTAATATGCGAGCGAAGCGAGCGCGCGTCATGGAGTACAAAAATTATGGAAATAATGAAAATAAAAAATTATGTAAATTATGGATACTAACCTAGTTCTAATTAACCGTAGTCACACCAGTGTGACTACGGATAATTTAACTTGATCCGTAGTCACACTGGTGTGGTAGTTTAGTGTGACTATGGGTCGGTCATGCGGAATACTAGTAATTGACATGGAACAACTGCCTATCTGACCTCCACAACTACTGGATATCGCCACCCTTTAGTAAGATTTGTAGGCCGCTGACTACCTGTAATAACTGTCAAAGAAAAATTTTCTTATCTCCTGTCGTGATTAAATAAATAATATACTTAACACGCTTGCTACTCAAAGAGAGCTGTATCTATAGGGTATCCGCATTTTGTTAAATAAGTTTCTTTATTTTACCTATATATTTTTTAACAGAATAGTCATTCAATACGCTTTAATAAAATGTGGTAGTTATAGCTTTTTCCCTAAACAAACTTATTAAAAAAAAAACCGCGTACCGTACGTCGTACTTTCTGATAACACGATAAAAACAAAGTACCGCATACATTGTGATTCGAGTCCGCTTGTTTGTAGGTAATTCTATCCCTTACGACTCTCGTAATGCGTCCTCCTTTGACCTTCATACCTTGCAAACCTCCTTACGCCGCATCCGTACTGCTAAACACACCAGTTTATTGCCTACCATTTCTGGATGCCTGGTACTTTCAAAGCTCTCTATCTGCCTAACCTTTGCCTAACTATATTGGGGTCGGCTTCCAGTCTAATCGGATGCAGCTGAATACGAGTATTTTACAATGAGCGACTACCTATCTGACCTCCACAACCTAGTTAATATTAGGTAATAATATGATACCCTTTGGTAAGACTGGTTGTCAGACTTTTAGATCACTGACTACATGTAACGACTGCCAACGGCCTATATATGACAGCTGGGACCAACAGCTTAAGGTGCTTTCCGAGGCACGGAGGAAACTCGGTATGTAATGCCCATCCACAGAGAAACCCAGGCAAGCGCGGCTTAACCTAAAGATCGACCCGAGTGGCAGTTATTATTGAGCCACCGGCTCCTCAAAGTTATATGCAGCTCGAATAACTATTTCACTCGTCGTTTTGTTTTTTGGAGGGTGGGAAATTATGAAATGACTCCTTCTTAGCCCTTTGTGTCGAGGCCGCGGTATCTCTTTTGAACAACACGCAGCCACGACGGGGATACTGAATACCCCTCCTTAATAAGTCCCTCGTTTAACCTAACATGCTGCATACAGCCCGAATAACTTTCTCACTCGTACATGACATATCGAACTATGTTTGTTACAATTTCTCTGCCCCAAAGATCTATAAGTTTTCTCGTACCCAACCGCAAGTGTATGTTAGTCGAGACAAACCGAATGGCCAGTGCAATACATCCGAGCTTGTTCGCGGTAGCATCTATATTTACAACGGGGTGGAAGGTAGGGGGATGTTTTGAACCAATGATAAAAACATACAGAAGGGCAACAATTACGGGAAAATCGCAATGTCTGAAAGTCAATTGAGAGGCAATAAATGATGGCAGATTAAGACAGTCAATATCAGTTTTTGGCTAGTCCATAAATAAGACATAATAATGATTAATTTGACGAAACAAGCTTCTGCTTCAAGTTTTAATCCAGTCAGTTGACAAAAGATAACTCTTAACGTTATTAAATGGAAACTAGATCAATGTTCGAGCTGTGAGTGATAACTTTCAGGTCCTACTCAACTTCTGTAAGAACAACATCATTATTCTCCTGTTTTTAGGCCCGTAATCCACCAAAGCGGAGAGGAGCGGAGACGAGAGGAGATGTGCGGAAATCGGCCAATCACATTAGTTAAAATTTACATCTGGTCTTTCGCCCTTCCTGTGATTGGTCGAATTTGGCACATCTCCTCTCCGCACTGCTCGTCTCCGCTTTGGTGGATTACGGGCCTTATCCCAATTTATTTGTAGTCGGCGCAGCATGTCTTCTTCTTCCATACAAGACTTCTCTATTACCTACTCGTCATCTCAGCAGTCCTTTCTAGCCAAATCATCCTACATACAGTCCATTACTACACATTACACATACATTAGTACATTATTGTTACTTGTCTTCGTCTACTCAAAACATTCATGCTAAGCATTTTCCACATTTTCTGTAACATTGCAGAAATGGACAGATAAGTCTTTGGTCGAAGTTAGCCTTCTCCACCTCTGCATTCGACATGCCCTGGCGTCGGCATAGCGGCAGAGAGAGCGCGCCAGTGGTACGCGCGCCCGCGTTTTGGTCACATGTCAAAATGGCTGCCAAAACATAGCCTTTACACCACCCCCGTGACGTAGGACACAGTGCACACTGCACTTTCGTTCATTTTAAGTAATGAAGTGATTTATGACCCCATGTCGCCCCAAAGAAAGCGGCGCTTGATCATTGTATTCGCAATGGTTTTCGGTTTAAATGCTTTATATTTCCTCGGGGTTTTTTTGACCAGGCCTGATCCTGTAAGTACTTATTTTGATTTTTCTATTCTTACATATTTTTGTGGATTTCAGTAAGCTCAGAATGTAATTTTAAGTGTACGGCTAACCTATAAATACGCTGTATTGGGCGCAGTATATTCACGATTTTAGACTCTATCAAAATATCATGAATTAATTTCTCCCAGCCTCAATTTTTACCGTTTTTCTTTGACCAAAGGCAGTTTCTAAGCCAGCACATTTCCTAGCAAAACATAATAAATAATTATGCTAATTTTAGCTCGGATCTAGGTAACAAGGTTTTATAGAAGCACTAGTGGCTCTGTCCGCGGCCGGCATGATAGCGGATCGATCGTTGGGAATCATGCGCGCTGCAGCCCTCCCAGTTTCCCGCTAAAACTACCCACGTCCAATCTATTTTCGTCATTGGTCACCTGTATTATTAACAAGGATGCAGTGGACTATTGATTTATGGCGGATGAACTGTGCCCTTTGCTGTGGAGGGGAGCTAAACGTGGGTGGGTTGAAATATCTAGATGAAAATGTGGCTATATCTAAGTACCTGTCTCTTCGAATGAAAGCATCATGCAGTTTGAGTCAGGATGTTTTAACGGACTTATTACGTTTAATTTTAAGTTAGGCATTTGGATAAAGGTCAATATTTCGACAATAGGTAGGTACAATGGGCATTGTATCCATACTTCCATCTATCTTCTCTATATATATATATAAATAAAGAGAGAAGTCCTGACTGACTGACTGACTGACTGACTGACTCATCAACGCCCAGCCCAAACCCTTGTACCTAGAAAGCTAAAATTTTGCACAGAGGTTCCCTTTATAATGTAGACAAGGAATAAGGAAGGATTTTTCGAAATTCAACCCCTAAGGGAGTTAAATAGGGGATGAAAGTTTGTATGGAAAATTGAAATTTTCAGGCGGGCGAAGCCGATGGCAAAAGCTAGTACTTAATATTATAAATGCGAAAGTAACTCTGTCTGTCTGTTACTCAATCACGCACTACTGAACCAATTCGCATGAAATTTGGTATGGAGATATTTTGATACCCGAGAAAGGACATAGGCTACTTTTTAATAATAAAAAAAAATAACTTTATTCAAGGGGTTGAAAGTACGAAAATATTACTTTTGGTCGCGATAACCGTCATCGCTAGCGATAACAGACATCCGCGCGGTTGAAACCGCGGGCATCAGCTAGTCTAAGTATAAATAAACAGTCGTTGCCATGGCTACCATACTCGCCCCCTGTGCTCCCTAATTTTTAAAGTCCAACCAAAGGGTCGTTTGTTTTGGATTACATATTGCGTTAATTATAACATTACGGTATCTATCAATTAATATACCTCAAGACACTATGTAAAATACTGTAAAGTTTATTGCATCCGAAAACACTTGGAGCCACCCCTTTGTAGTTTTGAAGAAGCAATAGGCATAATGATTTAATATTTACTTAGTAGCTATAAATGAATTAATATCAAGAGAAGCGACAAAACTATCATCCTTTTTTAATTTAGATGTGTATCTTATTTAAGCGGTATTTCGAGTTTAACAGCTTTTCACCATAGAAACTAGAAGAAAAAAAGACGACACCGAGCGTTAGGGTGGGTGTAAGCAGAGGAAGGTCGGCCAACCCTACAGCGCACTAACTATGCTTTAGTTAGACGATACTGTTCCAGGCTTTTATTCTACCTGCAACTTTATACACACATTTCGCTAGTTTGATGTGGGTTTGGTAAAAATATTTGAGCCACTGATATTTATTTGTGTACTTACAAAAACGAATTTCCTGGAGGTTATGGTAACCCCCGTCCTATTCTCAGGTCGTCGAGTACGTTAAAATTTGTTTTTCAATATATCAGCAACCAGACGATTCTCAGTTGTGAGTTGTTCCTAGATAAGGACATTTAACACCACATAATTCGAGTAGCTATATCCCCTGATACCTACAAAATCAGACACTGGGTTAATAACTAGCGACATGAGGCATGACATACTAATAAGGCTACATCTCTGCCTAACCCTTCGGAGAGTACAGGCGTGATGTTATGTGTGTTAAATAAACATAATTTTAAAGCCCGCTACAGTAAAGAGTTCATAAAAAATAAATAAGTAGGTAGGTACCGAAAGAACCAAGGAAAGTAAACACGACACAGTTCATGAGAAAACGAATACAATCTTTTAGCTCACACGAAGAGCGCCTCTCAAAAAGAAGTCAACCTCTTGAAGCATCGTTTAGAAAATGCATAGCTTTCAATACGAAAAGCTAGTCTGCATTCTGTCGTATTTATAGGTCATAGTAGGCGCTTACATCTACATGATGTAAGGGCCTACTTTTAGAGCTTTTCAGAGAACTAAAAGCTTCGTATCAATCTTTAGAGGGTTCGCGGCGTTTTCCAACTCATTTCCGTAGAAAGCTTGACATTGAAATGAAATATAAATGGCGCGGGAAATGATTTCGAGATGCAATTTGTGACTTCAATCTTCTGTTCGGAAATGGAACTGGAATGACGCAGTGTCTGGCTTTTGGGCTCAGAGTTGCAGGTTTTAACGTTTTGTGTTTGTACAGAAGTATAGCGCAGGAATGTTTGAGATGGCGGCAGATATTGTGTTTTTGGTTTTGTTAAAAGCATTATATATTGTGATGTCCCTACTGCTGGGGCACAAGTCCTCTCTTTGAGGGGAGAGCACCGTAATCTCGCGGATCCCAATGTGGGATGGTGAATATCACATGTCTTCAAATATTTGTTTCTGGGATATGCCAGTCACAAAGCAGTTGTAATGAAATTTAATAAATTAGATAGGTACACAAAGCAAATTGAGGCTACCTTTTTTCCTGGGTAGCCTATTATCAAACCCCTCCCGCTGTGGGCTGAGCGGAAGGGAGTGTCAGACTTTTATTGACTAAAACCCACCCATGTTCCTCCTAAGCCCTTAGTGTTCCAGGGCCACATTTAGAACCTTAGATGAAGGCCTAACTAAACATGTTTAATTCCAGTGTATATCACAAGTGGACTGCAGGGAGTGGCAGCTATGTCCGGATCACTGGGTGTGCTGCGAATGGGGCTGCTGCCTGCTCGGCACAGGCAAGACGATGCCGCGGCGGCCGAACATGACGCAGCTTCACCTAAACAACACGGCGTCCGCGCTGCTGCCGCGGGATGTTGACGACCCGCCGTTCAAGGAGCAGAGCTTACCAAACACTTATCCTTGGTATGCGGAGTGGTGAGGATCTCAACACATAACAACACGCTTGTAGTCCCTGAAAGTTTAGCTGGTGTACCTAATAAATGTCATCTGCCTAGCCTTTTCCCATGTTGGGGTCGGCTTCCATTCTAACGGGATGCAGCTGAATAGCAGTATTTGACATAGAGCGACTGACTATCTGCCCCCACAACCTGGTTATTAGAGTAGGTACCTACTGATTAATACGATACCGTTTGGTAAGGCTGCCATGGTTATCTGCAGACATAGGTACTGACTACCTGTTACTAACGACTACCAAACGGCACCAACGACTTATCGTGCTTTCCGAGGCACAGAGGGCATTCTATATTTAGTGGTCACCCATTCATGGACCAAACTAGTCAAGCACGCTTTAACCTAAAGATCGAACCGAGTGGCAGTTGTTAATAAGCCACGAGATCCTCAAGGTGTACCTAATAAATAGTAAGACTATACCCACATTTCACCAGTTATGTTTAAATCCCATGTATTAAGGGGCGAGCCTATTGCCATTATCATCATCGTTCGTCATTGTCTTGCTCTTAGGGCTCCCACACATAAACACGATACGACGTCGCGTCGTAAAACGATGCGGCGTCGTTTCACGATACGACGTCGCGTCGTGGAAATCTACGACACGACGTCGTAACGTGTCGATGCACTATACGACGTCGTGGTGACGTTAGAAACTCACGATGCAATCCTGCGCAGTTTTCTTGTTACTTTAATGAACATATTAACATTTATTTGGGTTCTAATTTCAAAAACATTTAAATATTCTTTTCTGAATGCGTCTAGAGCGGTCCATTTTTCGGAATGAACTAAAAAACCACCCCACTGTATCGACGGCATCATGCATTGTATCGTGCGTGGCACATTACGTTACGATGTCGTGTTTTTTTACGATGCTCATCGTAGATTTCCACGACGCGACGTCGTATCGTGAAACGATGCGGCATCGTTGTACGACGCGACGTCGTATCGTGTTTATGTGCGCCCTTATCCCAATTCATTTGGGTTCGGTGAAGTTTGTCTTCTTCTTCCATACGGCTGCTACTGGGAAATTCTTGACAGAAAAAAAACCAATATCACTTTGTGATTGATCGTCTGAGTAATATTCTTGTTTTTTATCATTTCACAGGCCTGTGCTTTTTCTTCTGGGAACCTTAGGAGGTATTATGTTTTGCTGCGTTTGGTGCCTGGTCTTCAAGAGGACGGGTCAGGGGGTCTACATGTGTTCCATGGCTTGCTGCGTGCGCCGGCCGACCTCTGAGCACGACTCAGCCGGGTCGGTGTACCCGCCGCCTCGCTACAGTCGCTGCGGATCCTTCCATCAGGCACCACCGCCCTATTCTGAAGTGATTTATTGTGAAACTACTACAGTTGGAGGTTTATTTGTTTTCGCCAGTTTTATTTTTTATTGATACTAACCCCCGTACTTATTCAGAAAAGTTTCGATTCATTTTAGATTCGGAAGTTGTATGGCTTTTTCGCTCGCTTTGCCTAAAAAAGATAATTATACCTACGACTGTTCGAATCGACATCGAATCGTGTTTGTGAATAAGTGGGCAGAACTTATCATTTGTTTTCGAAATTTCGACTGTTTGTTGTTTTTGATGTTTGCATGTTTTTGTGCTAACTGTCTACTTGTTTTCAACTTCAAAAAAATAAGAATGATAAGGGGTTAAAATGCTTTTTTCAGTAGTTTAAAGTGTACCTACCTTCAATCATTAAACATACGTTAATAATTTGTGTTTCTAAACTTATGTTCTGTTGTCGCAGGTTGCATCAAAGCCTGATCTTTACCCACTGGTCATCACTTGCGGGGAAGGCGATGGTAAAGCTGGGAACTATCTCATGGTTCACTACTTCAGAAACTACGTAATTCGCGGACCAGGTAAGAAATAGGTATACTTAGACATGACAAATAATATTACCTATAATAAAGCCCTGAAAAAGATTCAAGGAATTAAACACTTGTGTCCTCTTCTCTACCTAAACCATCAATCAATTTACAACAACAACAAGTAGGTAAAATTTAGAAAAAAATATAAAAGGCAGCTTTGTATTATTCTTCTTGTCCTCGTCTGCATTGACTGCCTCGTTGGGTTGTTTCATTGGGTTTTTCCATCAGGTCGTACACCTCTGCCAAAGCCTTCGGGAATTACAAGGCGTGATGTTATGTTGAAAAATATTTAAGAAAATAATTTATTTTTTCATTGATTTTGTAGTTATTTGTAGTCAGTACCTACTTTTACTTTAGGGCCAGTCAGATGGTTTAACAGAATACCTAGTTTCATATACCTCTAACTATCTAATCGGCTTGGGAGATTAAAGCAACGAGACGGAGAACGCAACCAGTTTCCAACCTAATTGAATTAGACGTTTACTTAGTAATACGTTCTAGCTTCACTGCATTCTAAACAGTGGCTACTAAGTCGTGAATCGGTTAAAACGGTTGCAATGTTCAAAAATGTTGGATCCCGTCAAGAAAGCTTTCAAAAAACGGGAAGGAGTGTTGAGACTTGCTAAACTCAACGTTACTACGGTTAGTACTTAGTTTAGCTAACGAAGATGGGCCAAATTCGAAACGTAACAAAAATCGTAAAGCGGTTCACGGAATACATCTACGTACCAAGTTTCAACTGTGTAGTCTTAATAGTTTCCGAATAAAGTGGCTGTAACATACGGACGGACGGACAGACAGACATGACGAATCTTTAAGGGTTCCATATTTTGCCATTCGGCTACGAATCCCTAAAAATCAAAAGAACAGTGTGTAATAATTATTTTTTTGCGTAATTTCAGGCTCTTTATCAGCGACGAGTACTGCAGAATCTCTCAACTCCAGTTTCATATGCAACGCGGCAAATGAGGTACTTATTAAATACTTTTTTTTGTTGGTGGGAATTCATCAAATAACTCCTCCCGCTCTGGGCAGACCGGTAGGGAGTGTCAGGCTTCTACTGACTAAAAACCACCCATCCCAACAAACATTTATATATGTTCTTTCTTAATCCTTGTGCCGAGGCCGCGGTATCTCTTTCGAACAACCCGCAGCCCCGCCGGGAACAAAAGTAGCCTAAGATACAAACTTATAACATCAGTAAAGTTATCTGTCATGCGATTTTGGAAATTAGACAAACAATAAAAAATTAATTGTGAAGATAGATGTGGTAACAAGTATTTATTTTTCGTCCAACATGTCATAGGTGTCTAGTTATCTACTTTAGACAGGTAATTTGCCCTCATCCATGAATGTGTCATGAGGGTTGAGCTTCCTACCAATCCTAGCTTTAAAGTGTGTCAAACAAACTAGAAAAAAAACTTGTTAATAGTAGGTTAGGTTATGTAGTTGCATACATAGTCATACTGTTAGCTGTCATAGTGGGGCTCCCTCTACTAATGTATAAATGGCATCTTCTAACTAGCCACAAAACTAAATAATGTGCAGTTGCGATAATCTGCTTATTCTCATTTAATTTTCAACCCAATCTCAATCAAAAGTAAACATTTTGTGCTCATACCCTGTTTAAGGAAAATTCGGAACGCCTGTTGACGCTTCTCGTGACCCAAGGACTGGCTTTTACCTTGGCCAGAGTCTTAGTGTTGCCATATAACGTGGCTATGCCGTCAGTCTCTTGGGCACATTACCAGCTGACAGCATTGAGGAGCAGTTTTTTTTATGCCCTTTTATAGTTTCTTGTTAGTTTATCTGGGGTAGGCGTTTGCCTTGTGATCCGGTGGTCGTGGGTTCGAATCCCACGGGAAGTATACTTTGTGAAGTATAGCTGTTTCCAGTTTGATTAGGACATTCCAGGCTTGAATCACCTGATTGTCTTATAAAAAGATGATTCCGTGCTTCGACGCGACGGCACGTATATAAGGCGGTGGTCCCGGCCTCCTAATGGTGGTCGTCAAACCATGTCAGATAGCTCTTGAAGCGGTTTAGAAACTCTGACAATAGGGTGTGTGGGGTCGTTAGACCTTACTGCCCACACGATAAGAAGAAGAGACAGAGAGAGGAGGCCTGGAGTCCCAGCAGTGGGAACATTATAGGCTGATCATGCTATACTTATAGTTAGTTTGCTCTACTATAAATATATCATTTTGTTGCAAGAATGAAGCTCAAATCTAGCGCTTAAATAGGCCACAGGTAAAATAACAGAAATCTTGTAAATTTTCAGGCAAATTCAATCATTCCACCACCGTACTCGTGCGCGAACAACTACGAGGAGTGCGGCGTGGGGTGCGTACCGCTGCTACGCTCCCTGTCCTCGCTGACGGAGCAGCGAGCCACCTCGGCCTCCGCCCCCCAGCGCTCCCGCACCGAACCCACGCCGACCAGACCTCGTGAGCCACCCGCCGCCTTCCGAGACAACCTTATTACTTCGCCGGTTCAACCCTTGGTTAGTTGCTAACTTTCGTTTACTGTTGAATGTTTGTGACAAAACTGAAAAAAGTTGAGTGGGTAAACCTAATGAGGTGTAAGGTCCTTTTTTATGGTGGGTGGAAAATCATCAAATAACCCGGGGGCTCTAGGGCAGAGCGGAAGGGAGTGTCAGACTTCTACTGACTAAAAACCAACCCATGTTCCTTCTTCGCCCTTGTGCCGAGGCCGCATTATCCCTTTCGATAATCCGCAGCCCCGACAGCAATGTTTGTGATACCTGAAGCACTCTTAAAGAGTCAGGAAGATGACTTCTCTTTAAAGAAGTCATATTATTAAAACTGTCACATTGTAAAGTCACAACTTCCTATCTTTTCAGGAGTCTAACTTTGACCTGGAATTGGAGCTTATTGATTGCGAGATGTACTGCGATGGAGGGTGCAAACCAAGACTCGGTTCATCTCCACCAATCCACCAGAACCATGATGAAGACGATGACAACAATATGTACATGCACGAGGCATACGGCAGCTTGAGGCAGTACTACACCGGCAAACCTGATACACCCGAGTCCCCGCCGCAGCCAACCAGCCCCACACAGACATCCAGGGATTCTACGTTGAGGAGGACAAGTGACGAACGTCGTCATAGACGCCTTGAATGCGTAAAAAAAACGCCAAGGCAAAGAAAAACGAGCTTATACATGCCATTATCGGTCGCTTATCCCGTTAGGACTTCACGAATTTCACCCGGAACTCGGACTTCATCGCGCTCAGCACCAGCCACACCATGCAGTTCTCTTGTGCCTACTCTCCTCACGTTCACGCAGAGAGTATCAGCGTCGCGACTTGGCTCAAGATCCTCAAAGTTCGAAGAAGAGAGTGATCCACTGCTGTCAGATTTAGAAAACTCACGCACGGACCACAAGTTCTAAATGTCACACGAGGCTAAATGATTGCTTATAATTTTACTTATCACACCCTTGATTGTAAATCCCATTGATGTTAATAGATGCATGTATTAGCGTAAGATTTTAATATTGGTGTTCTTTTTGCCAAACGGCCTAAACAGTGAACCCCCACCGTAGCTGAAGTGTGACGATAACACATTCAATTCTTAATGTTGTGATTGTTTACTGTGCTCATTATATCTTAGAGCCTATGCAATTATGTAGTTAGTTTTAATGATAATTATTCAATTATAATATCGCGATTAAGAAAAGAGCTTGTTGGACCATTGTTCACTTGCCTTCTAATAAGATGTAATAATAAAGATGAGAAATAAACCGCGTGTTTTATTTAAAAATATCATCAATAAAATATATACTCCAAGCAATATTTATTCGTACTTACAGGTACTAATGACAATGTGAAATCGAATGCCCTACTATCTTCTAGATGAGGACATTCAGCTCGCTCGTAGTAAGTATCTTTGTTTTTTGGTGGGTGGGTAGGAAATCATCAAATGACTCCTCCCGCTCCAGACGTAGCGGAAGTAAGTGTCAGACTTCTAATGACTAAAAACCACTCGTGTTCCTCTTAGCCCTTTGTGTTCCGGGGCCGCGGTACCTCTTTCGAACAAACAACCCGCAGCCTCGGCAGGTGTCGGCCCTTGCGGACCCCTTCATTGGTGCTGATATCTATTATGGCGCGCGTGGAACACGAACGCGCCGTCGTCGACATGGCCTGTTGTCATAAGACGGACAGAGAGTGAGCTAAGTAGCCCATTACTCATTGTGCAGTGGCCCGCGCCAACGGTGGCCGAAAAGAAAGTTATCACGTGGCCCCCGACGCCCGAAGCGTCTTCTGCGGCGGCTGGGACGAGAGGTCCTCACCCTCTCAAGTTCCACCACCTCCTTTGCTAACATGACTGCTTCGCAGAAGGAGTTGATGGCGTCCCATTCTCTCTCGCTCTGGACCATGACGAGGACACGGCGGAGCTACTCTCACGTGACGTGGCGCTTCTCCAGCCACTCCTCAAAAAGGGGACTAATCGCCATTATCGTGGCGTGCCCTGCACGGGGTTGCGCCACTCTCTCTCTCCATGTCGCCATGAGATGGCACTGGTCCACTGAGCGGTGATTTGCCGCGGCAGTAGTTTCCCCCGACGACGCAGTGCCTCCGTGTACAATTCATCCAGGCGCGAAGGACTATCGCCTTCAGATATCATGTCGGAATCTTGGAAGGAGGCTCGTCGCCTCGCCGGAGATCGTGCTGTAGGTGTCCAGGAACTAGTAGGTTACCACCTTTTTGGGCGCGTTCAAGTAGTAGGCGGCTCGCCACCTCAATTAACACGCCCACACTCGGAGCCCTGTAGGTAAAGGGCCATGGACCACAAGATATGTTATTATCCCTTACATTGAAACATATAGAGCAATTTGCGTATTTCAACGTAGTCAAAGACATTCAAATACCTATGTCTTAAATCTCTTTGTATGGAGTAATTAAGATTGCTTGTTTTTCCCCTCCAGCCACTCCTCAAAGAGGGGATTTATAGTCACTATCGTGTGCTATCGTGGCGAGCCCTGCACGTGGTTGCGACAGTCGCTCTATCGCTGAATGCCCAGCGCTTACAATATTAAAATAATGCTTTCAGGATGTCGTTGCGACTGTCCTGTTTCTGTAGCGCCTTTAATGTGTATGTATGTAATACCTAAGTACTGGAATATAAGGTTTCTGTAATACTAACTGAACATGGATCACTGTTATCCGAAAATTATGAATTTAATATGAATGAATTTTAATTTTATTTACCTTCCCCTTCCTTTAAGGTGGATGTTCACGGTAGCCCGCGAAATTCAAATTTTCTTACGTTTTTAGCGATTTGCAGGTCAGTGCTAGGTTGTATGTTAGTGAAAATATGATTTGCGGCTGTAAGACGTATGCAGTTACAGAATTATAATCATCAAAATCATCATTACAACCCTCCAAGTTCATGTAACTCTCAAGAATGAGACTCATTCTTGAGAGTTACAGACAAGATTTGAATTTCGCGGGCTACCTTGGAACATCAACCTAGAAAATAATATTCTACAAATTAAACACATGTTACACGAATACAAAGCAAATAAAAAAAAAGTAGTGTCAATGTCAAAGTGACATTTCATTTTACGAGGTTCCCACAAAAGTGAGGTTATATTTGTATACAAAAAAGTAGCGAAAATTGCGGTTTCCAAGCTGTAAGCCAAAAAAGATTCAGATATGAGCTTACAAACAGACTTTGGCCCCGACTCGGGTGGAAGAGTCAAGGTATGATACCATAATTATGTTACATTATATGGTTTTTCTAAGAACTCTTGTTGACATTTACTACAATAATTGTAAATATACATAGCTAATCATGATACTAAATAGCCGGTTTCCTTATATATCCCGAAATCAGCTTGGATTCTTATAGGTAGGTATTTCTGTATGTTTTAAAGTACCTATGTACTTATAGTATCGAAAAATAATCATTCTGTCATATTACCTTAGTATGTAGCTGTGTTGAGGCTGTGTTGTTGTCACTAAAGGGTTACCTACTACCCCAACATGCACAATTGCAAAAACTTTTTATATTAATAGTTCTAACTAATATACTTCACACCGAACAGGGTCTAGTGATTGTAAAACCCATTGTATTTGGGAACATAGCAAGATACTTTGGTAAGAAACGTGAAGAAGATGGCCATACTCATCAATGGACAGTCTACGTGAAGCCACATGCCAATGAGGACATGTCTGCCTACGTCAAGAAGATTCACTTCAAACTGCACGAGAGCTACGCTAACCCCAACAGAATAATAACGAAGCCTCCGTATGAGTTAACGGAGACTGGTTGGGGAGAGTTTGAGATTGTCATCAAGATATATTTTCATGATCCAAATGAGAGGCCTGTGAGTACCTTTTAAAATATACCTAAGAAGTAGTGACAAAAATTTAAAAGAATATGCTTAGTTGGTTCAATCGTGTAGAAGGGATGAGTGAAAGGCGACTAACAAAAAGTATTTACTAGGCAGATGTAAGTTAGTCTATATTATAAGGCAGTGATCACTATGTATGGAACATGGTGGTTTTGTGATATATTCGCTTTGAGCTGCAGCTTTCCCTATTGCACTCTACGGAGGCAGGCTCTAGGGGGGCAGGCTTTTAGAGAAATATGTTAGTTGTATTAATGTTTAATGTCCTCAAACTAATCTACTTTGATAAATTACATTTGTTTCCGACTATATTTAATCACTTAACACTTTAAACAGTCTACTAACTAATCAGTCATACAGGCTTGTGTTATCAAAATTAACCCAACACCTTATTACAGGTAACCCTGTACCACATTCTGAAGCTGTTCCAATCACCCGCAACAGAGGGTGCTAGTGCTCAGCCCACGGTGGGCCGGAACCTTGTCTATGAGGCGTATGAGGAGATCGTCTTTCAAGAGCCGACTCAACTGATGCAGCACCTGCTCAACAATGTGAAGCCCATCACAAATGGACCCTGGAACCATGATACTGATTGTAAGTTAGTTATTAAAATACACCTCTGAATATGAGTCCTACTACCCCTTTTTAGGGTTCCGTATCCAAAGGGAAAAAACGGGACCCCATTACTAAGATTGCTGTCTGATCATCTGTCTGTCTGTCACCAGGCTTTATCTCAAGTACCGTGATAGCTAGACAGTTGACATTTTCACAAATTATGTATTTCTGTTGCCGCTATAACAAATTAATACTAAATAAAATAAATATTTAAGGGTACAACAAGTGCAATTTTTTTGCCGTTTTGGTACGGAACCCTTCGTGTGCGAGTATGACTTGCACTTGGCCAGTTTTTTAAGGCTCTATATCCAAAAAGTGCCAACGAGGCCCTATTATTACCTAATTCATCCAATTAGTAGTGAACTAGTGGTTCATCCATTTATTCTTCTTACAGTTGAACACAAGAAAGACAAAACTCTTCAAACTATAGTGGCAGCCCAGACAAAAGTCCGCACAGAGATAACAGACCTAAAGGATAAACTGCATTTGGCTAAAGAAACCATCTCCAAATTTAAAGACGAAATAGCCAAGCTACAGAACAGTGCAAGCGGCAGCATGTTGACCGGGATATAAGTTATTGTTAAGTACCTAAGAATCTATTTGGGTTGCGGGTGGTTGGAAAGAGATACCATGGCCTCGTACTCAAAGGGCTAAGAAGGAACATGGGTGGTTTTTAGTCAGTAGAAGTCCTTAACGCTCCGCCTAGAGCGGGAGGAGTCATTTAATGATTCACACCCTACAAAAAAAAATTACAAAAAAGGCTATCCATGAAGATTTTTCCCACTCAAGCACATTTATGTACTTTTAACGAAAAATAATATATATCTGAACGTAAATTTAAGAGGTAAGGTGGATTTAAAATAATCGTTTTAAGCGCCCCGCCCACGACAGACTTTTTGTAGGTGATCGATTTTAATTTCTGACCAAAAAAATTGGTCACCGATTTTTTACAAACAAAATCGGTCACCTACAAAAAGTCTGTCGTGGGCGGGAGCGCTAAAGGTATATTTTCGACCGCAGCAGCAAACTGCAGAGATGAAGCCGCCTAAATTGACAGCCCACAGCCATATGATTGGTTTTTAAAAGACTCCCTATAAGGGTAAACAAGCCAACGGCACGAACTAGTTGGTGGGCGGGGCTAAAATGCATGCTATTTCACCCGACATCACGAGCGAAATGCATAGCGCGAAAGAGACACAACTAAAACGGGCGCGCGATTGTTTCTATGCAGACCTTTGGTATATTTGGTTTCATGAAAAATCCATTGAATGTATCTGTTCAAAATCAAATTATTTAATTTTTTTTAATAACTAATCTATGTCCGAATGGTTTCACTTTTTTCTTTTTCATACTATATACGTTACTTATTTACGCCCAAAGATGAGTTAAAATTAGTGCTAAAATATGAAAGTTTTGACGTTCATAACTTCCAAATCATTTTTTTTTTCCAATTCTGCTTCCATACAGACCTAGATAATGATAAGACCAGTTGATACAATTTTTAATTTTGAACCTACACCGTCAAACAGAGGAGTAATCACCTTCGTAAGTTTGTATGGAAGAATGACTGGCTTGTTCAACCTTAAGCGCCTGCGTGGATGATGATATTGCTATAGTTGCTGCCAGTTAAGATGTCAATAGCGGTTATTGACCTACCTACATTTAGCTTTGAAATCCAAAAATTAGCCTGTTCATATAAGGTTTAAAACTAACATCCCGTTTTCAATGTTAATAATAAGCCTGTTCATGTCTTGAATCGTCATCTATCGTGATCTTCAACATTTTTTCTAGTGAAAAAAAACTTTTTTGCAAAAAAAAACAACCGACTTCAAAAACACCTAAAAGTGAAAAATAAACTTCTGAAGAAAAATCAGCTTCTGAAGTCGGTGACATTTGTTTGTTTGATTTGGCTTTTTTGCCACCGACTTCAGAAGCTGATTTTTCTTCTGAAGTTTATTTTTCACTTTTAGGTGTTTTTGAAGTCGGTTGTTTTATTTTGCAAAAAAGTTTTTTATTTTTTCATTTTTAGTTGTGTAGCTTATAGAAATATTTACTATGAAACCTATACTTGTATAGTGTCAGAAAAAGCACGAAACACGTAATACGTGCCTATGAAATTTGAGGGTTGCCCTCGATTTCTCTGGGATTCCATCACCAGGATCTGGTTTCCATATCATGGTACCACCCTTGAAATATCTCCGTTCCAATAAAAAAAGAATCATCAGAATTGGTTCATAAACGACGAAGTTATTCGCGAACACACATAAAAAAACGAACGAAAAATGTTCATAAATTATAAAAAAATGATCATAAAATGAAAAGTACCTACTGGGCCAAACCATGCTAATTTTTTACGGGACCAAATGGCAACTATTCCGCATCAAACTAAAGAAGAATCACGTAAATCGGATCATAAATCGCAGCGTAATCGGTGTAGGTACTTAAATAGAAAAAAAAAAAAAAACATACCAATCGAATTGAGAACCTCCTCCTTTTTGGGAAGTCGGTTAAAAACGATACATGTTTTATATGTTTGGTTCTAGGGAAAGGGAAATTGATATCTTAACTGACAGCAACTAAAGTTGACGCTGCGGTTGTCAGGCGACCACAGACAAAACCAATAGTGCCGTTACTGCACTTACTGCCATGGCTGTCATAAATACAGCGACATTCCGCTGTCGCACCGTGGTCGCACCCGTGCCAACACTTGCGGTCTGCCGTTGCCCTCGAAATTGTACCTGAATTGCATAAGAATGTGAGAGCAAACTTTGAAAAATGTTTTTCAAAATTCGCTGAATATGTATAAATTGATTTGAAAGTTTATATCAGGTGCTCGATAGTAGGAGTATACTCGTAAGTGATTTTAAATAAAAAATAAACAAAGTTAGATATGTACCAAATCTACATTTTTTATTCCTTTTCCTCGTCCTACGTTCGATACCTACTATTTTTATTTTTTTACGTTGAGCCGAGAACCTTGTCTCGCTTCTATTACCTCTACGTCGATTCATCGGTTTCTGTCCCGTTTCCACCCCTTTTACTAATATTAACTGTGCGGGACAGTGATAAATAGTGCAGTGTTACATAGACGTTAGTGACGATACGTAAATGTTGTGATATTATTTGAATAGCGTTAGAATTAGTTTATTACGATGTTTATAAGTGTTTTTAAGATAGCATTAGCTCTACTTACGCCCATCAGGCTTGATGTTATAAGTGATTTACATTCCTGCCGCCTAGCGGCGCTAGTGTACTCCAGTTTTTATAGTAAAGGCATAATCTTAAGTTGTGCATTCCTGCCGCCTAGCGGCGCTAGTGTTTAGGTTCACAGTTCACGAAGCTTAGCTACTGCGTTGCGTTACTTTAACGAGAACCGTTTCAGTAATTTTGTAATTTTAAGGTGTAAATCAAGGTTTTTTGTATAGTTTTTGTGTTTATTATGTAATATAAGTTAGTCCTAAGATTAGGAAAATATGTTATATATTGTAAGGGATGTTTTACCACTAAAAATAGCATACTAAAATTTCCCGCGCAGAAATAGTAATTTTTCGGCGCCAAATTGTATATAGAGGCCATTACGCATGCGCAAACACTTAATTATGATTGGCCAGCGCCTTAGAAATTTGTATATAAAAATGGGAACATTTTGGTTGTAAATTCATTCCGAATCCAGCTACTACTTCAGTAAGAAACTCTCCTAATAAAAAGAAGAAACTACAAGCAACCAGTGGTCTTATTCCCCACCAACCCAGTGCACAAGTGTGCCCAGTCTGCACATTTAATGGTCCTTCGAGAGCCGAATATCGTGGGGAACAGACCTGAAGACTTCACCAAGCTAGAAGATTTCACCAACTGAGGACGTCGTGCTACAGGGAGACGCCGTACTACAGTTACTAGGGAAGACATCTCTACGTGAAAACTTCGTGCTACAGTTACTAGGGAAGACATCTCTACGTGAAGACTTCGTGCTACAGTTTATAGGGAAGATTTATTAGGGAAGAGTGTTCTGAAGACCTTCGTCAGCTGCCAACATGCCCGTCACACGCTCCGAGGGAAGGGGACGCAAGCCGCCGACGGAACAGAATCCTACGTCGTCCGAGACCACAAACTCGGCGACTGGTACCAGTGCAGAAGCCAGCACGGAAGAATCTACAGCAACAGGGACGACTGCCACGGAGACATCGGAACGAACAGACACCTCCGCGGCGACTGATCCATCCTATGAGACTTCCGCAACCGAAGCAACTACTTCGACTGCTGCAACCGCCGCCTCCGCCGCAAGCGCCCCTCCCCCCTCGCATCCCGCTGGCGCCGTCGCCCCGTCCGTAACCCCATCCGTTACGACGACGCTGACTGCAGGGACGAAAGCCAAGCAGCTGATGAAGCCGCCGACTACCAACACTCGTCAAACAGAAACCACTACAGTAAAGCAAGTTTTGAGAAGCAAAACCGGTCCACCGAAGACGACCGGTCATCAGGACCTGCCCCCCCCTAGCAAGAAAGGGGTAGGGGGCGGATCAACACATAGCAGAACGAAGCAACTCAAGCTTGCAAAGGCGAAAGAAGATTTACTTCGCCTTCAAGTGGAATTAGCCGCAGCACGCATAGCTGTCCTAGAGAAAGAAGACTCCGAGGATGAAGAAGATGACGTCAGTCTCTACTCGAAGTCAGAAGCCAATGCAAGAGTGGACAATTGGTTGGAGCATCAAGTGACTCGTCCGCCGGTGTTAGCAATCGCCGACGAACCTCACAACCCCCCAGAAGAACCAACCGTCGTCCATATAGAAGAAACAAGGCCAGCGAAGCATGAAGAAACACGTCAGTTACCGGCGGGAGGTCAAACCGACTTAGCCCTCCTAGCCGAAGCCATCACACGGGCTATCGGTGCCACCCAGCGACCCAAGTTCGTCGAGTTACCTTTCTTCAGTGGGTCTCATCAAGAGTGGCTACCCTTTCGCGCCGCTTACTACGAGACAGAAGCAATGTTCACCTCAGTTGAAAATACGAATCGACTTAGAAGAAACTTGAAGGGAAAGGCCAAAGAAGCGGTCGACGGTCTACTTATAACCAACGCGCATCCAGCTGAAGTGATGAAGACTTTGGAATCAAGATTTGGAAGACCAGAGTCAATAGCCATGCTGGAGATGGAGACACTTCGTAGCCTGCCCCGCCTCACCGAGTCGCCGAGGGACATCTGCATATTTGCCACAAAAGTATCCAACGTTGTGGCCACACTGAAGACTTTGGGTTGTTTCAACTACATGTACAACCCGGAACTCGCGAAGACACTGGTGGACAAGCTGACGCCGACTCTACGATATAGATACTACGACTTCTCAGCCACGCAGCCACGTGAAGATCCTTGCCTCATCAAAATAGAAAAGTTCTTCAAACGGGAAGCAGAGTTATGCGGACCTTACGCGCTGCCTGAACAGATGGCAGCACCTTCTTCGACCGCACAACAAAAGAAGACGCAACGGGTCAACAATGTGACTGAGAAGACACAAACATCGAAGTGCGCCGTATGTGACAACACGGGGCACAGCAACGCAACAGAATGTGAACAGTTCGAGAAATTGGACGCCAATGCAAGATGGGACATGGCCAAGTCCAAACGCCTCTGCTTCAGATGTCTTCGCTACAGAAGCAAGACACACCAATGCAAACCTAAGCCGTGTGGTGTCGACAGCTGCAAGTACTCTCATAACAAGATGCTGCACTACGAAAAGAAGACTGAAAAAACAGAAGCAGTACAAGATAAAACAGAAGTCGTCAATTCAACATGGACAGTCAAGAAGCAGTCCTATTTGAAGATAATACCGGTCCAGGTGAAGGGACCAAAAGGGGCCATCGACACCTTCGCGTTGATGGACGACGGGTCAACAGTCACGCTCGTCGACGACAGCGTAGTAGCGAGCATCGGAGCAACAGGACCCATAGATCCATTGAAAATAGAAACCATCAACGACATGAAGGCGTCAGAATCAACGTCAAGAAGAGTCACCATCAATCTGAAGGGGCTCAACGATCATGAAGAGCAAATACAAGCACGCACAGTGAAGAACCTACAAGTTTCGTCTCAACGGGTTCCACAAGAATTAGTGGAAGGGTGTCAACACTTATGCGACATCCGAAGGCACCTCACTTATACGAATGCGAAACCACGAGTACTCATCGGGCAAGACAACTGGCATCTTCTGCTGACCTCAGAAACAAGAAGAGGGGATAAGAACCACCCAGTGGCATCTCTCACGCCACTAGGTTGGGTACTACACGGCAGTCAGACACGAACCTTCGGCCAGAAGATCGACTTCGTGTCACACATCGCAGAGGATCCAGAAGACAACCTAGAAGATCTCGTGAAGCAATATTTCGAGATGGACGCGCTCTGCATCAACCCCAAGAGACCGAAGACTGATCCGGAAGAACAAGCACTTCGTATTCTGGAGAAGACCACGACAAAAATAGAAGAAACAAGATTCCAGACTGGTCTTCTCTGGCGCAAAGAAGATGTCAAGTTTCCAGACAATTATGAAAACTCACTGAAGAGGCTCTTCAGCATCGAAAAGAAAATAGATCGTGACCCCGCACTAAAGAAAAAATACGTCGAACAAATGGACGCTCTCATCACAAAGGGGTACGCTGAACCTGCCCCAGAACAGAAGACAGCTGACAAGACCTGGTACCTGCCTCATTTCGCCGTAATCAACCCAATGAAGCCGGACAAACTACGGGTAGTACACGACGCGGCAGCCAAGACAAAAGGAGTGGCACTCAATGACACGCTGCTCAAAGGTCCTGATCTACTACAGTCGCTGCCAGGCGTCGTCATGCGGTTCCGACAACATATGGTCGCAGTCACAGCGGACATCAAGGAGATGTTCATGCAAGTCAAGCTGCGAACAGAAGATAGAGATGCGCTGCGATACCTATGGCGCGGCGATCGACGTGACGATCAACCTCCAGAAGAATACAGAATGACGTCATTAATCTTCGGGGCCTCAAGTTCGCCATCAACAGCAATATACGTTAAGAACTTGAACGCGAAGCAACATGAAAAGTCACATCCTGAAGCCGCCGCCGCCATCATACAGAAGCATTATGTCGACGACTACTTAGACAGCTTCAGAAACATTGAAGACGCCATGCGCATCACGAAGAGTGTACGAGAAGTACACATGAAAGCCAGCTTCGAGTTGAAACAGTGGAAGTCAAACTCATCGTCACTCCTACAAACACTCGGAGAAGACAGTCAGACAGAAGACATAGAGCTGTACAGAACAGAAGAGAAAACAGAACGAGTCTTGGGCGTCATATGGAAGATCAACTCCGACGAGCTCACCTTCAACCTTAACTTAACAAGAATACCTTCAACACTTATAGAGGGTAAACAGCCAACGAAGAGAGAAGCTCTACGTATAGTTATGTCGCTCTTCGACCCGCTTGGATTCGCCTCACCTATCACAATTAGGGCGAAACAACTCCTTCAAGAAGTCTGGCGCCGGGGAACAGCATGGGACGACAAGATAGATGAAGACCTGGCGGAGCAGTGGGAAACCTGGATGGCACACCTAAAAAGCCTCCATGACGTAGCTATCCCGCGGCAATACCTACACTACAGTGACGCCGCCTCATTAGAACTTCATGTCTTCAGCGACGCCAGCGAGTCTGCCTACTCTGCGGTCCTCTTCTGGAGAACAGTGGCAGCGAATGGCGAGGTGGCCCTATCCCTCATTATAGCCAAAGCAAAAGTGGCACCACTGAAGCTGACATCGATACCCAGGTTGGAGCTGCAAGCAGCAGTCATGGGCACCAGACTCGCAGAGACAGTGATCGAAGAGCACGAAAGAAAGCCCGACCGTAAAGTGTTCTGGACAGACAGCAAGACCGTCCTAACCTGGATAAGGACAGGGTCACGTTCCTACAAACCATACGTGGCTCATCGTCTAGCAGCAATAGAAGACAGTTCTAAGGTCAACGACTGGCGCTGGGTTCCAACGAAGTTAAACGTGGCAGACGACGCCACACGAGACGTACCGGCAACATTCAACAGAGATCATCGGTGGTTCAAAGGTCCTGACTTCTTATACCTGACAGAAGAGTCATGGCCGACAGAAACCACTAAAACAACAAATGAAGAATCTTCTGAAGAAGAGAAGACTCATCACGTGAGCGACAAAAGAAGACCGAAGCTAGCAGAGGGTCTGCCTGACCCATCCAAGTTCTCCAGCTGGGACCGACTACGATACTCAACAGCGCGTGTTCTACAGTTTATCCAACTCTGTAGAACTAATAAACAGAGTGTCAACTACAGAAGAACAAGGAAAAATAAAGAAGCTGACCCAGCTTGGAAGAAGAACAAGACTACAGTAAAAAGGCAGGCGCCCACGACGACAAAGAAGTCGTTACAAGACAATAGGAAGCTACTACCGGTCACAGCAGAGCTACTCAAAACAGCTGAAGAGCTCCTGATGCGATCTTCTCAAGATGAGTCATTCACAGAAGAAATAAACAGTCTAAACAACGGGAAGCCCATCGACAAAGAAAGCCGCCTTCACCAACTCAGCGTTGTGTCGGTAAACGGCGCCATCAGATTAAGGAGTCGTATTCAAGCGATCAAAGATATGAAGGAAGAATTCAAAAACCCGCTGGTAATCGACGGTGATCATCCTACAGTCAAGCTCTGGATACTGGGTATTCATCGGCAACTACATCACTCCGGCGTAGAAGCCACAGTCAACGAGTGCAGACAACAGTATTGGGTATTAAGACTACGCCCTATCACACGCACACTACTGCGACGATGCCTGTTCTGCAGAATGAAGACACAAGTACCACCGCATCCGAGAACTGGGGACCTGCCAGCATGTCGCTTAGCTCATCACAAGCGACCCTTCACCTTCACCGGAGTCGACTACTTCGGACCCCTCTCCGTGACCGTCGGACGAACTCAACAGAAGAGATATGTGGCCATCTTCACGTGTCTCACGACGCGAGCAATACACCTGGAAGTCGCCGGTTCGCTCAGCGCCGACTCTGCGGTAATGGCGGTCAGAAGGCTGATCGCACGACGAGGCTGCCCGACCGAAATCTGGTCGGATAACGGCACCAACCTAAAGGCTGCCGACAAGGAACTAAGACAAGCGATCGACACAGCGACTGCAGAGGAAGCGGCGAAGAGGACCATATCCTGGCGCTACATTCCGCCTGGGGCTCCATTCATGGGCGGAGCTTGGGAGCGAATGGTTCGCTCAGTAAAGACGGCGCTCACCGCGACGTTACACGAACGTCATCCAGCAGAAGAAGTCCTCACGACTCTACTCGCCGAAGTAGAGTACACCGTCAACAGTCGTCCGCTGACTCACGTCTCAGTCAGCCCAGAAGATCCGGAAGCCCTCACTCCTAACCACTTCTTGTTGGGGGGACCAGGGCGAGTGCCGCAGCTAGGCACCTTCACCGAGCAAGACACCATCTCACGATCCAGCTGGCGAGCCGCGCAAAGGCTAGCCGACGTCTTCTGGCTACGCTGGGTCAAGGAGTATCTCCCTGAGCTCCAACACCGGCGGGAGCCCCACGGACGAGGTCGAGCAGTACAGGTCAATGACCTCGTACAGATCGTCGACCCGAACCTGCCCCGCAACGTGTGGATCCGAGGAAGAGTCATCGCTACGTATCCAGGCCCCGACGACGTCGTGCGAACGGTGGACGTGCTGACCAGAGGAGGTATCCTGCGCCGGCCAGTGAGGAAGCTGGTGATCCTGCCCCTGTCTACGGACGTCGAGCCCGCACCGGCAGCTGATGCGACGCGGTCGCACGGCGGGAGTGATGTGCGGGACAGTGATAAATAGTGCAGTGTTACATAGACGTTAGTGACGATACGTAAATGTTGTGATATTATTTGAATAGCGTTAGAATTAGTTTATTACGATGTTTATAAGTGTTTTTAAGATAGCATTAGCTCTACTTACGCCCATCAGGCTTGATGTTATAAGTGATTTACATTCCTGCCGCCTAGCGGCGCTAGTGTACTCCAGTTTTTATAGTAAAGGCATAATCTTAAGTTGTGCATTCCTGCCGCCTAGCGGCGCTAGTGTTTAGGTTCACAGTTCACGAAGCTTAGCTACTGCGTTGCGTTACTTTAACGAGAACCGTTTCAGTAATTTTGTAATTTTAAGGTGTAAATCAAGGTTTTTTGTATAGTTTTTGTGTTTATTATGTAATATAAGTTAGTCCTAAGATTAGGAAAATATGTTATATATTGTAAGGGATGTTTTACCACTAAAAATAGCATACTAAAATTTCCCGCGCAGAAATAGTAATTTTTCGGCGCCAAATTGTATATAGAGGCCATTACGCATGCGCAAACACTTAATTATGATTGGCCAGCGCCTTAGAAATTTGTATATAAAAATGGGAACATTTTGGTTGTAAATTCATTCCGAATCCAGCTACTACTTCAGTAAGAAACTCTCCTAATAAAAAGAAGAAACTACAAGCAACCAGTGGTCTTATTCCCCACCAACCCAGTGCACAAGTGTGCCCAGTCTGCACATTAACTATATTTTGAAGTACAGCCAACGGCATATACTTCTACACAATAGGGGATCGGACTGGGTCAAAATAATATGATTCTGTTTAGTCCGTAAGTTAGATTATCGAAAAATATTGAATACGTGTTTTTTGTTTTATCAAATCAATAAAAAATGACGAAGATAAAACGCGTCAAAGATCTTGGAGTGGGGCTTGAAACGTCACTTGTGTCGTCAAAATGTACTATCATATGACGTCACACGAGTTTTCGAAGCACTGTATCGTCTTCATTTTAAGTTTACGTGAAAAAAGAAAAAATACGTGTCCAATAATTTTTGGAATTCTATCTGACGGACTAATTAGTTTTTTTTTGTCCGATCCCCTATAATAATAATTATGAATGACAATTTCTAATATTAAAATTAACAAGGACAAAAATAGGAGATCAGTTAGAGGGCCAGTAAAGCCTCACAAGTCACAGACTACTTACCTTTTAGGAGCAGCTAAGAATCATGAAGGACCTAGGTACCTACTGTATATTGCTAACTAGCTGCGCCCACGATGTTACTGACAAGAAGTGAAAATGTTTGCACACGTACCTACACTAGCTGAAACTTGGAAATAAGAATGACGTCAACATCAATAAGCTGCGCCGATCACAATTGAATTGGGATGAATGACATCAAATTTTCAAGTTTTTGTTTTCATGATATTTAACCATTTTGAGTTATTTGCTCATCCCACGGAAACACGCATTTTTTCGAGATCAAAAGTAGGTAGCCTATAATAAGCTATCTTGATACTAAAAATAAAACACAAATAATGATAGGTAGGTACCTACTGGCTTTTATTTTTGTCTTGACTGTACCTATTAACCGAATCAAGCTTAGAAAAGAAATATTTTGCAAGAACAATTGACTCTCAGGCTTGAGAGTCAATAAGTGAAGTGAAGTGAAGTGAACCAATCACAGAGGATTTTTTTGTGACGTTGCCCCACACCAGGAATTTCTTCTGAATCGTGCGTACGTTACAAACATTCAAATTCACATACACAAACCAAACACCCAGACCCGGAACAACTATCTGTACGCCATACACATATTTATTCCCTGCGGGGATCGTACCCGCGACAGGCAGCGCAGCAGTCAAATCGCTCAGCCACTGCGCCAATCGCGCCATCAATTATTGACTTCATAAAGTTATTTTTAGCTAGTAAGTACAATACCATAATTATTAGTTTGTTATTGTACCTACCTACTATCGACCCGCACCTGCTCACAAAGGTAACTTATCAACTATGGAATATGGATGTCAAACGTAATGTATTACGTACCTACGTCAGAGAAGATAATATGAATGGTACTGTAATTTCTTTCAGAAATAAAAAAAGTATCTCGTTTGGATTAGTAGTCGCATTTTAGTTGCTGTGGAGCGTAAGGTTTATAAATTGATTCTTTAGTCAAGCTTTAGTTTGTAGGTATCTAGGAATAGGAAATTTAAGTAACTAGCCGACACTCACTAGCTTCGCCCGGTGATGGATTTTCATACAAACTGTCTGACAATTATGAGGGAACAAAGAAACGGACATACATACATACACGTCAAACACATAACCCTCCTTTTGGGCTTCGCCGCAGTCGGGTAAAAAGATATTGAGACTTGAACTCTATCTGTAAGTATCGAAAATTTAAAAAAAAACTTTTGCTAAATAAAACAAAAAAAAAAAAAACGTTACCCCGTAGTAGGAAGTCACATAATTATACACAAAGACCCAGACCCCGAACAACTATCTTTGATGATCACTATCACACGTGGGAATCTTCTATTTACGGATATATTTCATTTTTTGCGTACCTAGTATGTTTTTGTAAGTAGTTTAAATTACAGAAACGGAATGCGTGATTGAAGAGGTCATTTTACACCCTGTAGGGTAGGTATCTAAAACTGCTTTATTCTTCGAGGAATTCAGTCGGAAGTTTATCGACAACGACATCTGCCAGCATTTATACATTTTCCAGATTGGTCTATTCTTTACGTGCATGATTCATATAAATAGTTCCGAAAACCCAGTCATTACTTTCTGAACCCTATGAATCATGAAATCTGCTATAGTTTGGGGCTTTCGCCCTTCACATTCAAAACCCGTAGTTACTCATATATTGCAGGTTTTGATTTGGTACTCCCACGCGTGGCCTTTACCGCTTTAGCGATATTGGTAATAGGTAGGTACTTAAGTGGCTCAGGAACTACAGTCAGACTGAATTTACGACGATTATTAGAAATCACGACGAATTTTAAAGGTAGAAATTGGTCTCTAGGGCCGATCCAATTCAAGTGTCGTTTAAAAGGCACTCTAACATTATGGATATGTACCTAGTTGAGTACCTGATGGTGAACAGATACGAGACACACGGAACCGGTGAATGTGGCGACACTTAAGGGAGGCCTATGTCCAGCAGTAGACGTCTTTCGGTTAAAATTGAATGATGTTGATCAGAGGTTAGTATCGCCATTATAACTGTAATATGTATTTTTGTTTATTTTTTTATAGGCTCGCCCCCAATTATATGGGACTTAAACATAACTGGCAAAATATGTGTGTTCAGTCGAACAAGCTAATAAGTATACAGGCAGAAATATGTGTGTTCAGTCGAACAAGCTAATAAGTATACAGGCAGAAATATGTGTGTTCAGTCGAACAAGCTAATAAGTATACAGGCAGAAATATGTGTGTTCAGTCGAACAAGCTAATAAGTATACAGGCAGAAATATGTGTGTTCAGTCGAACAAGCTAATAAGTATACAGGCAGAAATATGTGTGTTCAGTCGAACAAGCTAATAAGTATACAGGCAGAAATATGTGTGTTCAGTCGAATAAGCTAATAAGTATGCAGGCAGAAATATGTGTGTTCAGTCGAACAAGCTAATAAGTATACAGGCAGAAATATGTGTGTTCAGTCGAACAAGCTAATAAGTATACAGGCAGAAATATGTGTGTTCAGTCGAACAAGCTAATAAGTATACAGGCAGAAATCTTTATAATTCTAGTACTCTGAAAATATTGATTGCACTTTTGTTTTAAAGTTTCTCATGTCAAACGCTGTATCGTTTGATATCAGTCTCTGAATGTATCTGTATAATCTTAAAAGTAATTTATGCAAGTAAGCTGGCTGTATACTTATTAGCTTGTTCCCCTTGACTGTACTATTTAATTAGGTACACCTTTGCCTAACTCTTCAGGGATTACAGGCATGATGTTATGTGTTGTTGCTTTATTTGTCATCCATACTATCCACACTAATATTATAAATGCGAAAGTAACTCTGTCTGTCTGTCTGTTACTCTTTCACGCCTAAATGGCTGAACGGATTTTGGTGAAATTTGGTACAGACATAGTTTGGAACTTGAGAAAGGACAGGATAGTTTTTTTTGTTTTTTTTTTTTTCGCGAAATAAACCTAAAATCTGCCGGAAGTCACTATTCCACGCGAACGAAGTCGCGGGCAAAAGCTAGTTACCTAAATCTAGATATTAGTTTCTACGTAGCAATTACGTTTGGATTACGTAATTAAGGCGCATTTATCGCATTGGGGCTAACCCTGTAGGTACATAGGGTAGATGTAAGTTGGAAATAAATAAAATGTTATGTAGGTACCTACTTACCTAATTTTTGCCGAAAACATTTATGCTATTTGCTATGAGTACCTAATATAACAAAGTAATAAACAACATTCATAGGTGTAGAGTATACCTTACAGACTAACCTAACATAAATATCACAAAATACAATTTGTGTTCGTAAATAGACCCTACATACTTTATACTAGATACTTACCTACTATATACTTAGAATAAGAATACCTGCGTTCCCATCAGTTATTGTATCTAAACGGAAAAACGCAGGTTATTTATCACTGGACATGTCAAGTTATTGAAAAACAAACTAATTTTAGAAACCTATTTTGATTTGAAACCTCAGAACATTGAACTACCTAATTCAATAGACATTATATTAGCACAAAATTGACCCACATCGATGAAAACATTCCGTTAAGCATTCAAATACGAAAATAACAAAAGAGTTATTACAATAATGGACTTTTTCTGTCAATTCATCAACAACACTGAAATGGCATTCTTCGGTTATTTGGTTATCACCGTTGGTCCAGTGGTCACATGCGCGATTGCTGAGCATGATGTCCTACTGGGTTCGATTCCCAATTCGGGAATGTTTATTGGGTTTTTGCTTCAGGAGTTTCTCAATAGCAGCAACGGAAACTGGATGTATGCTTTGTTGATAACAATAAGCTCACAGCTCACCTCCTGTCTATTAGATTGGTACTAGACTAAAAAATAACAGCAGCGGTGGTGCAGTACTGGCGGCCCGACTTACGAACAGTAATAGTGGGAGAGCCGGCTGCAAAAATACCTACCTCATCAGGTACCCCAATAGGCTATCTTTAGATCGTTAACCGACACTTAAACACGTAAAAAAAATCAGGTCTGCCAGTGCCGATCCTGCCGGGTCATGGAAAAAATTCATATTTTTTGTCGTATTTTTTTGGTGAAAATTACGTCACAAGGTACCCGAATTAAAGTGCTGGCAACAGTTAACCATTGATTAATTACCTAAAAAAAGTAGGTCTGCCATTGCGCACTCTGCCGGAAGTACTTGGCAGACCTCTAAAATATGGCCCCTCCAGCACCATGAACCTACCTCATCGAGTACCCTGATGGAACCTACGCCAAATAATAGCCAAGATGCCCTCGATAGAGGATCAAAAGGTCTGCCAGGTCTAATCTTGCCGGAACTTAGTGTTCAAAGCATTTGAAGTTGGTATGGTAAGTAGGCAGCATTATTTCATACAAAGAAGAAGGGGCGAAATGTCCCTTGTAACACTTTCTCCTATATATCAAATGAAAGAGCGTAAAAAATAAATCATTTTATTCCACAACAGTAAATGTGTGAATACTGGGGGAAAAAAGTTATTCACCGATAAAGAGAGAAAATATTTTTTTTATTTTTTTTCATCGGACATACTTGGGTGAGGTATCTATTGATAGGTCTTTTAAAATTACCGTGATGTTTCTAAGATCATTTTTTCTCAAAGTCAATCGTTTGAAAGATAGACAGTTTCAAAGTGCTAAAATGTGTCCCCACCCCCTCTAACTTTTAAACTAAGAGAGTGAAAACTCTAAAAAAAATATATGCTGTAGATCGCAATGAAAAATTACAACCAAGATCAGTTTGAACGAGATAAAATTAGCCGTTTTTGAGATATAGCACATTTAAATAACCGCAAATATAACTTTGTCATTCATACAGTTACTATGAAAAACAAACTTATCACAAAATGTGTATCTTTGTTGCCGCTTTAACAAAAAATAATACAAATTAAAGGTGGCTCCTACGATGGTACGGAACCCTTCATGTGCGAGTCCGACTCACACTTGACCAGTTTTTTTTAAATCCAATTTTTAAACAAAAGGTTTTATCTCCAATTATTCACGTTTACTGTGTGAATAATTGGAGATAAAAATTATTCACATAAAAAGAAATGATTTTTTTATTTTATTTTTAGTAGTGCTAGTGACCCGCCCCGGCTTTGCAAGGGTGCAATGTGCGGAATATAAAACTTCCCCTTGAATCACTTTTGTCTATTTCGGCGAAATGATGGTTCTGGAAATGAAGTTTATGCTCAAAGATGATTCTGACTTACAAAATTATGCGTTTTGAATTTATGGTAAATGAGTGTATGCCAAATGATTTTCTGCGAAATGAAGTTTCTGCCATCCACTGTTATGAAAAACAAAATTCGGGTATAAAAAAATCTGCTAAAAAAGGTAGACCCAAATCCGTTACGATGTTTGTGTGTTTATGAGCAATACACTCAAAAAGTATTCGTACTTTCTACGATGACATCGGCCCAAGCACGAGCAGGGCCAACGAAGTTTTGAAAATGGCGGCGATGTGTTTCTGTGTGATTTCTAATCATCATTATTTCATCAGAGCTGTGGTGGCCCAGTGGCTGCCCCGACTTACGAACAGTAAGTCGTGGGGCTTGAACCCAGGCAGGCACATTACTTTGTGTAATTTATTTCAACACCACTGCTCTCAAAACGGTGAAGGAAAATATCGCGAGGAAACCGGCATATCTTAGAACCAAAAAAATCTAAGATCTGTGACATCTACCATCCCGCACTGGGCACGCGTAGTGGATTATAGCCCATCCCTCTCCGCAGGAGGAGGCCTGAGTCCCTGCAGTGGGAACATAATAGGCTGAGGATGATGATTATTTTAGCCGAAAGACGTCCACTGCTGGACATAGGTCTCCCCCAAGTGTCGCCACATTGACTGGTCCCGTGCATCTCGCATCCAACGGATCCCCGCAACCTTCACCAGGTCATCGGTCCACCTAGTGGGAGGCCTTCCAACGCAACGTCTTCCAGTTCGCGGTCGCCACTCCAGAACTTTCGGCCCCATCCGTCATTCGTTCTGCGAGCAGTGTGTGGTTTTATAAATATCCTCATGCATGGTCTCCCCTTCATCGTCGGCGTGGTCTCCCGAGGTCGGCGCGTAGACCTGTATGACCTTCAGCACACATCTTGAGGATATTCTGAGTATAAGGTACACCACCCTGGTCGACACACTCTCGATCTTCACCACGTTATTCATGAGGGACTTGTGGACGATAATCCCAACACCACCCTGGGACTGCCGGTAACCCTCTCGGAAGTAGAGTCGGATTTCAGGATTATCGTGTCCTCCCCCTCTCTTCGGACCTCAAATAATTCCACAATACTCCATCGCAACCTGCTCAATTCCTCTTCGAGTTCCGTTACTTTTAGGTAGCCGGACCTTTTCCCTTGCCACGCCGCTGCCTCGACCGCTACCGTAGTCGAGGGGTACTAGGGGCCATTTTTGTGCGCTCATTTCCATTTGGGAAGGTTTGCCATAATCGCCACGCTTGGCAGACGGGTTGGCAAGCGCAGTAAGGTCATAACAAAGCACAGTAGAATGCTGCTGCCCATTCTCTGGTACGTCCCTTAGTCGCCTCTTGCGACACTCACGGGTAGATATGGGATGGTGCTATTCTTTACGCCCGACACCATATGGAACGCGTTTCTACGTTTAGATCTTGTTAACTACGCAATGGATTTTAATGCAGTTTTTAGAAATAGACAGAGTAATTCAAGATGAAGGTTTATATTCAGCACATTGCACCCGTGCAAAGGGCGGGGCGGGTCGTCCTCTTTCGGCTGAAATAATGATGATGAAAAATTCGGACGATGTCATCGTAAAAAGTGCGAATACTATTTGAGTCTAAAAAATAAAAAAATCATTTCTTTTTATGTGAATAATTTTTATCTCCAATTATTCACACAGTAAACGTGAATAATTGGAGATAAAACCTTTTGTTTAAAAATTGGATTTAAAAAAAAACTGGTCAAGTGTGAGTCGGACTCGCACATGAAGGGTTCCGTACCATCGTAGGAGCCACCTTTAATTTGTATTATTTTTTGTTAAAGCGGCAACAAAGATACACATTTTGTGATAAGTTTGTTTTTCATAGTAACTGTATGAATGACAAAGTTATATTTGCGGTTATTTAAATGTGCTATATCTCAAAAACGGCTAATTTTATCTCGTTCAAACTGATCTTGGTTGTAATTTTTCATTGCGATCTACAGCATATATTTTTTTTAGAGTTTTCACTCTCTTAGTTTAAAAGTTAGAGGGGGTGGGGACACATTTTAGCACTTTGAAACTGTCTATCTTTCAAACGATTGACTTTGAGAAAAAATGATCTTAGAAATATCACGGTAATTTTAAAAGACCTATCAATAGATACCTCACCCAAGTATGTCCGATGAAAAAAAATAAAAAAAATATTTTCTCTCTTTATCGGTGAATAACTTTTTTCCCCCAGTATTCACACATTTACTGTTGTGGAATAAAATGATTTATTTTTTACGCTCTTTCATTTGATATATAGGAGAAAGTGTTACAAGGGACATTTCGCCCCTTCTTCTTTGTATGAAATAATGCTGCCTACTTACCATACCAACTTCAAATGCTTTGAACACTAAGTTCCGGCAAGATTAGACCTGGCAGACCTTTTGATCCTCTATCGAGGGCATCTTGGCTATTATTTGGCGTAGGTTCCATCAGGGTACTCGATGAGGTAGGTTCATGGTGCTGGAGGGGCCATATTTTAGAGGTCTGCCAAGTACTTCCGGCAGAGTGCGCAATGGCAGACCTACTTTTTTTTAGGTAATTAATCAATGGTTAACTGTTGCCAGCACTTTAATTCGGGTACCTTGTGACGTAATTTTCACCAAAAAAATACGACAAAAAATATGAATTTTTTCCATGACCCGGCAGGATCGGCACTGGCAGACCTGATTTTTTTTACGTGTTTAAGTGTCGGTTAACGATCTAAAGATAGCCTATTGGGGTACCTGATGAGGTAGGTATTTTTGCAGCCGGCTCTCCCTCTATAAGTCGTGGTTCGAACCCAGGCAGGCGCATTACTTTGTGTAATTTATTTCATCATCGCTGCTCTCAAAACAGTGAAGGAAAACATCGTGAGGAAACCAGCATGTCTTACACCCGTATTTATATACAAGTAATTACTATTACTTGAGTAAATGTCATTGTTTAAGATACGATTTTTTCTCTATAGTTTAGTAATTCCTTAATGTTAGAACTATCGATCAAACGTTAGAATTCTTAGTTTTGCTTTCATTGACGGTTCTAACTTCGTTTAAATTCTTGCCCATTGCATAAAAATATTTGCATAAGTAATTACTTAAGCCCAAGTAATTACTTTGACTTGACTATAAATACGGGGGTTAGAACCAACCAAAAATTCGAAAACGTGTGACATCTACCAACCCTCACTGGGCACGCGTAGTGGATTATTATATAGCCCATTCCTCTCCTAGAGAGGAGGTCTAAGTTTGTTTATTTATTTATAACCAACTTATACTAACAGGAACACCACACATATAAGTTATAGGTTGAACAAAAATGACAAAAAATTACACAAACGAAAAAAAAATTATAATAACAAAACTAAGAAAAAAAAAATAAAAAAAAAAACAATATTACAAATTACAATACAAATTAACAAAACATAAAAATTAATTCCAAATTAAGTCCCTGCAGTGGGATCATTTAGACTGATGATGATGAAAAACAACTGGTGTAATGTGTCTTTGCCAGGTAGGCACACCTCTGCTTATCCCTTCGGGGATCACAAGTTCTAATGTTATGTTACGCCCAAACTTGACCGTTGTCTATCCAATTAACCATCGATATTCAAGAGTTCCCGAACAATGGAGTCTTTAAACCATTTAATTTGGTCAACAAACGCTAGAACTAGGTTATGCAAAGAGCATCGTTCGACAGATCGCGTGAATGTGCTGACATGAACACGTACACTTATCTATTGTACGGCTATCACGCTAGTTATTAGCTGGGGTAGGTAGTGGGCGAAATTCTAGGGATATTATGGTGTTTAATTGCGGTTATTATGAAGCCTAGTTAGGAGTGTTAAATGATAGGAGTACCTATGTTTTATTCAGGGAAATTACGATGATAGAAACAATCTACATTGCATACATTTTTGAAATATCGTTGTTTAAATTGCCACAATTTTGGCACGATTATTTAAGATTAGATTATTCTCGCGGAAAACAGAAATCGTTCCAAAACAAATACGAGTATTCATATAAAAACCCAACAGCAACAGTAGGTAATTTCTCGATAAAACAGTAAAAATATTCATTTATAGTTTTGAAGAAATGAGTATAGTAAACGGTTCCTGCACGTATGAATGAACCCCTAGCTTCATCTAAATGCCATTAAAAACAAACTATCATTAGTGTCACTCGCGTATTAATCCTTTGAATGAGCAAAGGAATCGTTGGAGAATGCCCATTTGTTATAATTATGATAACTTGACCGTAATAATTAAAGTAGATTGAAACCGATATTGCGCTTTTTAATTTAATAGGGGGCTTCAAACCAATGCTCTCTTAGTGAAAAGGTCAATATAAGAAAACCTCAAACCCTAACTTCAAAGTCAGTCCGGGCCTTCACTCATTGATTGATTTGAAACCTTCACATTTCAAAATCTAATCTAGATCATTTTAAAATGTGAAGGTATTTTGTTAGTTAGGTTTTAAAATAATCAGTCAGAGGTGAGGGTCTCCTTTAAACCATCTTGAATGAATATTTGACGGCACCCTTGGTTGGCGCAGTGGTTACACTACATATCGCGGGTTCGATCCCCTCATAGAACAAAATAATATTTGTATGACCTACAGGTAATTTCTCTTTTGCTCCGGGCTCTTTATGTATAAGAGTATAAATGATTTTAAACGCATCTACGATACAAGACAAATTCTTATTGTAGGGCAACTATTAAAAATAAATACCGTAACGGAAACAATTCTGTTACCAACCTAAATAATTGAGTTACAAAATAAGTTATCTGCTTCCAAACAAGTGTAACAAGGTGAAATGTTGTAACGTTAACTTATCGCCCGCATGCCTCGGTGTTAATGTGGCCAATTTGAGACCAACGTGACGTAAGGATAGCCCACCCAAGGCCAACGCAAGGGCACTTGCCTAAATATTTTCAATGTTAGACAAACACGTTTATCCACAGGTTTTATCTTTTAACCTTCGTGTTATTAATGTTCAATTTGTTGATTGCAATGGATTATAAAACAAAAATAAAATAACAAGAAAAGAATAGCAGGGTGGCATGAGAATAGCTTAATGAGGAAAATGTAATGAGGAAAGCTTTGAGTACGAATTTTGATAGCTATAAGAGGTGAGGAAGACTAAAAACCAAGGATTGACTGTGAGAAAGATGTCATGTCTAGAAAAGAGGTGTCTGACTGATGAGACGAGGAGCAATAGAGACGTAGCGACAAAGAATTTTAGACACGCTGCGCAAATAAATTGGGATAAGGGCAGCAAGAACTGTTCTGCAAGAATGATGAATGACATAATTTTCTGATCACAGTCAAAGTAAAGAAAATTCCTTTCGTTATCTTTAGGACTGCCACAATACAGGAGTGTCTACGATTGAGACGTTACGCATGATATGTTTTATTATAGATGTGGTGCGCTACGGCCTACGCAAGATGCTACGAGTGAGCCGCTACGCGTGATAACCTACGTGTCGAGATGTGCTACGGGCTACGTAAGATGCTACGAGTGAGCCGCTACGCAAGATATGCTACGCGACGTGGCGCACTACGGGCTACGCAAGATGCTACGAGTGGTGTGCTAGGGGCTACGCAAGATGCTACGATTGAGACTATGCTACGAAAGTTACTATGAGGGACTGCAACTTTAAAGGTACAAGTTGGTAGCCGATTGCACGCAGCAGCAGCGAGAAGCGACGACATGTCGTCGCTTCATGTCGTCACGACACGTCGTTGCGTCATGTCGTTTTACTAAATATCTCCTGTTGTTTCTGTTATCTATCTGCGGTCGGACGACACTACCGTCTGCTGCTCGACGACGCGTTGCTAGCTTCATGTCGCTAACCACGGAGGGAATTTCATAGAAATACGTAGAAACCCTGCAGTAGTGTCGCTGCGACATGTCGTCTGCTGCTGCTGCGTGCAGTCGGCTACCAACTTGTACCTTAATAAATCAGAATTTATTGTTCCCAATTTTCTGAATGTTCTATTAAAATCTATTTTTGTGACACAATGGATAGAGTAGCAGTTTAAAAAAAAACTAGCTTTTATAGTTAGACTAGAACGAATAATGATATGAAAATGAATCCTTGGAGGCATTGAATCGTCTGGCAGATCACATCGGGCTCACGAGGACAGGAATATTTTTATTCCTGTCCTCGTGAGCCCGATGATCGATGATCGATGATCTTCGTACCCTGTTCTTCATTTGAAGAACAGGGTACGAAGATCATCATCCTCCATAGAAAGAGAAGATCCTCCGACCAGACGTATAATATCTTTGTCGCTGACGATTGTGGCTGCGGTCTCATCGAACTGTTTTGTTCTCCTCTTCTACTGTTTTATGTGATGAGCTTGTGATTTATAGGTAATTATAAACAATTATTGGCAACTAGAATTAGCTCGTGACCACGTCCGCAAAAAACATAAAAAAATAGGTAAATATAATTAATTTATAGAAAATTTTGCTTTGGCAGTTCCGAAGATTACCCACTACATACTTTACAAACACATACCTCTTTAGAATATAATATATAGATAGATAAGGATTTGTACATATTGGTATGTATACCTCAATAGAACTGTGAGTACCTAACTATCCTACATAATGACTTTTATTTGTACCTCTACCTACCTACACGAAAACATCAACGTCAATGAAAACTTCCACTCCGTATTCACATCGATCATTACTATTACAAATAACCACAGGAATGAATAATTTGCTGGAAAAATGATTCAGCACATAAAGAACCGATAACATCGACCTTTCTGTACCTACACTGTTTGTCAATTCGATATCCATCGCTGTTTTTGTTTACAACAACTTGATCAAACTCGTTAATAATTCTTCAATGGATGTCGAAGAATGGCCAACATTGGTGATTGTGTTAGAGCTTCATTAAGAACTGGCGGAAAAACACGCAAGCCACCACTTGTTGACAAACTCATTCACAAGGTCACGACATTGAATCTACGGTACACATGACCTTTCCCACACATCTATTATTGATGCTGGAAAGATTATAGAAATTAGTCCGCCAAGGATGAATAAGAGCCTCCATTAGAAAGTTCGACACACTTTAATAAAATATCAAGACGGACACAACAGGACACAACACTACACTTGAGCAATATCTTCGTATACATTCAACTTTAACAAAAATAAACTCTTACTTTTAACATGGTAACTAAACACAAAATTGTCAACGTATGTTCACATTTTCAAGTAAACAATCACACTCTCTTAATCTAAGTTAACGTTAGAACCAACTGTTCTCCTTTTTCATCTTATCTCTGTGACGACCTTTCATTTCTAAGCTCTGGAATATCTCCGACAGCTTGTCCAGGTTCTGCGCCGGACTCTGTGGCAACTCCTGCAGTTTACAGCATATAGTCTTGGCATTTTCTACTCTACAGACCCTGTACGTCTGTCTCTCTCTCAGACACAGCAGCTTCCCTGTCTCAGGCATCGTCGACATCTTCGCTACTTGCAGCGCTGCCTTCTTAAACCTCGTCTTCGGCGAATCCTTGGGCTCGTCTACCTTTTTAATCGTATCCTCTGAACTTGGTGCCGGTTGTATTTGTGTCTTCTTTGTAATGGACATGTCATCCTTACTCACTTTATCATTTTCAGCAGTCACGAATATTGGCTTTATAACATCGTATGTGTTCTCTCTAAGCAACTGCTGTGGTTTCTTCACATCCAGCCTGTCCAGGGAACTCTTCCTCGTGAACCCCTGTATCTGCAGCGGAGTCAGAGGTTTTAGCACATCGCGGATTTTGACGGAGCGCTCCAAAGTACCGGATTCGTTCTTGTTTAGGTCGAACACGATCACTTTAGTATTGGACCTCTCGAGTTTCTGTCCGATGGCCGGGAGCGGATGGAAAGGGGAAAGCGTCGGTTTGATTTGGATATCGTTGTCGATCATTCTCATTTGTGCTGTTTTGTTCTTCCGCGAGTTAAGTTTCCGCGGCGCGTAGATCGTGGTGAGCGCGCGCGTTTTGTGTGGATCGAGAGGCGCGAGTGGACCGGGCAGCATGGGGCGTGCGGAGGCGCGCGAGCCTGGCCGCCGACAGCCGCGCCCGACCTTGGGTGCCGTCGCCCCTCCCTGTACCCACCCCGTCACGCGCGCTGCCCCTCGCATGACCACGTGCGCACTCTAGCACACCACAGCAACAACGCATTGACCACGGCGTCTCAACGAACAACGAACTGAACGCACCATGTAACCGTACTCCTCAACGGTCCGAGACCGCTGCTGTTTCTCAATTTTCGAGAATATTATGAATTTATTGGCATTTCAATAAAAATATTTGTTTCATGGCGATTTCTTTTTCGGAATTAATTGTCAAAGGTAATGTCACGGTGTTTTTAAAGTGGCCTGTATAATAATTTTACGTAAACCCTTCTTCTTGAACCATTGTACTAAAAGTTACGCACAATCGCGAAATTAGATCAGTTAGTAGAAAAGTGATAACGGTAAGAAAGACTAGTAACAATTCGCAAAAGGATTGACCTGATATTCACCGTCAACAAAAGTAAAAACTTCTGTTAACCATTCAAGGGTTTTTACCTACAACCAGACTTTAATTAATTGATAACTGAATTATATTTTCATTCGCAATCAGTTCTTAACGCAGTTCAAGCATTAAATGCGACATTTCCAGACTAGTCTTAATATGCTAATAAAAAATGTTAAGGATCAATCACACATTGTTCGACCCGGGTATTGAACCTTACTTGAAACTCAGCGAACCAGCTTGCATAACCTACTACCGATACTTCTCTAGCGAGCTACTAACGAGGAAGTCCCCAGGACAAAAGTGGCTTGGAAGATAGTCACGGATCTTTAGAAATCTATGCACATGCATAAAGTCACGCCCTTTCCCATGGGGGTAGGAAAGAAACCACAGAACGCCACCCGCTACGATCCTTATACTCATTTTGCCTCATCCACATTCATGCACATGCAGTGCAAATATAATACCGCCATAATAACTTCAGTCCATTTCTCCCTGCTGTTCAAACTTCTTCAGTAGGTAAGCGTGACGAAAAAGGATTATTACGAGCTACATAAGACCTGTCACGCCTTAACGTCGTCACGGTCGTCACGCTAGGCGAACCAGCGGGCTGGCAGGACGGAGGGACGCAGAGTAATGACCATTATTACCAACATACCATCATCGATCCACTGCGATGACCTTCGGACGGACATGTCGGAAAAAAATTATGTTTGTCACCTGGCACACGCGTGTGTACAAACAGCTTTCATTATAATTGATTTGAAATTGATAGGGACAAATCGTTTGGTTTTATTGAAGGTGATAAATAAAATATGGTTGTGGGAGTTGGACATGCAAACGATAGCCAATGATACTGGTAGGAATGACAAATGATAAAATCAGAAAAACTACATCACTACATATCACTATCACTACATTCCTTCACCGTTGTGAGAGCAGTTGTAATGATATAAATTACACAAAGTAATGCGCCTGCTTTGGTTCGAAGTTTCGAATCCACGACTAGTATGTTCTTAAGTCGGGGCCGCCACCACTACCCACCCTATAGGTATTATTGACGAAAGCTTTATCACTGTCCCTTACAATGAAAAAGGTATAATTTTCTGTCATCATTACATACGTGTGGTAAGTTGGTAACTAAAGGTCAACGTATGGAACACAATGTTATTGCCCTTGAAACTTCGTCGATATTTGTCCACTGATGACTACTATTTTTTATCATACTCGTTATATATATTATACCACACGGACATAGTGAGAAGGCTAAAAAGGACGAAACCTTTCGAGCTAATTTAGTGAAGTGTTAGTTTAATGTAGTGAAGTGAGTGCTACCCATAAAGAACACAAGAAAAAAGTGTCTTCCCCTTAATAGAGACAATAAGAAAAGTGTTAATGGACACATTCTTAGTCGTAGTCTCCCTAGCAAATTAAGTCAAAATAGAATTACTCATTAGCTTTAGTATTAAGCTAGATTGTATTTTTTATGATGTAACCGTATTAGGACACATTACCTAAACAAAAAAAAAAACAAAAAAAATACCCGTTTTCATGATTAAAGTTAGAAGTAGTAATGTACGTACTTAGTAGTACATACTTTCATTATTTTATTTACTTAGATGTAAAGATCAGAACCCTGGTCCCAAGTTGGGACTAAAATAACTGGTGGAACTGTGGTAACACATTATATTTCTATGGTGGAACACCTCTGCTTATCCCTTAAAAAGAACCGCTTAAGTTAAAACATGAAGCGAAGCATTAAAGAACAAGCGACTCAAAAAATATAAAGTAGTGTTAGTGTTACTTATGTAATACATTTAAGTACACTGAAATTTACTTCCGACTGCCCCGTTTGTGCAGCGGTCGCAAGCGCGATGAAGTTCTGGATTCAACACCCAGGTCAGACAAACTCCCGTCGGGGCTGCGGATTGTTCCCGTCGGGGCTGTGAGTTGTTCGAAAGAGATACCGCGGCCTCGGACACAAAGGGCTAAGAAGGAGCATACACTCCCTACCGCCCCGCCCATCAGAGCAGGAGGAGTCATTTGATGAGTCACACAAGACAAACTCCAAACCTATGGAGGATTAAACCTTTAAAACCCATGGTACCTATTCTGGCCCACGCATTCGGCCGAGTTTTCCACTACTGTTCCCACTCCGTGTAATCTGGGCCGCGGACCAGAGGCCAGTTTCCCCCTAACCCAAAATCCTACAGATATGCGATCGGAATTTTGATTTATTTATCTGCTAGTATTGGCATCGAATAACTGATTTAGTTCAAAAGGCAGGGGTGTGACCATCGGACTGCCGGTCTCGAGTTTGAACCTAATAAGAAACGTACCCCAGATTTTTTTGGAGTCATGTTTAAAAGTTGCGCCAATTATAGAAAAGTTAAGGTAATCGACTCTCGTGGTATGGGCATGTGATGAGGAGGGATGAATCGCATGTGACTAAAACAGTGATGAATATAAATGTGGATGGATGGAGAGGGAGAGGAAGACCAAGGAAAAGATGGATGGAGTGTGTGAGGAGTGATATGAAGGAAAAAGGAATAAATGATAACGTGACGACTAACAGGGCAGAATGGAAAAAAAAACGTGTTGCGCCGACCCCAAATGACATGGGATAAGGGCAAGAACATGGTGATGACACAGTATGATGATGAGCGTATTGTAAAATTATCACTAGGTAGTATCGGTGGAGGAAAAAATTATGACGTAACCAGCATCCCTGAAAGATATAAATAAAATTATTGACGGTGTGTCAAGCCAAGTCAGAACCCATGGGCGGTATAAAAGCTCAGACACCCGGTTAGGGCAAGATATAAAAAATAAAAAATTATTTAAAACATAATTATATACCTACTACTAGTAGCTTTTCAAATCCAATTTATTAAGAAAAGAGGAGCAGCTGGCTAACAAGAACGAATTGATAAACATTTGTAGAAGCATTGAATTTTTTTCTACATATGTACTCTTCGATCAATAATAGTACTAGATTAAGCATCAGGAACAAAACTAAGTCGCTCAAGTGGCCACGTTTGCACACACGGAAACATCTACATAGCATCTTCGAAAAAAGTTCAATATTATTAACAACTTCAGATGATTATAAACCTTAACACTTAACATAACGTTTAATTATCATTGTAAAGTATATTTATTTAAGCCCTTTCATCGGAGAAAGATTATAAGCAAAACATTTTAAATGTCGCTCCAAAGTAAAAAGTCATCAGTACAAAAATATTCATTCTAAAATGAAACTTAAACTCTAAGCAATACGGTTAAAAGCATTTTGTGTACAATGTCGTGCTTATTCTATTGCGGAACTAGCGTTCCCAGTTCAAGAACATGATACAATAGTTGGTGCGTTGTAGCAAACATTGGCCAAACAATTATAATATTCGCTGATTTAATTATTTACAGTTTAATTATGTTTAAATACTTATTATGAAAAAGCACATAATGATATTAAATTACCGAAAAAAAGATATTCCTTCCAAAACCTTGGTGTTACGGTGGTTATTTACGCAGTTTTTGAACGCATACTGCGGTATTTTGACGTCTTAATGTTGGCTATAATTGGACCATACTGATTTGAAATAAAACCACAAATACGTTTGTGGTCTTATATTTCGGGCCGTTTTTGAAGCGCTTATCGGGAATCTAGTACATTATTGATCGAAGTATGTACTTAAAAAAATAGAAGACATCAACTTGTATTATAAAAGATTGTAGTTAAATCCACATTGGCGTCATTAGTTAACTTTAAAACCCAAGCAATAAGCTTGAAACTCGTGTGGAAACCGTATATAATCGGTGGAAAACTATCCTACTGGTAAAGTGAATGATTGGTCACAAATTGCAGATAATGCGCGGTTTCTTCGATAAAAATTATGCTGAATTATGAATGAGTGGCTAGTCAATAGTCATTGCCAAGCAAGCCAAGGACAAAAAGTCATATGGATGCAATGAAAGTAATTGCACGAGGCAAAAGGAGTATGTAAGGATCGTAGCAAGTGGCGTTCTGTGGTTTCTGCCTACCCCCATGGGAAAAGGGCGTGAGTTTATGTATGAAAGTAGTAGGCTACCTTGTTATATTTCATCACCTGTTGGGGCCGGCTTTCAGTCTAACCGGATATATATATACCGGATATGTATATAGGTACCAGACAGAGGTACCTATAAGAATTAATTGTGGGATATTTTATCGACATAAGTGCGGTCAAAACCTTGTCCCATAATAAAATATGCTTCTATCACCAAGGATATCTTTGTATATGTTATGTAATAGTTATTAGAAAGCTCAATGGAATCGACCATAGATAGTAGATACGTTCAATTTGGGTCAAGTTTGGGTAACATGTCGAGGACGGGTTACGTTCCAAATCAAAAATGTATCGGATCCTTTACACATGGTTCTATAATCTATAACGATCTATAATAGTCTATCAGCTGTTACCCACGGCTGTACATGTAGTTCGAAAATTTCCTAATATCCTATACAAATATTTACTATGCACATACCATTCAACCAAGAAACCTAACCCTTAACTTTCAAGATTCCCTTATTATTGTTTTCTTAACTCCTAACCGTTCGACTTTTAACATCTGATGATGGAAGTGGATGAATAATTTCATGTACCTATAGATGCGTTGATGCGCATCTACATGAGATTATGAAGACGGAAATACTTGAACAGCTTTAGAAAATGTATGGAAAACGTAATAGTGCCTAGAGGGTTGCCCTCGATTTCACTAGGATCCAATCATCAGATCCTGACTTGGTGACAATGGGACCACCTTGGAGTAAACACTTTCGAATACATTCACATTTGTAATACTAATATGGATAGTAGGCAGTCTATAGAATTTATATGTTTACAAATTATTACTTTAGCCATGTGTCTATTTTGGTGAGTGCAGGGCAGTGGTCCAACTGCTCTGTCCTATTAGTTGGACCATGGGTCTTTACTAGGGGCAGTTGTCCAACTTTAAAAATAGTTGGACCACAGCACCTTTTGAGAGTCCCGTGGTCCAATTCATTTAAAAATAAGTTACCTACCCTAAAAGGACTGAATTTGATAGTTAATTAATTTAATCCCAATCGATCAAACTACCAGGAGAACAGAAACATTAGGAGGTATTGGAAATTGGAATCTTAAAATCAAATCTATATGCCATTCTAATACCAAGGATTTTTTTTTTGTTGGAGATGAGAAACAAGGGCAGTAAAGTCTCACGAAGTACCAGGAGCCCAGAAATAATAGGAGGTAAGTACAGGGTGCATTAGACAACCTGACTTAACATTTTTTTTTTTAAATTAAGTTCTTCGTCACGTATATAAATTCTTTAGCAGTAAAATCTCACAAAGTAGCAGGTGCCCAGAAATATATAAGAGGTATAGAACCATTAGAGAACCTGATTTAACAATTATTTTTTTTTATTATTAAAGTTTTCGTCATCCGTATAACTTTTATATCAGTGAAGTTCTCTAATGGTTCTGGTTCAGCCCAGAAATATATAGGAGGTACTCCTATAATTATATTGCACACAAGATGCAGTTGAGGTTTTTAGTGTTGGTAAGTTATTTTTAAATGAATTGGACCACGGAACTCTCAAAAGGTGCTGTAGTCCAACTATTTTTAAAGTTGGACAACTGCCCCTAGTAAAGACCCATGGTCCAACTAGTTGGACAGAGCAGTTGGACCACTGCCCCGCACTCATTTTGGTAGGTATGGGGTGAAAACACGGTGGAAATGACATGTTTTTAAATAATGGTCATTGTAGTAAATAACCTATCTGATCGATAAAACTACGCATTTGCTGAACAAGTTACGAAGTAACGTCTATCTTAGAACATTCGGAATCAGGAAATTTATTATGTGATTACCTATAAAGTTAAGTCATCATCATCTGCCTAGCCTTTTCCCAACTATGTTGGGGTCGGCTTCCAGTCTAACCGGATGCAGCTGAATACCAGTATTTTACATGGAGCGGCTGCCTAGCGGCTTAACTTAAAGATCGACCCGAGTGGCAGTTATTATTGAGCCATGAGCTCGAGCTCCTCAGTTGAGTATAAGGTTCAAAACCAGGCTTCTGGCCACCTTAGGCGCGGATCTGTGGATGGTGAGTAATGGGCTAGCTAACCGTCCTTCCGTCTTATGACGACAGGCCGTGTTGACAGAGACGCGCCTCAAAGAGATGCCAGCACCACTGAAAGGCGTCAGACTTTCAGGTCACTGATGATGATGATGATGATGACTGAGCCAAGAATATGGCAACCGGGACCAACGGTTTATCGTGCCATCCGAGGCAAGGAGTAAATTCGGTATGTAATGGGTGGTCTGGGTCAAACTTAGGCAAGAAAAGATCGACCCGAGTGGCAGTTATTATTAATCCACGAGCTCTTCAACTAACACTAGAACCGTACTTAGTCAATTAATCTTGAACTTGATAAAAACGACAAAGTACTCAAATATGAAAAGGAAATATATTGGTCAATATCACTTGACCTTGAAACGTTAAACTATGACATTGACCTTGACTTTTTATCATGAATGGGTGACCTTCTAACCTTCGCGTGTAGACTGGAGACGAGTCTGAGTAATTCCTTTACGTTTAGCGATCTCAAACCGAGATATCTAAGAATTTGCATGCGAATACAATAAGTAAGTGATGCGTAACACCTTTTTGGGGTTATCTGGAAATCAGCTACGCACTTCTAACTTGAAGCAACCCAGTTTGACGAGACCAGTCGCTGTAATAGTAGGTACATGTTATCCAAGGGGTGAAAGTTACTTATTTAGTCCTGAGACGGGGTTTGGTGACTGCCAGATAACTAGATATGGCAACCGGGACCAACAGCTTAACGGGCGTTGGAAACTCAGTACGTGTAATGGGTTGTCACACTTGTCACCCATCCACAAACCAACCTAGGCAAGCGCGGCTTAACCTAAAGATCAACCCAAGTTGCAGTTATTATTAAGCCACGAGCTCCACGAGCTTAGTGACCTATCCAGAGTGACACTGAGATATTTTGAGAAGTCGCTGTGCTTGATGGACATTATTGGACACCCCACCGTAAACGATGATAAGTTAGCAACTCACCTCTTTATTACGAAAATACACTGCGTTTTGCTCGGATTCGACTTGAATGAACTATTTTCACTATGCTTATGGACAGGGATGGGGATACCCCGTCAAGGCTGCGTGTTGTTCGAAAGAGATACCGCGGCCTCGACACAAAGGGCTAAGAAGGAACATGGGTGGTCTTTAGTCAGTAGAAGTCTGACACTCCTTACCGCTCTGCCCAGAGCGGGAAGAGTCATTTGATGATTTCACACCCTGAAAAAAAAGCCCCTGTTCCCTCTTAATGCTCTAATTAACCTGTAAGAAACGATAGCGTAAGTAATTGAAAGAAAATACCAGTTACAATAATATTTCTTTGACAAGTCACTTATTCTGTGCAGTACCTATCCAAATATTATCGATAGCAGTTGGGATTGGGAACAATGGTATTTATTATTTAAATGACTTTGATAACTTTTGTGTTTCTGAAATGTTACGTTTTACTTACTAATTATGTTTTTAACATATTAGACATTTTTTTGTTTTAATAGTCAGTTGAATTTTCTTTTAAGTGAACTGTGCACTTTGTGCGTGATTTATTCTTGTAAGTCTTGTATTAGACCAGTGCCGAAGCCTTCAAAAATGGTAAAAAATGAAAAAAAATTACAGTAGGATGAAACCCAATGGAAAAAGTAGAGAATATAACAAAAATTAATAGAGAATATAAAAAAGTCTTAAAATCAAAGTTGTAGATCTTTTTATTCTCTACAACTTTGCCATTGCATTTTTTTCCATAGGACTTGTAGTTTTGCCGGAAATCGAGAAAAACCGCATCAAATTAACCCCTAGTAAATGCAAAACAAATTCCAATTATTCCAATTCCAATCCAAAAACGAGGAGGTTCGCTGTCCGTGTGTATGTTTTTTTTTATTTATGTTCACCGATATCTCCGTCAATTTGTGGACCGATTTTCAAAATTCTTTTTGTATTCTAAAACATATACTCCCGAGGTGGTCCCATTGGGATGGGATACCAGGGAAATCAAGGGCAACCCTCAAATTTTATAGGCACCTGTTACAATCTCCAATTAATTATTTTCTAAAGCTCTTCAAGTATTTGCGTCTGATAATCAAAATCTCATGTGGCCCGCAGCCTTACCCTTAGCAACATTTACTTACGCTAGCAAGGATTCGATGGTTCGATGGTTCGATGGTTTGTAACAAAATCAATGTTAAACAAAGTAGATACTAATGAGAAGGGTGGTTTCCGTTGACGTTATGTTTCCCGCCTCAAAGGTTCAAACTCAGGGCTTATGACCCGCCTTAGTTCAAGTTTTATCATTAATGTTGTTCCGATAGATATTCATTCTATTGATTTATACTATTGTTCTATTCTAATATTACGTCTTAGGTCTTGGATATCAAGTCATGAGCTAAATACTTACAAAATTAAGAATAATTTTTTAGATCTTTACTTTATACAGGTGCGTTTATCAGCAATCGGCGTGCGTGTGTCTTTATGACCAGATGCATAAACGTGGAAGAGTATGTAAGGGTCGAGGCTGCGGGTTGTTCCAGTCGGGGCTGAGGGTTGTTCGAAAGAGATACCGTGGCCTCGAAACAAAGGGCTAAGAAGGAACATGGATGGTTTTTAGTCAGAAGTCTAAAACTCCCTAGTCTCCCTACTGCTCTGCCCAGAGCGGGAGGCGTCATTTGATGAATTCACACTCCACCAAAAAAAAAAAGTATCTATGGTTTCTAGTTATGGTTCTCTGGTTTCTGCCTACCCCCGTGGGAAAAAGGCGTGATTTTGTGTGAGTAACTTTAACACAAAGTAATGCTCCTGCCTGGGTTCGAACCAAAGACTAGTTCGAACCTACAACTTAATGTTCATAAGTCGGGGCTGCCACCACTGGGCCACCGTTGTTGTGGCAATGTGTGATGATAGCCAAATACAATGAAAATACTCATTCGTAACATACAGCGACACAGCTCAGTAAATATTGCAACAATATCGAGTTTCGTCGATGAAAGTATTTATCATCATTACTTGTATATGTTCTGATAACGCATCGCGCAATACTAATTACTTTTCAGTTCAACTAATGCAATTAAACGTATTTTTTCAACAACTGATACAATTATCGTGTGATGACAGGTACCTAAAGGGAAATTACTAATTGCTGTGGAACTGTAGTTTGGTGCACCAAATTCAGTGATATATCGAATTCCAATAAGAACAGTCGCGTCGCGTCGCGTCGGTATAGCGCTGACGCAGCAGCCTACCGTTCGTTACCTCTCGCCGTGCGCGGTCGCCGCGATGACCCAGTTACCGAATTTATTGCACAACTATTTGTATAAACAAAGTGTTAAGGTGAAGTTATTATTCTAATAATCATGGCTTCGTCATGCTCAATTAAAATTAAAACTGAAACGGAACAACTGTTGTATAAACATTATACCGAAGAAAAATTGGAACGCCAAAAGTTACAATGTTTGGTAAATGACCTCAAAAGTCAATTAGAACAACTTCAGCAGCAGCTGAAAAACATCCAAGAGCAAAAAACTGCAGACCTAGACAAGGAAAATGTCACTACCGAGAAGCCCATGCCAATCGAGTACGAGACAGACGAAGAGGAACTAGCAAAGGAAACAGAGTGGGTACGACAGAAGAGCAGAAAAAAAAGGAAATTGAACTCATCACCACTGTCCTCACCACCTCAACAAGGAACCGATTCCAGCCAAAAACCTAAAGAAAATGTTAAAACAAAGAAACAGCCCACACCACCACCGATAGTTGTGGAAAATGTTAAAAACTACCAAGAGTTCTATGATCTTCTTTCAGCTAATCTAACGAAAGACTCGTTCATTACAAAAATGATGAATGGAGAAAAAGTTAAAATTAACTCCCATAATGATGACTCATACAGATCCATCACCAAGTTATTGTTACAGAATAACTGCTTGTGGTACTCGTATGAGAATAAACAAGACAGACCGATTAGAGTGATGGCAAAAAACCTTCATTCTTCCTGCCTGCCAAATAGAATAGTTGAAGACCTGACAACTCAAGGATATAAAATAGAAGATGCGGTCAACAAACTGAGTTGGAAGAGCAAAGAGCCCCTCAGTATGTTTATGCTCTCATTCCAAAAAGACGAAGACATTAAGAAAATCTACGGAATCAAATCCATACTGGGCTGTAAAGTGGATATACAGCCGTTAAAAACATCGAAGTTAATTCCACAATGCAAAAGGTGTCAAGCATATGGCCACACTCAGAAATACTGTTCCAAAGAACCCCGGTGTGTGAAGTGTACAGGCAAGCACCTAACCAGAGACTGCAATAAACCAGCAGAAGCAAAGCCAAAGTGTGTTCACTGTGGTGAGCCCCACCCGGCTAACTATAGGGGATGCATAGTAGCTAAAGAGCTACAAAATATTAAAGATAAAAATACCAGAAAGAATGTGCCGATACCAAACTCTCAAGGTCCAAGTACAAACAGAGACAAAATACCTAGTGTCACCAACCTTGCTACTAAAAGTGTTTCGTATGCACAAATGACAAAAGGAGTCCAATCGTTGCCACAGTCACATATGAAACCAATGAGCCCTAACATGGATGAAAAGATTAACACAATCATAAATCTTTTAACTGCGTTCGACGAAAGGCTGAAAAAACTTGAAAGTAGCACTAAAGCAGCTACCAAACAAAAAAGCAATATCCATGGCTAATTTATTAAAAATTATGGCATGGAATGCGAATGGACTGCTGAAACATCAGAATGAACTTACGGCATTCCTAAATATGGAAAGTATTGATGTGTGCCTTATATCAGAGTCACATTTCACTAAGGAATCTCATATTCAAATCAAAGGATATAACGTATACCATGCATTGCATCCCAATAACACACCAAGAGGTGGTAGTGCTGTCATTATAAAAGAGAATATTTTTCACTATGAAGAACTCAAATATGAAAAAGAAGAAATACAAGCAGTGGCTGTCTGTGTCAAAACGAAATACTGTCTTGTCACTATTTCAGCCATATACTGTCCACCTAGGTATTCACTAAAAGCAGATCAGTACAATAATTTTCTAAACCTTCTTGGAAACAGATTCATATTAGGTGGCGACTTTAATGCTAAAAATACATTTTGGGGATCTAGACTGACAACAACCAAAGGAAGAGAGCTACTGTGCGCAATTGAAGAAACACTATGCAAAACATTGTCAACAGGTAAGCCCACTTATTGGCCTACTGACACAAACAAGATTCCCGATCTCATAGACTTTTTTATATATAAAAATGTATCACCTAACCTTCTCCGCATTCAAGAAGGTTATGATATGAGCTCAGACCACTCACCTTTATTACTTACTCTAAGTGAGACTTTCTTGCTGAAAGAAACCTACCCGACATTGGTAAATAAGTACACTGATTGGGCAAGCTTTAAAATAGACTTGGACTCTGTAATAGATTTAAAAGTTCCACTAAAGAAACCAGAAGATCTGGATCGGGATATCAGTCATTTTATTACACAAATACAACAATGCGCCTGGAAAAACACGCCTACATTTAAGATCAAAAACAGACTTACATACTATCCAGCAGAAATCACAAAACTCATAAATGAAAAGAGGCGACAGAGACGAATATGGCAACAAACAAGATTTCCACAAGATAAAAGGATTCTGAACAACCTTACAAAACAGCTAAGTAGTGCAATTCAGAAATTCAAAAATGAATCAATGAGCAGTTATCTAAAACAATTATCTAGCTCTCGCACGACAGATTACTCTCTGTGGAAATCTACAAAAAATTTAAAAAAGCCAATTATGCATATTCCCCCTATCAAAGATACTAACGGGCGGTGGGCAATAAGCAACGAGCAAAAAGCTATTAGGTTTGCACAACATCTGGAACTAATTTTTACGCCAAATAAAGAACACCAAGACAGCGCTTTGTTAGATGAAACATCAAACAATGATGAGCAAGAAATAAAATTGGTAACACCTAGAGAAGTATACAACGAAATCAAGCGTCTTGGACTAAAGAAATCACCTGGCTACGATCTTATTACCGGAGAAGTTCTTAAGAACCTCCCACGTAAAGCCATCGTAAAACTTACGACTCTTATCAATGCAACGTTCAGGCATAAGTCTGTACCTGACCTGTGGAAAGTTGCCGAAGTTATAATGATACCAAAGCCTGGTAAACCACCTCACGAAACGACATCATATAGGCCGATTTCGCTGCTACCGATCATGTCAAAATTATTTGAAAAACTTCTCTTGAAGCGGCTAAAACCCATCATAGAAGAAAGAAACTTGATCCCTGACTACCAATTTGGATTTAGGGAAAAACATTCGACAATAGACCAAGTACACAGGATTACCAACATTATAGAAAAAGCTTTAGAGGAAAACAAAGTTTGCTCAACGGTCTTCCTCGATGTAGCGCAAGCATTTGATAAGGTATGGCACAAAGGCCTCATTAACAAACTAAGAAATATGCTCCCTAAACAGTTTGCTGACATCTTAGAGTCTTACCTATCACAGCGTATGTTTAGAGTAAGACAAGATGATGCACATTCGGAACTAAAACCGATAAAAGCTGGAGTACCGCAAGGAAGTGTCCTAGGTCCCGTCTTGTACTTATTGTACACTTGCGATATTCCTGAATTAGAGAACAATACCATTGCCACATTTGCAGACGACACAGCTATAATGGCCACAGGCGTCACTCAAGAAGAAGCAGTGAAAAAAGTTCAAACAGCCGTCAATATCATCTTTGACTGGACAAAAAAATGGCGTGTGAAACTTAATGAAACAAAATCTGTTCACATAGACTTCACAAACAAAATGCAAAATTATCATCCGATAAACATAAACGGTCATGTCATACCATACGAAAATACAGCCAAATACTTAGGCATGACATTAGACGCAAAGCTTCGCTGGAAAGCTCATGTTAAAAAGAAACGCGACGAGCTAGAGCTTCGCTACAAGTCGATGTACTGGCTGATAGGAAAACATTCTTCGCTGTCAGTATACAACAAAGTACTGTTGTACAAACAAGTCCTCATGCCTGTATGGACTTATGGTATTCAGCTTTGGGGCTGTACCAAACAAAGTAACATCAAAATTATGCAGCGTTTTCAAAACAAAGTACTCAGAGGTATCGTTAATGCGCCCTGGTACATTCGAAATGACGACCTTCATCGGGACCTCAAAGTAAACCTCGTCATAGACATAATTAAAAAGAACGCCGAAGCTCATGAACGAAGGCTTCACCATCATGTGAACATCGAGGCTATCCAGCTCCTCGACAACACGGACATAGTGAGAAGGCTAAAAAGGACAAAACCTTTCGAGCTAATTTAGTGAAGTGTTAGTTTAATGTAGTGAAGTGAGTGCTACCCATAAAGAACACAAGAAAAAAGTGTCTTCCCCTTAATAGAGACAATAAGAAAAGTGTTAATGGACACATTCTTAGTCATAGTCTCCCTAGCAAATTAAGTCAAAATAGAATTACTCATTAGCTTTAGTATTAAGCTAGATTGTATTTTTAATGATGTAACCGTATTAGGACACATTATACAAAAAAAAAAAAAAAAAAAAAAAAAAAAAAAAAAAAACAACTGATACAATTATCGTGTGATGACAGGTACCTAAAGGGAAATTACTAATTGCTGTGGAACTGTAGTTTGGTGCACCAAATTAAGAACCTGTAAGAAATCAAAAGTCACAAGTGCACAAGCAACAATTAAATTTAAAAATTTTAGTTATCTAGCTAGACTAGATCTGCAGAAGGGCTATCGCGTCGGGTAAAATAATTCTTGTCTGATATTCTTCGTAGTCGCATGCCACCTTGCTAATGGCAATTAGCAGCTGACTTCTGTATCAATGAGAACGCCACGAAGGAGCATCGGTTATCAGTGGCATGCGACTACGAAGAATATCAGACAATAATTATTTTCTTGTTTTCTACTTAAGACCGCGATTTTGTTAGTAGTCGGGTTTTAGATTTTTGATCTTAATTTTTTTTAGAGTCAGTGGCTAGCATAAGTATCCATAGATTAACTGTAAATTGGTTATGGTTTGGTACATTTTTTTCTTAAAAACTCACCATTTGACAGTTATTTGATAGACACTAGGTATATGACTGCCACAGTCATTATAAGATACGCAATAGCCCTGCTGGGCTATTGCGTATTATAATATAGTGTCGATCAAATAACTGTCAAAATGGTTATGGTTTGGTAATTTTTTTTTTCAAACTAACCATTTAGCAGTTATTGATGGACACTATAAGCTAGCCACTGACATTAAAAGACCCATACGCAATAGCCCTGCAGGTAGTGTTGATAAATTGATTTAACAAGGAAACCAAGTACCTAATAGTACCTTATGAAAATAAAGCCAACAAGAACAAATTTAATTTTCCGCATTATTTTTATGGCAGGTACCTAACGAGGTAGGATCGCAATTACAATTTAAATATTTGCTCAAATAAAAAATACTACGAGACGAAATGACGACTTTTATCTTTAAATACGACCAATGACTTAAATAAATGAATCTGGAGTTACATATTACACAATAATAAATTGTCATTCATTGTTATCAAGTATCGTACCTAGTCAGAGGCGATAACTGTTATCAATTATCACACAACTGTAAGTTGTGAACTACTAGAATACTACGAAGCTATTGAAGAGTATAACAACATTAATTTAGACTGAGATTAGTCCCACTGTTAGGCAAATTGTAACCCCGTCGGGCTGCGGGTTGTTCGAAAGAGATACCGCGGCCTCGACACAAAGGGCTAAGAAGGAACATGGGTGGTTTTATTCAGTAGAAGTCTGATATTCCCTACCGCTCTGCCCAGAGCGGGAGGAGTCACTTGATGTTTTCCAACTTCCAAAAAAAGGCACATTGTAAAGAAGAAACGAGTAGGAGTCGGTATCATAACACCATCATAACACCAACAATTTTTGGAGTTTATTAAATGCATCCTACTCACCATAAGACGCGCCGCCGCCGCCGCCGCGCCGTAACATTTGGTAAAGGTAAAAAAAAAAAAAAGTTGTTGTGGCACTCGGAGACTGCCGCGGTAAAGCGCGGCATAGCATTTTTTATCAACTGCAATTATAATTATTTATTTATTTTATTTATGCCGTATTTTTTTCCTTTGTTTTTTTTTGTCTTTGATATTAATTCAAGTAACACTTTTTGAGCGTGGTGACCGATAAGAAAACATTTTTTTTTTCTTTTATTAAATAAATGAGAAGTTCAAAATATTTTTATTTTCTTACAATACATGTAGGTTCTTCAGGAATATACACCAAAATAATTATTCATTCAAAAAATTTGAACAAAAATAACGATATTAAGAGTTTGATCTTCAAATTTCGCGCGATGTACATTATATAAATCAAAACTAACCTTCGTAGACTAAGCTAGTAAGAAACTCTATGACAGAAAATTTAAAAGAAAAAGTATTGACAGCCTGACGTAAGTGTCATAAATTGAAAAATATGAAAATTATTTATTTTATTTTAGATATTTTATAAGAAAACGAATCGTTTTAGACCGATTCGCAGAATAGTACCGCCCTTAGGACGACCCACTGACCTAGTAATGCAAAAACCAATAAAACTTATGATATGCGTACTAATAATAAAATGAATGTTTAAAGAGTACTCACTAATTTTCTTTCACTATTTTTTCGTGACTTTCTTCATTAATAAATGCACTTTGTTTATTCATATTTAAAACACTTTGTACACAAATTATACGAGTAAGAATATTTTAGAAGGAGAAAGCAGAGAGACAAACAATTATTTAATTTGACAACCTTGTTATTTTCCGTAACCATAGCAAACTGCTTTAAAATTTGCGTTACGAAATCTCTGGATTCGCTCTCCACGCTCAACTCAAGGCCCGCGATAGAAGCTATGCAATAGCCATTGAGGTCTAACGTACTACATTATACCTCAATGGCAATAGCTTAAAAAGTGGTCATTCTATTTCTAGCTAATATCTATGTTTCTGTGGGATGGATGTTTTAGGTCCGATAACAGAAAATGTTGCATTTGAACCCATCTTTCAAATGAGCTTAGATGTCGCAAATCTGGGGGCATGACTTGATTTTTTTTACCAATTTTTGGGCCACTTTGTTCATTCTCCTTTTGAGAATAAAAAAAAAGTAAAAAACTAAAACCCGACTACGACAAAAAAAACGACGCTGAAAAAGTATGAAACAAGATTTTCAGGATAGAACAAAAAGAAAAGCCGTAGTCACACGGTATTAAAGTGTTTAGGTTGGTACCTATAACGTGTGACTACGGCTTTTCTAACATTACTCAAATAACATGATCCAAAGCGTACAGTTCGCTTTGGATCATGTTATTTGAGTAATGTTTTTATCTTGCCCTTTTATGGTTTTCTGTGGGCCAGGGTTTCACAACATGCCCTATAATGCAGCTCTTCACTTTTAAGAGCACGACGGGCATTGTCAACACTTGAGTCATATAAAGCAGCATAGTCGGTCATCGGCAGGAATCCATTTTCTTCATACTCTCATAACACGATTTGACGCTGTAATGTGTTTATGAGCCGTGGTCTACTAGTTCTTTGATGGTGTTGCAAAGAACCCTCGTCTTAAAATCGTCGTACCAATAGAACAACTGTTTTTCTCTGCAACAATATAACAGAAATATATAATACGCAATAATGATTATTTATTAAGTAGTAGGTATAGTCGTAACTAAAACATTTTTTTTTTCTTATAAAATTTTTAAAATCAAAACTACTTACGTTAATAATATAAGTCGACAAGTTTCGAGTGTCGATAAGTTTTTGCCTTGATTTTGCAAATCAGTTATTTGAGCTCTTGTAACGAAAACAATATAACAACGCGTACTAATTTTGATGAAATAAGTTAATTCACCTAAATTTAAATAAAACTGAGCTAAAAATGAGGTAATCGAAACAAACTTATCGAACAATCAATTGAGCTTAGTCATAACTCATAAATCTTCAATCTAATTATTTCTACTACCTACTAATTTATTTATGAATTCATATTCAACCTACCCTCAAGTTTGAAAACTAAAACATAGATAATTAAAATCAGATAGTTTTAGAATGATAATAATATTCAATTTAAACAAACATAGTAGGTAGTTAGGAATAAATTTATATAATAGAAATAATTCATTATAAATTATTTGAATGTTTAAACAGAAAACAGAAACTACATAAACATTTTATACAACGTGAGCGCCCTCTAGTTAGTGTAGCATCAACAATATAATCAATGTTGCTAATCGAGTACTTATTTACGCCAGGTGGCGTCATTTCTTGCTTCACACGGTATTTTTTCTGAACTCCCCATGCATTATTGCAGGCGATGGTACATAGCCAGTCAAAATCATAACCCTCCTTTGGCTTTGCCGTAGTCGGGTAAAAAACGTAACGTTTTACAGGACCCCTCCCTACCTCCCCCCTCCTCCCAAACTTCGTTACGTAATACTTGAACGCTTCCTGCCTGATAGGTTGAACGAGATACATTCCTATAAAGGAGAAAAAAAAAAAGTAGTAAAAAAACTAAAAAACCCGACTGAAAAAACTGAAAAGCAAAAAACAAGCACATTTTAAATTAAACAAAACTTGGAAGCAGGCGGGGTTCTATTTTATTTTAGTTATATTTTTTATTTCATAATTTAATATTCAAATGAACCCCGCCTGCTTCCAAGTTTTGTTTAATTTAAAATGTGCTTGTTTTTTGCTTTTCAGTTTTTTCAGTCGGGTTTTTTAGTTTTTTTACTACTTTTTTTATTTCCAACTTTTTAGTTCTTTTGTGTTTGTTCTTTCGTTGGTCGCGTAAACTTCTTCGCAGATGATTTAACTTTAGTGCTGGTTTATAGTATTTGTCACTTTGAATTTCTTTTAAACATATAAGTATTGTATATTTTTGTAATCTCCTTTCAAAACCCTTTATTTTGATACCCTACTCGATGGTATTGGAAAAAAAAAATTTTTGAACTCCGCGATTTGGCCCCAAAAATCCGCATTTTTTCTTTCTTTTTCAATTTTAATGTAACCTATAACACTCGCGCCATCAAGACGAATCTAACGACGTATATTTCATTCAAATCCCTTCATTCGTTTAGGAGTTATGAGGGAACAAAGAAACGGACATACATACATACACGTCAAACACATAACCCTCCTTTTGGGCTTCGCCGCAGTCGGGTAAATAGATGTAATACCTAAATATGCGTCAACTTTTAGTAAGGGACTAACTGTGAAAAGATGATAAAGAAATAGTTCATTGGCCCTAAAATCCTTAATTACGCTCTTAATGAATGTGCCTCGTCTAAATTAACTAAATTATACTCAACTGCTACTTAACGGTCGTTTTGCACGAGCAGGAAAATCATTCAATTTATTAAAACTGCATCATTGAGAACAGTACCCATTGCCATTAGAACCATTTCCCACAAAACAAGGAAAAACATACATTTTCCGTTTCTTACCAACGCAACGACCTTTAGTAAGACGATTGACCTACTAACCCATTTTATCACGAATCTATTGACCTAGAAGTACATTGACCTGATTTCCTTGAATCAACTGAGGTCGGGATGGATTAAACTTGATTATACATCATAAGATCACGCCTGTAATCCCCGAAGGGTTAGACTGAGGGTGTAACCTAGAAATATAGGTGTACCCATTAGTACATCCACTTTTGGCTAATTATTATGTTTAAGTGTTAGAGGGCGAGCTTATTATTTGTCATCAACCGAGCACGAAATTTCTGATGGAAAATTGTGCAGATCATATAATTACGCTTGTGAATGGAAAGTTGATTGGTAATCGATTGTCGTGGTATGGACATGTGATGCGAAGGAATGAAGGAAATGTTGTGAGGAAAATGTTGAGTATGAATGTAGATGGCTATAAAAGGAGAGGAAGGCCAAAGAAACGATGGATGGACTGTGTGAAGGATGATATGGCTAGAAAGGAGGTGACTGCTGAGATGACGAGAAATAGGGAAGTATGGAAGAAGAAGACATGTTGCGCCGACCCCAAATGAATTGGGATAAGGGCAGGAGAATGATGATGATGATATAATTACGCTTGTCATTATATGATATAATGACCATCGGCTAATTAGGAGGATGTAGGGATCATGCTTGTGGCGTCTGCCTGTCTGTCTGATAGTTGCTGCCAACCGGTCCGCCAGGGAAAAAGAAGTAAGTTTATGTGTCTATTGATTGAGTAACGTTGAGGCCTCTTACAGGATAATCTATACAATGTAGCCCACTAGGCCGTCTGTCTGTCTGCGTTGGTTTTTGGTCCTTCGAGTTCGGATAGTCATGAATGATACTCTACACGCATGTAGGTACGATCAATAGGAAATTATAATAAATAATTATCCATTTTTAGGGTTCCGTACCTCAAAAGGAAAAAACGGAACCCTTATAGGATCACTTTGTTGTCCGTCTGTCCGTCCGTCCGTCTGTCAAGACCCTTTTTCTCAGGAACGCGTGGAGGTATGAAGCTGAAATTTATATCAATTACTCAGGTTTACTGTCCCTTGAAGCTGTGAAAAAATCAAACTTCTAAGCCAACGCAATCAAAAGATACAGCCGTTTATGCCGCAAATTTTCGACACTTGCAAGGGAATCAAAACCTACAGGGTGCTTCCCGTGAACTCAGAATCTTGAAATTTGGTACGAAGCAACGTCTTATAGCATAGATAAAGGAAAAATTACGAAAACCATAAATTTTTAGTTACATCACATAATAAAAATATTCTAAGTAATTTTAAACTTTGTTTGTACGGAACCCTCGGTGCGCGAGTCCGACTCGCACTTGGCCGGTTTTTTTATATCATTCATAAACAAAGGCAATTTCCCCATTCAGGAACTCCCCATTACCAAAGCCCCAAAGACCGTTTCTGGCAACAAAATCGTTCATTCAACAGTCAACCACTCTCGAACTTGGCCATGATTTAAATCCGTGCAATCTCGCCAGTATCACAGAACACTAATACTCCTAGCGGAGGCCAGTATTCGCTCAACCGCCGAGCCGTCGACCGAGTTACGTAACTCGGCAAACTTCCGCATTCACGCGCCAAAATTATTTCTACGTCAGATATACGTCATTCAATAACACGACATAGACAAGACACGTGGTCCTTCAACTGTCAAATGGTTTTAGTTTGATTTGTAACTTTAAAACCATTAGAATAGTAGTTATAATCGCTTGATGTTAAAATCCACGAGTATCTTACGCCTATACCTGTATTTTTCAATGTCACGAGCGATTGATAACGTTTTGTGTCTCATTTCGCTTTAGTTGAAACTGTGATAGTGTTTTTAGACGATGTAATAATCATGTGGTGCCTGTTTTAATTTATTTTAGTACTTAATTAATTTATTCATTGTGATATAAAATAACGCATATTGTTTAAGTAGAAGGTGAGATATTTTTTTTATTAATAATATGTCTTATTTTAGTTATTGCTTATCATAATGAACGTTAATCAGTGGGGGTTAATTAAAGATACAATTGGCAATTCTATTGCATAATTTGTTGTTGTTGATTTATGTGAACCATTTTGTTCTCGTCTTATGGGCCTACTACACGCACGCACTTCCCCACAGTTTTCGTTCACACTTCACAGTACATCGCGCGTATGGTTGGTAAAACTGTATTACCATTACAAACCACACGCGCGATGTACTGTGTGCACCGTGTAATCCCGCAGGCAAAACTGTGGGGAAGTGCGTGCGTGTAGTAGGCCCATTAGTTTATTAAATTAATAGGACAGTGTGTTCAATGTAAACAAGTAGGTGCAAAACAAGGAAAAACCTTCTGATAGGTAGGTATAGGTAGGTACTGTTAGCCAGCTGTGGGCCACAACTGGGTTACGGGTTCTAGAGATCTATAGTTGTTCCGGGTCTGGGTATTTGTGTATGTGAGTTTAAATGTTTGTGAACGCTCCTGCGATACAGGAGAAATTCCTAGTGTAGGGCAACGATTTTAAAACAAAAAAAACTGGCCAAGTGCAAGTCGGACTTGCAACATCTATACGTGTTGAACTAATTTCTGTATTTTTTTCAGAATTTTAGGCTCAGTAGTTTCGGAGATAACGGGGGGGGATGGTCGGACAGACAGACAGACACACGAGTGATCCTAATAAGGGTTACTCTTTTTCCTTTTGAGGTACGGAACCCTAAAGAATTTTAAAAATAAATTAAATCTAACCGAGCGTCAGAGTTTTTATGCCGCATATGAGCCTCAGACTGGGCTATACAATATACATCATCATCATCATCATCATCAGCCTATAATGTTCCCAATGCAGGGACTCAGGCCTCGAGATCCTCTCTAGGAGAGGGATGGGCTATAATCCACCACGCGGGCCCAGTGCGGATTGGCAGATGTCACATATTTTTGGTTCTAAGACATGCCGGTTTCCTCACGATGTTTTCCTTCACCGTTTTGAGAGCAGCGGTGATGAAATAAATTACACAAAGTAATGCGCCTGCCTGGGTTCGAACCCACGACGTTCGTAAGTCGGGGCCGACACCACTGGACCACCGCTGCTCTGCGACAATATACAATTAGACATGCAGTCGAAAAATACCTCTCAAGACTCTCAGGCATGCTGGTTTTCAGATCATCAGTTCATGCATTGCAGGGATAATGAGGGCAACAGACCAAAACTTTTCGTATTTGTCTGGTATTACCCTAATCACAGACAGCTGGTCATATTTTCTTTGTTTATTAAGTGCTGAAAAAAAGGAAAAGGGACGCAACTACTACAGTAGACCTTGAATATCTGAAGGTATATTCGTATCAGCAAGAAGAGAATCGCGGTCGCCCAGTGATTGCGGCCCCGACTTACGAACAGTAAGTCGTGGGTTCGAACCCAGGCAGGCGCATTACTTTGTGTACCTAATAATATATCATCAACAACGCTCTCAAAACGGTGAAGGAAAACATCGTGGGGAAACCGGCATGTCTTAGAACCAAAACATTCGAAGACATGTGACATCAACCAACCCGCACCGGCCCATCCCTCTCCTAGAGAGGGATATAGGCTGAAGATGAAGATGAGCTCTTGGCTAAATAATAATAGTCATTCGGTTCGAACTTCAGGTCAATAGTAACCACCGAGTGCATACCGGGTTTCTTCCGTGTCCTGTATTTGTAGATCTTGAACAGTCAGTATGGTAGTCAGTGGCCCGAAAGTTCGATAATCAGTCTCACCAAGGGGTATCGTATTACCTAGTAGGTACTGACTGGGTTGTGGAGGTCAGATAGGCAGTCGCTCCATGTAAAATATTAGCAAAATTCAGCTGCTTCCGGTTAGACTGGAAGCCAACCGTTCACGACACGGTTGGCGAAGTGGCTGAACAATTATTGGACTGCTGCGTTGCGTGTTACGGGTTCGATACCCGCACGGATCAAATATTTTGTATGGCCTACAGATGGGAGTAATATGAAAAGATAGTTGTTTCGGGTCTGGGTGTTTGGTTTGTGTGAGTTTAAATGTTTGTAAACGCACCACGAGTCCACGACACAGGAGAAATTCTTAGTGTGGGGCAACGTTTTTATTAAAAACAAACAAAATAAATAAATAAGTACGATCATCACTTTGATTGCATGGCTTCACTAGCTTGATATACACTATCCTCTTGACATATTCAATTGATAGCTCTTGACGGAGTAGTCGTGATAATGAATAACGTCATATTGTCCACGAAATGTCACACAATGGCTCCTCTTCACGATCGGCCATGATCGACACTCGTTGATCGTCTATAATTGGCAAGGTAATCGCCATCATCATCGTGCAAGCATCCACACGATCGTCGGTGATTATTAATTAAGCGGCAAGCATTCAAGATGGACGTGGAGGTTATAGCTGCAGTTACCATTAATTTAATTTCTGTATACAATCATTTTATCAATGTGGTTGAACGAAAAGTTGCGAAAAAAAAAATGGAAGAAGAGAAGATGGTGGTGTTTGAGCATTCATCGTAATAGAACAAAGTAAATATACCTATACAACTTAATAGGTGATCCTACTGCCCAGTTCTTACTTTAAATATCTATTTCAGACATTCAATGGATAATCAGCTCTCTGAGCTATTGCCGGAACCTTCAGGGGAATTTGAAAACTTTCTTCACATGTCGCTAAGCGATTTCAATTATTTAGTTGAAAAAATATATCCCCATTAGTTTCAAAACAAGACACTACTTGGAGGGATTCTATACCAGTTAAAATCCGTCTTGCTATAACTTTGAGATTTTTGGCTACTGGGGATAGTTATAGAAGCTTGAAACTTAAAAACGACGCGACGTACGCACGGCTCGCTGTCCTTTGGTGAATGAATGATCGGCGATCGTGTGGGCACGCGCTCGCAATTACAAGCGATTCCCTTTGATGTGTGCCCGAAAAACCGAAAAGTTACCGTTCGCCACGATCACGACGACGATCAACGACGATGATGGGCGACTACAGGCGAGTAGCCCCTCTACACGATCGTGCTCGCGTGTAATCGCCCATCATGGCCGATCGTGAAGAGGAGCCTAACACACATCGCGTCATCAATGGAAGTACTCCATAGGCCGTTTTCACATTGAACTGATAACGAAACCAACACGATCATAGCTAATGAAACTAAGGCCCTCAAACTTGCGTTGCCGTCCTACTGCACCGTCTACCAGGCGGAACTTTTGGCCCTACAAAGGGCGGAGAGGAGGAGAAGTGCTCAAGAGCGGTGAAACCACGTTCGGCATCTTCAGCGACTCCATGGCGGCCCTCCAGTCTGTTGGGAACGTAGACTCCCCCCATCCTTTGGCTGTGGAAACCAGAGACACCATCCGACGCTGTAAGATCCAGAACAAGAGTGTTTCCTTGTTCTGGATAAAGGCCCACGCCGGGTTGGAGGGGAATGAAAGAGCCGACCAGCTCGCGAAGGCGTCAGCTCGGACGACAACGATATCGTCCGACGATATCCGTATCATCATCATCATCATCATCATCATTCTCTTACCCTTATCCCAATTCATTTGGGGTCGGCACAGCATATCTTTTTCTTCCATACTTATCTCTATTTCTTGTCATCTCATGAGACACCGTCCCGAAAAAGGGGGCAATGTTTGTATGGAAAATCGTAATTTTTAATATACATGCGGGCGAAGCCGCGGGCAAAAGCTAGTCGTTTAATATGAATGGTATAGTACATGTATAGTATAATCCCTTGCATTGATAATCCACTTGAACTTTATGAGGCTTAGTAAATAACATCGAACAATATGTTTCATTAACAATATTACTATTGTAAAGTGGTACATGTTTACATGAGGGTTTTATCTTTTTTATTAACATAACAACACGACAGTTACCCCGAAGAATTTATAGGCCCGGTTTCCACCAAATCGGAAAGTCACATTAGTTAAAATTTCACTTCCTGACTCCTGTGATTGGTCGAATTTGGCACATCTCTCCGCTCTCCTCGTCTCCGCTTTGGTGGATACAAGAAGGTATTTTTGGATTAAATGGGATAAGCCCCACCACACTATTCCCAAACCACTGTAACTCCTGAAAACGAGTCAACAGCCGTGACCACCATGCAGAAAGGCGCCGAGACAATATAGCTCGACGAAGTCCCAGAGAAACAATTTAACTGTCTTGGATCCCGCAACGAAATCAATCAGAAGAGAATTGCGGAGGAGTAGGAAAGAAAATTTCCACTTCCCTCCATATAATGCAGCAAGAGACAGAACAGAACAAGGCCAATGCCTTGTTCTGTTGTCTCCTGCTGTATTGCCTAATGAGGCACAAATGTACTTATACAACTGGTATAAGCCCAGTTGCCTAGTACCGAGGATAATATTATCGTAAATATTCATCATTTCATCATTTCAGCCAAAAGACGTCCACTGCTGGACATAGGCCTCCCCCAGGCGTCGCCACATTGACCGGTCCCGTGCGTCGCTCATCCAGCGGGTTCCTGCAACCTTGCCTTCCAACGCAACGTCTTCCGGTTCGCGGTCGCCATTCCAGAACTTTTCGGCCCCATCGGCCATCCGTTCTGCGAGCAATGTGCCCTGCCCATTGCCACTTAAGTCTGGCGATTCTTCGGGCTACGTCGGTAACCTTGGTTCTCATGCGGATGTCCTCATTTCGTATTCGATCACGCAAGCAAACTCCGAGCATAGCCCTCTCCATTGCGCTTTGGGTGACTTTGAGCTTTCTGATGAGGCCCATTGTGAGCGACCACGTTTCGGTCCCGTATGTAATCACTGGCAACACACACTGGTCATAGGTATATTATTAGGTTTATTTTAGTAATTTTTTTGTATTAATTAAATTATGCGACGTAAAGTGATGGCCTGAAACACAGGTTTAAATAAACCTAGATCGGGCAGGTCGCTATAATAATATAAAGATTACCACTAAATTACCACTTTTTGTAACTCTTAAATATATTTTAGTAGTAGTTTACTTTTAAGCACTAATTATAACTTCGTATGTGAAGCAACACTGTGCCTAAATGTACACCTTATTGTATTATCTTTTTTCTTAAATAAATTATTCTTATTCTTATAGACTTTCGTCTTGAGACACTGGGGTAAGTTGGACGAGAAGATACCGCGCAACTTCTCGAACGCTGCCCAGCCGAGTCGGATTCGACGATTGACCTCTTTCTCGAAGTTAGATCTACCCAACTGGACCGTTTGTCCCAGGTAGACATAATCGTCCACAACTTCGAGCGTAGAGTCTCCGATCTTGATAGGAGTGGGTGTTACATGAACATTCAACATAACCTTGGTTTTGTCCATGTTCATTTTAAGACCCACTCTTTCGGAAGCTCTACTGAGGTCATCGAGCATTGCACTGAGGTCTTCCATGGTCTCAGCCATGACCACTATATCGTCGGCAAACCGAAGGTGAGTGATGTACTCGCCGTTGACGTTGATGCCAAGTCCTCTCCAATCCAGAACCTTGAAGATATCCTCCAATGCAGCGGTAAACAGTTTCGGAGATATGACGTCTCCCTGTCTCACACCGCGCTGCAGAAGGATAGGTTCCGAGGTCTGGTCCTGAAGTCGGACTGACATGGTGGCGTTTTTGTACAAACACTTCAACACCTCGATGTACCGGTAGTCGATTTGGCACCGTTGGAGAGACTGCAGCACAGCCCAAGTCTCGATCGAATCGAAGGCTTTCTCGTAGTTCACAAACGCTAAACAGAGAGGCAGGTTATACTCTTCGGTCTTCTGTATAACCTGCCGCAGCGTATGTATGTGGTCTACGGTACTGAAGCCTTTTCGGAATCCGGCTTGTTCGGGAGGCTGGAAATCGTCAAACCTGCGTGCGAGACGATTCGTGATGACTCTTGAAAACAACTTGTAGACATGGCTTAGAAGTGAGATGGGCCTATAGTTCTTCAACCGGGCATTATCACCCTTTTTGAAGAAGAGCACCACCACACCCCTGCACCAAGCCTGTGGCGTTTTCCCCTCGAGTATGACGGAATCAAACAGCTTCTGTAGGGCCTTAAGGACCGGTTTGCCACCCGCCTTCAGAAGTTCGTAAATATTAATTGGTCCTAAGTTGTGAGCTGCTATATTTGATTCCAATTTATTCGGCATGGCAAAAACGCTTGAACGCTCGAAGGTGTAACTAAGACTGGTTCCCTTTATGTCGAGTCCCTTAACGTCGAGCCGAGAACCTTGTCTCGCTTATAATCGAACTACGTCGAGTCTACGACAACGTACAACGGTACAACAAAAGTACAACGACATAATAACCAGTTATGTTAAGTTCAATGTAATAGGAGGCAAGCCTTTTGCCATCCATCGGGCACAAAGTCAAACTCCTTGGCTGCTAGCGATAATTTTTCGCCGCATTTTGGCCGACCCGGGAATCGAACCCAGGACCTCATCCTCAACATTGGTGCATGCGACCACGGGCTGCTTGTCATTAATTGAAACGTTGTTTATGTATGTTTGTGAGTAATTAAATATTAGCATCTATCCATCACCGGTGAAGAGAACAGATGGCGAAGTGCCAGATTTTTATACGTATGGCAGTTTCCTGGTACCAGTACCAGTACCGAAACAAATGATAAATCTCACATGGATAGTGTATTTCACCAAAAAAATCTAATTCGTCCGTCTGTTAGATTATCGAAAAATATTGGATACCTACTTGTTTTTTTGAACGGATAGCCGATGGGGCCGAAAAATTCTGGAGTGGCGACCGCGAACCGGAAGACGTTGTATTGGTGGAAGGCCTCCCACTAGGTGGACCTAAGACCTGGTGAAGGCTGAGGGAAGACGCACGGGACCGGTCAATGTGGCGACACCTGGGGGAGGCCTATGTCCAGCATTTGACGTCTTTTGGCTAATTAGATTTTTTGGTAAATTACCCTATTGCCCATAAGGAGTGAGAAAACGGTCGGAACCACAGAACAGAAAGAACAGGGTCGGAACACCGTCTTATTTACCTATCCATATTTATTTTGACACTAAAACATGAAACAACCCAGTTTGGACCCCAAATGGTCAAATTGTTGCAAATTAGGTGTATTATTAATTTTAAGAAATGCACCCTCTAGACCTCCTCTAGACGTGTAAAACTTATATAGAGCAAGATTGTTTTCTCAGAAATAAAACAACACGAAAAGGGGATATTTTTACCAAGTTTACTTTTTGTTACATGGGAGACTTTTTATCCGGGTAGTACGATCCCGTGGGACAATTACCGAATGCCAAGTAGAAACCGGGTTCTTAGTCTAGTATTGTAAAAGTTTCATAATAATCCCTTTTCTGCCCTTTACAGTAACTTAATAATGCACTTCATTAAAGCCCTTTTTTGTGCCTGTTACAGTAATTAAAAAATGGACTTCATAATTGGTGGTCTAGCCGGCGCTGGCGCGACCATTTTCACAAACCCCATGGACGTGGTGAAGACTCGACTGCAGTTGCAAGGGGAGTTGCGTGCGCGCACCGAGGCGAACACGCGGTATAGAGGGATCTTTCACGCGCTGTATGTCATAGCCAGGGCCGATGGCGCGATGGCGCTACAGAAGGGCCTGGCGCCTGCAATGGTGCTGGGGTTCACTATGAATTCTGTGAGGTAGGCCTTTTTATAATTTACTAGCTGATGTACGCGGTTTCGTCCGCGTGGCAAATTGTATACTAAATCCTTCCTCGAGAACCACTCTATCCATTGGTGAAAATAGCATGAAAATCAGTGCAGTAGTTTTTGAGTATATCGCGAACAGACAGACGGAGCGACGTAGCTCGAAGGACTTTGTTTTATAATAGGTATGTAGAAATCAAAATTTGAAAGTTAAAATTAGAAAGAGATAGAAAACGAAATAAAAGTAAAAGTTAAGTGAAAACTACATTATTTCTCGTAGGTTTACCAAGATGTATTTGGTCAAGCCTTCCAAGAATTTCCAAGACCCATCTATCTAGTTTGACAAAACTGAGGAGCCTCTGCTCCTCCATGGAAATTTTAGGTAAATGAGGTATTGGGAAAAAGGGGATTGCAGCTTTAAGACCAAACAATAATAGGGGCAAGAGGATACTGCAAAGGCATCCCTAGAACTGTTCAGTAATGAAGGCAGGAACTACCCGCCTGTCGGGGCTGTGGATTATCGAAAGGTTAACGCGGCTCCGACACAAGGGCGAAGAAGGAACATGGGTTTGATTTTTAGTCAGTAGAAGTCTGACACTCCCCTTCGCTCTGCCCAAGAGCTTATTTGATGATTTTCCACCCACCAAAAAAAAAAAAAAAAGGCAGGACCATACCCACAATGTGGTCATAAAAAACCATCTCAACCACCATTGTATCTCATTGACTTCCAAGTGCCAATTCATCATCATCTGCCTAGCCTTTTCCCAATTATGTTGGGATCGGCTTCCAGTCTAACCGGATGCAACTGAATACCAGTATTTTACAAGGAGCGAGCTTATCTGACCTCTACAACCCAGTTAGTACTGGGCAATTCGATACCCTTTGGTAAGACTGGTTGTCAGACTTTCAGGTCACTGAATACCCATATCGACTGCAAAAGATCTACTTATCCGGGACCAACAGCTTAACGAGTTAACGTGCTTTCCGCGCACGGAGGAAACTCGGTTTGTAATGGGTGGTCATCCATCCACAAACCTAGGCAAGCGTGGCTTAACCTAAAGGTCGACACGAGTGGCAAATATTCTTAAGCCACGAGCTCATATGGCCAATTCGACATTACTCGAAAAAACAAACTCTTTTTTCAGGCTAGGCATGTACCACGTGGCAGAGGTCAACGGTTGGACCAAAAACAAAGATGGCGAAATAAGCATAGAGAAGGCGCTATTCTGGTCAGGCGTGAGCGGTGTCATGAGTGGTGTTACTGGCAACCCAGCGTCGGTAGTGAAGACCAGGATACAGGCGGGCGCGCACCCTAGCATAGCTGTTGGAAGGCAGCATAAGTATAAAGGTATTATCAGGTCTTTACAGTGATTTAATAGTTATTTTTCGTAATCTGCAATCTTATCCTGACGGAAATAAAGATCATTATGACTTCCGAAATGAATAAAACGAAACTGAGAAAATACAAGACTACCATGACTCGACTTCATTCAACATCATCATTTCTGCCGAAAGACGTCCAGTGCTGGACATAGGCCTCCTCCAGGTGTCACCACATCGACTGGTCCTGTGCGTCTCGCATGCAGTGGATCCCCGTAACCTTCACCAGGTCATCTGTCCACCTAGTGGGAGGCCTTCCAACACAACGTCTTCCGGTTCTCGGTCGCCACTCCAGTACTTTTCGGCCCCATCAGCCATCCGTTCTGCGAGCAATGTGCCCTGCCCACTGCCACTAGTGCCACTTAAGTTTGGCAATTCTTCGGGCAATGTCGGTAACCTTGGTTCTCTTGCGGATGACTTCATTTCTGATGCGATCCCGCTAGAAGACTGCGAGTATAGCCCTCTCCATTGTCCTTTGCGTGACTTTGAGCTTTCTGATGAGGTCCATTGTGAGCGACCACGTTTTGGTCCCGTAATAAATAGATCACTGACCATGAAAACCAATCGTTTTACCACTTTTCCCCAACGTTTCAGGAATGTGTGACGGCGTCGTCACAATCTACAAGACTGAAGGTATGCGAGGGTTCTTCGCAGGAGTCTCCGCGACCTGCACGAGGCTGGCAATAGGCAGCGCTGCACAACTCACCACATTTTCTAAGTAAGAGTGTTTAACCGCTTTTGGCTAACTACAGGATACGCTTATTTTTATGCAAAGTAATATTGGCATAGGCATAGGAGGGGTCTACCTTTTTTAGTAGAATTTTTTATTTCCGAATTTTGTTTTGCATAGCAGTGGATGGCAGAAACTTCATTTCGCAGAAAATCATTTGGCGTACACTCATTTACCATAAATTCAAAACGCATAATTTTGTAAGTCAGAATCATCTTTGAGCATAAACTTAATTTCCAGAACCATCATTTCGCAGAAAATTCATAATCAGAATCGGCGCGCGTTTAAGCCACCTGCTCCTCAGCTTGCGGGCCGCCTCGCCGGTTTCCTCACGATGTTTTCCTTCACCGTTTTGAGAGCAGTAGTGATGAAATAAATTACACATAGTAATGCGCCTGCCTGGGTTCGAACCCACGACCTACTGTTCGTAAGTCGGGGCTGCCACCACTGGGCCACCACTGCTCTCAAAAGGTATTGACTTTTAAATTTAAATTAGTTCAAAAATATTGTTAATAGAATTGGCATTATGCCTTCGATCAATAATGTACTAGATTCCCGATAAGCGCTTCAAAAACGGCCCGAAATATAAGACCACAAACGTATTTGTGGTCTTATTTCAAATCAGTATGGTCCAATCATAGCCAACACTAAGACGTCAAAATACCGCAGTATGCGTTCAAAAACTGCGTAAATAACCACCGTAACACCAAGGTTTTAAAAGGAATATCTTTTTTTCGGTAATTTAATATCATTATGTGCTTTTTCATAATATTTAAACATAATTAAACTGTAAATATAATTAAATCAGCGAATATTATGATTGTTTGGCCAATGTTTGCTACAACGCACCAACTATTGTATCATGTTCTTGAACAGGGAACGCTAGTTCCTCAATAGAATAAGCACGACATTGTACACAAAATGCTTTTAACCGTATTGCTTAGAGTTTAAGTTTCATTTTAGAATGAATATTTTTGTACTGATGACTTTTTACTTTGGAGCGACATTTAAAATGTTTTGCTTCCAATCTTTCTCCGATGAAAGGGCTTATTGGATCATTCTCATTAGTTCCACCAGCAATTAGTTCCATGGAACTAGTGAGACTTTTTTTTCTCACTAGTTCCATGCACTTTGATAATGGAACAAATGAAACAAAACTTAATCGAACTCGTCTCACTAGTTCCACCGTAGTTGTCCCATGGAACTAGTGAGAACTTTTTTTTCTCAGTAGTTCCATGCACTTTGACAATGGAACAAATGAAACAAAACTTAATCGAACTCGTCTCACTAGTTCCACCGTAGTTGTCCCATGGAACTAGTGAGAACTTTTTTTTCTCAGTAGTTCCATGCACTTTGATAATGGAACAAATGAAACAAAACTTAATCGAACTCGTCTCACTAGTTCCACCGTAGTTGTCCCATGGAAATAGTGAGAACTTTTTTTATCTCAGTGATTCCATTGTTCTTCTTAGTGGAACAAGTGAAATTAAAGTTAATCAACATCATTCTCATTAGTTCCGCACTTTTTAGAAAAATATCATCTAATATTATTACAGGAATAAAACACAAAAAAATATAAAAAATTAAGTAATTTAATGTTAATCATTTTTACAAACAAATCAGACCAACGACGTAATTTCAAGAACGTAATTACTTAATCAGGCTCATTTTCTGAACAAATTACGATACAGACGTAGGTATGTTATCGTAATTTGTCCAAAAAATGAGGAATGCTGATAGCACCTGAAATAATTATTTCCATTTGTGTTTACACAAAATTATTTTTTAATTTTATTGTATTAATTTCCTATTCTCAACGTTTTCATCATATTATTTTACTTTTAACATAAAATGAATGGTCACAACATTAAATTACTTAATTTTTTATATTTTTTTGCGTTTTATTCCTTTATTATGGGTGTAATTTATCTATAATATGTATGTATTTAGAAATATATAAGTATGTTTATCAGTTGTCTAGTACCCATAACACAAGCTCTGCTTAGCTTGGGACTAGATGGCGTTGTGTGATAGTTGTGGAATATTATATTATTATTATATATTATATTATATATTATTATTATATTATATTATTATTATATTATTATATTATTATATTAATATTAGATGATATTTTTCTAAATAGTGTAACTAATGAGAATGATGTTGATTAACTTTAGTTTCACTTGTTCCACTAAGAAGAACAATGGAACCACTGAGAAAAAAAAGTTCTCACTAGTTCCATGGGACAACTACGGTGGAACTAGTGAGACGAGTTCGATTAAGTTTTGTTCCATTTGTTACATTATTAAAGTGCATGGAACTACTGAGAAAAAAAAGTTCTCACTAGTTCCATGGGACAACTACGGTGGAACTAGTGAGACGAGTTCGATTAAGTTTTGTTTCATTTGTTCCATTATCAAAGTGCATGGAACTAGTGAGAAAAAAAAGTCTCACTAGTTCCATGGAACTAATTGCTGGTGGAACTAATGAGAATGATCCAAATAAATATACTTTACAATGATAATTAAACGTTATGTTTAAGTGTTATGGTTTATAATCATCTGAAGTTGTTAATAATATTGAACTTTTTTCTAAGATGCTATGTAGATGTTTACGTGTGTGCAAACGTGGCCACTTGAGCGACTTAGTTTTGTTCCTGATGCTTAATCTAGTACTATTATTGATCGAAGCATTATGCCTTATAAAAATCTACCAAATAAAATTCTGCCATCTTAAAAGTATGCCATTGAAAGTTCGGCCATTTAAACATTCTGCGAAACGATAATTCTATTAAATAATTGTTTTGCCATAAACACATTCGTTCAAAGAAGAATATGCCAAGTGTGTTATGCCAAATAAACGGAGTATCAAGTTTCTGCCAGATAGATGGTACCCGCATAGGAGAGAACCAAGCATATTTACCACTTATTTAGATCAGAATGTATGTAGGTAACTGACTGATCCGAGAAGGAGACTTTAAAGAGTTACCAACTTTTTGTTTTACCTGCTTCTAGAAGGTCATCTGCAAAGACGGAATTTAGTCATCATTTCAGCCGAAAGACTCCGCTGGACATAGGCCTCCCCGAACTGCCATAACATTGACCACTGCCATGTGTCTCGCATCCAGCAGATCCCCGCAACCTTTACCAGGTCATCGGTCTACCTAGAGGGAGGCCTTCCGTCGTAACGTCTGTCAAGACGGATGTCTGCAATTTATTTTGTCCAAGACTGCGTCCCATGATTTGAGGACAAAGGCTAATTTATTGTTAAATGTAGAGTCGTAAAGTTACGGTTAACAATAGATTCACCTAAGATACAAACCAAATATGAATAATAATGTATTAGATGGGCCAGCCAAATGGCATGTCGTAAAATAACAGCCAGTGTTTAAAACAATGCCAAAAATGAATAAATGGAGGAAAATAAGACTCAAACATTCAACAAATATTTTCCACTACAGAGCAAAAGAAGAGTTGCAGTCCCGCGGCTTTTTCGCAAAATCTCCGCTTGGACTTGCATTCGGAGCCAGCGCCATAAGTGGGGTGGTCGTAGCCCTGACCATATGCCCCTTCGACGTCACCACCGTCCGTTTATACAACCAGGGTTCGTAGACTATATTCTCAAGTTTTTTTTCAGATTCAAGGAAAGTTTGGTTGCTCGTGGTTACTTTGAAGACTCGCCATTGACTTTGTCTTTCGTCGCGAGCCTCGTATGCGGTGTGATCGTTGTGTGTGTCGAAACGCCGATGGATGTTGTGAACACGCGGCTTTATAATCAGGGTAACGTTGTCGCAGCTTATTGGTGGTCGGGTGCTCTCGGGTGCATGATCAGGCTTATGGTTAAGTGAAGTGCTTTCAATGTTTCTTGTAGGTATTTGGGTTTTAAGCTTTTAAACGTGTAGATGCGACGATCTTCCGGTAAAACTTCAGTAATGTTTATCTGTTTTGTATTATGCATTTCAGTTTCATTTATTTTGCTCTTTCTTCTATAAGTTTAGTGCAACGGCAAAGTAGTTATAATTTGGATCTAGTTTACTATGAATACAGAGTGTAAGGGACTCCGCATACTGACATCCTTTCAGCTCCGCATTTGAATCATATTCCTCCGGAATTTCCTTCAGGAAATATTTATTTTTTTATGGTTTTTTCAGTTTTTAACTGTTCCTTTATTTCAATGAAAAATTTCATTCTATGAATGCCGCACTAAATTTATAAGAACGGCTAAAACCACTCAACAATTTGAAACCATTCGCTACGTGCGTTTGGCCACAGTAATGATGTCCAGTCAAATTAGATTTTTTTTCTTGTACCGGTCATATACTGAATTCACCGCCTCCCCACCTCCGCAATCAGTCCGCAGAGGGTTGTCCCTTACACCCTGTACACACTGTAGGTACTATAAAGTATATATTTTTAAGACTGCGTCTAATCCCATGCAGTATCTTACTTGGTGTATGTAATCTCCGATTAACTATCTTTCCTATTACTACCCTCCTATTAGTAGCTTTTACTGTCATCTCTGTAACAAAATAATATGTGATATGGCTACTTTAACTTAACTTATTTATTTTCAGGATCTGCAACTACCGGTGCCGTCCTATACACTGGAGTACTCGACTGCCTGAGCAAAATATACAGGACCGAAGGCCTCCACGGCCTCTACAAAGGATTAGGACCACTCTACCTGAGGATAGCACCTCACACTACCCTCTCACTTGTCATATGGGACATGTTAAACAACCTCCTGGCCAAAAGTAAAATTAACAGTAAAGCCGTCGTTTAAACTCTTGTTTTATTTCACCTCAAACTCTAAAAACAAGGAATTAAGGACTGCAAAATAAAATGAGCAAGCTTGAGACGCTGCAATTAGTGGAGAAAAGAGTAGAGAGATGAGGCTATAAAACTTAATATTTAGTGTGTCATGAGGAGCAATTTGTTTACTAATAATAGCAAAATTTATTATTAATTTATTTTTTAGTTTTAAAGTTATTTGAAAAAGAAAACACATTTTGCTTACCGCTTTAGCCCGAAACTAAATTACATGAATAGGGTGTAAATAGCAGTGTGTTACGGTTCTGAAGTTACGATTTTGCTAATGTAGAAAACGGCGGCAAAATCGGTGTTCCCCGCGTTTCACACACTGTTCGTGCTCACGGGAAACTTTCATAACTTTTGTTTTTATATTTTTCAACATTGCAACATAATTATTAACAATACTGCAATGTACACAAAGGTGCGTACAGATTAACATGTTGTGTAAGTTATATAACATTTGGCTCTTGTTATAATAATTATGTGCCTGTGCTGTCCTGTGTTGTCTACTGTATGTACATAAATGGAGTAAAATAAATAAAAAATAACTAAATAATGTAATTATCTTAAAAATTACTATAACATTACAAAATTTCACTTTAGGACGTACACCAAATAAATTAACTTAAAACTTCGATTGTCTAAATCTTACATATTCTTACACCAAATCGTTTTACACAAGCACAGAACGGAGAGTTACTTTATTACGTATTTACCAGTATAGTTAGCTGGTGCAAGAGTGCTTTGGCCACCATCTCCCCGGTGTTCAGCGAGTGCTACCAAGCGGTCATATTGCTGCTTTTTCATCGCTTCAGTACCAATGCATGAACCGTAACATCGCAGATGGAATGTGCTTACACTAAAACCCTGCCCTGCAAGCAGGCTCACCCGATCTTGAGCCCTCCTGTTATCAAACTCTTTCTTTGTAAAGTATTTCTTATTCCCAAACCGATCTACAGACTCAATTCCTTTATCGGAAGGCGCAGCGTGTTTACATTCTACTCTGTCAATAATAGAACGGAATCTAGAATTGCCACGCTTTCCTTTTGGCCTATTTAGCTGCGGTACTGTTGAACGCTCTGGAATGTTTACATTTTCTCCGTGCGCTTTCAAGTCTTTTAACTTTGAATATAATAACTTCTTATCGCGTCCATGACCGATAATCCCCATTTTGGATAGCTGCTTCGGAGTTACACTGGCGAAACAATTCCAAGTTTCTTTCGTTTTCTTATCCTTCGGGCCACCGCCGCCGCCGCCATCGGTTTTCTTCTTCATTTGTGAACTTTTTGCCTTACAGTAGTTCTTCCACTTTCCTTGATCAACATATCCATCAACTCCGATAACCAACCATTCACCATTCATGGCTTGGAATTTACCAGTCTCACCATCGACGACTTCATCATCAGGTCCTAGGAAGTTGTGCGGGGCCCATCTCCCGTCAGGTCCTATAAACCCATCTACGTTAATCTCTAGCCAACTTCGATCTGCGCTCCAAAATCCTCCCAAATCGCTGCATTCTTGTTTACCATCAGGACCTTTAAAGAATCTGGGCACAGGATTTCCAAACCTATCTACAAGCTTTACTCTGTAGTCCATGTACGTATACTGAGTGGTATTGTCTGTAGTTACTATTTTTTTCTTTGATTTTAACTTTGAATCAAATCTAACTATTGGGGGGGTAAATTCAACAATCCATTCATCGGAGTCAGTGTCTGATTCAGACAAACTCTTGTCTTCTTCACAAGAGCAGGAGTGATCCACGTCTACGTCATCAGGACCAGGGAGTGCTGGGAGACAGGTACAGTCAGGTTTCTCAGCATCGGGCAGCAACTCAAGGGCTTGTTGATATGTCTTCACACAGATCTCTTGGCACATATCTCTGAATGCGCTCTGAACGAAATCGCGTTGAAGTCTCTCAAGCCGTCTTTTCGCACGTTCTTTCTTTAACTTTCTCATCAGGTTTTCTTCAGATGTTCTCCCGATCGTATAAGTCACCACAGGCTTGTCTTCATACGGGTGTTGAAAGGATGATGTTGATGTTGCAGTTTTCATGGTTTCCATAGTCACAGTATATTCACCATCTTTTTTATTCACAATGAGTAACGGCCGCTTCAGCGGTATCTTTGACTTTATGGGAACTTTCTTTCTCTTTTTACCGAAGGCTTCATCGGAATTCTTGGCAATCTTAAGTAATTTCAGCACATGCTTATTAACCGCACCAGGCTTATACGTCGGACGAAACTGAAAACAAGATAATAATTTACCTTACCTACTTTACCTTTACCTTTATTTTTTACTTTACGTTTTTTTTATTTACCTTTACTACTTTTAATTAAGCATTTTAAATTTTAGTTTGGTACGTACCTTCATACCAGGTACGTTTTCACATGTCCATAGCCAACCCATGGTCTTGGGTACCACACCCAAAGTGCCAACACAAGGCAGTGCACAGCGACTGTGGCCAATTAGAGCCGCTATAAATAAAGCGATAATTGTTTTAAACACTTAGTATACACAAACACTTAGTCGCCTTTTTAAATTATGAGTCACCTCGAAAAGCTAACTGTTTATAGGTTTTGAAATTTTCTGCAACTACTTGCAGAAAATTTCAAAAGCTATAAACAATTAGCTCTTAATTTTTTTTCAAAAAGAATCTAATGACACCTCATGCATATTTTTACGGAGGTGGAGAAAAATATTTTACCCAAAAAGCACTTGTTGACGAGTATACTTACGTATGCCCGTAAAGCCGTAGTTAAACTTGAATCTGTCGTCAGTTTTTTTCTTTTTCCCCTTTTTTGGTGTTGATTCCCCGGCTGACGAAGACGGGGAAGCGCTGTGCTTGCTTTTCGAATCTTTTTCCGTCATTTTCTTGTCGCTGCCGTCTTTAGACGAAGTCAACTTCATTTTGTTAATTTTGTGAAAAATAGGACAGGGAAAAGGCAGTTCGAATCCAGGTACTTTTCCATAATCTTCACCAACCTTTTCGTAGCCACCACATATGTTACAAAACGTTGTTTTTTTCATGAAGTCAAATTGACATTCACATTCACAATAACAAGGGTGGCTATTATTAAATGTCATCTTTGCTTTCATTCCCGCCACCACTTCCTCGGTTTGTGCGCAGCAGTCTGGTCTCCGATAACTCAGGTCTATCAAAATGCCATCATCTGGTGGTGTGGGAAGTTCCCGCATTTTTTCAAAAGTACATTGCACATCACTACATTTTTTCACTGTGATTATAGGTACAATTTTTTTTGTGATATCCAAAGAACACGTGCTTTGTTTGCGACTGTGTGGGGCAAATTTAAGACAATCACTCTTGCATAATCTGAATTTATACCTGTCTGGCTCTTTCTCAAATTCTTCAGGGATAGTTTCAGATGTTTCAGTCTTCCCAGAAGCATCTCCAGTAGTTTTAGTCTTCCCAGAAGCCTTTCCAGGTGTTTCAGCCTTCCCAGAAGCCTTTCCAGGTGTTTCAGTCTTCCCAGAAATATTTCTAGAAGTTTGAGACTTCCCAGATGATTCAGACTTCTCAGAAGCATTTCTAGAAGGAGTCTTTGGACTGCTTGGGTCAGCCAAGTCATTTTCTACTGTAAAGTAACTAACACAGTAGATTTGGTTACCAAATGGCCCTGTCCCCGTCCCAAATATGTAATTATTTAAAGTAATCAAATTTCTGTTTTGTACAATTGATGAACAAGACTTGGATTTTATTACAGTTAAAGCTAAATTTTTACCCCAGTTTGTTTCACTTCTTACTAAATGAATAACTCCACTATTTAGTCTTCCATTAAGGGTACTATACACTTCAGCAGTTTCGACTTCAGTGACGCGCTTCTCGATACCAACGTGATCAGTACTCTTAGTTTCTTTCTTTTTAATGCTTTTCTTGTTAGCTCGGATAGGTCTACGTTTGTCACCACTATAAATAGTCTTTATAATACCAGTTTCTTCAGTGAAGTTATTTGGTTTAACTACTGTGCTTAACACGCTAACTGGTTTAGAATTTAAGTCAACGTTAATTTCAGTTTGTTGAGTTACCTGAGATGGAGACCTAGACTGAGTAATTTTATCTTTAAAGTGCCTTAATTTTACATTTAGTTTAATAATGGCTATACGTTTCGAAGTAGCCTCTTCGAATATATCGTAATCACCTCTTACGCAGATTGGCTCATGTCCTTGCTCTGTGTATAGCTTATTCAAATAACCGAAATACGGTGCACTCCATGGAATCTGAGTCGATCCTATTTTAAAGTCTGATATTATATCCTTCCTCCACAGCGATAACTCCAAGGGGTACTGCTTCATGTTTGATATTAGAGTGTCGACATTTATCCCAAACAAAACAGTTTTCCCCGTCTGCACTGAAGACGCTGTTGGCAATTTATTCGCGCTTTTCCTGCCCTTCACTTTTCGTATAGTTTTCAGTTGGCGGGGATGCTTTGATGATATTGATAACTGTTCTAATATTTTGGCACCTTTCAGATAAACACTAAATACATCTGCAAATTCACCTTTAATGTAAAAGTCACTACAATATACAAAGGTTTTCAATTCTTCCACAATGACCTCTATAATAAACATCGTATCCGTAAGAGCCATTTTTAATTATTACAATACTTAAACTTGCGTTGACTTTTTGACTAGCATCTAATTTTAATGCGGTTCCGATTCCAACATTTCGGGAAGCGGAGGAAACACTTTAAAATTTTGCTTTCGAAAAGTTTTCAATTTAGCAGTATGCCACTGGTTGTCATTAATTTTGGAAATCATTTTCTAGATTTTGAAGGCATGCATCAAACGGCATCAATCGATCCAGCATGCACTATTTCTATGTAAGAAGGTTCGACCGCTTCAAGTCCAAAAAGTTTATTCTTTTGTAATTACTAAAAAGTGAATTTTGCTCGATTTTTTTTTATTTGTACTGACGCAATACACAATACAAGATGAGTTTACTTATCACTTTGTTTGACGGCCAAAGAGGAACTTAGTCCAAAGATTTGTGATTGATGATTGAGTGATTCTTTTAAGCTGGGGAACAGAGGGAACTAAGGTTGGACTATCGTTGTTTTCGAATCCTACACACCAGTGCAAAAAATCCAAATAAAATCTAGACAAATAACACCCAGCAATTTAAATAAGAAATAATGATAATTTAATTAGTAATTAAACGAATAGAAATAAAAATATAATAATGATTATCACTCTAGAGACTTCACGTGGCCTTTTAAGTTCTAAAAACAAAGTTGCTCAAGAATTTGTAGATTTCTTCACTAGTATCCCAACTACTGATACCTTAAATTCGTCACCCTTGCTTTTTATTATTGAGTTATTAAGAGCGAACGTTTCAGCCTGTCCGGTTGTTTCAATTTAAACATATAAACCCCATAGCAGTCATATTAAAACTTTTAAAGAAATTAAAGTCAAATTAACCGATGATCTATGGAAACTGTCGATTAAAGTTTATCAAGCTATTATTGAGACTGTAGCTCCGTACTTAGACTTAATATTTAATTTGTGTGTGGACCAGGGAGTCTTCCTGGACCTTATGACATACAGCACGGTAATACCACTTTTCAAATCCGGTGACAGTAAAGACACCAATAATCACAGAACTGCTGAAAACTGTCAAAACGGATAGGTTTTGCCAATTTTTAGCAGGGTTCTTGGAAACGTAATGCTTAATCAAATGCTCATCCACTTTAACACCAATAAAATCTTAATTGTGAGAAACAGTATGGTTTCACCAAAGGACGTTATACGACTGACGCCGGTGTCACCTTATTAAAACTTATATTTAAACTTATATATTTGAAAGCATTTGATTACGTCAACCACGAAACCCTTCCCATAAAGCTTGAACATTACGGTTTAAGGAAACTTGCGCTCAGTCTAATGAAATCGTATTTAAACGATAGATATCAGCAAGTACAAATAAATGGTGTCAATTCAATGGGCTTAAAAGTAAGTATGGGTGTGCCACAAGGTTTGATATTAGGCCCCTTTCTCTCTTTTGTCTATATTAATGATTTACCCCATTTATTTAAAAACCAAAACCAACCTGAAACGGTATTGTTTGCCGACGATACTTCTTTAATATTTAAGGTATACAGACGTGTGCCACAAATCTTGATGACGTAAATCACGCCGTACTGCAGGTTCATAATAGGTTCACCGTTAATAATTTAGTATTAAATGGGAAAAATTTTGCGCATAAGATTTGCGGATTATTCCTAACCTGACCCAAAATCCTAAGCGGGTTAGGTTAGGAACTCGATAAAAAAAAATCCTAACGTAATCCTACTGACCCGATGTGTCGTTCCTATCCTAACCCGAAATGCGATATGGTAGGTTTCCCGCTCCTCTTTCTCAGAATAAAAGGTAACTATAAAACAAGTCAGAGTTTATTTAAACTACCACTGAGGAGCCAAAGAAAATGCGTTCATCTGCAAAATTTACTCTGTTTTACTATTTTATTCCTATACTGCAAAAACAAACACAACACCTGCTAAATGATCATTATGTCGAATATATTAATTGATCGCTCACATCCAATATAAATTCACCTCTTGAGGATTGATTGGATTGAGGAGCCATACTAAAAGCATTGTATTTTCTTTAATTTTAGCGCTACAGTAGTTAAATTTCTAGAAAGTAATATGCACAATTGCTGCTAAATGGTGAAAAATTTTCAAAAATATTCATCTATTACTTAACGAGTTCCGTGGCTCCTCAATTCAGACGTTTAGATTGAGGAGCCACTTTTGCATTCAAATAACTAGTGATATATTTTGCTGCTAAATCTAGAATTCGTGCTGCATAATAAGCTACATTGCTGCTAAATAATGGTGAGATCAGATTTGAAAAATCGGATGTGGCTCCTCAATACTTACGGACATTCAAATCTATGCAGTAGTTTTGTTGGATTGATTCTACATAAGACCCATGTTTAACCCTAAGGTTGACTGGTAGAGAATGCCTTGTGGCATAAAGTCCGCCTATGTATATAAAATGAGCCCTCAATCCAGATGCACATCCTATATTGCCATCCTTATGTTGTTCCGGCCGATGCATATCACCCGTTGCTGATCAAATGGGATGAAATATTTTTATTTTATTTTACAATAATTTGGTCAGAAATTTTTCCAAAAATATTATCATCATCATTCTCTTGCCCTTATCCCAATTCATTTGGGATCGGAGCAGCATTCTATGTTTCTCGTTTTCTCGTGAGGCACCTCTTTTCTTGCGATATCATTCTTAACTCAGTCCATCCATCGTTTCTTGTGCCTCCCTCTACTCTTATACCGCATCCACATTCATATCCAAAACCTTCCTCACGACATTTTCTTCATTCCTCCGCATCACATGCCCATAGGTACCACGACAATTTTAAACAAGTAAATTCATAAGAAAACAATTAAAACAAGATACACACAAAATAGGTACTTAGTGCCTATAACCGGTGTGGTTTACACCCGTAACAAGTATTTAAATTAAAAATATAAAAACCCCCGACTCAATAAAGATTAAACATTGGCTCTCCACTTTTACTCCCTTGTACTAGAAACTAGAATAGACTAGGGTTTGGTCAAGTTTTTGTCATACAAAAGCTAAGCCCCTAAAGTAACCTCTGTGGTGTTCATAGTTTATTGTAGAGTAAGCGTCAAATTTCATATTGTATGTCTCTTTCTACATCATCTCTCTCTATCTCTCTCTCTGATTCGCTGCCGTCATTGTTTTCTGTCATTGAGGTATAACGTACTAGAGAAGCTATTTCAACCAAAAAATGTGCGCGCACTTGATGACAGCGGGGCAGGCTAGGGGTGTCATGTTCTCATAGATTACTATCAATACGTGCAGATGCGACATAATGTTATTATTCTGCCTACTTGATATTGTACCTAAGTACTTAGAAAATAAATAAAAATTTACTTAAACTGTAACAATAATTTTTATTTTATCTGTGATTGAATGTTGATGGCTGATTCAGTAAATGTTGATTCAAATTTGCAAATACTTCTTTCCTAATTAAATGCTTTACGGTGTTTACGAACATATAACTAAAATCACATTTCAGGACAAGACCACTTTGCCGTATTAAATTACGTACCTATGATAGATGTGTGAAGTGGAAGTTTAGTATAGTCAAACTATCAATGCAATCTTCACATTTTAACTTTTTTATTAATTGTCTTGATACTTAAGCAAATATTATACAACCTACTATCAATTTTGACTCGCATGTAGAGGATTCGTGGCCAAGCATTGAATACGTCGATAGTGTCTGGTCTGAGCATTTTATTCTTTGACATTCACGTAAAAATGGCCGCCGCGATGACATATTGCAATGGAAAAAATATAATTAAATTATGTGTGTTTTAAAGATAATAGTTATATTTACTGGTGAAAAGTCACTCCTTGACTTTTACTTATATTTATTGAATTATTTCTACAGTATCTAAATGCACACGAAGGCATAATTTAGACAAGAAAACTTTACTCAAATATGTCATGTCGCAGCAACCCCTCGGCATAGACTAAATGAGGTTCAGTCAGTGCACGAACCGAAACGTGTGTTACAAAAAATCTAGTCGAGGCGTCTCCTCTAGTGCGTAGTACATTATACCTCAATGTTTTCTGTTTACTTTTAATAAAATTCCTGCCTATCTAGTTTGTTTTATGCCCAAATATCCTTCAGAGACCACCACACACTACCCTCTTACTCGTAATATCGGACATGCTCAACTATATACCTTCCAAAAGTAAAATTAACAGTAAAGTCGTCGTTTAAACTCTTGTTTTATTTCATCCCATAACTATTGAAAAACAAGCAATAAAATACTGCAAAAAAAATTAGCAAGCTTGAGACGCGATTGGTGGAGAAAAGTGTATCTCCCATTCGAGATCCATTGAGCTACATTCAGAACTGTCTTCGTGCTCCTCTTCGTCATTACCAATACATACGTCTTCTTTTTTCTCTACGGTGTTTGTGCATTTGGGATTGTTAGGGTCGACCAGTCCTACAGCCTCTTTATAGGCTCTAAGACAAGTTTTCTGGCAAGTTTCGGGATTATAAGAATCCACCCAAACTTTGTCAACGGCTTCCTTGATAAGTCGCTGCCGTGTCCTCAACCGTTTCTGAATCCTTTCCTCATTGTCTTCTCTACAGATCCTGTATACCAGTGGATCGCAATGGTCTATATTGGCATCTTTGTCCTCAGGAGACACCTGCATCTCGACGCGGTACTCGCCGTTCCTCTTGCTAATGATAAGGGTTGGTTTGTCCTCAACCCTCTTCTTGGTCTTCCTTTTTGGTTTCAGTCCTTGCTCTGGCTGCGTTTGCCCTTTCACCTTGATAAATTGCTTAAGAAGACGATTTGATATCGCACCAGGTTTCCAACCTTTAGATACCTGAAATTAGAAAGAAAAATACATGTATGTATGCTTTTGACGATTGAAAGTTTCAAATAAAAAAAAACGATATGCACAACAGTTCTAGCCAGTAATTAGTACACTCGCATATTCACCAAATGAAAAAAAAACAATAAAATAAATCAAATAAATACTTAGCTTCCTTGAATTTATCATGTTACAATGGGGTAGGGGGAGCTGACTGCTAAGACGAGTATTATTATACAAAATACGCGCTTTGGACGTGGAGTTGCGGACACCAGCCCGTTATACAGTACAATAGAGGAGTATGGACGAAGACATGGTGCACCGACCTCAAATAGCTCAGAACTTCGGTTAAAGGCGGGGGAATAATGATGAATTGCATACAGTTGAGAAAATGTGTCATATAAATAGGTATAAAATATTTTATTGTAGAAAGAAACGTGGGGGATCATATTATTATGTCATCCAAAAAATATGAAACACCAATACTAACAAAATAATGTAATTATCTTACAAATTACTATAACGTTACAAAATTTCGCTTAGTACATTACACCAAATAAATTAACTTAAAACTTCGATTGTCTAAACTTACTTCAAAAAGCCAAAATAGTGAAAATTAAACTTCAGAAGAAAAATCAGCTTCTGAAGTCAGTGGCAAAAAACGAAGCCAATTATACTTTCAACGACTGCAGAAGCTGTTTTTCGTATTCCCAAACCGATCTACAGACACCATTCCTTCAGCGGAAGGCGTAGCGTGTTTACATTCTGCTCTTTCAATAAAAGAACGTAATCGACAATTGCCACAGTTTCCTTTTGGCCTATTTAGCTGCGGTAGGTACTGTTGAACGCTCTGGAATGTTTACATTTTCTCCACGCGCTTTCAAGTCTTTTAATTTTGAACATAATAACTTCTTACCGCGTCCATGACCGATAATCCCAACTTTGGATAAACGTTTCGGAGTTACACTGGCGAAGCAATTCCAAGTTTCCTTCGTTTTCTTATCTTTCGAGCCACCGCCGCCGCCACCGTCAGTATTCTTTAAGGATTGGTGCTTCTTCGTTTGTGAACTTTTTAGGTTCTTCCACTTTCCTTGATCAACATAACCATCAACTCCGATAACCAACCATTCACCATTCACGGTTTGAAATTTACCAAGCTCACCATTGACGGGCTCGTCATTAGGTCCTAGGAAGTTGTGCGGGGCCCATCTCCCGTCAGGTCCTATAAACCCATCTACGTTAATCTCTAGCCAACTTCGATCTGCGCTCCAAAATCCTCCCAAATCGCTGCATTCTTGTTTACCATCAGGACCTTTAAAGAATCTGGGCACAGGATTTCCAAACCTATCTACAAGCTTTACTCTGAAGTCCATGTACGTGTACTGTGTGGTATTGTCTGTAGTTACTAATTTCTTAGATTTGAACTCTGGATCAAATCTAGCTATAGGGGGCGTAAATTCAACAATCCATTCATCGGAGTCAGTGTCTGATTCAGACAAACTCTTGTCTTCTTCACATGAACAGGAGCGATCCAGGTCTACGTCCTCAGGACCAGGGAGTGCTGGAATACAAGTACAGTCAGGTTTCTCAGCATCGGGCTGAAACTCAAGTGCTTGTTGATATGTCTTCATACAGATCTCCTGGCACATATCTCTGAATGCGCTCTGAACGAAGTCGCGTTGAAGTCTTTCCAGCCGTCTTTTCGCACGTTCTTTCTTTATCTTTCTCATCAGGTTTTCTTCAGATGTCCTCCCTACCGTGTAAGTCACCACAGGCTTGTCCTTATACGGGTGTTGATTATAAGTCCTCGTTTTTGTGAAAGTTCTCATGGTTTCCATAGTCACAGTATATTCACCATCTTTCTTATGCACAGTGAGTAATGGCCTCTTTAGCGGTCTTTTTGGCTTTCCGGGAACTTTCTTTCTCTTTTTAGCAAAGGCTTCCTGGGGATTCTTGGCAATCTTAAGTAATCTCACCACATGCTTATTAGTCGCACCAGGTTTATACGTCGGACGGAACTATAAACAAAAATAAATAAATAAAAATCTTTACTACTTCCAATTTTCTATCTTCACTCATGAGAAAAGGGCGTGAGTTTATGTAGGTATGTTTGTACTTCCAATAAAACATTTTCTTAATTTGAGTTTGGTACATACCTTCAAGCCAGGTACGTTTTCACATGTCCATAGCCAACCCATGGTCTTGGGTACCGCACCCAAAGTGCCAACACAGGGCAGTGCACAGCGACTGTGGCCAATATGAGGCGCTATAAATAAAGCGAGAACATGGCAAAAATAAATTCATCAACAAAAAAAATGTAGTACCGAAATTTTTTTCTTAATCTTTATGGTAGGTAGTAGGTAGGTAGTAGGTAGGTAGTAGGTAGGTAGTAGGTAGGTAGTAGGTAGGTAGTAGGTAGGTAGTAGGTAGGTAGTAGGTAGGTAGTAGGTAGGTAGTAGGTAGGTAGTAGGTAGGTAGTAGGTAGGTAGTAGGTAGGTAGTAGGTAGGTAGTAGGTAGGTAGTAGGTAGGTAGTAGGTAGGTAGTAGGTAGGTAGTAGGTAGGTAGTAGGTAGGTAGTAGGTAGGTAGTAGGTAGGTAGTAGGTAGGTAGTAGGTAGGTAGTAGGTAGGTAGTAGGTAGGTAGTAGGTAGGTAGTAGGTAGGTAGTAGGTAGGTAGTAGGTAGGTAGTAGGTAGGTAGTAGGTAGGTAGTAGGTAGGTAGTAGGTAGGTAGTAGGTAGGTAGTAGGTAGGTAGTAGGTAGGTAGTAGGTAGGTAGTAGGTAGGTAGTAGGTAGGTAGTAGGTAGGTAGTAGGTAGGTAGTAGGTAGGTAGTAGGTAGGTAGTAGGTAGGTAGTAGGTAGGTAGTAGGTAGGTAGTAGGTAGGTAGTAGGTAGGTAGTAGGTAGGTAGTAGGTAGGTAGTAGGTAGGTAGTAGGTAGGTAGTAGGTAGGTAGTAGGTAGGTAGTAGGTAGGTAGTAGGTAGGTAGTAGGTAGGTAGTAGGTAGGTAGTAGGTAGGTAGTAGGTAGGTAGTAGGTAGGTAGTAGGTAGGTAGTAGGTAGGTAGTAGGTAGGTAGTAGGTAGGTAGTAGGTAGGTAGTAGGTAGGTAGTAGGTAGGTAGTAGGTAGGTAGTAGGTAGGTAGTAGGTAGGTAGTAGGTAGGTAGTAGGTAGGTAGTAGGTAGGTAGTAGGTAGGTAGTAGGTAGGTAGTAGGTAGGTAGTAGGTAGGTAGTAGGTAGGTAGTAGGTAGGTAGTAGGTAGGTAGTAGGTAGGTAGTAGGTAGGTAGTAGGTAGGTAGTAGGTAGGTAGTAGGTAGGTAGTAGGTAGGTAGTAGGTAGGTAGTAGGTAGGTAGTAGGTAGGTAGTAGGTAGGTAGTAGGTAGGTAGTAGGTAGGTAGTAGGTAGGTAGTAGGTAGGTAGTAGGTAGGTAGTAGGTAGGTAGTAGGTAGGTAGTAGGTAGGTAGTAGGTAGGTAGTAGGTAGGTAGTAGGTAGGTAGTAGGTAGGTAGTAGGTAGGTAGTAGGTAGGTAGTAGGTAGGTAGTAGGTAGGTAGTAGGTAGGTAGTAGGTAGGTAGTAGGTAGGTAGTAGGTAGGTAGTAGGTAGGTAGTAGGTAGGTAGTAGGTAGGTAGTAGGTAGGTAGTAGGTAGGTAGTAGGTAGGTAGTAGGTAGGTAGTAGGTAGGTAGTAGGTAGGTAGTAGGTAGGTAGTAGGTAGGTAGTAGGTAGGTAGTAGGTAGGTAGTAGGTAGGTAGTAGGTAGGTAGTAGGTAGGTAGTAGGTAGGTAGTAGGTAGGTAGTAGGTAGGTAGTAGGTAGGTAGTAGGTAGGTAGTAGGTAGGTAGTAGGTAGGTAGTAGGTAGGTAGTAGGTAGGTAGTAGGTAGGTAGTAGGTAGGTAGTAGGTAGGTAGTAGGTAGGTAGTAGGTAGGTAGTAGGTAGGTAGTAGGTAGGTAGTAGGTAGGTAGTAGGTAGGTAGTAGGTAGGTAGTAGGTAGGTAGTAGGTAGGTAGTAGGTAGGTAGTAGGTAGGTAGTAGGTAGGTAGTAGGTAGGTAGTAGGTAGGTAGTAGGTAGGTAGTAGGTAGGTAGTAGGTAGGTAGTAGGTAGGTAGTAGGTAGGTAGTAGGTAGGTAGTAGGTAGGTAGTAGGTAGGTAGTAGGTAGGTAGTAGGTAGGTAGTAGGTAGGTAGTAGGTAGGTAGTAGGTAGGTAGTAGGTAGGTAGTAGGTAGGTAGTAGGTAGGTAGTAGGTAGGTAGTAGGTAGGTAGTAGGTAGGTAGTAGGTAGGTAGTAGGTAGGTAGTAGGTAGGTAGTAGGTAGGTAGTAGGTAGGTAGTAGGTAGGTAGTAGGTAGGTAGTAGGTAGGTAGTAGGTAGGTAGTAGGTAGGTAGTAGGTAGGTAGTAGGTAGGTAGTAGGTAGGTAGTAGGTAGGTAGTAGGTAGGTAGTAGGTAGGTAGTAGGTAGGTAGTAGGTAGGTAGTAGGTAGGTAGTAGGTAGGTAGTAGGTAGGTAGTAGGTAGGTAGTAGGTAGGTAGTAGGTAGGTAGTAGGTAGGTAGTAGGTAGGTAGTAGGTAGGTAGTAGGTAGGTAGTAGGTAGGTAGTAGGTAGGTAGTAGGTAGGTAGTAGGTAGGTAGTAGGTAGGTAGTAGGTAGGTAGTAGGTAGGTAGTAGGTAGGTAGTAGGTAGGTAGTAGGTAGGTAGTAGGTAGGTAGTAGGTAGGTAGTAGGTAGGTAGTAGGTAGGTAGTAGGTAGGTAGTAGGTAGGTAGTAGGTAGGTAGTAGGTAGGTAGTAGGTAGGTAGTAGGTAGGTAGTAGGTAGGTAGTAGGTAGGTAGTAGGTAGGTAGTAGGTAGGTAGTAGGTAGGTAGTAGGTAGGTAGTAGGTAGGTAGTAGGTAGGTAGTAGGTAGGTAGTAGGTAGGTAGTAGGTAGGTAGTAGGTAGGTAGCAGGTAGGTAGCAGGTAGGTAGCAGGTAGGTAGCAGGTAGGTAGCAGGTAGGTAGCAGGTAGGTAGCAGGTAGGTAGTAGGTAGGTAGTAGGTAGGTAGTAGGTAGGTAGTAGGTAGGTAGTAGGTAGGTAGTAGGTAGGTAGTAGATTTACCTTTATAACCATGGTTATCTTTGAATCTGGCAACATCTCTTATCTTTTTGCCCTTTGATGATGATTTCGTCGACTCATTTTCTGCCGTTTTCCTCTTAGTGTCGCTTCCGTCTTTAGACGAAGGCAACTTTATTTTATTGAGTTTGTGATAAATAGGACAGGGAAAAGGCAGTTGGTATCCAGGCACTTTTCCATAGTCTTTATCAAACTTTTCTTCGTAACCGCCGCAAATTTTACAAACCGTTTTTTTCAGGAAGCTAAATTCACATTCGCATTCACAAGGGTCGCTTTTAAATGTCATCTTTGCTTTCATGCTCGCCACCACTTCCTCGGTCTTACAGGTGCAGGGGATGGTACAGGGGATGGTATAGCAGCCTGTTCCCAGGTCTAATAAAATGCGATCATCAGAGGGTCTGGGAATTTCCCTCATTTTTTCAAAAGTACATTTTACGTCATTACATGTTTTTACTGTGATTAAATCTTTAGCTTTTTTTGTGATATCCAAAGAACACGTACTTTGAGTGCGACTGTTTGGGGCAAATTTAAGACATTCACTCTTGCATATTCTAAATTTGTACCCCTCTTCCTCTTCTTCCAAATCTTCAGAAATATTTCCAGATTTTTCAGAGTTCCTATATGCATTTTCAGAAGGAGTCTTTGGACGTTCTGGATCAGCCAAGTCATTTTCTACTGTAAAGTAACTAACACAGTAGACTTGGTTACCAAATGGCCATGCCTCTGCCCCAAATATATAATCATTTAAAATATTTTTATTTGTTTTTTGTACAATTGTTGAACAAGATTTGGATTTTATTACAGTTAAAGCTAAATTTTTACGAAAGTTTGTTTCACTTCTTACTAGATGTACAACTCCACTATTTGGTCTTCCATTAAGGGTACTATACACTTCAGCAGTTTCGACGTCAGTGACGCGCTTCGCGATACCAACGTGGTCAACACTCTTAGTTTCTTTCTTTTTAATGCTTTTACTTTTGGCGTGGATAGGTCTACGTTTGTCACTACTATGAATAGTCTTTATAATACCAGTTTCTTCAGTGAAGTTAATTGGTTTAACTACTGTGCTTAACACGCTAACTGGTGTAGAATTTAAGCCAACTTTCATTACAGTTTGTTGGGTTGCCTGAGATGAAGACCTAGACTGAGTAACTTTATCTTTTAGGTGACTTAATTTTACGCTCAGTTTAATGATGGCTATACGTTTCGAAGTAGCCTCTTCATATATGTTGTAATCACCTCTTACGCAGATTGGCTCATGTCCTTGCTCTGTGTATAGCTTATTCAAATAATCGAAATACGGCGCACTCCATGGAATCTGAGTCGATCCTATTTTAAAGTCTGGTATTATATTCTTACTCCACAGCGATATCTCCAAGGGGTACTGCTTCATGTTTGATATTAAAGTGTCGAAACTAATCCCAAACAAGACAGTTTTCCCCGTTTGCACTGTAGGTGCTGTTGAGAATTGCTCTGCGCTTTTCCCGCCCTTCGCTTTTCGCTTATTTTTCAGTGGCCGAGGATGCTTTGATGAGCACCGTTTTAATAAATTTGGATCTTTCAGGTTAACACTAAATACATCTGCAAATTCACCTTTAATGCAAAAGTCGCTGCAATTTTGAAAGGTTTTCAATTCTTCCACCGTTACCTCTATAAAGAACATCGTATCCGTATGAGCCATTTTTAATTATTTCTGTAGGTATACGTGCGTTGACTTTTTGACCTAACATCTAATTTTAATGCGGTTCCAATTCCAACACTTCGGGAATCAGACGAAAAACTGTAAAATTTTGCTTTCAAAATGTTTTCAATTTAGCAGAATGCCAAAAACTGGTTGTCATGAATTTTGGAATTCATTTTCTAAATTTTGAAGGCATCAACAAACGAACCGCCATGCATTGACATAAACTCTTTTTTTATGCAATATGGTTCGACCTTACGTCCAAAAAGGTTTGTTCTGTAAAGGTTTAAGTTTTGCAGTGACGCAATACACACAAACAAGATCAGTTTAGTAGCAACAAGTTCGACGGGCAAAGTGGAACTAAAGACCGAGGTAATGGAGGGTTTAGTCCAAAGTTAGACTAAACCTACTAATAGCATCTTCAGTAGTTCAGTACAACTTTAATTTTATAAACCACGCATAAAAACTGTATTAATCAAAAGATGGCGTCAATTGAATCTCGAACCATCGGCATTTTCTAGAATTCATCCTCCATTCAATTAAATCTTGCCTTACAGAAAAAAAAACCCAGACGACCAACAAAATAGGGATCTAGAGTCTGAATTCATTACTACTTAGGGCTACCGTCTTTGAACTTGAACTGCCTATCACCTATGTGGTGATATACTGTATATGAAACATGCGATGAGTTACATACAAGACTTGTATAGGTACTGTATAGTCAATAAAGGAGCCATAGAAGCCGAAACTGATGTAAAAACGATGAACAAAAACTACAAAGTTGTTTATAAAATAAAAAGACGCATATTATGCAGGTACGCGTATATATTCAATACATAATAGTCTTTTATTAGGATTTACGAATGTAAAGTACTTGAAAAAATTAAGTTTAAGTAATAGTAGTATCATCATCATATATATTTAATTTTGCCATTGGTTTTGGTGAATCAGTGCCCGACAAAGTTGTTGATGTTCCGAAGTCATAAGACCTGTCCGTCGAAAAAGATGGCATCATCTTAGTCAGCATGCGGGCATGCATCGTGAAGTTAGATAGCTGAGATGGCGGTGTGTTCGAAGCTCTATTGGCCTTTGGAGGGCGCTTTATTTCCCCTATATCGTCGTATGCTCTTAGTTCTTCTATTATTTCGCGATACTTTGCGATTGCTTTCTGGTTTATGTACGGTTTAGTTACATGTGCTACATGTGGTATATGTTTTCTTTCAAAGTTTGTGGAAATGGCCACCACTACTGCAGGTTTGGTTTTATCATTCTGAGTCGATTTCTTAACATTATCTGCATTTTTTGGTAGTTTCAATACGACAGGAGGTTTTGGAATAGGTAGTTTTATTTTATTCTTGTTATCTTTTGCTGCTTGGCCTTCTTTATTTGTAGTTGTAGCTTCTTTTTTGGTTTTGGTACCAGACTTCAGTATAGGTGGACTTACTTTCCGATCAACTCTCTCCCTTTTAATGCCATCCCCTGATGAAAAAGTTGACTTCGTATGTTTTGACGGAGTTCCAGGTGCTTTTTTCTTACAATAGAATACCCACTTACCATCCTTGTCTACATATCCGTCTACGCCTATTTTCCACACTCGCCCTAGGCTGTCTGTGAAAGCGCCTTCATCTGATGAATATATCATTCCATCATGTCCTGTAAAGTTCTGTGGTACCCAACGTTCATCCGGTCCTATATAACCATCTTTATTTATCTCCAACCAAACCTTTTTATTTTCAAACGTACCCCAGAATCCGCCTAAATCGCTGCATTCCTGTTTACCATCCGGACCCTTGAAGAACCTCGGCACTTGGTTACCATTCTTATCGACCACTTTAACCTTATAATCTAAATATGTGTAGTGAGTTTCATTATCAACCATTAAGTGTGGATGTTTAGCTTTACTATCCCACCTTGCTGAAGGTGGGGTGAATTCTATGACCCACTCATCATTATCTGTATCGCTAGTTTCAATGGTACTAGCGTCATCAGAGCACGAGCAGGAGTCTACAATAGGGGGAGGGATATTTATAGGTTTACCGGCGCAAGGGCAATCCGGTGAATTAGGACTTGGTAAAGGCAGTACTCCAATCGATTGATTGTATGCCTTTAAACAAATCTCTTGACACCTGTCCCTGAAGGAAGACTGCAATAGTCTACTCTTTCTCCTGGTCTCTCTACGTTCTCTTCTATCACGTTGTCTCTGAATTTTGTTAACCTCTTCCTCTGTCTTTCCTATCGTGTACATAAGAGGTGGTTTTTCATCGTACGGATATTGAAATAGGAGTCGTTCTTTAGAGAATTTCTTGAAAACTTCCATTTGGACAGTGAACTCTCCGTCACGCTTTGACACGATCAATGTAGGCTTCATTTCGATTTTCTTCTTGCGCTGCATCAGGGTTCTTCTTGCGCTGCATCAGGGCTCGTTTCTTCTTTTTCAAGCTGTCTTCGCCCTCTCCTCTCTGCGCCCGGTACCTTCTCACCAAGATTGCGTTTGCAGCGCCAGGCTTCCAGTTTGGCCTGACCTATAAATGATAGAAAAAAATAAAAATAAAAGAAAAAAATACATGAAAAAGTATTGATTGCTGGATTCAATCATTGTGTGTGTCTATAGCACGTCTAATCATGAATTCTAACGTGTTATGAAAACGTACGAATCACTACATATTATAAAACAAAGTCCTCCGCCGCGTCTGTCTGTCTGTCTATTCGTGATAAACTCAAAATTTACTGCACCGATTTTCAGGCTGTTTTCACCAATGGATAGAGTAGTTCTCGAGGAAGGTTTTAGTATAAAATTTACTACCGCGGGCAAAGCCGCGGGCATCAGATCGTTAAATAATAAACACATTGGATATAATATATAGTTTGATGTAACAATGGGTACTGGATCTGGATGCATTAATATTTTCATGACCAATTTCATTTTTTTGTAAAGAAGTTGTCACACGAGAAAAAGTTTCGTGTCATAAAAAGTATTTAGATTTGAAAAAACTTCACGGATTTTATTTTGGTAAGGTATTGGTCCAACATATCATCAGTAAAATCGGTGTCCGTATCACCGATCTTTTACAAAACTACGTCATCCACCGTAGCTGCTATGAAATAACGTGGTGTCAAGGGCCAGCAGCTACAGATAACTCACCGGTCAGATAACAGAGTGACAACTATTGAAGATTTTTTTGGCAAACTTACCTTTTTTTGTTGGGGGGTGGGAAATCATCAAATGACTCCTCCCGCTCTGGGCAGAGCGGAAGGGAGTGTCAGACTTCTACTGACTAAAAACCACCCATGTTCCTTATTAGCACTTTCCTTTGTATCGAAGCAGCGGTAGGTATCTCTTTCGAACAATCCGCAGCCCCGACGGGTTTGGTGGCAAGTACCTCTACCGCTCTTATGGACAGGCATCAAGTTACAATATTCTGTCAAATTTCTTTAACATATTTTCAAGTCTATCGCTCAAGCATTACGTTCAAGGTTGATTGGAAAATTTTGACAGTTTTAGGTAGCTTCATGTGCTGGCCTCGGTACATTCGATTTCATACCATGAAGTGCAGTTAATCTGTTCAATTAAATACATAAAGACTCTATAGAGCGCAGAGCCAGCAGGCTAATTGGTGACGATAAGCTGGTTGTCAAACTACATAGCCTGGCCCACCGTCGCAAAGTCGCATGTCTGTCGGTCTTCTACAGACTGTACTTCGGAGAGTGTGCGCAGGAGCTCCACGAGCTGATTCCACCATCTCCCTTCTTCCATCGGGAGACTAGACGTACTGCAGGTTATCACCGATACCTAGTCGACGTTCCACACATTCGAACAAAGCGCTTTGCTAAGTCCTTTATTATGCGCACAGCCAAGGAGTGGAATTCCCTGCCTGCGTCGGTTTTTCCGAGTTCATATAACCCTAATCTATTTAAGTCGCGAGTAAACAGGCTTCTTCTGGGTAAGCTCGTTCCATCGTCGACATCATCTCTGCCCTTAGGGCAAGATTGAAGTCAAGAGCAAGCCCATTTATAATAAAAAAAAGAAACATTTTTCTTAGAAACTAATAAAATGTCTTACTTTCATTCCCGGTATATCTTCAGCTACCCAGTTCCAACCCATATTGCCAGGAACGGGAGGATAACGATACTTTTTTTTCAAGTCTTCTTTTTTGACAGGTATTTTTGCCACGGCTGAAACATTTCAAAGTAATAATAAAGCATTCGGAACGCGACCTACGTACGTTTCGTTATAATCGGATATTTACCACTGTCTTTCACGTTTTCCTTTTTAGATTTCTTCTTTTTTTTCTTGTCACCTTCTCCTTTATTACCTTTATTTTCTTCGGCACCTTCTTGAAGCTTATCTCCTTCTTTCTTTTCCAGGCTAGTTTTTTTTTTTTGTTCAGACTTTTTATCAGAAATAGTTTTTGTTGATTTAGGTCTTGAGGAGAGCTTTGAACTCTTTCCACTTAAATTCTCGTCCGGTGGTTCTAAATTATCTTCTGGCCACGGACTTTCAACTTTAATGTACTTCTTATCGTACAGTTTGTGGTACACTGGACACGGATGAGGCTTAATATGTTCTGGCTGATATCGCATGTCGTCTCCGAGACACTCGTAGCCTCCGCAAACCGCACAGTAACTAGTTTTTTTTGAAAATTTAAATGTGCAAACACAGTCGCAGAAGCATGGATCATCTCCTTCGCTATCTTTGTATACCTTTTTCCTTGACGCCCCATCAACGATAAAATCTATAACCTTCGCGGCTGTGTCACACGTCTTTACGCAACACGGGTTGTGTATTTCATCCAGTCGTATTTCTACGTGACTGTCCGCAGGACTGGGAGGCAGCTCGCGACCAGTGGGACATACTGGTATAACACACGTTAAAGGGTCATTAACATTATCGATGTCAAAATTACACGTGAATGCAGAGCATGGCAACGGGTCTGGATCTACCCCTGTGGGGCAATCAGGATGACAGACTTTAGACTTGCTACCAGATTTTGCCTTGGTATCAGGTTTTGACTTGGCATCAGATTTTGAGGTGGCATCCGATTTTGACTTGGTATCAGATTTTGAGCTGGTAACAGATTTTCCTGATGAACCGGAGCCAGGGCTTGAATTTTCGAAATTATATTCGACTGTGAAATAATATACATTATACACTTTTGGTTTATAAGGGCACCCTAATCCTTCACATATACTCCCTTCACTTGATGTTGCATTCTCACAGTCTTTACTACAAATAGATTCACATGACTCTCTCTTGGTGAGTGAAGCTTTCATCTTTTCTATGCAAGCGCATTGAGTCGACAAACCCTCGAACGTTGCCCCGTGACTGAACTCGCCTTCATGTCGCAAAAAGTCTTGAATTGTAGTAGCTAATGTACAGTCTTTGCTACCACACGGCCCTATAAGATCATCGATTACAAATTCTTTATCGTCTTCATCTACAAGGTTCTCTATGTAAGCTCTTATATCTCTCGCAATTTTACATTCTGGTTTACCACATGGACCTCGGATATTAGCAATATCAAAAGTAGCTAGCCTATTTCCTTTGGGTTTTTTGCCAGCATCAATACAAATTGGGCAAGGGTCCTGTACTGCTTCACTCTTAAACCGTTCAGCGAATGGTCCCTCAGGCCAGTTTGTCTCCCGACAGTAACAAAGTCTATCAATATCGGTAGCTTTTATTCTCGGACTTATTGTGGGTCGTGGTGTTAACATCCTCAAATTATCATTACAGGAGACAATGATCTTTCTTACGTAGTCAATAATAAAATCAATATCTGGACATGTCTCAGGTGACTTGTAAACCGACTCGGGTGGTTTATCCGCATGACCCATACAACAATAGTCTTTTTCATTGAAGAAGGCCAGATTTGCTCCAGGAGCATTTTTATAGTCGGCAAAGACCATTTTAGTTGGCTTTGGTTTGTCGACAGTAAATTGGTTTTCTATCTTTTTACAATTTGCCTCGAAATCTTCATCCGTCGATTTCAAAGTACACATGTAAGATGTCGTTTTGGAATTAATTCCAGTGTAGAGAAACTTTCTGACAGAAGGATCCTCTGAAAGTGTCCGAAACGACGTTGTGAGCTTGTTGTTTAAGAATGTAAGTTTTACTTGAATTGCTATTTTCGCTAACAATTTTCCTTTGCTTTCTTCAAATATATTATACTCATCTCTTATGGTCACGGGTGGAGGTTCGTCACAGTTAGCTATCTGTGTTAAATAAGTAAAAAATGCCGGGTCCCACGGTATGGTACTTGTGCCAATAAAGGCTAATGTCTCTTCTTTGCTCCATAAGGACAGTTCCATAGGGCACTTCTTCATATTTTGTATTAATATTTCTGCACTACTTGAGAATAACACAGACTGACCAGATTGTATAAGTGGTTCTGGTGGTGGTGCCTCTACTTTACCCTTTTTTCCTTTTTTACCTTTTTTTTTGGGTTTTGGCTTTTTCTTCTTTTTTCCTTTTTTTCCCAAGGGCTCGGGTGGTAAAGGGAGCGGTTCTGGCATAACTATGTGCATTTGTTTTGGATCTTTAAGTTCCAGTGAAAATATGTCTGCAAAATCAGATTTTATAACAAAGCCTCGGGTGTCCGCCACATGCACACCCTGTACTTTTTCAACCACCACCTCAAATAGGAACATTGCAGTTCTAACCATCGGCAACGACATTTTTTCAGTTTATTTTATAAATTTTATTCAAAAATGTGCAAAGTAATTACATTATAGTGTAAACTACTAATTTAATAACAAAAACTTCCTGTTTTTTTAATATTTATACTGTCACACGATATTAACTGTTATATAATTTCATGTCATTTTGACGATACGTTTTTGGTATTTTCAGCCAGATGTATTAAATTATTACGATTAGGTAGAATCTCCACGTAGGATTTTTAGGGTTTCGTACCTCGAAAGGAAAACATGGAACCCCTATGGAACCACTCGTGTGTCTGTCTGTCTATCCGACCATTCCCCCCCCCCCCCCCCCCTTCTAACCGAAACTACTGAACCTAAAATTCTGAAAAAAATACAGAAATTAGGTTAACACGTATAGATTACAGGAAAACCTATAAGAAGTCATGGTACGGTCGTACGGAACCCTTCATGTGCAAGTCCGACCTTGGCTAGTTTTTTTTAGTAACATGACAAACTGTTCTAAGAATCGGATCGGATCGGATCTGACTCATTTGAATCGGATTTTGTTACCAATTTCTAGGGCTTCATTTTTTGCACGAATACCTACCTATTATTTTTCTACAATAAAAGTAGCTTACGTTATTGCTAATTATTGCTTATAATATCAGCCGTGAAAATCGGCCCAGCCTTTTCGGAGATTAGCCGGAACAAAGAAATGGACAGACAGACAAAAGAAAAAAGTGCCTAGTAAGTGTCTGAGTGGAGTGTGTGCGTGTGTGTCTCGGAGGGTCGGTTGTTGAATGTCGCATTTAGTATTTTCATAATTATGCATTCAGCAACAAGCTATTATTTTGATGTTACAAACCGACATTTTAATTTTATTTATTAGCATAGCTATTCACAAACTATCGAATCAAATATCCATGGCCCCACCCATAGATAACAGAAACAACAGGCCCCACCCAACAAACTTGTAAGAGAAAAATGACAATTTTTTAGCGAGTTTTCAGCAAAGAATAAATGCGTTTCGAAACGTAAAACCTCAGTAACGTTCATTTCATTGTAATTAAGTGTCATTATCGAATTATAGGTAAAAAAAATACACTATAGACTTGGATACCGACAACTGCTCTGACTTTTCTTTTCAACTGATCTTTACCTTCAAATATCTCGATAACTAACGTGACACCTTGAGGTACCATATTAAAGTCCATTTCACGAAAGAAGTCCCGCAAACGCAGCGCTGTATTCACGCGACATCATAATGTTGCTATCTCTTTCTCTCTCGCCATATCTCCCCATCTGTCAAATTTAGTTCCACAATTGTCCGCGGGACTTCTTTCGTGAAATGGACTTTACATGTGACATTTTTTGTTCGTCTACGTCTACGTCTCGATACGTTCATAGTTCTAATAGTTAGACCACTTTCTTCGTGGGACGCGATTTCGAAAAAAATAAACTCAAGTGTTACGATCAGTTACAAGTGTGTAAGTATAATGTTTTAATTGCCAAACTTGAGATTTTTTTACGATGTTAGTGTCCAATACCTACTTCAGAGTAGGTATTGGACACTAACATCGTTACATATAAAACTGCTTCTGTTACGGAAAGAAAATTGGTTGCCTGTAAAGTCGGTATACGGGCGAAAGTTTTACGTGACAACGACTTTATGTCTGTCTCTCTCGCTCTTAGGCGGGCTAACCATGCCCGAGTGGAAGGGACGCGTGCCTCTCACTCGCTCTCATTGTGAGCGCATAACGTGAGCGGAGCGTAACGCAGTTTCTTGAAGTGTCACCCGGCAAACCAATTTATAAGACGTTGTCACGTCAAAAAAAATGGCGGTGGGTCGATAATACAAAAAAGTTCAAACCCCCTTTGCACGACTAGGTCACAGTCTCAGACCAACATTATTTGTTGGTCTGAGGTCACAATAGTAATCATTACACGTCTATTCGTGTAACAACGAATAAAACGTAGAACATAATTATTAATAACAATAATAATATTCCACAACTATCACACAACGCCATCTAGTCCCAAGCTAAGCAGAGCTTGTGTTATGGGTACAGCCTGTCTATAAAGTCATGAAAATAAATGAGGGCGCTGCGGTCGTGAAGACTCGTGCACATAGCAACCCTGTATAGTGTGACTAAAATGGTTTTGATACTAGCACATTATTTTGTACTAGAAGCAAACCTGGTTTTAATTAAAATCTGTTATCTTATTTAAAAAAAATACAGAAACCATAAACAAAGATGCGACCTTCATTATAAATGATAATACCAGCCTATTACTGTCCCACTGCTGGGCAAAGGCCTCTTCTCAACAGAGACGGCACGAGCACTGATCACCACGCATGCTCAAGACGGGTTGGCGATTTCAGACTTATAATACTTATAAGTCCAGATTTCCTCACGATGTTTTCCTTCCGAAGGTCGGAATCATTGAAATAAAAATGAGTAAATAAAAGAAAAATGTTCGTACATATTTTTTATTAATTAATGTTATATTTTAACTTTTGTACCACTGTATGCCCATTTTCTCTTGCCCGTTTTGCTGCAATATGTTGTTCGATTAGAGCCTTTCTGTTATTTTGATCTTCTTGTAAGAAAATCCAATCGATTTCAAAATTTTACGCAGGACTTCTAGGCTACATTTAAAATCCAGATCTGTTTTAGCGAAATTTTATGTTGAAGTCATCCATTTCTTTCTTAGGACGGCCTGATCTGTTTGCCTTCATCTGCAATACGCCTCACTGTACTCTCAGATTTTCCTGAAAGAAAGATTTAAAAAAAGATGTAATATCTAACAGAAAATGCATAGCACTGTTTTTATTTCAAACATGTTAAAACTTATTCATATTTAAAATCACCGGTAAATTTGATTACCCAAAAGTATCAAAAGTTAACGTCGCACTACAATATGAGCTACTTACATTTGCAATCTAACCTATAAATGCGCAATGTAAACAATGCTTATTTTAGTCTTAAAATCGTATATTTAGTAAATTTGTGACTTCTGGTAGATAAAAAACAAACAATAACACGATTACATACCTGTTATAGCTGCTGTTCGAGTATAAATATCATCCAAATTTGATAAAATTTGGTCAGCTTGGTGTTCTAACAAACATCGCTGATATACTTTGAAATAATTTCCCGAGCTCCACTCCTATTTGTTTTCCTCATATTTAACACGTTTTTTCGAAGTTTTGTCGACGTAGATTTGAAAAACATTAAAAAATGCAAAAGATATCAAGATAAATAACAAGTTGATGACAGCCGATGACATTTGATGTACCATGATTTAGTGTTGCCTTACTTTTGAATAATGTTAGTTCCCCAAACATTAATTTCATGACTTTATAGACAAGCTGTACTAGACAACTGATGAACATACTTATATATTTCTAAATACATACATATTATAGATAAATTACACCCAGACACAGAACAAATGATCGTGCTCATCACACAAACATTTGTCCTGGGTGGGAATCGAACCCACGATGTACTGAATGTGTAATAATCTCCGTAAATCAAGTTAATTTATGAACCCAGCTATAACTATTTTACACGCTTGATAACAGTACATGGTTCTGCAGTTATATCATTGGAAGAAGACATTACCCAAATTCTAAAACACCCTAATCACTGAGTCAGCCCGATCATGGCGATCCCCTGACGTGATTTACAAGTGATTAAACATAAAACATAAAGATTAATTAAACACAGCGGACTACACTAAAGTAATGAACGCACCGCACTCCTAGATTCTTTGGCGGGAATTTGAATTGAAAGGACGCTAAAATTTTCTAATTTGGAAAAAATTTATATTTTTGTATAAATTATAGTTAAATTTCGATTAATAATTTGTAAATAATCGTTTTGTAAATAAATATAATGTTAAACAGTGAGGCCGGGGGTGAGATCCCCCCGGCCACCAAAGGCCCGGGGTCTTCGGGCAAGCGGGCCAGAAAAATGGACGAAAATGATGATGTTAGCGGCGGTGGTGAGGAAAGTTTGAACTTTTTACCTTTTCTCAAACCTAACTATAAAAGACTGTACCCTGAAAATTCTACAAAATATGAATTCAAAGTGTTTGTTGAAAGCAGTAATAATGAACGATTGGGCAACAAAAGTCCCATTTACCTTAATCATATATTCACGGCAGAAATTAAAGGAGTAGTGGCCATTCACAGAGTGAACGCGAATAAAATTGCGGTTATATTTAAACAATATAATACTGCCAACAATTTTTTGGCAAATAATGTCTTTCTGGAAAGATATAAATTGAAGGCATTCATCCCTGCAGCTCAAATTGAAAAAACTGGCATCATCCGATATGTTCCTACTAACATTTCTAATAAAGAACTATATTGCAAGTTATCTTCTACATATGAAATTATTGCTGTGCGTCGCTTTTTTAGAAAAGTAAACAATGAAAAAGTGCCTTTACAAACTGTCAGCATAACTTTCCTAGCCAATACATTACCTGATTCTGTACAGTATGACTTGTTTTCATACCGTGTATTTGAGTACATCCCTCCTCTGCAACAGTGATATAGATGTTTTAAATTTAATCACTCGGCAAAGGTCTGTAACGGCAAACAGCGCTGCAGTATCTGCTCGGATGAACACTATTACAAAGACTGTGATAAACCTAATGAACTAAGTTGTATCAATTGTAGTGGACCACATCTAGCAATTTCAAACTCATGTCCTGTTAAAATAAAGAAAACACTAGAAAAGAAAAACAAAATTACGTATGCTAGCACAGTTGCCGTTACAAACGAAAAGAAAAATTTAAATGCTGATTTTCCAGCTCTTGTATATAATAATAAAAATATTGTAAATAAATCAAACAGTAACCCTGATGTCCCTGTACAAAATACTGTAAATAAAGTTCAGCAATCTGTGAAATCTGTTACACGGAGATCTCTATCTATTGAAGAACTTAAAAGTCAATTAATTAATAATGCTGACTTAACCAATGCTATAGTTCGAACTTTAATTTCTATAGCTAACAAAGGTGACGACACTCCAATTACTTCTATTGCCATTAAAGATTTATTACTCAAAAACCTTTCTTAATTTATGGATTATAGTACCTCAAATAAGTCTTCTTTAAGAATAGCCCAATTTAATATTCAAAGTATTTATAATAAAGTCCCTCTTTTGTTAACTTTTCTACGAGAAAATGACATTGATATATGCTTATTAAATGAAACTTGGTTGCGAGACAGTAGACCTTGTCGTATACCTGGATTTAACATGTATTATAAAAATGCTTCAAATGAACATGGTGGGGTAGCCATACTAATTAAACCACATTTAAAATACAAAGCACTTTCCACAGTATTTTATGATGAACTGCAAACTGTGGCATTGTCCATATCCACTTCTAGAGGAGATATTACTATTTTGTGTGTTTATTGCCCCCCTACGGGCCCACTTAGAACTAACAACTTACGTGACCTTATTCACAATCTTCCTAAGCCTATATTCGTGTCTGGAGACTTTAACGCTCATCACATTGCTTTCGGATGCATATCAAATAAACGAAGAGGAGAGCAATTATATACTGTTATAGATGAGTTAGATTTATGTATACTAAACGAAGGTGACGTTACTACTATGCAATATCCAAATCGTAATCCATCAGCTATTGACGTGTCTTTAGCTAGCCCATCAATTACCCCTCTTTGTAAATGGTCAGTCCATGATGATAACATGGGCAGTTATCATTTCCCAACAATAACAGAAATAACTATTTTAACTGATCAATACAATGTTAACCCTCCTATGAATAAATTTATATATAATAAAGCTGATTGGAACCAGTACGATGAACTTTCGAAAACATGTTTTGATAATATTATTCTTAACAGTTGTGACCCTCTTAGCTCTTACAATTCATTCTGTGATACACTTTCTACCCTGAAATCAAAATGTGTACCAAAATTTACCAAATCCACAGAATACAAAAGTAGGCCACCTGCACCTTGGTGGAACGATAAATGTAAAAATAGCGTCATTGCATCTAAAGAGGCTTTAAAATTATACAGGAGACTACCTACTATTGAAAATTATATATCTTACAAAAAAGCAGATGCTTTGAAAAAACGAACTATTGCCGAAGAGAAAAAGAATAGTTGGAGATCATTGTGTGACAGTTTTAACAGAACTACGCCTATTTCAACCATTTGGAATAATATTAAGAAATTTAAAGGACTTAAAGTTAACAAATCTTACTCTGATGAATTTATTCCACAATTTTTAAACAAATTATCTGTTAACGACTATGAAAAAACAACTGATTTAAATACTTTTTTTAATTTACATAACAATGACAATAAATCAAAATATTTGCTAGATCCATTTACATGGTGCGAGTTCTTGATCTGCCTTCAATCTAGAAAAAATACTACTCCTGGAATGGATGATTTTCCCTATATCTTGATTAGCAAATTAAATATTAAAGCTCAGAAGTTATTTTTGGTTATTCTCAATAATCTTTGGCATAAACAAATAATACCATTGTCATGGAAAACACAATGTGTTATTCCGGTTCTGAAGCTTGACAAGCCTCCAGATAACTGTGACTCTTATAGGCCTATTTCATTATCTTCTTGTTTAGGAAAAATATTTGAAAATATGGTAAAACTTCGTCTGGATCATTTTGCTGAATCAAATAGTCTTCTACCAAATATCCAATATGGTTTCAGAAGAGGCAGAAGTTGTGCTGACAGCTTCACTTGTCTCGTTTCAGATCTGAAATATGCAAAACAAAATAAGAAAAGTGTAGCAAGTGCCTTTTTAGATATTCAAGGGGCATTTGACAATGTTCAACCGCAAATTCTAGTTCAGGTGTTATCGGGGTTAGGCATACCTGGCCTACTTTGCAAGTGGATTTATGAATTCATAAGCAATAGAATTCTATATGTTAAATATAACAACATTTTACATGGACCTAGAACTGTCTCTAAAGGCACAATGCAAGGGGCCACATTGTCCCCACTTCTATATAATTTATATACATCTGAAATTTGTAAATATGTAAATACTGAAAATGTAAATATTCTCCAATTTGCAGATGACTTAGTGATATACAGTGTAAATAATAATATTGACATGGCTATTGATAATGTTAATTCAACTCTTGTTAATTTAAATGGGTATTATGATAAATTGCAACTTAAAATTAATCCCCTCAAAAGTAGTGCCATGATTTTTAGCAAAGATTTTCCTTCTACTGCACTCTTGTACAATGATCAAGCTATTCCTGTAGTTGACCAGCATAAATTTTTGGGTGTAATTATTGACAAAGATTTGTCCTTTAAGCCACATATTAACTACATTGCACAAAGAGCAATGAAAGGCTTGAACATCATCAAATGTTTAACGGGGGTATCATGGGGAGCAGATCCATTAACTCTCTCCATTTTGTACAAAGCTATTATAAGGAGTCATTTTGACTATAGTTGTATAGCCTATTTAGATAGTAAACATGTAAATAAATTAGACTTAATACAGAATAAGGCCTTGAGGACTATATCTGGAGCCATGTGCTCTACTCCTATTAGAGCCATGGAGGTTGAAACTCTTATAATGCCACTGTCTCTTAGACGTTTGTTACTTGCAAAAAGATTTTGTGTAAAACTCTTAGCCACCAACAATCAATACGCCATTAAAAAGATCATACCTTACTCAATACCAATTCCAACTCCATTAACTTCAGCTGCTGATATTCTAAGCCACAAATTTCCAAGATTATCCCAAATTCTAGTAGACCTGAACAAAAAACATCAGAAATTACAGAAAACAAGTTTATGGCCCTTTTATGCTAAACAATTTTATACATTGGTAAATGAAATTAACATTATTAAAGTAAAAGTAAATAATAATCTAGATTTACTACAGTTTTTTTTTTTTTTTTTTTTTTGACGCCCTGTAATTACTCCCCTTTTTGTTACTTGTATATATTTTATTATTATCTTAGTTCTGTAAATAGTAGTTTTTAAATGTTGTAAATAAAATTACCAGTTTTTAGATGAAAACAAATACTACACTTTATATACAGACGGAAGTAAAACTAATTCACATGTACGAAGTGCCATTTATGATCCCCGGATAGAGTTTTGTCAAAGCTTTATTCTGGATACTACTTGCAGTATATTTACAGCAGAGGCATATGCAGTCTTTGAAGCGCTTAAACATATTTACTTTATAAATAGTTGTAATAAAAACTTCCTTATTTTGACTGACTCTCTCAGTGTGATTAAATGTCTAGAAAATTATAATGTACATTTTAAAACAAGTTATATTGTATATAAAATTAAAGAGATATTACTTGCCTTACGTCAAAAAGATGTTGAAGTCGCCTTTCTGTGGATTCCTTCACATAAAGGCATTACCGGTAATGAAGTAGCGGACAAGGCTGCATGTGAAGGGTTAAACTCATTAGATGTAAGACATATTACTGATATTCCATTTACCGATACCTATAATGAAATAAGAAAAGATGTGTTATTGCTATGGGATGATGTCTGGAAGAAAGACAGAGAAACTAAAGGCAAATGGTATGGAAGCATTCAAGAAGTAATACCTGCGAAGCCTTGGTACACCAAGCTAAAAGTAGCTAGCAGAGATTTTATAACCACTATTAACCGACTACGATTTGGCCACCACAAAACTCCTGCACATTTGGGACGGCTCAATTTAGTACCAACGAATTTATGCCCTTACTGTAACAATAATCAAGTTGGTGATATTCATCATCTGTTATTTAAATGTTGTCAGTTTAATATTCAACGACTTTTGCTAGCCAGTGAACTGACAGGAAGTGATAGTGAAAGTAATTCATGTAAAATTGATACTAATGAAGCCCGCCGCTTAGAAGACTACTTAAAAAATCACAAGAATTTTATTCCGTTATATAATTATATAAAACATACAATTGAAAAATTGTAAATACGGAGAAAATGAAGACTTAAGATTTGGCTTAAAGGACTTTGTATCCAAGCCAAAACCATTAAAAAAAAAAAAAAAAAAAAACCGCACTCCTATCAGCTGATTGTCTGCTGTCAATTTCAAATTTGACATGGCTGTCTCAGGCTCAGCGTTTGTTTGACATACGAAAAATCCCTAGTATTACGAAATCATAGTGGAAATATAATTATAACATTTTTCAATAAGTTTTCCGTGGCGTAACCGACTCTACGGCGCCCATGATGTTGACCCATATATCATTAATAGAATACAATAGATGACTTCAGCATATTTCCACCGACACTGAATATAGGTAAGTGTTGTTTCAAATACACGTATCGTTCTAAATAAAATATTGATAATTTGTCTTGTAGTGTTTTGTGTGACGCATGTCTGATAAAATAGAGTAAATTAACTGTTATTACATCATAGTTGTTGAATTCTTGCGATTCAATTCACACGTGACTAAGAATTACCACCACAACAGAAGGTACCGTGTGAAATTCGGTAGCTTTCGGCTTTTATGAATTAAAATTACTCGTTCCTCATAATTTAAACCGTTAAATGTCTTGGATCTAAAAGATAATTGTCATATAAGTATTCTATGATGTGAAAAATATAATACTTACACTAAAACTGTATCTAAGGATGTGGTGAACAAATGAATTTGTGAATATCTGAGTATTATTGTGCTTTGTAAAATAATATCAAGCTGCCTAGACAGACAGTATAGACATCCTGTGTGGGATACTGAACAAGGTGTGGAGCATAAACACATTATTTATTTGTATTTTTTTAACACATTTGACATAATCTAAATAAGTTCGATCGAAACTTAGTTAAAATAATTAAGTAAGTACAAGAACTGAACTTAAGTCTAATAATGCAAAACGTGTTTGAATCTACGCATGACCTAACCGAATTATAATTATTCTAAATAGATTTTTTACATTCTCCTTATTCTAAAAAAAATCCTTCTGGGATGCTGGCCTGATGTTATAGAACTCATGAATTGAAAAAAACAGAGCAACATGGCAACAAATGTTTGTTTGATTCATCAAATAACTATGACACCCTTTGAAGACGACGTGTGATGAGTGATTCATCAATAGGAAAATAACTAAGCTATAGAAACAAGGGCCAATTGTCAGATGATTATGTTTTTGATGTTTCATTATTTATCACACAATCCTATTTTTTGTTAGTTTTATTTTATATTATTTTGAAAACTAATACTTGCGAAAGAAAATATTGCATGGTGGTGCTCTTTAAAAATATTAATAATCATTTTAAAAAGGACACTATATTAAGTCTGCCTCAGAATATGGGCATACATTACAGTAGTTTCACCCAAAAAGATGCGCTGAAAAAACTGTACTTTCCGTAGTACCATGGACTTCATGGTGGGAGGTTTGGCCGGTGTGGGTGCTGGGTTCTTCAGCAACCCATTCGACGTTGTCAAGACTCGCATGCAGTTGCAAGGAGAGCTCAGGGCCAGGGGACAGCACGCTGTCCACTATAAAAACGTACCCCATGCGATGGTGAACATTGTGAAGCATGATGGAGTTGCAGCGTTGCAGAAGGGACTTGCACCTGCATTGTGGTTCCAACTTGTAGTAAACGGGGTAAGGTAAGCTGTTTTTGGTTTTGGTAAACTTTGTGGGCTTATGTTTGGTTTGGTTGAATTTGAGATGCAAGTTATTTCCTATTGAAAATCCCTAGAGCATGACCATATTTGGTAATAGAATTGTTTGCTTTTTTTTTGTTTTGCTTTCTTGATTTTTCTAGTTCTTAGTTACGTAAACAACAAGTGCCTGTCCAACAGTAAGAAATAGATGCTGTTTTTAAAAAGATACAAATTAAAATCTACGGTAATGTGGACATGCGATAACTAAATATTTACAGCATCAAGAATACCAATAAAATCATCATAATATAGCATTTTTTCATTTCAGTAATAAGTAATTTTATTGTAGGCTAGGCATCTACCAGCATGCGGATGACTATGGCCTCCTACGAGACAAGGACAACAAAACTAAATTCACGAACAGTCTTTTCTTCGGCTGCATATCAGGGATGTGTGGAGGCCTTTGCGGGAGTCCCCTCCAGCTGGTGAAGACCCAGCTTATGTCATACTCTTCACAGAAGATAGCGGTGGGGACCCAGCATGCTCATCCAGGCATGATAGACGCAATGCAGAAGATTTATACCAAGAATGGTATTTTAGGATTGTGGAGAGGTGCTCATGGCATGATGATGAGGAACTCCATTGGATCTGCGGCGCAAATAGCTTCTTTTGCTGTGTAAGTTGGTTTTTATTTTGCTTATTTTGTATTTCAAGACCAAAAAATGTCATAATAATATATTGTCTGATGTTGGTTTAGAAGGCCCTGAGATGCTAAACTATCTATACTAATGTTAACATATAATTATATTATTTTCTTGGGATGTATTAATGGTGTCCCAATAAATGTCCAAGGTCATATGACACAGCACGATGAGAATTTCAGTATTAACCTAGTTCAAATGATTTTATGTCTAATGGAGTAATGGGAGACAGTTATTTTAAGTTGAAGGCAAGCAAAGGATCACTTCCAAAAAGGCTGGTGTTCTAAAAATACCCTTGATCAAAGTTCCGATGAACTTATTTTTTGTTAGTCTATTTGTGTGTCCAGTGCTGGGCAAAGAGGCCACTCCATTCTCCTTCAAAACCTCTCTATCGTCAATCGTGTGCAATATCATAAAAGTAAATATTAAAAAAAAACAATGATATGAAGGAAAACGTAGTCAGCTGATGAAACTGATGCCGTATGACTAGCGTATGATTTATCATCTTGAACTATCTCTGTGTCACCATAGACAACGCCCTCTCCTTGCGTCAGAGAGTCAGAGCGGCTATCTCTGACTCTCTGACGTATATTAAATAAAGGATAACAATCCTGTATGATAAAACCGCCTTTTAGGCCCCCTGGCCATAACGAGAGGTAACGTTAAACAAATTAATGAGACCTATTTTTTGGAGGGTGGGAAATCATCAAATGTGTTCTGGGCAGAGCGGTATTATAGGGAGTGTCAGACTTCTACTGACTTAAAACTACCTATGTTCCTTCTTAGCCCTTTGTGTCGACGCCGCGGTATCTCTTTCGAACAACCCGCAGCCCAATTAATGAGACCTTTTTTTACACTGGCATCAGTGTAAAGCAGCATTGCTTTGCAAGCACCTAATTAACTTAGCAACTAGGCCGTTATGTATGTTACACTGACCTCTGCTATCAAAGTTCATGTAATACACACATTCACTCAATCTCGGGCAGACAGGTCCACAGTCCACAAATAATGTCTTACTTAGCGTTTCCACCGGAAAAAATCGCATAAAAGATGTTGTAATCTCAAATTTTCGGATCCCCTTTGTTGTTTCGAACGCTGCTGTTGCGACACACGCTGTTGCGAATTATTTTTCCACTGCCTCACAGGTTCGAAAGCTCATGGACTCGAATGAAGTAGTACTAGTCGCGAAAAACGCTGTTTCGAAAATCATTTTCACTGCCTCATACGCTCGAACCTCGAATGCTTGTGATTTATTTCGATATTATAAAGGCGTGAAAGGCATAGTATAGATTTGATTAAAAGATGTAATACCTCCTGCCTACTTCTGTTCTCCTGGTAGTTTGTGGGACTTTACTACCTACCACTTAGGTACCTAGACAATTTTTTATAAAGATCAGTCTTAGATTTTGTGTTAAGTACTCATAGAAAAAAATGTACAGTTGAGGTAATAATATAGTTGATTGTTACTTTGTTAATAATATTATTAAATGATGATGTTGACACCGAATTTGTTGATTTTATTTCATTACTGCTTACATATTTTTCTGTACACTTTGACTAAATAAATCGAAATCACAAGCATTCGAACGTATGAGGCAGTTAAAATGTTTTTCGAAACAGCGTCTTTCGCGACTACTTCATTCGAGTCCATGAGCTTTCGAACCTGTGAGGCAGTGGAAAAATAATTCGCAACAGCGTGTGTCACAACAGCGGGTATACTGAATTTGGTGTAATTTTCTGGATTTGGTTTGGTGTAATTTTGCATAATGTACAAATAAATCCCTTTAGAAAAAATCTTTTCTCTCACTTTTCTGGAATGAAATCTACGCAATTTTTACATAGAAACGCATACCATTGAAGCGCCCCCTACTACATGGGACTTAAAAATAATTGGCTAAATGTTGGGGTACTATTAATAGCTAAACCTCTGCCGAACCCTTCGAGGTTTACAGACGTAACGTATAAATAACACTAACCAATCATTTCCTAAGTTATTTTGAACATTTGACGGCAGAATAAATTGAAATCCATTCAGCACTGGTCGACCGTCAAAAACAAATGAGCCTCGACCACGAAAATAACGCTACGCTTGTGGCGTCAATTCGCTACAACTTGTGACCTTGTAGAAATGTAGAAAACATACATTTGTTTTTGACGCTCGACGCTGACGTTTACAACAGCACAAGGCGAATTCGCTAGGAGCGTCGCATTTCGTGGCCCTCGGGTTAAAGCCACTAACCAAAAAGTTTATTTTATTTTTTCAGGTGTAAGGAATGGATGGACAACAACGATGTTTTTCAACAATCCAAGTATTTGTCTGCGTTCATAGCGAGTAACATTGGAGCGCTGGTGAAGACTGTATTCCTGAACCCCATGGATGTCATCATGACAAGGCTTTATAACCAAGGTAATAAGGATCATTTTTCTAAATAATAGCAGCCGCTCGGGTGGATCTTCAGGTTAAACCGCTGTTTTTTTTATCAAGGTTTTTTTTTAAACTTTGCCCCACAATAGGAATTTCTCCTGTATCGTGGGTGCGTTCACAAATATTTAAACTCACATAAACAAATACCCAGACCCGGAACAACTATCTGTAGTTCATACAAATATTTGTTCCGTGCGGGGATCGAACCCGCGACACCCCGCGCAGCAGTCTATTGCTTGAATCACTGCGCCAACCGTGCCGTCATAATATTATTATTAGGTACTCTTATGTAATTAGGATGGGGAGGATTGTTTCGGGTTTGGGTTTTGTGAATGTAAGATAGGTCCAATATCTCCGTAACTAAATGGTACGTAAGATAGGGAACATGGGTATGGTCCAGAATAAGTACCTTTCGGCTTTGTTTAGGGTATTTTTACACCCTTTATCACTTATCAATTTTATTGTATTTTAGCTTCATAATAACCGGTCTGGACGCAATAATTGAGTCGTTATCTTTTTGTCAAACAAATAACTTATAAAGAAATCTTTACTTACTAAGAAAAAAAAATATACCCATCGAATTGAGAACCTCCTCCTTTTTGGGAAGTCGGTTAAAAATAAATCTTTATTTTTAACCGACTTCCCAAAAATATATATAGGAGTTATTTGTTTACCATCCAAAAATCTGTTGTCTTGTTTTTTCATTGCGAAGTCCCGTACTTATATCTTTAAAAAGTAATCTCGTTAAAAATATCAACATACATAGCAAAGTCTAATCCAAATTATTTGTTTCAGCTGTTGACGCAAACGGTAAAGGCATAATGTACGCTGGAATCGGCGACTGTGCAAGAAAAATCGTCAAGGCAGAAGGTATCATCGCCTTTGCCAAAGGCATGGGCCCCTCCTATTTGCGACAAGCACCCCACACTGTTCTACTACTAGTATTTTGGGATATGCTCAAAGATCTGCAAAAAAGTATTGAATTGCACACGTAGTTTTTATTATTTTATTTTGTAGGTATAATTGTTTAAGCCTTGCGGAAAGATCTGGGAAAAAAGGCCATTTTAGCTGATTTTTATTTGAATAGTAACTGCGTCTGTAACCATTTTACGGATTTTAACGTAATTCATATTATTTTCCTATTATGATATATTTTCCTAAATAGCGCAATTCATATTAAGATCTGCTAAAGTAGCCATTTTACACCCCCTGTGCCTCGATTTGAGGTTGTCATAGAAAAGTGAGATTTATAATTTAAAATCGAAATTTTTTCTGATTTAAAATCGTCTTTACATTGTAGTCAATAGGTATGTTTTGTTTTAAGTAGAAAATTAAATTGATTTTCATCCTACTTTTTTATACTGAGTGCAAGCGCTTTAAAATGTTATTATAAACGATATTAACTAAATGTTATAAGTATATCACGAATGTAGTAAATCAAGATGATAACGCGAGAAACACGTTTGATAAAATATTGATATTGCTACCTATTCAGAAAAATAATGTCTTTAGTCAACCTACGTCAGTTGCGTAGTGGCCTTGAGTTGAGGATACATTATGTGTTAGTTTTGACTTAGTTTTCATTACATTAGTGACATTATGTAACTGGAAATTTAGGTATGTATTTAACTATTTACGTAATACATATTGTATTACGTAAATAGTTAATATGCATCGTAATAGTCAGTTAGTATGCATCTATCATAAGTTTTATTGGTTTTTGCTTTACTATTCTGCGAATCGGTCTAAAACGATTCGTTTTCTTGAGGTATTCTCACACACTTCCGCTTAAATCAAATAAAGGCTTATCAGAGAAGTCTTCCGTTACGATAATAATCTTATAAAATTGTTTTGATGAAATTAATTATATTATAATGGTGTACAAAGTATACGCAGTTATTATTACTAATTTTAAGTTGAAAATACTGTTGTTACATATTAGTTTAACGTTCATGTTAGTACCTGATCATTTATCATTATCATTATTAATAACCCCCAAACCCTGTGTTTATCTCAGTATTATTGCAAACGAATACCTTATTCTAAGCATTTTAATTTATGTAATTAGTATTTCTTTTAAATAATAGCATTTAACTGAAGTAACATTGAAATAAAAATAATATAGTGCTGTATGGTTTTTGAAGTGCGTGGCCCTACATGACATTTTCATAAAAACAAGGTGGTGGAAGATATTGGTTGCTGCTTAGTCTGCCTAATTTTCTCCATTTTATTTTATTATCAAAGTAGCGGCCACACATAATACCTGTATGAATCAACAGCTCGTAAACAAGTTTTTTTTAGAAAAAATCTTCTATAGTGTCACGTTTCCGAAACAGAGCTTAAAACGTGACATGTTAGAATATTTTTACTTTCACCGATTAATATAGGTTTTATGCGAGGACATAATTTGATTATATTATTTAATTTGAATTTATAAAAAAAAATGGCGGAATGTCTGCCGGTCAGAATATTCCAATAGGTACCTTTTAAAAATGTTTACCAACAGTAGGGCCTCCGAGCCCATGACAAAAGGAATCGTGCGGCACTATTAGAATCGAATTAAAATACCGTTCTCTGTGTTGTCCTCAATTCAATTAGTTGATAATATTTTATACGAGAAGTTTTTTTTTCATTAAATGAATTCTTAACCAAAAAATTGTGACTAATAATTTTGTTAGCATGTTATTATTTTTATAGCCAAACCATTTTGTCGAGTTGATTACTAAAATTGTTATTTTTACAAAGAAATGTTGTTGATATTTATCGCCTGATAGTGTAAGAATCTATGGAGCCAAAGAACATTAATTTTAATTCAAAATCGGAGACTAAGTATGGGTACATTTTTCTCTTAGAAAAATCATCTGCTACTAAAATATCCTGTACAATATTGAAATCTCCTTTGTTAGACAAATATTAGTGCCTTTCTAAAAATAATGTTTTGTTATTTTTTTGTATATAAATAGTGGAAAGATGTACGATCATGTTGAATAGTGCTATTGAAAGTTGAGCTTTATGTTTAGTAGAAATAAAGTGTTACACTGATGACGGTGTTTCATTTCCTACTTGTTGTACATGTTCTAGTTTTTTCACCATTTTATTCCAGTTGAAAACTGTCCGTCTTAACTGACATTCTGGGACACCTAAATATTATGACACTTGATGCCAGGTATTCCCAACCTTTAACCCCATGTGCCTCACCCTACTTCCTGCCAAAATACATAAATGGCGGGTAGATATCAAAATAAAAGTACAGAACCCAATTGTACACCCACATATTTTCAAAAGTTATGTTTTAGTCCCATGTAATAAGGGGCGAGCCTCTATGCTATTGCTATCAACCGGGCACAGATCCAGACTCCGTGGCTGCTACTGAGAAATTCCTAATTTACACTGCTCGACGTAGGAATCGAACCCAGGACAGCAGTCGCGCTTGCAACCACTAGACCAAGACAGTCATCAGTTCAATAAATTAACGCCTAAATACATACATTTTGGCGTTTATATTTGGCTAACTCTGGGAAACGTGACGCTTTAGATCTTGCCCTAAGGATACAATATTTGTTTATATTGATGCCAACCATTGATTAATACAGATTTTAATGAGTAGCTGATGTATTGATGCTGAAGATTGTAGTTTTGATGACTGAATCTCGGAAACGTTACGCTTTAGAAGAGTTGCTATCATACAACAAAAGATGCCAGCTTATTGATTAATATATGTTCAATGCGTTGGCTGCAAAATAAAAATAAATTGGCGAATGTTAGGTGCGCCAAATAATTCAAAAACCCTTTTTGTGGATGGAAAATCATCTAATTCTCCCGCTCGCTCGGGGCGGGGCAGAAAGGAGTGTCAGGCTCTTACTAACATAATTCAAAGCCCTGTTTCTACGCCTGAGTGAGGCTATATAAGTATTAATGATTTTCTTTCATAAAAGTCATAATTTTAGAAACAAACCAACAAAAATGTCTAATCTTCCACAGAATTTAAGACAAGATGACGAACACAAAAGAGCTACAAGTTCAAAAACATGAGTTTGGTCGTGACATAACCGACTTGATGATGGGTGGTGTATCAGCCATGTTTGCATCCCTTTTCACAAACCCTATAGAAGTCGTAAAGGTCAGGCTCCAATTGCAAGGGGAGTTAAAGGCGCGGGGGGAACACGCTATCTTCTATAAGAACGTACCTCATGGCCTGTATGTTGTGGGCAAGAACGAAGGACTACGAGCCCTACAGGGTGGATTAACTGCTATGCTTGGGTTTCAGTTCTTTTTGAATATTTTTAGGTAAGATTAATATACTATATTTCTGTTTAACTTAAGCTGTCTTTCAAAACCTTTCATTTTTTTGGGTCCTACGAGCCCGATTAGTAAACTTCAGCATTCATCATCATCATCAGCCTATAATGTACCCACTGCAGGGACTCAGGCCTGCTCTCTAGGAGATGACAACAGCATTGTGTACCATTAATCCGGCTCGAAGAACCAAAACCCCGTATGGCTAAAATAGGTTGACGATTTCAGTGACAAAATGCAAGAAATGATCTTATTTTATTTATTTCCAGATTAGGCTCCTTCAGAATAGCCGAAAGAAGAGGCATTCTAAAAGATTCAACGGGCACTACATCATTGCTAAGGGGCGCAGGGGTTGCGGGCGTCGGCGGAGCCCTGGGCTCCATAGCTGGGACTCCGTTCTACCTGGTCAAGGTCAGGCTGCAGTCCCAGGCCGCCAAGGCTATAGCTGTGGGACACCAGCATAAATGCATAGGCACCATGAGCGCACTCGCTGATATATTTAGGAACGAAGGTGTTAAAGGTACGATATTGATGAACAGTAGTAATCATACTGGAAAATCGGAGCATAGGAACATCGTAAAATAGAGTAATACACAATAGTAATAAACAAAAGGCACTACACTGTTCTGACTTTGACTGCTATTCGTTACACTATTGAAATGGTGGACCATACAATTTTCGCCGAGTTTATTCATATTATTATGGTGATTAGAATCACAGAAAATGTCGACCGATATCTCTACTGGATTTGAATACTAGAAAGCTAAAAAAAAACAATCAAATGATTCGATTCATCGTCACACCAATAGGGTTGTTGAATAATTTTATTATATTAAAGACAAAAAATTAGTTTCTTAAATGATTAGTTTAGGATTCTAAAAACTTTCATATTTGTAATGTGTCAACAACCCTATTGAAGCCATATTTGACGTGATTCAAGCCGTACAGTCTTCACTCTTCTGATCACTTCTCTGGTTTCTTCAAGGTCTGTTCCGAGGCGTGGGTCCTCAGATCCCACGCGGCATGGCAGGCAGCGCCTCCCAGATCCTAAGCTTCACTTACGCTAAAGACTGGCTGCGAGAAAACGGCTGGTTCACCGGAAACCCACTTCTGCTGTCATTCTTCGGCGCCAACCTCGGAGGAATCGTCATGACGTTGTGCCTGAACCCCTTCGATGTTATTGCGACTAGGCTGTGTAATCAACGTAAGTAGATATAATTCTGTTCAAAATCTTAATTTTTTGATAGCCTGTCCTGTCCCACTACTGGGCAAAGGTCTCCCTCAATTAATTATGGCAATGAACTTATAAAATGATTTATATTTCAGCTGTCGACGCTCAAAACAAAGGGAAACTCTACAAAGGCATGATAGACTGCGGTTTAAAAATGATCCGGCTCGAAGGACCGCTGTCCTTATACAAAGGCGTAGGCGCTAACTACTTAAGGTTAGGTCCACATACCGTACTCTTACTTGTTTGTTGGGACAAACTAAAGGAAATGGACGACTACGTCCGCAGCTGACCCCATTAAATGACAATCTTTGGGTTTCAATGGAATTCGGCACAGCGCAGAAATAGTCTTGCAAAACTGTTGTCGTAGACTTTTTAAGAATAACTTTTTAAATAATGCTTTTTAAACGCATGTTTTGTTTTCAGTATTTTATTTTTTGGAAGACCACTTCAGAAGGTGGCTAATTTAATTTCTTATTATTTTACTAGACCATGGTGTTTTATGTAATTTCAGTGCCTCAGGTGCGATTATTTCAATAAGCGTTTTATGAGGGCAGTTATCGAAAAAAAATTATCCATGTGTTGATGGCACCAAATCATTCCACAATAACTTAATATTTCCCTACAAATAAACCTCTATGTTATGGGATCGTTACCGTTTCAGAAGTTATATAAGAGTCATACAGTTTTAATTTAAAAATACATTATTATAGCAAATCTTTTTTGTCATATTGCTGCAATAAAAATCTATTCAATTGTTACTAAATGTTGTTTGTTTTATTCATATTTTCTACAACATACAACCTAACACTGACCCACAAAAAACGTAAGTAAAATTTAATTTCGGCGGGCCATTCTGGCCTGTTCACCTTAAGCCGAGCGGGTTATCCCGAATGTTAATCTACGTCTTATCATCGCAAAACGTTGGCATGTGTAAAGATGAAATAAAACACACAAATAAATGGTACTTCATTGTTTATTGTAAAAATGCACGATAAAATAATCATCTTATAATTGGAGCTTACATTCCCTCAAACTTAAAATTATTTAAAACAAATTAATTAATTAAAATAAAAAATAAAACAAAAATTTCTTATCACTCTAATTACAATTAACTAAAAGTGATGTTCTATTAAAAATTGTAAAAATATTTCGAAGACACATGTGATGATGGACGAATACGGAAGTATTTACTGCCTACAAAAAACATTTGTGCGATATTGAAGACACGTTCATACTTGGTAAAACTGTTTGATTAAAAAACTGCCGAACTAGTTAACTAGCAAATTGTAGGTTGCGTACAACAATAGAAGCTTAGACTAGCATAAAGAACCATGATTTTATCACAAATAAAATTGAGTTGATAAATATCAAACTCCAATAAGTCCACCATAGACAAAAAAATACTTTTTTACACCAACGTTTAGAGAAAAAAAATTAGAATATTTAAATATTTTTCAAATTCAAATATGTCCACTTATTTACTACAAAAACATTGGGCAAAAACTCCGTTTCGTTTCAAAATCTAATACGTCCCCAATGACATTTATAACAAAATCCAATACGTCCAAACGGACCCGAAGTCAAGAGCAAGCCCATTTATGATAAAAAAAAAAAAACAAATCAAGCGAAAAGCTGGCGGCCTAGGTTCTAGCGCAAAGATGACGTCATTCAATAGTATTTCTGATCAAATTCAAATATGTCCGACCCTGCATTTTTTTCAAAGTAGAACAGTTATGTCCATTAGTTTAGTTCAAAACCCAATATGTCCAAACCAGTTTTCTCGAATGCGGCAAGATTTGAATTTATTCGTTATATTTCTACATTGCCGGGAATAGTCATGGTCTAAAAAAGGTAAAATAAACCTTAAAGTCTATGAAATAACGTTGTCAGCACCTGCAAATTAAAATACAATGATATCTCCAATTCACTACTCATGGACATATTGGCGTTTGATATTTATCAACTCAATTATGCTCTAATAAGCTAACCCAAAACTCATGGGAGTCGAGGACATAAAACGTGCGAGTAGGACAGAGAATATTTACTACAGGATTATAACGCTATCTCGTTCCCACGTTCCATGACCGCGCTGTATGGTAAATATTAACCCAGCATACTAAAAGTCAAAGTTAATTTGAGATAAATATGGATGGAAGACCAGTAATATTAATTTCTAATCTTACGAAGTTGGTACGGAATCTTTTATTTTTAATACGTATTTTGTACTTTAAAACGTCTTAAAGACGGACACCGTTCCGAAGCTTGGGTACCGATAATTCACGCCTTGGAGGGGACATTCTACCAGGGGTCCAAAATGACCGTTTGAGCGGAATCATTAATGGTATGAATTAAGTTTCAATTCGTAAAATGATCACAAAGTGACAATTCATAATATTAACAGCGTCTGCGACCATTTAAGATTTTTTACGTGATTCTATTGATTCTGCTAAAGCGGATTTCTAGACCCACAGTTATTTTTTGTTTCCCATGTATTATTGGCTCGCCTATTTTCATCATTAGACAGGCACTAACTTATAAAACTAATTAATTCAGACTCCGGTCTGCTGAGAATTTCTTCATGAGAAAAAACCCAAGTTTTTCGACCCGGAGTTGAAACCCTAGACCTCATATTCCGGTACCCAGACTTCGGCCGGCGTAAAACATGCAAGCACCAAACAGTATGGATCTGTGGATCTCTGAGATATACTTGGTAACTATTACAACTATTTCCTTCAAACTTATACCTAGCTAATTTGTTCTCAGTTTAAGCTCTGGGCACATTGAAGCGAAACGTGCACGAGTCACTCGACGAAATTACACTTTTTGGTTTTTTTTTGTGCTAAATTGGTTTGCTCTTGACCTCGGTATCGCCTGCTGGCAAGCGATAGACTAGGTCTAAGATGGGACGAGCGTGGCCTGAAGATGCCTGTTGACTCGTGCTTTGAAGACAGACGGGTTAAATGTGGGAGGGCACACATTTCGACTGCATTGATGTTTTGGAAGTTACGCGATTTTCGTGCAAGTTTGCACAAGCATATTAATTTGTGCCCAAAATGCTGCGCATGCTTCGCTTCAATATGGCCACAGTATTTAAGCATTATAGTATTGCACTTACATCAGTAACAGCAAATAAAGGTCATTAAATTCACTTTTAGATGTCACTAATATAAATGTCACATTATTGACTATAATACAAAAACACTGGAAGTTATCTGAAAGTCTTGGCATACTATCGAAAATAGTAATAAAGTGCACTTATACTATACATTAAATGTTACTATAATTGTTAATAATACCAATGCACCGAGCACACTTAAGTCAATAGCACTTTGGCTCCCGCCCGCGCGGTTAGTTTGATATAGTATTCTTCTATCTGTTAAACTTGGTCGCAAATCGTAGCAATTTGTCTGATTGTTATGACTTTTTTGCCTACGCCCAATTAAAATTGACCACGTATAAAACCTGTATTCATCAATACAAACAAATTTTGTTTGGGCTAAAATCTTCCAAAGTGTCACGTTTCAGGTACACTTTTATAGGTTATATCTCGAATACGTGACACTGTAGAAGGTTTTAAAATAAAATTGCGTGGTTACCCTACACTATTTCTCTTTGGGGGAAGGGGGGCACTGTGTTCGTGACAGTTCATGCAAATAACAATCAGCTGCCATTTGTGTTGCAATGAATCTTTAAAGTATGGGGAACAGCTGTTTTTTAATGTTTTCAGGATTTGTTTCGTAGTAAAAGTTGTTCATGGCGATGAGTACTGTGACTCCGTGTGTGTAGGTTTAAGGGTAACAAAAATAAGGTTGTATTGAAAATTTTAGCTAACCGGTGACACTGTTATTAAGGTGAGAAATTGGCATAGTACCGTAAAACGGGGAGAATAGAAACTCAGAGGTAAATCAAGACGAACTTTGAGAGGGATTTTACCGTTGTATTAATGTGGTATGTGGCAAAAATGTATCTATTTAATAAAGTAAAATTAGGTGAGTGAATACAGTAGAGTACTTGTTGGTAACATATCGTATTAATTTAATGTTAAAATCCCTTTCGTTTCGAGACAACCCTGCGTTTCTATTCACCCCGTTTTCATCATTCATCATCATTTCAGCCAAAAGACGTCCACTGCTGGACATAGGCCTCCCCCAGGCGTCGCCACATTGTCCGGTCCCGTGCGTCTCTCATCCAGCGGGTTCCTGCAACCTTGACCAGGTCATCGGTCCACCTAGTGGAAGGCCTTCCAACGCAACGTCTTCCGGTTCGCGGTCGCCATTCCAGAACTTTTCGGCCCCATCGGCCACCCCGTTTTATCCGGTACGAATTTTTGTTCAGACAAATCGCTACGGCTTAATATTATATACATTGAGCTTTACGCATAAACTATTCCTTATCATACTCTGCAGTCATAATAAAAAAAAAACAAATATTCAATTTATAAAAAATATAAAAATTAAATTTATTGTGATTCTAGAGATTCCACCAAAATGGGACATGAATTCGATTCTCTTTGTCGACTAGTATAAAAATAAAATTGGATATTTGGCTCAATATCCAAGACAGGAAGATGGCGAATTGATATACAGTCTAACTATAAAAAAGTTTTTCCTTTTAAGATCGGAACCAATAAACAAAAATAATTGTAATTTGGAAGAGATTTTAATTATACCAATCAGATCTATTTTAATAATACGTCTGCTAGAACAGTCATTTTGAGTTCCTCCCCTTATTGTTACCAATTCGTCATTTATTCTATCTTTTTGTGTATCTTTTACCATCAAATCTATAAAATATATACTTATCGTCATTTTATTCTTTACCATTTTTCTATCAAGTACCTACTTACTGTTATTTCTTTTTAATAATTACCCTTTTTTTGAGCTCATTTAGCAGCGTGGCGGTCTTAAAAGTAGGAACCTAGTAACACTTTGGCCAACTTGGAAATCGAAGCCAGGACGTCGTGGTCAGCAGTAGGAGTTGAGACCACTAAACCGATGGTATAGAATAGGGGATCGGACAGGGTCAAAATAATATGATTCTGTTTAGTCCGTAAGTTAGATTATCGAAAAATATTGAATACGTGTTTTTTGTTTTATCAAATCAATAAAAAATGACGAAGATAAAACGTGTCAAAGATCTTGGAGTGGGGCTTGAAACGTCACTTGTGTCGTCAAAATGTACTATCATATGACGTCACACGAGTTTTCGAAGCACTGTATCGTCTTCATTTTAAGTTTACGTGAAAAAAGAAAAAATACGTGTCCAATAATTTTTGCAAATCTATCTGACGGACTAATTAGTTTTTTTTTGTCCGATCCCCTATTGTAGATTTTATACTTTTAAGAATTATTTCAAGTTCTCACTTCCAAACCAACCACTAAATCACACAGCAGTCATCTTACATAATAATACGAATATAAATATAACTTGTATAGTCGTCATACACTGGAGAGGTCGGGGGTGGACAGAGGTCTCGACCTCAGACCACGGCTACACATCTGGGTCACTTGTGTAGGAGTCTTGCCTCTCGTCTCTGGGAAGTAGAACCTGTGGAAGAAAACATTAAGAATTAGAGAAGAAATATAAATGTGGGGGAGGATCAGTTGTATTTTTAGGATTCCGTACCCAAAGGGTAAAACGAGACCCTATTACTAAGACTCCGCTGTCCATCCGTCTGTCACCAGGCTGTATCTCATGAACCGTGATAGTTAGACAGTTGAAATTTTCATAAATGATGTATGAACTGCCGCTATAAAAAGAAAATAAATATTTAAGGGGGGGCTCCCATACAAAAACGCAAATTGCACTTGGCCAGTTTTTCTAAAATAACGTAACCATAGCCTATTTCCATCAACTGGGCACAGATCCAGACTCCATGGCTGTTGCTGATAAATTCCTGATGGAAACACCCAATAATACATGCAATACTTATTTCAAAAGTATTCTACTTACTTCTGGAAGACAAAGAGTGCAGCGGTGACAGCAGAGAAGACTAAGAAGGAGTAGGGCCCGATGGAGTCCCGCATGCTTGGAAATGACATTCCCACCAAAAAGTTGCCGCCCCAGTTGGCCAGCGAGCCCCACGCCATCCCTGCGGGCCGGGGACCCACCTCGAACATCTCTGTGGAACACACAGTATTCATTAATACTAAGTTTTACTATAAGTGCGCGCGGAACTAGTTGGCCGCGCCTTAGGTGGCGACAGGGGTGAGGGGGCGGGTTGCCTACAGCTCGCAATGCACAGGAGACTATAATTAGACAGTAATGACCAATCTCGAGATATCGTGAACAATAATTGTTCAATTTATTGAAAAGAATACTTAAATAAAAAACAAAAACATGCCTAAGGCGCGGCCAACTAGTTCCGCGCGCACTTAGTACTGTTTATTGTGGCATTTATTACTGCAGTTGCCGGCTCCATAATACTTCGCGTGCGGCTCGGGTGTGAATTCCGTCTCAAATGCAATAACTCAGTTTCCCCACTTACAACAAAATTAGAGTGCTTTATTCAAAGGGTGCAACAATACTGTATCTGTGTCTAACTTTCGAAGAGTAGTTATTACCTGGTCTCTATCGATTATATCAGGGCAAATAAAAGCAACTATTAACCATTGTCTTGTCTTGTAAACTAACGAATAATTTAAATAGGATTTAATTGACTATTTGACTACTGTTAAAAATTTACGAAAATTTTATGTTATTTCAAAGAACTAACAGAAATACGATGATATGAAACTTTTTTAACACGATGTGTGAAAAAAGTCATGAAATCGATAAAGAAATGGAGTAGAAACATGCTTTAGAAGTTTTTAGTGGGGGCACTTTCTATCCTTGTCGCGCGAAACGGCCATTTGTACTACGTAACTAAGGCGGTATGAAATGTGACGTCACATTTCTGTGGCGCTGTATTTTTCCAGCACGTCATTTAAAATCAGTGGAAACTAAGACATTTTTTGATCGTTTTTATTACTTTTTCCACACACCGTGTTATTTCTCTTACTTCTTTGAAATAACACAACATTATCGTGAATTTTTAACAGTAGTCTAATAGCCAATGGGACGGGCAACTGGTGGAACTAATGGCGCTAGCACCGCATGAACCTAAGCTCTTCATTGGTTGAATATCTGTCAATGTCATTTTATATTTCAAAATAGCTTGACCTCATTGGTCGGATTGGGACAAGCTATGGACACGCCATCTACAATCAGCTTTCACTTGCCAACCCCATTGTAGAATCCAAGATACACCCATTCAGTCTTTGATTCATACTATTAATAGACTATACTGACGTCTAAAAACACAGAACAGAAAAAACAGAAAAGAAAACGTATAAAAACGTATATTTATTTTTGATCAATGTCACTTGCTTTCCTACACATAAAGTTATTGCAAGTGTCGAACTCACCCGAGGCAATGAAGTAAGGTATCGGGCCGAGTCCAAACCCGTAGACTAGAACATACGACAGAACTGCTATCATACACACGTACGGCATCCATGACACCAAGTCCTGGAAACAAACGAAAAAAAAGGTTTTAAACTTAAAACTCTTTAGAAAGTCTTTAAATAACACAGGTTGGCCGTACCAAAGAAAACCTGTTCAGGTGGAAATTCGTAGATGAATATGACTTTTTTTTGAATGGTGGGAAATCATAAAATGACTCCTACCGCTCTGGGCAGAGCGGTAGGGAGTGTCAGACTTCTACTGACTAAAAACCACCCATGTTCCTTCTTAGCCCTTTGTGTCTAGGCCGCGGTATCTCTTTCGAACCACCCGCAACCCCAACGGGATGTCAGAGGCCCTTGAGGCGGTTTAGAATCTCTGACAGTAGGGTGTGTGTGGTGCCCGTCGGGGCCGCGGATTTTTGTACTAGATGACGTGGCCTTGGCGCAAGGGCAAAGAAGGAACATGGGTTCGGTTTTTAGTCAGTAGAAGTCTGACACTCCCCTTTGCTCTGCCCAAGAGCGGGGGGGGGGGGGGGGGTCATTTGATGATTTTCCACCCACCAAAAAAAAAAAAAAAGGGTGTGTGTGATTAGACCTTACTGCCCACACGATGAGAAGCAGAATCTACGCAGCACTCACCATAAACCGCATACAAGCGGCCAGTCCCGCCAGTATGAGCGCGGCACTGAATATAGAAGCCAGCAGCAATGGCCGCCGCCCGAACCGCGGCAACAACTTCAACATCAACACGGCTGTACACACGTTGATGAAGCCGCAGCCTATCGTCGCGAACTGAGAGTTCTTCTCTGTTAGACCTGCTTGCTTGAAGATTGTTTGGGAGTAGTAGAATACCTGGAAATAATAACGAATTCATTTAGATAAAAAAGTTGCCAAAAAGAATCGAATTAGTCCGTCAGGTAGTTTTTCAAAAAAATATTGGACACATATTTTTTAATTTTTTCACGTAAACAAAAAATTAAGATACAGTGCTTCGATAACTCGTGTGGCATCACATTTCAGTACACTTTTTATTCATGATCTTTGACGCGTTTTATCTTCGTCAGTTTTTATTAATTTGATAAAACGAAAAACACATATCCACTATATTTCGATAATCTAACTGATTAATTTGTGTAATTTATTTCATCACCATTCAAACATCGTGAGGAAACCGGCATTTCTTAGAACCAAAATATTCGAAGACGTCATGTGACATCTACCAATCCGCACTGGGCCCGCGTGGTAGATTATAGCCCATCCTTCTCTTAGAGAGGAGGCCTGAGTCCCAGCAGTGGGAACATTATAGGCTGATGATGATGATGATGAACTGACGGACTAAACAAAATCATATTTTTTTAGTTAGGAAACATCCCTATTTATCTAGCCTAGCCTTTCCACAACAATGTTGTGGTTGCCTTCCAGACGATTTTCAAAGATCTACAAGCGACATCCGCCGCCGGAGCAAAGGCCTAACGTGCTCTGTCTCCGTCTGAGGCACGGAGGAAACTCACTCGGTATGTAGTGGATGGTCACCCATCCACAGACCAACCTAGACCACCACGACATAACCTACTCATCAACATCATCAGCCTATAATGTTCCCACTGCAGGGACTCAGGCCTCCGCTCTAGGAGAGGGATGGGCTATGATCTACCACGCAGGCCCAGTGCGGATTGGTAGATGTCACATGTCTTCGAATATTTTGGTTCTAAGACATGCCGGTTTCCTCGCGATGTTTTCCTTCACCGTTGAGAGCAGTGGTGATGAAATAAATTACACAAAGTAATGCGCCTGACGGGGTTCGAACGACTTCGTTCGTAAGACGGGGCCGCCACCACTGGGCCACCACTACTCTCATAACCTACTAGCCGCAGTAAAACAACTTACAGCATTGATCCCACTGGTCTGCTGCCCCGCCTGCATGGAGCAGGTGAGCAGCAGCGGCAGCCGCAGCCGCTCGTCCTTCAGCACCCGCAGCATGGACCAGGTGTCTCCGTTCACGGCTGACTCCCCACAACGGACCTCCTCGCGCAGGAGTTCTACGTCATCAGTGAGTAGGCTTTCGGATAGGCCGCGGAGGCGACTCAGTTCTGGTAAAGATAGTCTCAATTCTTTATTGTGTAAATGTGTGCCATACAGTATACAGGGTGTAAACGGAGCCTTCACGAAGCCATCAACCAAGTAGTCTGTACATCGAACTACCCTACAAACTTTTTTTTACGTATATTAAAACTGAAGACGATACAGTGCTTCGAAAACTCGTGTGACGTCACATTTCAGTAATAATTTACCAAAAAAAGACGTCACAAGCCGGGCAATTTTTATTCATTTCATAAAACAAAAAAACACGTATCCAATATTTGATCGATTCTAACTGGCGGACTAAACAGAAGCAAATTTTTAGTCAGGAACCTACCCATTAAGAAGCCGATTTTATGTGGATGATTTATTATTTTTATAATAAGTTATTTTTTCTTACCTTTTAAAGCTCTCTCCTCATTTTTCTTAACTACGAATAAGTACTTAGGGCTCTCTGGCAGTAAAAATAACAAGGGTAAACAAATAATGACTAGCAACACGTAGACGGACAGAAGGTAGGGCCAGTCGACATCACGACCTGAAACAATACAACAATGTTTTTTAATAACAAAACAACAAACAAACAAAATACAGAGATGGTAGAAGAGACACCGATGGTTCTGAACCCATGATATATTTTATAACAATGCCACTCGGGTCGATCTTTAGGTTAAGCCGCGCTTGCCTAGGTTGGTCTGTGGATGGGTTACCATCCCATTACATACAGTTTCCTCCGTGCCTCGAAAAGCACGTTAAGCTGTTGGTCCCGGCTGCTATATATAGATCTTTGGCAGTCGTTAGGGGTAGTCAGTGACCTGAAAGCAGGGACTGTATTACCCAAAAATTACGGTACCTTTAAATTTCGGTATTACGTCATACCGTTAAATAAGGGTTACCGAAATATTTCGATACCGTTATTTTTTCCGGTAGTGGAATTTTGACGCTGGAAATGCATACCGGTATATTTCGGTAGAAGTACCATAACCGTTATAAATATATCGGTAGCGGTACCTAAACCTTAATAAATAGGGGTTTGCTTTGACGCACCGCCTCACCAATCTGTCTGTCGTTCACTTGCCGATTGTTGCACATTATTATATTATAAACTACATACGCAAGTTCTAACGTCTTCCACCGCACACACGCGCGCCGCGGCATGCATTTCGGTACCGAAATCGTATAAGGGTTAAATAACGGTTTAGCCCAACCTTTATTTATAAAGGTACCGGTATACCTCAACCTTTATTTTAAACCGGTACCGGTATATTTTTGAGGTATCTTAACCTTTAACCGTAACCGCTTTCAGTCCCTGCCTGAAAGTCTGACAACCAGTCTTTCCAAAGGGTATCGTATTACCCAGTACTAACATGGGTTGTGGAGGTCAGATATGCAGTCGCTCCATGTAAAATACTGGTATTCAGCTGCATCCGGTTAGACTGGAAGCCGACCCCAACATAGTTGGGATAAGGCTAGGCAGAGATGAGAGTAGGCAAACTTATCTACTTACCCAATATAAAATCTAAGCCCATGACCTGCCCGACGAGCACGCCCACATTGACCCCCATGGGGCACGCGACCCCCATGGCGCCCGTCAGTCGCGCCGGCGCCAGCTCCGTCAGGTACATGGGCACTATGCTGGTGGTCAAACCTGGAGACAAACCAATGAAGAATATTTGTAGTTTTTCACTCATAACAGAACAAACATGAATGATCTTTTTAACCGACTTCCAAAAAAGAGGAGGTTCTCTATTCGTCTGTAATGTGTATGTATTTTTTTAAAAGTGAAAATCAGCTTCTGAAGTCAGTGGCAAGAAAACGAAATCAAACAAACAAAAAATGTCACCGACTACAGAAGTTGATTTTTCTACTGAAGTTTATTTTTCATGTTTTGTGTTTCAGTTTTTTTCACTTTTTGTGTTTTTGAAGTCGGTTTTTTTTGCTACATAGATAATAATGTAAGTAGGTTTATGCCAAAGGTTATTTTGTTAATTGTATCACATTTTTAAAGGTTGGGTTGGCTTTCTTATTTATGAGATCAGTCATCAATGTACATAAAAGAGTATTTTTTTTTATAATGCAATTTTTTTAACTGACATGGTCATTGAAAACACAGTTCACGATCATGTGAACTGTATTTTTTATCCGCAATCATGGTGCTTGCCGCAGCGTCAAAATAAAGGGAATACGAAATAGTACATTACTGCAGAATCCAGTAAGTAAGCCTTCCTGGCCAAGTATGAGTTAACCGGACCGAACCGCAGGTGAGGTCTGGTTATATACGAGGCCAGGATGGCTTTCTTACTGGTTGAGGTTTGTATAATGCTTTTCTCAAAAATTAAAGAAAGTTTAACAACAAATTCGTTTAATTAATATTGAAGGTTACATTCATATGTGAAAAACACAATAGCACTTTTTGGCCGACCCGGGAATCGAACCCAGGACCTCACGCTCTGCAGTCGAGCTTGCGACCACTAGACCAACGAGGCAGTTTAGGAAACAACTTTAGAAAAAACTTTTTAATAAACTGAAATTACTAAATACAATTCCGTGTTCCGTTCCGTTCCGTGTGGTGTCGGACGTAAAGAATAGCACCATCCCATATCTTCCCGTGGGTGTCGTAAGAGGCGACTAAGGGATGTACCAGAGAATGGGCAGCAGCGTTCTCTGTGTCTTTGTAACAACCATACTGCGATCGCCAACCCGCCTGCCAAGCGTGGCGATTATGGCAAACCCCCCCAAAAATGCCTGGGGGAGGCCTATGTCCAGCAGTGGACGTCTTTTGGCTGAAATGATGATGATGAATGATGACTAAATACAATCATAAAATCCCACACTATACTTCTACAACATTACTAAGTACAAAACGCAACGTATAAAATGGCTGTTTAAGGTTCCAAAAATATATGTATCTCATAAAATGTCATACCAAAAAGAGAGATAGATATATATTTGGAACCTCCCTTCTATAACCATGTTATAATGGCTAAACTCTAATCTGTGTCTGGTACTATGTTTTTTTTTCTAAACAGATCTAAAGAGGATGACCTAGTGTCCAGTAAGTAAATTACATACTTACTTACTGGACAGTAGGAGATTCCAAGTTTAAAATCTCGCTTCTTACTGGACAGTTGTGAATAAGTCTCCGGTAAAGTTCACTTTCTGGATACTTTTTAGAGATGTTATGGCAACATTACATACCATTTTTGAGAAAAAAAATATAAACATGTTAAAAATCCGTTTTCAGTGTTAATGATGATAATGTTTAAGTAATACCTTCATAAGTTGAATGTGTACTCACCTCCAGACAAGCCGACTAGTAATCTTCCTAATATTAGCATTTCTACTGAGTTAGCTTTTTGGCACAAGAAAAATAATACTCCTCCGGCGATAGACAGAACATTTGTTACTACGGTGGCCATTTTTCTGAAACAAACGAAACACAATGTAAAGATGCGTACAGATCATATAACATAACATGTTGTAAAACGTTGATATATAACATAATTATTTCATTCATGTGGAAACTGAATATACAGGGTGGTGCCGATGATACGACAATAAATGAAACCACTGGTAGTTCTAGTTTATAGGAACATTTTTAAACTACCAAATAAATCCTAACACCGAAATCGTTATCGTATCGTCAGCACCAAACTACCTAAATGTGTTTGGCAATTATTTTTTTCCTTTTTTTTCCACACGTTAATCGGTGCAAATTATTCTTAAGGACTAAAACCAATATGAGTTTGTAAATTGTATTGTATTTCGTTTACAGTTTTATGCTATTTAACTTTTTAGATTTTTTTATTTCGGTGTTAGGATTTATTGGATAGTTTAAAAATGTTCCTATGAACTAGAACTACCAGTGGTTTCATTTATTATCGTATGGTCGGCACCACCCTGTATGACACAAACATTCTACAATGTCTTCATAATACGCGTCTTGTACAGCCTGCAATACATGTTGGCCGAGCGTTGTCGTGTGAAGGCCAATACCAACATGTAGACGGTACATTTGCCTTGTCTTGCCATCGCTCGGTATCACTCGCCAAGTTGTTTGAGTAACGACAAGCGCCAACGTATATAGACCTCATTTGGGATAGCTTGTCACAACTTGCAGTGGCTCGCGATCATTTGCCTGACTTCGGAGCGGTGTCTGTTTTTCTACACAAATCAAAGGCACTTGCGTGCGCTCGGCCAATGGTGTTCACATGTTTGTCCGCGCGCTATTATGCGGTTAACGTCTATCGTAAGAACACGTACAAAATGTCGCTTTCTACGAATGCTACGATGTATTTAAGTTTTTGGGGTTTTATCAGAATGAACCAGTTATTTAGAAATCTGAAAACATACAGCACAAAAATAAAAATCAGCTGAGATAATTTCGACGTCGTCGTCCACATTGTTTCAATGCACAATAAGAACTGACAGCGCCCAACATGTGGGCGTCTCCTCAAAACTCGTCTATATTGGCCATTTGCATTGGCTTCCTTCAAACTTGCCGAACGTCTAGACAGTAGCGCTTGCCTTGTGTCAATTTGTCTAGGCACGCGTTGGTCTAAGCTCGGCCAACATGTATTGCAGGCTTAAGGTGTAAATACCAGGGCTAAACCTTTTGTTTTGAGAGCCGTGGTGACCCAGTGTTGGCGGCCTCGACCTACGAGTAGTAAGTTTCATCACTGCTGCTCTCAAAACGGTGAAAGAAAACATCGTGGGGAAAATGTGACATCTATCAAAACGTACTGGGCCCGCGTTGTAGATCATGAGTCAGTAGTCTTTTCTTTCTGTTGAAAATATAATTATAAAAGAAATTCGACAGATTTTAGTAGCTCTATGTGCTGGCGTCTGCACAATGGTGCCTGTCTGGTGTCTGTTTTTGTCCTGTGGGAAACCAATAAATCATTTTTCTTTCTTTCTTTCTTTCAAAGGCAGGAAGATAATAATGAGAGAATAGGGTAGTTAACAAAAATATCTAATTAGTCCGTCAGATAGATTTCCAAAAACTACTGAACACTATTTTTTTCTTTTTCACGTAAACAAAAAATAAAGACGATACGGTGCTTCGAAAAGTCGTATGACGTCACAGTTTGGTACATTTGTTCTAGAAAGTGACGTCATAAGTCCCCACACATGATCTTTGACCCGTTTTATTTTCGTAAATGTTTATTAATTTGATAAAACAAAAAACACGTATCCAATATTTTTCGATAATCTAACAGACGGACTAAACAGAATCATATTTTTTTTAGTCAAGAGCCATCCCCATTCGTAATGTTCATCTTACCTGCCCAAACTGTTGGCCAGTACAGCACCGAGGATGGACCCGGTGCATCCCCCGACAATGAAGATCGACACCACGGAAGACCAGAGCACGTTCAGCCATTTTTCGTCGAGGACAACGTCGTATCGGGTTATGAAACTCTCGTTGCAGAAGCTTTTGATTACCTGGAAGATGTTACAAATAAATAGTTGGGTTATGTACTAGGGTGTAAAGCAGTGTCTTAGGGAGCGTTCAAGTATTACGTAACGAATTTGGGGGGAAGGGGGTATTGTAAAACGTTACGATGCGTTACAGGACGGGAGGGGGGGGTTTGACCTGCGCGTTATGTAGCATTGTTTTTAACACTTTATCCCCAAAGAAGCATACTCTTCACAGCTACTGCGAGGAAACATATATTAAAAAGTAAAGCAGTAGCAGCTGTTATTAGAATTTGAACTCGAGTCGCTGAATAGAGCGTTAAAAATTCAACACTAGTCATTAGTCACTATAAGTATAAGCATACCTAAGGCCCCTTGTGACTAAGAAGTTATCGTATCAATTTTTTTATTGTTTATTTATTCCCTTGGAATGCCTTGGAGGGCAAAGTTCTCATTATAAACAAAGGAAGAACAAGTTAGTATTGATCGCCAACACTTACCTACTCATTGCGCCTTTTTATTTACGTATTAAAAAAGTAGGTACATTAAGCTACTACAATCTGTGAAGCAGATTTTCAACTTTATTGCTAAAGCATTAGGTTCAAAGTTGATTGGGAAAATTAGACAGTTTGATTTTGGTATCCGTCTCGGCACATATTCGGCCTAGAGCAGAAAAAATGATAAATCTTGCATGCCTGAATTTGGTACATCATAGTGAACTGCGCATTCACCTGACATCAATATTATGTACTGTTATCAGGTGGATAATGTGATATTTGCCTATAAACTTAAAATGCATGTTTTTATAAACAGTCGTTGGTACAACTAGAATTTGGCACATGCCACAAGTGCAAAAATAAAATAATATTAAACAAATTCAACACCATAACTGTATTTTTTTTGAAGGCAGGTCATAAAATTGCCTTTTCTCTAAAATCAAATATTTTAAATAGAACGGCCGTGAATTCATATATTTTAATTTATGGAAAGCAGTAAGAAAATAGTGAAATTACTGGTATTGAACTTTAGGGTCAAGTCTGGCAGCAAGAAATAAATATTTATGACCTTAATAGATGTTTATTCAATCAAATGTTCTAACAAGTAGCATTCGAATGAAATTAGAAATTATTTCATCATCATCATCATCAGCCTATAATGTTCCCACCGCAGGGACTCAGGCCTCCTCTCTGGGAGAGGGATGGGCTATAATCCACCACGCGGGCCCAGTACGGATTGGTAGATGTCACGTGTCTTCGAATTTATTGGTTCTATCTAAGACATGCCGGTTTCCTCACGATGTTTTCCTTCACCGTCTTGAGAGCAATGGTGATTAAATAAATTACACAAAGTAATGCGCCTGACTGGGTTCGAACCAACGACTCACTGTTCGTAAGTCGGGGCCGCTACCACTGAGCCACCACTGCTCTAGAAATTATTTACGCCGAGGTAAAAGTTCTACTAGTAATTTTGATCACACGCAGTTTTTTTATTACTCTGCTTATCAAGTGTAGATAAGACGTAAAAGTAATGTAATCAATCACTAAGTTTATTTAATCGCCATCTATTACATGGAACTAACCAATAGTGGGTGTACTTTTTTATTTTTTAAAATGGGACAAGCCCGCCACACTATTCCCAAACCACTGTACCTCCTGTTAGCCAGAATCAACAGTGGCGACCACAAGAAAAGCGCCGAGACAATGAAGCTCGACGAAGTCCCAGAGAAGCGATTTAACTGTCTTGGATCCCGCAACGAAATTAATCAGAAAAGAATAGCGGAGGAGTAGGAAAAAACATAATTTCCACTTACTTACACACAACCCACAATAGTGGGTGTACTGTAGAGTATACCTCTGCCTGACCCTCCGTGGATTATCGGCGTGATATTGATCGGTTCATCATCATCATCATCAGCCTATAATGTTCCCACTGCAGTGAATCAGGCCTCCTCTCTGGGAGAGGGATGAGCTATGATCTACCACGCGGGCTCAGTACGTGTTGGTAGATGTCACAACATGTTTTCGAATTTTTTGGTTCTTCACCGGTTTCCTCACGATGTTATCCTTCACCGTTTTGAGAGCTTTTATTATTATTGATGACGCTTGTGATCAATAATAGTTACTCATTTATTTAGCAGTGGCACATTCACCCAGTAAATGCCTGTTAAAAGAACAGATATTAATGATTTAAATCGTGTACTTACGTCAGCAGGCGTATTAACAACGCCTATATTGTAGCCAACAGGTAGTGAAGAGCCCAGAGTCGTGACTATCCCGGCTAGGACCAAGTAGAAGGACCATCCCCCCTTGTATTCGTGCGATGTGGTTAGGTGCTGGTGCTCGGTGGTTATCTGAAAAACCATGAGAAGGTTAAAGGTGGCGGCTGTTTGATGGGACTCTTTTTTTGAGGGTCGGAAATCATTAAAATGGCTCTTCCCGCTCGGAGCGGAAGTCAGTGTCCGACTTCTACTGGCTATAAACTACCCTTGATCCTTCTTAGCCCTTTCCGCCTTATTACAAAAGGTAGTTAAACCTGGTTTAACTTAGACTTGGTTTATCTCGCATGCCGTCACTTTCTTTTGAATATTTTTGAAGTGAGACGTCATGCGAGATAAACCAAGTCTAAGTTAAACCAGGTTTAACTACTTTTTGTAATAAGGCGGTTTGTGTCCAGGGCTGCGGTATCTCTTTCGAACAACCTGCAGCCCCAACGGGACCCTACCATACCCTGGACCGTGAGTATGGTCATGATACGATGTAGTAGTGGGTATTGAAGTCTGTGTCATGATTCTTTCCGTGCCTCATACGTTCATAGCACGGTGATAGTGTGCTATAGTGAAGTGGACAGACTTCTTTATGGTTGTTTCGTCAAAATCTTCATACCCTTGCCCCATTTCACTCTATCTACCTGGGGTCGCCCAAAGGGGTCGCCATAACCCATGTTCTTCTTGCATTCTCCCGTCAGACGTGACGGCATCATTTTCTCCGTTTTCTGTCATATCATTCCTCATACAATCCATTCAGCTTTTCTTTGACCTTTCTCTCCATCTTCATATTCTGTCGTAAGTAATGGTTGTTACGAGATTGTAATTGAAACTCGCGGTAAACACACAGAACCGGGACATGTGGTCAAAAACCGAGAGGAAATCTTCATTCATCTCTATCTCTTCGCCTTAGTACCTACCAGCAGGGATCGCGGTTGCGCACGCGCAAGCGCTACCAATATGGCAGAGATTTTTAACGGAAATATAGCGCAATGAGGTAAAAAATATGATTTTATAAGTGCATATTATAGTACCTACGTGTTTGTATAAGAATGTTGCTACAGCATCTAGTTTTTATTATAAATTCAAGGTGAAATATTGCAACGATTGAACTGTCTGAAGAGAAATTGTACAATTCCAGTCAGTTTCCACGAGTCTTATTTTCCTTATTATGGTTTATTATGAGCCTGTGATGTATTACCACTGCAGGACAAAACTTCCATCCTCTCTTTCCATTTTTTATATGGCTTATCTGATGTTAATCATAAAATACTTAAATCTAATAACATAAAAAACATAACTTACAAAAAAATTAACAAAAGCCTTCAGCTTCATCTTGCAATCACTAAAATAACTATCTTAAAAAAACTATCCTAAAACACTCCAGTCCACTTTCACCACTTCAGTTTGCACATAGCCAGGAAGGCTGCGGCCACATCCACGACTGAGGGGACCACGCTACAGAGGACGAAGATCGGCCAGTACCAGTCGCAGAGCCAACCGTCTATGACGAAGTATGTCAGAGATATGGAAGCTGCCCCGTGGCCGGCGATCGCTGATGTACATTGTCAAGGAGATTATCGTGGAAGGGGCAATTTTGTTGTTAAGCTTTAAGATTTAAATCTGAGAAGTGCCCACATTTCTTATTCTTTATTGCACATAAAAATTGCAATATTTTATGTACAATGGCGATCATTCGCCGTAACACAGATTATAGTTGAGCATTTCACTTCTATACAAATAAATACTATTGAAATGTCTGTTTGTTAATTCAGAATAACGGCTTGTTACTGAATGCTCATGAAAATATGGTTACGGTAGGTACTTTTAACAAAAAAAAAAACATTTTTTTTAATTTTTGTCTGTCTCTCTGTTTATTCCGGCTATTCCGAAAAGGCTGGACCGATTTAGACGAGAATTTTACTGGCAGATAACTGATGTTTTAAGGAGTAACTTACGAGGAGTTACTTTTATTTCAGAAAACGATGGTTATCAAAATCTGATTCAAATTGTGAAGTAATATTTTATAATAATTTCATGCGGAGAAGTAGGTCGCAGGCAAGACAGACAGATTAACTTTTGTATTTATACGTTGTCAAAGAGTTACTGTTATAGGAGCAATTTTGTTATTACACTGAGTTATTTCTGGAGTCTCGTGATTCTGTTTAGAAACAGGATGTTCCTTGATGTTGCTGCAGTCGGATGTTGATGGTCAATTGTTATGTGATTGGTTATATCATAAGGATTTTGTGTACTTGTAATGTCAAGGCAATGATCTGGGCGTCTAAAATGGCCATATAGATCATAATATGAATTGCGTAAAATGGACCTCTCATTCTCATAATAGTAACTGCAACTGTGACCATTTAGGAAAATAGATCATAATAGGAAAATAATATTAATTGCGTTACAATTCGTAAAACACCTGATTATGGCCCACAGCGGTAAAGTTGCAGAGAATCTTCTCATTCCTTAGTCAATACTTGACGGAAGAATTTCTTTTAATTTATATATTTTGTCCAATGATCAGGTATATTATATAACATCACGCCCGTAATCCCCATAGGGTTAGGCAGAGGAGTATCTAATCTATCAGGGAATCGAACCAACGAAGCAGTTGCTGTTGTAGCCTTTTCCCAACTGTGTTGGGGTCGGCTTCCAGTCTGACCAGATGAAGCTGAATACCATTATTTTTTTGTATTTGTATGGTTTGCACCAAATAAATGACAACGGACTCAGCAAACAAAAAGGTCTACTGTCAAGGCATGGGTGCATACGTAAAATGAGGTTACTTAATTTAAAAGCAAAAGTTATCAATGACCGATAACCTTTTAACCCACTTTTATACAATGACTCTTAATATTGAATTAAATGAGTTAATTCATTTACTGGTTAAAATGTTATACGCTACTACGTTTTGCTATAAATTTGGTGATTGAAACTAAAATAATACCTTTATCTACAGGGTGAAATTAAAAGGGAGTTCATAGACTCTTATTTTTTTTTTTCATTTTTGACGTATTTTCTCATTATCTGCCTTGCATTTTTTCTACTATGTGGGGGTTGGCTTATATTCTAATTAGATGCAGCTGAATACCAGTCATCATCAGCCTATAATGTTCCCACTGCAGGGACTCAGGCCTCCTCTCTAAGAGAAGGGTGGGCTATAATCTACCACGCGGGCCCAGTGCGGGTTGGTAGATGTCACATGTCATCGAATTTTTTGGTTCTAAGATATGCCGGTTTCCTCACGATGTTTTCCTTCACCGTTTTGAGAGCAGCGGTGATGAAATAAATTACACAAAGTAATGCGCCTGCCTGGGTTCGAACCCACGACCTACTGTTCGTAAGTCGGGGCCGACACCACTGGGCCACCGCTGCTCCTTACCAGTATTTTACCACAACCCAGTTAGTACTGGGTAAAATGATACCCTTTGGTAAGACTGGTTGTCAGACTTTGGAGCCTGACTCCCTGTTACGACTGTCTTTAAAATATGACACCCGGGTCCAACGGCTTGACGTGCTAACGAGACAGGGTATGTAGTGACATCACAGTGGGCCCTATCAGAATACCAGCGCTGCGGTATTTGTTTTCATTTATCGCAGCATCATGCTGTGATAGGAGCCTTTTTGGCCTCGCACAGGTTTTCTCTTTTATTATTAGCTTTATAATCTTTTTTGTTATTATTATTTTTTGTAGTTCCTGTGCTTGTCCCAAATAAATATTTTTCTTTCTTTCTTTCTTTCTTTCTTAGTGGGTGGTCAACCATCCACAGACCATCGTAGGAGAGCGCGGCTTACCTGGAGGTGGATCCAAACGGGTATTTTATTAGTTTATCTAGCCAAGAGCTCCTAAATAATAAAAATAAGTGATGTTGTTTGGGGCAACGACCTTTACTATTGTAGTTACTGAAATAATTTAAATCAGGTGAGCCAAAGGTGAATATTCCATTCCGACTATTTCTAGTACAAAGTCCTTTTATTTTAAAATAAATTGACCACTTCATTTAACATATTATTAACATCTCTTTAGAAGTCAATAGCAGTTATTCAAAGGCAAAAAATACTGCTATCCATCACGGCGTCAGCTATAAATTAGGTACTAGTAGTACTCATCATCATCTTCAATCATCATAATTTTGTATTACAATTGAATGGACAAATCTTGTTAATTGAACTATGCTGTTAATTCTTTTGTCGCTAGCACTAGTTATTAATAGGTCACTGACTCCAATTTAAAATGACAAGACCAACTGAATTTATGAGAGGTCAAATCGCATGCTTATTTTAATTAAAGTTTCTTCAATTCAAATCGTTTATCGTGTGATTTTAGAGGAGCTCGTGGGTTAATAATAACAGAGGCTTGGGTAAATCTTCAGGTTAAGCTGCGCTTACCAAGGTTGGCTCGTGGATGGGTAACCCCCCATTATATACCGAGTTTTCTTCTTGGTTCGGACAGCACGTTAAGCCGTTGGACTCAGTTTTCATTTTTTTTTTTTCATAATTTTTTTTTTAACATTCTGATAACCAGTCCACCAATGGATATCGTATTACCTAGTACTATGTTGTGGAGGCGAGATAGGCAGTCGCCCCATGTAAAATATTGGTATTCAGCTGATTCCGGTAAGACTGGAAGCGGAAGCGTACTGCGTACCCTACATAGTTGGCAAAAGGTGATGCAGAAGATGACATTTTTTTTCTAAATACAGTAAGGTCATGAGAAATATTGATCTGCTCACGTTGAGCTTACACTATGTCACAGTTTCTGTGATTTAGGACCCAATCACCAGCTAACATAAGACGTAAGTATCAGGTGATTTGCTGATCAGAGAATTTCTAAGGTACACACGGCTACACATCAAGCTATACAAAACCAGTATAATCTGATCGTTCATTGCGTGAAATATCTAGTAAAGTGAGGCCAAGATTAACTGGTTTTGTATAGCTTGATGTGTAGCCGTGTGTACTAGACGACTGGAAAGTGTTGCAAGTAGTAGAACAAGTTTGTGAGGTAAAAGTCGAGAAAGTGAATGAGGCTTGTTAGAATATATTTTGTACACGTTATTTGAGAAACTGGTCTTTAGTTACTATTTCATGGGTCGTATTTAAAACAACATTGGCGGGGTCACTAGAGGACTAGATCCCGCCGTCCCCTTCGAAACTAAACTGTCCGAATCGGGTGCCACAAGTCCAGAGCTTGCTTCGCTCGCTCTTGCCTGCTATGTTCTTTTAGTCCCAACATATTTTTACAATATTGAAGAGTGTTTACTTACTTTGAAACGTGGTTTAAAACTTTCTCTATATTCGTAAGTTTACTGCGATATAACCTTAGTAATGCAAGCAATAGCCTCACCTCCAATTTACTAGTAATAGGACTTACATAACTAGGTTCTTCACAGATTTCAGCTGCGATGTTAAGTTATGCCTGTGTATGTGTTATGTTATATTATCAATCAATCAATCAATTCAATTCAATCAATTTATTGCATACATGTTGTACATGAGATAGAATTTTTGTAAAAGTATCAAACATGCACCCTGTAAGGGCACTGCAAAACATAAAAATAAAAATAAAATCAAATTAATAACATTTCAAATCATACTAAAAATTAGCATGTCACAAATTTATAAAATTATTATTACATATTATTATAATTAAGAAAGTATTATTGTCAAATCAAATCAAATTATGTCAAAGAAAAAATAAAGAATAAAGAAATATAAATGTCAAAATACCTAAAGTTACAAGTTAAAATGTCAGTCGTACACAGTAACACAGCCAAAAATTAAAATTAAATTATACATGAAAAACCAAAATAATTATTTTAAACTCACAAAACAATAACATACAATGTTATTTATTATATTTAATTAAAATCTATCATTGAAGTATTCGTTAATATTATAATAGCTTTTGTTTAACAAGAAATTTTTTAGTTTATTAATAAAGATGTTATATTTATTTAGACTTCTTATTTCGTCAGGTAACTTATTATATATTTTTATCGACATGACATATGTACTTGAGGAATGCATTTTTAATCGGGATGTAGGGATATTTAATCTATTTTTATGTCTAAGAGTAATTTCATTTTGGATGTCTTCTCTTTTTGTGTAGAAATTCGGGTATTTACGTACAAATTTACAGATCTCAAAGATGTAAAGACACGGTAGGGTTAAAATATTTTGTTCCTGGAAGTGGGGCTTATGATGATATAATGTTTGGTTGCAATGCAACTGATTTGTTTCAAGTATCTACTCATACAAAATTGAAATAAACATGCAAGACGAGACAAACTTGCTAGTAAATAAAATACATAATCGCTAGGAAACCAATTGTTTTACAACTTATGACGGAATATACCAACGACATTGACCTTCGAAATCGCACGATTGTTATTTATTTTAAAGCTTCATTGTCATAATGTAGTAGACAAATAGGTATCTACATCATTTTGTATGGCTGTATGAGTCACGGGCCATAATCTTATGTGCGTCAAGTATTTTTACTACGCTTTACTTTCAACGCCTTATTTTTAGCAGCTAGCAAGATAAGTACGAATTTACATATTTTTCAGATTTGAATTATTATAATAATAAGTAATTCTGACCTGGATTTGGGCGCGGTTCATGGCAATAGATTCGCCTCCTATTTCCTACATTGGACTTAAAAAGTTATCTGACGAAATGTGGGTTTACTATTAGGCACAGCTCTGCCCAACCCTTCAGGGATTACAGGCGTAAAAATACAGAAATAGGAGAGCTTCGAAACATAATAGCAAAATAAGTTACTCATGCAAAATTAAAGGTTCCTGAACTAGAGCACAGAGAGTACTACTAAATAATTGGATTAAAAAAATATTACTAACTACCTCGTTGGTCTAGTGGTCGCAAACGCTACTGCTGTGCTTGCCGTTCTGGCTTCGATTCCCATGTCGGGCGAAGTGTGTTTGGGTATATTCTATGGATATGCTTCTATAGAGCTATGAAGTCTGGATTTGTACCCGGTTGATGGCAACAGGCTCGCCACCACATGGGATATAACTGGCGAAATGTGGGTGTACTAATTTATACCTCTGCCTAACCCTTCGGGAATAGGAGGCGTGATGTAACATTTTGTAAAAAAATAAGTAGTATGACCAGAACTTCGGCGAGTCAGACGCGATAGACCAAATCTAGCAGTTTTTGGTTCTTCGAACACCAGCAACAAACCATTCTACACAACAGAGAGTAAGCAACAAGACAGTATAAAAGCGAAACATCAAAGGATACAGATAAGACAGGCTGCAGGGGAGAACATGGTTAGTCCGGACAGGAATGTGAAGTACTCGAGCAGGATTAGGGCTAGCGAAGACCCGAAGCCTGCTACCAACCTGCAAACATGCCGCATGCCTTTATACTGAACATAAGGGTATAAAGTCCTGCTTAATTACAACTAATTTAATTAAGTAGTGTGTCCAGTGATCAGCGGAGGTAGAGCTATATTTTGTACTTGCGATACTTTATCTTAAAATATGGACTTTCAGAATCACGACATTCTCGGCATTCCGCTCCAGTTAAGCCTCTAGCACACGGCGTATTTTAAACGCGCAGACGACGAGCAAATGAAGCGCGTATACGCACTGCTAACGGCACTTCTTCGTGAAACGCGCATCTACTGCGCGTATGTATACGCGCTGACAACGCGCGTTTCACGATCGCCCCGTGTGCTTTAGGTTACAAGGTTGCGTTCAAATCTCGTTTTAAGCGCGTATACGCGCGTCGTCGGCGCCGTAGGAAATACGCTGTGTGCTATGGGCCTTACAGTTACAATCTCGAGGAATGTGCACCTTAACATCGAAGTTTGCCGTTATTGTAACAAAACTACATAGTTCTACCTACTCCGATCACTGATAATAATTTCATAAAAGCACCTACTATAAGCCTATTCAATACTCTATATGGCACAATCTCTTGTCTCTACATAGAAAGAAAAAACTAAGGAACAACGCATGCAAGCAGGCAGTTTTGCTTTTCAATATGGGGTTCGGGTACCAATGCTTTTTAATATTAGATAGCTTCTTTATGTTTGCCAACTTCATATATACGTTAATTAAATTTTAGTTACCTAGTAACATGATCTATTTATTAATTAATATTTTATCTCCTACTTTGCAAATATAAGTATCTACTAGGACAACAGAAAGACAAGGAGTATAACAATCGTATGAATGTTTAATTAATACAACAAAGGCCACACAGTACATACAATGTCTTTCATGCAGAAACAATGACTAGGTGGGTATGTATAAAACGATGGTTTTTTTCTAAGAACTAGGTATGCTACTACTACAAGGGACCCGCCCCTGCAAAATCCTATCTTTCAAGCTAGAACCAACCATATCTACACTATCTACATAATTATTCACAAAGTTTTATTTATGGGTGGGTGGTTTCGGAGGTTGAAACGCTTTGTTTTTGGACAAGCCACCACTCCTGAAAGCCAGAATCGTCAGGGGAGGCCACCAGAAAAGTGCAGACAAACAATTTAACTGTCTTCATGTCTTGGATCCTGCAAGGAAATTAATCAGAAAAGACACAACACAGAACTGGCTGTGGTATCTCTTTCGAAGAACCCACGGCCCCGACCGGATCGGTACTATCCTCGGCAATGCTTCGGGAAATTAAAATAGTTTTTATTCAGAGGATGCAAAAAAATCGATGTTGTAGTAAATGCGAGCTTATGTTAAAATAACGGAAACTCGCATTAAGCAAAGAGAAGAAATAATGTTTTCATAAGAGAGGCAGCTAGGCGTACACAAAAGAATTGTCTCAATGCTCATTTATTTCTTTTTTGCTACTTGTCCCTATTCCGTGTCCCAGAATCGTCTTATTTATTCGACTATTGCGCATTTCTTTTGTTGGCCTCGATCTCGAGGCCACGGAGTCTAGATTTGCCCGGTTGATGGCAATAGGCAGGCCCCCTATTACATGGGACAGAAATGTATCTGGCTAAATGTGGGTGTACTTATCTAGAACACATCTGCCTCACCTTCGGGTGACGTAGTGTTATGTCATGTATGTGTATGATGCCTAGAAGTTATCTATTCACTCTTGCAAAGGCTGAACTAATATCCAAAGTCGACAGTTCGACTCTTGTTCAACACCAAGTAAACAGGTCGCATATATTACGGTCACGTGATGTCAAATAATGAGTCGATGCGGGCGTTACGTGCGTTCAAACAAGCGTGTTTACATCACCTGAATAAAGGTAACGTGCACTTGGGGTAACTGGATATGGCAGAACTTACGAAAAATACAATGGGTACAAGGCAAAGTTTCTTATCTTTCAAAAGTAGAGAGGATCCTCCGACTAGACTGGTGTTATGTATGGGGTAGGCTACTAATCTATGTGTCAAACTTGCAGGCAAAATTGCTTGTGCGTTGCAGGATTATAGTTTTGATTTTCATAAATGTCTACCCTACCTACCTACTACCCTACCTACCTACTACCCTACCTTAAAAAAAAAAGTATCCTATGTCCTTCTACTGGTTCTTAGCTACCTCCCTACCAATTTTCAGCTAAATCCGTCCAGCCGTTCTTGAGTTATAAATGGAGTAACTAACACGACTTTCTTTTTTATATATATAGATATATAGATAGATGACAATCAAACCATAGGTGTGCTTTGCTGTCATTTAGAGAATTTACAGCATTTATCGTAACGGTTACAAAAACGGGAGACGAATCAACTCTTAGAGATCGTGTACTCAAGATTGTCTGAACAGTAGCTCATTTCACGTTAATTTAACGGTCATAGATATCATATCTTATGACTATGTATTGACAGAGTGTTGTATTCATCATGTTAATTCAGCATTGTGCTGTAATTAGCAGATATTAATCAATCAGGTGCTTCTCAGAATCTTCATGACGACTCTTATACTTCAATCCACAAAATTAAAGCTCGATTCATTGCAAATTTGTTTGGTGTCATTCAGGGTAACATTAGAGGTGTGCTAGTGTTTCGAAATAGCTTCCTTTCAGGGTTTTGTATTTGGGTATGGAGTGTAAGATATTTTCGTGAGAGCTCGGCTGTCGCATTAACAATACTTGAACTACACTCATAATATTGATAATATGGCACATCGGTGTGCTTTACCGCATTCAAGAATTATATCATATTATGTGCACAGCCGCATCGATTACGAACATATTACCTACGTAGTTCAGAAGTATTAAGTAATATGCCATAATAACGTACAATTATAGTTTATCTAATAGTAATAGCACATTCCTAGGTGTATTAATAATAAATATCAACTGTATTGACCTACATCGAGACTTATTAACTCTTTGTTTTATGAAATCACGGCTGCAAAGACCTTTAAGTTAGGTATCTAAGCTTAGGATCTATTGGGACCGGAAGGGGATTTTTGAGCCTACTGGGAAATAAGATAGATCTTTTGGAGTAGCAATCTATGGCGAATCGTAAGCTATACAAAATATCCCTCTTCTGATGAATTCAGATTTCATCATCTGGACAAACTAATCCGAGGGGTAGATGATTAACGATTACATTTATAATCTCCATTGGTCTCGTGAACTCTCGTGTTATCCTAAAGTTATTATCATCTATTATTATTTATTATTATTATTTATTATGTTATTGTTTTGACTGGCCTGTTGGTCTAGTGGTTAGTGACCCTAACTGCTATGCCGGAGGTCGTGGGTTCGATTCCCACCCAGGACAAATGTTTGTGTGATGAGCACGATCATTTGTTCTGTGTCTGGGTGTAATTTATCTATAATATGTATGTATTTAGAAATATATAAGTATGTTTATCAGTTGTCTAGTACCCATAACACAAGCTCTGCTTAGCTTGGGACTAGATGGCGTTGTGTGATAGTTGTGGAATATTATTATTATTATTATCTATAACGTTTAGTTTGCTTAATAATATGTACTTAAGTTATCAAGGTTGGCGATAAAAAGGCATTTAGATCAGTGGGCCGCAGCTGTACGAAACTTGTTTTAATATCTACTATCTACGATACTCCTTGTACAGTGCGATCAAATTATCTTGGCAGCTCTGAACATAGGTTTTGCGAAATTTTACGCATGTAAACTTGGGAATAAAACTGTTATTGCCAGATAAACCAATACTTAAACGATCAGAAAATATCTAATTTAAACAGTGAGAAATACAAATAAAATAAATATCATAACACTTTTATACATTCGTTGTAACAAAATGACCTGCACGAAGTTCGGAGCTGCCAAGATAATTTGATCGCACACTGTACCTACTGTAGGGCCGAAAAAGTTCGATTAATACGATGTGTCCCTGTCTCGTCAAATACATAGTTTCTAAATGGTTTTCTTGTTTACAAAATCACATTTTTTATCCTGTTCATGTTAATTCAGTACCTACGAGGAAATTACAAACGATTAATTGTACCTCTTTTATTATTTTATTTATCAGCTGCGATCCAGTTACTGCGACCCATAATCATCGTAGTTGTGAAATAACCGCCAAAATTAATTCGGTTACAATAATTACGAAAATATATTAAATTTAGCAGTAGCGTCGTCAATGGTCTTGCACACAAGTAAAATGATACGTCCATCACCCAAAAAAAAAATAACAATCCATACATACTTTTGGTAAAACAGCTTTTGCTTAACACAGGCAATAACAAAGCCCACGTTTGCAAATTCCACTTTTAAAAACCGAAATTAAAAAACAAAACAACACCAGAAACACAAACCACATTACTGTCAAATCACACACAAAACGAAAAATAAATAAAAACTCTTTTGTTGCCAACCTTTTTCTCCCCATGTTCCCGAACCATGATTAAACTCGTAAATATTATACTATATTATGTAACATAAACACTACCAAAGTTTATGCGAGACAAATCGTGAATGAGGTAAATAACTAAATAGTCGGATACCGCGTGCGATCGGGGAACTAACCTTGAACTCTCCTAACTGTTCGGAGGCTCGTAACAACTTGCAAACAAGTTACGAAACCAGCTTACACGAATGCTCGAGGATTTGGGATAATTTTATACGACAAGCGGATACTTACAGATGTTTTTGAGATGACTGATAGAGTTGGAAGAAAAGGACGTAGTAAGCAGACCCAAAAATGAATTGGGATAAAAACTATGGCGTATTGTAATGCCAATTCCTCCGTTTTTACTGCTCTTACAAACGAGTTACGAACTTTGATGACTGTATGTTTACGGTACGTAATGGACCCTTCCAGTACGTATACGGTTTGGGACCTTACTGTAGAATGTCACTCTAGACTCAAGCAAAAGACTAAAAACTAGGTTCAAGCTTGTCAGTCACTTCTGCACCAACCTCGAGGATTTCATAAAAATAAGTTTATGTTCTGTAAAACGTGCCTCGCCCACTGTTTGCATTGCCCTGCAGCTTTCCTTTCTTACTGCTGTGCTAGTAAGGTTATTTTCAATTATTAATCAAGCTTGGAGAGATGAAAAAATTATAGCAACCGTTATGATTTATGATATGACAACGGATCAAGAAAGAAAATAACGTTACTGTATTCTGTCTTTCCTCTCCACTCTTATGGATTGGCGACTTCTAAAGCTTCGAGTCGGTGCGAGTCTAGAGCTGTGACTGTGAACGAAGATCGAAAAATATTTTTCGTTTTTATTTATTACTTATTTTTTAGACTTTTGGGCGTAAACCTACATTGTGGTGTTAATTTTTTGCATCACATGTTTGGACTAAGTTGGTGACGGTGATAGGCTTTCGTCTAGCACATCCTGGACATTCCAGCCGCATTACAAATTCGCTGGCTAGTTTGGCATACATTCTTGTAACTACTCGTAAGTCATGCAGCGTATTTTTGCCAATACGAGAGAGACGTGAAGCAAAACTGACAAAATACGCTTGCTGTGAGGCAAATAAAAATCAAGGTTTGTTAGCATAGTGTAACCCACAGCGAGGTGGAGAAACTGTCTGGTCTGGTTGAAGATATTAAGGTAATCTTTGTTGTTAAGACGAATAATACGCAGATTCAACAGTGCCAATCTGCCGTTTGTTCGGTTGGTTTCAACATACTCCTGCACAAATTCAAGAGATGACATTGACTACGCCGACGAAAAGTTTATGGCGAAAAATCTTAAGACAAAAGAACGTCATCATTCTCTTGCCCATAACCCTATTCATTTGGGATCGGCGCAGCATGTCTTCTTCTTCCAAAGTTCTCTATCACTCGTCATCTCAACAGCTACCTTCTTTCTTGTCATATAATCCTCTAAGCAGTTCATCCATCGTTTCTTTGGTCTTCCTCTCTCTTAGAGCCACTATATTCAAGACGCTCATCAGGACATTTTCCTCTTTACCACATAACTTTTCAGTGACCGGCGCCACTTTTAGACTTCCTCTTATGTACTGAATGTAGACATTTTTATTTCTTAGATCCCTTCTCGGTTTATATAACTTGTAACTGTTAAAGAAAATACTAAGGACTCTTCAAATGTAGAGACATCACATCAAGCTACTTCAATCTGTCAAACTTTTGGGGGAGTATGAGGAACAGGGTGAGTAAAGCTCCTCATCCCCCAAACTAGTGACCCCGACGTGACGCTTGAACTTCTCTAATAGATTTTTAATTTATCGCGATATGCATTAGGTTCAAGGTTCATTGAGAAAATTTGACAGTTTCGGAAAGCTGTATGCTAGCGTCTGTACCTGACACTGCAGGCGAAGTTTTCTGGCAACGGCCCCGACTTTGGTCAAGGATGAATTGGTAGATATAACTAGTACGGATGCTTAGTTAATATTTATATAGGAACAAAATAAAAAAACTTTTTTGCAAAAAAACCGTTGAAGTCGGTTTTAAACTTATATCTTTTTAAATTCTCTAATTTACCATATCACTATAGATAGATACTATAAAAAATATAACGGAAAGAAAAACTAATAAAACAAATATAATTTCTATAAATGCCGAAAATACCGAAATTACCGGGATCCCGGTATTGTCCTAGACTCAATACCGAAAATACCGGTTTCGGAAAGTGGGACCGGTATTGCGACCCCTAATAACTACATAGCAAATTCAGACAAACTTTTAGCCCATCATTGTGTAGCGGAGGGCTGGCGCTTTACGGAGTGTAGGATCAAGAAGTACTGATACTCAGCTAAATTTCAGTAAATGACTTTTCTGATTGTTGAGTAACAGTCTGTGCTCGCGGTTTCACCCGCTGTTTCTCTTTATGAATCGAGAAGTGGCCCACCCAAAGGCCTCCCCCCATCCCTCTATTCATTGATCTCTGTGTTTGCCTGGTTGGGTCCAATCCTTTTGATAACAGTACAGTTTGTACCTTATCTCCTTCTGGGCCTACCGCGTCGACTGGTTCTGTTGTTCGGAACCCAACCCACTCTGTGGCCAACTGGCCACTTTGGTCTAATTTTAATGCGAAATGCGGCAGAAGACGTTGCGTTGGAAGGCCTCCAACTAGGTGACCCAAGACCTTGAAGTAGCTTGATGTGATGTCTCTACATTTGAAGAGTCCTTAGTATTTTCTTTAACAGTTACAAGTTATATGAACCTGGTGAAGGTTGTGGGGATCCGCTGGATATGAGACGCACGGGACCGGTCAATGTGGCGACACCTGAGGGAGGCAGTATAGTAGACGTCTTTTGGCTGAAATGATGATGTGGCAGATGTGGCCTGTACAGTTTCGCGCCTATGTTGGTAACGTCTGCGATTTTGGTCTTTGATTGAAGTAAACAGTTTCATATACGGTCAGAAATTCGACGTGAAGTCCAATGCAACACAATTCGACGACTCGATAGAAATAACAACAATAGATTAGTAAAAGAAACATAACTTACTTCGCTAGAGGCCGTTGACCCCATATATTTAACTGGAGGACACTTAAAAACTGAAATCTGACCGATTATAAAATCTGAAGGTATAAAACAGCTCAATATAGCCAACTTGATTAAAAAACGAACGATTACACGGTCACTATTCACCACGCTATTGGTCACCTGTACGCTGCAGAGCTGCGCAGGCGCACTACAACCGCAGTGTCAGGCAAAATGAGACTACACCTCGTGTTTTGTAAACTTCGGTTAGCCGGTTATTGTAACCGGTTATAATCGGTTATTGACACAGGTCAAACCATTCAGGGATGGCACGAGGTAAGTTGGACGAGATATTTAAGCCCTTGACTTGTGAAGGTGGACAGAGTTCTATGATGTATGAGGGGCAACTGGCAAGAGATGTTGAGATAGCAGCATTGGCGACAGTCTGTAATCTGGAGGCCTGTGCTGCAATATCGTATCTACAGACCGTATCTGAACTTCTGAAGTACCCACAAGTAGTTTTAATTTTGGCGTGATATCCGAAACATTCCGTGATTAGGTACGCCTAAGGTCATTTCCCTCCGTAATAACACCAATGCGTGAAAACGGCTGAAAATTGTATACGTTAGGATCCCTGACCGTTTGAAAAGGGCAAGAGAGGCGAAGAAGAAGACGGAAATTACCTTCATTCTCTTAAGTTTGCTTTTTCCCTAGATAACAGGGCATCTAAAACGGCCACTTTAGCGGATCATTATGAATGGTTCATTTTACGATTTTTAACGCAATTCATATTATGATCTGCCAAAGTGGCCGTTTTAGACCCCCAGATCTCTTTCATCATTTCATATCAGCTTTTCGTGCAATAAAATTAATTGTTTGCCTAGAAAGTAATTCAATAAGTACTTTACTATGCAAGTAGCTAGTACAAACACTGATAAAACTTAATAAGATTACAGAAAAGTAATAACGCACGCTAGATAAATAAGAAACAATAAGGGATTTAAATGTTTTATGCCTTGATTTAATTGTTTAAACATTTGCTTTTTATACTGCTATACTGCTACTGCTATTTTAAGATAAAGATATATTTAATTTTATTGCATAACCGTGTACATTACGTGCTTATTTTAAAGCCTGCTAATAAAAATGATATTTATTTAAGGCTTTGAAGGGAATCTGGAGGTTTCAGGTACTTTATTTAAGTGCATAGATCGAAGTGACATCTCATCGCCATTTCGATTATTGCCGATGATTATTTAGAGGTAAACGTCAAAACTTTGCCAAGGGGGCATTATAGGGCCAGGTTTGATTCAAAAATTACAAATCGCTTTGTTTGCTAGTGCAGCCTACTAATAAAAATGATAATTATTTGTTTAATTAAGGCTTAAAAGGGAATCTATAGGATTCAGGTACTTTACTTAAGTGCATAGATCGAAGTGACATCTCATCGCCATTTTGATTATTTCCCACGTAAAGTATTTCGAGGTAAACTTCAAAACTTTGTCAAGGTGGCATTATAGGGCCAGTTTTGATTCAAAAAATTAAAATCCCTTCGTTTGCTAGTGGTTAAATCGCGATGATGACACGACACATTATCGAGTATGGTCACGCAGTGGGTGCCAGAACGGACGTCATCACCAAAGCAAGCTATAAAAACGCTGGCACGACTGATTGCCTCATTCACCGGACGGCAGAAGAGCATAAGTATATTGAAAAGCATGAGGGGGAGACCTCTGCCCAGCAGTGGGCCAGTTTAAGTAAAAAAAGATCAGCCCTACGTCGCCACAACTGCGATCGAGCTCAGTACAGCACACATTAACATATGCGTTCTACAATGGCTCACTAATCCCAAACACCGAGGTAGTGTAAACACACATACTCCATTGAACCGGTTCAAGCCGGTGGAACTTCTTTGTGATGTGAAGCGTTTCCCATCTGGAGTTCAATTACATCCAATACTTATTGTTTTTGTTTCAGAGAAAAGTATGACTGTATGGAAATGGGAAAGGAACTTTTATGGGGAGTTTGTAAATAATATAATATATTATTAATATCTATATAAATAAAAAGAGAAGTCCTGACTGACTGACTGACTCATCAACGCCCAGCCCAAACCCTTGGACCTAGAAAGCTGAAATTTTGCACAGAGGTTCCCTTTATAATGTAGACAAGGAATAAGGAAGGATTTTTTGAAATTCAAACCCTAAGGGAGTTAAATAGGGGATAAAAAGTTTGTATGGAAAACCGTAATATTCACGCGGGCGAAGCCGCTGGCAAAAGCTAGTGATGTTATATAAGTACAAGAAAAGGGAGGCCTATACCCAGCAGTATTCAGGCGTATTCAGGTTGTGGATGATGATGATGAAGTAAGAACAATGCTTTCAGCTTTCTAAAGGATACTTTATGATATTTTTTGTGTATTTTTCTATACTGTGACATAAGTACAAAATTAATTGGAGTTATATTCATTAACATGTTTTTTTTAATCTAAACTATGAATACACATTTTTTTTAAATTATACATAGTCAGCTAAAGCAGGAACCTTAGAGCAAAAAATAAAATAAACAGTATTTTGAGGGGGTTGGTTTACTACAGCAGCAACCCTCAACAACAACCTTATTTCATTCTAATCAGAGGTAAAATAATTAAGAGCCCAAAAAAAATATGAAAGACCGCATAAATGAAGTCTTCCATGGCAACTAGAACTTGAAACTAATGGATATTCAATACCACCATTTTGTTTATAACAGCTACAGTGCGATCAAATTATCTTGGCAGCTCTGAACATAGGCTTTGCGAAATTTTACGCATGTAAACTTGGGAATAAAACTGTTATTGCCAGATAAACCAATACTTAAACGATCAGAAAATATCTAATTTAAACAGTGAGAAATACAAATAAAATAAATATCATAACACTTTTATACATTCATTGTAACAAAATGACCTGCACGAAGTTCGGAGCTGCCAAGATAATTTGATCGCACTGTACATGGCCATTGCACTTTGACCATAGAGACCATAAACAATAGTGTTTCCCTGTTTGCCTCGTGCTGCAAGTACCAGGCAAACATAAATGTCAGGATGTTTACACTGGTTGAGCAGAGCTTCAAACTAATGTTATTACTTGCCTTTACTTGAGACAGACCATTAACTAATTGTTTTCAAAACAAATTCATTAGCTGTTGTTATGGCAATCAAATATTGATATAACTTGTCTTGGTTATATTGATTAGATTGGATAAATATAATTATAAAAATAGAATAGAAGTACCTAGTTTAGTGAAACATTTAGTAATTTTAACTAAGGAGAACTGATTTTTATTTTAAATATTCCTGGTCTTTCTGTGTTCGTAGAGAAATAACAGTAAAATGAGATAAAAAGAGTACATAGGAGGTGATCATAAGGGCCGGAGTATGTACCTAATAGAAATTAAAACAAGTCGTAACCATACATTGTATCAAACTTGCTATACGAATTTCTTCAGGCGTTTAAAAATATAGAGCGCGAACTAGCGAAACGCCTCAAAAAATTACGCAGTAACTTTACAAAAAATACCGCAGTTATACCTGCATGAAAATGTCCCAAATTAAATTTTGGCTGAATGCCCTATAAAAACACACTAACACACCCGTATCGTGTTGTTTTCCCCATCTGCCGTGCGTGTACGATAGCTCATTATAATGCAAAATGATGACAAAAAAGTAACATAATTTTAGTAGCTTCTAAACGCAATTACTTTAACAGTTATTCTAAGATCTGAAGCCTGTAAATCTAGTTAGAGAAAGCTTACCGGTTGTGATAAGTTTGGAAAAGATCGTCGTGAAAGTGGCTCGGCAAACAGTTTCGAGTGCTCGCCTGGCTCTGCCATAGTAAAGTTACTACCGCTGATAAATGACTAGTTAAAGTTAAGAATCTAGCCGGTATCAGAGTGTCCGCTCCTCTCATACCGCTTTTTTATAAATAGTTTTTTCAATTTCTCAAGCAAGCAGGGCATGAACTTCAAAACGTGCACGCGAAATCGCGAATGGCGTTCCAATTTAGTCATCCCACTGTCAATGTTGCATTTAATTGACATTTGAGCTGGCTCTTTTTATCGTATAGAGTTCGTGCCAGACAAAGAATGATATCTGGAACGCGTCTAGTACCAACACTGAGTTTTGGTTACTGATTTTAACAAACTACAGTGCAATAAATCATAGTTCTGTTTTATTCTGCAAACATATTTTGAAAAATATTTAGATTTAATTATTCTCTAATAGCTTATATGATTTTTGTGTTGAACTTAAAACAGCTCTTTCTTACGAACTTTCAAAAGATTTGGTTTTTTTTTCATAGTTTCGAAACGCACGCCTCAAATTGCCGGGCGGCGGGCGGTCGGTGTTGATGCTGTCAGTGTCATTGTACAATAAAATAAATAAAGTGGGAAAATCTTAATTTATTTTGATTAATAGCTGTTATTTTCAGTTTATTTAAATCAATATATTATAAATGAAGCTGTTAAAACCCAGTTGGGTCAATCATGATGGTAAATATTCTTGTTTTTTCTGCTAAAAAGTATCGTAAGTTTGAGGAAGGATTTGTTGTTGAAAAGTAGCATTTTTTCAGATAAACCGATATTTTCCGTTGATATACATCCGACGGGGAAGCGGTTTGCGACCGGAGGTCAGGGTGGGGACTCCGGTCGGGTCGTGGTTTGGAACCTGAACCCCGTTTTGTTCGAAGCAGTTGAAGTGGACCCCAATGTTCCCAAGATGCTTTGTCAAATGGATAATCACTTAGGTTCGTAACTCTGCCATTACCTACTTTAATAAGTGAACCTTGTCCTATATTTTTATTCTTATGTTTATTTGATTTATAATCGCCCTAATATGTGGGTGTCTCCACCATAAAAACACAATTTCAGAACAATTAAAGCGTCTACTCATATTGTATTTACCTGGAGTATTAAGTTAATAGGATATTTCAATATAATCTTCACATTAATTAAATTACTTTGTAAGGCAATAGCTTTTTATCTTAACACTAGCATAACTCTCTAAATTTCTAAAAGTTGCATTCTAAATCTAATGAATGTTAAATTATTCAATTTGATTGATTTGGAGTCTTATTTCAGATTTGGATTTAAAACAATATTATCAGTTTCGAGTACCTATGTGGCCTTTGGCAAAGACCTCCTCCAACCCATTTTAATTCTTACTGTCCATTGCCTATTTAGTCTGGAATATGACTTGGTGAAGACAGCAGAATTACATATTATTACAACTGTCCTCACCAAGTCATCATCCCATGGAATCCCATATACTTGGAATAGTGGCCAAGGCTATTAAGTTCACCACCAATATACATTAAATTGTTTTCCAGCCTGTGTAAACTGTGTGCGTTGGAGCAACGGAGGTAAATACCTGGCATCAGGCGGAGATGACCGCCTGGTCATGGTGTGGGGCCTCACAGTAGCTGCCATGGGTACTCCTGGCAAGCACAAGGCTGAAACTTGGCGGTGTCTGGCTACATTGAGAGGACATGCAGGTATGTGTATTTTGGAATTGATATTATGCCTTCATGGTGTTTTATACTAATAATCAAACTGTATTGCCAACCTACTGTATTGCTATTATACCACCAGATCGCAAGTTTATTATTATTTTTTTTTTTTTTTTACTCTACAGGTGATGTGTTAGATCTAGCCTGGTCACCGCTAGACAAGTGGCTAGCCAGCTGTAGTGTGGACAATTCCATCATCATCTGGAATGCAGAGAAGTTTCCCGAGATGGTGTGTGTCTTGAACGGGCACAGCGGACTTGTGAAGGGTGTGGCTTGGGATCCGGTGAGTATTTATTATACATACTCATTTAGATACTTTCCAAAAATAGCTGATTTATATGAGAGATATTATAACCCTTTTTTTTTGATGCAATGTCAAAACTGAACTCAGATTTCTCAGATGATTGCCAACTTAATCCTTTCATTTCCTTGAACCTATCAAGTCAGGACTGAGACACAAATAATTGCCTATTGTAATGATACTCCCCTGAGGTTCATGTAATGTAATATGTATAAAGAAGGAAGTGGAAGTGGCTCTGATGCACAAATGGCGTAACAGGCTGGTGTCTGCAACTCCACATCCACATGTAACGCATTCAAAAAGATGTATTAATTATGTGGCATCCATTTGTGCGTCGGTGTAACAAAAATTTGAGTGTTTTAGTGTGGCTCTTTATACCCTAAGGGCCTAAGTGATGATTTTTTATTATAACAAATTGCAGGTGGGCAAATATCTAGCTTCACAGTCTGATGATAAGTCACTGAGGGTGTGGAAGACAGCTGACTGGGCACCAGAGATTGTGATTACAGAGCCATTCGAGGAGTGTGGAGGTATGTATTAACTATTCATTATTTCTGCAAAGGAATGTTTATTAGATGATCGATAGAGGCGGCTAGCACGCGCGTGCGCAACTTATCCGACGGATATACGAATCACTATGCTTATACTTGTAGCAGGTTCATTCAGGGAGTTAACACATTTATCGACATGGAATAGGCTTGGCGATGAAAAAGATTCTTTGTTCCATGTTCCATGCAATAAAAGCGAGAAAAACGTCACTCGCCTCGTTTTTATATTTATTTAAACTTCATGTATAAGATTGGTATATAGGCGGACTAAATGCTTCAAGGCATTCTCTACCAGTCAACCTTTGGATCAAATAGGACCGCGTTGTGATAGAGTACTGTTAGAAGAGTTACTGTCGTCCCACTGTTGGGCAAAGGCCTCCCCCCATTACTTTCAAATTTTTCAATCCAGGGCCAATATAGACCACTGATAGAGTACAAAAAACTAAATAAGAGAAAAACCATTTGGTTAAGAGCGTATGCTACCTCAGATTAGCAACCCTATTTGTGGTGGTTCAAACTTCGCTTGAAATACTGTTAGAATAAAGTTCTAATCAGCTTGCACTACAAAGCGGTTGTTACGTCTTTCGCTGCGGCCGAATAGTGCGAAATTAGTGGTATTTTGCGATTTACAAAAAAACTATTGATTGGACTAAAAAAGTAAAACACTATTACTTTAGTATGTTGCTTGTAGAATTATTTGGCAAAAAAATCAGAACGATGACATGTAGTTTAGTATGGTTTTTACTCGTTAAAAGAAATTTTTAGAGGTTTCTTCGCGATTTTTTTTTGTCGAGCAAAGTTAGTTGTATTATGTTTTCACAACACTATGGCACTAGCATATATCCTGAAGAATATCATATATTTTTCTGATGTTCATTACTGCAGTGAATCATATACTTTTACGCATTATAAAACTCGCGTTTGAGGTACCATAAGCTCTTAACATAAATAACGATGCGGTAACCCATACGGGTTCAAACGATGCGGTTCTGGATAGCACGCCATACATGTTTCCCCCCTCTGCCAGGAACAACCCACGTGTTACGTCTGTCCTGGTCTCCGGACGGGCAGTACGTACTGTCCGCGCACGCTATGAACGGGGGCGGGCCTACCGCACAAGTGGTGGAGCGAGACGGATGGAGGTGCGACAAGGACTTCGTGGGACATAGGAAGGCTGTCACGTGTGCTGTGAGTTTCATATAGCTTTTTTTTATAAATATGAAATTTCGCCTGTATCGTGGGTGCTTACAAACATTTAAACTCACATACTGAAACAGACCAAAAACAACTACCTTTAAGCCATACAAATATTGGTTCCGTGCGAAAATCGGACCCTGAAGCAGCCTACCACTCAGCCAGTGCACTACCGTGTCGTCATAAAAGGATATTAAATAATAAAGAAATTTCCTCCAAATCCTCAAACCACTCAACAGAAAATGACTCATTTTATTGCTAGGGTTTTTGCTGGAAAAGAGCACAAAAACCATTTATTTAAAAGACATTTTTATGTTAACTTTCATGAATGTTTTCTTATTTCGCTTGACAATGTCATTGTTTTACCTTCATGGCCCTTTTGGATCAGGCAGTGTTTTTTGAACACATATATATATATATAAAAGGGCGTTTTTTTAGGGTTCCATATCCAAAGGATAAAATGGGAACCTGTTACTAAGACTCCACTGTCTGTCTGTCTGTCTCCAGGCTGTATCTCATGATCTTTTCACAAATGGTGTATTTCTGTTGCTGCTATAACAACAAATACTAAAAACAGAGCAAAAGAAATATGTAAGTGAAGTGGGCCCCCATACAACAACCGTGATTTCTTTGCCATTTTGGTACGGAACCATTCATTTACGAAGCTGAAGAGATTGCTTGTTTTTTTTTTTGGTTTCGAACAGCTTGGAAGAGCTCGAGCCCGTGTGAAACCACGGGGCACAATAAGCTATACATTTATAACGATTTCTTATCCCTACCCGCAGCGCTTCAACAGCAACATCTTCGTGAAGGAAGGCAAGAAGTGTTGCTGCGCGGCGGTAGGCTCACGTGACCGCGCGCTCAGTATCTGGCTGACGTCTCTCAAGCGACCTCTGGTGGTCGTGCACGACCTGTTCAGTGATAGCGTGCTGGACATGTCCTGGAGTTCCGATGGTGAGTACATCATTATCATCATCGTTATTTGAGTCCAGAGATGTCCACCGCTGGACTTAGGCTTCCCCTAATATGGGATCGGACTGGGTCAAAATATTATGATTCTGTTTAGTCCGTAAGTTAGATTATCGAAAAATATTGAATACGTGTTTTTTGTTTTATCAAATCAATAAAAAATGACGAAGATAAAACGCGTCAAAGATCTTGGAGTGGGGCTTGAAACGTCACTTGTGTCGTCAAAATGTACTATCATATGACGTCACACGAGTTTTCGAAGCATTGTATCGTCTTCATTTTAAGTTTACGTGAAAAAAGAAAAAATACGTGTCCAATAATTTTTGGAAATCTATCTGACGGACTAATTAGTTTTTTTTGTCCGATCCCCTATTGTCGCCACATCGACCGGTCCCGGTGTGCGTTGCCAGTGGATGCTCGCAGCCTTCACCAGGTTACTGATGTACCTACATAGCGAAATGATAACATACGGACGGATCTGTCTTCAAGGATCAACGACGTTTGCCGAGATCACAATCACGTGACAATCAAGTTAGTACTGGGCAATATGATACTGTGGCGACTAGCGACATCTATCGCAACACCTGCGAACTAACAAGAATTCCTACATCGCGTTATCAACATTATCCGAGACATAAGCCTTATAGCCAGATAGCCATAGGAGTTCCCGACTTACAACTGTCGGGCAGTTAGCCCGCCGGACACAACACCCGTCCGGTCGGAGGATCCTCCCTTTTCTATGGGAGATGAGGAGCTTTACACCCTGTTCCTCATACTCCCCAAAATACCCCTAACACTGGTTAACAGACTTTGGAGCCAGGGACTGTACCAAACATCAAAGATCTTTACATGTTTACATGACTCTTTATTCTGGGGCAAAGAGGGCACTTGGTATGTGATGGATGGTCACACATCCACAAATCAACTAAGCAAGCGTGACTTAGCCTGAATATCGACCCGAGCGACTGTTTTTACTTAGCTACGAGGTCCTCATATCATTCATCATCATCAGCCTATTAACGTTCCCACTGCTGGGACTCAGGCCTCCTCTCTTTGAGAGGGGATGGGCTATAATCTACCACGCGGGCCCAGTGCGGATTGGTAGATGTCACATGTCTTCGAATTTTTGGTTCTAAGACATGCCGGTTTCCTCACGATGTTTTCCTTCACCGTTTTGAGAGCAGCGGAGATGAAATAAATTACACAAAGTAATGTGCCTGCCTGGGTTCGAACCACAGATACAGAAACAACAGGAGATATGGCAAGGAGGCGTGGTACATGCGAACTCATGTGGCCACGACGGGGCCTTATGCCACTTTCAATAATAAGTCGAATGTCAACTTGCGACGTCTTCACTGCTCGTGATTTTTTACAAAATGCCGCGTTGTTCAGTGAATGTTTGTAAAAATAATAGCTGTATTGTGAATTACACGAAAGATGGTATCTCATTTCACACGTAAGTACTACAAAAATAATGTTTTTCATATTAAATTCATTAAAACATTACTTCGTGGTACGAGAAACATGATGAAAAACCAAATCAATTGTTTTCATTAGGAACAAAAACCATTGCTTGTTTAGTACAAATCGACCAGTGAATCGGCTGATCTAACAGCACAATGGATAGGTGTTTTACTGATGCTCTCACTCACACAATATTTTCGAAAAGCTGCTGCTGTCAGTCTTTGTGAGCTAGAGATGTCTAATTGTGATGTTTGTAGTTGTCGATATTTTATACGATGATTCTGCGTATACGTACGAATGATTATACATATTATGCATTATACAATTAATTACTCTACACAATTGTTACTGCAGTATAAGGCGTATTTTATGGCGTTACTGAGCGTTGCCGTAAATGGAGATAAGAAAAACCAATATTCTATAAGTACTATGTATTTACTAATAAAATATAAATTTATTTTTAGTTTAAACACCAAATTATAAATATAGGTAGGTACTAATAACAACGTTTATATTATCACGCTTTCTTATTTTTGCAAGCAATACTGAAAATAGAAAGTGCTTTTTATTGCTTAATATTGACTGAATAAATAGTATTCATTGGTTGCTCGAGTTATCTATCTATCTATCTATATACTTAAATAAAAAGAGAAGTCCTGACTGACTGACTCATCAACGCCCAGCCCAAACCCTTGGACCTAGAAAGCTGAAATTTTGCACAGAGGTTCCCTTTATAATGTAGACAAGGAATAAAGAAGGATTTATTTTTTGAAATTCAACCCCTAAGGGACTTAAACTAACAGACAGAAAAAAGTGCTGCTTATAATCAGCACTTTTCGAACGTCAAAATCTGTTGCAACACATCTGTGGTGTAAGTTAATATTAGGTACGATTTACTACAGACACAAATCAATATTTTTTTTTTTAATCAACCTGTTTTGAATAAATGACTTTTTTTATTTTGAATGATTTATGGACATATTGTTTTTTATTTATAATATATTATTTTCAGGACCCCAAAAGAACTTTATTACAATATAATAATAAATAGAAGAATCGATAACTTTTCGATTTAGTCAATCACTAGCGTCGAAGTGAAACAAAATGTATTAAGTAAATTGTGCGGTGCATGGTAAATACACGCTGTGACTGAATGGATAAGGTTTATAATTGATTGTGTAGTACGTAATGTTTTAAGAAATGCGGATGTGTTTGCGAATGCGTATATCTATTGTTTTTACTGCTCTGCGTGTGTGAACTGACGACACAGGTCCCCATACATTTTCGGCTAAAGGGCATATCTCCTGTTGTTTCTGTGATCTGTGGTTCGAACCCACGACCTACTGTTCGTAAGTCGGGGCCGCCACCACTGGGCCACCGCTGCTGTCATATCATTACTATTATTCATTATTTTTCAGGTCTAAACCTACTGGCGTGCAGTTCAGACGGTACCGTCGCTTGCATCCAGTTCACTAATAAAGAGATCGGAACACCGCTTACGTTTGATGAAAAGGTATGTTTTATCTATGCTTTGTTGTCTATGCGTTATTTAAACGTTTTACCAGATAGCCTCACCTCGCAAAAGAGTAGTTATTGAATCACGGACAAGCTGTCTATAATTTTTCATGTGGTAGGGTTCAGACCTCATAGTAACCGTTTGTGCATCGATCTCTTCCACGATATATTTTAACATGTTTGCTAAACAATTGACAATCAATCGATAACAATTTAATTCAGAATTTTAGCACAGATAATATTATTGCCGGAAGTAACGTCGCCATTTTGTTTTTTTAATAAAATTTTACTTCGATCAATAATGTACTAGATTCCCGATAAGCGCTTCAAAAACGGCCCGAAACTTAAGACCACAAACGTATTTGTGGTCTTATTTCAAATTAGTATGGTCCAATCATAGCCAACATTAAGACGTCAAAATGCCGCAGTATGCGTTCAAAAACTGTGTAAATAACCACCGTAACACCAAGGTTTTGGAAGAAATATCTTTTTTCGGTAATTTAATATTATTAAGTGCTTTTTCGTAATATTTAAACAAAATTAAACTGTAAATATAATTAAATCAGCGAATATTATAATTATTTGGCCAATGTTTGCTACAACGCACCAACTATTGTATCAAACATCACTGTTCTTGAACAGGGAATGCATGGAGTAGTGTTGTTATTTTGTAATGTTATTTTTTTGTAGATTTCTTAGTGACTCATTTCGCTGTGCGGAATTGGCGATCCAATAAATAAATAAATTCATTAAACATTACTATTTTAAATACTTTGCATAAAGAATACGCCGAAAATACGTTACCTTTTTTATTTCTTTTTTATTATTTTTTAACTTGTAATAGCGATAAAGTAAAATAGTATTCTACTCATTTTTTGAATTGGTCGAAATATGTACCACCATACAAAACGAACCTAAAAAATAGAATTATATTCTGCAACTCTACGTCTTTCAATACTTACTCTGTTCCGAGCATTGAAATGCGACACCAAGAACTACGTCTAGTTCCACAATAGAATAAGAACGACATTGTACACAAAATATTTTTAAGTAAGTTTAAGTTTCATTTTAGAATAAATATTTTTGTACTGATGACTTTTTATTTTGAAGCGACATTTTAAATTTATGACTTCTTATCTTTCTCCGTTGAAAGGGCTTAAATAAATATACTTTACAATGATAAATAAACGTTATGTTTAAGTGTTAAGGTTTATAATCATCTGAAGTTGTTAATAATATTGAACTTCTTTCTAAGATAAATGTAGATGTTTACGTGTGTGCAAACGTGGCCACTTGAGCGACTTAGTTTTGTTCCTGATGCTTAATCTAGTACTATTATTGATCGAAGCAATTTTATGACAGTGCCATACAAGTTTCAAAAAACCTTGCTTGACTCTAACCTGGACATTGCGTTTCCAGAACGCGTTCTACGAGAAGATCTACGGCAAATGTTTGGCCAACGAGTCGGGCGGCGATCTGTCGGCCAACTTGTTGGTGGAGTGTCCCGAGATACTGTTGGCTAGAGAGAAACAGGACGCCAAGAGAGAAGCCGCTAAAGAGGAGACCACGCCCAAGACTGATAAGTTACGTGAGGTAGGGTATCATCGTTATTAGCCTTATAAAATGTTGATTTCGTCAGTTACACGTGTGTGGTAGAGACGGAAGGATCGGTTCTTTATGATGGTGAATGAGTGTGTTAACGGAAAGCCCAGATACTGTACAATTTTTTAGCCTATATTTTCCCACAGCTGGGCAAAAGTCTCCCCCATAACGTTCCACTCTCGTTTGGGCTAGCTCATCATCTTCCTACCCTTGTCCCATTCTATTTGGCGTCGGTACAACACGTTTTTTTCATATATTCTTCCCTGTCAGCCGTCATGGTGACATTTACTCATTTACTTTTACTACAAATTATGTGCTAGCTATAATAATTTATTATAATTCCAGCCAAAGAGCCTACTGAGTCCGTCGGCAGGATCCCTCAGCACATCGTCAACCCCGCTACGTCCGATGGACCGACAGATAGAGACGCGTACGTCGGACGGCAAGCGACGTATCACGCCCGTCTTCATACCGCTCACACACGCTGATGCCAAGTTAGTACAGACTATGTTCTGGGTAAACGGAAACCATTTTTGCTTTTAGAGGTATATCAAACCAGAATAAAACATCATGTTTGAATGACAATGTTGTGGCGCCTCAAATGCATTCTCTATCAGATAACCGCCCCCCCCCCCCTCCCGGAAAAAGAGCAGTAGCGGCCCCGAACGTGCCTTTTTCATCAAATAGTCACTCAAGGAAATTATATGAATTGAGAGAGTTGTATTGATTTTATTCATTATTACTAACATCATATGGATCATGGTCTGAAATAAAGTTTTTTTTTTTATTAATCAGTAAAGTCACATTTGTTACGGTCGCGAATCCTATTTTATTTAACCTGACACTGATCGGCAAATTGCAAAAACGTAAGAATTTTCGCGGGCTACCTTAAAGCCTTCAGCCTTAAGATTGCTACATTGAGTTTTACTCTTAAAACTAAATTTCACCCAAAATTAAATTTCAAAAAAAAAGTCGTTTCCCTGCAATAATTTTTGCGTAGGTACGTATAATTATTATCCCCTATATGTTATGTTGTAATAATTATGATTCAAAAAATGTAATTTAATCAATTATTTAATATTAAATGAAAGCATGAATTTAAAATAATATCTAAATAATAATATAAAAAAGTATAAAATAATTAAAGTATTGTTTAACCAAAATATAATTATAAAATAATGTAAATGTGATTTAAAAATGTATTAATTAATTGAATATAACTAAGTACGTACCTGTAAAATGTAATTATGATTTAATATGAATTGGTATTGTAATTTGCATGAAAAACGATATGGAATTATGTATATTGTTACTTTGGGAAATAAAGGCTTTATTTATTTATATGTTATGTTAACTAACCTTACATATTCCTCCCCAGTGAATCTCTAGGCTCGCAGCCGGGCGGCACAGAGAACTGCTTCAGCACGTCGTCACAGAGCAAGTCTCGTATCAAGGTGGAAGTACGCGACGACATCGTTATACACCCTAATGTCAGCAACCACGCCACGTCTACGCAGCTCAATAACTCGCGGACCAGTGATAAGTATGGCTTTATTTATTTTTTGTTAGAGGTCTACCTCTAAAAAACAAACCTAAAATTTAAACCTTAACATACATTATTGTATCTATACAATAATGTATGTTAAGGTTTAAATTTTAGGTACGAAAATGATGATAGGTTTAGCTCAAAATATGCCTCGAAGTTGTAATAATTTATTAAGTCGTCCAGCTCGTGGCATAGGATTAAACTCGAGTAGGGAATGCAATCTCGATCTCGCGAGATCCCGATCACCCGAGATCTCGCCTCATTTTTCGAGATCAATCTCGAAGCATAAAATGACGAGATCTCGGCCGAGATTGACGAGATCGAGCGGCAGTAGTCAGCGATGCATGACGCGTGTTCTCAGCGCGCGAGTAAGTCTGGATTCCCCGAAATTCGCCGATTTATGTGATTCCCCGCGCTAACTCTCAATAGGGGATCGGACTGGGTCAAAATAATATGATTCTGTTTAGTCCGTAAGTTAGATTATCGAAAAATATTGGATACGTGTTTTTTGTTTTATCAAATCAATAAAAAATGACGAAGATAAAACGCGTCAAAGATCTTGGAGTGGGGCTTGAAACGTCACACGAGTTTTCGAAGCACTGTATCGTCTTCATTTTAAGTTTACGTGAAAAAAGAAAAAATACGTGTCCAATAATTTTTGGAAATCTATCTGACGGACTAATTAGTTTTTTTTTGTCGATCCCCTATTCCCTGCAAATCGGGGGTTTCCCCCGCCATTGGCAGCACTGTGTCGGACTGCGTACGCACACTATTCCGACGAGCGAATAGAAAAGAATAAGTGGTATAGTTCTGACTAGAGTAAGTGAGCGGAAGATATTAATTAAAATAAAAAAAAAATAGCAATTTTTCTTTTCAGTATCATTATTTCTGTTAAAATAACTACTTTCTTTATAAGAGAATTTACGGGTCTGAAATTTTGTGTTCGCAATAACATGGTAACATTGGTAACTTATGTAAAAATTATAAAAAAAAAGATTTTTTTCAATAATTCATGTTGTATCTTACTCGATTGAATTTCTGATCCCTCGAGATCTCGACTTAGTGATCTCGTCTCGAGATTGCATTCCCTAAACTCGAGTAAGTTAGTCCTAGAGATTGGCACATCGACAAAACGGGTGAAAAAAAAAGTTATGTATTAGACTTTATTTTAGGGTATACCTTTGTTTCTTCTACAACGTGGGGAAAGCAACGCTCAAAAAAATCTAATTAAATCACACTTTGCTAAGTATTCACGACAAATATCATTTTCCTTTTACTATTTTATTTATTCGAAAATGCATTGAAAAACGTCATTTTTGATCCACTGCATTTATTACTGCAGTTTTCGGCTCTTTAAAAACCTCACCTGCGGCTCAGGTTTAAAATCTCCCTCGATTGCAACACCAAAATATCCCTTCTTACATCAAAACATTGGAGGATGTCTTCAAGGTTCTGGATTGGAAAGGACTTGGCATCAATGTCAACGGCGAGTACATCACTCACCTTCGGTTTGCCGACGATATAGTGGTCATGGCTGAGACCATGGAAGACCTCAGTGCAATGCTCGATGACCTCAGTAGAGCTTCCGAAAGAGTGGGTCTTAAAATGAACATGGACAAAACCAAGGTTATGTCGAATGTTCATGTACTAACACCCACTCCTATCAAGATCTGAGACTACGCTCGAAGTTGTGGACGATTATGTCTACCTGGGACAAACGGTCCAGTTGGGTAGATCTAACTTCGAGAAAGAGGGCAATCGTAGAATCCGACTCGGCTGGGCAGCGTTCGGGAAGTTGCGCGGTATCTTCTCGTCCAACTTACCCCAGTGTCTCAAGACGAAAGTCTATGACCAGTGTGTGTTGCCAGTGATTACATACGGGACCGAAACGTGGACGCTCACAATGGGCCTCATCAGAAAGCTCAAAGTCACCCAAAGGGCAATGGAGAAGGCTATGCTCGGAGTTTCCTTGCGTGATCCAATCAGAAATGAGGTCATCCGCTTGAGAACCAAGGTTACCGACGTAGCCCGAAGAATCGCCAGACGGCACATTGCTCGCAGAACGGATGGCCGATGGGGCCGAAAAGTTCTGGAATGGCGACCGCGAACCGGAAGACGTTGCGTTGGAAGGCCTCCCACTAGGTGGACCGATGACCTGAGGGTCTAAAATGGCCACTTTAGCAGATCAGAATATGAATTGACCTTTCAAAATAGTAACTGCGTCTGTGACCATTTTACGAATTTAACGCAATTCATATTGTTTTCCTATTATTACTTACCTATGATCTATTTTCCTTAATGGTCCCATACGCTGGTTACTATTATGAAAGGTCATTTACGATTTTTGACGCAATTCCTATTATGATCTGCTAAAGTGGCCGTTTTAGACCCCCTGGTCAACCTGGTTGCACCCGCTGAATGAGAGACGCACGGGACCGGACAATGTGGCGACGCCTGGGGGAGGCCTATGTCCAGCAGTGGACGTCTTTTGGCTGAAATGATGATGATGATGACATCAAAATATCCTATTTGCTTTGCCAGTTATTTTTTTCTCTTTGTGTGTTCTTGTATGTTCTTGTTTCTGTGACAAATAAATACTTATGTTTTCTTTCTTTCTATCCCCAGCGGCCTAGAGCAGCGTCTCCGCAAGCGCGGCGCGGCCTCCCTCCCCGGCCCGCGCGCGCACGAGCTGTGCGCCAAGCGTGCGTGCGGGCCCGCGCCCGTGACGTCAGCGGGCGGCGCTAGCGGCGCGCAGTACGTGGCTGCCTTGCCTGCGCCTGCGCTGGGTACTGCTGGACCTGTTGTGAGAGCCGCTGGCCAATTGAGACTGCAGGTATGTTGTTGGAGGTGGTTGTGAACCTGTTGAACTATAGAGCTTTAACGAATCTGCATCCCCTCTCACATTTGGTGTGAAAGGGGACGATATTATATTCTAAACAATATTCCAAAATCTTATCGATATCCAATTAATAATCGCTTTGTAACAGCCAGAAAAACCAAGTTCAGCTACTTTTATTTTAGAAAAATAATGGGGGTTCCATGCAAAAAAATAAAACCCTTAAAATTGGTAACAAAATTCGATTCAAGTAACTTTTGTAATTTCACGCGAACGAAACTCGTGAACACCAGCAACATGTTCCTGCCCTTATCCCATTCTAGTTGGAGTTGGCCCAAAACATTTTCTTTTTTCCATTCTTCCCTGTTAGAAAAAAAATACACACTTAAACCCACTAAAAACATTACCTCTTTCTATGTGAGTCAGGTAAAAAAACGTTACAATATACTCTTACCATTTTCTTTAATATTTTTTTTTATTTATAAATTCTACAAACCGGAACTTAACTTTCAGGTAGTAAACAAAGCGTGCAACACACAATACGGAACGTTATCGCGGCTGCAGTTGCTACCTAACAACTCTGCATCCAGTGATCCTGTGTGGGAGACTTATCTTGGTAAATATCGAACTAATGTATTAATTATAAGAAACTTATCAAATCAAATCATTTATTACTTTGCAAACATGGGTTATAGGCACATAGATGTTTGTTTATAATATAGATCTCCACATTACACAGTTTATCTACTTCTAAATATCTTTTAGTTACGATTTTTTACCTTTATATCAAGTACAGCCGGACAATTAGTTTGTCGCATCACGGAAATCAGATCTCAAAAAAAGTTTTTTGCAAAAAAAAATGTTTATTTTTTAGTTTATTTTTCATTATTTTGTGTTTTTGAAGTTGGTTTTAATTTTTTTCCGCTATAAAAAATAATATGTAATAATAATAATAATATTTTATTTCACAAAAACATAGCATGTTGCACTGTATACATGGTTTAAAATAATATTTACATTAAGATGCAATAAAATAGTAGACTCTCGCCCAAATACTCGAACGTCACTCAATTTTAAGTTGCACTTAAATCTCGTGCTGTCTTTGTTACTTTAACGCAGAGTGACAGAGATAGCAGCAGTTTTGAGGGTTACTTATAATTGAGTGACTGTATCTCAAAAGATAGGGTTCAGCCAAAAGGAATCAATCAAATTACAATCAAAAGCAAGAGAGAACAGTGTCGAGGATATTGTACTAAACAGTTGTACAGAAAAGATTAAATAAGAACAAAAAGGAAAATTAATCCTAAGTACAGTGCGATCAAATTATCTTGGCAGCTCTGAACATAGGCTTTGCGAAATTTTACGCATGTATACTTGGGAATAAAACTGTTATTGCCAGATAAACCAATACTTAGACGATCAGAAAATATCTAATTTAAACAGTAAGAAATACAAATAAAATAAATATCATAACACTTTTATACATTCGTTGTAACAAAATGACCTGCACGAAGTTCGGAGCTGCCAAGATAATTTGATCGCACTGTAACACAAAAGATTGTGAATGAGAATGACAGTAGTCGTGCATGTGTTGTATATATGTGTAGTGTGTGTATGGGGGTGTGAGGTGAGTGTGTGGAGGTGTGGGGTGTGTGTGAGGGGGTGTGGGGTGTGTGTGTATGAGGTATGCGTGGGGGGGGAGTGATTCAGAAGTAGATAGGTACCACTGTAGATGTGACAGTGTATGTTGGATATTAAGTGTGTGATGTGATCTTTGAGTATGTATGTAATATAATATTAAGAGCAGATGTTCTGTTGCCACGTAGTCCTGTCGTAATAGCCATTGAGTTATCTTTTTCTTTAAGGTAAATCTGTTTAAATCCAGTATGTTCGGTTCCTTATGCAGATTTTTATATACAAGTTTACTCAGTACGTAGAATTGGTGTTGGGCAAAAGATGTTTTATGTTTAACGCCTGACGGAATGTTTGTACATTTTTGAGGGTTTGATTTGGGCATGGATCTATGAGTCCTGAGGACTGACTGCAAAACGAACATTTGCCTGACAGTTAAGACCTCACAATCCTCATAGAGTTGTTTGGTTGGATACCTGTAAGGTTTTTTGCACATTACATTTAGTACAGCTCTTTGAGCTCTCTCGGCTCTCAGCAGGTTTGTTTTTGCTGAACCACCCCAGGCATTAATGCAATATCCGCTATTGGACTGACATGTGCAAAGTACACCATCCTCATTGTGCCCATATCAGCGGATTCTCTTAGAGATTTGAAGACATAAATGAGACGCAATATTCGTGATGTCATCATATCGAGCTGTATGTCCCATCTCAGGCATTCATCAATTTGCAAACCTAGATATTTGATGCTAACGCATCTAACGAGTGTCGGGCATGTACATGATGTAGAACTCCGACATGAGTGAGCACTTATTGAGAAATTTTTATGGGGCATAGTATTTCTTCGGATTGCAAAAGGAATGTAACATGATTTGGCCAAGTTGAGAGTAAGTAGGCTATGGTGAAACCAGCTCATAATATGTCTTAGGGCGTCTTCTGCCATTACTTTAACCCATTTCCCACGTAGGACCATAGATAACGATGGCTGTGTCGTGTGACGTGTAGATCTTGCAGTTAGGGAGCATCATTCTACAGAGGTCATTTATGTAAATTAGGAACATAGTGGGCCCTAATATGCTTCCCTGGGGTACGCCGTACGTCACAGTTTCCTCATCACTGAGGTAATCACCTATTTTAACGATCTGAGAGCGATTTTTAAGATAATCCTTGAATATATCTAGTGCAGTGCCTCGCACACCCACACGCTCCATCCTCGCTATGAGTATGGGAACAGAAACTGTGTCGAAGGCCTTCGACAGGTCTAGAAATATGCCTGAGCACTTAGACCCACCATCAAGTTCTTTTGCCACAAATTGTGAAAGGTCTAAAACAGCATCCTCGGTCGATACCCCCGCTTTAAAACCATACTGGTTGTCCGCGATGATGCGATGTTTATTCAAGAAGCCTTTGAGTTGCTTATTGAGGATCTTCTCAATTATTTTTGGAATCGATGGTAGGATTGAGATAGGCCGGTAGTTATTGACACAGTCTCTGTTCCCGGATTTGTGTATTGGAAGGATGATGGCCTTTTTCAGCGCGTCAGGAAAAGTTCCTGTCCGAATGCAGCAAAGGGTGTTACATGTACATATTGGATGCGGAAGGCAGAAATCATAGAGTAGTGGCTGTATTACGGATAGACTTTTATGACGTTGTATATGTTACAGGGTCGGCAGTGACGTGTATAGCGTGCGACGTGCGCTGGGCGTGCGTGGCGTGCGCGGACGGTACGCTGCACGTGTGGAGGTTGCACAGACATACCGCGCAGAGAGCGCTGCCACCTATCGGTGAGTATCTTACATGAGAACTATTGTCGTCTAATGTGGCGTGCGCGGACGGTACGCTGCACGTGTGGAGGTTGCACAGACATACCGCGCAGAGAGCGCTGCCACCTATCGGTGAGTATCTTACATGAGAACTATTGTCGTCTAATGTGGCGTGCGCGGACGGTACGCTGCACGTGTGGAGGTTGCACAGACATACCGCGCAGAGAGCGCTGCCACCTATCGGTGAGTATCTTACATGAGAACTATTGTCGTCTAATGTGGCGTGCGCGGACGGTACGCTGCACGTGTGGAGGTTGCACAGACATACCGCGCAGAGAGCGCTGCCACCTATCGGTGAGTATCTTACATGAGAACTATTGTCGTCTAATGTGGCGTGCGCGGACGGTACGCTGCACGTGTGGAGGTTGCACAGACATACCGCGCAGAGAGCGCTGCCACCTATCGGTGAGTATCTTACATGAGAACTATTGTCGTCTAATGTGGCGTGCGCGGACGGTACGCTGCACGTGTGGAGGTTGCACAGACATACCGCGCAGAGAGCGCTGCCACCTATCGGTGAGTATCTTACATGAGAACTATTGTCGTCTAATGTGGCGTGCGCGGACGGTACGCTGCACGTGTGGAGGTTGCACAGACATACCGCGCAGAGAGCGCTGCCACCTATCGGTGAGTATCTTACATGAGAACTATTGTCGTCTAATGTGGCGTGCGCGGACGGTACGCTGCACGTGTGGAGGTTGCACAGACATACCGCGCAGAGAGCGCTGCCACCTATCGGTGAGTATCTTACATGAGAACTATTGTCGTCTAATGTGGCGTGCGCGGACGGTACGCTGCACGTGTGGAGGTTGCACAGACATACCGCGCAGAGAGCGCTGCCACCTATCGGTGAGTATCTTACATGAGAACTATTGTCGTCTAATGTGGCGTGCGCGGACGGTACGCTGCACGTGTGGAGGTTGCACAGACATACCGCGCAGAGAGCGCTGCCACCTATCGGTGAGTATCTTACATGAGAACTATTGTCGTCTAATGTGGCGTGCGCGGACGGTACGCTGCACGTGTGGAGGTTGCACAGACATACCGCGCAGAGAGCGCTGCCACCTATCGGTGAGTATCTTACATGAGAACTATTGTCGTCTAATGTGGCGTGCGCGGACGGTACGCTGCACGTGTGGAGGTTGCACAGACATACCGCGCAGAGAGCGCTGCCACCTATCGGTGAGTATCTTACATGAGAACTATTGTCGTCTAATGTGGCGTGCGCGGACGGTACGCTGCACGTGTGGAGGTTGCACAGACATACCGCGCAGAGAGCGCTGCCACCTATCGGTGAGTATCTTACATGAGAACTATTGTCGTCTAATGTGGCGTGCGCGGACGGTACGCTGCACGTGTGGAGGTTGCACAGACATACCGCGCAGAGAGCGCTGCCACCTATCGGTGAGTATCTTACATGAGAACTATTGTCGTCTAATGTGGCGTGCGCGGACGGTACGCTGCACGTGTGGAGGTTGCACAGACATACCGCGCAGAGAGCGCTGCCACCTATCGGTGAGTATCTTACATGAGAACTATTGTCGTCTAATGTGGCGTGCGCGGACGGTACGCTGCACGTGTGGAGGTTGCACAGACATACCGCGCAGAGAGCGCTGCCACCTATCGGTGAGTATCTTACATGAGAACTATTGTCGTCTAATGTGGCGTGCGCGGACGGTACGCTGCACGTGTGGAGGTTGCACAGACATACCGCGCAGAGAGCGCTGCCACCTATCGGTGAGTATCTTACATGAGAACTATTGTCGTCTAATGTGGCGTGCGCGGACGGTACGCTGCACGTGTGGAGGTTGCACAGACATACCGCGCAGAGAGCGCTGCCACCTATCGGTGAGTATCTTACATGAGAACTATTGTCGTCTAATGTGGCGTGCGCGGACGGTACGCTGCACGTGTGGAGGTTGCACAGACATACCGCGCAGAGAGCGCTGCCACCTATCGGTGAGTATCTTACATGAGAACTATTGTCGTCTAATGTGGCGTGCGCGGACGGTACGCTGCACGTGTGGAGGTTGCACAGACATACCGCGCAGAGAGCGCTGCCACCTATCGGTGAGTATCTTACATGAGAACTATTGTCGTCTAATGTGGCGTGCGCGGACGGTACGCTGCACGTGTGGAGGTTGCACAGACATACCGCGCAGAGAGCGCTGCCACCTATCGGTGAGTATCTTACATGAGAACTATTGTCGTCTAATGTGGCGTGCGCGGACGGTACGCTGCACGTGTGGAGGTTGCACAGACATACCGCGCAGAGAGCGCTGCCACCTATCGGTGAGTATCTTACATGAGAACTATTGTCGTCTAATGTGGCGTGCGCGGACGGTACGCTGCACGTGTGGAGGTTGCACAGACATACCGCGCAGAGAGCGCTGCCACCTATCGGTGAGTATCTTACATGAGAACTATTGTCGTCTAATGTGGCGTGCGCGGACGGTACGCTGCACGTGTGGAGGTTGCACAGACATACCGCGCAGAGAGCGCTGCCACCTATCGGTGAGTATCTTACATGAGAACTATTGTCGTCTAATGTGGCGTGCGCGGACGGTACGCTGCACGTGTGGAGGTTGCACAGACATACCGCGCAGAGAGCGCTGCCACCTATCGGTGAGTATCTTACATGAGAACTATTGTCGTCTAATGTGGCGTGCGCGGACGGTACGCTGCACGTGTGGAGGTTGCACAGACATACCGCGCAGAGAGCGCTGCCACCTATCGGTGAGTATCTTACATGAGAACTATTGTCGTCTAATGTGGCGTGCGCGGACGGTACGCTGCACGTGTGGAGGTTGCACAGACATACCGCGCAGAGAGCGCTGCCACCTATCGGTGAGTATCTTACATGAGAACTATTGTCGTCTAATGTGGCGTGCGCGGACGGTACGCTGCACGTGTGGAGGTTGCACAGACATACCGCGCAGAGAGCGCTGCCACCTATCGGTGAGTATCTTACATGAGAACTATTGTCGTCTAATGTGGCGTGCGCGGACGGTACGCTGCACGTGTGGAGGTTGCACAGACATACCGCGCAGAGAGCGCTGCCACCTATCGGTGAGTATCTTACATGAGAACTATTGTCGTCTAATGTGGCGTGCGCGGACGGTACGCTGCACGTGTGGAGGTTGCACAGACATACCGCGCAGAGAGCGCTGCCACCTATCGGTGAGTATCTTACATGAGAACTATTGTCGTCTAATGTGGCGTGCGCGGACGGTACGCTGCACGTGTGGAGGTTGCACAGACATACCGCGCAGAGAGCGCTGCCACCTATCGGTGAGTATCTTACATGAGAACTATTGTCGTCTAATGTGGCGTGCGCGGACGGTACGCTGCACGTGTGGAGGTTGCACAGACATACCGCGCAGAGAGCGCTGCCACCTATCGGTGAGTATCTTACATGAGAACTATTGTCGTCTAATGTGGCGTGCGCGGACGGTACGCTGCACGTGTGGAGGTTGCACAGACATACCGCGCAGAGAGCGCTGCCACCTATCGGTGAGTATCTTACATGAGAACTATTGTCGTCTAATGTGGCGTGCGCGGACGGTACGCTGCACGTGTGGAGGTTGCACAGACATACCGCGCAGAGAGCGCTGCCACCTATCGGTGAGTATCTTACATGAGAACTATTGTCGTCTAATGTGGCGTGCGCGGACGGTACGCTGCACGTGTGGAGGTTGCACAGACATACCGCGCAGAGAGCGCTGCCACCTATCGGTGAGTATCTTACATGAGAACTATTGTCGTCTAATGTGGCGTGCGCGGACGGTACGCTGCACGTGTGGAGGTTGCACAGACATACCGCGCAGAGAGCGCTGCCACCTATCGGTGAGTATCTTACATGAGAACTATTGTCGTCTAATGTGGCGTGCGCGGACGGTACGCTGCACGTGTGGAGGTTGCACAGACATACCGCGCAGAGAGCGCTGCCACCTATCGGTGAGTATCTTACATGAGAACTATTGTCGTCTAATGTGGCGTGCGCGGACGGTACGCTGCACGTGTGGAGGTTGCACAGACATACCGCGCAGAGAGCGCTGCCACCTATCGGTGAGTATCTTACATGAGAACTATTGTCGTCTAATGTGGCGTGCGCGGACGGTACGCTGCACGTGTGGAGGTTGCACAGACATACCGCGCAGAGAGCGCTGCCACCTATCGGTGAGTATCTTACATGAGAACTATTGTCGTCTAATGTGGCGTGCGCGGACGGTACGCTGCACGTGTGGAGGTTGCACAGACATACCGCGCAGAGAGCGCTGCCACCTATCGGTGAGTATCTTACATGAGAACTATTGTCGTCTAATGTGGCGTGCGCGGACGGTACGCTGCACGTGTGGAGGTTGCACAGACATACCGCGCAGAGAGCGCTGCCACCTATCGGTGAGTACTTTAGCGTGTACTGCTTTTATGTTGACTTAGCCAGCTTGAAAGACAACGAGAAGTTATTAACAACTAATCAAAGCTATATGAGATAGATGGCGTTGTGGTCAAGTTTGGGAGCAAAAGTGCCTTTGTTGATGATTCTGGGAGGAACCACACAACAGGTAGGGTATCATCATTGTGAGAAGTTTGGCCAGCTGGACTCTGCGTGACCGAGTGCTAACTGTTACCGTTTTATTATGATCTAGACGCAGCTGAGGCTGAGTTCTGGTCGAAAGAAATTTCATCAACTCATCAACAGCCTATTAATGTTCCCACTGCTGGGACACAGGCCTCCTCTCTTTGAGACGGAATGGGCTATAATCTACCACGCGGGCCCAGTGCGGATTGGTAGATGTCACATGTCTTTGAATTTTTTGGTTCTAAGACATGCCGGTTTCCTCACGATGTTTTCCTTCACCGTTTTGAGAGCAACGATGATGAAATAAATTACACAAAGTAATGCGCCTGCCTGGGTTCGAACCCAAGACATACTGTTCGTAAGTTGGGGCCGCCACCACTGGGCCACCGCTGCTCTTGAAAGAAATTTTATTAAATAAAAAAAGCAAAATTAAAAATTTTGAAAAAACCCACGACTGCTAAAAATTAATTGAAAAAAGGATAAAATAACATAAAACACCCACCTTAAAAAAACCCAAGAATGTCCGTCGGGGGCTGCCATTAAATGAACTAGTTTCGCAATGTTCAGCTCCCGACGGACATTCTTGGGTTTTTTTAAGGTGGGTGTTTTATTTTATTTTATCCTTTTTTCAATTAATTTTTAGCAGTCGTGGGTTTTTTCAAAATTTTTAATTTTGCTTTTTATTTTAAACTTTTTTTAAACTTTTTACTTTTATTTTTATTTTTTTATCTAAGAACATGCACCAATCAAACCTAAACCCATAACTGAAAACTGAATCAAAATCGGACTTGTAGTTTTGGAGAAAAATGGCAACTTTGATTTGCACAAAAAATGTTTGCAGCAGCGCCCCCTGGTGAGTTGTCACCATAACACCTATCTAAGAACATGCACCAATCAAACCCGAACCCATAACTGAAAACTGCATCAAAATCGGACTAGTAGTTTTGGAGAAAAATGGCAACATGTATTTGCACAGACACACAAACAAACAAACAACCTCTCACCCCAAACGCATATACCGTCTCCGTTCCGTCGTGGGTAAAAAGAAGAAGAACATCTAATTAAACAAATAAATCTACAAATATGTTAATGTTTTATTTTCTGTTCCACAGCGCTAATGTCCCAAGCCGCCAAGCTGACACTATCAGGCGACACGCTGGCAGTAGTCAGCACATCAGCTGAGCTGGCCATGTGGGACCTGAGTGCGGCTAGCTGCGTCATACGACCGCTCTGCTTCAGGGCGCTACTGTCGCATGGCGGTAAGATACTCGTTAAAACTATGATAACTATCATGTTTTTTTATTTTTCACATTTAGTACAGAACAGCACGAGCCATTAATACATTAAAATCATACCATAGTCATATCCAAACAAGATGGTAATTTCGTAATGTTAATATGTTATAGTTTCTTTACAGTTTCGGTGACAAACTGTTCCCTCTTGGACGACGGCAACCCTATGATCTCACTGAGTAACGGCAAGAGTTACATCTACAGCAAAGAATTGTGCGCATGGTATGTTATTTTCTCACTATTTCTCACTTTTGCACATGGGATGACTTCCGATGTCTACGTGAGTGAATCCACCTAGCACCATGTCACTAAGCTCACGCTGTCATTCCAGGGTAGTGTGGGCAGACGCAGGCGACCCGGTGTGGCGCTGCAGCGGTGCGGCCAGCAACACTCGCGTACCCAAGGCTCCGTTGTACCCGCCACTCGCTAGGATGAACAAGAACAGACCCAACTCTTTTGCTAACAGGTAACTTATTGCATGCACTGCAACACTCGCGTACCCAAGGCTCCGTTGTACCCGCCACTCGCTAGGATGAACAAGAACAGACCCAACTCTTTTGCTAACAGGTAACTTATTGCATGCACTGCAACACTCGCGTACCCAAGGCTCCGTTGTACCCGCCACTCGCTAGGATGAACAAGAACAGACCCAACTCTTTTGCTAACAGGTAACTTATTGCATGCACTGCAACACTCGCGTACCCAAGGCTCCGTTGTACCCGCCACTCGCTAGGATGAACAAGAACAGACCCAACTCTTTTGCTAACAGGTAACTTATTGCATGCACTGCAACACTCGCGTACCCAAGGCTCCGTTGTACCCGCCACTCGCTAGGATGAACAAGAACAGACCCAACTCTTTTGCTAACAGGTAACTTATTGCATGCACTGCAACACTCGCGTACCCAAGGCTCCGTTGTACCCGCCACTCGCTAGGATGAACAAGAACAGACCCAACTCTTTTGCTAACAGGTAACTTATTGCATGCACTGCAACACTCGCGTACCCAAGGCTCCGTTGTACCCGCCACTCGCTAGGATGAACAAGAACAGACCCAACTCTTTTGCTAACAGGTAACTTATTGCATGCACTGCAACACTCGCGTACCCAAGGCTCCGTTGTACCCGCCACTCGCTAGGATGAACAAGAACAGACCCAACTCTTTTGCTAACAGGTAACTTATTGCATGCACTGCAACACTCGCGTACCCAAGGCTCCGTTGTACCCGCCACTCGCTAGGATGAACAAGAACAGACCCAACTCTTTTGCTAACAGGTAACTTATTGCATGCACTGCAACACTCGCGTACCCAAGGCTCCGTTGTACCCGCCACTCGCTAGGATGAACAAGAACAGACCCAACTCTTTTGCTAACAGGTAACTTATTGCATGCACTGCAACACTCGCGTACCCAAGGCTCCGTTGTACCCGCCACTCGCTAGGATGAACAAGAACAGACCCAACTCTTTTGCTAACAGGTAACTTATTGCATGCACTGCAACACTCGCGTACCCAAGGCTCCGTTGTACCCGCCACTCGCTAGGATGAACAAGAACAGACCCAACTCTTTTGCTAACAGGTAACTTATTGCATGCACTGCAACACTCGCGTACCCAAGGCTCCGTTGTACCCGCCACTCGCTAGGATGAACAAGAACAGACCCAACTCTTTTGCTAACAGGTAACTTATTGCATGCACTGCAACACTCGCGTACCCAAGGCTCCGTTGTACCCGCCACTCGCTAGGATGAACAAGAACAGACCCAACTCTTTTGCTAACAGGTAACTTATTGCATGCACTGCAACACTCGCGTACCCAAGGCTCCGTTGTACCCGCCACTCGCTAGGATGAACAAGAACAGACCCAACTCTTTTGCTAACAGGTAACTTATTGCATGCACTGCAACACTCGCGTACCCAAGGCTCCGTTGTACCCGCCACTCGCTAGGATGAACAAGAACAGACCCAACTCTTTTGCTAACAGGTAACTTATTGCATGCACTGCAACACTCGCGTTCCCAAGGCTCCGTTGTACCCGCCACTCGCTAGGATGAACAAGAACAGACCCAACTCTTTTGCTAACAGGTAACTTATTGCATGCACTGCAACACTCGCGTACCCAAGGCTCCGTTGTACCCGCCACTCGCTAGGATGAACAAGAACAGACCCAACTCTTTTGCTAACAGGTAACTTATTGCATGCACTGCAACACTCGCGTACCCAAGGCTCCGTTGTACCCGCCACTCGCTAGGATGAACAAGAACAGACCCAACTCTTTTGCTAACAGGTAACTTATTGCATGCACTGCAACACTCGCGTACCCAAGGCTCCGTTGTACCCGCCACTCGCTAGGATGAACAAGAACAGACCCAACTCTTTTGCTAACAGGTAACTTATTGCATGCACTGCAACACTCGCGTACCCAAGGCTCCGTTGTACCCTCCACTCGCTAGGATGAACAAGAACAGACCCAACTCTTTTGCTAACAGGTAACTTATCTCATCATCAACACTCAATCTCACCGGATGCTGCTGAATACCAGTGTTTACCGCCTGTGGCCTAAATGATGATGATCTGGTTTTGATATAACAGAGTATATCGTACATTTCCAGTAGCTACAGTGCCGGCGCGGCCCGCAGTTGGCTGGAGGCGCAGGTAGCGTCGTGCCTACATCTGCGACTGGCGAAGGACTACCGACATTGGATCACTGCGCTCTTCACGCATCTCGTCAACCATGGTACTGTATGATACTAATTTAAGTTAGTTGACAAATTACTCACTTATTCGAAAACACCGCGCACCGCCGTGTTCGCATAACTTAGTTGTGATCGGTACATCTAATAAACTTTTTATCAGATCACCTAACTCAAAATACTTACTTGCAACTTCTAACTTTAACTGCAAGTGTAAAGTGCCAACTACTACTACGGGACCTTATAATTCATATGCAAAGGATAACAATTTGTATAATCATTTTCAGGCACAGAAGATCAGTTGCGATCAATACTAGATGACATGTTAGGACCGAGTCACTGCACCTCCACACCTAAGAAATGGCAGGCTACAATTTTGGTAAGTAGCTTATAATATAAATGAATAACATTTTCGGTTTTCAAACGGCATGCGGCATAATAGCCATTTCTGTTCGCATTCGGATTTCAATCTAATCAGATGAGTCTGGAAACTAGTATTTTGTATGAAGCGAAACTACAAAAAGGCAACACGGGAATACGTAAGAATATATTAGTTACTAGCTTTTGCCAGCGGCTTCGCCCGCGTGAAAATGACGATTTTCCATACAAACTTTCATCCTCTATTTAACTCCCTTAGGGGGTTGAATTTCGAAAAATCCTTCCTTATTCCTTGTCTACATTATAAAGGGAACCTCTGTGCAAAATTTCAGCTTTCTAGGTCCAAGGGTTTGGGCTGGGCGTTGATGAGTCAGTCAGTCAGTCAGGACTTCTCTTTTTATTTATATAGATGTTATGTTGAGGGTTCTGACAGCAGATATGAAAATCATTCAACAAGACATTTCTTCTTTTGTTCAGTGCCTATACTTATGTCTACAGTTTTTATTTACTGACTAAAAAAAATGAATTGTTACAGGGCATTCAAAAACACGATCTCCTAGAAGAGATGCTATCCCTTCTAATTCGTCAACTGCGCTGGCAGAGAATGTACGCGGAGTACAACGACCAGCTTACTGAGATGAAGACGCAAGGTACCGTCGTCAACGGGCATTGATACTGACGTGGGACAGAGACGGATATAGAGTACGTAGAACGCATATTTATAAGTTAGAGCGAGAGAAAATATCTTGAGAGTAACAAAAATTATGTTTTTTGGTTGTCACGTAATGATTTTTGTATGAAAATATGGTTCCTAAATTGTGTCGTCTGTGGTCGATTAAAAAGTATTTTGTGATGTGTATCGAGAAATATATTGGCGTGTCTATGTTTTTTTTTTTATCTTTTAAAAGCACTCTGTGAGTGTCGTTTATTCTTAACTAGCTGACCCACGCAACTTCGTCTGCGTCACATAAATATAGCTTATAACCTTTCTCGATATCGACTATCCGACATAAATTAAGCTAAATCGTAACAAACAAAAAATCTTATCTTTCCTCTTTATTATAATAGTTCAGATGGTTTAGATTAGCTTAGATTATATTAAAGTATGAATTACTATAGGTATCTCTTACTGTTAAATATACTATAACACTCTATACTTGTAAACATTATGATGCAGTAAATATTTTGAATTTGAATTTCCCGGAGGCCAGCCAGAATCCCCGTACCTACATTACGACGCACGAAATATTTTGCCGCGCGGATATTTTTACATTGCGATATCTTCTAAGATATTTGTTTAAACTGTATAGAGTAAAGGGCACAAATATTCTATATTAAATTTCCGTTCTAACAAACACATTTATTTAGATATAGATTAATACCATATGGGTTAAATTCGCAAAAAATAATTCTTTTTAACCTAACAGTTTAACTGTAAAAAAAGGTTACAGTGAGTCAATCTTAAAAGATAGATAGATGCTGTCGCGGACTTTTTTTTAGAACTTTTAAAGAGGAACAATTCCTTCATAAATGATATTTGCGTAACTTAAACCGTTTTCGCAGCGCACGCAGCGGAAGCTCTCAAAAAGGAAATACCTTTTCCCGTTTTCGTAACATTTTTCATTTATGCTCCGCTCCTATTAGCCGTAGCGTGATGTTATATAGCCTATAGCCTTCCTCGATAAATGGACTATCCAACACAAAAAGAATTTTTCAATTCCAACCAGCAGTTTCTGAGTTTACCGCGTTCAAACAAACAAACAAACAAACAAACAAACAAACAAACAAACAAACAAACAAACAAACTCTTCAGCTTTATAATATTAGTATAGATTCGAGTTGTGATTTGTGTAATGTATTTATGATTTTAAATTGATATGAAATTACATTAGTATAATGCTAAATTGCTTAGGTATTTGTACTGAGTTAAACCTTAAGCACACTATATTTAACTTGTGTAAAATTTCTTTGATTGCTTTGAGTAAAAAGTGCAATGTTGCCAGTGTGTTCCGTAACGGCACTTCGTTTGAAAGCAAGCAGCATCCGTGTGAGATGTGGACACACAGGCCTGCACTATAATATTTCTGTCGACAATGGCTGATCTCCACTGAGATTCGGCGCCGTGACCAAAAACAAACTGGATTATTATCCTGTCAACACGTACTCGTCACCTACAGTATTAAAAAAAAAAAAAAGTTGTCCCACGCTAAGAATTTCTCCGGTATCGTGGGTGCGTTGACAAACATTTAAACTCACATACACAAACATCCAACCCGGAACAACTATTTGTAGACCATACAAATATTTGTTCCGTGCGGGATCCAACCCGCGACACACAGCGCAGCAATCTAAAAACTCAGCCACTGCGCCAACCGTGTCGTTGAATATCTCCTTATCTTTTCAGATGCAACACTTCGTATTTATAATCGAATTACTTGAATGTTTGGTGAGAAATCCGCCTTTAACTAAATTATGTATGTTGCCTAGTTCATAAGTTCCTAAATTGAAATAGTCATACATTTTTTGGGTTTAATGACGCTCCAATTGCAAGATGATACTCAAAAAATATCAATCGTCTTAAAATGCGCGAGGATTCCCTAAAAGCACATCTTATATGCAAGCTTAAGACAAGTGAAATTAATTTAATTATGCTATGTGCTATGTGGAGAGCAGCGGTGGCCCAGTGGTGGCGGCCCCGACTTACAAACAGTAGGTCGTGGGTTCGAACCTCGGCAGGCGCATTACTTTGTGTAATTTATTTCATCACCGTTGCTCTCAAAACGGTGAAGGAAAACGTCGTGAGGAAACCGGCATGTCTTAGAACCAAAAAATTCGAAGACATGTGACATCTACCAATCCGCACTGGGCTCGCGTGGTAGATTATAGCCCATCCCCTCAAAGAGAGGAGGCATGAGTCCCTGCAGTGGGAACATTAATAGGCTGATGATGATGATGATGATGTGCACAACTGTAATAATAGCGGATGACGAGAATCGAAGCACCCCTTTAGCGTGATGGCCAATTATTTAAGTATTTTTCCACATCATGGCTTATATACTCGTACTATGATTTAGTTTTTCAGAAAATATTGCGTTTCTCCACTATAGTTGCAGCCAGTTCAGCAGGGCTATTGCGTATCTTTTAATGACAGTGGATAACTTCTAATGTCTATCAAATAACTGTCAAATGGTGAGTTTTTAAGAAAAAAATGTACCAAACCTTAACCAATTTCAATTCCTATGGACATTTCTGATAGCCACTGACGTTAAAAAGATACGCAATAGGGGCTGATGTCAATAGCGGTCATCGCCCTTTCCCTAATATCTCTTCGTTCGAACTAAAACAAACGAACCATGTATCGTTTTTCATTAGAAAAAATGTTGAAGATTACGATAGATGACGATTTAAGACATGAACAGGCTTATTTTTGGATTTCAAAGTTAAGAACTTTAATGAATGTAGGTGGGTCAATGACCGCTATTGACATTTTAACTGTCAGCAACTATAGTTTCATACCGTATTGGCTGACTAAATAAAACATATTATTATAAGGTAGGAACGGATAATAAAGAATGTAATGTAGGTACTACACAATGTGGCAGTGTAGTTGTGTTCATATCATCTTATGAAGTAGATAGAAATAGTTCTAAGAACGCTGTATATCGTGTTCACCTGTAAATGTAGTTTGGAGGGTGATCGACACTGGCTTATAATTCTTTTATTTTTATTCTCATCTCTGATGAACAAAAATAACCTAATATACATACATACATAGACTGCCAAAATCATTACCCTTCCTTTTGGCTTCGCCGTAGTCGGGTAAAAATAACCTAATATATGGGACGTAGTCAAGCTGCTTAAATTATAAGGCTTTCTTCTCTCGCTCTTGTATTCTATTAGTACCAAGAGCTGATTCGGGGAAGGGGTGGGGTTTCATAATCACCACGCTTCAGGCTGGGTCTAGACCAACAGTGATCATTTTTCTGACATCGTTGATTTCAAAACTAAATACATTGCATGATGGCAAACGACTAAGTTGTAAGTGCAATCCTGTTTCTATAAAAATGCACCAAAAGAACGCTCGCTTCGCTCGTTCTTCCGTTCTCTTCATCTTGAAACTCGAAATTCTAACTCGCCTCCCGAAATCTATGCTAACATTTTCGTCAGGAATTTGTCAGTCAAAGCTTGGAATAAGCAGTGGTAGCCTAGTGGTGTGACCGTTTGACTGCCAAGTCATAGGTCACGAGTTCGAACCCAAGACACGCACCTCTGGACACGGTGGAGCACACTGTGGAGGTGTGCTCTGCTTGCGCCGTGTTGGAGTAGCGGCGTGAGGCGGCACAGACCTGAGCGTCCGGCCCGCCCGCAAGCCTGCGTCCGGGGTGAGGGGGAATGGGACGCCGACGCCTCCGCAATGCGAAGCTGTGATGCTAGCGAAGGAGGTGGCGGAACGTGAGAGGGAGAGAACCTCTCAACGTCCCAGCCGCCGCGGGAGACGCTCCGGGCGTCGGGGGTCACGCGATGACCTCCGGCCACCTACTACGCGGGCCTGTGGACGGTGAGTGTTGGGCTAGCTCGCCGTCCGGCCGTCGTCATGACGGCAACAGACCGTGTCGGCGGCGCCAGAGTGTTCCACGCGCGCCTCAAAGAGATGTCAGCAACATGGAAGGGGCCTGCAAGGGCCGACGCCCGTCGGGGCTGCGGATTATCGAAAGGCATAACGCGGCCTCGGCACAAGGGCGAATAAGAAACATGGGTTGGTTTTTGATTTTTTTTAGACACGCACCTCTGCTCTGATTCATGCCCGTATTGTAAAACAATTTCTATGTCACTCTGTCACTCTCCAATCCACATTAGTTTTAATCATTGGAATACCAATAATATAATCAACTAATAATAATTAGTCGCACGTAGTCTACTGAGAATGGAAATAAATATATTTAGAACAACAATTAGATGTAGGCTCGTTATTAATGACAATTACTATTGTATTGTACACCTCTGCCTGCCTTTGTGGGAAATATAGGCGTGATATTATGTATCTATGTTTAATCTTTATTTCAAATACTGTAAGATATAAGTTTATTTTCATTATTTCACATCTTTTCAGCTTTTTGCTCAATGTTACTAAGTTCTCAGACTATCGTTTATTATTGAATCTAGTCAAATTGGTTATTAACTATAGAAAGTATTACGACTTCATTGTTAAAGAAGTACCTATTTTAATTAAAACTGTTCATACCATTCCAATTTAAAAACTTCAAGTAACATTCAATCACACACAATACGAGTCAACTTTAGGAAGTCACGTAACTAAAAATATAATGCACTTTTCAATTTTGCAACAGTTAGAAGAAGTACTTCTTTAATAATGGCTTCTTAACTAATTAGAAAATTATTCTTTTCTTCTGAAACAGTGATTAGTTTTAATTTAATTTTTGTTGTATGTTTCATTATATCCTTTTATATTATGTATATTAAATAGAAAATTGATTGTTTTTTAATCTTGCATTTTCCAATGGTTTCAACATCATATGTTTCTAATCAAGAAATCGAAATAAGATATGTATTTTATAATGTACTATATAATATTCTTATAGTTAATCATATTGTGAATAGAGCTAAAAACTGCCAATAGAGCATATAACAGTCCAGTTTTTTAAGCAAAGATTTTTGTAAACAGAAGTTTTATAGAGGACCTTGCGTAGTACGCGGCCACGACAACGACTAGCATGACCAAGGACCAGCCACTATCTTGACCAAATCTTGTCGTACGTCCAGTTTTACAACCAAACTTTGTTCCTCAATTAATCAATCGAACGATTGGCAAATACTATTCACAGATTCGATCGACATGGTAGTACATAAAAAGTTCGATAATCGAATCGTCCGATTCAACAATCCGATGCTCGAAAAAGTTTCACGATTGATTCGATTGTTTGTGAATAGCTATACTGGTCGAAGCTTCTGCTACAAAAATTCGTGACCACGGCCGCGTAGTTCACGAAGTCCTTGTACCTTTAAAATAGTGCCAATTATCTGTATAACCTTTCTTGTTGTTAGCATCATTATGAACAACTGTTACTTAAAAAAACAACTTATCAAGAAAATCAACTGACACACAAAAAATCAACTGTCCCATTTAAGTATTTTGTGGAGAACATTTTTTTCCTTCCATCCTCATGGTAACTAATGTTCCTATTGAGTTGAATAAACCTTTTTTTGACTAAAATTGTTTATTATATGGTTGTGTAATTGATCTAACATACAACTTCTCAGCAAGACTGTTTTGTAGTTTTAGAAATAAAACATGTATTTCTAATTTTGTCTTTTAATTCTTTCCTGATACAATGGAATTTTCCATTACCCATTTGGTTGGTGTTTATACTTACTTGCATCAGCTCTAAATTTGACGGGAGTTTGGCACTTTCAGTAGCGTGCAAGAAACAGGACAGGAAGGGCACGGTATATCAAGTGTCCCATTGTTTTTGGGGCAACACCACATTTAAACTCCTGAGCAGGCAGACTCATCTATGAATCTCCACCTGAAATAGTTTTCCATGCTTCGGCCAACCTTTTTCCGGAGCTACTTAAAGACTTCCAGGGCAGCCATGGCAACTCGTGTTCAGGTGCAATTCAGTACAGTTAGGTGTATTTAGGGTTCATGTAAATTAAACAAGAAGTATTTTATATCACAATAATTTATTTTTTACAAAAGAGTTATTGATCACAACAGCTTTCAAAGGTAATGGATCTTCGAGTTTAGTTGAACAAAATGGTTAAAATGAATCGAAATGGACGAAAAACAAAAGTATACAATATGAAAATATTTTCAGTATGGAGGATGAATTAACTAAACACTCTATGAAGTTTCATCTAAGCACATTTACAAAGAAAATTAAGTCGCAAGATTTGAGCTCATGACAATCATAAACAATTTACCTACCTATTCAACATCCCGTAAACGGTCACACACGGTGATAAAATTTTAATATCGTACAAGATAACAACTACACCGATATGGAATCGTCTCCTACTTTATGAAATTTTGGTCCCAACACTCGAACATATCGGTAATATATCTATACCGCTCTCGGCTAACATACAACGTACATCATCTGTTAAACCATTTGAACACTTAGATACTACAATATAAATGTGATCGACACATCAACAATTTAAGAGGCCGTGCACAAAAATCACTCGCCGAACTTTAGGCAAAGTCGTTGCGATGCTGTCTGTGTGCAGCGCTGGCACCGGTGAACGCACTCACGGGTGAAGTTCGAGCGTAGTGACCACTTGAACAATTTTGATCTTTTAGACGATATTATTTTATGTTGTAAAATATCCCAACAAACTTTCATCCCCTATTTAACTTCTCCAGGGGTTGAATTAAAAGAAAAAAACTGAAACCTTCCTCGAGAACCACTATCCATTGGTGAAAACTGCATGAAAATCGGTGCATTAGTTTTTGAGTTTATCGCGAACAGATAAACTGACGCGGCGAGAGACTTTGTCTTATAATATGTAGTGATTTTAAAAATTTGATGCTATTGCCTAGAAAGATCAAAATTATTCAAAATGCGTTGATTTGGTGCACGGGCCTTAATTATCTAAGTAATAGCGGCGCGGCGCCGGCGTCCTAATAAATATAACGGCGACGCGACGCGACCTATATGTAGTTATGTACAGCCGCACGGCTGCAGCTTGCACACGTCACACGAGCGACATGGCTCCACACATCTCGTGACGTCACGTCAGCACTGAGAATACACAAGTTCCTGGGTAGCAGCAGTCTCTGATACTTCTTCAGATGAAATGTCTCTACACTTGTTATATGTCACAACGTGTCTTCAGCAGCACCAACGTAAACCAATACAAGAGTATGAAGGGAACATTGCTCGCGAGTGCAAGCCCAGCGAGTGCACAACGCGTCCTCTTACACATTTACAAGCGCTAGCGGTGCGCGGGCGCATCATTATGCATTTTGTACCGTCGTGGGAGCGCCGCGATCGTCACGCACGTAGTCCGCGCGATCGGGGCGTTCGCTAAGAAAATATACAACTGTCTGGCGACACTTAGTCTATATGTACAGTGTTGGTCGCAACACTCGCTGTGTGCTACCGGGTCCAGAGCTGCGGCACACAACACAGCGCTCGCTAGCACAGCACGGCGCGCTCGGGCGGCGCGCGAGCAGCCCGCAGCGCGCGGCACGAGCAGTCCAGCGAGCACTCGCCGTGCGATATGTGCAGCTTGGCGGGCTTCTCGTAGTCCGGCTGGAACTTCTTGCACAGCGCCAGCACTGAAGGCGCGTGCGGGTGAGATTTGCGGGACACCTGTTGCAAAAATCACATTAGTAAACCTCCCATCTCGTTTGCAACCTAACTACATCACTACACTAGCGGTCCCCGAAGCGTCACTCACATGCAAGCGTTCACCGCGGCTCACAACACAAACACGATTCTTTCTAGCAGTACCACAATCAGTCGAGACAAACTCCCACGCATCCCGTACATTCGTGAAGCACAACTACATCCACACTAGAGTACTTCTAACCTGACCGCCAGTGAGTGGGCGTGTGTGTGTGTTCCTTAGGGCCGGCTGGCATGGCTGGTATGGCTGGTATGGCCGGCATGGCTGGCATGGCCGGCATGGCTGGCATGGCCGGCATGGCTGGCATGGCTGGCATGGCCGCGTCTCACCTTAGGCGTGGAGGGAGCGTCGGGGAAGGGGGGAGACACATCGCGTGCGTGCGCATGCTTCAGTGGCTTGTCGCGTTCCTCGCACTCCTCGCGACCCAGCGGTGATGATGGACGGGACTCGGATGATTCTGGAACGAAAATTTATTGTAAGTTTATGCCGAGACAAGAAAAAGTAACTAGGAAATAAATAGGTTGAAAGACTGCGTGTACGATATGTGTTGATTGTTAAGTAGGTTTGTGTATTTCGCAGCATTTTTGCCATTAATAAAATATCTCGTGTCGTCATTTTTTTTTATCCCTCTTATGACCACAATAATATATTTTTTAATGATTGTCTTGTCATCGCAAGAACACATAATCTATAAACGTTGAGCATGATATGACGAATCGGTATCTTTTTAGAGATATTTTTTTTTAATTCCCCTAGTTAGATGATTACAGCAATATCCTCCACAACCAATTATTAGTTAAATTAAAGTTAGTAATAAGAAAGTCAGTAAGTATGAATGGTGATGATGATAACGTACATTAACTCACCTTTTTCATCATCATGTGACGCGTTGGTCCCATTGGTCCCATTGCATCCGTTAACGCCGTTGTGACCATTAACTCCGTTAACGCCATTAACCCCGTTAACACCATTAACTCCGTTGGTTCCGTTAACTCCGTTGGTTCCATTAAGTCCGTTAGTTCCGTTGACGCTGTCTTCGGCAGCGTCATCGTCGGCGTCGCTGGCAAGTTCGGTGGCGTCGAAGCCGACACCGACGATCATCCGCGGCATATCCGCCTCGTCTTTCAACCAGGGGTGCTCCAGGCACTCTTCCACTGTAAGACGACCCCTGAGAAAACACAAGAAATTAATTATTAACGGCTTCAGATAAAACAACATTCATCGTTGGATCTTAGATCCTCGGATCTAGGTTCGATTCCGAACTAGAATTGATACAAGTTTCTATTGAATAAGATATTGGATTAGACCAAGCTAGAGTTTCCAGTTGTCAAATATCCTCTGATATCCGTAAATTAACGATTTCCAACAGCTGTCCTCACGTCATCTCTGCCCTCAGGGCAAGATTGAAGTCAAGAGCAGGCCCATTTATAATAAAAAAAAAATAAAAAATTATCAGCTTGCATCATCCAACGGATGAGGAAAGGCCTCCCGCGTGGCTTCCAACTATTTAGAAATAGAGTTTTTGTAGACAGTGGTTTGCAACTATGCTCTTTGAATTAGTGTGGGCTTTAAGAGAAGTATCTATCACATTCGAAAGGCCATCTCAGGTATTAATTATTAATCTGCATAGTCCTCATGTTGACCAAGATTATGTATGGGCCTTAAAATAGACTATGACCTCTGAGTTTATTTCGGCCGTTTCTTCCAAAAGTAAAAAAAAATAAAGTAAAAGGTACAAAACTTCGACCCATTTGGTTAAAAAAAATTACGTGTAAAAGAGATTTGCAAAATAAACATAATTTATCATAAAGGAAAAAGTAGTTGGAACAAATACTTACTTAGGATCAACAACAAGTGTCTCCCTAATAAACTGTATGGCCACTTGCGAGACCCCCCGGAACAGATCCTTGGGGAAGCTCAGCGTGCACTGGGCTATGTTGAGGTAAGTCTCCTGCTTGGTCTCGCCCGCGAACGGCGAGTAGCCGCTGAGGAGTACGTAGGCTAGCACGCCGACTGACCAGATGTCGGCAGCCAGAGAAAGGGGCTCGTACGATAGGATTTCTGGGGCTGTGGACGAATATGGTTAGGCTTTAGTCTAGGTTTAGTGACGAAAACGTTATAGGAAAGAGTAATAAAACAAATGTACGTTAACTGGCTACAGCTTATGCTTGGTTAAAAACTTCATGTTTGGATTCAGTATGAAACCGAGAAATGAAATAAAAAAAGAGATTCGATGTTTCACCTATAAAATAAGTTAAGAACCGATGGATAAGCATCGCCTTTGCACGTCATATTCCTTTTACAACATTTAGCAAAAAACATGACTATGAGGTTTAAAAGTAGATTTTTATGGGACTCTCTTCACCAACCAATTTCATCTGACCCACATTGGACGCATAAAGCTACAGCTTTTCGATCACGAGGGTTTCTACAGGCGGGCCCATGAAGACTTTCCTCAATTTATGGAACAAGTCACTCCCAAATCATTAAATTTCGATGGCAGCGCTTAAATGTTGTAATGTGATTTCTAATTTGAGGTCTAGACTTTCACTAGGCATTGTATTAGAATTCATTAATGCCTAGCCAGTTGCTATGCTAAGTCGTTTTCGATATAAAATGAAGTTGATTGTTTGACTCGAAACATTCAGGGACGTCAAGTTAGCAGTATTTTATAAGGAGCGACTGCCTTATTAGTTTTGTATCTATTTAGATTAGGATCCATGGAATGAACATTAATATCCTTAATTCCTTACAAATTAACGTGAGTTCATTTACTTCGTATCACCCTTAAAAAAACTTTAATCTATTGGGTTATAGGGCTTCATGGAATGGACATCAATATACCCATAAATATATGGAGTTCATATAATTCGTAACAGCCTTAAAAGAAACTTCAAAACTACTCACCAACATAGTCCCTTGTGCCTAATATCTCCCGGACATGCGCTCCGGGCTGTATAGCGCGACTTATACCGAAGTCACATATAAGCAGCTCTTCACCGCCAGCTGTGAGGAGCAGGTTCTGTGGTTTAAGGTCCAGGTGAGCCACCCTTCGTGCGTGTAGATGTGCTAGGCCTTCAAGTACGTGGCGTAGGGCTCGCCGGGCTGCGCCCTCGGATAGGCGGTCTTCTTCGTCTAGGAGACGTTGCAGTTCCCCGCCTGCGCATAATTCTAGGACAATCGCCACTTCTGAACGGGTTTCGTAGACCTGAAAAGTTAAAAGTGAATTGTCAGATGAATGAAGACAAAAATTTCAGACATTCAAGAGTGGAGTTAATAAAACAATTCTGCTGTAAAATCCAAGTGATACCTATCTTCCCAAAACCATGCCTATAAACTAATAATAATCCGAGATAGCATTTATAATCTCTTCCATGTATGTCTTACATTAACCAAAAACTAAACAAAAACTTTTAATGTGTAATAAGTAAACTAATAACTAAATGTCATCTCACCTCGTGTAGCCTGACGACTCGCGTGCACTCAGCGCACAGGTCGAGCACGGCAACTTCGTGGAGGATCTCTCTCGTAGTGTCTGCCGCGCGTCTCCTCTTGCGTATGATCTTTGCCGCGTACTCTTCTCCGGAAACTAGGTGGCGAATCTTGCGGACTGATGCGAACTTCCCCCTGGAAGAAGATAAAGGATAATAGAATTAATATCGTCGCGGATAAGACTCGTTTTCGATAAACACACTAAATTGTTGAGCAAATGAAAACCTCAAATGGAAAATGTTGTGAATACTTCCCACAGATATAAATAAGGTTATGGCTACAATTGCTCCGATCAAATATATTCCAAACATTTAGGCCAGTAGGAAGGGCTTAAACAAATTTATGTAATGTGCAAATCTAAAATTAGTTCCCAGTGCGATAGCTGAACGGACGACATAAACTCTTGTGGCAGCGCGAAAGCTAACGCAATAGAAAGTCTTACAGCCTACGAAATTGACTGAAACCCCTTAAATCAGGTTTGAAGGCAAATGTGAAATTACCGTCATTGTAATCGGTTGATTTCATTACACTGTCGCCGTGTAAGACGAAGTGTTGCTCGTAAACACATCAGGGGCGGCCATTAGGCGGAATTAGTCGGAATAATTACCAGCCGAGAGGAGCGGCGCGCGCGCAGCCGCCCTGATCGCGCGGGATCCCTACAGGTGATCTATGGAGACGCCGTACATTTACGATTTATGGGAATTGGTCCCGAACTATTTTTATGAGACAGCTCAAATATATTGGAACGGCGCAGAAACGAAAATTGTACCTCGGTTCAAGGAAGGTTCTCGAAAGATATTTCTAACACGGCAGGTTCCTGATTGGATTCAGGAACTTACAATATTGTGTACCTATCTACATTAGCATAATTAGCATAGGTCATTATTTAGACTTTCTCTCGCGCATAACGAACCCATTTCCCAAAACTAGTTGTTGGAGCAAGTACTAAATTTCCTAGAATAGTGCTCATTAGGGCTGCAAACGGTGCAGTTATTCCGCGAACAAAGGTTTATACACATATATTAAGTAATTTAGATACACCAACAATGAGTGGGAAAGCGAGGTGTTTGGGTTAGCGGCTAATTCTAAGTATCGCATAAATCTGCGGTTTGATTGCGCGCGCGCAGTTCGCAATTAGCTGCGTGTAGCGGCGCCGGCGCCGACCACAACATGAGATGGGAACAGAAGGATCACTTTATCTGGTGGTTGTTACTTAGTTTTATTTCAATCCCACGCCTACAACTTTTTCATTGCTATGCTTATCTTATTCTTCTTCTCCTTTTCGATGGTGGTGATGATGATCCACACGCTTAACTGCTGAGTTAATGGCGAGGGTTTCTAGTTCTACCATCCGGGGGCTGCTGGCACCCCTCTTCGGAGCCTCTTTGGCTTTCGCCTCCACTCTGGTGTGTATAATTATCTAGTGCAGGAATTCTGTGTTACCTGGCTTCTCTTTATTTGTGATATTTCTGTCGAATTACTTCATGGTTGCCACCAACACCATTCCCCGGTATGTACGCGTGTATGATTCAAGATTTACGTCTGGCCAAACGAGAGATCGACTGTGAGAAATATTCCGTGGTATTGTATTTGGGTGGGATGCTGTGGGTATGTGTGCGAATTTGTCATTAAAATCTTGGGCAAAATCTACATGGAATACGCACACGTATCACAGTTGTCAGGAGACGTGGACTCAAACTTTAATGACCCATGCTTGCACAAAAATCTCAATGTTTTGATATACCACCATTTTTGCTAGTATTGTTTAAGATTAATGGTTAAGTAGAAAGAAAGCTCAACACATATTGCTCATCGATTCCACTAAGAAGGAAAAGTAAATGTGTTGTCCAAAACATGAAATAAAGAATGAAAGCTGCTTGAATATGCTGAACGTTGTAAATTATGGATTGCAAATTTGCAACGAAGTAACATTTACAGAAATACTGTTTATTCCAAGGTAAAGAACATAAGCATTTGAGATGGGCCTTGTTGAATGAACATCCACTGATGAATCAAAAGCTCGTTACATTTCTGCGTAACCTGACTCATGAGATGAATCCTTCTTGATTCCAAAAATATTTCTCAACATTATACAGTCACCAAAAAAGGGACACCTATCAGAAGTCAAACAATAAAACACAAAAAACCTAGTACAGAAAATTTCCCACGTAACTAGTTCAATGTCGTTACGTGGGTAAATGACTATTTTATACTAATTAACAAAAACATTACCAGCGAATTCATTGTATCATAAATTATTACCGTGTAGACCGTAGCGTACGCAAAACCAGGGCGGGTTACGTAAACCGTACCGTAACGTAAACGTAAAACAATTGGGTATTGAGGCCAATGTCGGCACGTGGAGGACGTAGTGAGGGCAACGGAGGGCGTTGGAGGGCAATCGGGGGCGGATAGAGGGCGTATCGCCACCCTGTGCCCGAGTGACCTCGCGGTCATGGCCGGGGTTGCCGGCGAGACTGGCTATTTTTAGATCTTATTGGAAAATGGGAAACGGGAAGTTTGGATTCTCGTGTTAGTTGGGTTGTGTTGTGTAATTATGTTTGTAAATTAATAGGGGTTGTTTTTAGGGCATAATTAAGTTATTTATAGAGTTTATTATACTTCAAAATCAAATTAATGTGGGAACTACTAAGTATTAATTTTACCTATTAATTTGAAAATAATTTCATAAATAAATCCTCAAACTCAATACAGTGAGGTTCAAAGTTTTTATTAACCCACATGTTTCTTAGTCTTTTGCTTGCTCAAACATAAGTCGGACTATTTCGGAACACTGATACTTATTATTTATAGAAATACATACATTAAATTAGTCAGATAGGCAGTCGCTCCATGTAAAATACTTAGGTATTCAGCTGCATCCAGTTAAACTGCAAAACCGGCAGCTGTGAAAAGGCTAGGCAAATAATGTTTTTTTTTTTTTTTTTTTACTAGCCTGTCTTGTCCCACTGCTGGGCAAAGGCCTCCCCCATTTCCTTCCATCTTTCCCGATGTTTTGCCTTCTCTGGCCAATCTGTAAGGAATGAGTCTAAATCGTCACGCCAGCGTTTCTTGGGCCTGCCTCGGCGACGACGAGCGTCCTCAGGCACCCACTCTGTGACGATTCTGGCCCATCTGTCTTGACCCATCCTGGTAATGTGACCCGCCCAGTCCCACTTCAACCTCGCAGACTTATCGCCAACATCGGCGATGCCTGTCTTGGAGCGTATTGTGGTGTTACGTATTCGATCGGCGATTTTGATCTTTAAAATGCTACGCTCCAACGCTCTTTGGCAAACCTTGAGTTCGGACTTCTGAGCCTCTGTCAAAGACCAAGTCTGGGCGCCATACGTTAGAATATACAAAATATATTAAATTGGTACCTACATCCTGGGCCCCGAGTCTGCTATTCAATAGTGTCAGAATGGAATTGATCTCATAATTGTTGATTTTGACAAGTAGACGACAAGCCAAAAAGTACCTTAAGTCGACAAACTTAAGGTACTTTTTGGCTTGTCATCAATCAACAATTATGAGATCAATGATAGACCATTCTGACACTATTGAATAGCAGACTCGGGGCCCAGGTCCTGCAATCCACGTTACGCGAAACAGTAACCACGTGCTTAGCTACAGTTCGCTATCTAAGGGCGTGACGGCCCGGATCACCCGGATCGATGCACCCCGCCTCCGTAACCCAGATAAAATAAATAGGCCATGAAAGGGGATGAAGCTCATTCCTGCACAGCGTTCGCGTGTAAAATTGACATTAATTCAATGACACTTATCCGGATTTAGGAAAGGAAATCATAATATTGTCGAAGGGGATGCTTTGTTTACATTTAGGGTTGTTCACCCCAGATTGGGGTGTCTAGAAATTGTGGAGCAGGTTTGTTATCAGTTTTACTTTTTACCGGGACTTTCACTAGGTGCACCGTTGCTAGGGAAAAAATTATGTTGGAATATTTGTGAGAGGATATTTGATATTTACACGAGTCATAGCGCCGTTGGCTGTCATTGGACTTTGACAGTCGGTAAAGGTCGTCAGTGGCCAGAAAGTCTGACAGTATCCAAATACCCTGTAGTAACTGGGTTGTAGAGGTCAGATAGGCACATAGGCAGTCGCTCCATGTAAAATACTGGTATTCAGTTGCATCCGGTTAGACTGGTAGCAGACCCCAACATAGTAAGGAAAAGGCTAGGCAAATGATGATGAAACCAGCCCATATAATATGTTAAACATAATATAATCACCAAAAAACCTATTAATGCATGTAACTGCATAAGATGCCATCTGCATAGATTTTTTGGACAAGAATGATGGTTCAAAACTAAATGAACGAAACCTAGAAAATGTTGTGTAAAATAGTATGAAATAGACACTTGTACGTTGCCTACGCAAGAACTGAATAGTTTATCTATCGTGTAAAACATAAGAAAACACAGTTGACACCGTGTCAGTGTGTCAAGTGATCAAGTCGCGCGTTGACCTGAGATGCGCGCGCGCATTTCGCACACTGTTGCGCAGACGTGCAATCAAGCAGTGTATATGCAGAACTACTGAGATATTATACCTACCTAAATGAAGAAAGCGAACTTAATTTTATAAATAAGTATTTATTTAACAAAGAATATTGTTTTGAGGAGGAATTAATTGCGAAATTTTGTTTAAGCAATTGTCGCGAGTTTTTATGTAATAGAAGTCTTAAACCGTTCCCAAAATAATTATTTTAACAATAATTCCCTTTTAAATTCGCAGAAGTCAAAATCAAAGTTACTTGAAATCATGAGCACACGACTATTTGACGTCACAGGTAAATTCCCGCCAGATTTCGTTATCAACCATTCCTCAGCACTTACTCACAGGATGCCAGAATAGCATCAAATCTTTTTGCCCATTTAAAGTCGGCATTTCAGTGATTATAAGCAAGGGACGCCGACGAAATTCGGCGAAAACGCACGCACCTGCCCGACAACAGCGACAGCTGCGCAAGAGTGGCAAAAACGCAACCCGCACCGAACGGACGCAGAGCTTGTTTTTTAGGAAACTCTAATTTGAGACACGATAATAGTGTGAAAGGAAATACACACTTGCGAAGCTGATTGCCATGCCGCATGCCGTTGTAAATCAAATAAAACCTTGGGTAATTAAAAAGCTTGTTTTGTGTTCAACTTTTGCAAAAAAAACATGAGAAACTCTTTCAAATCGAAGCTACGTTCGTCGAGTTTGGTCGTTCGTTACGTAATAAAGTTCATTACCCTTGAAATTCAATACGCCATCATCAAATAGTAAAGTAAAATGGGAGTGGATCGGAAGATCGATGCTGCAGATAGCGTAATCAAAATGAACTGCATTACCAATAGTTAGTGCCCCTCCTATTAGATAGCTATGATGAATCGACCCACGATTGGGAGCGATAACGTTTTAGATCACAAGATTACGAGTTTGATGCAACATCTCGCGTTTTATGGATCGAACAACTTCTTAAAAAAATGTCATAATCAGTTACAAGCAATCCGTGCATCGGATCTTTGTAATTTAGTTATTTATCGGTCCCTATCAAATTGATAAAGTTGGCCTGCAACAAATATTTATGAGGGCCCGTCAGCTTTATGAATATGCGAGCCGCGGGTAGTGCACCGATAAAACGCTCATTTTTTCATATAAAACGTCGCCGAGAGTGGTGGCGGGACATTATAAATCACAATCAGGTTGATATGAATCCGTTCATCATACTCGGCGTTCACTTTCCGCCGGGGTCCCGTAATGCATGCAGGCCGGGTGCAGTGCGGCGCGTCCATTTGTTCCGACTCACTTTCTGCATAATAAAGCGATTTGTGGGTGGGTTGCGCCGTTGCGCCGCAAGAGCAACGCGTCATTAGTCGCGTGCACTTCTCACGGTGCGTGGCGCAACAGGCGCAACGGGCGCAGTGGGCCTGACAGCGAAACCCCCGCCGCGTTGCGCAACGCTCCGATCGATGACCGACTAAAAGCGAAAAGGCGTCCTTGGCAGTGAATCGAGTGCGTCCGCCGCCTCACCGGCCGGTAATTATTCATAAGCGTTGCACAACCGACGCCCGCGCCGGCGATCGATGCGCGCCCGATACTCCGCGCCGATGGCTATCGACACGCTCCATCGAGCGCGTTCAGCGTAACAGGACGCCTCCAGCACCATCCATCATCTCCGTCGTATTTCTTAATCGCATCTTATAGATAATGCGTTAAATCGTACATCGGAGCGCGACTCGCGAGCCGATTGAATCATGACTCAGCTGCTGCGAATGTCATAAAAGTTTTAGATTCTCGCGCTGGTATGTCAGCGTTTATAAATAAGGCTCGGCGGACAGGTGCCCTCGCAGCGCCGGCGGCGTCTAGCTGCTGTACTAAAAAGGTTCGATCTAGAAGCGGTTACGGTCAAACGTGGATGGACGAAACGGCTAGGCGGCGGAGTGGACGGTCGCGAGCCCGATTTGGTTGTGATTAGTGGCCGCGGACGTCTAACTGTGTCCCAAGGAGGATTGCTGTCGTATAGATATGGAGGAGAATGACAAAACGCGGCGACCTTGCGACTAGTTAATTACTTTATGGAGTGTGAGATGCACAGACACCATCAGCGGGACGAGTTCACGAGTATGCAATGTATGCATGTGACATTGTGATGTGTATCTCGGACGCTCGCGTGTGGAAAGGCGAGCAAACGGCCGCAGCAGCCCGCGATCGGCGGAAGTCGTAAAATTTTACAACTGTTGTCGCCGGCCCTCGATTAGATTTATAGAAAGCTTTACTGCTCCCTTGTGCTGCAGTACATGCAAATGGCAGCAGAGCAGGGGTCAACACACCAGTCAGCGTGACTCGCACTCGGCCAGACAATGCCAAGGGGTGCTCCGACGAGATGCAATCAAATTTTAAATTAGAAATGAGTACAATAGTATTGTGCGTCAATCGAAATGAATTACACCCCTAGTTGGGGAGTTAATTAGTTTAGAGATCGAATTTTCCATTGTTAACTGTAACAAGGATTTGTGGCCGTAATGGCCTATTCTTTATTGGGCTGAATTTGAAATCAAAATTGTGTCGTAAAATAAAACACAATTTTCTCTTTTTGATGCCGACAGCTCTATTTGAAAAATAAATGTGATGATGAAATTCTGAACGTCTAGATTTTAAATCAGCTTTTCTACGAAGGCTGCAATAATGTCGGAACACTTAAGAAATAGCCCCAATCAGAAGTACAATATAGTGGATTGCAGTTATTATCTTTTCGCTAAGTGATGAGGTCTTATCTGGGCGTGTATGGTGGTATTACAGACAGTTTGGGAGCACCGGTTGCCTCACCCCGATGCCATCTACTAAAGTTTACGCAATGTTAGATAGATGGGGCTCAGTAACAATGAGTTGAGTACTCGCTCTTATCGGGCCACCACGACATCGGTCTCGCAATGCTGATAGCAGTATAGTAAGGAGTTTAATGTGTGTAATTTCACTGTTATTTCGTGGGTGTGGCAGTTATTGCTTTAAAATTCATTAGAGGATTTCTAAAATCATGAAAGAATTAAGACTATGGGTATCAGACAGTCAACAACAGACACAGGTAGATGATCCTCGGAGTCGTATACATATATGGATCAGCGGAAGACTTAGAACTGTGAAATTAAAAGCTTTTATGCAAATCAAAGAAACATCATCATTCTACTGCCCTGTCTCAATTTATTTGAAATCGACGCTGCATGTCGTCTTCTTCCAAACTTCTCTATTAGATACTCGTCATCTCGTCAGACTCGTTTCTTGCCATATATGGATCAAAGACAAAGAAAAGACTAAAACAACCACATTATAAAACAAATAATAAAGATTTTGAGTCTGATCCTGCGTTATAGAACCAAAGCTGTTAAATGCCCATATCTATGAATATTTTATAAAGACGATGTCCTAACCATGTCCATATACGACAAAAAGTTACATATTGTGCAAACAATAACATAATTATATGTGAACGGCGATCGTTAAAATCATGTGGTTCTGGTTGGCTGGACATTTCTTCAAAACTGCTCGCATTTAAGTAGGTCAATAGGGCACTTTATGTGACGGCTAAACACCCTTATTTCAGAATAGGTGACGCTACAGAATCTTAGATAATCGATCGAAAGCGTGTCCAGCCAGCTTGAAAAACCACTTTTCGCTGGTCTCTCAATCTCCGTAACGGAAGTGATTTTGACGACTTTTTGCATATCAACGGGCGTCACATAAATATGTGACAGGCATCAAGCTAAAAGTTTTGTGATACGTACAGTGGTTTAGTAGAAAAATGCAAAAAACTGTGTCCAGCCATCTTGAATTTACGTAGAAAACTTTTGGCTGGCACTTCCGAATCCCACATAACGGGAGCGTTTTCGAAAATGGTTCCTTTACTAATACTTGGTGACGCAATGTGTGACAGTAATAACGTTTGATTTATGCCGTCACATGCAAGGGTTTACGAGATATCAATGAAAACTTAATGTATACTTGTGTCCAGCCATCTTGAACTCAGGCTGGCTGGACACCTGTATCTCCGCTGCCTGATGATCTACGACCTTCAAAATGGTATCAAAATGTTGTGACGGGGACGATAATGGTAACCTGAATTTGTGACGGAGAAACTTTGCGTAGTTTCAAAGATATTGATCTATTAAATTTTCCCATACAAACACTGTAGTAGGGTTACCAATATTGTAGGTTTTATGTAGGACTAAGTATATTTTAAGGTGTTTTCTTTAATGGACGAAAATTCGCGTATTGGTGATACTAATACGAACAACTGTAGATATTTTAATCAATAGAAGACAAAAGTGTAGAAGTGAGGAAGGGGGGGGGGAGATTTTTTTTTAATGTTATTGATTATTTACGTGCAGATACCTATCTACTCTTTTTAGTAGATAATTATTGGTGTTTTTATGGTAAGTACATAGGTAGATATTGTGTCAGGATAACAGACTAATGCTCTAAGGTATTTAAATGAAAAAATAATGTAGGTAAATAAAATCACATTTATTTATTTGCGCTAGAGCGTTTCAATGACGAAAATGACGACGATCAACTCCATTTGCACTTCAATAACCCCCGCCTTGTACCAAAGCGTTGTTGTTTTTACCGCCGCCCTAAGTGTTTGAAGCGCAAATGAAGCCGGTGGTCGTCATTTTAATCATATAAATAGCTGAATAAACTAAAGTATTCTTCAATACCTATTTATGGAAAAGAATAAAATTATTACACAAAATAAATCACAGCATCAGTCTTCATTTGGTTTTAGTACGTACTACCATTATTACGCTGTCACACTCACAGCCTGTGTACAATCTCAGCGTAGACAGAGAATGCTATAGACTAATTGATATCTTTGGTCGCATTCACACAAGAAAAAGAGCGACTTACGCCGATGTCGTGTAAAGAAATGAAACAGAACGATGAGATTTTTTGTTTCACTGCGCGTGCCATGTTTTTCAAGGTTAGCAAACTACTTTGCTAAACAAAGTTTGACAGCTAACGTGCAGCTAGATAACATCTTCCTATAAAATACAGTTTTATGTGCTCTAAAGTTAATTAATGTATGTTATATTTTGTTGTGAACAATTTAGACATAGTATTTAAACCATTTAAAAAATAAACATGGTGCGTTGTGGCGTTAAAGGGTGTAAAAGTGATAGTGGAACGAAAATGCCAGATTTGTCTTTTCATTCGTAAGTATACCACTCTGTATCAATTAATGTATGATGATAACATTTTATGGTGTTCATATATTGTGTATAATGTACCCTAGACATAAATTCATCGACAAAAAAGTACATTATGTATCAATGATTAATTCTAACCTAAGAATTTTAGTGTTGCCAACTTTTCTGTAAATTAATACCCAATATTATGGGAAATGTGTATTAATTATATAGTATCTGAAAGATTTTATGACTTGTTGCAGTTTTCCTGAACATGATAATTTACGTCGAATATGGATTGTAGCTACAGGACGAACAGATTGGACACCAAAACCGTCATCAAAAATTTGCAGCAGACATTTTGAGAAAAAAATTAAAAATAAACAATGTTGTATTATTTACTCACAAAGCCAAAACCTTCTATCACAAAATACGCGCTTTGACGTGGAGTTGCGGACACCAGCCCGCTAAACAATACAATACAATAACATCCATCGTCATCCTGCCCTCATCGCAATTTATTGAGTTCGGCAGCACATCCATACACCTTTATTATTCCTCCGCATCACATGCCTATACCGATAATTATAAGTGTTATTTTCAGGCTCTCTTACATAATAATTTCTAATTCTATCAATTCGTGGAACACCACCTTATTTAGACAAATCACACAAATTTCGGGGTAAATTTTTCCTCACACGGTAACCCTAAATATGATGACGTTATTTTTTTTGTCTCTTTCTGCGACACGCTCGCAGGTGTCTATACCATTCTCTGTCGCCGAATCTCAGTGTCAGTGCATCAGTGTTGCCAACAAGACCGATATAGAATCTGCTAAAATGGTGTTAAAATTATGCCAATTGCTTTATAGAATGCTAAAAAATCTGCTAAAATTTTTCAGTGTCAAATGAAACGTAACATAGTTTTAACTTTTTTATTATTTAACAAAATATACATACTGTTTTAATCGACTATGATCTCAAATACTCTTTCCATTATGTTGGCACCAGAAGCGCCAACAATATAGTAAAGGGATTTTTTTTCTAAATGGAAATAATTGCGTACGCATTAATGTATTTTATTTTATATGCTAAAAATATGCTAAACAACTAATAAGTTTGCTAAACAACATGAAAAAATGCTAAATTGGCATCACTGAGTGCAATGCACTTTGTTCTTTTTTGTTAGTGTTTTTAATTATTATTTTGAATTAACACATACTTACGCTTTTTACTGCAGGAAAACCTTTTATTCCCACGGAGAAATCAAATACAAAGCAGGCGTGGCTGCTACCGGCCGATTAGTCGATTAAAAAGAAATCCTTTATTTATGTAAAAATTATGGTCACCTCACAATATTAATGGATGTTTGTATGGGAAAATTTAAATGATCAATATCTTTGAAACTACGAAAAGTTTCTCCGTCATAAATTCAGGTTATCATTATCGTCCCCGTCACAACATTTTGATACCATTTTGAAGGTCGTAGATCATCAGGCAGCGGAGATACAGGTGTCCAGCCAGCCTGAGTTCAAGATGGCTGGACACAAGTATACATTAAGTTTTCATTGATATCTCGTAAACCCTTGCATGTGACGGCATAAATCAAACGTTATTACTGTCACACATTGCGTCACCAAGTATTAGTAAAGGAACCATATTCGAAAACGCTCCCGTTATGTGGGATTCGGAAGTGCCAGCCAAAAGTTTTCTACGTAAATTCAAGATGGCTGGACACAGTTTTTTGCATTTTTCTACTAAACCATTGTACGTATCACAAAACTTTTAGCTTGATGCCTGTCACATATTTATGTGACGCCCGTTGATATGCAAAAAGTCGTGAAAATCACTTCCGTTACGGAGATTGAGAGACCAGCGAAAAGTGGTTTTTCAAGCTGGCTGGACACGCTTTCGATCGATTATCTAAGATTCTGTAGCGTCACCTATTCTGAAATAAGGGTGTTTAGCCGTCACATAAAGTGCCCTATTGACCTACTTAAATGCGAGCAGTTTTGAAGAAATGTCCAGCCAACCAGAGCCACATTTAAAATCGAATATAATGAATAATAAAATATTCTTTATGAGCTTTTAGTGTTGCGAAAAGTATTAGTAAACGGTTATTCGGCTTTATGCTAGTTCAGTTTGGTTGGTTCCCCGTTGGGGCTGCGGGTTTGTTCGAAAGAGATACCGCGGCTTCGGTACAAGGGCTAACAAGGAACATGGGTGATTTTTAGTCAGTAGAAGTCTGACACTCCCTACCGCTCTGCCCAGAGCGGGAGGAGTCATTTGATGATTTCCCACCCTCCAAATAAAAGAAGACTTGTTTGGTTGGGTTTAAATACACTGGAGAGGTTTCCTGTTGATTTAGTTTAAACCCTAGGTGTCCTAAATTAGTAATAATTCATTGATTCAGTTTGATATACCCTTTTCTTTGTCTCCAAAATTTACCTCATCATGATAACTATATTAAACAGTTGCGTATAGACATCTTTCACATGGTGTTTTAGGATCATTTATTGAATTACCACTTAAAAAACCATGATCCTTATAAAAAAAAAGGATCATTATGGATATTTATTGAGCAGATTATTGCTGTGTCAGCCCCAATTCTTGACTATTTCTCGTAAGATCTTCTCCTAACACAAGCAAGAAATTCTGAATAGAAATATCTAGGTACTAGACTAATCTAGGCTACTCTTGTATTTCCCAGCCCCATTCCTAAGTGGGATAACATCGGGTCGGTTATTGGAGCGTCGCTCGCGTCCGCGTCGTGCGCCCGCGCAACTCTCAAGTCGCGGAGGCGTGGCGCGCAAATAAAGACACGGGCTTACACGCCAAGCTGTACAATATAATTGTTACTAGTAATACATTATTCATTTGTATTTGGTTTACGACGGATTTTATATGTTAGAAATGCTTGATTAATTTAAATTTATCTTGTCAGTGGAGTGAGATTTGTGATAATTCATATTGATAATTCAGAATTATTTGCAAGAATTAACCGCCTGGTTGGTTTTGAGTGCATCATGGTCGACGTTCTTATAGCCGAAGCGGACTCCAATCGAGGACAAACACATTGTGCTTAGCAAAACTGAAAATGAACGATCTTTCATTGAAAAAAAATATCTTTAGATTTCCAGCATTCTTTAGGGTTTTGCAAGCTAGCAGGCCCTTGCAAGCCAGCAGGCCCAAATGCGTGCAGGTATAATTTGTTTTACAGCTTATGTTGGGTATTTCGTGTTCTCGCCCGGTTTTTCTTTTGTTTCTACGTTGTTGAGCGAAAACCTTACGTTTCTTTGTCCTAAAACTGCAGGCCAGCGCCGGCGCCGCCTCAGCGTGCGCTATGTTAGAAACAAAATGTAAATTTTATTGCGCGCCGGGCGTGTCGCGGCCAAACATGCAAATTAGATTAATTAAAATTCCCTGTATAAGTGCCAGGGTTGGCCCTTTGACCACAAAGATCTAGCAGCTTCAACATCTACGACTTATCTTATAGAATGAGCAGGAACTTCATCCATTTTCTGTACTAGAAACGTAAGCCCAGTTCTGTTTGTAAAAGCCTGGCTCTACCAAAGGGAAGGCAAGAGGAGCGGAGAAGACACATGCAAAGTCCAACCGATCACAGGAGACACGAGATGCGCGAAGTGGATCATGTGGATTACAATCAGTGTGAATGGTTGCTCTCCACTCTTCTCCACTTTAGTGGAGTTCGGGCCTTAAGATCTTTGGGAAGAACAGGGCTCATTAGTGTTTTCCACATATTTTTCATGAGCCTGCTTTTGATGGAAAGGAATGGATGAGGTCTATGATGGAACAACGACCGGGCCCAGAAGATGCCTGAACTAAATGATCTGCAATTATGACAACAGTATAGAACCGCTTCTCAAATAAATTCAGTTCAGTTTCTAGTATAACTAAATGCGGTTAAATATTCATCCTGTCACCAAATAAGTGACAAATTAATGGTTTCTATTGGAGGTTATAAAACATGGAAGACAGCTTGAATTTATTGCTGTTATCAAATTTCCTGGTATTGGCGCTGCTTCGGTCAGCCTGCTGGTGGGATGGCCGCGCCAAATATGTAACAATGCAGTGTGCAAAGTTTAAAATATGGATTGACTAGATTTAATTTATTGCCATGAATATCAATTTGCTGATTTTAAGCGGTGTGAATAGCTAGTGGTGTGGCTGTTGGACTGTCAACTCATAGGTTTTTTTTTTTGGGTGTTGGGAAATCATCAAATAACCCCTCCCGCTCTTGGGCAGAGCGAAAGGGAGTGTTAGACTTCTACGGACTAAAAACCACCCATGTTCCTTCTTAGCCCTTTTTGTCGAGGCCGCGGTATCTTTGTGACCAACCCGCAGCCAACTCATAGGTCTCAAGTTCGAACCCAAGACACGCTTCTCTGATTTTTCGGATTCATGTACATTTGACTTGGCTCGACATGTCGTCGAGAAATGTTTCAGGCATGTTGGTTTCCTCGAGATGTTTTCCTTCGCCGTTTTGTGAGCATCACATTTTAGAGAATGTCCTTTTATCACATCAATATTATACCAGCAAAATGCCAGTTACGTAGTAGCCCTAACACGAAACAAGCAAGGGGAATGTAGGGTGGGGAGGGGAAATCGGTGCGCTCGCACCTGCCGGGGCAGCGCGTGCGCAGCTGACGCTTGAAATATGGAAATTGGGAATTTATAGCAAGGGCATCTTATGAAACTTTGATTGTGGCGTCTGTTTCGTGTACCAGGTGCAGCCGGATTGCAGTGAAATGACTTCAAACAAGGTGCAGTGGAATTTTGATGGCTGTTCCTTGTTACTTTGTTTCTCTCATAAGTTTTCGTCTAAAGATACTCTGATAATAATGGCCAGGTGGCCTTTAGAAATATTGGATTAATTCGTACAAAACCAACTCCTAAAGACACAAGCCAACTTTACAGTTTTATAACCACAGACAACACCACATGATAAAAGGTAGTTCTCCATAATCCGTCAACTGTTAAATGATTCATAAAGCAATTACATTTTTCTATACAAGTATAGAGTTGCCGCCTAGCAATCATACGCCCACGAGCACATTGTACGATCAAAACAATCACGGAAATGTGCTTCTGAGATACCGATAGCTACCTAGACCCATCAATAACACTAACAATGGTGTATTAGCGTAACAGCTAATCAGGGCGCAAGTAGTGGGTGACGCACCGCGTTGCAACGCCTGTGGACCAATCACCGACGACCGCTTTTTAATCTCGGATGAAGGAAACTTTTTAATTGAATATAGGAATTCCGTTCGTTAACAGAATTAAAGTGATGACTTAATTAATCAAGGTTCGCGGATAACGAACCTTCGTGCCAAATGTTTTACTAATTTAAATATCGAGTTCGTGGAGTATTTCCAGTTTCCACTTATGATATTTTGCTTGCGAAATTGTTGTGGTTGTATGGTTTTGACCTAATTAATAGGAATCATAAGAGGAAAAATTACAGACCTTAACAACGGCCAAACTGTAGACAAACGTACCTGCTATTCTGTTTTCCTCAAATTATGTGTAATTTACTATGTTTACAGAAGTAAACAAGGAGTCTTCATTTGAAGTTTACGTAGGTGAATAATATTTACCTTTCCATTACACAATATTAAAAAAACACAAATCAGCAGCCTCTAATTCATCATTAACCTTTGTTTCGTTTAAAAATAACGTTCTGATGGCTATAAGAAGGTATAGTAACAGTCGGGGCTGTCCTTGCCACCAGATCAGACCTCCAAGGCGACATGAATGTAATCAAACGCTGTTTTATGACACAGCCTAGTGATTCTTGACTAATATAGTCATTAGCATCAAGATCAACCAAGTCTCCTCAATAAGTCATTATCAGTGCGCTAAAACGGTCTCACAAGCGCGGGCGCCGCGGAAGCGACGTAAAACAATTATTAATATAGGTGCGCCTACGCATCACCGCCCATCGCCTTTGATACGCCGTCACCTGACGACCTGGCGTTTACGAGTAAATAATTGTACGGTTTTTGAAGTTCAAGAGTAAACAGTAAACAGGTTCTTATTGATGTCAAGTGCGGTAAATAAATAAATAAAAATCGTCTGACTCTCTTTCACCATCGATTTTTATGAGGTGTTTAATTGTTGGAGCAGATATTTTTATTGTCAGCGTGCAAATGCATTTTTTATAGATGCTTGATCATATAAGTGTAAACAGTCGGCCAATCGCTGTGGCGAATTCGACGGATGCAAGAATCAATTTGGAATAAAATATCGAAGAGAATTTTAACACTTCGTCTTCGCATAAAAATAATGGGAAATGAGTACATTGAAAGAAACATTTATTTTATGCTCGATATCTTAAGACCTGAAGAATGCTTTGTCGCTTTATGTCCGTCTATATACCAATATATAATTTACATGAAGTTTAAATAAATAATAAATTAGACCCTCTTCAGATGCATCCAAAATAAGTCCAAATCAAAATTGGTGGATGACATCCAAACGATTAAAAATATTATTTCAATATTTTCCTTATTATAAATCATTTACTTAATTTAAACCCGCATAATAATATCCCGCAAGGTACAGAACTAAACCTAACAGTCCCTGAACACGCAATCCAGTCCAATGCTGGACTAATTCTAAAGGTTCCTCGTGTACAGTTTATTTAAATCCTATTTGTTTTCAAATGAATAGTTTTACACTTACACAAATATCAACTTTATTTCAGTAGCAATTAAGTTTGTTTCAGAGTAAGTAAACTACAAGAATGAAACAATAAAAAAAGTTGAAAAAATGTTTAAGTGAAAACTGTACTTATTATGTGGGTCTCAAAGTTGTTTATAAAAAAACCGCAAAATTTACAAGTTCGGAAACAGAATCGCGAACACAGCATAGATAGTTGCGCTTGCGCACGAGTGTATCATTGTATTTGCATCGATGGGAACCGGTCGGCCGGTCTAATTGACCGGTACATTGTCGCTCACCATTAAGATCACTTTGCTCCGATAAGATGGCAGCTGAGTATCGGCGAGCTGTGATAGATCGCTTCTGCGCAAGAGTGCACTATTGTGAGTAGGGGAGGATAGATTTGTAAGCATTACTGGGAATATTGGTCAAGTACCTATTTCAAAATAGTAAAATCCTCTGAATTAGTCTGTATCGACATACACTTCTTCACTGAGAGTAATTTCGAAATTTTGATGATTTTAGAATGGCAAAATGGAAAAACTGCCGGGGCTGCGATACTGTTATGCGTCTACCACACGCTCACACTTCCCCACAGTCTTGCCTGCGCGATTACACGGTGCACACAGTAGTTCACAGTACATCGCGCGTGTGGTTTGTAATGGTAATACAGTTTTACCAACCATACGCGCGATGTACTGTGAAGTGTGAACGAAAAGTGTGGTGAAGCTTGAGCGTGTAGTAGGCCCATTAGTAAAAGATACCGCGGCCCTAAAAGACAAAGGTCTAAGAAGAAACATAGGTGAGTTTTAGTCAGAAGTTCAGAACAAATCTGACACTCCTTTCTGGTCCGCCCAGAGCTGAAGGGGTCATTTGATGATGTCCAATCAAAAAACAAAAAGGTTTATTAAAAAATGCTTTTCTAGAGATGGCATCTCGCAGGTCAACCTGTGGTACTTCTGCTTAACCGGACCATCCTGTGGGTGCCTTGAGTGTAAGGCCTCCAGCCAGGACATAAAAACTTGGGCCATCCATATCTTCGCTATACGGAACTATGCCAGACAGATTGCGATCATTATTATGTTCTTGGCTGCATTTCCATGTATATGAATATTAAAATATATAAAAATTATACATATTGCGGCTTTATGTACGTGCCATGTAATTCAATTACCTATAGTCTTGGGAACCGGTTCTGGGTCTAATATTATCGGTGTATTGTCACAGCTTGTTAGTTGATAATCCGTTAAGATAATGATCTAATAATGAAATATTATAGAAATAAATACTGGCTTTTACACGCGGATTCAACTGCATGGAGTTTGGTAATACCTGGCACGGTTAACTGAGATCCTTTTTTGGTGTGAAAAATTCATCTAATTAAATACTCACAAAATCAGTTTAGCCCTGGCTCTTGTACGTCACATGCGGTAAGGCATATTTGAAAGAAATTTCATTCTTCATGGCTAATGGAAAGGTAAACAGGACACACAAACAGAGCTACTAAATAAAGAATCGAAATCGAGAATAATATTATAAATGCAAAAGATTATAATCAATCAATAAGAATGTTTACTATACAGAATGGAAATTAATATGTTTATATTGATTATGGACATAAAAAAGGCAATCTTGCCCTTGGCTAATTTAATAAAAATATGATTAAATATTAAATATTGCACCATACAGGATATAATAATTATCATAAAACGGCCCAACATTAATAATAGAAGTTAAATAATCTAGTCAATTAGTGCACTATTCATCATTAAGCCAATCGATTATGAAATTCATTGGGTAACTAAATCGATTTGATTAGTACATTATGTGCCACTCATATCAATAATAGTTGCCTTGATTAATTAATGCTTCATTTAACTGGTCATTAAATCATTCGATTATGAAACATCCGATGCTTTTGTATTCGAATGATTAGTCGATTATCCGAGTGTCTTAGAGAGAGCATCTCTAGGAAGTATAGCGAAAGTGTAAAAGAAGTTTGTTATTAGTACTACCAAGACGGTTACTAATTATGTTATAGTAATTGCACCTTCCTAGTTGCATAATGAAAAAGTACTTTTAATACGGATAAACTCTTCTTAGGATTTAGAATTTCGCAGCACCATAGATCGACCTGAAACATGGTTCAAAAACCAATGAAACGAAAAATAGAAGTAATGAATGCCTAATCAAAGCAGTCCAATCCACTCTGTACAACAATTCATTGTCTAAACAATGTCAAACTAGTTGTAGACAAGGAAAAGTAACGTGGAATCTACTAACTTTTCAGATCAAAAACCACACTAAATAGGTACTGCTCTACATCTAACAAGGCACTTCAAAAGCTACTCCAACAATACTTAATGTATTTACAAGATACTTATTTACTTAGAACCTGTACCGCCGTCTGCGCAGAAAGAAAGCGTCAAGACTCAAGGCCGGGCCCACATATAGTACGCCCAGTTTAGCACATTGTGCCCTGTTGCCGACTCAGAGCTTACAATGTCAAGTACAGACACATGAAGCTTCTACAATCTGTCTTTTTTTACCCGACTGCGGCGAAGCCCAAAAGGAGGGTTATGTGTTTGACGTGTATGTATTTTCAACTCTATTGCTAAAGCATTAGGTTCACAGTTTCGGGTCAATACTTGGGACAATGTGCCTGTCTTTGGAGATAGAATCTTGATAGACATGATCTTGGTGTTATGGCCGAACTTCCCTCGACTTGAGATTTGAAAAAGGGGCTTTAAATAACTGTTTTATATTTTTGTAATCTCCTTTTAAAACCCTTTATTTTGATACCCTACTCGATAGTATTGAAAAAAAAATTTTTCTTTGTTTTTTAATTTTAATGTACACTCGCGCCATCAAGGCGAATCTAACGACGTATATTTCATACAAATCAGTTCATTCGTTTATGAGTTATGGGGGAACAAAGAAACGGACATACATACATACATTGCATACTTACATACACGTCAAACACATAACCCTCCTTTTCGGCTTCGCCGCAGTCGGGTAATAAGTGTGATTTTGGGAAAAAACGACAGAGCTGACCAGGTAAAAACGTACTGTTCAGACCAAATAGTCATCAATTTGAGAAGAAGAAGAAAAATTGTAATTCATGTCAAGCCAAGTATGCCCTTGACGATAGTCGACGTAACTGAAGTCACGAAAACCCATGACATGACCATGACCGTTCTAAACCATTATTTATTCATGCTGAATTCGTAATGACTGATCGATCGATATCTATTGATAGTAGCAGTAGCTTAAGTAACCATAGTTAACTAAGCCAAGAAGTCAGGGTTTGATAATTATAAAAGATTGATATGAGACCATTCAAGTTCAAAAGACTCTCCCATTAAATCGGACGCCTCATCGGTCTCTTGCCCTTCATCAACATCATCAACAGCCTATAATGTTCCCACTGCAGGGACTCAGGCCTCCTCTCTAGGAGAGGGATGGGCTATAATCCACCACGCGGGCCCAGTGCGGATTGGTAGATGTCACATGTCTTCGAATTTTTGGTTCTAAGACATGCCGGTTTCCTCACGATGTTTTCCTTCACCGTTTTGGGAGCAGTCGTGATGAAATAAATTATACAAAGTAATGCGCCTGACGGGGTTCGAACCCACGACTCACAGTTCGTAAGTCGGGGCCGCCACCACTGGGCCACCACTGCTCTGCTGGGCCACCACTGCTCTGCCCTTACCCCAATTGATTTGGGGTTGGCGTAGCACGTCATCTTCTTCCATGCTTCTCTTTTACTCGTCGCATCAGTAGTCAGTGACTAACCTTCTGTCTAGTCTATCATCCGGGACTTAAAAAAATATAACTGGTAAAATGTACTATTATATAGGAGCACTTCTGCCTAAAACTCCGGGGATTACACGCCTAGGCTGTTGTTATGTTATGTTTAAGGGTCAAATAAAACTAGTTCCTCCCAAACTACAATTTAGAAGACCATTAAGAAAATCAAAGATGGCCACACGAATTCCATTCATTGCACATGAATGCACCAATCACAGCCTCAATAACTCGTCAATCCCGCCTGACGAGTTACCTCTGCAGACTATACAAAGAGATGCGTTGTTGGTTGCTAGGTTGCTACTCGTACTCAACCACTCAACTTTCTCCCGATAACCTTTCGTTTACTCTCGAACCGATCTTGTATCGGTTGACCTCACGACGGGTTCTTTGCAGTCCGCACGCGGTTGTTCGTTTTCTATTCTATTCTACTCCAAATGTGCTGCAACTTGCGATCTGATAGCTGAGGCGTTTGTTTGTCTTGTCGCGTAGGGTTGGTGGTTTGGACTGAAAATGAAAGTTAATTTATGGGATGTGACCTTAATTAGAGGTTCTGGTGTGTGATTAAATCTTTGTTAGAAATTGCAATATCTCGCGTTCTAAAATGGAAGTTATGTATTGGAGAATCCCTAATATTTAGAGAGCTTAAACGAACAGCATATTGGAATATATTGCCAGCAAATGTCTTGTATTCTGGAATTTACATTATCGTTAAGAAACTTGTGCTGGTAGCCCTACAAGGTACCTAAGAACAATCTAAGCTGAACCCGATTTAACCTAACAAGTAGCACAGTTCCGCACAGACACGACATAACACGAGACCGATGCATCGATACCATCTACCGAGTAGTATCGAGTAGCGAGCTATCGATCGATACCAAACGATCGGAAAGAGCGCAAGGTCGCGCATCGTGCGCGTGCGCCTCCATTGTTGTATCAACACAGTTGGCTGTTATTGTTTTTAGCACGGTATTGATATTTAATTAGATATTATTTGGAATTACATTTGGAGCACCCATGTGGGTCATTGTCAGTTACGGCGATGATGGCTTTGTTAGGGATGTTGATTCAATCATACTTAAAACATTGACCTAGGTATTGGCCATACGTTTCTCTAACGAATGGTGTAATTATTCATGCAAAACTCTGTACAGCTTGTCAGAGGCACTTAGCAAAAGATTTGTAAGTATTTCTCTAAGCGAATAAGGGAAACGTTTTTCTTGACGGTATGGGTTGGGCGCTAGCGCTTGAAAAGTTGCCTACAGGAGCAATTAGTGTGCGAAACTGCGAACACACATCGCCACGCCTTCGTCTAGACGTCTGATGTCTGCCGCTGTCGGTACTTCGTGGAACAACACCACTTTCCCTACCACATAATGATAGTCGTTAAGGACTTTTCACGCGATATCTGAGCCCCTATCGATAGTTCGAAAGGACGAGCCATTACAGTTCCTCGTACCGTGTTCGTGTTCGACATTGTCGACGACCGCTAGACGATCGGATCGCTACAATTAATGTTTTGTCAACAAGTAATTACGCCCCAAGCGGTCGATGGAACTGACCAATTTACTGCCCAGCTACTGTGCAACACAATGACTTTATGAAAAATTATAAATACTTAACATTCAAGGCTAGTATATTCTCATTTGTTCATTTAAAGAGTTTGTTAATTCACTTATGACAGGCGATGATTGATGTTGTAGCGTTTAATTGGTGACTGCGATTGGTATCTTACGCGCCGAGCTAATTGCTATATCGACACAAACATCGAGATCTCGATTAGGTATATATCTAATAGCGACTTGTAATGAGATGTAATAAATCATCTCCGAGGTTGACGCACCGGGATGGAGGGCGAACGATATCGGCGGAAATGGATATTATGATAACGATGCGCCCGCGCAACTCGCCGTGCGCGCTGCGGGGTTAGCGTGCCATTCGCTATAATGCGAGGGACGGTAATGTATGCTAAGGAGACTCGATTGAGTCGTACATTTTAAATTCATTGGCGCTTGTATAAACAAAGGCATAGTTGAACATTTCTGCATTGCCTCAAGTTTAAAAGCACTTACATGTTGAAATCATATTTCTGTCATTGTTATTGTAATGTATAGTCCGATTCAATCCCTTTATCCGGCGCAGTTGAACGACAACGACTCTCTTAGCATTTGACTTCATAAATATTGAAATTTTATTGATAGCTAGCCTATTACAGCTGCAAGCTAACTGGGCCGAGTGCATTTCGTAGTCGGTATCGGCTGCCAAGTTGAGCCCATCTTTGGGTGGAATGCGCGATAGCTGCATCGAATGATAATATGACTGAAGCGGGCTTTATCAGCGGCACAACGGTGAACCTTTATTTCCGCATTGTGGTGCGCTGGACAAGGAACCTGCATTAGCAGAGCTTTGTCCAGTGGCGGCGCCGCCCGGTGCGGCCATGCTAACTGCATGCGCACAATGGCTCAGAGCGCGACATCAGTATTCCGGGCACGGCCTGCCGCCTTACATCAAAGGCGCAGTAAATTACATGCTTATCTCAACACAGAGTAGCCGCGGATGTGTCGGCAGTCGGCACACGCAGGTCAATGGTGTGCTCAGCACTCGTCTATTAGCAGTCTATCCCTGCCCGTGACCTACCTCAATATAGGTCATTGCCAGAGCGCCGTTGAATTTTACGATAATCGCTTGCGAAACTACCATTGGCAAAATTTCAAGATGCTGTAGTGGCGTCTGTAGTAAGTCTGACGGGATCGTGGCTGAATCTGCGCGCATGCAGTGAATCATCACCGCCACATAGTACACCGCGGAATGGAGTCGCCTCCATTGTGATGACGACTCCCGCTGAGAAGCTTTTTTCTTTTTGGTGGATGCGATTTTATTCTTAATTTCTCTAGCCGAGAGTTCACTTTCGGTTTCATGCACGATGAATCCGGTGCGTCTGGAGTAGTCTGGACGCTGTGTGTGATTTTAATTTTAGAATAACGGAAACCGCTGCGCGGCTCGTCGGCGGAGTCGCGTTTTCTCGTTTATTTTCCCCTCGGCCTTCGCATGAATGGGATGCCGCGCGTCGGGCCGACGGTCAACGTTCAGCCGCGGGCCGTTTTCAGTTCAGGCGCGGACACTCAATAATATCGAATGGATTTATGGTTCATTAAGCCGTGTAGCGTGGAGGAGCATTCCTGGCTGCGGCGCTGACGGCTCGCGATTTGTTAAATAAACACAATTTCGGTTCGACGAACTGCGCCAGAATAAACAACACTGCGTGCTCCGTTCTAATATGGAGAGTGAAAGCGGCGGGTAGTGCGTTAGTGACAAATTCCTCGGCACGTGGCACGTGTGCGGTGTGACACCCGCGCGCCGCGCGCGGTAACATGAGCGGAAGGAATGCGCCCCACAGGATTGGAAGCCATTCAAACTATTCGTGTTAGCATCACACGACGCACCAACAATCGATTAATATAATACTTTGAAATACGTTTCCTCACAATGCCTGCAGACCGTACCGGTAATATATAAGGGCAATATCTCAAAATCAAGCAATTTCTCTAGAAAATGAAGTGTTCCGTAGTGCACGAGACAAAGAACCATTAATATTTTCAGTAATAGTACCGCACAAGGATTATTTGCGGCACCAACTCGTGGCTGAGCATTAAAATAATGTATTTATTGTACAGTTGGTGTAGGTGCACTAAGAAGTTAGATAGAATGGGGCTCATTAAGTATTTGATTTTATTCTAATGCCTTAGTGAGCCGTTGTTGAGATTTTATCCGACGAGTCATTACCTTGTGTGCACGTTAAACGTTAACTTTTACGTTTGAAAACTCGAAAACGCACTTTAGTGTGTCAGGATGCACGATTTTATGTGCGACGTCTTGGAAATGTTTTCATATAAATACGTTTTGAGTGTTAAAAATGTCTTAAGAAAGCTGCGGTGATAATTTTGTTAGTCGCATGCAAATCTTGGTGAAGTCAGGTTTAGTGCTTTCTAGGAATAGAAGGTTTTAAATGGTAGAGCTTGATTTATGACTGGAAATATAAGTGGTTGTCACATTGGTAATGAACTACACCTAGTTAGGTTTCTGAGGTCAAAACACGGCTTCTACAAAAATGCTGACATGTAAGACCTCACCCCAGAAGCTATAAAAGACCCCAATTTTCCAACGTGTCATAAATTTTCCCCTGAAAAATGAATTTGGGCAGCGAGACCCAAATATTTACGAACACCAAACACGTTTGATAGGCTTATACCTAAAAACGTGGAGTTGTTTGTGTTAGCTCGAGGATAATATTTGGCAATATGTACATTGGAATTTCAGTCCACGCGCCTCTGATATTTCATATTTATAGGGTAACCCAACGAGAAATTTTATTTTTATGGCCGCTCCACGGTTTTCCGGTCTCTGAAAAGTATTTTTATCGATGGAATGTTTTCACAAAAACGTTTTATGGTACTTTTACACGTGCTATTGAATTTATGGTTACTTCTAAGCCTACAAATGATACATTGAAATAAATTGATTGGTTTATCGCATAGAGAGTTTAGATTCATGTTACTTATAATGGGACACTGTTGTTCCATGGTTGTTGCACTTATGCATTATTGGTGACTTTTTGTTTAATTTGTTAATTTTACCATTACCTAATATTCCTCTTTTCTTGTTGACAACATTGTCTTATTGTGTAACTGGAGAAAATGGTTGATTCCACATTTGCGTCATATTTGTATCCTATATTTTTGTAACTCTTAATGTGTAATTGTTTGTATTCTCGGAAAAATAAAACTATATTCTCTAAAGAAAGTATATAAAACGTCGAGCAAAAATAAAAACCAAGGCAAGTATTACTTTTAGCCCTAGTAGTGCGTGACATTCAGTCTGACTCATTCAACCGGGAGGCCAGTGCTGTTTAGGTAAAAAGTAAACACGCAACACATACATACATACTTACACAAGTCCATTGACACATACATACATATACATATGCAACTACATTGTGGGTAAACTGGTTTTCTTTACATAGCCTATATGATGCCTAGTTCACTTCAGATTATTTCTAGATCAACGAAGAATTGCCAGTGGGTATTTAGACTAAATTATAGCTTGCTCCAAATACTGACACTTAATGTTTCGTATAAATAATGGAGCATAAGGAGTGGGTCGAGATATTTGACAGGCGGTAAGAGGAGTTGATCGTTAAATTATATTATTATTAGTTTAGGTTAAAAGCTCCGGGCAGACAATGTTTTGTGAAAATATTTTCGGAAGACTTAAACTTATATATTTACCACGAATTTATTATAAATGTACCTAATCTAAACGATGTTTAGGTAATCATTACAATTTAAGAGACAGTCAAAGAAAAGACACTGATATTTCAACTGATAATGAAGACAAATATATCGAAGAAATCAATGATGGTTATGAATGAGTATTGACATCCAAACAAAGAATTGATATCACTCAAATAGATACCAATGTAATCTTTACAATAGATGTTGCAGTAAAATAAGAAGATACTGAAATTCCAACTGATTATGAAGTCAAAAATACTTATCGTAATATTCAAAGCCAAACCATCCAAACAAAGAATTGATATCACTAAAATAGATTAAATAATCACTAAAATAGATTAATATAATCTTAAGAATTGATGCAGCAGTAAAATAGGAAGATTCTGATATTTTAACAGATAAAACGAAACATATTGAAGTAGGAGAAATACAGCAGAAAGGACATGCCGTACAATTATCCAAACAAAGAACTGGAGTTAGTCAAATAAGACCAATTGCAACCCAAACAAACAGTGCTACACCTACAACGCAAGTAGGTACTTTTGAATACAAAAATTAAAACATGTCAGACAATGGCATTTCCGTTGCGTACTGTTTACAATATTAATTAACACCGCAGTTTGCATTGCTTTACCAATTAATTCCCAGTGGCGCTCAATTGAGCACGTGTCCAGACTACTTCTTTGTTTATGCACCACGTTGCTCATTATAATACTGTATGGATTCTCGTGTGTCTTGTCTGTATGGTCTTCCTACAATTTTGCATGGGAATCCAGGTTAGGCTGACCTGTTTTGGTCGTTTACTTTGAAATTGAATTCACACCTTCGTACCCGGAACTAAAAGTAGGTGATATTGTGTTGTTATCGATTTTGCGCGTACTAAGCGCCACATCTCTGATAATAACTGTTATTAGTCATTCAAATCTTATACTAAACAAACCTGAATGATCATTCATACTCTCATATCTTCAGATAAAACTCCGTCTGTCTATGACTCACCTGCAACAAACAAAAAAACAAGAATTAGTAAAAAGCAATAAAACAAATCTCCATGAGTGCGCAGGAGTCGCGAAATTGGACCTGTTAAACAAGATTTTAACACACAAAAAGCGAGTGTGTAAATCAAAACGGTCGTGGGAAGAGATCGTTAAACGTTAGACCCGTTCCTAAAGTAATCATTGGTGTACCTAACCCATATTTAAAATTTATTTGTACCTACATAAAGAGCAACTGGCAACATTTGTAACTTTGTGACACATTGTCTGGCATATATGACATTTAAGTGGAATGATATTTTTAGTATAATATTTATACCGCTTTAATTAGTTTTTCTGGCCACACAAAACTCCGTAAAATAATATGTACATATTTACTTAAATTATAACCTCAAGTATTTCGAAATGAAAATATCTAAGATATGAAGAATTCTAACTTAGTACACAAACAAGAACAAATGTATAACCAAGCTATCAAGACGATGCAAAGAAACTTCAATATTGAAATAACCCTCAATCTCTTTTAGAGTAAGATCCCTGGGCCGCCAGACGTCACGTATTTTCTGACGAAGGAAATGTGGACGATTGAGTAGTGTTAGTATGAACTAAGAACACACTACTACCAGCTAGCTTGCTTGGACGGCCAATTTTCAGGTATCAGGTCATCAAGGTACACAAAAAATTATTGTCTATTTGTATTTTATTTTAAGTTGTAGTGTAATGTATTTGTCCCTCTTTTAAGTATACTTGCATGTGATTGTGTAGTTTCTGTTGGAGATCCAATAAATAAATAAATAAATATACGTAAAAATCAGCTTGGAGAAAATACGTGAAGTAAGTAATTTTTTTGTGTACCTTGATGACCTGATACCTGAAAATTGGCCGTCCAAGCAAGCTAGCTGGTAGTAGTATGTTCTTAGTTCATACTAACACTACTCAATCGTCCACATTTCCTTCGTCAGAAAATACGTGACGTCTGGCGGCCCTGGGATCTTGGACTATTTCACAAAACAGAGAAATCAAGTTCACACATCATGTCATGATGATGGGCAAGCGAGCGCAAACAACGTTGATGTGTTAATAAAAACCATAACAGTGGTCAGTGTGGCTGATGCAGACATGTCGCAACCTACGCGTGGGACGCTGCAACGGTCACTGGTCACTACTCCACACCCACGCATTTCTGAAGACATAGGTAAAGCGCTAACTGCCACAGTACTCGAAATCTTGCTAAATATAGATTTTGAAGACGATGAGGTCATTGCAAAGGATGATAATTGAAGGAAAGTGAATGTTGAATTGGAAACTTAGCTAGAGTTAGAGTCAATTGAACAGAAAATTGAGAGCTAGAAAAATAAAAGTCTTGAGTAGAAAATGTAATCATGGAAAGTTGATAATTCAATAGAAAACATGATCACAAATGCAAAGGAAATATTCAGACGACATTGTGTATCAAAGAAATTAACTAACAGGTAGTAAACGATGGGGAAGGCTCAAGGCAGTGACATGGCGCTTGTCATGTTGCGATTCACATAAAAGGAGGGGTAATACCAACATTTTCAGACAGAGTTACTTTGTAAATAATTACATACACATGCAAGGATTTCACCATCGGATTGAATGATAAAAGCGATGTTTACATTAACCTGAATATAACAAGATGTAATGACGGCTCTGTAATTGAATTTGGCTGTCAACGATAAAGGTCGACCATGTACGACAGATAGTAATTTAATAAATAATTTAACCAAGAAATTATGATATTTACATAAATGAGGTGTCCATTGAACGTTGAAATTGAAATAAACGCCGACGCTATTCGAAAGGTCGCTCATTGAATTCGTTCTATAGGAAGTTCTTGATAAAAGATTGTATTGAATTTATAGTAATTGTCGGTTTTTTAGAATCGTACGTTAATGAGTTGAAGGTTTTAATCAGATTTTATCTATTTTATTCAACGAGCCATGCCTTTATCTGGATTAACCTTGCAGGGACGATGACTGAATAGCTATAATAGCTAAGCTTGACCCAGATACAAACAAGAATACTAACATCATCATCTGCCTAGCCTTTTCCCAAGTATGTTGGGGTCGGCTTCCAGTCTAACCGGATGCAGCTGAATACCAGTATATTACATAGAGCGACTACCCATCTGACCTCCACAACCCAGTCAGTACTGGGTAATACAATACCCTTTGGTAAGACTGGTTGTCAGACTGGAATAGAAGACAAGAATACTGACATGATTCATTGAAAAGAAATGGAATAGATATAAACGATTTTTTCCTGCAATTCAATTTCGACATAATTTATGAAGGTTATCAACCTAAGGATCTGAGGGCCGTTTAAGCCTATTCATATTAAAATGAAATCACATTTCCTACCTCATAATACGGTCGTTTTTATGTATCTACAAATAGTACAAGAGCATTTTTAAACGCGGCCCCATTGATAGTCGCTACTTCATTAACATAAATGTCCACTTCATTTAGTAGTAAGCGATCCTTGGGTCTGTTATCTAAGGAAGTGGCCACAAGTCTACCTCGTATTTTCCCTTTTTGACCGTTAAAATGTTGTTTTCGTTGATATCACAGATGGCTTGTTGAGTCAGGTTTTCAGGTTTAACAATGCAAATGGCTTCTTGAGGGCTTGTTGCCTTTCATGTTATGCCAGTATCAACTATTTACTTAACATTTTCGGTATATTATCCAGTTTCCAACTCCCACAATAACTGGTTTTATTCTCGTATGAATGCAAAATCTTGGAAGCTGTCCAGCTCAATCCTTAAAAGAGCAAAATATTAAGTACAGTGTTGTGCCAAACTTTGAGCAATAAAGACGTCTGGCGCAGTTTCTATATCTGCGACCGAAACTTGTTAAGGAGCTTAGCAAATGGAATCCTTGTTGAAAACTACGCCATGAATAGCATTTGCATGGTCTGAGTCTACAGTATTATCCATTAAACTTTTAGAGTGCTGTGTTGCAAACGGCGTTGTATTAAAACTTGGGATATAATTCTTTAGCTGGGTATCCTCTATTTTATCTACAGCTATAGTTTTTGTTCTTGGCATTGAGCCCTCAGTTGCTATCATTCCAGTAAAATTGATATAGAACTTGTGTGTCCGTATCCTAAGACCACCAGGGCGTCGGTCTAGACAAACCCCGGCAGACGGGCAGAAATTTATTTGCGACTACGACCCCACAGCGTCGCGACTGCGTAAGTTCATATTGATCTCGTTGACTCCCTGTTGAACCGATTCACGCACTATTATAATCGTATTATTTACTACTTCGTCGTGTGAATGACGATTGAGCTATTTTGGTTCCTTAGCTTGGTTTTGGTTTTTTATCTAGTAGTCAGAATGACGATTGAGCTATTTTGGTTCCTTAGCTTGGTTTTGGTTTTTTATCTAGTAGTCAAGCAACTAATGTTAAAGGGTTCGACTATCTGACTACATCTACCAAATGCATCGATTTTTTAACCTCTATAATAAGGCAAATTAAAGAATTAAAGCGGATTCATTCTTTTGATTTAGGATCCTCAAAGGAACAAGTCATGCTTCTGCAAGCATTCGGAAACTTCAAAGACTATGTTCACGAGAATCTTGCCAGCACTAATTGAATCAGCAGAATGAATTAGTAATAAACAGAAATTACACGCTTCAGGCATTCCCAGAAATGATTTAATAGCCCTTTCTTTTACCTTCTTTTGCGTGTTCTTTACAATTACAACATTCATGTTAAGAGTTAGCACAAATGCTATAGAAAAAGTAAAGTCTTGTACAATATTGTAGCAAGAAATAGTCTAGTCTAGTGGGTGGTCTTATCTACTACTTTTGACAAGCAGTTAATTGAAAATTATCACCATTATGGAAGATTCCTATATTAATAAAAGATTTAGGTGTTCTCTGATTGGTGGCCTATAACATAGATCCACGTGAATTGAGGTCTCCTCGTCAAGAACATATGGCAAGAAGTGCAGTGCCTAACTGATTCGTACAGCTTGCGCAAGCGCACGTCTTCTCAATTAGCCGCCATTGCGCACTGATTGAGTCCATACTTCATAGTTAGCTTTATTAATGTGTTCCCCTCACAATTACAGTGCTATCGCGGAGGTGGGCTTTACATCTAGAGTAATGGTCTTAGCATGTTTAATCACTGTTTTGTTGTAGTTATTAATTATTGCGAGCCAAGCCTGTGTAATCTCTTCATTCTGATTAATTTTCATAAATATAATCTCTTGAACGAGGTGAGAGCTTATCGTGTAAGCAGGAAATAAAGTAACGGTTTCTGGTGCACAATCTGAAGCTGTTATGTTTCAGATTAAAATGGTGTACTTGACAACACCCGTTGGCCGTTCGTTTTCTGTAATCATCCTCAGAATGTCTTTAATTGTATCCGTAAAAAAACCGTAACCATAGCATTCATATTTATGTTTCCGAGACTTCCAAAGTAATCGTTTAGCAAAATTTTAAAACTTTATTATAAAGTATTCACGTTCGCTATTTTTATATTATAACCACATAAACTGTCATTGTTATTCCGACGCACTAAGCTTTTCTATATTCGGTATGCATATTTCTCAGCAGATATGGAAATTTAATAGCGGTGCCGCGTCGCGACGCCAGCCGACCAATTAAATGTATTGATAGCAATAACACCTTTTATGGGAAGCTGTCATGAAACATCACTACACGTGACACCTATTATGGTGTATTGGCGTGAATGTTAGTGATTGTGACATGATACTAACTGTCAAACTATGCACAGATTTATTGACCGTTTATGTGATTAAACTTAACGACAAAGTTGCGGTTAACGAAGATTTCAAGACTGGTAAGCCTGGCCCTAGGTAAGACTGGTTGTTAGACTGTCAGACCATCTGTAACGAAACGACAGTCAAAGATCTATAAATAACAGCCGCGACAACCGGCTGAACTTGCCTTCCGAGGCACCTTAAGCCGTTGGTCCCCGAACACACATCCACAGACAAACCTAGGCAAGCGCGCCTTGACCTGAAGATCCTAGCAGCCGTTATTATATAGCCACGAGCTCCTCATGATTACATCTTAAATCGTGCACAAAAAAATCGGTCAATTCTATTCAGAGTGTAGGTGGTTGTTAATGGCTGTCGTTATAGCCTTTTCTTTTATAGCTTTGACATTTAAGAATAGATAAATGGCGGTCAAAATAAATACAAATTATCGTTTAAAATCGCTAATGTATTCTGCGTGCATGCGAAATTTTACGATTCCTGAACATTAACCTAATTTATAGCTTCCTGTCGACCGTTTTATTACACTTTGTTCGAAACACACAAAAATGCAGAACTATTTTACTCTAACAAATTCTATACACACTTAATCGTGCCAGGTCTATTTGACCTGGGGCGATCACAAATAACGTCCCTGTGTCACCGCCGTGAATGGGCCGGCCATTCATCGAGCGCGGCTGTTAAAGACGCCCATTCAGGCGACCCACGCATGCCGTGTGTGACTCCAGTGACCCGGCCATAGTACTGGCTAAAAATACCAGTGGACGTGTTGCATCTACCTTTAGATAGTTCAAGCTCTTTGCTAATAGAGAATGGTTTAATGATGAAGCTATCGCGTAACTGATAGATAATTTGGTTGAATAGATGAATTTGTTGGTAATGATACAATTTACAATGATCCGTTTTGTGGCAACTAGCAAGCTCTTAGAAAGTAGCAGCTAGTTTAAAACTCAGTGCGGCACAAAATGTAAATGCACAACAAATTCTAGTAATCCACGAGTAACAGAATGACAGTAGAAACTAACACTCACAACCATGAGATTACAAGAACACGACATGATACATACACCCGGAACAACCAAAGCCCTTGACACGCAAACCACACCATGACTCAAAGAAAAAAATTAAAGAAACTACCAATACAACACCATTGAACAATTTCCACTAAACTAGAACGGGCCATGGGAAAGCCAAACGCGGAAACCGACGAACAATGATAGTTGTGCACGAATCGCGGGAACACAATACAATTACACTGTAATTTCTATTACAAGTATATTACAATTGTAATTATATGCGATTTTGGACGATTACAGACAAATTGATTGGGTCAAGGGGATTGGTTAATCGTAATGGGATTTCGGAAGTTAAGTACCAAGAAAATGATTACTGTAGTTATATTAAGTGTGTTTACAAAGGAAACGTTTATGGTTAATTGAATCGAACGCTTTTGATAGATTTGTGGTCAGAGTCACTGAGAAACTAAAATAACAAGCTCACTAACGAGCAATACAAAGAAAGTCACGAATAAGAATTTGAGGGTCTTTCAAATAGAAGCTCATATTCTCAATGATGTTTCAATATCAATTACGAATGCCAAAGCAGAACAGAAAGGACAGAATCTCAGAACTCAAGGGCATAAAACGAAACATTTTAAAATAAATATGATTACAGCCAATTTTCTTTGTCAAAACAAAACCTTGAAGACAATTCATACGGTAGATTTGAGTAAGACTTCTGGGCAAACAAATATTACGTTACGTGTTCCACGAACAACCTGACCTCTATTGAACTTGGTACCAGGAACACAGAACACTACAGAGCATGTCAACTCTCAAGTCTTGTTTACTTACACCAGAATGTGCTGCATCATCGTCTCCGAGACAGCCTTGCAACCAATCACCAGGGTCACTCCCTAATTGATATTAATCATTAACAACATCGAGCATAATAGGAAGTGTTGCAATTGGACTGTCGAAAACCGCAACAACAACAAAAGAATTTTATTTAAATTAATTGCTTTGATTTTAACTTTGATTCAAGACTTCAAGTACAGGGTATAATGATAGCATTGATATTCATCGAAATCATTGAAGAGATGAAGATGGTTCATGGTCAGATTTCGAAGTTTATGGACGCATGAATATGGATAATCATGGGTGACATGCTTGTGTGAAAATTAACAAATTAATATTTGGAAGTTATGTCGTAGCCGTTGAAACTTTAGATCTTTTGTAGCTTTGCTTACATAACAATGAAGAACTTTACCATATTCGCAATAAAGATCGTTATAAAACAGCCATAATTCGGATTTCAGTTGTGTAACATTTGCTAGTGTTTTCTCATCATCCAGCTTTAAACCGTCCCAAGTTTCTTTGTTAGATCGACTGAGTTTAAAATTATTTCATGAGCCTCTAGTAAATATTATTAGTCGAATTTCATCGAAAAACCGCAGGATTCCCGTACGACGCAAATGCAACGTCACCAAGTCGTACGATGTGATATGACTAGGCGCGGGTAAGCACGGCCGCATGACAAACTTTCTTAACTTATTCAACTGCAAAAGACAAAGAGCTTACAGTGTTTTACTGCTGTTTGTTAAATAAGCTGCTCTTAAAAGTTGGAGAAAGACCTACCAGAATCTAAATGTTGCAATCACTGACATTACCTAATGCGAAAATCTTAATTCTTACGCCACAGCCAGATTAAGATGCTGGTCGCATTAAGCATAAGATGGTGTTGATGCATATAGTATAATGATATCTCGCAACAACTGCATTTACTATGAGCAAGTTATTGACTGCAATAACTGTCTTTTATTAGAACCACCAAAGTCTCATTCAGCTATAAACACGTCCAAGACATTTGCCCCGAAAATACGCAAAGCGAGTGACGACTTCAGTCTCACCAGCATCTATGACTAAATGACTAAATAGCCAGAGGTGGCAGTTTGCCGGGTCGGTAACCGGTCTAGGGTCAATTTGCCGTGTCTGCGGGGTCCGTTAACAGCCCGCTTCTCACGCCTATAGACAATGACTACACAAATACATTGTGCGTCTTGAGTTGGATTGTGGAGCTCTGCGGTCTCTGTTAAAACCTTTTGTTTAGATGTAGTTAAACAAATTGGTTTTCTCAGTGATATCTTCATCTCTCTTGAACCACATTGCCTTTGATATTTCTTGTTGTAAAATTAGCTAAACATGGGTTTCTCATGATGGATTTGACATTTAAGCTTGTGGACAAAGCACCAGATATGGAAAGACAATTAAGCATAAAGGTACAGCAGGCTATCCGATTGAATCACAACAGATAACCTCTCGTGTCAATCTCCAACAAAGAAACAACATAACTTTTCTTTATTATATAAATATGCTAAGTGGTTAGTAACACACGATAGCAGCATAAATATCCCATAAATATGAGAAGGCAACATATTTATCCGCGTGGTTGGCGGCACAGATAATCAATTGCTCACTACATAGCTTCGTAATGAAGATAATGATAAGTGGTGACATATATTTATGTCAACGTCGACAGGGTGACAGGCGGCGACGTGCTGAGACATTAGGGGTGTCAGATAACCTAATATTTTATGTGACATGTTGTCCCGTTAACTTAAGGTGGCATGGCGACGGAATTCTAAATTGTTTCCTGTTTTAGAGAGCGGCAAGAATCATAATAATCAAAATTCGATTATGCCATCGTAGTTTCAACTAGAACCAAAAACTGTGAAAGGATCAGACAATGGATTTCCTTGTTCTAATCTGTCTAGTATCTACATAAAGGTCTCTTAATACAATGTTATACACAATCTACTAGCTCAATTACCATCCACAAGCAAACAATTCTATCTAGAGCCACATCCTTTCTGAAGTCCACTTGAGTGGAGTGCGTATTGTTAGCAATGTCAGCCCTGAAGAGGCGACGGCTGACAATAGCGAGCAGTAATTGCATCGATACGTGGGGAATTATTGTCTATTTGTTTGCACAAACCACAGTAATTCATTATCTTTATTGTTGCTACGTCGTGTGCGAATGTGTTATTTGCATCGTCCTAAGTAACTTATGTGTAAATCTGTAGGGCTTATTGAGATGAATCATTTAGGTTATCTGAATGTATATCCGCTTTTGCTTCGTGTATTTTATATTCTTTCAGTTCATTCAGGACTTTCCCTTATTCTTCATATTCATTCACCCAATTTTTTTGTACAGAAGTTTTACCTCAAATTCTTAAACGAAAATTGGTCGGAGTATAAGGGTGGTATAAATATGAAATCCACTTTCCTGTTATCTTTGAGTGATCACATCTTGATTAGTTTTGATGTTGTGAAACCACATTCATGATCCCAGAGGCAATATTTTATTTCCCCTACAACCACTTGTTACTTTGATAATGGTTGCGGAAGATGAGGGGAGATGTTGGAGAAAGGGTCTCTCCCTCTAGCTAATATTTTAACAAGGCAAGTTTTAACGTTCCAACAGATCAAACTTCAAGCATCTTTAAATATTGCATGGTTCTTTGATTTTGCTGTTGATTGGCTGTCATCATCATTCTACTGCCTTTATCACGATTTATTTGTGGTGCAGCATGTCTTCTTCTTCCGTACTTCTCGTTTACTCGTCATCTCAGTAGTTATCTCCTATCTAGCCTTATCATCCCTCACAGTCCACCCATCGTTTCATTGATCATCATAGACTTTATGCCACTCAAAAAGCATGAGGTTTTAGAACACTGTCTATCTACTGTATCCATACTATATCCATACTATCCATACTAATATTATAAATGCGAAAGTAACTCTGTCTGTCTGTCTGTTACTCTTTCACGCCTAAACGGCTGAACGGATTTTGATGAAAGAACAATGGCCAAATTTCTATAGGAGCTGGACCCGACTTTTATTTTTCATGTCCCAAAACAAGCTATAGTTTAATTGGTTTGTTTTATGTTGTAAAAACCATCCTGTTGAAAAATCGCATCTAAATAGCCAAGATTTTTTATAATAACGTCAACAATACTTTTGAGGTTAGAATCAACAACTACCTTTAACCCGACTGCGAAGTAGCCTAAAAGTGTAGTTAGCGATAAGCGAAGAGGCTTATTAGCGATCTCGTTCCCATTTATTGCGATTTCTCTCAGATAATTACCCAAAAAATGGGACATATCTCAAAACGCACTTCTTGTATGTCCATGAGTCTCCTAGAGTTCGATGTCACAAAAAGAGCCTTCTGTCAAGCCGTCTCGTGGAGTCTGGTCTGCTTCGTCTGCAGATTTTGACCGACAATTCAATGAAAACTACACCTATTGCTCTAACTTTCACAGCGTATAGTGTAAAAAACAAGGATGGCATAATAATTATCATCACACGTGAAGTCTTGTAAGAACGACTTCAAAAAAGCCTAAGCGGATCGATGACCACAGATTATGTAACTTGTCGATCACAAATGACGTTCCGTTGTACGTGAACAAAACGCTAAGTGAAAAACGTTGCCGTTTGAGTCGCTAAGCTTACTATGAACCTACATAATTATTTTTATGACAAGAATCCAGTACATAATAAATAAGCATAATAGTTGAAATTGATGCCTGCGTACTAATTGAATTGAATTAGGATGAACAACTATTCAGAAAAACGTGAATAATTAATCTTTGAATACCAAGTCCTTTCATCCGCGAAATGAATCGTAATTAGGTGCGTTCCAGTGCGTTCTGAAACTATTATTTTAATTATTTTGAAACAGTTACAAGAACACAAATAAATGGATAACTTTTTTTTGTGGCTACTTAGAGAGTTATTTCTTGCGTTTTTTAAGACCTTAAAAAATAAGCGTATTTTTCATATATATGCCATATTGGGACACCATCGTTTCATCGTCAGGTACGATTTGGCCGACCTTCTTTGGTACAGACATAGTTTGGAACTTGAGAAAGGACATAGGATAGTTTTTTTTTTTTTTTCTCGAGATATACCAAAAATCTGCCGGAAGTCACTATTCCACGCGAACGAAGTCGCCGGCAAAAGCTAGTAACTGAATAAAACAGAGTTGTTGTTGCTTTTTGCTTCAACGAAACACGTCCTCGTACAATTTCTATTCGCCTCAACAGTATCCGTAATCTCTTTCATCAGAACAAAAACAAACTCTTAGAAACACAACACGTCCGTATCAGTTTCTACGGTTGTCTAGACAATATTTTTTCCTGAGAGCAATAGGTTTTTAATTAGTCGATCGGTAAGTAATAAGCGATGGTTGGTAGGGCATAAATATTGCATGAGTTGAGCAGGCGCCGGGCGTGCGGCGCGGGCGCGACGACTTCACCCGACCGACGTCGCCCGAGTACGGCCGAACGCGTGGCGCGAACGATAAGATTATGCGGGTGACGAATAGATGGGGAGTGTGATAGATTCTGATAAGTTATTGATTAGCTTATCATTGAGTAGGTGCGCAGTTTCCTGGAGATGAGTAATAGGGGCTATGATAATCTAACGTAATCCTTTGGCATAACAAAATTTAGCAGGTATCTAGTGTTGATAATGAGCATTGTGTTTTTCCTCTGATGTTCATTGTTTTTTGCTATCAATAGTCATATTTAATCAATCCACAATGTTTTTTTCTCAATTACTTTCCAGTGTTCATTATCATCATCATTCTACTGCCCTATTAAATCATTTTTTTTTTTTAATCATTTGATTAACACAGGTACAATAAAATTATTATTCCAATTCAATTGGGATCGGGGTAGCATGTACTCTTCTTCCATACTTCTCTGTTATGGGCCTACTACACACACGCACTTCCCCACAGTTTTCGTTCACACTTCACAGTACATCGCGCGTATGGTTGGTAAAACTGTATTACCATTACAAACCACACGCGCGATGTACTGTGTGTGCACCGTGTAATCCCGCAGGCAAAACAGTGGGGAAGTGCGTGCGTGTAGTAGGCCCATTACTCGATATCTCAGCAGTCACCTCTTTTCTAGCCATATCATCCTTCAAACAGCTTATCCATCGTTTCTTTGGTCTTCCTCTTCTCTTAATACCTTCATTCCCTTCAGCTGTAATGACTGCCGCGTCTATATTAGATTCAATAATCCTACCAAAAACTTCATACACGTGTCCCAGTCATTAACTAACGATAAACTCGATATTATCAATTCGCGATCATCCAATCGCTTGTTTCATCGGCGCCCGCGCACTGTACCTCCATTACTCCGCATGTGTCGTTTTACGCCATTTACATATACCAACAGGCTATAAATATAATTAGTGTTTTAACGTTTTGGTGCCCAATAGGGTAGTTGACAAAAAAATCTAATTGGTCCGTCAGATACCTAGATTTCCAAAAAATATTGAACACGTATTTTTTCTTTTTTCACGTAAACAAAAAATTAAAACGATACAGTGCTTCAAAAAGTCGTGCGACGTCACAGTTTGGTCCATTTTTACAAGGCTATGACGTCAAAAGCCCTCTCTCCCGATCGCGATTTGACGCGTTTTATCTTCGTCAATTTTCATTAATTTGGTAAAACAAAAAAACACGTATCCAATATTTTTCGATAATCTAACTGACGGACTAAACAGAATCATATTTTATTGGTCCTTGAAAACAGAAAATTGCGCAAAGAATGCGGAAGGCGGATGTTTTTAATGGCGAAAACTCAAAGTATACCTAGCCATAAAATAAGGAATTTTCTAATCATTTTTATTACTCTGTTCAGTTATTACTTATTGACAGTAAAGGCATGGCACGTAATGACGATTGCCGATGGCTACACAAAAACAATAGCTTCAACTTCAACTGAAATTCGATAGTAAAGTAATAAATTCGTACGGAACCCAATTCACGCGTCAACTTAACGGATACAGCCTTTTGTTTTCTACTGGAACACACGCTTAAGGAATATTTCTATTGCTGCAGTAAGGCGTAAATTAATCAGTAACTGTTTTTGAACGTCAAACAATCATACTGTGTACGAGTTCTAAGACCTGATTACTATCCATAGCAGTTTTTCTGAAGTGTTGGCAATAAGAATAGCTGATAGAAAACGCAGTGGAATGTGGTATGAAACTAATCAATCGAGTTTTGATGCTTCCAGTGGTACGTTTGGTACGTGGTGGTTGTTTTTATGTGCGTTGTACACGAATTCTCGGTATTATTCTTTCAAGCTACTAAATTGAACAATGTGTACCGATCGAGTGATGTGATCGTCAGTTTGCATTATGATGAGCTAGAATTGATAAGACTATTCATGATAGGTAGATCGAATCGATATGGAAACTCAATCGTTTTAATGGTATGTATATTATCGTGGCTAAATAATGGTTCATCCTTGTTTCGCCGAACAACTTTTGATGTAATGTTACTAATTCGAACAACGTTTAAGAAAATAATCATTTTGTATAATAACGGTTAACATAATTTTCATTTCATCGAATATTTATTTGCGATAACAACATTTGCGCTGTTGATCAAAAGGTATAATGTTCATTTGATGTAATGTTCAGGTGGTATAATTTGTGTTTTATCGAATATTCAATAGAAGAAATAAATGAACTTAATAAAATTATTCGGTCAAATGAATAATTATTGTAACTAAAATTAGTCGGAGTGATTACGACGTTGTTATACCAAACAAGGGTAAACCCTAAATAATATCAGCCAATCTGAGCGATCTTCTTGTTAAGCTGCGCTTATCTAGGTTCGGGGATGGATGACCAGTGACCACACATTACATAAGTACCGTGTTTCCTCCGTGCCTCGGAAAGTACGTTAAGCCTTTGGTTCCGGCTGTCATTTGTAGATATTTTACAGTCGTTACAGGTTGTCTGTCAGTGACCCGAAAGGCTGACAACCAGTCTTACCAAGGGGTATCGAATTACCCCGTACCAATTGATTGGAGGTCAAATAGACCGTCGCTCCATGTAAAATACTAAAAGCTAACTAGCAAACGAGCCCGAAAACATTCCTTTATTAAACAAAAAAACATCTTCATCAAAACAACAGAGAATTTAGGCCAACTGACCGTCTAATTGAATCACCCCAATCATTTATTGCTCGTTTCCTCATCGCGCCGCAATCTCCCCTTCAAAACTTAATTTCCGACTCCCCCTTCAAATTTTCATCAAACGAGCTTGATTTTTTCGCGTCCAAATGTTGGTGAACCCTCGCGGGTTCAACAGGCCGGTCAACGCACTCCGGCACGGAAACGATTTCAGAGCGAGAGAAAAAAAAACTGGCCAAGTGCAAGTCGGACTCGCGCACCGAGGGTTCCGTATTAAAAATATTTTTATTATACGATGTAACTAAACATTCACGACGTTCGCACCTTTTCCTTTATCTGTGCTATAAGACGTTGCTTCGTACTAACTTTCAAGATTCTGAGTTCACACTGTATCTTTTGATTGCGTTGGCTTAGAAGTATGTTTTTATTTTTTCACAGCTTTATGGACAGTAGACTTGAGTATTTGATATTTTCAGCTTGATACCTCCACGCGTTACTGAGAAAAAGGGTCTTGACACAGACGGGCGGACAACAAAGTGATCCTTTATGGGTTCCGTTTTTTCTTTTGAGGTACGTAACCCTAAAAAAACAGTGTTGCGTTGAAATTTCATACCGTCGGCAATTCTGATGTCTATTGAGCGTGTAAACTTTGAAAGAGTAAACGGAACTTTTAAACGCACATGTTGACTAACGTTTTACCGCTGCGATTGTGCGAATAAAGGGTTATAACGTTTTTTTAATAACGTTTTTTTTTTGCTTTTTGAAATTCGAGCCGTGGGTGGGCTTTGAAGTTCTGTTTTTAAATAAGGCATGACATAGGCATCAAATTAGAGATTGCATGCTCTTTTTATGGTAATGAATTTTATGGTTACTGGAATTAATATTGGAGTTGAGATCGAAGATCATCACGGGGCTTGCAACAACGTCGAAATATAAGGGGCTCACAATAATTGAAAATTACCGATAATATCCTATAAGTGACAGTGTAATTTTAGTTATAAATTGTGAAAATTCGAAACATTGTTTGAGATCAAAGATATTTTTGTACGAGAAAAATATTTCAGTGAGATTAAATCTCATGATTTTCAAGCTTGTTTTAAACCAGTATATTTTCCAGCATATAAGTAATTACACAGCTACAACAAGCACCTAGACATACAACATTTCATAAGACAAGAAACAAGTGAGATATAATTTAAAATAGATAAATATTTTCCATATAAAAACTAGGTCTAAGTCGGACTGGATTGTAGAAAACTTGCTCTACTTGGAGACTAGATAGATTTATTTTTTTCATAACTCTGGTCTAAGACAGTAATAGGCTCAATAGCTTTAAGGATGAAGTTATGTAATCCTTTTATTGGTCGACGTCCCGTGGAGATTACATGTATCGTCGCATGCGCATCTAGATGTTAAAATGAGTGAAGGGTTGCAAAATATGTTGACTAGAGCGCTGTATTCTTAAAATTTGAGAAAAGTTAGAGGAAAATGCAGGAAAAGCGCTTGTAGATTAAATATACTGTTGTCATCTAATGTAATAGGGGGCGAGCGTATTGCCATCAACCAGACACAAATCCAGGTTTCGTGGCTATTACTATGAAATTCCTGATGGAAAAACCTAATAAGACTTTGCCCGACCCGTGATTCGAACCCAGGACTCGTGCTCAGCAACCGCGCTTGCGACCTACATAACAACGAGTTAATCCACTAGTGCCAAATTTGAGGAAAATGCAGCAAAACCGCTAGTATGTCAGTTATGTACGATAGTAGGTAATTCCAGTATAGATTGAAGCTATGACGAATTAAATCTGTTTTAGATCAATACGTCAATCAATCACTAAATTCAGCGAACAATCAGGAAATAAATGACTGGATGAGATTTATTAGTCATTAACTACACTCTGACCTTTTATATTCTTTTGTGTCTAAAACACAACAATGCCAATTTAATAATAGCACAAAAACACTTCCTTATTATTTATTACATTGAAAACAATTCTTGTTTTTCTTGGAAAACACGATGATTTAATGATTAATCCACCGGTAGACCGGTAAACATCAAAGAGAAAATAAATCAACATTACATTAGTGATGCATTTTCTTATTTATTTATATAAATAAGAAAATGCATCACTTAATCAGTTAATTAACATTACATAAATAATATTTAGCGGTGTACATGTAAAAGGGGTTTAATCGTATCAAAAACAAAGGCCTGCGCGGGCGCAGCGAGCAAGTTCATTGCCGCGAGTTGCGCATGCGATGTGCGATAAGCCCAATTTGGATGCACTGTGACGAAAATCGTACGTGCTTGCACATAACAATGTTTTTTAGAAAAAGTTTTGTTGTGTCTTGGTTACTAATGTTTTGTCAGTCGTGACGAAAAAATGACGATTGCATGAAGATATTTTGGACTATTCTTTGTATGTAACTACTTTCTTGTTTACTTTTACTTCTATCGTAAGAGTAACCATGGAGTTTCTTGGCGGTTCTTGGCGTTCCTGTTCATTGGAAACGACCAACCCAAACTGTGAACTTATCTCTTTGTGACGTTTCATGAGTGTTCAAGTAGGTTTAAGTGAAATTAAATTATTTTTCAATTCAAGTTCTAGTTAGTGTGCAAGGAAGGAATTAAAATGAAGCTTCTTGCCCGAGTAATTCCTCCTTAGCGGTTAGCCCTAGCTTCATGTACCGCGAATTAGCGATACGAAAAACGTGCCACAAGCCCGCCAATTAAACAAATCACTATTTGCATTAATTCTAATTAAGATCCGACGAACAACAAACGTGCATTTAATTAAAATGACATGTCATTTAATGAACAACAGGAAAACACTATAAATAGTAGTAGTACAGGGAAATCCGATACTGGTGGAAGAATTCCAAACATTGTCCGGTACCTAGGCCCTAACAGGTCGATATTTGCATACCTAGCACACATCACAAATCATGAACACTAGTATATTTACACGTAGTAAGAGCAACAAGCAACTTGCGACACGCGGATGCCCCTCAAGTTAAAGGGGAAAATATAGAAGTCCGTGATTAGGCCTGTCGTACTGTATGGATCGGAATGTTGGGCTGTGAAGAAGATGGATGAAAAAAAGGTTGCATGTTGCGGAGATGAGAATGTTGAGGTGGATGTGTGGTGTGACTAGAATGGATAAAGTAAGGAACGAGTATATCAGAGGAAGTTTAAAAGTTGCGCCAATTACAGAAAAGTTAAAAGGGAATCAACTGTCGTGGTATGGGCATGTGATGAGGAGGGATGAATCGCATGTGACTAAAAAAGTTATGAATATAAATGTGGATGGATGGAGAGGGAGAGAAAGACCAAAGAAAAGATGGATGGAGTGTGTAAGGAGTGATATGAAGGAAAAAAGAATAAATGATAACGTGACGGACGACTAACAGGGCAGAGTGAAAGGAAAAAACGTGTTGCGCCGACCCCAAATGCCATGGGATAAGGGCAGGAAGATGATGAAGAGCAACAAGCAACATTAAAAAACGATTTTCTCGTACAATATTTTGAGAATTCACACTTTCACATCTGCCTAAGCCCTTTTCCATCTCTATTCTAAGCAGATGCAGTTGAATACCAGTATTTTACATGGAGCGACTGCCTATCTGACCTCCACAGCCCATCTAGGCCCGGTTTCCACCAAAGCGGAGAGGAGCGGAGACGAGAGATGTGCGGAAATCGGCCTATCACCCCTATCACATTAGTTTTTACTTCTGGTCTTTCGCCCTTCCTGTGATTGGTCGAATTTTTTCCGCTCTGCCCGGTAACGGCAAACACTATTAAAAAATATTGACAGCATTGTATTAGCATAAGCGTCTGTACATGAGTAAAGGTGGAAATATTTCACTGCGTTTTGAACAGAAAACAATCAAGTGACTCAGAGCGTCACGCGACAATGCAATCAAAATGCAATTTTACATACCAGAGCCGCTCTAGAAGGAATTTACGTAAGTCATTTGTCAACCGTGCAAATTGTGGCTGAGGACTAGGAAACAATCTAGGGAAATTGTTTGTCAGACGTAACTCCGGTTGCTGAAAGGCTGAGTACTGTCATCGGGAAGTCAGCTGTTCAATAACCATAAGTTTACATGAGATTTGAGAGAAATGGCGTGGAGTGTAAGCTATCTGACACAGTATGATTAAGGAGAAACCCTGATACACGATTACAGAAATAACATAACATCACGCCAGTAATCCCCGAAGGGCTAGACAGGTATATCTAACAGTGTAACAGTACACCATCGCCAGTTATGTATAAGTCGCACGTAATAGGGGGCGAGCTCATTGCCAAATACCGGCTGTATGAATAGATAAACGACAGAGTCGATCCATGTCAATTAATACTGGAAAATTCAGCTGCATCCGGTAAGACTGGAAGGCGAGCCCGATAAAGGATCCCGGAGAAGGCTAGGCAGATGATGATGAGATCTATAAAAAGAACATCTACTCTTAATATGTATACGAGTACCATACGAATTAAAAGGAACCATTTTTGGCCATACATTCATCTGTGATGGAAATGCGGCAGTTTCAAGTGATAATGATTGAAATAAAAGTTATATTCACTGTCTATTCTTCACTGACTGTTTATAGGGGACCCCTATCTATTAGTAGACTAGACATTTCCGGCTGTCATGTTCTATCAAAATATAAGTTAGTAAAACGTTTCCTGCTAGCAATCAACGTTTTAATTTCTCTTAAAAACACATGTGAATTTGTTTAATTAGCTGATGCCCGCGGTTTCGCCTGCGTGTTGTTCAATAATTTGTCTGACGGGATCGTACTACGGGGATAAAAAGTATCCTATATGTTAATTCAGGTTATAAACTATCTGTGTGCTAAATTTCACCCACATCCGCTCAGTCCTTTTAGAGTGAAAGAGTAACAAACATTCAACCATCCTCACAAACTTTCGCATTTATAATATTAGTAGGATTTACAATCACAAAACATCTTTTAATTTACGACAAACAAAATGCAACAGTAATCTTTAAAATTCTTTACGATGAAACTAAAATAATCCAAATACGGGACTACGGTATTTCGCCTCAAACTGGTATGGGACCCGTTAATCCCTTGTAATAAATTGAAATGTCGCCCTAAAAATGAATAGACCAATGGGCTATAATCCTCCCACTATGTCATATATTATACAGCTACAAATAAAATGTGGGTAATAGTGTCAAAGATGACGGCAATGCAACTATGAGAATGTATAGGTAAAGGGGAACAGCCAAGTTCTAAATAAAATTACGTTTTAATTTCCTGTATTGATACTGGATGTACGGATACTGTGCGAGTTAATAAATTTTAGGGATTTAGCGAAAAAACTAGGTACAGTAGACCTATCGCCGATGGTAAAACTGGCCTTTATCTGGCCTAGCGATGTATGGAGTTTCAATAGCATAAGTTGCCAACGACGACGACTACTTGTACAAAGAAAATCATTAATACATTCAAAAACTTTTTCTCATAGGGAAGACCAATATCGGTAATAATGAAATAAATGCCGCCCACAAGAAAATGCATAATAATGTTTGGTATTAAACCGTATTCTGTTCGGTCATTCCAAAGGTAAAACATCCGTAAATTATAATAGTTGACTTGTTAATTACCACGAATCAATTTTAAGGATATATGGGTATAATTCCGCCTCCTGCTGTGTCAATTGAGTAGTAATTCTCTAACTTTATTGGGAATACTAACATTAACAGTACTGAAAACGGTATATTTTCCATGTTTACTATTTGTTTTGAGTACCCTTCCGTAATCGTATTTTAGATGTCTTGTGGTAAAACAATATAATTCTGAAAAGACAGATCAGACGTTTTCATGTCCTGAACTTACTCAAATACTTTATGGAAATTGTCTGCTTGCTGCGACATGGATATTTACCTGTAACAAGAAAAAAAAACATCATTAAAAATTGCCGAATCAAGAACGTTTTAGAAGACGTTTAATTAAAAAGAAGACACAAAAAGTTAGATACAAATTATGTTGAAAACAGAACAGTTTGGAACTTGGCACTTGCTCTACCGATCACCCGTCTAATTTATACAAAGACACGTGGTCCAAATACAGCAGGCCACGGCAGAGGTAATGCTCATTTATAATAAATACTGTTCAGGGCGCGAACCAAGAGAAAGCTTCGACATTGGAAATCGATTCACAATAAGTGAATAATAAGGTACCAACTGGTATTGACTGATGCTATAAATTAACTATCCGTGTTTGATTATATTGATTGTAAAATCGTGTAGTAAACTTTAGATCATGGTTATGGTCGATTTAATTAGAACCTTTTGAGAGGGAATAATGATGAAGTCTTTGAATTGACTAGGTAACATGACCCATGAAGCCTTTTTTTTGGAGTGTGGGTAATTATCAAATGACTCCCGCTCTGGGTGTAGCGAGGGAGTGTCAGACTTCTACTGACTAAAAACCACCCATGTTCCGTCTTAGCCCTTTGTGTCGAGGAGGCCGCGGTATCGCTTTCGAACAACCCACAGCCCCGACGGGAAAATGATGTAGCCCTTGAATTGAATTGGTAACATGCCCCATGAAATGGAACTTTCAACTATCACACAAAAGCCAGATGCACTCAAAAAGAAAAAAAAAAATCTGTAACATACGAAAACAAAGACCCTCCACCTTCGTCCCGCACCATTGTGTTAATTACTACAGACAGACGAACAAAAAACCCACTCGACTTTTAAATTACAAGCAACGGAAAACAATAAATAAAACAAATAAGACAATGGGACCCTCGGGGTTGTGTATCTGAAGGGACTATTACCAACGGTAACATAATAAAAAGGTCCCACCTACGTGGCGCGCACAAAAAAGGGGGGTTGGTTCGGCGCACGCGCATATTTCAAGATGGCTGCGTTTGAGTGATGGAAGGGGAGCAAATGATTCAAAATGACATGTTAAGGGTTGACAGATGTTTTGATTTTTAAACGTTCCAAGCTACATTTTTGTACAAGTCATCAATCTCAATTTTTTTTTTGGTCTTTCCCTTGCATTAAAATAGCAATGCTGCAATGGCTATTAACCGTAAATATTATTTGTCAAAGTTGTATTTCCTATGTCCCATTTTTGACAGAGTGTGCGTTTATTTAAAATTCTGATTTATTGCAGTTTTTCTTTGACAAATAATTTTGAGGAGAGCCGCTTCCTCCTTTAACTTCACCTCTCCCAAACCGCTGAGGCGCGCTGACGCAGCGTGCGTGTGACACAGACTGACATTTGTCAAGGGACAAGTCCTGCAGTCGCACAGACCCTACAGTCCTGCTTAGAGACGTGCCGTGTCCGTCAATATTGCCTGAAGTGGGAATTTTGGTGGCAAGATTGCCGGGAATGGAAATATTTAAGAATATTTCTTAATTATAAGTCAAATTAAGTACGGAAACTATGTAAGTAATACACTTATAATTAGCATTTATAGGCCCTAATCTACATTGACCAGCAACTTTGGCAATATTTCCAAAGCTGCTGGCAATTTTGGTATTTTAGGCAGTGGCAATATTGCCACCAGGCACATCACTAGTCCTGCTTATGATAATATTTCGCCGCCAAGCGTAAAGAGACGGTGGGACAAAGCTACCGCTTATCTACATGATGGATACTGTTGTACCCGGCTTGTGTTCGGATATCTTTTGTCCTGCAGGATAAAAATCTTTTAGTGAAGGTACAAATTCTGTACCTTTAGTGAAAAGTGATACAAGTCGCAAATCCTCGTTTTGAGAAAAACAGATAATAAGTTTTGCATTTTTTAAACGGATACAACTTTTTTATTTCTGTATATTTTTTTGACGTATTAACTTTTATCAATTGGAAATTGTTTTTATTATATCGTATATGTTTTGATTTTGTTAAAAAATTATTAGAATTTGAGATATTTAAAAAAAACTAGACTTATATCATTAGCCACATTTATGTTCCTATGTGTATAATGATACAATTTCAATTATATCATTTTACTTAATATAAAATGCACTTGTGTTCAATGTTACAAGTATTTTTGAAACATCTTTTTAATGGTAACGGAGTTATAAATAATAAAACACTGGAACTAATTTTGTTTCGAAAGCATCGAGATTTCATGGGTACCGTGTCTTTTTAGTGTGCTATGACAAAGTCTAAATTATATCAATTTACACACAATGAACACAATAGAAGATGTGGTGTATTTCGATTTATCTTTATTTATATCAAATGAGCTGAGGTGTAAAGTAATATAAGTTTAATTTAATTTCTATTGTGGGGCCTAGTGCCTACTTACTGCCCTTATCATTATCATCATTTCACCCAAAAGACGTCCACTGCTGGACATAGGCCTACACCAGGTGTCGCCACATTGACCGGTCCCGTGCACCTCGCATCCAGCGGTGGCCACCTTCACTAGGTCATCGGTTCAACTAGTGGAAGGCCTTCCAACGCAACGACTTCCGGTTTGCATTCGCCACTCTAGAAGTTTTCAGCCCCATCGGTTGCATTGCCTTTTGGGTGACTTTGAGCTTTCTTATCAGGCCCATTGTGAGGCACCACGCTTCGGTCGAATGGAGCTTGTTTGATTTTCAGCAACCAAATTCCTATCAAGATCTAAGACTCTACACATGAAGTTGTAGACGATTATGTGTCTACCTGGGACAAACTGTCCAGTTAGGTAGGTTCAACTTTGAGAAAGAGGTCAATCGTCGAATCCGACTCGGCTGGGCAGCGTTTGGAAAGCTGAGTAGTATCTTCTTGTCCAACTTACCTCAGTGTCTCAAGACGAAAGTCAATGACCAGTGTGTTGCCAGTGATTACATAATTATGGGACCGTAACGTGTTTGCTCACGATCAGGCTTATCAGAAGGTAAAAAGTCAAACAAAGGGCAATGGAGAGGGCTATGCTCGGAGTTTCCTTGCGTGATTGAATCAGAAATGAAAACATCCAAATAAAACCAAGGTTACCGTCATAGCCCGAAAAATTGCCAGACTTAAGTGGCAATGGGCAGGGTACATTGCTCGCAGAACAGATGGCCGATGGGGCCGAAAAGTTCTGGAGTGGCGACCACGAACCACAAGACGTTGAATTGGAAGGCCTTCCACTAGGTGGACCCATGACCTGGTGAAGGTTTCGGGGATCCGCTGAATGCGAGACCAACGGGACCGGTCAATATAGCGACACTTAGGGGAGGTTTATGTCCAGTAGCGGACGTCTTTCGGCTAAAATTATGAATAATGATGATGAACCAAATAAAGTTAACTTTTGTGATTGTAGAGCCGATGAACCAGGTTTGTTTCTCAAATCTTGTTACCGTTTTAGGGTTCCGTAGCCGCATGCCAAAAAAACAGAACCCTTACAAATTCGTCATGTCTGTCTGTCCGTCAGTCCGCCAGTCCGTCAGTCCGTAATTCCGTCTGCTGTACTGCCACTTTATTCCGAAACTATTAAGACTACACAGTAGAAACTTGGTACAAGGTAGATGTGTTCTGTGAAACGCTTTACGATTTTTATACAAAAATAAAAGATTAAGGGTTTTAGTTTGATTTCCTTGTATGGGGAGCCCCCCCCCCCTCCCTTACAAGGAAATTAAACTATAAACAAAGTCAATCCTAAGGGTATGGGGTGTCTATAGATACATTTTTCAAAATGACATTAAGGTTTCTAAAAACATTATTTCTCAAAGTCAATCGTTTAACTTTGAACGAAAGACACACACACACAAAAGTTCCCCCCCTCCAACTTTTAAATAGAGTTAAAGAAATACTGTTGTTTAATAGTTTGAACGTAAGAAGAAGAAGAAGAAGACTTTGTCATTCATATAAACACTATGAAAAACAAAATTATCACAAAATGTGTATTTCTGTTGACACTTTATCAACAACAAATACAAATTAAAGGTGATGATACAAACTATTACGATGGTACGGAACCGTTCATGTGCGAGTCGGACTCGCACTTGGTCAGTTTTTTGTTATTTTATGATGGAGTGGATGAAGATTCACTGTCACTTCTAAAATACATTGCTCTATTCACGTTTCAGTCAGTGCAAAAGAAATAAGAAAACAACATAATCATGAGTGCAATATGGACAATAACAAAAAATACACCCAGCGGACATTATCCGTCAACAACTAAAGATGCATTTTAGTGATAAGCTAATGAATCTAGTGATTTGCTAAGTTAGTCGTTTGCGACTATTCTTTTCTTTAAATGTTTTTGGTTTGTATTAGCAACAATAATTATTAAATTCTCGTAAAAGGGAGTACGAGTGTTTTTTCTCGCTTCTCGTACAGAGAGTGCTACATCTCGCAAATGTACGAGATTTCTCGTACATCTGGCAACGTAGTTTGAGCGTGATTACATCCCCCGCCATCATGGCTTTTCTCGCTTACTACATAGATCACTGCATAGATCACTTTACACAATAATCACTATCGATCGGTTTCTAAAAATCCTATACTACAGTGATATAAATCAATTTATATTATTGAGAACTAAACGCGTTACTTAAAATATTTCACGTGTAGTTTGATACAGGTTTAGTTGTATCACTTGACACGTTGGTGATGTTTTATGGTGCTTATACTTATGAGATACAATTTGAGTTATATCATCATTCACAATTGATAATTGTAGGGTTTTTTTAGTGTCACTTAATACAAATTGTATTGTATTAATACGCACAAAACTCGTGTCATTAATATTAAATGTGTCAAGTAATATAAATCGAGATAGCCTTATTTACACGTACTTGTATAAATTTAAGCTTTAGTTCAATTCAATATAACTAAAGACATATCAGTATACACAAAAAATATCATCAAAATTAACCAAGAATGCCACTTGTATCATTAAACACGAAACTTATTTCCCTTTCTATAAGAGATAGAGTTATACCGATTAGATAGAAAAATCAAATAAAATTCAAGCTTCAAGATTGTATACAGAACTCAAAACTGCTACAAGTCGAGTTATATCACTTTTCACTAAAGGTACAGAATTGAGGTGTCAGGATTTTTTATGGCATTAAGCTTGAATGTTATTGATTGTTAGAGTTGCTTAAAGGTCAAGTTGGTAGCCGACTGCACGCAGCAGCAGCAGACGACATGTCGTCGCGACACGTCGTTGCGTCATGTCGTTTCACTAAAGGGCATATCTCCTGTTGTTTCTGTTATCTATGGGCACTACTGATCTGCGGTCGGACGACACTACCTTCATGCTTCATGTCGCTAACTACGGAGGCAATTTCATAGAAATACGTAGAAACCAGTAGTGTCGCTGCGACACGTCGTTTGCTGCGGCTTCGTGTCGCCCGCTACCAACTTGTACCTTTATGTAAGTATTTTAGTATCAGGAAGCTAAGCTCATGTAGCAGTGGTAGTCTTGTGGTGTGTCCTTTCGGTCTGTCAAGTCATAGGTCTCAAGTTCTAGTCCAAGACACGCACCTATGATTTTTCGGAGTCATGTGCGTATAGTATATATCATTGCTTCGGTGATAGAAAACAGCATGTCTGAGAGATACTTATCGACGGCAAGCAAGGCCCATGGGCCCATGGGCGGCTCAAAAAAGGTAGCACTCCGGGAGTGCCGGCAGAAGTGAAAACTTCAATATTAACTTTCAAACTCGCGTCAGGGTCACGATCAGCATCGTTTCGATCAGCATCACGTGACCCTGACGCGAGTTTGAAAGTTTTTACCCATACAAAAAAAAGTGCTCAGCGCCGCTAAAGAAGTTTTCACTTCAAAAACTCTGACACCAGGATGAGCACTAACCACAAGGTAAAGAAATAAAGATCAGAAAACTCTGTACGTTTTCAAGTTCTACAGCGCTATAATGTGGGAAGCGAAATCTCTATATTTGTTTAAACAACTTAAAATAAAACATTCTTAACAGACCATAAACACGTCCCCCAATACACAGTCGTTAGAACCGTCGCGAACACAACCCATGTATGCATGTATGCGCACCCATCACAACTGCGGACAACCTACTATTTTTCTCCCGAGTGACTTAATAATGGGAATAGCAACATGAACAAGGCACATAGGCTGACTTGTGCGAAAAGGAAAAAGTCCTACGACATTTTTACGCGTTTCAGCGCAAACATTACGACTTAAAACCGGCATTAAAGTGACATACAAGCAATTATACATGCGCAAGAGCAGCGGGATTGAGTTTACATTGTTGTACCAACAGTTGGTAATATAACGTCGCGCGTGTTAACGTGTGTTTAAAATCGATAAATGGCTCACGTAGATCATTCACTGAAATGAGTGTTTTGACGTTTATTTGAATGTTATCTGTCACTGTCAGTTTTGACGTTTAAGTTGTTGTTGTTTACATTTTAAACACCGTGTTTAATCGACAAATGTATATTGAAGTTATATTGAGACCTTAGCACGAATGATTTGCCTGTGCAATATAACTTTGCTTTGCACTAAGATAAAACGCAGAATGCAACTTCTTTTATGTAATTAACGGAACAAAGTGTTTTTCTATTTAATTTAATAGAATTTAGGTTCAATTTCCCGTGTATTTAAAACAATACTGTCAGACCTACTCTTGTGGTTTACTCACTCACTACCGTCACACGGATGCACCCAAGGACGTGCGTCGTGTTTCGAGTTTCGAGACAAAGAGAAAAAAAAACATAATATTTTTACATCACCTGTATTAAGGCCATTCGAACAAAATTCTCACATCGGAATAAAAGCATACCTTTACGTAATCCTCAATTCCAATTTAAATACTGCATAATAATTAAAAAACGATGGTTCGAAAATCGAATGCTACTCGTTAACTTTCAGGGTTGTCAAAAATTTAATTGAGAAAATAATCACAATTTCTGTAACAGTTATTAAAAATTATATTTGGAATTCAAACAATTAAAGCTACTGACAGATATATCCTTGCAATTTAGCATCTGTAGGCAGAGATAAATGGCACTTGATTATTTTTTAATTTAAATAAATATATCCAACACTGATTGATTGATTAATAGCTGTGATTTTTATAGCCAAGGAAAATAACCTGTCAAGTGGTCAGACGAAAGACAAATAAGTTGAGGTTACGCTACTATAAAAACCCACTGCCCATATAAGTTTTAAACAATAAGATGCTTTTTGTTTTCTATACATTTGTGATTTATTATTGGAAGGTTAATCAAATAGTGATTGTGCATTGCGATCTAACAAGTAGACAATGTTTATAACATTTAATATTTGTTAAAAAAAAATAAGATGACATTTAAAACAATCTTGAACTAATCAAACAGTTTCACAAGACACAGTTTTTTACAGTCATGCTAAAAGCAAGACAATAATAAAGGTTATAAGGTTCACTGGTATAGAATGAAACCTTGTAGCATTAAGTCCGCCTATGACCACTTTTGTACATGAAGTTTAAATAAATAAATAACAAATAAGACAGTATAAAAAAAAGTTAAAAAACCTTCCGACGAATTGAAAACCTCCTCCTTTTTGAAGTCGGTTAAAAAAAACAGGTGAAGTCAGTATGTTTTCGAAGAACGTCTCGTGATTCGTTAATTGGCGAGAGAAATTCGTAAATTTGAGGCTAGCGTGAGTTCTGGCACTACATCTCTACCGGAGATAATATTTTACAAAGATCCAACGGTAGTTAACTCTTTGGTTTAATTATTGAAAAAGAAAAAATACGCTTCGTTTCGAACCGTACAATTTTTAAAAATAAAATACCTATTAATATTTATAGAATGTGGTTATAAATAATAAAAACTTGCATTAGCTAATTAAATTACTTAGTTTATGTCTTAGATGGGCAATCTAATCAATTAGTCATATTATTAATATAAAGAATTCTGTATACTTTTACCGGGCTATAAATACAATACTACAAAATAATTTACATACTTTTATCGACATCACCATAGTTTACACATCATAAAAGCAAGAATTTACCATAATTTAAAAAATAATAATATTAAGTAGACCTGTCTCATAAGCAGAAGTCTTGACCATTCACCGTTTAAGTCTGACTTGGCAGGAATGTCGTCCAAGTAAATGCATTCGTATGGGAATACTGCAAATGAGCTTAATGAAGACATCTATCTGTATTGTACTGCTATAATATTTATAAAAGGAGGTTACTCTTTTATTTGTGCTTTGTATGTAAGTTAATTGTGACATTGTGTTATAAAAGTCTAGTCGGAATAATTGGGTTTCGGAATGTGGATGTTAACGGCATGGTGACAACCCTATGAATAGAACAACTTAAAAATGTTACAACTTGTGAAGTTCCCTACTGTTTGCGCTCGGCTTCACCAGCAAGGAGTATTTTTTTTATTGCAAAATAGGTCTGCTCTTGTCCTCAATACCGACTGATGAAAAGCGATGGATGAGGTCTATAATGGAACGAGCTTGCCCATAAGATACCTGATCTGATCACTCTTGCTTTGAAGGCAGAGGGGTAATGGCACTCTGCAGGTCTACACAAATTCCTGGAAGACACAACCACGGAGCCAAATCCAAAGGTCGTTTCCTTCAACCTCACAAAAGGCCGAATAGCCAGTACGTAAAAGCCTTTACAAAAACATTCTCCACCGTTTACGACTCACACGTCCATTCTACTTGAAGCCCTGCCCCCCTATTGCGTATCTTTTTAACGTCAGTGGCTATCAGAAATGTCCATAGATTAACTGTAAATTGGTTATGGTTTGGTACATTTTTTTCTTAAAAACTCACCATTTGACAGTTATTTGATAGACATTATAAGTTAACCACTGTCATTATAAGATACGCAATAGCCCTGCTGAACTTCCCAAATCGACGTCTGTCATGATTTCATGAACTATTGAAAAAAACCATAGACACTTGGGAATCTGGGATGGGTCACAAATGTTTCGTGTTGTCTTGTCATGTCACTACCGCATTCTTGTGACAGAGATCACGTGACGAAGTCATTGTGTGCAAACTTCTTCGACAATAAACGGACGTTACTCCTTTGTACAACCGGCACAGTATAATAATGGGTTCCGCGAACATGCGTGATTTACGATGAGAAGTTTCCAAGTTGCCAATGTCTCATTCATTTTCAATGTTTACTTGGTTGCTTTATGGTTAATAGCGTACTGTCTATCAATATTACAAGTTTCATATACAGGGTGAATATTTCACGCATGTTTACTTTCAGCATCTTCCTGACTTTGTCCAATGTCACTTGGGGTCGGCGCGACATGTTTTTTTCCTCCATTCGCCATTGTCAATCGTCACGATATCATTTACTACTTACTTTCTCATACACTACATTCATATTTTCTTTTGTCTTCCTCTCCGTCTCCGTCTACTTATCAACATTAAATTAATCATTGTTTTGGTCACATGCGATTCAACCTTTTTTTTTTTTTGGTGGTTGGAAAATCATCAAATAACCCCCCCGCTCTTGGGCAGAGCGAAGGGGAGTGTCAGACTTCTACTGACTAAAAATCAACCCATGTTCCTTCTTCGCCCTTGTGCCGAGGCCACGTCATCTCTTTCGATAATACGCAGCCCCGACGGGCGTCGGCGTCGGCCCTTGCAGACCTCTCCTTGCTGACATCTCTTTGAGGCGCGCGTGGAACACGAACGCGCCGTGCCGACACGGTCATGCGATTCATCATTTCTGTAAAAATCCTTTTATTTTTTTAGAGTCCTTTCACGGCAACTTTTCCTGCAGTTTTAAGTCCTTTGTATGTTGTGCATGTCAAATCTCTATAAGGTGCGAAGATCACTCCGCAACAAAAAAGGAAATTTTCGCCAATATTACCAGTTGTTACGATACCCGTAAACTCCATCGCCCGAGGCTCATCCCACGGTACTCTTACATAACAGGACTTTAGCCGACCGTTCCGTGATTTAACATGGCGTCTGCAAATCAATCAACACACCGCACTATGACAATGATCAATTTACCCGAAGATTGCCGAAGTCCACCGAAAACTGCCGAAGTAAACGCACGATTCACCGTTTTCCGAAATCGTTCGGTACAACGGGAGTTTTGAAGTTTATGACTTTGTTCCCATGAAGAAATGTGTTATAAGAAAAATATGAATTTGTACCTACTGCAAATAAATAACGTATAATTACTGTGTCGTAATTAAGAATGTCTTTGCAGTATACCTAGTATTTGTACCAGCTGTATATTTTGTTGATTTCAGAGAACTTGAGTAAATTAATAACTGCTGCAGTGTTTGAATTAATATTGTGTTTTGTAATTTATGACATTATGTATTGAACTCACAATACCGCAAATGAAGGGTATATACAGTACTCTTTGTTTTAAAAAAAACAATGCCTTACATAATATTATTAACATTCGTTAGTTGTTTAGACTACGCCTTGATACAAGTTGAAGTTGCAAGGTTTCTGCCTACTACTTATTTTGTTACCAATTCGTTTTTCATGTTCCTAAAAGCGAATTGTTTTTAGACATTAATCATTGGGTCAACGTAAACATAAGAACATCACCTCTGCAATTTCCAAACGATTAAGCTGAGTTGAACCCACAAATACACCCAAAATTCCGTATTTATGTTTTAGTTCCATGTAATTTGGGATCAAGCCTATTGCCAATAACCGCGCACAAATCCAGCAGCCGCCACCAGCATTATATTTCAGCAAAAAAAACCATCTTCAAATCGAAGTACCTACCTACCAGGTCATCATAAAATGACAACAGTCTAACCGTCTAACGTGTCAACTCCTCAACTGTTTTTCGGTTGACTGTACTTCACTTGTACTTGTGTCAAAAAGGGGATCAGAACGGAATGATAAATTACAGGGGATCAGAACGGAATAAACAAAAGAAAAATATTGGCAGTGGATCGGTTTAGGGGATCAGACCGGAACAACTCAACTCGACCATCTTCAACTCCCCAGCTTCATACTCACGGACAAAAGCTTTTGCACGCAGATTCCGCACTTATTCACGCCTCGCACAAAAGGGGGTCGGTACTCGAGTGAGCCGCCAATGCTATACGCGGCTAGTCTGAAGTGGTACCGACAGAATAGCGAAGGAATTTTGATGAAGCGGTGGAAAATGCGAGGAAATGAGACGAGATGAATGGAGTGAATTTAATTTTATTTGAGTTGAGGCTTGTGAAGCTGTGACCTGTCATTTGGGAGCGATGACCTGTATGTATTTTTGAACAGAACAATTATTTACTCATTTAGATAGCCGTAATGATACTAGTATTTATATCAGGGCCCCGAGTCTGCTATTCAATAGTGTCAGAATGGTCTATCATTGATCTCATAATTGTTGATTTTGACAAGTAGACGATAAGCCATCAATCAACAATTATGAGATCAATGATAGACCATTCTGACACTATTGAATAGCAGACTCGGGGCCCAGGACGCCCGCATTTCGCCATTTTAAGGTGAAGTCCTATTTAATGTGGGGCTATTGCCATCAACCAGTCACAAAAATACAGACCCCGTGCCTTCTACTGAGAAATTCTTCATAGAAAAAACTAATAATTACACCTGACACGGCCTGAGAATGAGAATTGACCCTAGAACGTCATACTCAGCAGTCGCGCTTGCGGCCACTAGACAAACCTTGCAAACAAGAACTATTTGTCTATTTATCGCCGTGATGATAGATCTGCTATTTCTGTTATTAATAAATATAGATACATTACGTTTGAACTATTTAAATAGCACAGTCTATTTCGAAATGCATAGCTGCATGTGTCACGTCGTATCGCAGGTTATTTAAAGCCTGTGTATAATCGTATTAATCACTACAAACACATAGCAACCACCTGTGCTAAAGGTTACATAACAAATAACAATGATATCATAATACCTAATGTTGTGAATGCTTGCTAAATTACTTGTTTTTCTTCAATTTTCACGTCTTCATGTTCATACACATGGATTTAAATTTACAACAAAGGGAAAATGTAATTGAATTCGTACTCGTTGTCAAACGGAATGCCAAAATCAATAACTGCAATTTCCAAAACCACCCTGTAGGAAGAACCACCATAAGAAACATCCTGGAGAAGGCACGCACAGGTATGAACAAAATCAATCTATCTGTCTATAATTCTATCCTACAGCTTGGCATCCTATTTTTTTTTTTTTTTGGTGGGTGGAAAATCATCGAATAACCCCCCCCGCTCTTGGGCAGAGCGAAGGGGAGTGTCAGACTTCTACTGACTAAAAACCAAACCCATGTTCCTTCTTCTTCGCCCTTGTGTCGGAGCCGCGGTAACCTTTCGATATCCACAGCCCCGACGGGCGTCGGCCCTTGCGGGCCCCTCCTTGCTGACATCTCTTTGAGCCTCCCTCATTCCTTCCCAAATCTACCGGTATTTTGCCTTCTCTCATCCTGACTAATTGGTCAGGATTCAGGAACGAGTCCAAATCATCACGCCAGCGTTTCTTGGCCCTACCTCGGTGGCGACAGTCGTCTTCAGGTATCCACTGTGTGACGATTCTGACACATTTGTTCTGACCCAGTTGCGTCCTCTAAAATATTGTTTGCATTCCTATATCTTATTCAACCTCTTTTAGACAATTCTATAGAATAGGGGATCGGACAGGGTCAAAATAATATGATTCTGTTTAGTCCGTAAGTTAGATTATCGAAAAATATTGAATACGTGTTTTTTGTTTTATCAAATCAATAAAAAATGACGAAGATAAAACGTGTCAAAGATCTTGGAGTGGGGCTTGAAACGTCACTTGTGTCGTCAAAATGTACTATCATATGACGTCACACGAGTTTTCGAAGCACTGTATCGTCTTCATTTTAAGTTTACATGAAAAAAGAAAAAATACGTGTCCAATAATTTTTGGAAATCTATCTGACGGACTAATTAGTTTTTTTTTGTCCGATCCCCTATTCTGCCCCATTAGGCAAGCTAACCTTTACGCAAATACACTTCGCACGAAAACCTATAAAACTATTAACATTAAAGCCCATACAAATACAAAGTAATTTATAACTTCATGCTACCATATTATTTAACGACCACAATAATTGTGAGATGACTGTCTCATTTCGCTGAACGATAATATCTGCCAGACATTTTGAAATTAATGAAATAATTACCTACTTAATTTTGTTAAGAACGTTTACGTATGTCAACCTTTGGTTACGTGTCTGCGCTGAAGGTAATGTATATGATTAACTGGCTTTTAATGTGAAGGAAAGGAAGTAATTTAAGGCTTTACTCGTTACATTGTAAATAGATTGATATGTTGATGGGACTGCCATTACTTTCAGTTGGTAGGTAAGATTATGTTCATGAGCTGTGTTGGTCATCATTCATCATCTTACCTTATTCGAAGCTTATGTTCAAGCTCTGCCTGGTAATTAGACTCAATGAATTCAAAATGGCGCGTCTCTGCTTAGCCGTTTTCCAACTATGTTGTGGTCGGCTTCCAGTCTAACCGGATGCAGCTGAATACCAGTATTTTACATGGAGCGACTGCTTATCTGCTTATTGAGTCCTACTGTAAAACGTGATTTTTCACCCAAAAAAAAGTCGTTTCCCAGTAATAATCTTTGCGTAGAGTACTCAGTTTGATGATCAGAAAGCTTGGTTGACAGCATCGCGAAGGGTCCGCTTACATCTTGTATAATTATGTGACGCTCGATTATAATACCATCTGGCCACTGACAGGGTAAATATCATTAAATTAATTAAGTACCATCAACCATTAAACCAGATGTAAAATAAAAAGCGATAATTAAAAGCACTGATGGCTCAGTAATTAGTAATGTCGGAAACGAGACAGTAGTCGTTAGTTCGCAGCCGGACTTGTTCTAATTTATTCTAGGCGGTGCTATTAATCATCAGCTCTAAAAGGGAAGGAATACAATACAATAAATGCTTGTCTTTAGTGACTTATTACGGGCTATGTTCGAACTACTTCGAACGCAGTAAAATGGAGTCACTGAACTCTTGTTATCTCAATAGTTTCTAACGGATTGGAGTTATTTGTAGAGGAGGATTAACGATAAAGAGAATAGTAGCCATTGTCCTTATAAATAACTGCAAATAATACGAATTATGATTCGGGACACAAACAAGACCAAATAGAGGTAAAAACACATGATAATAAAATTTCTAAACAGGGCTCTAAACGAAGAGGATAAATCACCGTGAAGAAGAAAACACAGATGGGGGATTTTCACAAAGAGGAGGCCTGTGTCCTAAAAGTGGGAATACCTCACATTAACGTTGGAAAAGCGAAAAGGTTGACCGACATCGTTCCATTATTCCAAGAAGTTTTATTTTGTGTCTACTAAGCCTTACAAACCAGCTCTTATCATAGCATACAAAAGAGAAAACTGGTAAACAAGCCTGTAGGTATATCTACAAGCCAGAGTTATGTTGTTGTGTAAATAAAACGTTAATTAAACAAGCGAGGTCGGCGCGGGCGCAACCTTTAACGGAGCAACAACATCTCCGCACAGAACAACTGCACAGAAGTCGATATCTACTCATTAACAACTACTGATTGTGTATTTAGCGTCTGATTTAAAGAGTTTATTTAATTAATTAAGCGTATCGGACAATGTCATCTACAGTCTACACAGACATGAGTATAAGGACGGAGGATTAAATGTTCGTGCAGGTAAACACCACGATGCATTGTGGCATCAGATTGGGTTCCAAACAAGAGAACCAGTCGAGGCGAAAGGCCCAGAAGGAGATGGCGTGATGAGCTGGACTCTGATCAAAAGGATTGGGCCCAAACAGTCATAGACAAAGTTAAATGGAAAGACGGACGAGAGGCATTTGTGCTGCAGTGGGACACAACAGGCTCATAATAATAAAATAATAATGATTGGATCTCAAATAGCAGGAAACGACTACGAGGCAGATTCTCATATTTCTAAGATGATCGGTAATAATCGTAAAATACTATTGGATAGAGGGTAGGAGGCAGGCTTTTGTCTAACAGTAAGCTTTAGACACACGGAAAAGCAGCCTCTTAACTGCCTCCACACAATAGGATATCTAAATTACTTACTATAAATCACAACTTCTAATCCTACCGGAACCCAATTTCGAGCATAATGACAGCATTTCGCACACAACAGGGTACACCATTGAGCCATTGAGCCGTCACTCCGACACATACAATGCGCACACGCACAGTCTGCTAGACCGCTAGTGACACCGGACGCGGCCCGTTATACAGCCCATCGATCATGCGACGAACTTTGTTTATCCATGCCCTGACCCTAATGAGGACTATACATGACTGTACCTGCTGTAATGACTTCATCATTTTTGACAGTTGACTGATGTTTATGGTGTCTATGGAATTTTACGTTCGGGTGGGAATTTTTCTCATGCTGTCGATGATGGCTGATACCACAACAATTTGGAGAATGCACCCCTGAGAGGGCACGTAGAAGGAATTGAGGGAGGCCTCTGCCCAGCAGTGGGACAGTACAGACTAATAAAAAATATAAAAACTTGCCTTATTTCTGGTAAGTTTACTACAGCCACAGGTAAGCTCATTCTTTGGGGAACTTCCACCAATTACGTTGGGTGGTTGTGAAAATATTTCAAAAAGGGAAAAGCTCCAATCTTTATGAAGACCTAAGGAGTAAATTGAATTAATCGTCAAATTACCACGAACGACAATGAACCAAATTAGTTTTAAACATTAATTCTTTAACCATTCACCAGGGAGCGTGCCTTCAAACAATACTTTTCATGCTATTTAGTACTTAACCTCTAAAAATAAAACTTTTAATTTAAGCTCAATGAGACTAAAGGTTAGAGAGAATTTAGTTTCAGGTTAAAATTAGAAATACAATTTATTAGGACCATAAAAGTTTGAAGCAATTATTATTCGTTGTTGACAGGCAATTTGTCAAAGATATGCAATGTCATGTCACATGATATAAAAAATGTTTTAGGGAACATGAGCAAATCATTTATTTTTTAAATAGAGTAATGGTATTGACTTTCTATTAAATGCTTGTAATCTCACTACTGTAATGCGCCTACCACACGCTCACACTTCCCCACAGTCTTGCGTGCGCGATTACACGGTGCACACAGTACATCGCGCGTGTGGTTTGTAATGGAAATACAGATTTACCAACCATACGCGCGATGTACTGTGAAGTGTGAACGAAAAGTGTGGTGAAGCTTGAGCGTGCATTATGTTGCCATCGCGGGGACAAACCTGGATGAGGCTGACACAGGACCATGAAGATAACCACAAGAAAAGAGAGGCCTATATCCAGGAACATCCGAATTCAGGCTGTGGATGATGATGAGAATATGAGATGATGATTGTTTTTTTTTTTTTTTTTAAACGTTGCCCCCACACTAGGAATTTCTCCTGTATCGTGGGTGCGTTCACAAACATTTAAACTCACATACACAAATACCCAGACCCGAAACAACTATTTGTAGGTCATACAAATATTTGTTCCGTGCGGGGATCGAACCCGCGACACGCAGCGCAGCAGTCCAATCGCTTAGCCACTGCGCCAACCGTGCCGTCAAAATTTAAGTAAATAAATAAAAAATGTAAAGTAAATGTAAAAAGTAACGTTTTAAATGTAAGTAAATACCTATGTGTGCGTAAGATTGTAACTCCTTAAAACGGCGGATTTGTGCCTGGCTGTACTTTACGCATTATTACTGAGAAAACTTTTTGTTTCATTCGCGGTTCGAATAAACCCATTCAAATTCTTCTATGGTCGATTCACACCGCGGTCCGAAACAGCCCATTCTTAAGAGCTCTTCTGCGTTTCACACCGCGGTCCGAACCGCTCGTGGTGCGAAACGACGAAAGACCCGGTTGAAAGCCCTAAATTTACACGTTCGTTGGCTACTGAAAATCGAGCTTTTTACAAAAGCTAGTGCTTCATTATAATAAAAGCTGCGATTACAAACGAAAATAACAGGCATGCGCGCGCGCAAGATGCGTGGGCGCCATCAATTGGACGCGCGACTTCTCCCCGCATGACGGCATGACGCTCTACGCAACGAGCCATCAAAACTGACGCACAAATAAAACGGTGACAGATGGAAAATTGCAATCTTCACTCACGACATATGGGATAAGCAGAGAGAATAATACTTCACTCGTTGTCTCTCGAGCGGCCATTAGTCGCGGAATTTAATCGTGTTTATTGCTTCGCTAAGTTTTATGTCTGAAACGTTTGTGGAATGTGGAGAAACAAACGAGCAGAAATCATATTTTAAAGCGTAAATATTATTCAGTTAAAATGGACACACATCAACGTTTTTAAGATCCAGTCGATAACATAAGGCGAGACTATTGTCATCAACCTGGCTGGCTGGAAAAACCCAATAACACTTTGCCTGACCCGGGAATCGAACCCAGGACCTGGTGCTCAGTAGTCGCGCTTGCAACTACCAAATCAACGAGGCCGTCTAATAACTATTTACTGATCAAATAATTAATTCTCGTATACAAAAGTAACATCATCGACATAACAAGGTATTTGCCCAACACACACACTTAAAACTTTTCAATTACCCACGAATGGCTGCCGACAAATAAATCGATATCATTTGTTAAGAAAAAATACTCAGACCAAACATACATAACGATTAACGATACTCGAATCGATTTTGTGTAATGGTTAGTCGATTTTAATCGAGAACTAATGAAATAACCCGACCGAGAATATAACGAGGTTAGTAGATTGAATGTAACTACTAACTAGTTCGCAGGAGAATAAAAATATTTGCTCGACACAGATGAGCATTTAATTCTGTACTAACTATACTACTTCTTCTTATCGTGTGGGCAGTAAGTAAGGTCTAACGACCCCACACACCCTAGTGTCAGTATTTCTAAACCACTTATGGGAATCATATCACCCAATACTAATTAGGTTGTGGAGGTCAGATAGGTAGCCGCTCCATGTAAAATACTAGTATTCAGCTGCATCCGGTTAGACTGGTAGCCGACCCTTACATAGTTTGGAAAAGGCTAGGCAGATGATGATTGGTATAATATTAGATTGTTGCCTGCATCAGGATGCAGCAAGTAGGTTGGTAGGTATATCTTCACATTTGACTTATGAACGTCTAAGTGATGTGTCCGCCTGCTAATGACGATGAACTTTACAGAAAAATGGCCTGAGGATAGACTACTGTTATAACATAACATAATAAGCCCCGAAGGGTGAGGCAAAGGTGTACCACTTGGCCAGTTAAGTTAATGTAGCATGTAATAGCGGATGAGCCTTTTGCCGTCAACCGGGCACAAATCCAGCTTCCGTGGCTGCTAATGAAAATTTACCCGTCTCGGGAATTGACTGTGATTGCGACTACTCTACCAACGAGACAGTAATAACTGCAAATATTCTAGCACCTGACTAAAGTGCAGTGCTGCGCCAATTACAACAGGCGGTGTAAATTATGCAATTAATTAGAAAGCATGAAAACGCTCAAGAGTTCGGCATTATGCAACACCTTTCGCGGGTTCTGGCAATTTTAGCAATTGTCACGATCGTTCAGAGGCGCCCAACGCATTCACACTTGGCCGATTACAAAACTTTTTTTATAAGAGAAACCGTTTAAAAATAAGACGCCCGCTTTTTTGCAAAGATCAAGTTGCAATTTGCATAAAAAAACTGTTGGGTTAATTCCACAGAATTCCACTTTAGACTCTTTTGAATGAATTCAAGTCAATTTTAATGGATCCGAAACCAATTTACTTTTATTGACAACCTAGTTAAATTAAACAAATTTACTTTATTCGGAAAATGAAAACGGAATTTGCATGACAAAACAAATCAATCAAGTCAAGCGTAAAAAATATTAGTTAGAAAAAGTCCAATATTGGTAAATTTCTCCGAAAATGTAGAATCTTCTACAATTACAACAAACATGAAGGCATTTCGGAATTATGTAATAAAACACATGGAAATTAAAAACCCATTGAACGCACGAACACGGCTCAACAGAGTTGAAGACTTGAAGACCCATCCACTTACATCATACCTATTAGGAGTAATGACCACGTTTTAAAAATCATTTCTGAACAGATTACTGGTTATACAACATTAAAACAATCACTGGACATCATACAGGAAACAGGGTCTTACGAACGATTTGCTTTAAGTTGGTAGCTCATAACATCCTAAATACTGCTTGGAGCTAGATTGGCATTAAACATAATTTGAATGGAGTATTGTTCTGAACCCGTATCTCAGCTGCATGTCTTTGTTGCACGCAAACGTTACCTCATCCATTTCGTCCAATATCGGTCAACCAAACTTCGTGATACAAGAGGCAATTTGCATCAGATTAACAGTTGACTTATGGCCAAATTACGGTGATACCGGACCGACCGATAATAACATATACAACCGGATTTATTTACGGGGACAATGTGAAAAAAATAACGGCACTCTTGATGGAAATGATAAAATATAGTCGAAGTTTGAGGCTGTGTTATGACACCCATTAATTTTCAACGTAATTGTTGGAAAAAATTGTGAGAGACCACACAAGTCTGACAGTTGCAGAGAAATGGCGGCTTAAGTTTGCAAAATGAAGAAGAATCGTGGCGGTTTATGGGTCAGTGGAACACGAAAACATAATTAAGTGCACAATATATTGCCAGTTAAAGCAAAAAAGTGAATCACGGAAGAGAACAAAGTATCTGTGAATAATTGAAGATGATGTAAACAAGATTCAAAACAAAAGCTAGATAACATGACAAAAAAGGTGTTGTTTTTTTAGAAACTGCCTGGTCGTGACTATGATTACTAACCATTAATTAACTGACATCGCAAACTGCAGAAGATGTAAACTGGATTGCCTTTCTTTTTGGACAATGGTTTCCCAAAGTGGGGCAGAGCCGTGAATGGGGACGAAATATGACGTGGAATGATCGAGGAGCGGCAGACTGCCCGTCGCTGGCTTTCTCCATGATTGGTTACCAATTACCCGTTCAGATCTGACAGTTTACTGGATATACGATCAGGAAATTCGGAAGACGCTGTAATTAGTCGAAACCTCACGGAATTTAAATTAAAATATTCCGAGAATATATAGGCCATCTCTTGTTACGCAGAACTTATGCATAATCGTTTCGCTGCAACCGTGATACCACGGGTGATACACTCAAATATTTTTCCACTCATGGATTAAAAAACCAAAACATTTTGAGCAGCGATTTACAAAACCTTGACGACTTTTAGATCTTGGGGACCAATTTCAATGAACCTAATTATTGAAGCATTTCGAGACGAGGTCACCTTTCAAATTCTTTCCAAAAAGTCAACAATTAAACGAATTCTTAAATTGTATACAATGGGTGTATCAGATGGGCTGGTTGCATGGTGCTGGGCCGAATTAGAAGCTATTGTTCGGGCGGCGCCGGCATTAGGGCCCATTGTTTCATGCGCAAGCGCACCTCCGACTAGGAAGGATGCGAGACGAGACAGGTGTTAGAAGATCGGGTCAAGGATGATTCCAATGTTTAGAACCATTGTTATAGGTATCATAGATCTAACCGATATGTAATCTGTGCCGATACCTCAAATATAAATAACGTTAGTACTCCGAATAATGTTAAATGTCAAAAGGTTAGCAATAAAAAAACCGTTAGACGTAATGCTATTATAAAATGGCTGGTTTCTGACATGTTTGACTAATGATTGTGTGTAAATAATTTGATCACTCACCACAAATAAAATTTCATCCATCAATATTCGAAACGAAGGTCGTTCGATACTGATGGATGAAATACTTCCTGTTATAGATCTATAATACGATATACGCTCTTTTTCTTCGACAACTATGTATCGAAAACATCAAAAGCATGACATAATTTATAATCGTATATTGTTGGAAGATATCAAACCAGCCATTCCATTCAATTCAGATTTTTCTAAGAAATGGAGCAATGGATCTTATGGGTTTATTCATGTAGTATTATTATGTCAATGCAGTGAACATCGGTATAAAACGAGCATTTATCTCGACGGGGGCTTTCTAAACATCAAACCTGTGTTAAATAGTTAATTTATTGACACCAGGGTCCATACCTCCGCCCAGGGCTCGTTCGACAGGTGTCGTGTGTGGCTCAATAAAGTTCCTTACCTGTAAAAAAAAAAAGAAAAAATGTTTTACGACCAATTACTCAAGGACAAATTGTCGTACTAGATGTTAAGAAACTTGGACCGGTTACGGTCAGAGTTTCACGTTTATTTATAGTGTCCGTTAACATATGGGGTTGAATAAACAAGTTTGAAGAACAATATTCAGTGTACAAACATGAGAAAGGGCGCGTCGGGTTTACGCCTTTCGAGTAGAGACCACACAGGGGATTGGGAGTCGCCGCCGATAGGATGTATGTAAACAGGTGATCTGGGCCAGGATGCAATGAACTTCCAGGGAACAGTACGTGTGGTCCAGTTGAAAGGGGTCCTGGTTACAGTGGTGTGTTTAGATAAAAACCAACAAAGTGTAACCGCGACAGCACGCATGCGTCGTTAAACGGACGCCGCGCCGCCGCTGGCCATATGGCGGAAGTGGTTCGCATTCTTAACGAACGTTGTTAGTGCTACAGACACATCGAAACCTATTTAAAAAATGGGCGACACTAATGAGCGATACAACCGTGAAATTTCAACTGAAAAGCTTACACGTTTGCTCGTTTTTCCAGCAGTAATGTCGCGCAATCGGTGCTATGATTACGCAGAACTATAACAGTCTATTTTTTCACTATTGTTGCTACGTCAAACTCACAATAAGCGAAACTAAAGTTCAAGGTTTGTTACTCTCAGCGCATTGTCAAAATGGATTTGCAGCAATTTATTGCTCTTTCCGCGTTCAAACCGCAACGAATGGTACGGTAGACATGGAGGCAGTAATCAGCGATCCATTAAACGCCCATGCTGAAATTAGATACCACACACAATGGGAATAATTACACGGCGCTAAAGACGCGGAAGGCCTTCAGAATACGACGGTAAAGATTACATGGTAGGTACGCTAAAATGTAGGATTGTCCTGCCATTTGCGGTGAACCAGCGAAGGCTTTTGATGGAGGAAGGGCTACCAACTTCCTAATTTCGAAGGATTGTATTCAAGTTATACCGGTGAAGTCAACGAGCTATTTTTGTATGGACCCTTGAAGCGTTACTAATATTTTTCACGAAGGGATCGCTCGGTTACGTCAGATAACAAGGTCAAAGTTTTTTGCTGTCGTCTTTTACGCCTCGGTGGAAGAATTTACGACAGGCGGCTGTTGGCTCGCACACCAAAAACGATGGGATCGTTACATGCAAATTTTGTACGATAAGGGAGTTTTATTAGCTGGTGATCAGACGTTGATTGACCTTGGCAAATTGTTTTCGGAGACCTAATATTAGCATTTGGAATTGTAGCATTAGGAGCGTTTGAATTTTGGAACTCTGGGATTACAGATACAATAACAATATTAGCAAAGACATGAAATATGCTGACAATATGCCAGCAGCGCTGGTAAATCTTAGATGAGGCCAGCACATGAACGTGATTGGCACAAGCAAATAGAGGCCGATACCCAGCATTAGTTGAAGATGGGCTGCGTATAATGATGATAATTTAGACGAAACTTCAAAATACAACGGTCCCAAATCTAGAGCAAGTATATACCTATGTCATTAACATACTTATGTTCTTTAAACACGAGAATAATTTTAATTGTTTGTGAACGATCGCGTGTGGGAATATGGCTCATATTGTATTTTCTAACAAGCTCTAATATAATATGGTACTTACACATGCGCATAATTATGTCCACGTGTACATAGAATTAATTTGTATAAATATACTACAAGTAACAACATACGCGGAGGTCATGGAATACATTAAGAGAATTATTCCGAAAATGTATTCTTAATTACTCTCAATGTAGGTACCTACATGATCAACACGAGATACAAAACTACGTTATAAAATTACTAAGTATTGAAGAGGAATAGGTAAATTGCATACATAATAATTATGAATTCAACGAGATTCATACAGATCAAGTTATAACGGTTGTTAAACAAGTTGAAAGAGATACTGCCAAGAGTGGAGCTCTTAAATAATAAATATAATTGCATTGCGTTATAAAAAGTCATAATCTTTTATAACTAAGGACATAAAAAGAGAATCATAATCATAACGTAGCCAGTCTTAGCAATAATTGTCACGGAGCTGCTGATAACAGTACAATATCATCACGGATACGTATTTAATTGTCCTTGTAATGACTCTCATACATATTTCACGTGGTTTGCGAGCATAATAATGGCTAACGAGGTTGTATAGTTGAATTGCTTGCAACATGTTTCTGGGTATTAATATTTTCCGCATAAGAATTAGAATATGAAGACACCAGAACCATTATGAAATTCAATTACATTATTTATTCATCCTCAGTAGTTATTTAGATGAAATAGATTTAAGTATGATTGTAACATTTATGTATTGGCAATCAGGAGGTACAAAACTACAAATGTCAGTAGTTCTGCAATGCTATAATTTAATGTCGATCTATGGAAAGGCCAGTTATCTACCGTTCAATCATTAGGACGAAGTAGATGAAGGAAATGTAAATATTGGTATTAATAAAAGAGAAATAGAAGGAGGTAGAGCTAGTAAAGAGAAAGACATAGCTGAAAAAGAAGGAAATATTAATAATGGTATTGACAAAAAAGTACTAGAAGAAGCTAGAGCTAGTATAGGACCGGGAAAACACGTTACTGAAGACGAAAAGGCTTTCTTACATACATTTAACAACAAAGATGAACCGAGAGTATGTGCTAACCACGAAAAGAGAACTGACAACACACGTCCCACCTAATTCCCACAACACACAAATAGCAACAAAAGCTAAGCATAAATAAGAGCGGCAGATCTATATCGCCAATCTAAAGGGAGCGGCGGACGAAGGCCGCGTTCTAGTCACGTTTAGAAAGACTCAAAGATATCATACTGGTCTCTGGTCCATTACCCAGCACCCAAGGTTGGTCGTGACTTGCGCCAAAGGTCAAAGGTTACAGCGAAAACCGAACGCGTTCTGACAGCTTGACGTATGTCGCAGACAAAGGTTGATAATGAAACGGTATCGTGCAATCGGATTTCGAAATGTTTATTAATATCATACCGATTTGATTATTTGCAAAATTGGTCTCGGATTTTAGGCTACATTTCTATTTGTGAGTTGCAGAATTCAAGTCAGATTCTTTCTTACTACCAGTCCGTTACTAATCACTGAGAATCACGCAAAATATTACAAGTATTTTCTTTTGTAAAAAATTCTCATCATCATTCTCTGAATCATCCGAGACCTTGAAATCTTTTATCTAAGCCTGAGGTCATTCATCACAGTTCGCAATATTTCCTCTGGTAGAATATTTTTTGTACCATTATCGTAACGTAAATGAACTCTTCAGATGTTCGGTCAAGCATCTCGAAGGCAAACGGACAAAAAGCGCCACGACGACTGCTGTGAGTCTAATCGATTAGCAGCGCTCGAGACGTCTCAACCATCGGCTTTGTTTCCATTTATCGATTGCGCAACATCGATCATCGATTCCGATGTATAAACAATGATATTTTTATTCAAGCATTTTGTTTAGCTGCCATTTTCTCTTGTACATTTAATCTGAGTACTTCGCTTTATCACAATGGCGTGCGTCATAACTCAATAGACTTGTCCAATCCGGCCACCATGTCCTACAATAATTAGAATTGTCAAAGTAATAGACCGTAACTATGGAAATTGATATTGTACAGAGCACGAACCTGTTAAGGTTTTGAATAATTTGCGTACTGTAATGCAAAATGGAGAGACGACAAAGGAATTGTACGTTGAGAAATAAGTTAAAATAGCGAGGAATTGAGAGCATTTAGTTGGTGTTCAAGTGAGTAGTTCTGTAGGACGTGAGTTGATGCTTGACACCAGCTATCTATTAGGTGTAACGTGTAAGTAACAAACCTTGTTACCGAGCCAGACTCATTAGCGAGCCGGAAACGGGCCGAGGGGATGTCGCGAGCGAAAATAAATTTGAGCGAACATGCGCGGGCGCGTAATGAATGCTTAACGATCGCGCATTGTTCAATTTTGGCCGTTAATTCCAGACTTGTTTCTCTGTGAATAGTTTATAGAAGGGCATTTTCATGTAGAACTGACAGCATCCTGTCCTTTAATGCTAACCCTACCTATATACGACGGTTTAAACTTTAAGTTAATACGGGCTATATTTACCTTTTAAGGCTGATATAGCGGTATATTATCCAAGAAAACTTCTTTATTTTTAAAGACTTACCAGCTCTTCGAGGATTAAAAATATCCAAACGAAACTGGTTGCTCAACATGTTTATTGCGGACAACCCCCAATAAAGAAGCTCCTTCGCATAATATTTTTAATATCCCCTGCATGTAAACAAACAAGAAACTATGGCCACAATGTTGCGTTAATCCTACTTTATCTATGCATTCTGGTCATTATTTTTTCTGTTGAGCTGTGTGCGTATTTCGCGGTAGATAACATAATCTGGCGGTAGCGTGCGACAGGTGGTTTAATTAAATTTATCGGGCGGCCCGTGCCGATCGGTAGATGTTATCGGGGATCGCGGTAAATGAGAGCAAAACAATACCGCAGCTGCGGTAGGTACACCAGTACACCCGTACGTACATACTGCTGCACGCACTATTGTACATTATAAAACGGGACCGTGAAGCTTACAATGTTTTGGAATAGATGGCCATACAATGTATAAATTATGTGGCGACGGTATCAATGGGTTTAATTAACGCGATTGGATTTCAGATTGGTTAAGGTCGTGCTTTGATTAAAATACCAACATTTATTAGTTGGCCTTATCCTAGCTTAATTTAGTTAGTCTTTTTGAATAGAGTCGAACAGCTTCGACGGTTTCTTTGAAGGCACTCATTGCAATTTTCATAAAAACAATGATGGCACCTAAATTCCCGAGCTTCTGTCGCACAGCTCGCCATTCACGCACATCTCACATCTCTCACGCGCGTACGCATCGTTTCTAATTACCGCAAGCGGATTCGCCGCTTTTGTATTTCGAACGCGGACGAACGCTGCGCGGGCGCAAACTGGAGCGTGTGAGCGCCAACGGCCCACCGCCGCCGCTTATGGTAAACGCTGATGAGCAACGCGTTCGTGGCCCATCACTAATTACCATGCCTTAGGGCTAGCGTGCACTCCACAATGAGAGAAAATACAAGGCGTGTTGTACGATAAACTACAGTCTCTGGCTGTCCAATATAGTCACATAATGCAAGCTTTGTGGGGCTGGAGAATGGATGGGAGGAAGTAGAAAGCAATTGATTAACGGCTAGTCAACAGATACAGTATCCACATGGTATCTCCGATAAAACAGGTCCCGCCTTATTACAAAAGGTAGATAAACCTGGTTTAACTTAGACTTAGTTTATCTCGCATGACGTCTCACTTCAATAATATTCAAAAGAAAGTGACAGCATGCGAGATAAACCAAGTCTAAGTTAAACCAGGTTTATCTACCTTTTGTAATAAGGCGGATTATGTTCGATGTAACAGGGAGCGAGCTTATTGCAATCAACCTGGCACAAATCCAGACTCCGTGGCTACTCTGAGAAATTCCTGATAGAAAAACCCATTAACACTTTGCTCGACCTGGGAATCCATCCCGATCCAAATGCACAGCAGTTGTGCTTGTGACCTTTGGACTAATGAAAAGCTTTCCAATTGTCATTTTTTTGTGGATTTAATTAAATTATTCATTTGCACTGCTTCTATTCTTCATTAAATCTCCGCTAGGTTCAGCAAAAAAACTCAACGTTGTCATACACGCCTATCTATTGTTGTCAACATTATTATAAGTTAGAACACACGTTCAACATATCCATTAATTTAAGAAACATAATAGCACCCACAACCATACCGCACGTAAACAAAACTAGCGCCAACAACCTGCCCAACCTTTTTGCAACCATCAACCAAAAAAACCATCCTCATACAATGCAGATGGATTCATCAGATTTGCCCCGACTCGCCTCCGAGGTTTTTGTCCGTTCATTCGTTCGTTCATTAAGACAATTGGAATGAAACCTGAATGGTCTGGTCACGTTTGCGAGGAAGCTCATGTCATTAAGGACTATTAAGGAGGCTCGTGTAATTGCTTGTTAAGCCGCGACAAGGTCAGCCATCGTAGTTATCATTTCTTTCTATTATTAGACAGCTGTAAATAAAACCATTCATTAATTTTAATGTCTGGTTGGTTACTGTCGCTATTTGAGGAGTGTTTCTATTCTAGAAGCCTATTTATACCGAGAAAAGATTCTTAAAGGTTGTAAATAGCGGCTGCAAGTTTGTATGAAGAAGTAAATCGTAAAATCGTTCCATACAAACTTTTGCCTCCGACTATAAAATCAGAGTGTTATTATATTATATGTCGGAGTTTGCAGTCTCTGAACGTGGATAAAATCAGAACTACTGGAATGTCGAGCAACTATTGTCGTGTAGTTCAACCTCTTTAGTAGTTGCTTGGGTGTGTTTAGTTCTGGCACGATTTATAACGACAACTGTCAGATGAATGATGACGGAGGCGCTCGTCAATTTAGAGGAGCCCGAGCCAGCAGGGGCTTCTGGGGCGGACGGCGCTGCGGTTGATCGTGGTCGTGTTTCCTACTAACCTCACTGCATTCCATGTGGTTGACTTCATCGTTTATCATGAACCACTGACTGTTATTTTGAGATATCCATCCTGTCTTATCATCGTCATCATGAAGAATACCGTATTCTCCGACATCAGAAGTGGCATAGAACCTTATCCACGTGCTTGGTGCTCAACGGTCGACATTTGTTTGGCTGAGCAGCCATTGGAAGGCGGAGTCCTAATCATTGCCCTAAGCAAGGCGCTGAAAGGTATCACGTCGACGGTGGTCGCATGTATCGCATGCGGAACAAATAACGGTATCGGTACACAATCAAATCCATTATTGGGTAAGTATTGCAACAAGCCCGACGGCGACGTGTGGACAGCGGCTCTGTGAAGTTCGCAGCGTCCTTGGACAGCTACAGCAATCCGGTGAGTCGTACTCATGTTGTTTGATTCTGGCGCAGAGTGTTCTCTTGTTGAACAGTGTAGCTTCTAAATTCTCGGGTAAACGTGCACTTTCAACCGTGCAAGTAATTTGGTATTGGTAATAATTCGAGCGTTTATAACACCGAACAAATTCTTAGCGTTGTTGTGATTGATAATAAAAAACGATTTGACGATTTTATCTTGCGTACTACCTGACGACTGTATGAAATACGACGTTATGATCGCACGCGTTATTTGGCCACTTGGCTATTCGGTACATTTCACTGAATCAACCCTACAAATTTCGTGAAATGAAAATGTAAATTGTTGCGATTTACTTCCTTTATTTGAGTTTTACAATGTTGATTCTGATATTACAAACGAAAACAAACACCGGTTGACGTCCTTTCTGAACGCGTTTTCGAATACTTTTATCGTTGGTTTACCGTTAGCTTGAATGACTACTGGTTAATTAAACATTCGATTAGTGAATCCAGCTCGTATGGTAAGGTGAACAGCAAGTGTAAGCATAAAAGTCAGTGAGATATTGAGAGCTAACTTCATTCATTTTATTGGGCGATAAGTAGGACGGAGACAAGTGTATGTGTAAAGACTACCGTGAACTACATCTTAACATAGTGTCTGATCTATTCCCTCTGCCGTTGATGGGCGATCAGATTGCACGATTATCAGGCGTTTACTATTACACCTATCTTGATTGCGCGAGTGGCTTTCATCAGAGTCCCGTCAGTGAAGATAGTATTATTGCTGCATTCGTCACCCCTCACGGGCAGTCAGAGTACCTAGCGATGCCGTCTGGTCCTCGTAACGCTCCGAGCGTATTTCAGCGTGCGTGTCTAAAGCACTTGGTGAACTTTCTCATCGTATGCTGCACTTTTCATGAACGACAGTTTATTTCTGTCACGTGATAAAGAGGAAAGTCTGACCCGGTTGCAGGAAGTTCTTGCGGCGTTCACATAGCAGGCTTTTCTTTGAAATCTTCAAAATACTCTCTGGAGAGGAATGGTGTGTGTGGAATTTGATTATGGTGTCTCAAGTGGTGCCCCATAGGGGATGAGAGTCTACTTTAGCGAGTCTGAGTTCAGATCTTTACAGATTTCTCAAGAATAAGACGTGTTCCATTGTTCATTCTCATCAACAGTAAAAAGTTTAAATGGAAAGCTGAGCACGAAGTTGTCAGATAACGTGATTTCGATTATAACGAGTAAACCCGTCCTCATGATATACAACGCAGAGCTTCCAATCGAACTTCATACTGACGTGAGCGCTGAGGGTTGTGCTTGTGGTGATCCTTTCCAAAAGCTCTCTCGATGGTAAATGGTGATGGTGATTGCATGTTGTCGAGTATTTCAGCAGGTGAACCGCGGGCGGAGTCAAAGTACCAATCCTACGAATTAGTAACTCTAGCGGTCGTGAACGTTGTGAATCACTTTCCACATTATCCTACAAGGTTATTGTTTTACTATTGTCACGCTGGTGGGCTTTCCTTCAGACTTTCTATTTCGACATTAAGTATTGACATCATTTTGCTGAGCTTCACAAGGCTCCTATTCTTAAAGTTTCCATCCAAAAGACAGAGGAAAGGCGTGTAGAGTTTGCGATTCTATCTGAAAATTGACATTTCGCTGAACAGTTCCAAGACTCAGAAATTCAGGACATCGTCTCTAAGTTCAAAAACGGTTAGCTTTTAGCGGAAGTTGTGAAAACTTATGTGTTACGAAAGGTGTGTTACTTCGTTAAGTTCTGTTCTTTTATCATACCTTGAGCTTTTCGTTGGTCCTTGGTGAATATTGTTCATTAAGCCCTCATGCATCTTAGTTGGGAAAAGAGTTTGGAGAAGCTCTATAAAAGTTATTGGTTCGAGCACATGGCCAAATATTGTCAGTTCGTGGAAAATTGTATTAGACGTAGAGTCTTAAAGTCTTCTTCCGGTCTGGTGCAAGATGAGTTGCATCCAATCCCAAAAGTGAATGTCCTATGGCACACGGTGCATGTTACTCAGAAAAGTTGACTGAGAATAATTACGTGAAAGAGAATGTAATAGTTTTATTAGACGCGTTTACGAAGTTTGTGTTATTGTACCATTGTCTACGTTTCTATGCAGCCTGCACTATTAAAGCTTTGAGTTCCAGTGTTGCTCTATTTGGTTTGCACTATTATCACTGACCAGGGTCGTTGCTTTGTCAGTAGAGAGTTGACCTCGTACAAAAATAAGGCCAAAGTGGTTAATTTCAGTGTTGGTGATTTGGTCAATTAAGAGAGAAACCAAACCAAATTAGAACCCAAATTTAAAGGTCCTTTCAAAGTTGTAGAGTCACTTGAAAATGATCGCTATGTTTTAAAATCACTGACAGGAAATAGAACGTACAAGTACGCTCATGACTGCATTCAAAAACTGCCGCAAAGTGGAGTTTCCTCTGAGCTTAATCCTATTATAGCGAGAGCAATGAAGACTAAAGAAATCTCTTTTATTTGATTGTATGCACACTTGTAACTATTTGGCCGCACTGCACGTCTTGTCGTAATATCTGTAACTGCAGTTCGAAGCTGGACAGCGGCGGTGAGCGGCGGTAGACGTTGTGGCGGGGGCCAGGGTCTTGTAGAGACTAGATAAGTTTGGCCGACTTGGACGGACCAGGAAGTCACGAGGACTTTAGGGCTTGGTTGGCCCAGGGTGACATATGCCACTAGATAGACTGTGAGTTTTGGGCCTGGTCAGCCCTGGGTGACATATGCCACTGACTGTAAGTGTTTGGGCATGGTTTGCCCTGGGTGACATGGGTCACTAGACTGTAAGTGTTTGGGCCTGGTTTGCCCCGGGTGGCATGTGTCACTAGACTTTGTGTGTGTGAAGGGCTTGGTCACCCCTGGGTGGCATGTGTCACTAGACCGTGAATTAAGGGTTTGGTCAGCCCAGGGTGGCATGTGCCACTAGACTGTATGTGTGACTTTTTGCTAAGGGCTTGGTCAGCCCTGGGTGGCACGTGTCACTAGACTGTGAATGTGGGCTTGGTCAACCCCGGGTGACAGTTTGTCACTCTAGTACTATGAATGTGGGCTAGCAGTCAACCCCGAGTGACGGGCTGTCACTAGGACTGTGAATTTGGGCTTGGTCAACCCAGGGTGACAGGTTGTCACTAGGAATGTGAATTTGGGCTTGGTTAAGCCAGGGTGACAGTGTCACTAGAATAAGCTGCCTGGGGCAGCTGGGTTACAAGAGTGTGTGCAATTAGTGAAGTATTGCTTTGTTTGATTATGCACAGTACGACGCGAGTTTTTAATTGTTTTGAATTAATGCGATTGGACCTTTGAATTAGATTTGCTTTCATGATTTTACGACTCTATTGACAGAGGCATTAATCTTGGTCAGGTAGGCCGAGTCGATAGTCTAGTTTAAGTTTGTGTTCTCGTCGGTACAGATACCATATCACCACCACACGAGGACGTGTGATAGTCAGTTCTGGCCGTGTCGGAGTTTGCAGTCTCTGAACGTGGATAAAATCAGAACTACTGGAATGTCGAGCAACTATTGTCGTGTAGTTCAACCTCTTTAGTAGTTGCTTGGGTGTGTTTAGTTCTGGCACGATTTATAACGACAACTGTCAGATGAATGATGACGGAGGCGCTCGTCAATTTAGAGGAGCCCGAGCCAGCAGGGGCTTCTGGGGCGGACGGCGCTGCGGTTGATCGTGGTCGTGTTTCCTACTAACCTCACTGCATTCCATGTGGTTGACTTCATCGTTTATCATGAACCACTGACTGTTATTTTGAGATATCCATCCTGTCTTATCATCGTCATCATGAAGAATACCGTATTCTCCGACATATAAGTTTGTAGTGTATCTGGCAGAATAGATCCTGAACGTTGTTGATTGTTAATAACAACCTTGCGCGTAGTGTTCGTTTTACTAGGAATGCATAGATCAACACTGCATCTTAATCGTACTCCGAGTATCTAGTTGAATTCTTTTGTGGCCACACAAAAACCCGTGTAAACGACGACATACTTCCTCAATTGATAAGCTTCGAGACTTGTTTAATTAATTGTTTAGTTTCGGTACTACTAGTTTTTTCCTAATCACGAGTATACGCATTCCAAGCTAAAATCAATTTTCAGGCTTACCACACAAATAAACTAGGTTGTTTTTGTTCACCTTTTTTATTAACAAAAGTAATTGAAAACATCCCACGAGTTCGCTATATTTTTGCTTAACAAAATTGGATGGTGATAAAATAATTATCTACCTGAAATTGATTTTTTGAGTGTAACGAACTATGGGCATTGTTATAATGTTCAGAGAAGATGGAATCTTGCAATTAATTTTATGCTTGCAAATGGCGGTATTAAAGAGATAATGGTGAATTTGATAAACGACGCGAAAAATTAATTGTGTCGCAATTCAACTTGGTAGTGAGAGCGGAAAACTGTTGAAAGTTTGTAATTTCTAAAGGGCCACATTTTGCCAGTTACGTTTAGTTTAAGTACCATGTAATCTACGAGTCTAGCTATCAACTGTGCATAATTCCAAACTCTGAGGCTGCTACAGAGCAATTCCTGGTGGAAAAACCCACTCCCTTTTCCTTCACATCATTCCTATCCTAACACAATCCATTCATCTTTTCTTTGGTCTTCCTCTCCCTCTCCATCCATCACTCTTTTAGACACATGCTCCTCATCACATCCCCAAGAGCGAAGATATAAAACCCATTTTTATAACGAACCCCAGTACCAAAAAACCCATAACACCTATCACAGCATTCCTAAGAACATAATCAAGTAAGAACATACTACGTATTGTTTGTCTGTGTCGCGTTCCTCCGCAATCCGGCTCGCTTTACCACTGTGGTGTTGTTCTCGATTTGTCAGGGATCCCATCATCAGATCCTAATTTGGTGACAATGGGACCACTATGAGCAGCGGTGGCCCAGTGGTGGCGGGCCCCGACTTACGAACAGTAGGTCGTGGGTTCGAACCCAGGCAGGCACATTACTTTGTGTAATTTATTTCATCACCGCTGTTCTCAAAACGGTGAAGGAAAACATCGTGAGGGGAAACCGGCATGTCTTAGAACCAAAAAATTCGAAGACATGTGACATCTACCAATCCGCACTGGGCCCGCGTGGTAGATTATAGCCCATCCCTCTCAAAAAGAGAGGAGGCCTGTGTCCCAGCAGTGGGAACATTAATAGGCTGTTGATGGGACCACTTTGGGATTATACCATTTCAAACACAAAAAGAATTTTGAAAATCGGTTCCCAATTGACGAAGTTATCCGCGAACAAACATAAAAAAAACTACATACGGTCGAATTGAGAAACCTCCTTCTTTTTTGAAGTCGGTTAATAAAACACAGTATACAAGAAACCCTAGTATAGTACCAAAAAACCCATAGCACCTATCAAAGCATTCCTAAGAACATTATCAAGTGAGAACATACTACGTTTTGTTTGTCTGTGTCGCGTTCCTCCGCAATCCGGCTCGCTGTACCACTGACCTGGCTTGCTGCTGCACACTTCACTTGTTTTTGCATGTTTGTATAGTTAGTTATGAGGTAGACAGTGGTTTAGGTCCTTTGATTTTATGACGAGTGTCTTTGAATGAGGGACAGACAAAAACATAAACTTTGATTGACAAATGGCAGTTGATTTTGTTTTTCTACAGAATTTCTACAGGATTACCAATAAGCTCTTCTGTTAGTTAAGTTCATGGCAGTCCTTTTAAATTTTTGACTTTTCAATCATCGTTAATTCAGCTAGAAAGCCACCATGACAAAAAGTTTTATTTTTGAAAATTAAATAAAACATTTTATTGCCATAAAACGTAAGTTTACCATATTTTTATGAAAGTAAAAGATGCAAAACGAACAAATACAAAACCACATATCCACAAGAAACCTGGTTGCACTTTAATTAAGTATCGTAAACGCATCATTCCGGGTGTAAGGATCTCATAAATAACTCCATACAAGTGTTCATAAAAACTTCACACCTATACAAGATCCATAAATCGTCTTGTCATTGTCATTTTGTACTAATTAAAGCGAGACAGCCATAGTTATAGAGCGCATTAATTATAGAACTCTTAAAGTAATGGTTACGACCACAAAGGGCTGTTTCATTATAAAATTATGTGGATGACAGATACATAATTTAATTTTTAAAGAAAAAGAATCTTTTATAATGCGCACAATAATCCGCTGACATTTACATGATGGCCGACATTTTGCGTCTGACTCTGAACATCTTTTTTAAGAAATTCATGCTTTAGATCTGTCTTCTCTCGTCGGGCTGCGGGTTGGTCGAGAGAGATTACCGCGGCCTCGACACAAAGGGCTAAGAAGGTTTTTAGTCAGTAGAAGCCCGACCCTCCCTACCGCTCTGCTTAAAGCGGGAGGAGTCATTTGATGATTTCCCACCCTCCAAAACAATGGGATTTTCCTTCTTAGGTATGTCTTTTGATTCTTGTCGATGTCAATTAAAATTGTATCGACCCAGAGTTTAACAACGGTCTAATTTCTTCAGTAGCGTCCATCAGTTCTTGTAACAAGCAAACAACAGGAGGCACAAGACACTACCTTAAGAACCCCATCGGTTGTAAAACAGCACCACATTTAAATTTCAAATCTTTTGTATTCTCTCACAGCAAACACGTCCACCCAAGAACCAAAACTAAAGCCTACACACCTTCAGAGCATTAATGGACTTATAATAACAAAGACCATGAATACTAAACGATGTTCACATGGACATGGACGCGGACACTCCCGTAGATAATGTCCATAGTCATTAGCGAACAGGAAGCGACATGGCGAATTATCGCGACCACTTCCACGGGCTAATTGGAGAAGCTGCGCCTCCTACCTACATGCTTGTGGCATGTAAGGACAGCTGGTTTGAATATTCAGGTGGTGCAGTATTGGGTTTTGGACTCAATGTTTGAGTTGAAATGGTGGATGAAGTTTTGTAAGAGAATTTTGAATGAATGTGTTGTGGAGTTTCACAGATTCAGGGGTCTTTTTTTGTGTGGTTAGTGCCTAACCTGATGTCGAGAGTTTTTAGGCCGCCCATGGGCATCTTGGAGGAATACTTATACTCTCAGGCATGGCAGTTAGGGTCTCTCAAGATATTTTCCTTCGCCGAAGCAAGTTTATTTATACAAAACGCACAGGAATTCGAAAAATCAGAGATGTTGAGGAGCTCAAGGCCTATGACTTGGCTGTCCGACGCTCACACCACTATGCTATTACAGACAAAAAACCGGTGAAAGGATAACTGAGGTTCGAAACTTAATAAACAACTGGTGTTTAATTCCAAGTAAATTATGAGTAAAGATCAGCCTCAACCTCCCTAAAGACAAAGGGAACTTTATAGACTATCAATCATCGTGATGAATACTCAATACATCCACACCAAAACAGAGTGCACGTAAATAATCTCCATTACAAGTAACACGAGTTTAAATGCCACTAAATACCAGCGAAGGGCCGCGAACCGAGCGGTGCGCTGCGCACACGCCGCGACCGCGAAAAAGTAATCTTTATTTAATTAAACGCTTTATTACATATCAATGCGGCAGATAAAAATGCCGACCTTTAGGGAACAAGTTGGACGCAAGTCAGTCAATGACTCGGGTCTATCGCGAATTATTGGAAAAATATCCGAGGAATGAGGAATGCGCGACAGCGGAAGAGGAATGCAGGGCATTAGGGCTTCCCTGAGAATGTCTAAGCTTGTTAGCTTTTGAAGACATGTACATGACTGTAAGAATTGGAATAATGGACGCTAAGTGATGGTAGGCCTCGAGCTGAATACCAGCTGCGTCCCACGGCGCCAATGACGACCTCGTACACTTACCGCCTTCCCCACTTCTTGTAACTAAGCTGAGCCTGGGAGGGACGCAATCGCACTGCGGATAGGATGACATAAAACTGGGTAGTACTTCTTAGAGCACTAATATAAGCTGAAGAAGCTTTACAGCCGCTAAATATCTAAACGGATTAGACTACATATTAATGACCCGTCACGGAGCAACATTCTTTCATTTTATTGCCATTATAAATATGTCTAATATAACTGCAGCTAGTTAGCTAGTTACTTTCGAGAGACCTCGATATTTCGTATGTTGCAACTGGCTTCATTCAACACAAAATATCTCCACACATTTAGATGACATTTGGCTGGCGCGGATCGTGACTGCAAAATGACAAGTCGTGGCATTCTCGAAGTATTTTTCACCTTTGCGAAAGGAGTCGTGATCGGATCGGTAACAATCGTAGTTCCAGGCGGCCGATCTAATCGAAATAGGTCGTTCGTACGTTCTGCGCAGGCGCACCGTGCGCTTGCGCAACGCCAGCTAAAGGGATTTACGTTCGAAAGGTCGTATAGACAACAATAACAAGAATATTGCACGTGAATATCGCTCACGCTTTGCATTGAATAGAACATGGAACAGAACTTCCAACAAAACCAATTAGGATTATGGTACACAATTCTAATCAGCTGCCAACTGAGCAATAAGGTCTGACTAGCATGAGCCCATATTTTCTTTGAAAAATCTTTGCGCATAGCATACCACCGCACAAGATCATTCATGGATGGTGTTATCAGGAGTCAAGCCAGCAACGGTCACCGGGTGGTTGGACCTTCTCCTGATCCGTCAGTCCTGTGAGGAGCAATCCGGTTGTTCTTCATTAACATCGGCCACCGCGTATTTTTAGCTCGGCCGTCCGCTATCGTCCGACGTTTTTGCTGCGAGTCGGCCAACATGCCTCTGCCGTAATTTTATAGTTCCGGAGAAACGGTTGAGGGAAGCGACATACGCACTTAAACGCCGCTAATTATTTGTTAAATGCGCTCGATGGCGCCATTATGAAATATCTGCGAGGTTGGCAGCAGTTTGTGGGAAATTACGTTTAAGAGTAACGATGCTGAACGACGTTTATTGATCATTAATTATTATACTTTATTGTGGCTCCATTCGAGGGTTGTATATCAAGGCGGAAGTTTGTAGCATGTTAGATGGGTGTCTTTTAATAGCTTCGTTTATAGAGGGTCGTATACGGATCCTATCTAATACATTAGTACGACGATGTTCAGTCTAGGCTGACTCAATATGCAAATCTGACCGACGGCTATCTGGTGTTCCACAAGGGAGTATGTGTAGTTCCATGTCGGAGACACAACAAAGGGCGCAGTCAAGCTGTTCTGGTTGCACAATGCAACAACAACAATACCGTGGCGCCGACGAAGCCGTGCGCGTGCGCCGGATTTATTGCCCTTTAAGCACAGCATGAATTAAGATGCAGAAGGATTGCGTTGAAAGCGTGACAGGATCACGGGAGTGGCGTGTCTAGAACCCAACAATACGGCAAGCCCAAAAGGCAAGCAGAATGTTTAGAAACCCTAACAAATGATGAGTAGTAGTAGGTTGCGGCTTGTATGAAAGTAATGCCACTAGTGGGACATCTAGCCAAACGAAAGACTCTAAGATCTGTAGACGCAGACTGGACTGTTCTTCAGATTCAATTCGATTGCAATTACTTCTTGTTACTATGATATGTGTATGAAGACTATGAAGCCATGGATGTAGTGAACCTTCTGAACATAAAACTCACGTAGCGCCACAGTTGCGCACGCGCAGTCAGCTTCACCGCTTCATTTGCGTACATCGACTCCATTAAGCGGATATTATGACATCTACCGTTATTGTATACGATACATTCGTTAGCAAAATCAGATTAGCTACGCTGTGTAAAATGTCAACCCAGCGATACACTGTCGTTGAGAAACAATGGGTCGTGGACCGAGGTATGCAGTAGGTATTAGTAATAGGTTAGTGGCTGGCAATATGCCACGGAACTATTGAGTCGAGTTATTCCCACGTATGTGTCTTAAAAGGGATAAAAATGTGTGTGATGTATGTCCGTGTATGGCGGTGGGCGGGGCTGCGGCGAGGGTCTTTCGCATGAGTCAGGCGGTGTTACCTCGTAGCTATGTGATTGAAAATGTTATTCTAACCCTAGCAACAGGCTAACCCTTCACGAGGGGAGATACTAATCGGATACTGCCCGATAAGTCATAATTGACGGCAATAAAAGCTGTCCACGCGTCCTATCTTCCGCAAAGATCAGGTGCATGGACAGAATTAATAATGACATGGATTGTCCATGTTGTGATAATCGCCACGATATAAATAAGTGACTGACTACTGAGATCTCTTTGGAATGTCACCTTTAGTCCACAATTTAGTCGTCACAAACATAGTAGTAAGTGGGGCATAGTTTACATATCCCCAACGTAATAAAAAGCCATTCAAAAGTAATAAAACACGGCTTAATTCTATGAAAAAGTACAAAAATAGTCGTTATTAAAGGACAAAACAAACGGTAATGAGTAACTAATTGCGTATAAACGACGTATTCAGACATTCCCACGGCTGGGACAAAAAGTCACACACTTGATTGAAATACGGGGTAAATATGGGTAAGTGCGGGTAAATATGGGTAATAATGATACGGTGCACACCGAGATTGAGATTGCTTTTTACTTGAGAGTGTTGCGTACCGCGGTTTGCTATTGTGACATTCTGCGTCAAGAAAACTGGGCTAATTTAACGAATGACGGGATTTTGAGTTTGGACATAAAAGGCGGATGGAATGGAACCGCAAGTTACTTTGTTGATGATACGGTTTTTAGAATATTGGGCACTTTATCACAGCTTCTGACCATCAGTAGGCTGATTCAGTATTTCGAATAAGATTATTTAGTTTTGTTTGGTTATGAACTTATAACTAGACCACCGAAGTTGAAATTTATTTACTAACTTAACTATTTTAATTCAATTAGAACACTTTATACATGCCAGTGTTAAGAAAATATGTTACTGGCATTTTTTTATTCAATCACAAACTACCTAATTACATTTCAGCAAAGATATTTCATTCGATTTTGTGAGATACGGAGATATCATTATCATAATAGTTCGTTGCCAAAAGTTCAATGAGCATAAAATTAATAATTTATTATTCCTTGAGAATTCAGATTATGAATTCTTATTTTCAGTGCGATTCAGTTTGTTCACGATTTTGTAATTCACTCTTTGTTTTATTTAGGATATTTTTCACTTATTGAATTGCCATCACAATTGTGAATATTCCGTGACAATGATGGTAGAATTGGCCATTAAGCTCGCACAGCACGCAAAAAAAAGCAGGAAAAGCTTCAATAGCTTTCGTTTAGGTTATAGACAATGAATTACCTGCCTTAATTACAAAAAGCACATATTTCAAGGTAACGCAGTCTAATGTATCACGGCATCAGAGGGGCTAGACAAGTTACAACCGCTTCGTATCTATTCTCTTTCTATAATAATGAACGCTTCGGCGCAAGCGCTTGTAGAAAGCGCTAAGTTGGTAGCCAACTTCACAAAACTGAGTCGATCGCTCATTCTCTAGTAAATGTAGACAAAACCTACACTTTAGTCTATGGTGAGCGTATCTACTAACGTCAAACTAACGTCAAAGACACAGTTGTTTACATTATGCGCGGGTTGAAGTTTTGTTTTGAATTGTTAAGAAAGTAATAAATTGATTTAAGTGTTAAAAAAGTAAGTGAAATAAAGGACAAGTTCTTCTTATAATTGGTGTATTATAAAATCACAGCGCGGAATGTAATTTTAAACAATACTGTGTCCAGAAATAATATGATATTCTGCATTTGGATGAAAGATACCTGAATGAAGTGATAACTTTTATAAAATGGAATCGAGATCTCGAGCAGACCCAGAACAGTTCGCAGCTTTATTGGAATTCATGGGAAGGTACGTGCATTATTAGTTATTTCGTGACCTTCCTTTGTTAAAATCTAATATACTTGGGCACTTGAAATATGTTGTACATAAACAATGACGTGATACGCGGCTTGAAATAATACTAGATACTTCTTTCGAAATAATTAAAACAATTATTGTGTTTGACCCTTAGCGCACCACAATATATGTATAATTATAATATTATAAAGTATAGATTTTAAATGTTAAATGGCACCTACAATCCAAAATTATGACAAATAAACAAAACACTTCTCGGTCTCAAGACAGCTGGATCGTACATAGACGCCATTTTTTAGCGTTATCTCCAGGGTCTCGGCTTACGCTACACTAGCGTTCAAATACTTCGCCAACGTTTCGTTTGCGCTTGTCAAAAGTGTGATTTGGCTAGCATTTATATGGGATGTAGCGATCAACGTTATAGAAAGGATCAGATTTCATTCTATCATTTTGAACGATACGATAAGTTGTCAACATGGCTACGTATTTTCTATTCGTTTGTTCTGATCACGTGACTTAGCGTTGCGATGACGTCACTCCCATACATTTGAGTCGTTTTCTACTAACGTTTACGCTTGTAGATTGTCAACTTGGCTAAGCCTACAGGTGACAGCTCAAAACAATAGGCGTCGCGGACGTCGCTGACTCAGCGGCCTTGCGTACGCGCATCACTTCCCCCCACCACACGCGGCGCGACTCCGGCGCATCATTTCACGTCATTGTGTTTTATTCAATAAAAGCTCGTTAACCTGCCGTAATTCCTATTAAGTAGCTGTTAATGCAGCCTATTGTTGTTCAGACGTAGTTTTTCATTGTGATGTCGAGAAAAAAATGTTTAAGTATGAACAACAGATTTAGTGAGCATTGTTTTCGGGTTGTACTTGAGTAAAAGCTCAGATATTTAAATAAGCGTGGGTTTGGTAGTTCCATGTACAGCTGCAAGCACGTGAACTTACCCGAAACTCTAATGCTATGGCGATACAGTTGAAAATCAATTTAAGAAATTTGGCAGATTGTAATAGCTTGATGTGCTAGTCTGTACACTGTTCAGCCACATTTACAGAATAGTCAAGTACACAAGACAGGTCTCTGTCAAGCTACGCAAAACCATTATCACTGATCTCTCGCTTTACGGAAAGCTTATAAAAACCGAGGTCACGGTATCCTGGACAAGCATAGCTTGTGTCACCGTGTGTACGTTGAGCGGATAAGCCTACAAAACTATGTCCATTTCATGAAACTAACCTTATCTTTTGCGACCTTTTAGCAGGAAAATAGAAGGCGTTTGTTTTCACTATGACATAGTGATTCCCGGTACAGCTGCGCGGGCGCCGATACGGCACGGTGCGTCGCGTCATGATCCCTATTCGTTGATAAGGAGGAGGGTAATAACATGATTATTATAACACAGTCGAGACGTACGATACGTGGAGAGGCATAGTGCATCGGGGTGATTAACAATTCAAGCTAGACACGACCTTCAGCAATGAAGATAACGACTAAGAAGAAGAAGAGATAACACAGTCTGAACAAATTGGATAATAATATGAATAATAAAAGGTAAGTAAGGAAAAGGTAAGGTTACAGGAATTTATTAGCAGCATTCTAGATTCATGCAAGGTTGATGGCAATAGGCTAGCCAACATAACAGAACTCGAGCCAAAACAAGCTTATCAAACTCGGGAATTAAGTTCTCGAATCTAAAGCCAATAGGTACTAGCATTGAACAAGCTTTGCGCAAAAAAAACCTATTTCATAAATCCTGCCAGTTCTACTGTTGTATCTTTAAAGAAGAAACAGGGGATGCGATTCTCCATACAAATGCATTCCCATTTTTTCTACTCAAATAATGCCTAGTCTAGAGTAATATTTTTATTTTTCATACAATCTTTGTCTGGTGTAGACACGCCCCCGCCATTTCCTTTTTTTCAGCAACTAATAAGTAAAGAATATATAGTAGATAGTAGTTTCTTAAAATACCTATTTTTCAAATTCCTCGCAGGCCTATCCCCTATGTTTCTGAACACAAAAGGCACCATCATCAGCATCGCATTCGGATACAGTCACATTTCGCTAAGAGACAAGCTTTTAGCCAAATGTGACGCTTTCACTCCTAAAGCTCTGCGAACTGAGTGCGTTTCTCCTGTTCGCATTAATCTACCCCCCAACCGCATGCATTCCACCCTCGTCATTACAACCCTAGCAGACAGATGAGTTCTTTATTTAAATATATGTTTGAAAAAAACTTCTTTGAGGGGACAGATTTTAAATAAGAAATAATGACAAAGGTGACTAGGAAGCGTACGCCTCTTCAAGAATTTTGAAACTGTTTTAAAGGGGTATAAAAGCTGTAAGTGCAGTTTTAATATTGTGAGTATTGGTACCGGATGTGCATAGCATGAATATGACGTAATTTTAGAGTCAGGTTACATCACAATCCTGATGCAGAACTGCGAATACAATCAACTAAAACATGAACTCAGTGCGAATACGAGGACAAATTACGGTAGAAAGACTGTCGTATATGAGGGGGCTGAACTTTATAACTCAATACCTAAAGCTATCAAGGAGACGAAATCCCTTCCAACTTTTAAAAGGCTATTAAAGCACCACCTAGCTAATAGATAAATTGTTGTTTTTTGCCGTTCTTAGTGATTAGTTTTAGTTTGTTATTATTTTTATTATTACTTAATTTAGTTTGCCACAACAAAGCGCAACCGCCGCTTATAATTTATTGTATCTAAATTATTATGTTTTTCCTCATAGAAGTGAATAATTGTATTCTTTTTGAGCGAAATAAATTTTTTAAACCGTAAACCGTACCTAATACAAGCTTTGTAGCTTTGTACAATGGTGATACTAAACTGAATATTGAAGAATAATAATTCTTAATGATTAATGAGGCCCTGGGTTCGCATTCGTGCCCAGATGATGGTAATAGCCTTGCTACCTATTACAAGGGACTTTTAAACATAACTGGCAAAATGTGGGTGTAAAATTAGGCACACCTCTGTCAACCTTCGGGGATTACAGGCGTGATGCTATATTATAAGGATTAAATAAAAAGTTACTTTTCAACCAAAGGCTGGTTCATTTACGAGTGTAAAAAGCGAATATGTAACGTTGGCGCCGGAATGACACTAAAATGTTGGCTGTCTTCTCAATCCCATATTAAAAGCTTTTAATCATCACAAAAACATGTGACGACGTATATAAATTGTCTTCCTTGACGGTAACTGAACAGTCGTTTAATAAAAAGATTTATTTACACACAACATAAAATCATCTAGATAAAACAATTTGCATAACATTGTAATTAAAATGATAAGTCGTCTTGTTGATTCGTGTAAGTGTTCAATGTAAGTAAATACAGGAAAATAATAGGGTTAAGCACAGGTGTACCAATTAGTACACCCAGTTCCAGACTCCCTGGCTGCTTTTGAGAATTTTCTGGTGGAAAAATCCAAAAGCATTTTTTCCGAACCCAGGACAGCAATAGTCGCGCTTGCCACCACTAGACCAGTCAAGATTTCCATGTTTTAATTTAATATGAAACCTGATGATCAAACTCCACATACTCACATTTATTTAAAACTTCCGGTTTCATAACAATGACTTCTTTCATCACACGATCAACTCAGACGAGGGACTTTCCACAGTAATTCTAGTGATAAGAAATGACTAAACACAAATACTACAGAAGTTCAGAACTACAATATCACAGAACATTTACTCATTACTCAGTAATCCGGAAAACCTGATGAGGTGGAGTTTCATAAATGACAAGCTTGTGCCAGCAGCTTCGCCCGCGTGGAGTTCGATAATTGTCCCACGGGATCATACTACCGGGATAAGAAGTATCCTATATGTTAATCCAGGTTATAAACTATCTGTGTTCAAAATTTCATCCACATCCGTTCAGTAGTTTATGCGTGAAAGAATAACAAACATTCATCCATACATCCTCACAAACTTTTGCATTTATAATTAGCAGGTTTCTGCACTAGAGTGTAAATGTGGTTCTGTTCCCTACACAATGAGGCACTATAAATCGTGTCCTGCGTGTCCTTTTGCTTGTTCACTACAGGAACTGATGGATGCTACCGAATGTGTCAAACTAGTAGCTCAATTCTGGGCCGACACAATTTAGTTTGCCATCGACACGCTAAGAATTAAAAACTTATAACACCCCGTCGTTTTTGCGTCGTTAAAAAGAAGAAGTAATCCGCTCAACAATGATTTTTTTATACACAGATTGCAAAGATGACGACAGAGTTACACATGAACAAATATCGGAGAAAAAATCTTAAGATAAACGATAATACCACTGAAAATGAAATATTACAGGCGTGACTTTAAGATTAAACTTCAATAGCTGTTGACAATGTTCTAAAGTTCGTCTTTTGCTCATGTGGGTAGTTCGTCGTGGACCAAATTATTAAGCTATTACAGTAATCGATTTTTTTGTATGATTAATTTTAATGACAATTATTTAGTCTAACAAAGGTCTGTGTATTTTTTGTTCCATTCCAAAGCTTTTTTTGTGTGACCAAATGAGCTATAGACATTATTCAGATTTTGTCAAACTGTAAATATAATTAAATGCGTTACTAAATCCCGTGCAGGTTAAGCATTTAATTTCAAACTGTCTCGTTGGACATGTTATTTAAAGTCGTAAGATAATTCCACTTGAAACAAAAGTATTCGATTTCCCAACAGTTGGTCCATCTGACAATTCTGACATTGTAACATTTGTAACACTAGACTTGAACCAAATGCCACACAACACATGTCCCAAACGACTCGTCAAGAATGTTGAATTACTGCATTATACTAACAAACATCTCTCTCCGAAACGCATCGGACGATCTCAAAAGCATGGCGCCAACGTCAACAAGGGCTTTACGCAATATAATACATAAAAAAACTCTTTTAGAATAGGTGAATTGAATTTTTATAGGCGTTTTAGCTGAGTATCTATGTCGCGGCAGTAAACCGTGCGCTGGTACAGTTAGGAATCTGATACGTGAATGTGGCATTCTAACGTGCGCCTACGCACCCATGATACGTTGCCGTCGACGTTTTTGTCACGAGAAAAACTTAATGATCAGATTAAATTGATAATGATCTATAATTTAGTTAACGATGTTCTGCTGAACACGATGCAGGAATCGCAATAAAATGCTTAATTGAACACGGAGTGGTCGGCATTGTTCACGAACGCTTCCGACAGAAGCTAAGTTATTCAAACGCCTACGCCAAATTAAACGGCGATCACTTTGCATTAGAATTAACACTATTGTCGCCGAGATTCAATTACGACAAACCCATAAATGTATGTCAGCTGTTTTAAATGTATGCAACACGTTAATTGCGCAATTTGATTTATGCGCCTTGTCAGCTCACAACGCCGAAGAGAACGCACGTGGTACATGTTAACGATATTGTCTGATCCAATGATACCGATTAATCGTCGTTTATGTGCCGTGTGGGTTGAGCCGACAACATATCCGATATTTTCTACGTTATACGGTTACTTTGCAGCGGCCGCGAGTTCATTATGGTAAAACGACAAAGACCGTTACGCATAATATTAGTATTATAGAATGTCAAAAGTATTTAGATAACCGTTACTTTGCTGCGATTCGGGTAACAATGACAAGTATTGACCCTGAATTGTGGGTTGTTTGAAGATTTCCATCCTAAGTAAACGGTGCAGTTGTTGGAATGAAGTTGTTTACCGTTTAAACAAGGGGGAATATTTTCGTATGGATTGGCAAACACGCGGGCATTTCGCGGGCGTGCATTAACGATAAGTAATGTTCAAACAAACACGGTCCCACGTTGGGCGCCAGTGGGGCGCCTCGGATTATGCGCGTGGCACGTGATGCACTCTCGTGTTTACGCTTTAATACTTCCTTACTTATGTTTCTATGTTTATATTTCGCAGCTCAATAAACAAAAACCGTTCCCTCTGTTCATTGACGGACCCTATATTTGCAATCCCCAGTGGAATACAATGCGGAATGCCGTTTGTAAATGTGCTGGCCACGTGTCCACAAACCGCCGTTAATAATTTCCGAGTGAGAAAGCGAACAGTATTGAAACTAATTGCGAATAAATCATTGTGATTGGGTAACGTGACGTGTGATTGTGACAATTCTGGTGGAAGTTTAGCAAACAATGGCAAATCGGAACGTAAACAGTTGCATAGGCCGTTAGTTTCGAGAATGTAGATACCTACTAGGGTATAATGCAAATAACAATGGCTGATTGAGCAAATGCAATTAGTTAATTGGACAGCCGAGAATTGGAATATATTCACAAACGTTGTAGGAAAACCTGTAGCAAACATTGACGAAAGTACATAGCAAGCACATCACAAACAAAAATGAGACAAGCTGTACAAGACACATGACAAATAATCCATTTTAAGTACAGAAACGCCAACAAAAAAAAAGTCCACAAATTCATTCAAAATCTTCAGAACGACAACACCAAATAGGGAGAAGATACACGGTGACACATCAAGCTAATCATCCAGAATAAATGACCTCGCATTGTACTAGCTTCCCCTACAATTACAGATCAGCGTATACCGGTTAGCATAACTTGATTAGTACTACAAAATGAAAGTAGAACACCATTTCACAATCAGAACCAAAATCTCGGGTATCAATAAATGCGAGGGCGAACCAGTGGAGCATCTTTCTACTAACAGGAACATATCTGGAAATGCAAGTGCCATTGTAGCGCCTAGCGCCTACGGTGGACCGTTATAATGAGCCGACCTACTTGGATGACAGGCGACAGCTTGTCCCTCATCGATGCAGCTTATGAAGTTGGACAGGGAAGGCAAGAAATGTGGAGGACGGGAAGGTAGTCATAAATACTGAGATGTTGATAGATTGTGTGTAAGGATTGGATTCGAAAAAGGTATGGGTTTTTGTAGGTTGAGAGATTCTGCTCACGATTTTGAGCAAGAGTTAAAGTTTTCAAAACTTCATCATCATTATCATCATTTCAATCAATCACAAAATGGTTTAAGTTGTATCCGTAGTCGTTAAATATAAGTCTCGAAAGAATACATTTTAACGACACAGCAGGACATCTCTATTTGAGCCTATGAAAAAACGGAATTCTGATAAGTTGGGATTTTCCTGTCTTCAATTCTACGAAAAGCAACAATAAAACGCCCACGTGTTGTTAAAAACTCAAATTTGGCATATAAAAATAGTTTATTTGTATGTGGTGCGCGAGCGCATCGTACGCCGTGCATTACTGATGCGCATCGACTATATCTTGACTGTGTACACTAATGGGCCACGTGTGCTGATATCGAATATCGACAAACATTACAACACCAAAATGATCAACTTTAACATGAGACACATAAGAAACAATTTCGAATAGCAGCACTTTTCATTCACGTTCATTATAATGATAAAACTATAACCTTCTGCTTCTGAGCAATATTGGTAAGTAACACTAATGCATTTTTGTATGCAGCAGCCATTAATATGACGTATCTGGAGATACGCGAGTCTTTAATGCTATGTAAGACAAGTTCTTGGTAACATAATGGACGACAAAGGTGTTGTTTATTGGAGATTTGCAATAAAATATTATCGAGTTCTCTTATACCGATCGTAACGCAAGTTTTTTCAAAAGTTCACGGATATTTGATATGGCAACATTGACAGCTGTCATAATTTACGCGCGAAATGTAATATTAAGTCAAAGAACAGTCGCATTCGAATAAGGAACACAATAAGATTGGAAATTGACAGTTGAACAAAAATTTTATTTTTAAAGTTGTCTGGGAGTCCGAGACTGGCGGTCGATAAATCCTGTTCGACGTATACTTCAAGGGCGTGCGGCTATTTTTAGCGCGTCCCGGCCGAAGGCCGCCGTTCCAGGCATCGGCTCGGAGGACGCCGCGTCCGGACGAACGCGAACGGTCGGATCGGTGGCGGCGCTCGAATTTTAATGGGTTTTTTTTTCTCCGAATCGCGACGCCAAAGAGAGCCGCCTTTTGGGGTTAGATGTGTGTAGCAACCCAAACGGGTACGCGTACGGACACCGAAACGAATCTGTTGTAGCATATGTTAAGAAACGTAATTTACGAATCATTTTCAAATTAAAGGGATTTATGGCCAGCCCATCTTAAAAGCTTAATCGGAATCAAATGCGAAGTTAATGATATGGCTTTGGAAATACACGCCACTGTGGGAGACTAACCTATAGAAAACAGACAAACAACTAAAAAACTTGGGAAGATTTGTAATTGAATAGCTGTAATATATTTTCATTATGAAACACAACACTACAACACCATAGAAATAAATCTTGGTTTAGTAGTTATAACATCTACATAGTCCAAACATAGTCCGAGTCTGAGTTACATCTCAACTTCTCAACTCACATTCAAACACAATTAAGACAAAGTTGGCAAAGTTACGAAACTACAGCGGAAAGTTCCATTAGATTTTAATACAGAATATTATACGGGTATTTATTGTTATTATAACGTGGTGTTATTGTGTATTATTCGATATTATGACAACGGTGATGCAACAAGGAAAACAGACGACGATGGTTATAAACAAAGAGACGAGGAAGCTTTAGCGGGTCAATGCCGATTTGCAAATCTGCTTGTAATTTGCAAAACAAGGAATGTATCGGGATGAGGGAAAAGATTCCTGCTAGAAGCAATGATATGGAAGATTGAACAATGAAAAACTGAAGTTTCACTCTTGAATCCATCATACTAAAGGTAAAGCAGTTTGGGAGTTCCAAGAAAAACAGCCTCTACAAAATGCAACGTATTTAATCTGGCTAAATCTTCAGAATCTGAATGAAGAATAATAAAACACAAAAGAATTTAATACGATCACATCCAAATCTCGACATGGTTATTAGCAGCGTCAGAACCATTAAGCTCGCAAGATAATATCTGTCAACGAGTGAAGTTTTGCCGTCGGCGCGTCTTGTCGATCATCAAAATATTAATTTCTACATCCGGTTTATATACCATTAGTTTTTATTTAACAAAAACATTTGCCAACTTCCTAAGCATTTGAGTTAGTTTAAACTTTCGACGTGGTTCAATCGATTCTGTTCGGTTCTAGAAAATTGCAAGAATTTTTGTACAATTAAGTTTTTGTACAATTAAGTTTTTTTACTGCTGCCCTTGGTTTTATTGGGAATAGTGGTGCTATATTGCTGTGAATCTCCTTCGGCAATTTTGTCGTTTTTGGCAATTAACCCTTCATTCTTTGGCAACATCGTAAAAATATAATGTTTTTTAACAACGTTAATTGAGAAACCCATAACTACATGAGCTACTCTTCAATCAATAAGCCGTAAACCTTAGGTCAGGGGTTCTGTGGAAATTCTCTCAATTTTTTATGGAAAATAACTACATGAGCTACTCTTCAATCAATAAGCCGTAAACCTTAGGCCTAGATGACGTGGCCTCGGCACAAGGGCAAAGAAGGAACATGGGTTCGGTTTTTAGTCAGTAGAAGTCTGACACTCCCCTTCGCTCTGCCCAAGAGCGGGGGGGGTCATTCGATGATTTTCCACCCACCAAAAAAAAAAAAAAAAAAGGGGTTCTGTGCAAATTCTCTCAATTTTTTATGGAAATTCGGACCCAGTTCAAGTTGCCCAATAACACATTTTGTCAGTTTCGCCATACCAGGTAGAGCGAATAAATTTCACAATAATTATAGCAATTCCTCGATTCTTTGTGTATTATGTAAGGATGACGACTCCTGCGCCTCGTTAGCAACAGATTTGAACCAATCATCTGTTTAGCTGGATGATCTCACCAATTGCATATAACTAGCTAAAATATAGTTGAGTGAGGGAAACGAGTTTTAAATCATGATTGTAGACGATTGGATTGATAACCTTATTCATGGCGTTTTGAAAATGTAACTTGGTATAGCTAAAACAATGAAGTAAGACAGTAGAAGCAAAATATATGGAGCGCCGACCCCAAACGTATTGGAATAAGGGCAAGATACTGATGAAGCTAAAACAATGGTCAAGTCATAGTTGTTGAATATCCAGACAGACGAATGTTGTAGGACTATTGTCAGACAGAATGATTGCTATAGGATAAGAGGTGATGAACATAAAGCAAATTCAAGCAATTATGGGAAAGGAAGAGGCTATAAATAGCAATATATGGGCCCTTAAGCAATAAAAGGATAAACCCAAGGCAGAAGAACTCGCTCCTTACATAACCCTGCATTAAGTTGATGTAACACAATGACGGGACGGACGTTGCGCAGGAGTTTGACACTGCATCACTTTCGTACAGTGAAAGTATGATTTATCTTAAGGATACACTTCGAGCCTTTCAATTTATATCGATGGCGACCTTTTATTGTATAATAAATAAATTCGAGGTATCGTAAGCCGGTATATTGAAGGAGAATTTGTATTGTGTCTGGAGATTTCTTACCTTTTATGAGACTTACTCATATTTTTTTTTTTCTAAGCTGTTTTATTTGTTGTAATTCAATCCATTGGGTCCAAACACAACAATTTCACGCCTGTTTCCCCTAAAAGGTTTACGCGTTTTTGTTTATTTTGTCATTTACATAGATAGGGCGGTGCAAAAAGACACTTCCCACTTCCCTTAAAACCTACCATAAACCATCCCTTATTGACCCAACGAAACATTGACCAATTACCTCTCATTCGCCACTATGGAACATAAAACACTTGGTAAATAAATCTCCTGACTACTTTGCCGTGTTGCCAAAACCATGACATGGAGTGTGCGGTATGTACCGTGTGATTCAGTGTTCAAATATTGGACATTGATTTACTTGCACACTTTGAACGTGTTGCCGATGGTATCGTGAATTACTGGAACATGTATGGATGGGGAATATAAAATTCCTTGTGGGAGAGGTTGGGTTTTGGTGAAATTTTTCTGAAGAAGATGTGGCCTGCAATTCCCGAAAGTTTAGGCAGAGGTGTACACACGGCTACACATCAAGCTATACAAAACCAGTATAATCTGATCGTTCATTGTGCGAAAAGATCTAGTAAAGTGAGGCCAAGATTAACTGGTTTTGTATAGCTTGATGTGTAGCCGTGTGTACCTAAAAGTACACCCACATTTCGCCAGTTATGTTTAAAACCCATGTAATCGAGGGCGAGTCTATTGCCATCAGTCGAGTGCAAATCCAAGCTCGGTGGCTGCTACTGAGAAATTCGTGATGGAAAAACGTAATAAAAAAATGGGCATTTAAAGCAATGTCATGGCTGGCAAAAAGAGAAGACACAGCAGGACGCACCGAAAGCAGGATATTCCAAAGCGCAAGCACATTCACTAAGCTCCCTAACAGGATCCATTCTAAACTTCATGCACTTGCAGAGTAATAAAATTAGTCTATCATCCCCAAGCTTGATATATAAGCAGAATGTTGTCACGTTATGCAGGACTTGTAAAACGAAAACATATTCCATGACGTATATTGTGTAACACATGGCAATATATTACACGTTTTCGAATAAATATCCAGTGAAACAAAGCAAAAAACATACGAACATGAGTGTTTGTATGTTCGCAGTTCATATCTGGTAGTAATTTATTGTGGCGCCATGTTGCGGTGGGACCGACGCGTGCGCAGCGCAAACCCATCTCAATCATTGTCTTAGCTTAGACGAATGCTAGAAATAAAAGTCATTGCATTCTGAAGCTAGGCATGCAATTATAATGTGCTGAGAGCATTTGTTGCAGTGTTTAACATGGTACAGTTTTTATTGCAATTTAAATATGACCGGACCATTTTAGGAGATCATTTGATTTCCTTAAAAGATTAAACACATAAAAGTCACGCACGTGTAGCCATGCTAAACTACACAGTCTCACCCAAAAAGGTATAATGATATAATTATGTACAACCCAAGTATCTAATCGTTATTCTTTTTCTTGGTCCGTCCCTTGAATAGACTAAAAAATATCCGATAGAATTTGCAATTCCTTGGCGTAAGTACGTCTATTTTATCGGTGGCCATAACTCGTCCGGACAGGTTCCGTAGGCGGGTTGGGTTGGGTTGCAATAAAAAGCGGGGTGGTTACCGAACGGAGCCGGGTCGTCGCCCCCGCGCGGCCTTCGCCCCCCGCCCCGCGGCCGCGCAGCAAGGACGTCGCCCGGGCGTTGCATAACCACTCGCACGCAAGTCGTTGATACCGTTCCGAGATGCGCTCGCTGGCTCGGTGTCGTCGTATAGGCTGCGCGGGCGCACCCGCACCGGAATGAAAATAAAAGCTGAATGTACGCATAAAACCGTCCTATTGGTATTCATATAAACGTCAATTATTGAGCGTTTTTACGACGGCTACGCGATATTGAGTTAATCTATTGTAATTAGACGGTTTTCACTTTCCACTTAGGTTACTTGCGTTTGTTGATTAGTTGATATTAATTGACATCACATCACACCTGTAATCCCTGAAGAGTTAGGCAGAGGTGTACCTAACTGTACCACCCAAATTTCGACTGGCCTATTGCCATCAACCGCGTACAAATCCAGACTCCGGCTGCAACTGAGTAATTCCTACTGGAGGAACCCTATAACACTTTGCCTGACCCGGGGATTGAACCCAGAAGCTTATACTCACAGTCGCACATCCCACCACTAGACCAACGAGGCCGTAATTTATGATAACCATTGATATAATAAAACCCTAGACGCACAGTCTCGAACAAAACAAACAGTCGAAGCTGTCGCTAAACACTCACCGATACACGCACTACTACATGTAGTTATCGTCACTATAAACATATTTTTTTTGGCAAATTCAACCTTACGCAGATTCCTTTTACAATGCAGTTATAAAAAGCAATATAAAAAGTATTTTGTACGACCGTGCAGTGACGCGAGCGACGCGAGACAATTTGAAATAAGTTCATTGTGAACTCATTTTAAGCGGACGGTTTTGAGACGCGGAGTGTGTATCTTGGGTTTTATTATATCAATGATGATAACACAATACTTTACAGAGTTAGAGTTGTTTGACCGGAATCATCGTTACTAATCGCGTCGAAACTCGAAACTCAACATTCGCGGAAGCATAACTTCATTAGAAATGGTGTGTTTATAGTACATAGTACAAATAAGAACGTGATCTTGACAGAACTACATAGTGGCCTTTCGAGTTTCTTCGATACAGAACAAGTAAGGAAAATTCTTAGCCCGGTTTTCTACAAGATTTTGCATTCTGAAGGACCTCATTAATATTCAGAGCGTATTTACATGCCTTCGTACACTCCGTAGATGGATACTAATAGTACGCCAATTGAGACTTGGACGTGCGCCTATAATTGTAGGAACTGGCCCCGGCTGGGCCGAGTGGGGCCGCGGGCGCAAATTATAATAGGCCCCAGTGTAACCAACGGACAACTAATAATGATTGTGTTGTATTGATAAATGTCAAAAAGGATTTATCGCTTTGCGAATCTAAGTTTAATTCGCCATTAAAAATGAAAAGGTGTTTCTAATTGTGGAGTGGTGTCGTTGGTCTAGTGGACGCAAGCACGACTGTTGAGCATGAGGTCGTGGGTTCGATTTCCGGGTCGGGCAATGTTATTGGGTTTTTCGAGTAGAAATTTCACAGTAGCAGCCACTGAGTATGGATTTGTGTCCGATTGACGGCAATAGAGTCGCCCCCTCATAACTGGCGAAATATACAGGTGTACTGTTAGGTACAAATCTGTCTTACCCTTTGCAGATTACAGGTGTGATGTTTGTGGACTGCTTAATATTCGTGGTCTGATGTAGGTGACTTACTTGCATGTCATTATTTGAGCAATAATTATGGTTTAAGTCGGCAAGGTTGAACTGTGCAGCGGATACAACTGCCTATTAAAGGTCCTACAGAAGTTTGAAATGGTCATAAAAGTTATTTGTGTTTAATAAAACTTTAACCTTAAATGCAATCTGGAAAATATCCAAAGTCTACCTTGCATCCAAACTGGTTTTTTCTACCCTTTAATGAATTCTTTGGACATTGTTTCCTTCTACGAGTTCAGTTCATCATTTCAAACTTCCCCACATATTAATGTTTCATCGGAATTTTATTTTAATCACCTTTTTCCCATTAATGACCCTGTAGCATAGGAAACAGTAGTTTTTTTTTTTTTAAATGACCCGTGAATAATGTCTATGCGGTATTCGGAATAATGCACTGATTACACTTGATGATTGTCGTCGACATCCCTTCCTCCCTTTATATCATATTATAAATAATAAGACGTATCCAAAATCAAGCGGCTCTATTTCTAACCGCAAAAATCCTCTTCAATACCCAAAAGCCAGTAATTCCTGACTAAAACTTCGCAAATACGACAAAAAAACACTCTCCATCATTTGTCTTAATATCCAAAGACCCTTCTCAAGAACCACACAGCTAAAGAGATTTGAAAGGTGCCTCACAGCGTCTCACAAACCATCAATCACTGGAACCGCTTCACAATGGGGATCAGCAGTGTTCGCAGAACGTCGGTGTCGACACAACGGCTTACCTAGAACAAAGACAGATATGGTTAGCACTGGAAGTGGAAGTATACGCATTATAGAGTGCGGCCATGGAAACTGGTGATAGCTCGGTTTGTGGTACTTGGAATATTCATAGGATCGTATTAGTTAGTTACCTATGCTTAAAAATTGATTTGATTATGGTATTACAGTTATGTTAGACTGTCCTCTGGGTCTAGTGGTCCATGAGGTCTTTGGTTCAATTACCGGGTCGGGCAAAGTGTTAGTGGATTTTTTCATCTGGAATTTCTCAATAGCAGTCACGGAGTCAGGATTCCTGCGTGATTTGTACACACGGCTACACATCAAGCTATACAAAACCAGTATAATCTGATCGTTCATTGTGCGAAAAGATCTAGTAAAGCGAGGCCAAGATTAACTGGTTTTGTATAGCTTGATGTGTAGCCGTGTGTACTATTAGGCTCATCTCTGCCTAAGCCTTCGGAGATTATGGGCGTGACATAATGTTATGTCAGGAGCCTCTCAAAGCTGTCTGTACCAATCTTCGATAGCAATGATGACACTGAAAACTTTTCAACGCAGTTTATTTCTTAAAACCGTTTCTCATTAATTGTTGCAATTCCTCCTAGCACTCCCGCCGTATCGGTCTAAAACCAAAACCCTGTACCAATTCTTTTGAAAACCTTTAAGCCTCAACTTCATACACGATTTCAACACAAAAACTGTTCGCAGTATCGTATCGCTGACATTTAATTTGTCTAAACAAGTAAATACCACGCTCACTTTATGGCCCCAATCAATCTGGCCACATCCGAGAGGGCTAGGAACAAAGGATTAGCTAAGCCTTCAACCATTTATATTCTAAATATCAACTGTGTTTCGCAAATGGTTTCTGTTTACGGGGTCCAATGCAATTTTCTGTGTGAAATCATGTACTAGTACGTTTATCTTTCTAAATGGCGAACTTTTGAACAAGATAGTAACTGAGCGAACTTTTTTAAATTTTTTTGGAATCGATAGCAGCACATAATTGCCTCATGGGTCTAGTAGTCGCCAGTTGCGACTCTTGCGTCTGCTTAGCATGAGGCCCGGTTGATGGCAATCGGCTCCCAGAGATGACGAACGTGATGTTATGTTATGAACACGGTTTAAATTATTTTAAGATGGGTCAGCTCTTGACCTCGAGGCTTGCCTGAGCAAGGATGAGGTCAAGGGTGTGGAGCGAGCCTTCCCAGTAGCACTGGCTCTCCCGCGCGCGCACCAACGGAACACAGCGAACTGTTTGGCGCCGGACTTCGACGGGAGGGTGGTAACTAGCCAGGCGGACCTTTGCAGGCCCTTCCACCAGTGTTGGGATCATTCAGCCGTAACCGCTAACAAAAGTGATGAGTTGATGTCGTTCAGTTCTATGGTGAAACACATTCAATTCCTGTCCTGTTCAACAATTTGCTCCTAATACCCGAATGTTGTGAAAAATTGGATGCCCATTGGGCGGCGAGAACAGTTATTTTTGTAGGTAAACCAATGACCAGCTAGTACGATTTTAAGCAAGGACATTATAAACCAGATACAACACAAATAACGTCAAAAACTGACGTAATAAATCACAGTATTGCGTAAAGACAGCTGAATCAGTAACCTGCTTATAGAATCTAAGCTTTTTATCAAGAAACATGAGAAAAGGCTATTGAATAACAACGAGGTCAACAAGAAACTGCGATAGTGGAGTAAATATATACAGAAGCTTAAATACGATATCATTTACTTCTTATCAGTAAAATAATTACTAAAAACACGAACAGGCATTACTTGCAAGCTTTTATAGGGTCACCACACTGATCGGCTTGACATGGTTAAAATTAGCTTTATGACCTTGCAATAAAAGCGAATACCATGTCTTAACCAGAATGAAGAACCTCTTTCTTTCATGCATTACGTATAAAGACTCCTCCGTACTTCTGAAAGCACGTTAAGCCGGTCCCAGTTGTCATATAAAGATCTTTGACATCCAGTGGCCTGAAAGTCTGACAACCAGTCTTGTCTCACCAAAAGGTATTGTATTACACAAATACCCAGTAGACTCCTAGGCAAATAACTTGAAACAAAATGGCGTCGTTCTGCGCAGGTTCTCTGTTTGATTTGTATGGGACGTCTAAAATTCGACTACTGCGCATGTTCAACTTATATGCCGCGTGGTATACCTACTTGGTAAGCCGACAGTGGGTTGTGGAAGTCAGATAGGAAGTCACTCTTGCTTCATGTAAAGATTGTAAAATACAGGTATTCAGTTGCATCCGGTTAGACTGGAAACTCACCCAAACAAAGTTGGGAAAAGGCTAGGCAGATGATGATAAAGTTTCTGCCTGGCTCAAGCGAAGTCGATAAGTGTGCACGTGCAAGTCCCTAAGTATACATATTTAAACCGGTGGAACTGCTTTTGTTGAACAGCTGATACATTCATTTTATTTTCAAACCGCCCAACTTGAACTGAATGGCATTGTGTTGGCAAACGAAACATATTTAATAACAAAACATGGCTGTCGGTGACCCACACGCTATCGGCGCGATCTGAAGCGGAACACGGCCACAATGCGCAGGCGCACATATCGATTACGATAACGCCCCTGACGCGTATCAACTGCGCCAGGGTTTATGAGGGCCACTCCGTGTACTAAGATAAGAAATGCGAATATTTTACTAATAAAATATGCTACGACTTGATGTTATTGATATAAAGGATGTATATTTTATTTCAAGTATCTTTATGACTATAATAAAATTCGTAAGTGTGAACTGTGAAGCTGGTAAACAAATAAACAATAAGTTTTTCTCTTTTTGGAGACATAAGTACCCATCTTCAGATCTGGGTATAAAAGAAGTGTCGGAAAAATTCCGCGACGCCTCATAATAATGAAGTCACACGGAACAAAAACACATAAATATAATAAATCCATTCACCGTCACAATACGTTCATTAAACCGACGCGACGCTAGCTTTACCTACACTCGTAATAAAAATACATATAAAGCCTAGGAAAAATATTAATTCATGAATTGTGCAGAGTTTTTTGTGGTGTATTGGTCATATATGGCGACCACACACGGGTCCTGCAATGATGCATTGTTGGCTAGTGGTCGGAGTGAGAGACCACAGCTTGCACTGGGTAGATTTATTGCGAACAGCGCGCAGCGCCGGCGTGTATGGCTAGTGTAACAGCGTCTATATGTGGATTTATTTTGTTTATGGTCAATAGGTGCATAGCTACACCGAGGCACTGAATGTTACACGCATCGCGCGCTCAGGTGCGTGTGTGGCCCATGTTATATACGGACGCCGAATAGACTAGTCCAGAGCTCCAAATCTCCATGACAAATGAAACAAGCTTAATCTTTCAGTTCTGTCGCTTCTAGTGTTCCTATAGCATTATCATTTGTCTATCAACTTACTGCAGTCAACGAATCTTCATCTTCCTCAAACAATGGAGCACTTAATGCCGTGTCCTGCGTGTCCCGTTGGTTGTTCACTACTGGAACTGATGGACGCTACCGAAAGCGACAAACTAGTAGCTCAATTCTGGGGCGATCGACATGTTAAGAAGAAATATCTTCTCTTACATACTTACACTCCTCCACCTGGCAGTCCTGCTTTCTAACTTAGCCACTGGATATAAGAATAGTAATGATATATTATCTTAGTCATCATTGGCAGCCTTGTTCAACTCATATCTTAGTGAAGGCTTCTTTTTGTTTTCTGTCATACATTTAAGTTTGCATCTTCCATCATAAGCTGGCTTTGATGACGAAGTTCAACAACATCCCCAAACTCCTATGACTTGCACCAAAATCGAGTTAGTCCGTGTAAAAGTCGAGCGTGCTCAATAAACGCGATAAACAAGCGATATACTTAGAGGCGATAAGTCGCGAGACAACGCGATTGTCGAGCGTTTGTATGTAAATATCGCCTGCTACAGATTCTGTATATGCTTTTCACCAAGTTTGGATAACACGTGCGAGCCTTGTTCCGCTGACTCATGATATCTATTTCTAAGACAAATCTTAGTCATATCATAATATTATATGTTTTTATGGTTGTTAGTTGCTTTATTGAAAGATTAAAATCGTTCTTCAATTAGTCATGCAGAGGACAGCCATGTTTATCCGTTGAGTGAAAATCAAACAGTAAACAGTTAGTTCCATTTCCAAGAATAATAAGAAAGATTGATTTAGCATGTTATTTCCATGTTTATAAATAATTACTCAAATTTAACTTAGGCTTTCACGCATGTCGTGTCTGATGAGAAGTTAATTTAGAAAGAGTGACCCTAATTTCTGACAGGCGACTTAAAAATATAAATAATTTATGTGGGTACAAGACAATGCTTTTAAAGCGAGAACCACAACGGATTAGCAACATCAACGGGTCCATTCCGAGATTTTCGTAAATGCAACGTGAGATATCGCGTGCAAAATTATATGCGTGATTAAATTTCGCGATTTCATATTCCGAATAGCGTTGCAACTGCCGCGTTTGTTTGCGCACGCGCCTTGCGCAAAGGCAACCGTCGAATCGCCGCAAAGTGACAACCAACAATTTATCAAGCAAATAGCTGCAACTGTTTGTACTCAAGTAAGGTTTCAGAATACGACCTTCGGTTACCTTTCCCGTGAGAAAAGATGTAATAATAATTAAGGTTTTCTTTTCTATGAGTGATTAATATTAAAAAAACCATTGTTCGTTGCTTTGTAGCGTATTAAACAGATATAATAACCGCGAATAGGGTCAAGTATACCGGAAGCGCGCTGCCCGCTGCGCACGCGCTGGTCGTTCCTATTCAATCTTTATCGTGGAACACAATGGCCGTACAATATTGCAGTGCAGCTCTATCTGTTATTGTTGTGCTCTTTCGCTTGTGCGTACTGCGTACGTTTTACGCAACGGTCGGAGTATCACAACTCACAAGTGACGTCGAAATAGCACTTATTGAGCATTGTAATAGTAGGCACTATTATTTCGATTTGTCAATGACAAGAGATCAAGTCTCTTGGGAGCTAAATTATTATACGCAAGACCTCTAAGAGTTAAAACATTCATTAATTATATCTTGGTCGCAAGGGCTCCCGAGACTAAACCCTCGTTAAGGTCTACATCATCGAGAAGAGGCCAATTACATTAATTGGCGCGTTTAATATTCTTTTCACTGCGCAAACGAGTGTTGATAAAAATCCGCGTTATCCACATTCCGTACATTTGCATTTGTCGGCAGCAACTGGTAAGGAACGCCAGCTCTCTCGACTAGGGCTGTGGCGGCGAAAAATGTTAATTCTACTACTTGTTCAATAAAGATTGGTCTAAACGGAATAGGGGATCGGACTGGGTCAAAATAATATGATTCTGTTAAGTCCGTAAGTTAGATTATCGAAAAATATTGAATACGTGTTTTTTTTTTTATCAAATCAATAAAAAATGACGAAGATAAAACGCGTCAAAGATCTTGGAGTGGGGCTTGAAACGTCACTTGTGTCGTCAAAATGTACTATCATATGACGTCACACGAGTTTTCGAAGCACTGTATCGTCTTCATTTTAACTTTACGTGAAAAAAGAAAAAATACGTGTCCAATAATTTTTGGAAATCTGTCTGACGGACTAATTAGTTTTTTTTTGTCCGATCCCCTATTGTAAAGCATGAAAACATGCTTACACATGTTCCATACAAGGGATCCAGTTGCTTTTATGAATTTTGGACCTCTGAATTTGTCACCTCAGATATGTAGCGAAATAAGTGACGTAAGACCTAATGAGGACCGCCTGAACGACTTCAGACGCATTTTCGGATTCGACTCGCCATGTAAAGACATGTTAACAAAGTTCAACCATTAGGACTAAGGTGGCTTTCTAATTGAACAAGTCAGCACCATGAAACAAATCAATACGACTCCTTCCACGAGCATAACTGAAAACCTCATTAAAAGTCTCGGAAGTCGGTACAAAGACCTCAGCTGCACATGCATATGAGTGTAAGGACCCACTTTACTTCAACAGCTAGCCCTAATAGGCACCAGCCCTATTCCACATAATACGCAATGTGATTAATGGCGATGTAATAGCTCTATTACGTGCCTCTGCCGGCACTACGAGAAATGCCCGTCCCCTTCCCGCAGCAAGCGTATTAATTGACATTTGAGAAAGTTGATTTAATTGCGAACATTAACCAAAATGTTAAGGTGTCAGAAACGATTACCGCTCTTGACTTTTTAGGGCTCCACAAAATGTTAATCAAGAGGTATTAAGTGCTATTGTGATTAATATCTTCATTGCAGGACATCGCGATGAAATGTGATCATAAATTCAGTGTTCGGATTTATTGTTTTGTTTAATGTTAAGTCTAAGTGTCAGGGACAGTCAGCCACATCTGTGCTGAACGATTAATAACTGTCGAAAGCATATTTCTTACTTATTTGCGGCTGTCAATTCGACGCACAAAAATATTTCTCACGCGTGTTTTCATTTTGCGATCATTCAACACCAGCAAACGTTGTTTGGTAATTCTGAAGCGTTTCCGCATTGACATACAAAAATCTGAAAATGTAGTACAGGGTAGATACTACATTTTCAGATTTTTGAAAAACAAAAGTCCTTAAGCGTTTCGCATGATCCAAAAGACTAAAAACCCAGCAACCACAAGGAACTTCCAACAACATTGTCAATCATCGCTACCTTCGTTATAATGAGGTCGCGCGCTAATTATATGCGCACACGCGATGCAGCATAACATTGCGAACATTACGCCGACGATTACAGCACACTACATAATTATACATAACAACAATTATAAGTTTTGTGAGAACGTTACATATGGCTGGCCACGGCACACAAGCTGTGTGAGTGTGAGCCACTTTTTGCATTTTCGTCTTTGTCAGTTTGACGTTCAAATTACTCTTTGTCTCGTTAAGAATTCTCGTTTTTATTTTCCTGTGAATCCTGGCTGGTTTCCAGATTTCGAGTAATGAAAAGAACGATGATTAAATGAGAATCATTTCTCTCGATCCTGACAACTATATTTTAATCTTCCCTCCTGAATTTGGAGAGCTAACACATGCAGGTAAATAGAATGATGACATCCTTGCAAAAGCTGGTGCAATTCTGGCTAGACCAGAGTAAGTTTCAACAATCAGATACCATTACCAACTCACATTGCTCATGCAATTTTTCCTTAGCCATGAGCCTTAACAAAAGACACCGTATCATAGCCAGGGATGGCACATCTGGGCAACTTGAATGTAACAAATTATAAACTAGTATTGTGGTGTAACATAACATGCACCGGAGTGACGTTGTGTCCCACAAGCGTAACAGAATTCCCTCAGATGACGTAACCTAACGCAATCGTAAGAATCTAGCCGTATCCTGTTCTATTGCCTTCTTGGGTTTGCAGTAAATCACGATTGATTCATGAGTTGGGGTATTAGAACGTGACATGTGCTGACAAACGTGAAGTGCTGCTGAGCATGGACTTCTGGGCTGTTCATAAAGGATGGGTAGTCGATACTGCTTATGCAGCATAGCCCTTCGAGCAGACGATTGTTGATCTATCCTCCAACAGCGATGTCGAATCAAAAACTGTAGGACAGCTACACCTGAACCTAAGTTAAAGCTAAGCGGGACTATTTTAAGCTTCCAGAAATTTCCGGTCCACTTAAACCCCCGTTCAAAAATATATGCAGCAACATTGTACTTCAGGAATACTTGCGTCACTTCCTTCATAAAGCCCAGCGATATCAGACGCGCATTATGGTACAGATCGAGTGCTTGCGACAAGAGGGCGCCACCGTCTTCTCGAAGATGCAAGATTTATGCGCCTGCGTCGTGCGCTTAATATTCTACATCCGGCAGCCACTTTCCAAACAAGCGTGTTTGAAAATTGCCGCATCTCCAGCGCAACACGGCACAATAAATGAGCAACAGTTTGTTGTTGGATTTGCGTTTTGGCGTCATTAGATGCAATTTGTGGAGCGAAAACATATTTTTTCTTTAATTCTTGGCTTTTCTCCGTTTCGGGTTGACCTGGAAGTATGAGGTCTGTTGGAGCATCCAAAGAGGAGGATTTTCTCTTTCTAATCGCATTCCATACCATAGTACGCTTTGAGTTTAGTAGCTACTAAAGCTTCGTACAAAGGCTTTCAATTTTCATTAACACCTCACCGTTTTACATCCACTCTAACAGTCTTTGATAGCATACCACTATTGTAATGATGGCCTCATCCTCAATTTCACTCAACGTTTTCATTCATAACGATTTTACGACCCGAATAAACAAGCTGTGCCCATTTTTGTATCGAGCAATAAACTATTACAAAGTACACCTTCACAGAAATGTGTTTTAGAGTCAAAACGTGCACGCTTAAATTGCAAATTTTATGGGTTTGACTAAGCCGCCCCTGGTGCCTGCGGCCAGTTCAAAGGGCTACCCTCTGGCCTGCGAGACTGGGACACGATATCAATGCATCAACCAAACAAAAATACACCTTAGCTATTGTTGTATAAAGTCCACCGTACAGTTTCGGTCGGAATCGCTATTGTCAAAAGCATAAGCATTACAAAGTGGCCGCATGTCACGGCAGCGCCAAAGAGCAAAGGTTCCGAACACTAAAAATGGGAATAAGCATTACTTTCGTTTCGAAACGAACAATGGCCGCCGCACGGTGGGTTTATGGGAGAAATCGCTCGCAAACTAGGAAGCAAGTAAATCGAACTACACTAATTTGTTTTGCCTTTTGCAGTAAACTGAGAAAGCAACGTTTATGGGTTAAGCAACCATGTATGTAATGGCTTTCGAGTGGTTTTCAATTTCACATGAGCGAACGGAATCTTATGAATTATCTGAAATAGCTGCCGACCGTACATCGCAGTTTTATTGTACTTTCTTTGTACATTTCCATGTTCGAATGCTGCTGGAACCTGTTCTCTTAATTGTCTTGTGCAGTGTTTGAAAGTATTAGTAGTCTTTAAAATTGATGGCGTGTTTAGAAAACTTGTTTAACAGAAGTTTACTGCGTTCAGCGTTGTGGTTTAATATTTACTGACAGCAGTTGGATGGGCAACGTTTAGAAGCAACTTCAAATAGCCAACTTTATTAAGGCAATAAACACTCGGACACAAGTGTTGTTAACTTGGAGGTCTTTCACCAAAAAACATTGATTTCATCAACAAACGTGCTCCTAGACCTAACCTAGAAGATGTGGCGAAAAATACCGAACAAGGCCGATGAGTCCGCTCGTTATTGCGCCCGCGCAGATCCACCGATAGCTAACCAAGAGGAAAAATACTCGCGTAGGCAGGTGCACGTAATTTAGATTTAGTCTAATGAATGGATTTCAGACCAAAATCTAGCTCTGAACCTTCCTATCGCTACATCTTACTAAGAATACACTATTCATAAAACCGATAAAAATCTTAGACTGCAATTTTAATTCAATGTAACTGATTATATCATTGAATTATTACTGGTTTTAGGATTCTATGAAAATGGCGAACTAGTTTCCACATGAGATTCGCGGAAATTATTCATGTGAGATAACTCGAATTTTATGTGCGATAAAATTTTATTTAGGTTGAGTTTTCCTCTCTTTCTACTAGATCAAATGTAAAACTATGCCACGGGCAAATTTTTGCCCTACTAATATCGATCTAAAAAACATAAACACAACATTCATCAAATAATTTCCGAGAGACTGTTTTCAAACAAGTCAGATTCTCTCATTCGAAAAAGATCGTTAATTACTTTCTCAACAGCAAGAAACGTGAGGTTTTTAGATAAGTAATTGCGGTGTTGTTTATGTGAATTCCCCAACATTAACGTTTAATTAAGATCTCAATCGTGGTGGCGACTCGTCTGCTCTTATCTTAACTATCCATCAAATGTAGTGACATCTAGGCAGCCGAGATAATCTGCGCGTCGTCGTATGGTACAAGATTTAGGGTTCTGTTTTTTATTTAGAATAAATTAATGAGGTTCTTGGTTCCCTAGTGTCGTGAGGAATGTTTTGAGTATGAATGTGGAAAGGTATTAGTGTAGAGCAAGACCGAAGAAACGATGGATGAACTGCGTGAAGGATGATATGATAAATAGGACGTGTCTGATGAAATGACTAGTAAAAGAGGAGTATGGAAGAAGAAGACATGCTGCGTCGACCCCAAACGAATTGGGCACGAGAATGATGATGGTGATAATGAGGTTCCTGGGGAGAACTTTTCCACGCAGTGGGACAGCATATGGTTAACAAAAAAAAAGATGATTCTTATATTAGCGGATATAATCATTGATTCAAATTGGCATTGTCTGGATAGAATAACAAAGGCGAACGCTTTATGACTAGTAATCAACAGTAGATTTATCAATGGTACAGGTGTGAAATGTCCACACCATTGATATATAAAAACCCAAGATACACACTCCGCGTCTCAAAACCGTCCGCTTAAAATGAGTGCAAAATTACAAATCGTGAACTCATTTCAAATAGTCTCGCGTCGCTCGCGTCTCTGCACGGTCGTACAAAATGCCTAAGTGTTCGCTGAGAAATTGCAAAAATACAGCGTCAAAGACATTAAAAAAGGATGGGATATCGTATTTTCGGTAAGTAAAAATGTTTATTGATTTATTTTTGTTGCATTTATGGCATAATATAGAAAGCAATACGTGATTTTGATTTAATTTCTCTCAGAACTTTACTAAACGGTCCGAGTATAATACGGCATATTTCAATGGTCGCTTTGTTAGCGTAAGAACGATGTATTACAAGTCTCTTCTTTTAGTCGCATTATACAAATGACCCTGTTCGTATCGAATGGAGTCGATTTTTTTTTATTGTGTTTAGTTGTGTTTTTTTAATCAATAAGTTTTTTGTTTTATGTTTTTAACAATTATGTATACGTTACATATTATATTAGTTTTTAATTGGATTTCAAAAGGAGAAGAGGTCGTCAATTTGACTTCGTTTTTGACACCTTAAACTTAATAAATAATTAGTTTCGATAATAATGTTCTACTAATACCTTTAAACCAAAAATGTAAATAAATGATTCGAATGGATAATACTTGTTTCATTGATTATACACGACTACACGTACACTAACACAGTCAGATCCTAACTAAAAACATTTACCCTTAGATAAAAGTAAAATTATGTGTTTAAAACACAATTTAACTAACTGTTAAAATAATAATTAAGTATTAAAAAAACATAAAAAGTACCTATTCGTCTCCACTCCATACCTTGTCCTACCGGCTTACTTCGGTCGTAAAATTATTATTGCTTTTTATAACTGCATTGTAAAAACAACTTTAAGGAATCTGCGTAAAGTTGAATTTGCAAACAAATATGTTTATAGTGTAACGATAACTACTTATGTAGTAGTGCGTGTATTGGTGAGTGTTTGGCGACAGCTTCGACTGTTTGTTTTATTCGACACTGTGCATCTAGGGTTTTTATATATCAATGGTCCACACATCTCTTTTTAGGCTCCACTTGGCTTACAGTCAGAAAATTATTCAGGTTAAGCAACTAGTCGTGGGATCGTTGGCAACTGCGCGGTCAGTTTCTACATCTATGAGCTCAGAGTTGGCAAATTAAACTGCATCTACCCACCATTCATCTCACCGACCCTTACGAAAACTAGCACTAGATGGTGTTGATAATGATCTAAGAATTAACGATTCTGAAACCCATTGTGACTGCGGAAACTTGTATCATACATACCATGCCTCAAAATGCGCATCATGAACTTCAGACGAATCCGGCAGATATGACTTAGTCAAGCAATCTATTTTGAAATATGATGAAGTATGAGATTTAAATTCTACAGAACCACAGTAGGTTTTTATGGAACCGACGGCGCCAAGACCAGTATAATCTCAGTTGTCACAATATCCGAAAGTGTGAACAAGCTTTATAATCCCTTGACCCATTATTCCCAGTAGGCCGATGCGATGGTCGGAAGAACAACAAGACATTCCTCAGGCATTGCATCATATTAGTTAATGTGCATCTGACGATGAGTAATAGCCTGTTAGAGCCTTAATTTGTTGGTGACGTATGGCTAATACATAATAGATTATGCTGGATATAATGGCGTAAAATTATAGGGTTCTTACTCAATAATCGATTTGGTGACGACAATGTCAGAGACCTTTGCTGCACCTCTAATTATTTGGTGAACAAGACTTGACATATATTCATGATCGGGTACCGCAAGGAATTGCACTCGGCCCCCCGTAGATGCTGTCTGATTGCAATCGTTTCTGCTTATAAGACTTAAGTAAATACTAAATAAATAAAAAGGTAGATCCCTAATTGAGTACTCAGTAAAGACGATTTGCAAAAAGTAACACATCGACATGATCACAAGAAAGCCGTCACACATTTCAAACCTTAGTACCCAAGGTTTTTACCTTAATACCGATTCTCAAGAACACAATCAGTAGCAAAGATCATACAGATTCTTTCACCATTTGTACGGGAGGAGGCAAAAACATCAAAAAGGCCGCGTCCACACACAATTAGCGCGAGTTCTAAGAGCATCCGACACTTTGCCTCGGGGCTGTGGAAAAAAGTGACCAAGACACAAGGTAGTCGTTAAGGGTTCCGTAGAACTGACACACATTGTAGATGTGATTGTAGAGATTTAAGATAGGTATAACACGGAATGTTATAAAGGCTCATTGTATCGTATATAATGAAAACTAAAATGTTTAGAAGCTTTTTTACCAGCTTGTGACAAAGGATCTGTTTTTATTCAGTCCAGTCTGTTTTTGTTTGTTGCTGAAAAAACGGCAGCATTTTTTGCTGAAGCTGTTCCGTAAAGTGAAAAATGTAAATCATAAAAATGGACAAATATTTCTAAACGGTTTCGTTTCCAATGCATAACCACTTAAAGATCTAATTCTCACTGTGAACGACTCAAAAACCAAACTATTTTCCCTGTCGGACGTCAAAATTAAAACTAGTATTACACATACGGGACCCAAGCCATCATCAAGTGGATGTCGGACTCGTCTCGTGACCGGGTCACGGCACGGAACCTCACCGGCACTCGGACCCGTGCTCCTACATAAGGGACAACACCTGACTAAATATTTATGAGGTGCCGTGTGATCCTCCAATTAATTTGAAGATATGTCAAATGCATCAGCACTTTGACTTTGACGACCTGAAGCGAAACGTCCGCTTTCTGGACTCGATTTACGAACAGTACTCGACCTACAGATCGGCAATTAAAGTCAGTTTTCGAAGTGGTTTTTGAGGTAATAAATCTACTTTATAGGTAATCTAGCGGTGGAACAGTTAGGTCTTATTCTTGAAGTTGAACACTGCTTTGATTTAGGAGCGTTTTCAACTCCAAATAAAAAGAAGATTATTGCTTTAAAGAACTAATGCAGCATATGCTCAAATCATAATAAATGGAACTAGCAGCCGATGCAGGTTACATAGAACCGGTCGAAAAATTCCTCCATTTTAAAGATTTTTTTCTTCGAAACACCAGAAATGCAGAATGCACATCCTGAAAAGAAGTTAACATTTGCTGGAAGTTGAAAGAAACTCAATTAACAATATCCTACATATACATCTGGGTTCTACGAAGCATTTGCCGCCACAATACAAGGGGAACAAAGAATTGAGCCCGTCATTCGGTCCCATTGAGTCTATTCGAGCTTCGAAGGTCGGAACTCAATAGCTGGAAGTGACATGCATTGTTGCCGTGCAAAAATAGACACATTGCTTTTTGCATGCATACAAGGATATATTTTTTGTATCAGGACAATGTTGCAAGTTTTGTTTGATTATGTAGCAATATTTTTTATTCTGATACAGCGTTAGTTATATTACTTGTCATGATCAGCTATAGCGTTCCCACTGTTGGGACACAGGCTTCATTATTTTAGTAGTGAGGGTTGTTTTGGCGTAAGTGTGTCCTTTTTACTACCTGTTTGTCTATGTTTGGCTCGCGGATTTGGTCAAAAGATTTCAATCAAAACGACATTCAACTGCCTAGATTTTATAAACGGTTTTACAATCAAACAATTATGTCACCTGCGCGGGCGCACCCAGGGCGCACTACATCCGACATTGTCTCGAGTTCATAAAAAAAATTACGAATTGTATCGACCTTGTCAAGTATACATTTTGACATTTCCTTATATCGCTGCCTAGTATTTATATAAATAACCTTAATTTTATTTAGTCCTTACATTTTTTGCTGATTAAGTATCTGTCTCGAATTACGGTTTCTTAGTCATTGAGTTTATTTTAAAACTGCTATAAAAAATACTTTTTTTTCTTGCTTTTAGTAGATAAGCGCGAAGTGAAAATATTACGATGATTGGATTACTGTTCTTGGCTGTTATTTTAATTATCTTGATGATTAACCGTTAATTATTTTAATTGATGTCGTCAAAGTGAAAGACTAAATTGGCATTTTCACTCTGAATATCGGACTGATTTGTGTATAACGTTTAAAATGTTAAAGTACTGAGTTAATGTCTTTATTTGCAGTTATTATTTGACTGCCATTTCGAATAGTTCTAATAACTTTATCTTTAAACGCTACAATTAGGTTTTATGCTAAGCTCTTGGAATGCAAATGAAATGAGAGTACTAAGCCATGTTCCATTATAATAGCAATTTAGTTAGCTACGAACACAAGTGGTGAACGTAAGGTCAACATGGATACTATACAGTGCAGTTCATTTATTAGCATGCCCCAGGCTTGTCTACTATTACCATTGTCAGCTGTAATACGATTACGTCCAACTAATTGCCACCGATCTTAATCTGCGAATATTAACTACCCTCACGCCCATATATCGTTCACTTTGACATATCGCAGTAAGCACTTGACTTTGACATTTATAATTATTCGAATATTAAATGTTATTGTTTCTTTGTTCGGCGGTTTAGTGTCCTATCCTTGACCTGTCGGTAAAGCGATTGCAATTATAACTAATAAGCGGCGCCTACGCACCTCGGATACCCTACTCTCGTTCACGTGGGCTCGAAATTCACGTGAACAGGGATTTTAATATAAATTAATTCCAACGTCGTCGGAAGTGCTAATTACATGGCGAGGTGCAGCAGCTCTGACAAGGGATAATCGCCGCTCAACTCAACATCATTCTGTAAACTATTATTAGATAACAACCAACACTCCGCATTTAGCTAGAAATATCGCTTCGAGAAACGCCCGACGCCCTCTGAAATAATTAACAGTTATAAAATGTTATGCTGAGGTGCTATTTCCCGGAAATGACACCTAAAGTGGAGACCCTGAGCTGAGGTTTACAGGTGAATTGTTCAAAGCTTGTTTACATTTTGCTCGGCCTCTCGCGGGTGACATTATGGTGGGTCACAGGAGGGCGCGGACTCGCACTGCGCGACTAATTGCGCGTTCGCACGCTTGCAGTGTCACCGCGCAGACTTCCGAACGGCGAACGAGTAGCACCCTGGGGAGAACCGTTTATTCACGAACGAAGCCGCGATTTTCCTTGATAATCAGTTTTTAAATAAGCAGCTTTAAGCACGCGCCTCTCCGGCGCCGCACAATGCTACAACTCGGGCACAAAGTAAACAAACGCGAGTGAACGCATCAACGACTTCCTTTCTTTCCGCTTCGACGAAGTTCACTTCTCCGAAACTAAACAAATGGACGTTAGGCGTATATTAAGGCCGAACGGTTTGTTGCAATCGAAATCTGAGTAACGTAACGATTTGGGAACAATGCAACGTAGCGTCTGGTTGTAACTGTGGGCCTGAGATGGTGCGTATCGCAACATTAGTGTTAGTACAAGCGCGTAGGTTCCCGCGGTCAGTGTCTCGTTGCACAACAACGCAACAAGGCAACAGTTGCGGCGAGGTATTCACGAGTTGTTTACAGAGGTAATTAAGCTGTCGGACCCGCGCCGCCCACTGTGAAGACGCGGACGTTTCAATTAGTCGCAACTAATCCCAGCTCTCGTGGAATGGTGTCGCAACCGTTTGCACAATCGGCGCGTTATCACGACGCGTGCTGATAAGCAGCGTCTCTCGTGAGAGTCGTGCAAATATTGCGACACCGCGGCTGCAAATAAATGTAGAGCGCGAGCATGCCACTAACACAGCCAATTATACTGTACCCCAGCGTGCATCCAATCTCACGTGATTCCAGTAATGAGCTGCGAAATCCGTATGACATCGATTGGGTCGCGACTCAAATATGTTTTAAGTGAATGTTTTGTGTGTTTGCGTAACTGTCGGTAGGCGTTAGCAGCGTGTCGCGAATCGTCGCTCTAGATGCGCGGAGACAATACGTTGCGCCAGCGCGAGCAACGACACCGGTTTGCGCAAGCACACAGCACTTAAACAACGTGAAACTCTTGTATCTCTCGATTTACGGATCACGGAAATCTTTGAGGTAATTTAAACAGAGTATTAAGTAAAGCTGCCCACGATTAAAGCTTCCAGCTATTCTAAGTTCGTGATATAAGGCGCGTGATTGTAGAATAACTATAAGGCTGAACAGGATCCCAATTGAATCTCGGGTGCGGTTGAAAGTCGCCCGCCTTATGCTGTGCGTAATTTGCATGTGATCGTATCGACGGACTATCACAGATGTCGAAAGAATCGAATAGCCCTCGAGTCCCCCCGGATCGCCCACTCGCTCTCACGGCGTTGGCGTGCTCCAAATTAATATTATATTGTGTTACAATTACGGCAACGCACACAGATTTATCTGACGTCGCAATAGCCAGGCGTATCAGCGTGTATATCGCTCTTATTTGGGTCGCGCCAAATTGCTTCTCTTATCGTATTTTCGCAAATCAGCGGGTGATTGGCGATTGCTAACTGGAATATCACATCTTTCTTTCAATGTCTGCTCATTTTTTTTTCCTACTCCTCCGCTATTCTTTTCTGATTAATTTCGTTGCAGGATCCAAGACAGTTAAATCGCTTCTCTGGGACTTCGTCGAGCTTCATTGTCTCGGCGCTTTTCTTGTGGTCGCCACTGTTGATTCTGGCTAACAGGAGTTACAGTGGTTTGGGAATAGTGTGGCGGGCTTGTCCCTTAAGAAAAAAAAAAAAAAATGTCTGCTCATCAAAATTACTCTGTTATAAAAACTTCAATGTTCGCATGGCAAACGTATACGTTCGCGGAACACAATGGTCTCCGGGTGTGATCGAGTCTCGATCGGCAACCTGACCGTCGCGTCGTGGGAACAACCGGCGACAAATATATGCGACAATAACCTTTTGTTGTGTAGTGCGTGCTTCGCAATTCTGCTGAATATTCCGTATTTAGACTAAGACTGCACTGCGGGACTGTGGACCCTCGTTACGAGGTGCAATAAAAATAGTTGGACGCCATTGTGTCTAACATAGACAAACATGTTAAAAATTCTCACATCTTGTTGAAAGAGGTAAAAGTATGCAAATGAGTGTGTCTCAATGAGTCAGAGAAAAAGTTAGCAACCGGTCAGTTATCACCTTGGAGCGCTAACTGTTGTATCGATACAGCTTTTTTGTAAGGTCGTACGGTATCTGTCGATACGATAGACGTGTTAATGCATGTGTTTATCACTAACAATTCTTACCCCCGTATTTATTGTCAAGTCAAAGTAATTACTTGGACTTAAGTAATTACTTATGCAAATATTTTTATGCAATGGGCAAGAATTTAAACGAAGTTAGTACCGTCAATGAAAGCAAAACTAAGAAGTCTAACGTTTGATAGTTCTTACATTAAGGAATTACTAAACTACAGAGAAAAAATCGTATCTTAAACAATGACATTTACTCAAGTAATAGTAATTACTTGTTTATAAATACGGGTGTAAGAAAGCAATTATAACAGACATTTCCGACGCCCAAGTATGTGTAACAGTAACAGTCTATGCATTTGAACTATGTTTTTAGCTGTGGAATCTTGTTATCGATAGGAGACACAATGAAAACGCGTACAACTGTGTAAACACGTTGGAGGATCATGAACATGGAATTATTAGCAACGGCGAGTGCATTCCTCGTATTGTTGGCTCGGAAACCATAGTTTTCTTTAGTAATTCATAGTTAAATACAACGGTCGTTCGTGTTTCGCGTTTGTGTTTGCTAAAATGTGACCGGATCGTCGAAGAGACACGCCCGGTAGGTACAGTAACCTCGGTGAGTCATGGAACCGCCTCGCCGTGGAATCATAACGAGGAACCGTTGAAAAATTATCAAATTCGCATTCAACCGCGTTGTTCTCATTGGCTAGCTTGTTTGACAATCTTAAGTGTCTATTTTTTAAATAAATAAAAAAATGTAAAATTCCAAGAGACATTGACATTCTTTATAGAACACAAAATAACACAAGCTAAACACAAGGTTTGCTAAATTCAATACAAGATGGCTACTTGTAATCGAGACCGATTCAAAAGTTTCTGACAAAGAAAATATTAATTTGCAAGTCAAACAGCAATACTCAAGCTTATTAGTGTTACTTATAACAACCTAAGCACAGAACACGAAGGTCCAACCTCTAACACATACGCACAGTCATACATACATGCAAATTCCGTATCTAGGACATGAGGCAACCCGCTGCGTATCAACAGCTCAAATCAAAATCATTAAAGCACGTACACACGGCTACACATCAAGCTATACAAAACCAGTATAATCTGATCGTTCATTGTGCGAAAAGATCTAGTAAAGTGAGGCCAAGATTAACTGGTTTTGTATAGCTTGATGTGTAGCCGTGTGTACATACAATAACTCATATTAACTGTAATACTACAGTTAATGTTGGCTTCATTTGCAGTAAAAAACTAATAACCATCCGAAATTAAATTGTTGATCTTGACCTGTGTAACAATTTTATTTATAGCTGGTATTGATTCTATCGTAAAATTTATATAGACCCTACTAATGATAATAATACTGATCGTGACAGTAAAAGAAGCGTGGCAAAGCAAAACAGCATAAAAGCAGCCCAAATACCTACGTTATGTTCGTAGCCGTAATTTTGTTTTTGGGACGAGCACGTCACACTATTCCAAAAGACCCGAACCACTGCAAGTCCTAAAATCTGTTTTAAATCCCACAGTTAAATTAATCAGAAAAGAAAAGCGGAGGAGTAGGAAAGACATCATTAAAAATTATGTATAATAGCTGTTTATTATGAAGTAAATTCAATATTTTCATAACCATGATGTTTTTAGCAAAAAAACGTTTCGCAGCTTCTGCTACTAAGTCCGTTTAAGGACCAACCACAACATTATCTGATAACTTACTGCGTACAATCTTCATACCAGTTCTTGCTAAGCCCATTCCAGTAGCTAATGCTTTCAAAACATAAGTTCGCAAGACTCAAACATTTAGGTCAAGGCATCCATATCAAGTCCTTTAGCATCCGTGAGGCAGAAATATCTAATACCTCCTACCATTTCCTTATTGAGTGGAGACCGTCCTGGCTAGATCTCAACTATTCGAACTCCAAGATTGTATCAGTGGAAGGAACTGAGAAATGGAACTAGTTATTGCTTGTGACAACTATAAAACGTTATTTATTAGTGTTTGTGAGCTTAGAGCTCGTGATGAATTTCTACTGATTTGTATCGTTTTAATAATTTATTTGTTGTGAATATACGATGCTTAATACTCAAATCTTGGAAAGCCATTAAAACTGTCCTCAATAGTTAGGTAACATCACAATGCGACGGTGATTTATTCAGAGATTGGCAACATTTGGATGCGGGTCATTTGCAAAATGTTTGGGTGCGCAAGAGCATGATCTTGACACCGACTGGCTAGCTGGGTGATAGATAGATACATGTCAGTGGGACGGACCGATACGTGAGCCTTATTTACATTTTACGACGACGTTGCGTTGTGCAAAAACACGGCAATGGCTAGCTGTAAACCAGCAGCTTCATGTACCAGCGACTAGATACACACAGATTAAGATGAGGTTTCTTTGACATATGATCAAATTGCTACGATAAAGCCGCCTTTAAGGAGCCTAATGAGCGCTTTGAACTTTCCGATGCGACTCGAATTAGTGGCGGATTAGATTTTTGATACTTGAACATCTAATATCTAGTTTTTAGGATCTAATGTGTTTTTTTTTTTGGTCGTTGACAACATTACTTTTCCTTTGACGGAATAATTTTGCAAAGTAGCCAGGCAATATTATCGGACTAAAGTATGAATTTAAAACAGCGACCACCCGCACTCGTCCAGTCTTACCTTTGTCATTTAAACCTCATCAATTTCAATTGTCATTTAAGAGTCCTTTAGACAAAGCCCGCCAGTCTAGCGTCTGGCTCATTAAATATTAATCATGTCCTGAGCAAAAACGAGCTAGATCTGATAGACATGGTACCGACCGACGTATGTCCTCCTATTGAAGCCCACACAATCGTCTATTGACATTGACACGCCTAATTACAAGACATGCGCATATCGACCGCGAATACATCGGCCATCGGTCACCGGCACTCCACTCATTCAGATGTCAATCCCACTAATAGTGTATAACCCGGTAACGTTGTGAAAGCACATAGATCTGATGAGATATGAAGAAGGTTGGGTGTATGGAATTTGGCAGTGTTATATGCAGTAAGAATTAGAGTAGTGCGACCTTGTTATTGTATTCTAATAGCGAGCAAAATATTCTATTGTGTGCTTGGGTTGAGCACGCGCACCTTCACTGAGCTGAGGACAGCTGCACTTAGGTGTGGTGACATTATGGCTACATTTTTGCATACCTATAAACTCCTGTAACATTCAGCATTTTGGTCTTTAAATTTTATGGACGATGATTTCACATCGTTGTGTATTGTATTTTATTGACATCATGCATTTGACTATATTGTATTCTATTTGCCGATTTTTATTATTTCACTTAATTGTTTTAATTTCTAATTTCGATTTTTTTCTATTAAAATGACACTTATTTAAATGACCTCATGAATGTCTAAATGTCTAATTACTGTTTATTAATTTTTAATTACTGGGGGCCAATTCTCAGTTTTAGAGATGGTGTTGAACTCGAGAAAAATTTCTAATGACGTCATTTTTTCGAGAAATTTTAAAAGTTGCTATTCTGGGGATGTCGAATTCGACATTTGTCGAAGGCTAACGTTAGAGTTCATGTCGAGTGCTTCTGAGCAGTAGAGATGTCATGTCGATTATATAGATACGTCATTTCTGAGTGAATTTGTTGAGTTTTGGATTGTACACTGTGTTTTCTTTTCTTTAGTTTTTAAATAAAATACGGCTTGGCATCTCATACTGGAAATTCGATTTATACTCTTTGATTTGTGCATTGTGTTTTCTTGAAACGATGAGGTCGTCGTTTCAAGAAAACAAGAGTCAACGACAAGAGTCTGTCTGCGCGAAGGTTCGCGCAGACAGACTGTAATTTGTGTACCTACGATTGGACTTGAACCCACTGAAAGATGGACGAGTTTATTAGCATTTTTATCTCGGAGTTGTTGGAAAGTGGCGAGCAACTGGCCAATACACGGCGACAACAGCTATCCCGCCGTCGATATTTACGACTTGAGCGAAACAGAAGTCATTAAAAACTTCAGACTAAATAAAGATTTAATAAGGGTTCTAATACTTAGATCTATTGGCTCCTGTAATTCAGGATACCACTCAAATAGACCTGAAAACGAAGGTAAATAATTGTTTGCTTCATAATTTTATTAGTCACTGACAGACAGTCAGCTGTCAAACTGATTATTTTTACACTAAACGTTTCGTTTTACTTTGGCTTTGCACGGGACTTATTCAAATTTAATATATAAATTTTGTTATGTCCTAATTTTAAGTGTTTCTCCTAATTATGTTTACTTGTTTGTTTGTGAAACCAATAAATACTTTTTCTTCCTTTCTTTCTTTCTTTTATACTTAAATAATTAGGTTTAGTCAGCGTTCTAAAACAAAATCATTCATTCACTCATAGCTACCTAAAACGGAACGCGCGATTCTTCGTAATGGTAACATTAGCTTCACTCGATTCGACATTTTCGTGACATTTATTTCTATTTTGACTGAGAATACGGAATTCTGCTCAATTCGAAATTTTTTGGTAGAGATAGAGATATTTTTGATAGACATAGAGATAGACTTACGAACTCGAACTCGAGATAAATGTCGAAAATTGAGAATTGGCCCCCTGTACCTTAAATGCTACTACTTATCATTATCATTATTGTAAAAAAATGTTGTGCCCGACAGGGTCCATGTGAACTATTCCATTACTATTAACATCTTGTAAAACACATGTGATATGCAATAAACGATTGAATTGAATATTTCTAAAGGTACCTAATTACAATTACAATTCTAAAAATATTATTAAAAATTTCAACGACTTTTCACAAAAAATTTCACATCCTGTCCCTGTACCTTAGTCGCCATCTTTTTGTTATATCTTCTTGTGTATCCCCCTCAAAAGGCCTTGAAGTGTAACAGTCGAAATAATAATTTCCGCAGCTGTCGGTTTAAAATCAGGTTTTATTGTAAGGATTAGCTTAGCACAGCTCCTTAATATTTTTGGCATTTCTTTTGTTAGTCAATTCTTTGGAGTTTCTACAGGTGAACCGTGTACTCCCCTAAACATTTTGAGGTGAACTGTTTAACATCTTTTTATCGGTTGTATTTGACTTTTGCTGGTATACTCGTACATCTGCCGTGACCGTTGGTCATGACTCAACCTACGTGTTTTGATTTCCAAAATACGTTTTATTGGTTTGACAGGTTCAAGCACCTAAAAAAAATATTGGTTTTAGTTTTTAGGGCATCATAACGTCTTCGGTTTTTATGTCAGTATCGTTAAATTAACATTCAAAACTTAATTTCACCAATTGCTTTCAGTGCCACCTTTTTTGGGTTTAGAGGATCTCCCAATTCTTTTTCTTCTTTTCTTCTCGAATCGACGCAGCGATGAATCATATTTTGTCCGACTTCTACTTAGCAACTTGGACAGCGTTTGGCTAATTCAGGCAGGGTGCAATTAGTTCCCCAATTCTGACTTTCATTAAGATAACGTCGAATGTTTTTTGTTTCAGTATCATTGATCGTTTCATTGGTGCGCGGGCGCCGGAGGAAGCGGATCATTAAGACAATTAGGAGCTGATCTAGCTACAACCGCGCATGTGCGACGCGATGCAATAACCACTTACTTAGATAAACGTTATAGATTGTCTAGCTCTATTGTTTTAATAACTTCTTCTTTAACTTTTGGCCACCCAATGCTGAGCGTAGGTCTCTTTCTAATATCTCAAATCTTATCCAGCTTCTATCGACCAATCTAAAAAAATCGTCGGTTCAGCTAGGCGGTTGACTTCCCACATTCGTCCGTCCTGCCTGGGATTCCATTATTGGTAAATTTCTGTCAATCTTGATAACCTTAAAACGTCTTAATAGAAATAAATCAGGTTAAAACTTATAATAAAAGGTAGCATGAGATCTCCAATACTAAGATAATCCTGTTTTGACATATATTATGCGTTTCTTTTCTTATTACACTGTCTCTGTTTACCTTATTAACTCAGGCATAGGTATTGTTACAGACTGGTTTAATATATTCAGGCTTCCAGACTTGGCAAATTGGTCTCACTCCACATGTGCAACTTTAAAAAAGGTATTGCATACTGCATTAACACAAAAGTTTTCACTCTCATTACGGTTATTTAAATCTGCTGTTGAACTTTTGTAAAGACTTTAGTCCTTGAACACACTGATTGTTCATTCTTCTCGAATTATTCACTAATAAGTGCTTTTGTGTTCTTATTATCATAACAATATGCATAGCCTTGTTGGAAATTTGGAATAAGGATTTTATTTACATAGCCATATTTTTTGTACGCCATTGTAGTCGGTTCCATATATTTTATCCGTGATATATTATTGTCTTGGAAAGAATAGAACGTGATCGAAAGTTCTAGTCTAGACTATAGTGAGCAGTGATTTATCAGTCAATTAAACCGAAAAAGCAACAGTACGGAATGGCCTATTTTATTATCGATACAGATTGATGATTTTCCAGTGAAGGTTTGGTTTAGGGGCGAATGGAGCAATAAATAGTTTTTATCAGAGCGCAGTTGATCCCCATTCGTCAGCGGGGCAGGCACTTAGTGAATTGGGCCACGCTGCGCGTGAGCAACCGCGGGAGGAACACGCAGATCACGATACCCGCCTTTCACCTTGTGTTTGTGTTGCTAGTGTGAGCGAGAAGCGGTTTTGTAAGCGATTTTATATAAGGAACACTATGGTTCACCAAAAATGTGAACTGCTAAGTAAGATCCTGAATGGACGCCTCTAAACACGTTTCATTGTTTTAAAATTTAATGAAATCCTAATCAAAAACCTTTTCCATTTAATCAGTTGAAGAAAACTTTCTTCCATTTGTACTGATATTCAATTAACCCTTTTCGTGAACACTAGAGCCACCCACAAATCATGCAGGGTCACGTATCAGCCATTCAAGTGTCATTAACAGGCGCAAGCGCATTATTTTATTAAACGTTAGTAAATTATGTGTGATCCGAATGGAAACGTACATCATTACGAGCTACACCGACGCCTCATATGTATGCCACACGTTTGTATCAAACGTAATTAGTTAATGAAAGCAAACGCAATTTATTGCTGTCCCCATTCTATTCAGTCTATCTAGAAGAGGTATTGAAGAATAATAAGAATATACAATATGGCTACACAAAAGAACAAAATAAAACGAGAATGCAGAATTCCGAGGTAGTAGCAAAATATTCTCGTAATATTATCTACAAGAATTTAAAAGTCCATCATAAAAATTGCAGGCACATACATCAGCCTACATCAGCCGCCTTGTAACTCTTGTACAATCAAGATAAAAACTCTTAATGATGGAAAATAAAAAAGTGTTATCTGACAACGCGCTTCGATTTTGTGCTGTTCGTGTGAAGAGCGGGTAATGTAGTGAATTGAAGCGCATGGTGTGATCAAAGGAGTGCGCGCGCGCAGCGATCACGAATGCCATTGCTGTAATAGAATAATTAATGGGCGCCGGACCGCTCCACTCTGAGGGTCACTGACAGGCTCCCTTCCACATGCGCAAGAGTGTGTGTTAGGGCGAAATGTGAATGCAAGTTCATCATTCAGGGTGTGCGTCTAACCGAAATCGTGCATCCGCTCTATCATGGACGCTTTACATCCATTCACGTCGACCTATAAGATATCTATTCTATTGCCAGGTGCTGTTATCTGTACTCATTAAAGAGCAAAACCCATTGCCATTAATCTTGAAGTAATTGATCGCTCCTAAAAACAACATTCGCTAATAATTCTCGGAACATTTACTTCTGCCAATTTGGTACCGCTATAACTGAACGCCAAAACTCCAGCCGCCTTGAAGTTGCAAATTCGGCTAATTCGGCGACATGAAACATTGTGGCGCGAAACCACCCAAAAACCTTTAAGTAATTTGTCGAGTTTCTAAAGTCCGTTCCACTTACGAAAGCGGCTGAAGGCTCAGTTAATATCAGCCATTCAAATGGAGGTGAACAATGCCCTCGGTTAGGGGGTCGGACAGACAAACTCATGCAAATATCCGACACTTAAAGTAATCACCGGTTGGCGGCTACTATTGTTTTCGGTGAAAAGATTCTGGTGACGCAACCCTCGGCCAACGGAACTCATTGACGCCTTTAGATTTTTGCACAGCTTGGTGGTCGTTATCTAGACAATATTTGTTGAGCTCCACCTCGTTAGGTTTCACATGTCTGTGTGTTACAATCACAAGTGGATCAGGGACTTCGCACATGATTTCGAGAGTCTAGCTCGAGATAAACAACATTTATGCAATCGATTAATATTAGTTCGATGTTTCTAACATTTATCTCATAACTGATCAGGTTATGTACCAATTAATTGAAAATGAAATAAAACTAAATTAGCTAACAGCAAAAGGATGTGAGCTGCATAATGAAGCAGCCTTCTATCATTCAACGTTGCGTCGGAAAAAAACATTGATTGGTAAGATCTCGTCTGATTGGTGTTTATATCATCTGATTTCTTATAAATGGCAGATGTCAGTCAGGCATATGCGATTGATGATGCTTTAGAAAGAGACCACGATAAATGACCATTCAGTTCTCAAAGTATAGTAGTTGATCCCTGTCGGGGTGGTCGACGTGCCCTAATGTAATGCAAGCCCGCTCGGGGCGCTCCCGACTTGAAATATCACGGAATCTAGCCGTAACCCAGATGAATATATGTATTTCTATATTGGAACTAGATATGAAACGTTTCCAATGAACTTAAGTATGCCGGTGGCTTACTTGTATGATTAATTCGAATTATCAAGAAAGGCGGCAGCGGGTGTTTGATAGTGGAAAACTACGCAACTTCTTGAGATAAATATACATTATATGGATACTTAAAGGAAACAGAGGTTTGTTTACAATTTAATACACTGATATGGAATTTTAGTTAGAAGGATGATTTTAACATAAACAAATGCAAAATTCCAGCGACCTCCTCGGATATGGCAAAGATCGTGGCCTTCAACGTGACATCCGTTGTTTTCCAACGAAATCTTGGTAACGTGGTGGTCACCCACGACAAAGACGTGTCTCGTTAGCCGATTTTATTGCGAATCAAGCCATACATGGGGACGCATGGGCCACGCATAAACAACTTAATGGCGGGCATTAGCAGGGCGAAAAATCGAGGGCAAACGATACTTGCAAAGGATACTTTTGGGCATTTCTGAATTCGTGGCTCGAATCGCCAAGTTACGTCATGACCCGTATGATGTAATGTTCAGGAATTCGAATTCAATTTAGGGTAAGCCCATAACGCTCGCGCCCGTTCTTCAGGCGTAAACCGCAAATTTACACGATACATCGCGGTTGTTCGCGTGAGGAATTGAGGATGTTTGTTCACACGTCGAAAATAACATGCTCTTCTATAAAAGATCTCGTAGGCATCTAAATTAAGCTTATATGCAACAGAGAGGTCGCATACCTCGGAAGTTACGTACGGACGTGTCGGAGGTCCAAGAGCACGATAGCGATCTGCGGAAGCTGCACTTACGGGAGCCAACTCTCGCTTCTATTGTGAGCAGCCGCCGCCGTAACGGCGATTGCCCCCTGAACTACAATGCGACCGAATGGCAACACACACGCGCCTGTGAACACAATAGAAACTAAACTCCGGCGCGGACTCGCCGGGACACACCAGGAAACGTTCCGCTCTGCATTTCTATCTGTGCGGTAAAAGGAGAGAGTTGCTCGGAACACTGTCTCGAGTTACGAGTGTCCGTTTCAAATGTGAACGACAACCGCGGATGTGTAAAGTGAATATCGCTGGAAACACCGTTGTCTCGCAGCCCGCGCTCCGTGACAAAGTGAGAACTGAGAAACGGAGGGCTGTGTGGCGCGATCACCGCAGACCACGGTCTTTGTCGACAGTTAATAACATCGAGGAAACGCTGTAATCGCGCGACCCACTTGCGGGCTTGCCCTGCGGTGGGACCGCTACGCCATCTCAATTTCGCGCCGGCTCTCGCGGGCCGTTTTTCACCGATATATGTCCGATGCCCGCGCGAGATAGAGGCGTGGTAAGCATAATGATGGAAATGGGCAAATGGGAGCCGGTCCGATGCGGTGCATATCCGCCATGCCATCGGAGCCGGGGATGCTATCATTACGAGGCACGCGTTTAATGCCTCACCATTCTAGACAATATTGCATTCCAGGGCTGGCTGTAGCGTAATCGCCTTGACATTTACAATTCCTGTAACAAAAGTGTGCGGGTTTCCGAGCGGCTATTGTTTGCGTACGTGTAGTACGCGGGGGGAGGGGTGCGCGTGAGTGCGACACAATGGCGAGCGCTCGTCGTAAAAGATGGCAGGAACTAAATGGTTCCCGTCGTCATTTGATCGATTGGCCATAAAGCTCGCGGCTCCGACGATAGTTTTGTCCTGTTCTGACGACGATTGAATGCTCCCCACATGATGTATGCTTCCATACGTTGGAGTTTATTATCATCCATGCACGCTATTTATTGTACTGCGATAAACGTTAAGAATAGACAGTGTATAGTCTATAATTCATATTACAATGCGCTCAATACGATTTGACCTCAAATATTAAATGGTATGACCGTATGACGGAATCTGAGAAATGTTGATATAAATATTTCAATTCGAAGTGAAGAAGACATAAATTAATGCATGTTCAATCGATCACGACAGCGGTTCACGAATGATTTAACATAGTATATGACGCTGTAGTTAAAACAACAGTCAAATGGCAATAATCATAGATTCACCATTTCTCGTTAGAAAGACGCTATTGTTTTTATAGTACATTGTAATACAAGGGCCTATTATATACGAGGTAGTTTTACTACCGAGCTTTATCGAGGTAGTAAATAGAAACCGAGTTATAATGGGATTTTAGCGCCGTGTGTTACACTGTACTTTTCACTACGATTGCGAGAAAATAAAATAACCATGTTCAATATGAGTTTATTTTATTAAAAACTAGCTGACCCACGCAACTTCGTCTGCATCACATAAATATAGCTATAACCTTTCTCGATATATCGACTATCCGACATAAATTAAGCTAAATCGTAACAACAAAAAATCCTATCTTTCCTCTTTATTAAAATAGTTTAGATGGTTTAGATTAGCTTAGACTTTAGTATTAAAGTGTGAATTACTATAGGTATCTCTTGCTGTTAAATATACTATAACACTCTGTACTTGTAAACATTATGATGCAGTAAATATTTTGAATTTGAATTTCCCGGAGGCCAGCCAGAATCACGGGGGATTCTGGCTGACCTACAATGCGACGCGCGAATTATTTTGCCGCGCGGATATTTTTACATTGCGATATCTTCTAAGATATTTATTTAAACTGTATAGAGTTAAGGGCACAAATATTCTATATTAAATTTCCGTTCTGACAAACACATTTATTTAGATATAGATTAATACCATATGGGTTAATAAGCTTCGCAAAAAATAATTATTTTTAACCTAAAAGTTTAACAGTAAAAAAAGGTTACAGTGAGTCAATCTTAAAAGATAGATATATCCTGTCGCGGACTTTTTTTTAGAACTTTTAAAGAGGAACAATTCTTTCATACATGATATTTGCGTAACTTACACCGTTTTCGCAGCGCACGCAGCGGAAGCTCTCAAAAAGGAAATACCTTTTCCCGTTTTTTGTAACATTTTTCATTTATGCTCCGCTCCTATTAGCTGTAGCGTGATGTTATATAGCCTATAGCCTTCCTCGATAAATGGACTATCCAATACAAAAAGAATTTTTCAATTCCAACCAGCAGTTCCAGAGTTTACCGCGTTCAAACAAACAAACAAACAAACAAACAAACAAACAAACTCTTCAGCTTTATAATATTAGTATAGATTAAATTCAATTTAATAATACAATTCCAAAAATTTCGCGCCAATGCCTTTTTTATTTCTTCTGTAGCTGCAATGCAACGCACACATTCTACCAAAGAGTTCGGCATTCAGCGCGTTTAGTTCCATTTTTAAAAATAAAACGTTTTTTCACTTCTCTCGCTCTAAAATTCGTCTTTATGTCGTGCGTAGGCGACATAAAGTCGCGTTTTATGCTCTAGAGCATAAAGTAAAATCTTCGTCGATAACCAAGGTAATCGGCACAGGTAATCGGCCCAACAGCCATAGGAACAACTTCAACTTCATAGAATAACCTCTTTAGTTCGTTTCGTTAGTATTCTAAGAACAAGGGATTACTGCTTTTCATTACGAATACAAGGAAAGTTGATGGGAATAGGCTTCCCCCAATTACCTAAATCGCTTGATGGCAATAGGCTTGCTCTTAATTATGTTGGTTGATGGCAATAGGCTTGCTCCTAATTACATCATTTAATGGGAATAGGCTTACTCCTAATTACATTGATTGATGGCAATAGGCTTGCTCTCAATTACCTAAACCAGTGGATGGCAATAGACTTGCTCCTAATTACATCGGTTGATGGCAATAGGCTTGCTCCTAATAAGATTGGTTGATGGCAATAGGCTTTTCCTAATTACATCGGTTGATGGCAATAGGCTTGTCCCCAATTACAACAGTTGATGGCAATAGGCTTGCTCCTAATTACATTGGTTGATGGCAATAGGCTTGCTCCTAATTACATTGGCTGATGGCAATAGGCTAGCTCAAAATGTTTTTTTAACTGAGCAGTATGAGTTATGTCAGGTGTTATGTCAAGTTTCCTACTGAAAAAAAAAAGTTAATTGGAACCATAATATTATTTTCACTTCTCTCGCTCTAAAATGCGTCTTTATGTCGTGCGTAGGCGACATAAAGTCGCGTTTTATGCTCTAGAGCATAAAGTAAAATCTTCGTCGAAGACCAAGGTAATCGGCATAGGTAATCGGCCCAACAGCCACAGGAACAACTTCACCTTCATAGAATAACCTCTATAATTTAATTCGTTTCGTTAGTATTCTAAGAACGAGGGATTACTGCTTTTCATTACGAATACAAGGAAAGTTGATGGGAATAGGCTTCCCTCAATTACCTAAATCGCTTGATGGCAATAGGCTTGCTCCTAATTACATCATTTGATGGGAATAGGCTTAATTACATTGATTGATGGCAATAGGCTTGCTCTCAATTACCTAAATCAGTGGATGGCAATAGGCTTGCTCCTAATTACATCGGTTGATGGCAATAGGCTTGCTCCTAATTACATTGGTTGATGGCAATAGGCTTGCTCAAAATGTTTTTATAACTGAGCAGTATGAGTAAGTCGTGTTATGTCAAGTTTCCTACTGAAAAAAAGAAAAGTTAATTGACGGGAACAATAATTATTTTTACAATATTTACAAGTTGCTGTTTCATTTCCTCGCAATCGAAGTGAAAAGTAGAGTGTAAAACTCGTCCATAAAACCCATTTTGCTCTCTACTTTATATCTATCCTCGCTCGCAAGCTCGCATCGGATGGATAAACGTCTCGCGCAAAATGGTGCGTTTTATGCACTTGGTGTACAATCTACTATTTTACAATATTTACAAGTTGCTGTTGCATTTCCTCGCAATCGAAGTGAAAAGTAGAGTGTACAACTCGTCCATAAAACCCATTTTACTCTCTACTTTATATCCATCCTCGCTCGCAAGCTCGCATCGGATGGATAAACGTCTCGCGCAAAATGGTGAGTTTATGCACTTGGTGTACAATCTACTATTTTTTACTTGAAACTAAATCACGCACCAGCTGGCTGAACAAGTTGTCGTACGAGATTTACTTTTAGCCCTAGGGCAATATATGCAATTTTAGGCCCGCTCTGGTATGCTATTATGACGTTCTTTTTGAGCAAGAGGAGTGAAAAGTATATTTTTGTAAAGAGAATTTATCTTTTTATAACAGTTACAACTATTCGTCTTACATAAATATTAAGTCATTCTGCAGTATCCTCGGAGATCCTACCGCGAGATTACGACAGCTATGCAAGCGGAAATGTATAATTATTATAATTTAATTTCGTGGTGCGCGTGCGACACCGAAATCGTGACATCACGTGAACAAGTCGACTACGAAGAAAATGGTGTGATTCATTCGTCAAATCGTGTCCGTGAGGTGCGCGGGCGCATATTGATGCGGGCACGAACCGCGCGCCCTCCGTGCATGCCTAACGAGCGACCATGCTTTACTGACACTCATAACGGCTGCCACATACCGAGTAGACGCACGCCTCCACTGCCACAACATGGCAACACCAACACACATACCTGGAACAACAAATTAAAACATTAAGTTCAATGTTACAGAACCACTGGACTGAATAGAGACATTAAACAACGAACATATTGCAATATTCGTGGCCCAACATCAGATACTATCAGTATGATAAATGTTTTCATACAATCATAAATTACAAAGTAATCCAAAACGTGGTTGTTTATTGTTTTTATTACAGCAACACCATAATCCAATATAATTGCGAGGTGAACGCAACAATTGCTTAAGAACAAACAGTCGGGAGAGAGACAGATCACGGGTTGCGCAAACGCAGAGTACAAGAGACGCGCAATAGTTTCATTAGAGAGTATGACATTTACATATGTTTCTGTAATTGAATTAGGCATGAAACGAAACGGTAGCTCGAGCGGCTAACAAAAAGGCGGGCTTGTGCAATTGGACGCGAAACGGCATAAACGGTTCAAGGTGGCCTTTTCAATCGAGCATCGATTCTATCAATTCGTCATATTGTGTCGCAACCACTCTAGTTTTGTTTCTAAATGCGTATCACGTTTTCGTGATTAGATAAGTGACGATGTCGATACTAATTGAAAAAAATGTTTTGCACACTAGAACGGCAATAGACTGAAGTCCAATGAAGCAATTTCTCCTTTTACTAGCAAGGGTTCAGCGATTGTAATGCATTCATGTTTCGTTACAAACATTTATTTGCTATTGCTAGTCACTTCAAACTGGCAACGACTCGTTTAAGTGCGAATGCAGAATGCTTTTTATACATCGTCTCGGCAATAGTGTTCAAGTAATACATTTCTAAAGACAATTTAGCACTCATCCTACACTTTAACAATACGTGTGAAATAGCGCCGCCATGCGACTATGCGAGTCCCCTCAATGGTTCGCTAACGAACTTCGCACTCGCCATCACCACGTCAATAGGAGTCTTGGAATTGATGCGTGTCGAGCAAAAACCCATATAGAATCCTTCTAACAATGGTCGTGGTTCGCTGTCATCGTTTACACGGAGCCGAGGGTCCAGGTCAAGCGAATACAGTTCTCGTCTCGGGTTTTCACTTGCGAAATGCCGAGACTGAATGCGCGCTGACGAGCTGACATTAGGTGAGGGTAACTACGCCCGACACTGAGGTCACGTTATTAATATTGTACACAAACCATAATACGCGACTCATGTATTAATAATTCCCAATAAACTTGAGGTTAACGATACTTCGACTAACCAGATTATTAGCAAGCAAGAAAACAAGGCAAAACACACAAAACATAATGTGTCATCGGAGCGTGGTAACTGATATTGCGTCAACAATCGTGACGGGGATGTCGTAAATGATTCGTGCAACCTATGACAAAAATAAAAATGTCGAGACGTTACTATCCGAAACCGATACAGATCGTAGTGCCTGCTGCTGTGGTGTAGCTTCGTGTACGAGGCATGTGAAGCGAACGCAACAAAAGGCAGGTTGCATAACGCGGGAAAACTTGAGTTCACGACACGACCGCCCCGCAGCGATTATCGAACGAAGAATACCTAATGTCGATGGTAACCATAGTAAACACACAATTAACTCTTCAGCCGCAGCTTATAATTTAGCTGAACTTCCCGGCGCGGCGTCGCGCGTCGTCGCTCCGGCGAAAGCTATGTGCGCTGTCGAAGCGCGTGTTTCCACTCGCGGTGCCCTCAGCGGACCAATAATTCCTCGATGCAGCGAGATCGTTAATTAAAAAATGTTAACTCATTAATCAGGCGCCGGCCGCACTACGATCGCGATCGGCAGCACCGATTTATTACGCTCCAGATAAGAGCTAGTTCTCGAGCCGATCAATGCAGAGATATTCAATTATTTTATTGGTCACAAACGAGAGTTTCCCGTATCGAGACATTATTAGGAGAGTAGCACGACGAGATAATACCGCCAAAGCCCTATCTAACACCTGAAAGAATAAAGCGATACGGAAACGGCGGGTTAACAGTATCATCGAGGCTTCGGGGAACAATAAATTGATAGCAGTCATTTATCTGGTTGGATTACGCAAGGGGTAATATTTTAAAAAGAGTAATGAATAATTGCGCGAGTCTGGTCAGACGCGGCCACGGCGGGCAAGTCGCAATGATTTGCATAGCTAAGTACACACGCGGGCCATTAGACGAGGTGTCGCCGGGATCGTTAACGGCTTCATGGAAGGAGGCGAGCTACGGTTGCTCCTCTATCTAGTTATGAGAAGACGAGATTCTTGCTAGCCGCCCTCACTTAAGAAGGTACGACCGCTCAGCAACCAGCAATTTTTATGAGTTCGATCACACGGTGTGCAGGGTCCGCTTGTTCTAAGAAGTGTGGCGTTGCACCTCGAGTGTTCGGCCGCAGTTCGCTGATTCATGTTCCCATAATAATGTTGTATCGACGTCGGTTCCCGGTGGCGGCGGGTGGTCGCGATAACGCGCCGTGCGCTCGCGCATCTCAGCGGGCGCATTGTCTAACTATACACTGATAAGATAATTATGGTACCCAACGCCTAATTTATTGTTCGTGCTATCACCTCACCTTAATTAGGGCAGACGACAGTATTGCATTATACTCCTAGCTACTTATCGTGCTCGGTGCATCGTGTAAAGGTAAACAATAAGTTCCATTTCATCGCTGAGTTGCATTATAAAAGTGAAAATCAACAGTTAGTATGACGTGGCCGTCGTATCCGGTGGTGGTCGGGGTTCCTAACACCAAATAGGACACTACGCTTTCTAGGAAAAGCCTGGCGAAATGACGAACGACACTACACGACCAGAATACAAACAAATCATTAAGGCACACAGTTCATATTACATCCTTGATTAATCATCGCCTCGTTCTCGTTGTAATGAACAGCACTTTTCAGCTTTTATTTGTGTCGAGCGCATCTGCGTGCGCGATCCGGTTCATGCAAAGTGTTAATTATTGTGAAGGGGAGACCTAAAATGAGTGCACATCTCAAAGGACGCATAAAGAGCAAATGTCTTTACTAGCAGCTGAACTTCTAAGGTGTGTATAAAGGTGAATATTTTCAAAGGTTTAATACATGTTTTGTTTAGTGTTGAAATAGAGCCAGCTGGAAACAATGGAGGAGGATGATTTTACGGGTTGCGGTATGGTTAAAATGGATCGGTTCGGTGCGTCGCGCTAGTCGGTGTAAACGACCTGCGACGGCAATGCGCACCTCACCTAATGGAATTCATCTCACACCACGCGCGCTGCACCCGGGCCGTGCCGTTACAAACAATGACCCCCCCACAATTACACGCCGATTCGGTTGCACAACCTGGCATTACGCACCGAAACAAAATAATCGAAAAACGGTACGAAGAGATTCAATCACAAGAGGCAAACGATGTAACGGGATCGAACAATCGCTTCGAGCGAAACGAGAGCGTTTAGTTGTCACATGATTACTTAACAGTTCTATTTGGTAAGTGTGTGGAACTTTCTGAGTGGAAAAAGGCGCGAGCGCGGGTGCCGGTGGACCTCCAACCCGCCCACCGGTACCCGAACTGGGTCACTGCCAATTTGCGAATCGGGCATCATTGTAATCGCATTACGCCACGACCGCGACCGGCTGACGCGCCGAAATTGACGCCGGCCGCTGTCGGGGTCACAGGCGTCAACACGACATTGTTATCTGAACTTGGGTGCCGTGACCCTCACCTGTGACATGCGTTTATTTTAAATCAAGTTATTTGCGCAACAACGCATGTATACGCCTGAACTTCTCAATTATTCTGGGGGAGGTGCCATGCCCAGGAGCTTCTTCTTTCTGACCATACAAAGTAGCGAATGAGAACCTCAAACGGTCGATATCTGATGTGGACGGTAAATAACTTCATCGCGTCGCATAAAAGATTATTACCCATGTACAAGGGAAGCGTCGTTGTATCAGATATGAGCGTCTCGTCGGTGAGATAGTCTCGTCCGTAAGATGGGAGATTACACGCGATCGCACCATCACATACGGCGTTATGTTTGAACGCTGCGAGCCGCGATGGGAACTCCAAACAACCTTAGAATAACCAGTCATAAATACGTCTCCTGCACCGATATGAAGCGAGTTTCCGTTCAGATAAACGTAATTTTAATGGTGTGCTCAGTTTAGGAAGTTATAAATTGGAATCAAATAGCGCAGTTTCTATCACTACAGGAACTTCGCCTTGTTCCCTAATAAGGGTGATATATGGCTATAAGTAATAGGAATCAAAAAACGTTTCCTACGAATTAATCTGTACAAAATTCAATAAAAAACCTTATCATGACCGTCCGTGAAAAATTTACACGTTCGATTCGATTTCCGATGAAGCATAGCGCGCTGTCGTGATTTGTGACTTTGTTGCGCGCAATTATATCGCAGCCAGAGCTCATTGCATATTTTAATTTAAACGACATTAAAATAGCCCGGAACTGCACGTTCAAGGGCGCACTACAACAATATTTCACGCGAAATTCCAAAATATTTCAGCTAACACCTTAATCTCAACGAAATAAGAATCAAAATTCATTCAGAGTCGAAAACCGCGCCGAGACGCATAATGCGTGCGTTGAACTTAAAAGGTTGTGACAGGGGTATTACGGTAATTACCTTAATTTGTAAACAAAAAAACGGCCGTCGCTTCGTCGTATGTTAACTGAGCGAAAAATTAAATAACTGAGTGAGATGAACGAGAGAGTCCGCGAACAACTATTAATTCGCTTAGAATGCGGATTGCGCACCAATTAACGCATCGTGCGCCCGTTCGTGAGAACATTATCAATTTTCCGTAGAAATTTATAATTGCGCAATATTTTTACGGAAACGTATTCATTCGAACCAGCTAGTCCCGAGAACGTGTTTATAAATGGGAACATATTTGTTGGCAGTCTGTAAAGGTGGTTGTCGGCGCGCTATCACGGCGAAAAAATCGCTCGGATTCGGTTGAGGCGCGGCGCGAGGGCGCGCTCCTAACGGCGGGCTTTGCATATCGCTTGCATGAATCTTCCCTGTGACGAGCACTAAAGGAATGCGTCGGGAAACTGCGAAGCCGGTCGTTGACTGATTGCCCAAACAAAGCTCCACCCGCAGCCGCCCGCATATGGCCACATCTATTGTATAAAAACAAAACAACGAATTTATTGGTGTTGGTGATTCAGCGGGCGACGCCTTTTGCGTAAGGTCACGGTTTAACACTTCATCGACCAAGGATGCCCACGATGCGTAAATCAAATCGTTTAACGAGGAAATCGACTCTGCGACGTCGACAGAGCTAGGTTTAATTAACCATCTCCTTAAACGGTCGACATTCGATGGTGACACAGGCAAGATTAATTCGCAAATGCGTATTGAAATGACACATCTTTTGATCGCTTTGGATTAAAGACAAGGATAATACGAGCATTGATCGAAATCGAATCCAATATCTGCTTTGTATCTGCAGTTCTCCACTCCACATCAGTGAGTAGGTGTTCATTGCATCAGATTGCAAAAACATAGTTGAAAGCCTTAACAGGAAAGTCAAGTTTATTTGGTGCAGGGTCCTCTACATTCCTCTCTTTCTTTCGACACCGTCGACTAGATATCCTTAACTGATCTGAAACTACCATCAGGAGGATGTGATCAGACAGGAACTATCTAAGGTCTGAAAAGGGCACGCCTAAACACGGAAAGTGTCTTTTTACTCCTCAAGTAATTGGACCCCACATAGGCTGTCCACCGAAAATGGTATGCGCGTGACCATCCAAGATATAATCGGGATATCTGGTCTATCGATAGTGATTTACTGTGATCATTAGCATACATGGAACAGGTGTACGGTAGGTGATAATTGCGTCCTCTAACTGTGTAAACGATTGGCGCGTTTAGATAACGACGTATACGCCATTTGCGTGTGCGCAGTACCGAGTACGCTCCTTATTGCTTATCTGTTTGTTTGATCCTTTTGTGGACAGGAATGGTGGCTGGCAGCGTCGTTGTGTGTTTTTCCGATACTTATAACATATTAGTACACTCTTTATCATTTAGGGTGAGGTTTTTAAGGCATTTTTAAACAGTGATGAGCTAGTACAAAGCAGCCTTGTCATTTTATGACCAGGTGGCCCACCATGACATCTTAAAGCAGGATTGTTATAATCTTATTTCATTGCGGAAAAGAGATGGCGCTAGACACCCTGTATAGCTCTGTTGCTTTCCAACAATCCCGCTTTCAGACGTCATGGAAACCTCACAGAAATAATTCAAGTAAGGTCTAAAATAACGTATTTTTAATGAGCAACTAACGAAGGTACTCCCAGCACGTAATAAAAGACACGTTGGCTACTCCTTGGCGGCTTCGAATCCCGTTGGAAAGTCCCAGGGCGCCGGGGGCGACGGAAGCCGGTCTTCCGGCACGAGGCTGGCAAGCCGCCGTGCATATTCAATGCGGCTAATTAATGCTGCAGCTAACAACGATGTTGGTATGAAAGTAAATGTTACCTCTTTTGTCCTTCAATGACTAGTCTCTGGGGTTGTGGGAAAGTATTTTTTGTTTAAGTATTTAATGAGGAACTCGGATGCTCAAATTTTTTTATAAAAATTTGGAGGATAATACTTTTGTAGACAAAATATGACCTGAACCTAACTTCGCACCGTGTGGTGGCGGGAATCTTTTCAGCGTGACAAGTCATCTAATAATAGTCTCCCAGTCTGACAGGTCATCCCAATATATATTATAGGTATATTGGGTTGACCTATCCTGCCTGGCAGGGTATCCCCAACTAGCCTTTCATCGTAACGGGGCATCCGAATGTAGTCATCTAAATATAGAAACCCAGTGTGACTGGGTCTCTCAAAACAGCCAATCCCAAACTAGCCTTTCAGCGTGACAAAAATTTTGGAAGAAACGCATCAGAAGACAATATTGTCAGTCTTACGCATGACGAAAATATTTAACAAAATGCAGAGGAGGTCTTTGACCACAGTCTTTGACCAACTTTGGTAATAATATATATATTCGGACAAGACAAGAATAAACATGGTAAAGTTTAAAACACCAACTTTATATACTTTTAAATGAGATTACTCAAATCATATAGGTACATACTTACTTTAGTACATTGTAATAGTGATTCAACCTTTGCTCCCAAAGCTTAGTAATTCATATCATATCAGCTGATAAAGTGTGTAAAACGTTTCCAGACCTGCCTAAAGTAAATAATATTTTAATTACTAGTTATGTTAGCACGAGACTGTTTATATAGAAGTTATCAATCAGTAGCTAATATGTGTTAATTATTATGATATTATGTAGACATGTTGTCTATTTAACATAACATAACGCCTGTAATCCCCGAAAGGTTAGGCAGAGGTGTACTTTATTATATACCCAATTCGCCAGTTATGTTTAAGAGTTAGTATGATGCTGTTTTGGTGATATTGGGCGATCTAGATCTCGGTATCTATATGACCTAAGAATTCGGTATTTGGACACCATTAAACTTGGACTTATAATCTTTAAATCTGTACAAGCGAAAACACGATTAGATGAAAAAACCTCGATAGAAAAAAAATACTAAAACAACTCGGTTTGCACTTATTTAGAGTTGGATCTCTGAAACCTTAAGGAATTTAGTGACGATTTTTACATAATAGATAGGTAACTATATTATCTCAAATCGTGCAGATTTTTTTTTTTAATTTTCTACGTGGTTTTAGTAATAGCGCTGTCCTTTTCAATTTGTTCAATTCAGACATTCAGTCTGCTGCGGCATCTGTTGCGAGACGAACCTATGTTTGGCGACATTACAGACAGCGAACTATTTTCTACGCAATTATTTTGTTTAGTGGTAGGCAATATAGGTACCTATAATAAAGTTTAGGGACAGTATTTACTGTAAAAAGGAGTTGAAAACGTTTTGTGTAAATATATTATATACCTATCTTTTAATGATGATTGTCACCCACCTGATGATGGACTCCGAAGGTAGGTATAGGATCTCGGTGTCGGCACTACATAGAACCATCGTGTTTGGACTCATTTGAAAGGTCTAACGGGGATCTTGTTGACTAATGATGTCACCCACCTGATGATGGACTCCGAAGGTAGGTATAGGATCTCGGTGACGGCACTACATAGAACCATCGTGTTTGGACTCATTTGAAAGGTCTAACGGGGATCTTGTTGACTAATGATGTCACCCACCTGATGATGGACTCCGAAGGTAGGTATAGGATCTCGGTGACGGCACTACGTAGAACCATCGTGTTTGGACTCATTTGAAAGGTCTAACGGAGATCTTGTTGACTAATGATGTCACCCACCTGATGATGGACTCCGAAGGTAGGTATAGGATCTCGGTGACGGCACTACGTAGAACCATCGTGTTTATACTCATTTGAAAGGTCTAACGGAGATCTTGTTGACTAATGATGTCACCCACCTGATGATGGACTCCGAAGGTAGGTATAGGATTTCGGTGACGGCACTACGTAGAACCATCGTGTTTTTACTCATTTGAAAGGTCTAACGGAGATCTTGTTGACTAATGATGTCACCCACCTGATGATGGACTCCGAAGGTAGGTATAGGATCTCGGTGACGGCACTACGTAGAACCATCGTGTTTGGACTCATTTGAAAGGTCTAACGGAGATCTTGTTGACAAATGATGTCACCCACCTGATGATGGACTCCGAAGGTAGGTATAGGATCTCGGTGACGGCACTACGTAGAACCATAGTGTTTGGACTCATTTGAAAGGTCTAACGGAGATCTTGTTGGCTAATGATGTCACCCACCTGATGATGGACTCCGAAGGTAGGTAAAGGATCTCGGTGACGGCACTACGTAGAACCATCGTGTTTGGACTCATTTGGAAGGTCGAACGAAGACCTTGGTCACTAATGATGTCACCTATCTAATGATGGACTAGTAGGTAGGTAGTAGGTAGGTAGTAGGTAGGTAGTAGGTAGGTAGTAGGTAGGTAGTAGGTAGGTAGTAGGTAGGTAGTAGGTAGGTAGTAGGTAGGTAGTAGGTAGGTAGTAGGTAGGTAGTAGGTAGGTGGTAGGTAGTAGGTAGGTAGTAGGTAGGTAGTAGGTAGGTAGTAGGTAGGTAGTAGGTAGGTAGTAGGTAGGTAGTAGGTAGGTAGTAGGTAGGTAGTAGGTAGGTAGTAGGTAGGTAGTAGGTAGGTAGTAGGTAGGTAGTAGGTAGGTAGTAGGTAGGTAGTAGGTAGGTAGTAGGTAGGTAGTAGGTAGGTAGTAGGTAGGTAGTAGGTAGGTAGTAGGTAGGTAGTAGGTAGGTAGTAGGTAGGTAGTAGGTAGGTAGTAGGTAGGTGGTAGGTAGGTGGTAGGTAGGTGGTAGGTAGGTGGTAGGTAGGTGGTAGGTAGGTGGTAGGTAGGTGGTAGGTAGGTGGTAGGTAGGTGGTAGGTAGGTGGTAGGTAGGTGGTAGGTAGGTGGTAGGTAGGTGGTAGGTAGGTGGTAGGTAGGTGGTAGGTAGGTGGTAGGTAGGTGGTAGGTAGGTGGTAGGTAGGTGGTAGGTAGGTGGTAGGTAGGTGGTAGGTAGGTGGTAGGTAGGTGGTAGGTAGGTGGTAGGTAGGTGGTAGGTAGGTGGTAGGTAGGTGGTAGGTAGGTGGTAGGTAGGTGGTAGGTAGGTGGTAGGTAGGTGGTAGGTAGGTGGTAGGTAGGTGGTAGGTAGGTGGTAGGTAGGTGGTAGGTAGGTGGTAGGTAGGTGGTAGGTAGGTGGTAGGTAGGTGGTAGGTAGGTGGTAGGTAGGTGGTAGGTAGGTGGTAGGTAGGTAGTAGGTAGGTAGTAGGTAGGTATGCCTATTACCTACTACCTAACTATTACCTACTACCTACCTACCCGGTTTTATTTATTTATGGAAACATTTGTTTTGAATAGTTATAGTTTATTTTCGACGGAACATTTATTTTTGTTATTTATGGTACTACCTACGATATTTGTGTAAGTACCTACGAATGTTTGTCTTTTATTTTTTTATGGGATTTTTATTGTTTTTGTAATGGTACCTATATTGTATATTCTGAATATACTTACATATTAAACTGTTTAATAAATAAACATTCATGATTAATTACATAAAACATTTTATTTCATACTAACCTTTAAGGTTTATAGATTGAGTACCTACTTACTTACCTACTTTTATCTACGTGAGGAATGATAGATCAGTCTGGATCTTCGATCAATAAGTTTCGAGTCCACGAAAAAAAAAAACCTCTAAATTTCGAAACTTGAATCTCGGCCCTAGTACCTACCTATCTATTATTTTACCTACTATTATGTATAGTGTTTAGGTGTGTCATTAGTTTGTACCTAGGTAATAATAGGGTTATGGACGGAGCTTCAAATAAGTATACCGACAATAATTTATTATCCTCGCTTGATTGTCAGCTCCGATCCGTCGTCGTACCGTGAAAATAGGTACTTCCATGAATTTCAACTTTATTTGAATGATTTTTTTACGAATACGTTTTATATATAATTATATAATATGAATCAAGCTGTCGACCAGCTGGGCGGTCGGGGCACCGCAGTTCAAACTCGTACTCGACTCACACTCGATCGCGGCCTGTGCGCGGAGCGCGCCGAGCTGCCGCGCCGGGCGTCAAGCCACCGCGTATTATGGAAGAGGGGGCGCGGGCGAGAGGTACGAAATCGCTCGCGTTGGGCTATAATGCGCGCTCTTAAGAGCGTATGCTACCTCAGATTAGCAACCCTATTTGTGGTGGTTCAAACTTCGCTTGAAATACTGTTAAAATAAAGTTCTAATCAGCTTGCACTACAAAGCGGTTGTTACGTCTTTCGCTGCGGCTTTATAGTGCGAAATTAGTGGTAAATTTTGCGATTTACAAAAAACTATTGATTGGACTAAAAAAGTAAAACACTATGACTTTAGTATGTTGCTCGTAGAATTATTTGGCAAAAAAATCAGAACGATGACATGTATTTTAGTATGGTTTTTACTCGTTAAAAGAAATTTTTAGAGGTATCTTCGCGATTTTTTTCTATCGAGCAAAGTTAGTTGTATTATGTTTTCACAACACTATGGCACTAGCATGTATCCTGAAGAATATCATATATTTTCTCGCGTTTGAGGTACCATAGGCTCTTAAGCCCCATGTGATAAGGAGCGAGCCTATTTACATCAACCGGACACAAAGCAGCGAGAGAAATGCCTGAGAAATTCCTGTTGTCTATGTATTGTAAGATATTTTGAGAAAGGTGCTATTTTGTCACAGAAACGGACTGACACGATGCATTTTGCTACTTTAAAATGGACTTTTTAAGACTGTCACTGTTTTTAAATGGAATATAATTTAATTTAATAGATTACTAACCACAACAACCTTTTTATTTTTAATAGTTGCGCAAGTGCATTTGTAAATAGCTCTAGTACACACGACGACCAATGAAGCTATACAAAACCAGTATTTATGTGGATCTCTCATTGCACGGAAAATCTATACAAAGCGAGGTCATGTTATATTGGAAATGTATAGTTTGGCGTGTCTCCATCTGTTTATTATAACTTTAATCAAATAAAATAACTGATAACACTATATGATATTCCGTTTATATGACCAAGCCACTTTAATACATAAGATTATTACCAGAGTATTAAAATTTCTTGAAATTCAATGATAGGTACTCGGGAAATATTTTGTGATAACGTATCGTATATGTAAAGAACTTGTAGATAACACGCCATTGTTGCAAAGTCTCCCCTTAAGTATTCAGTACATAATATAGAGGAAAAATAAATAAAACTTTTGATACTGTCCGTATTTAAAAACCATAAAAAGGACTGATGTCGGAAAACCGGACTTTCTATGTGATGACTTAATTACTTTCATGCGTGTGTCAGCAAACCCCCTATTTCCCTTGAGACATAAAGGCTTCAATGCTCTGACTCATCATGGATTCATGGAAGAAAATGTAGTCCTTAGAGCCGAGAACTATACAATGCTGTCTCATCTGCCTAGCCTTTTCCCAACTATATTGGGGTCGGCTTCCAGTCTAACCGGATGCGGCTGAATACCAGTATTTTACATGGAGCGACTGCCTATCTGACCTCCACAACCCAGTTAATACTAGGTAATACAATACCCTTTGGTAAGACTGGATGTCAGAATTTCAGGTCACTGACTACCTGTAACGACTGCCAAAGATCTATTATATATGGCAGCCGGGACCAACAGCTTAACGTGCTTTCCGAGGAGGAAACTCGGTATGTCGGGCGGTTACCCATCCACAGACCGACTTAAGCAAGCACAGCTTTACCTAAAGATCGACCTGAGTGGCAGTTCTTATTAAGCCACGAGCTCCTTAAACAATGCTGTCTACTAGATCGAATAAAAATTAGTATTGATTATTTTTTATTTTATTTTAAAATATTATAAAACAAAGTCCTTCACCGCGTCTGTCTGTCTGTTCGCGACAAACTCAAAAAATACTGCACCGATTTTCATTTTGTTTTCACCAATGGGTAGAGTGGTTCTCGAGGAAGGTTTTATTTAGTATATAATTTGTCAAGTTTCGACATCCCACGGGCGAAGAGCGGGCATCAGCTAGTTTTTAAAAAAGTTGATGTGGCACTCGGAGACTGCCGCGGTAAAGCTATTGCATAGCATTTTTAACCGACTTCAAAAAAGGAGGAGGTTAAATGTTCGTGTGTATGTATTTTTTTTTTTTTTTTTTTATGTATGTTACCTGATTTCTGCCCCATTTGTGAACCGATTCTCAAAATTCTTTTTTTATTTGAAAGAGTATACTCCTGAGGTGGTCTCATTTTAATTTGGTGATAATTTGGTGAAGATCTGGTGCTGATCTTCGGAGATATACAATGGAACTCTTCAAAAATAGACGGCAAATCTGTCGTAATTGCTGGAATTAATCGCTAGGTTGTTTATTGAATATACATTATCATGACGTAACATCACGCCTGTATGCTCTGAGGGGGTATGCAAATGTGTAAAATACACATTTTTTAATGTAAGTAGGTAAGTTACCTGATTTTGTGTATCGCGAATAACTTCGTCGTTTATGAACCAATTTTGATGATTCTTTTTTTATTGGAACGGAGATACTTCAAGGGCCACCATGATATGGAAACCAGGACCTGATGATGGAATCTCAGAGAAATCGAGGGCAACCCTCAAATTTCATAGGCACATATTACGTGTTTCGTGCTTTTCTGACGGTATACAAGTATTCGCATCTAGCAGTCATCACTTCATGTTGATGAGCTTATGAAAGAAGGTACTACTCCTCAATGGTTAGGAGTTGAAAGCAATAATCAGGGAATCTTGAAGGTTAAGGGTTAGGTGTCATAGTAAGTATTTCTATAACATATTACAACTAAAAATTAAAAAATTAAAAACTTTTTGCAAAAAAAACAACCGACTTCAAAAACACCAAAAAGTGAAAAATAAACTTCAGCAGAAAAATCAGCTTCTGAAGTCGGTGGAAAAATACCAAATAAAACAAAGAAATGTCTGATTTTTCTGCTGAAGTTTATTTTTCACTTTTTGGTGTTTTTGAAGTCGGTTGTTTTTTTTATCAACTTATGCAAATAATTATTTATTTATTTTATATGCAGTATTTTTAAAAAAGAATTTAAATTATATAAGTAAATCAAAAGTAACCTTCATAGACTAAGCTAGTAAGAAACTCTATGACAGAAAATTTAAAAGAAAAAGTAACATAACATTGAAAAATATGAAAATTATTTATTTTATTTTAGATATTTTATAAGAAAACGAATCGTCTTCTAAGACCGATTCGCAGAATAGTAATGCAAAAACCAATAAAACGTATGATAGATGCGTAATAATAATAAAATGAATGTATATAGAGTACTCGAGGAGTACTCACTCATTATCTTTCACTATTTTTTCGTGACTTTCTTCATTAATAAATGCACTTTGTTTATTCATATTTAAAACACTTTGTACACAAATTATACGAGTAAGAATATTTTAGAAGGAGAAAGCAGAGAGACAAAACAGAAAAACTTTACACATTTACAACGTGAGGTTATAAATTATTTAATTTGACAACCTCAGTTGCCAACCTTGTTATTTTCCGTAACCATAGCAACCTGGTTGAGTACTGAATCTTAAATTTTTTGTTAGGAAATTTCTGGATTCGCTCTCCACGCTCAAGGCCCGCGATAGAAGCTATGCAATAGCTTAATAAAATCGATAGATGTGACATTTTAGAAATTTCATTTAGTCCTATCACTACAACTTACAAGGGACACAGATACAGTAAAATAATAAGAGAGCAGTCCGTTTCATGAAGTTCAAAACCAAAACTAATCTTCAAATGATTCCTTTCCGCAACCAATATCGTGCATAGACAAGAGAAACCTCCCTTTCTTATCACCATAAATCGTAACAACGTCGTAACCACTACCATAGAGCATAGTCCATAGAGCAGTTAAACCACAAGATTGAACGTCAACAAGACAATGGGATAATAAAGGAAGGCTATCCATCAGAATAAGACCTGGATTTAAGCCCGCACACAATAACTTTGTGCCAAGTAGAAAGGGATTTAGTTTGGTAGTTGTTGCGACAATGTGTACCGGCACAATGAAAGTTCAAGAAACATATAGGTATTAACTTAATTTAAAATCGGGGGCTTCCACCACGGGGGCAAAACACACCGGGGGCGTAACCCACGGACCCGTATAATATAGGATGTTTACTGTCTCAATGCAAGGCCAAGTCCTCTACTTCATATAGCGAAGACATTGGCATCACCGTGCTTGCTCAATGAGATTTTAGACATAAAGGTTTTTATATATCAATGCTTATAGAATATAGGGTGTAAAAATACGCTTAAGGAAGCCGAAAGGCACTCACCTGTCATTTTGATATAAAAAAAAAACAGTACGATATTGAAAATATTGTAATTTTATATAATACACGGCTAAATGATTTACCAGTTTTATGTCATAACGAATAATAACAGTAATGAATTCACTGATATAATTAGCAATCTATTGTTACTCCAGGAAAAAATAAAACCACGTAATATGCACGTTATTAATTTCTATTACGAATAATCTAATAAACTACGCAATATTAATAAATCATATTTATTAGAAAATATAGTTTTTCCTGCCCACCCCACACAATTAACAGAAATATAAAATTCTAAAAGCGTCGAAGCAGAAAAGATTGCACAGACAAGAAGAAAAACCCAAGAATTTCTATGTTCTTTTTTCCTAACATAAAGATAGTATCGATAATGGAAACATAAACATTAAACGTAACGATATTCTCACGAGTCTGTGCGTACGCGCACGGCCCTTAGCCGAGGTTCCACGCCAGCAGTTCGACACGGTGCCTGGACGCCCTAATGGCCCCAGATGCTCCCCCACACTTCTGAATACGTTGCCCTTGGCATTTCACGGTGAATGAGTTCCGTTTGTACAACGAAACATCTGACAAAAATTCTTGAACAACTTTCTGGATAACGTTACTTTGTTGTTCTCACAAACGCATGTTTTTTAAACATGCTTCGTGTGAATCAAGCAGTAAATAAATCAAAAGCGCTGTTTATAAAGTCATTTAAACATCCACATTGCACATGTGTTTTGTATGAACGCCTTTTAATATAATCAAGACTGCAGAAGTACTAATCCGCCGATTTACGTCATAGCTTCCATTGATGGTAACCACTGTACTTTTATTGGTCGTAAACACGATCAATTTACTCATGCACCGAGGAATGTACAAGCATAATGTAAGCCATTTTTCAATAACATTAATTCAGAATCACGGAGTAGCGAAAGCATTTGGCAAATGAAAAAGGAAAGTGGTGTACGGCAGGTGCGCGCGCGCATCGCGAGGTGAGCCCTTCCAGGGCGAGGGAATGGAATGCGACTATTATTAGAGGAGTCGGCGCCGGCGCACGCCACCGACCTCATGATACAGGGTGCTATGGGAATTCTTTGAATTGTAAGACAAAAATTTGAATTCTGAAACGTTTTGAGATTTTTGCCTGCCTTTCTTGATCAGAATCTTTTAAGAATTTGTTTGGATATGGGACCGGTTTATTCGAACAACAAAGCGATTCAATGCGGTGCAAAGTAATTCCTCAGATTGAATTACCTGTTATTAGAAATGCATCAGAATTATTGGACATTGAGAAAACGCATAATATTGTCGGTGACGTAACACGAAAAGCAGAATTAAGATTCATTAGTTTAAATATACACTTTTTACACAAACTATGATAGTACGCGCTACGCGCATAGAGATACTCGACTCTCGATCCTCAAATTCTATCCGCGTGAGTTTAAAATTGCTTAGAAGTTCTCCCAAACCACCCTGTATCCCGTAGACTAGAGGAGTGCACGTTATCGGTGGATGCTATGGGCATCGCTGCGCCGGCGCCGCTCCGCCATTGTTGGGCCCCCACCACCATGCTAATGTTCCACCCAGCCGTAAGGGATCTGCTCCACCGATGACGAAACAGCGACAAAGTAACCACAATTTTCTAGTTCAAGAAATGTATATAAAAGAAGATACGCAAGAAAACAAAATTCACCTTAAAACTATGAAAACAGAAAACCATGCCAAAAGTGCCCCATCTCAGCATAATGCCAGATAGACCATTTGAGATGCATTTCGGCTGCAAACTAGTGGCCGATTGTCTTGTCATCCCGTCTAAATAAAAGACAGTCATATTATATTATTTAATCGTTGATGGCTGCCTCTAGTTCACACCACCGCGAGTACTCACGACATGAGCTATCAGAGCGAGTACTCCTCTCAGCTATTCTCGCTTGGGCAAACCATACTCTGGGAAACTCGCCCTTGATGCCTTGCCAACTCCTTTAAGGTTGCTAGCAGCTAGCTCTACTCGCTCTTCGCTGGCAGTGGTGCAGGTGCCTCTTGTCCGATACTCGCGCTCAGATACAATAACAATAAAATAGCTGATATTGGCCAATACGAATTATGTTTTAATTTTAGATCTAAGCAAAGAGCTTTGTGTTTTGTTCTGTATCTACTTGAATTGTTTGCTCATAGTCTTATATCAGAGGAGAAGCTAAGTTTAAATAATTTATATCAAAGCTTAAAGGCCTGATCTAAAATGAGACATCCAAACTTTGCCAAGATTGTTCTACTTAATAGCTCAACGTTAATGGTATCTGTTAATCCTGAAACGAACTTCCACATTCCGATCGGGTAGCAACTAGCAACCAGACGAAAGTGAGCGACTGGTGTTAAACGACTAGATCGGGAAAGGCAAACGGTTCCAGGTACTAATAATAAGCGAATTTCTCAGGAACGGCTCGTAAGTTCACACCTCGGGGATCACGTTACTGGTGTTTGGTCGTTAGCGCCGCCATTACACGTACGGGTAAAGAAGAACATTCACGGTACGAGGAATGTGTCGGAGTAATTGGAATTTATAAACAGTTGATGCTTCAGTCAGAAGGAATTGTAGTATTTTTGGAAACTGACAATAAAAACGTACAAAGAGTATGTATTCCTTCTATACCTATCAAGAATAATTCGAACACATCTAAACAACAAAATCACCCAATTACCCTTGAGAATCATTGGATACCAAAACAGTCAATACAATCAACCAATTCTCGCCAAACAGTTTTTCCATGTGAACCACAACACGGAAGTGTTCGTGGGTCGAATATTACACACAAGAATTTTGACGAGCTCCAGTGTTGACGACAAACAGCGTGTCACAGTGATTTAAAGGAAATGCGTACTGTGAACAGGGCTCTTAACTTAGGCGTAGGCGAATAAATCTGGAGAACGGGCCGTTAAGGGGCAATTGTGCGTCGCCGAAATGGCGTCCGTCGGCAATTTGTCGCCCGACTACCGCCAGACGCAAGTAGGAAACGACTGAAATGTCTGCTGGGGATAGGGCTGGCTTGGAGAACATAATTTGGGTCTAGGACCAGGTTAGGCCGAAGACCGAACCTCCAATAAGATTAATAGCATAAGTACCGAAGATTTTGAAGTCCAGATTGTTGAAGCAGTCAGTAAAATTGTTGTTGTTGTACAAAAATACTAAAATTCTGTTAACAGGGAAAGCCACAGCAACCTGTTTTTCCTTTTTGCAGTCTTTATCTCGCAGTGTTTACACTGCAAGATAGTTAGATAAACACTGGCAGTTACTGATATTTTCCTTTATATTTAAAGGAAAGACTAAGATTGGAAAATTACAATGTCGTTGGCATCCTTGGGGATTGTACAACCAGCCACAGGACTATTAAGGATTAGTTATAGGACGTACAAACAGTTCTACTTCACGCTGCTTAAATTACTGGGCGTTAACACACTGCTAACGGCCCGACTATAGTTAAACAGGGAATAAAATTTGGTACTTCAGAGTGTTCAGACAGCCCTAGGAATAATGGTCAGACGACGTCCAGATAGGCCGCCGACTTTCATACAACAATTTGTTGACAGGACGTGTGTTGGCACCACGTTAAGCTGTGTAACATGTTACATAACGAGTACGTTAACGTGCCGCTGCAACACGAAGCAATTAGTGCTCACCGAACCGCGAACAATATCGTGAATCAATAAAACTTGCCACTATTTCATGTCAAGAGCCAAGGAAAATGACTAATGATAAGTGGATTATGAGCGTTCACGGCGACTGCATAGTAGTTGCTGCGTAATATGACATTAACGGAGAAGTTCCACGGTATTGTTAGAAGGTATCAATTTGTGGCATCGGATTTGTATGTAAATACGGTGTTAAATATGAGCCCGTTTGTTATCCACGCAATTTTACTCGCGATGCATTATTTATTTCGGCTCCTATTTCCTTGGATACAGCACTTGGACTTTCAACACCAGCAGAATAGAATTAAAAACACAAAACAAATAAGAACAGAACTATCCAAATCTTGATCAATTGTATGTTACTAAACTCTTACCAATCTTACTATTACCAATACTAAGTGACCAAATGACTATATTTCTCCCAAGTGTATGATTAAAAAAGCCACATTACAAGTGTTACTATCCAAACCGGCTGTTAAGTGTTGCTTAAGAGTTTTTTGCGGTAATAAAAGCAACATTACTGTCGATTTGCGAGTGTACATTATTTAACTACTCAATCATGTAAGACTGGACAATGAGTGTTATCTTTTTAGACCACAGCTGTAATTAGGGTCACATGCCAATACGAACGGTCTTGTTAAGGTACAATATTGTTGGTATTATTTTTGGCGTTCACTTGGGAACGGGTTTATTTGGATTTGGGTAAGGCTTTCGATTCACTCAATCATAATCTTACGCATATTCTAACGATGTTTGCTATAGTCTTAAGTTCTGTTTCTAAGAATAGAAAACATTCAAAATGTAGTAACAACTATAAAATCGAATGATATTTCGTGTTACACAAGTCACAACATCGAGTCTTCTGAAATAAACATTTCAAAAACTCTGCAAATTTTGTAAATGAGCTTTGAATTTTAAGATTTGCTGATAAATAGCAGATCAAAGTCTTCGTTATTTGTCAACATTACACCAACGATATCATTTGAGATTCAAATAAATTGATCAACTTGCCATACAATATTTCACATTGAGTCGACACAGTGGGCCGACTTATAATAAATAAATAATTTTATTTAACACCGCAAATAACACCGTCCATGTAATGATGAATAAATGTCTGCTCAATTGAAGTCACTAATGGAACTTGACGATGTTTTACTTCTTTAATTGACTTAACAACTACCCTCATGAATCAGAAAACTAATTATAGTGTGTAAATATTTCAGACTAAAATAAAGACAATAAAATGATGTGAAAGACCTCATAAAACTAAATAAAATTTATGATCGCTAAATGGTTGGCTTGTCCTTTGGCACTGTCGCCAGCACTTAATATTTATGCATTATAATTGTGTGGGCAAGTGGCGCATGCGCCAATTAAGCAAATCGATCTATCATAATCATATCTAACGTATTAATAGAGAGCGGTGAGCGGCTGCGCCCGCGCCATGCTAATGCTCTGCGAAACGTGTCAGGGAGACTCAAGTGCTTTACGATTGTCGTAAGCACTTATTTCGACCTCAACCCATAGATAATTATCTTCCTTTTATCATAAAGTGAGAATGGAAATTAATCCCATTTAAATTATAAGTTATGGTACCCGTTACGTAAGGTACAACACAAACGGCTCTAACCGGAGCTTTCCCTTTCAACAACGACGCGAGTACAATGTTCAGAAACTCGCCTAAAACGCATAACTAATAATGACAACATAAACTAGTTCAATAGTTTCCAAGTGCGCCATTCCAATTTTCTTCCTTTGTAACTGTTCTCTTGAGTTCCCAACAAAATTTTCCTTAGGACCATTATGACATACCAGACAATATTAATCACAGTGTGGCTAGCACCGGAGCAAATTGCACAGCTAAGAGAAAATAATTACATCGTGTGAACGATAAACACCATAGTGATCGTAGAAACACTTTCCATGTTACACAATATTTTTTAGACCGAAGGGCTCACGTACCTTTTATGTAAGTAAAATTGTATATGGAAAGCGAAGGACCGGCCATTGTACTTGAGACTTCGAGAGCGGCATCTTTGCCAGCCTATCTTGAGAGGATGATACGACTATAAAGATAAAACTTGTGATGACGTTTGATAATAAATTTTATATTGCTGACCAAATTGAAAGTATTATTGAGTTATGGTCGAACATAGCCCTAAGCCGAAGCGCACTTAATGTCGTCAAGTCGCAATGGGTCGTATAAATTCGATTGGTTCAAAGCGGTCAATAATGGCGAAGATAATTTTAATGGTTGCTGTAATATACACGATTATAATGAAACAAACAAAGCAGATTTGAGTGGGTATGAGTACGTAAAACGTGTAGAGGCATGTGTTAATGTAGTGGATACTTCGTATTCAAGTGTGGAGAACGTGTTTCGTGCGCATGTCATCGTGAATAGGCGAAGTAACATTTATATTCTGATCGTACAAAGACGGCAGCCAGATGTGTTACTTACTAATTGTGATATAATTTGATCGATAGGTTATAAAAGACCAATGCGCTTTATGCTGGTGAAAAAAAAGGTCGTCATGAGGAAACCGGCACATCTTAGAATCAAAAATTTTGAGGACTAGGACATTCACTGCTTGACCCCAACTCGCCTGGTGTGAGTGAAGCGATGGTGCGGCCTATGGTGGAGCACGCTTGCCTATAAGAAGCCGACTCGTCGAACTTTGAAGAGATTCAGATTATTATGATATATCAGGAAATAAAGAACTGAGCGGTTGATAAGGATCCATTCTCTCTCACCATAGAAGATAGCTCAGTAGTGGGAACGTTATGGGCTGAATATCTGATTCACGTCGGAGTTCCCACAAACAAATCTTTGGAGAATATTTCACTCTATAGTGCAACTATGTTCAATATAACCAGTACCTAAGATCGAGAACAATGCACCAGCCCACTTCAATCGGTTCTTTCCCATGGAGTTCGATCCAGCGATTACCATTACGCAATAGCTATAACTCGGCAATTTTACATAGACAAGATCATGTGTTAGAACTGTTCTATATCGGTGGTTATTCATCGTGGCCGGTTTGCATTCTAACTGAACGTTGCCTTTACCTATCGTGTTACTGCACTTATATGAAGTACTGTTTATTTTATGGGTTTTTGCACGTTATTATTGATATTGGTCCCGTTTTATTAAATCGTTTTCGTTTTTGTCCACGATCTTTATCTTTCTTGCATTGAGAGTTTTCTTTCGCGGCATACAGCAAGGTCTTCTAACGGAGACAGTTAAATGCACTTTATTTTAACTGTCTTGCTGATGGTATTGGATTCATACTTAAGTTCAATTCCTTTTGATTTAAAAGAATATTCACAAAAGATATGAAAACCGCAGGATTCCATTACCTCAAATTTCCGATTCCCATAAAGTACTCCCTCAATCTATCCAAAGCTATACCGTATCTCTACAAACAGGCTATATCAAAATCGATGAGTAGCTGCTTGCTTTTTGCGCAGTACTTTTCCCCTCACGTATCTGCACGTGACCTGATTTTCAATAGAAATACCACCTTACACCTCGCATTTCGACCATGCTTTGACCAACACTTCTTTCTTTGGTGATTTTTTTTCGATATAAGGTTTTATTTTCGATAACTAGTTGTTTTTAGGTTTTAAGGCTGGTGTACAAATTTCAGGAAACGAAAAAGGTACTGAAATCTGAAATGAAATCTAGACCTCCGTAACAGAATAGGAGTAAATTCTGATCAAATTAAGTTTCTGAAAATCCCCAATATGCTTAATATGGCAGCAGGCTATAATCCACTTAGCTCAGCCAAGATAACAAGTAAATCATAATTAAAAGTGAGTGTTAATTTCTATCTGAGGACTAAGAGCCTCACTAATGTCTCAATGTCAGAGAAAGTGGTCTACACGATGTGCAACTGCAATTTTCTAATCCGCACTTCCGAAGCGAACATTAAAAGCTCGTTTATAGACCAACAATGTAATATCCTGTGAGCAAATACTTATGTAAGGGCAATGGGAAATTACTGCGTTATAGTGTTACGGGCCTACATGCGCAGGCGTTGACCTCAATTGAGGTTTTGTTCGATTACCCACATTTCGCTACGGTAGTAAAGATGTCTACTACCTACTTGAGCTGTCAACGAATAATAAAATTGCTTTATTATTATATTCCGAATTCGTCGACAGGTTCTCTATGCAGTGTGAGTAAAAAGCAACGAGTTTATTTACATAAAAGTTTCACTAATGAATTCAATATCTATCGATTTGCGACTCCATTAGAGCGTAAACAAATCTTGACATTCACCTTTTGTTGGCGATCGTTTATGGCGAATTTCCGGTTCGTCAACGCGAAAGCTGTCGGACTGACGAATCGACGTACGGATCCCAAACTCCGAATACAGGTTCAAGATCAAAGATACTTTCGTTAAAGAAATCGCCAGTGAAGGTTTCGTAACCGACGACTTATGACCCGGTGTTATAAAACAACAACGTAATCAAAACATGTCGAAAGTTTGCTAAATCGTTGCATTCAAACGACCGATTATACTATCTTCTTCATCGAGTTTTAGAAACTGCGTGTGTGTAGCACGAAGTATTTATAATATCTGTGGTGTAGCGAAGCGTTTTTATATTTTATGGGTTTTAAATAGACTGAGTTAAACATTCTTTCATAATGTTGCAATCGATCAATATTCATTTGATGAAGTATCGGATCTATAAATATATAACGGTCTAGAACAAGATCGAATTGAATCGGATGTGATAATTGGACTTTCAACTTATCGATGTGCTGTTCAACACTGAAATGTTTTACATCCTGCGTTAGATTTCTGCATCTGTGGACCACTGACTCATCCCACCGATTGCCGACTATATCCAAGTTTATTTTTGACACATTAAAACCTCTTTATGACAGCGATTAAATAAAACACGGATTATTTATGGGTTAACACATTCCCGTCTATGGTTAAGATCAAAACGTTGCTATAGAGCTAGTCGTAAAGGGAAAACCTTGTTTATGGTTTGTAAGCACACGTGTAAAAGTTTCAACTTTCGAGTTGTCTATTGAGTCCTGATCGCATAAATCTTGCGCAAGTAGGCAGGTGGAGTGGCGCCGGCGCAGTGCGCGCAGCCACCCACTTGTCGAGACAGAATCTGTTATGAGTTCGGATACTAAATACTGCTTCATTTTAGTACTAATGGTACTTGACTACAAATGCTACAACTTCACTTGTTGCTGTGTATGGGCGTGAAATGTTATTCAGCTACTGTCTGCTTGTACAGAAATTGAACAGCTTTTAATCGATATAGCTGAGGTTAGCTTCTGCTAATCTTAGTAGATTAGGTGACAAAGTCCTAGACACAATTCCAGGTCAAACATTCACAGATAAAAAACAACCGATAAAAACAGTTCAACGGCCGCAAATTTTACAAATAAATAAAGAAAACCCGAAACATCTGGTCAGAGCCACACATAACTGCTAGTTTGTATATTTATGTAAACCGCGAAGAAACGCCAGTTGAACTGGGTTTGTTTGGTAACTAGAACAGAAACATTCCAGGCGATTCGCGGCGCTAGCAATTTGTTAAATGGATCAACAGGTTTATTAGAAACGGTGACGTCACGAAACAATGGCGCCGGAAGGCTGACACGATTGCTTGTGCTGAACTGAATGTAGAATACAGGAATTTTTCACTAAGGGCTTTGAAATGCTAGTGGGACTTATAAATGTTTGATTAGTATCAAAGCCTTTGTATATTTATTACACAAATTACGATGGAAAGATTTTTTCGATTTCTTTCTTTCAGTGGAAAATATTAATAATTCTGGTCAGTCGATCAGAAATGTACGTGTCATCAGAAGTGGGCTTCACTTTATTGGCTCCGAAATAACAGAGTTTTAAGTCGTGACGTTTTTCACTGAAAATTCCGTTGTTTCAAATACTTAGCAAAGAAAATATAGAGTAATATAAAAGCTAAAGATAAAGAGGGAATATAGTACCTGCAGTCAGCATAGTACTTGTTTCTCTTAAGTGTAAAGTGGCAATATCCGCCATTCAAAATCTATTACTGCAGAACTACTTTACAATTCAATATTCCATTGTGTTTAGTATCACACAGATATCTACATACAAGTATCACTATGTACTTCTCGTGTTTACATCGACCTAAGGTTAACACCCTAAAGCTGGCCACGATAAAGAAGAAAACAAATGTATTTAATTTTATCAATAAGTACATAGAATTATTGAACATACACCTAACCCAATTTTTATGTACTTTTGATAGATTGTAAAATGTAATGTCACCTTTTGATATCTAACTTACGTCATAAGGACTTAAGTTTTATTAATTGTGGACTGATAACGTGTCTTATCAATGAGATGCACATGCGCATCAAGTAAAAAATAAGGAAAAATGGGTATTACGCATTAGGTGGAAAAAAATCCCCGAACATTTTGTTTGTATTGGCAGACGTAGACCTACACAGGAAAATGAGGGCATAAAAATTACGTTTATGACAACCTTGACACTTTAATTATGGAGAAAAAAAAGCTGTAAATCTACTTTTCCATTTAACTTTTATTGCTCTATAATATCTAGCTAGTCTAACACAATATGGCATAGGCTCATAATCCTAAATTCTATTCAGCAAAAACCCGCTAATATAAAATCGCTAGTCCAGCCACCAACCACCGTTAGGTAACGTCGATTTATTTATCGATATTTTTATAACTTTATCGATATAAAACGAACGACGACCACGCGAAGTAATACCAGTTAATTGCCACGATAAGATTATTGTACGATCATAAAATATTATCGTAATTTGTTAGTGTAATGATGAACGCTGCTCTTATGCAATGGATGTAGCACCTTGGGCGATGCACTGGCTAGGAGAGGATATTTTATCGATGTATTTTATGGCGATTTCTCCAGGCTAAGTATATTGTTTTGATAGTGCAATATAGACATGAATATTTTAATACCGACCGTGTATGCAACATTACACTACGCTCCAAAACGCAAATTACTGCTGTTGCTTATAAAACTACTAAACTAAAGTGGGATTAGACTAGGCAAGTCTGCCGAATGCCATAGTTGTGCGCGAAAATAGCCACTTTCTGGAACCCTGACACAGCTAGAAAGCGTTGCGGCAGACCTAGTAGAAGATAGCGGGACGATCTGGACAAGACCAGCGACCTGTGGTCTACATTGGCCCTGGATCAAAACAACAGGAAGTCATGGGAGAGGCTTTTGCCCAGCTGTGGGATAACGACTGTTTATGACAATAATTTAAGTCGTAGTGGTACTCAACAGAAGGGTAAAGGGGAGATAGCAACCTTGAAAAACTGGTCATTGTTGGCAATAACGAAGGCATTAAAGACTACGGTGGCCACGATCCTCAGTAACGAGGGACCGATTGAAGAGGTACTCAACCTTTGTGTATTCGCCAAAATCAATACAAATACAAGACTTACGTCACCCAAGTAACTTCATGACATAACGTACGTACGTTAACGTTAACTTCAATAAGACGTGTGCAATTTGTTATGACTAAAACAATTCGAAGGTCGACGGCACAAGGTCGAGAATCTTCACTACTTATTTATAAATTAATCAGTGAATTGTTGACTTGACAAAATCACGTCATTCATTAAAATATCTTGAGTGATTGATTGGTGTTAAAAATTCTGTTGTTTTGAGGGAAACGATTCGCTAGTTTATTTAGTTACGTAAACGTTGTGATAAGAAGATAGCTGGCTAGTGCTGAATACCAGTATTTCTGAAATTAGCACTGGGGTTAGGGCTAATTTAATTTTCTCCTAAAACAGGATCCATGGCTCATATGGAGCAACAGGTTCCCTCTCTGCTAGAGAATAGGCAATGGGAATTGGCAGAAATCCAAATGAAATGATAAAAGGAACGTGCCTACCTGCATTAGTTCAAAGTTCAAACCTAAGTTCTATCCCTCGTAAACCGAGGCCTGTACCAGTGTGCCATCTCTACTTCCATGCTTTTCAGTCAAGTGCTTACATCAACGTCTCCAACAAATTAAAATGACCACATAATTTAATAAAAAGCTCCACCTTAACCCTTCCCGACCTGAGACCATTTAATCACAAAGTTAATCAGTGCTTTAATGACCCTTCTAATCGGGTAAGCCAATTGATAAATGAAGCACAGGCATATGTGTGTCAAGTGGTAATTAACTGACATAGGTAATTATAATTAAGGAGGTGTTGCGACATTCGGGCGAAGTGTCAAGAACCTTGCTCTATTATCAACGACAGTTTGACGTTTCTGTGTCTCATCTATGGTATACAGTGTGAAGAGCTGTCTATGGAATGAGAGAAGAGTTATTGCTTTGGTTGTGGTTTCTGTGTTACCAGTAATAAGGAGGAAGAAATTAATAATGCCAAAAACTATACCTTTTTAATTGAAAACAGTAGTTTGAATCCGGACACGGGGTCAGTCAAGCAAAATTATTTATTGATAATTATTTTGCTTGCCGACCTGTGGCGAATGCTGTCCAATTAGGGCGAACATGATTGTGTGTAGAAATATTTTGATAATTACCTGAAACAAAATAAAACATTTCATTTACAGTTAGTGTGAAAATTGTCTGAATCAAAATATTTAATATAAGTAAGTAGATCTTGTCGAAAGGATAAGTTGAATGTGGCACAAACTGCTGTCAAAACTCAAAATCGAGTATTCAAAAGCGCAACGGCCGAAATCAAATCAGTATTCAATCACAGCGATCGGTTAACCGATAAATATTCTGTTAAGAAAATACCGATGGGGCGTTGAGCTAGTGATGCGATAAATCGATTGTGTCCCGACGTTTCGCGCATATGTAGGTACCTAATGGATTTAATCGCCGGATCGAATTGTTAGGGGCTACGTCATCGCGATGTTTCCGAACCGGGAACGTTTAAAAAAAAATATTGTGAAACTGCTGTTTTACTAGTCACATCACTTCACTTTATTAACCTGGACACCTGGTGGTAAGCTCTGCTTGAGCCTAACTGCCTTTTCTTTGTCAGTTATGACAAGTGTGTACACTGTACAGGAATCGTGAGGACTGCACCATGATGAAGGTCACATTCTTAGGGTCTTATCTTTTTCTTTCTTAACAGATTTAGCGTCTTTCGCGATTTCAGTAGGAAGCCTTTGATATATTTGATTTCGCGTAGCATTGAAGACGAACATGTTCGGTGTCAAACTGCTAACTTCCAAAAAACTTAACTATATTTCTTACCTATGTGTCTAAATTACATGGTACTATGCTTTTAAATAGTGGCATTATGATTTTATTTCTACTTGAAAGAAAGACATTCCTTTCCCAAGCAAACTGTACAATTCCAGATCAATTCGACTGATACCGAGAAAGGTATTCACCAATCACATGAAAAATGTGAATACACGTTTAACCGTGATCACATCACAATTTTAACGAGCGACATTATCTCTAGACAAAGAAACGGAACAATCACGAACACAAGAAAACAACGTACCCATGTATCTACTTGGTTTAATTGTCATTATTGCAATTGTAGGTACACAACAAATTAATAATCAAGCATCGTGGCAAATAGCTCAATAGCAATTGTTGAGTCTAACAATTGGCGTGACGGCTGACCCGGGAGCCAATCACGGCTAATAAACGCAAATTAACTACTGATCAAACAGATGGAGACGGACTAGTTCTGCTTCTGACATGTAAATAAATAGGCCAATCGTTAAGGCTCAGATTCGTTTGTTATTCTTCTTAATTGGTCTACCAAACGGGTCTAGCTTGTTTGACAACGTTTGTGAATGATCTAAGACTAGCTAAATTGAATTTAATATGATATGCTATAAAATTTAATTAATCTATCGGAAGTCGTTTATTTTTACTTGAGCTTTTAAAATCGATCGATTGCTTTCATAATTTATAACTGTTTTGTAATAAAATTATTGTCTATGCTGTATTGCTGTCCTTGAATACTCACAAGTCACAATAGACTCATAATAATTACCATTCATCATCGTCAAAGGGCTCTGTAGTTTCGCAATAAGACAGATCGATTGACACGGGAGGCGCCAAGTGGGCCGAATCGATTCCGATTCGTTTCGGCACTATATCGGCCAGCCGTTGCACAACTATTAAGGTTAATACCGTTCAAGGACTCCATCGATATTGTACCGATTCGATTCTATATTGTCATGGTACTCGATTAATAACAAATGATTTAATAGCGCTCATTGTGCACTGTCAACTCGCTACTCTAAGTTCACGGCTGCATTGAATCGAGTGCTCGATACGCTCGATTTCATAACGATATTAATGCGAGTGAATTGGATCGTGTGTAGGAATATTCATCATGATTGTTGACAGGCGTTGCGTTAGAATGGAGTGCGAATGATTGATTGGACACGCAGTAGAAGACAGCCAGTGTATTACGTGGCGTTTTTATTAAAAATCACGTCAATAGAACTACATATTCAAAGAATTTGCAAGGTCAGTTGGACATCAATCAAAGCATCACAAAGAACTAGACATGCACTTTCTTTTTATTAACACTGCATCGTCGCAAAAGGATTTCTACATGCTTGAAAAAAAATAAGCAGATCTACTCTTCATTTTGCTCTAAAACCGCACATCATTATGCAGCCTCATGAATAAGACAAGGCACGAAACAGTATTTTATGCGTGAATCGATTTAATTCATCAAGAGGCGTTGTCGTTGATCTTTTCCCATCACTCAAACAATCAAGAATTCAGAAATCGATTATAATGACATCGTTGTTAAGGACGTGACTGAAAAGCATCGACACTAATAACTGGATCGGTGTCCCTTATCGATACTATTTATCGCGAAGTGAAACCGCAACATTTCGTCACATCGAGAGGTTTGTATCGAATTAATTGGGACATAGACTTTAATTATAGACTACGAAGATATGATATTGCATCTTAATTGTATGGTAGTGGTCTTGGGTATTTCAATTAGGTTGTATTGACGTTAAATTAGTATTGACCTTGCAGCTTTCATTGGTTATATTTTAATTGCACAATGAGTTGAGTGCACAAGTCGTGCGCAGGAGTCGATAGGTGTTCGTGACCGCCGCGTCACATGTCGACGTGAACTCCTCGCCCTTGGAGCCAGCTAACTAATACTATTCAACGACAAATATCAAGGGTCCGTTTTATTTTGTAACCGATCACCGCTGACGTATTAATTGCTTTACAATCGTGTCAATGTTACGTACATTATGTGACAATTAAGCAATCGATAAGATTCCCAACAAGTAAATGTGTTATTAAGATAGAAGACTTGTTTTGGTTGCTGATTCACCTTATACGGTTAGAATGATCGTGTCTTACCTATTTCTGTCACGAAAATGTAAGCAACGCAAATACTAATACTTAGTTTTAGTCACGTCCAAGTCGTAGTCAATCCAAGTTATTAAGTCATTTGTAAAGCTCAAAGAGCGTATGAGTACAAAAACAAACAAGCCATTTGCCTCGCCAACGTTGAGTTATAGAACCTAAATGGTTCCTCGAAGTGGCGAGCTAGATAAATAAATCACACAACGTTTCCTTTATTCCCATCCAACGCGGAAACTAACAAACAGATGCATAAAACATTCAAGATTGAATTGTTAATTGTTAAAACATATGTAATGAGCAAATGCACCGCGGCGAGCGGCGTCGCGACGCCTGTGCCACCACTCAAAGAATTAGGTCGTTGGCGTGCGCCGGCGCCGCGCACTTCGTGCGTGCACTGTTTACCTAAGCCAAGTTATATGCTCACGTTCCTTGCTTGCTCCTGAACGGTTGAAAGCATGACTAATTAATTGACGAGCATCGAGTGGGGGACGTACACACAACTAACGCGATGAGGTGTTTTAATTGTATATGAAATAGAAAGTGATGTGGAAAGTGCTGCCAAATAATCTAACCCATTGTCGACTGTATCTGAGTATCTGACATTCACGCAGTTAGAACTGAGTCTGAAACTGATACCGAACAGAAAATAAAAGGATAAAAACGCGGATATGTAATGTCACCCGCTCCAGAAGGACGTACACGTAATGAAAACGAAACAAAGAGTGTTGCAAAAGTCCTTAAAGGGCCATTTAGCAAAACAGATGACAAAGATAACACTTTAAACGTACACAAACAGGTAGAGGAGGCAGAGTCTACTTCCGCAATTATGCGTCGCCGCCAGAGGGTTACATCTGTTCTTACTAAAAGGTTAACGAGAGGCATTAAGCACATTTTTGTCTGCACAAACGGCAAAAAGGTTGATGGGAAGCGAGCGGGGAAATTGAAGATCTCACTGCTATAAGACATCACTGTCACTGACATGGGATTTACGTAACACTGAGATTGTTCTACAGATGATAATGACACTGAAGGTTAGCTATGTACTGTGATTTCTCTGCAAGATGCTTTTAAATTAGCTATGAATGGGATTGGAGAAACAACACGTTAAATTGAAGTAAAATTTGATAAAACTTGCTGCAAATCAAACTGTAACGACACATCTGTCGCGCAGTCTCTCCCCATTCGCACTCGAACATGCTCCTTTAACACAATGACTGTCAATTAGGACCAACTCACAAATCTAATTGAAAACTAGACTCCACGTATCGTCACAAAACAGGGTCGCTGTGAACTCAGCGTGCGTGTTGAGTGTGTGTTCCATGCTTTATAGAGCGATATGTAAGAGGAGATCAAGTTTACCGTAAGGCCCGATTACGTCGGTTATAAATCGAATCCGGACCGGACAGACGACACGTTGCGAATTAACGGTAACGCGCCGAATTCGGTCGCGTGCGATCTGCTGATTGGTGATGGTGACTGAAGTTCAGCGGCGGTAAACGCGATCAGGCTGCTCGTAAAGAACTGAATGATTTTAATTAAACTCTGTAACAAGCTTTAATAAGGTCACCTGTGGGATGTGTCGTTATTTATCGAGAGTGTAAAAGACCCGACGAAGAAAACCGAAGTTGTAACACTTCAACAAATGTAGCTTATCAAGTTTTGCGGTCTGTGTGAAACGTCTAGCAATTTAAAATAAAAATTAAGACAGAAACAGTTAAGTGAATTAGCATGCGGTGTAACGGTGAAACACATCACAAATCTGTCACGAGACTTACGAGCCAACAACAATATTATGTCAACTTTATTAAAGCTGAGAGGTGGAGCTACAGTAGCAGGCGGTGCTATGAAGAAGCTATTATAATGCTACGTTTAAGAAAAAAAAAAACAAATCAAGCTAACTTTAGAAACCTACTTGCAAAGAAACAAAGTAAGTTGCAAACTGATCATGTACAAATGACACATCAAGCTACACATCCTGGACAATGAGTTTGGTCGTCATGCGTATAATAGAAGTATGGTAGTCGACATACAGAGCTGATCCACATAAATTGGAATAAGTACAGAAGAATGATGAGGATGACGAACGTAGATATAATGGTCTACGCGTGCACAAAGATTTTAACACTGGTGGAGGAGCTGCTACTACAGCGATCGTTAGCTAGTAAGCTATACTCTGTCGATATTGGCGCAAATTCTGGAAGAAGATCAAGTGGCCAGTATTGTTTTAATCTTATTCCAGAGTTAAGGAAAGAGGTTTCGCTAGACGTCCCCTACAGCTCCCGTCTCTATCCCACGCTGAAGTGACATCAAAACAAGACTGCGAATTCGGAGAGGCGTTTCTTGCAGAACTGGCCATGAAAAGCCCCGCTGCACGCTGCAAGAAACGATTCCCCGAATTTGCGGCCTCAAAAGCCTCTCTGATATCAAAAATCTACAAAAACTAAACAATTTATATGGCACTTTCTTTCACTTAAGTACCTATAGCAATAGCTACGCTACTTCCATGTGTAAGTATACTAACGCGACCACAAGCTAACGGGGCACCATTACATTTTACATTTCATGAGCACAAACCGCCTCGTGGGAAACGTCAACTGAGCCACTGTGTACCTCCACCAGCGTAGGAGTTTGTTTATTTGTCTATGCCTTTTTTTGCCTCCTTGTTAAACGACCAGAGACTTCTCTTCTATTTATTTATTTACTGAAAGATACTGGCACGTTAGGAATATTTTTGTCGATGACTGTTTCATTTATAATGAGCATGTGTTATTGTGTATTCTGGAACGCAACCATAGGTACAATATATGCGGAAAATTTAAATTAATTACAGGAATAGATAGACAATAGGTTTATATATATACACGGAATTTTATACAGTAAAACATTGTTTATGATTGTCACACACACAAACACACCTGGAAATAACTGCGTGTTTGGAAAATCCCTATACCAAATATAGACAGAAACCCAGACAATGGAAACCTGACCGTGACCATATCAATAAGGACCATTGAATAGAGCACTTAACTCATTTGTACATTTTTTAAACATAAATATTGAGGGTCAGCTCCAATTAAGTGAAAGCCTTTATTCACTTTAATAACTTGAAAGATTAATTATTTAAAATAGTCGTCAACCGGTGTCTGGACCTGGATCAAAGCTACAGCTGGTAGGGCTTAAGGGAGTGGAACCTTCTCACAGCGCCGTATCAATGAGGTAGGTATGGCAGAAGAAAGGGGGGGGGGGGGGGGTCAGTGATTCCATGATGAAATGTTGATGACGAATCCTTATTTCTTCACCCCACAAATAATATGGTTGGCCATATCTCCAACCACCAGGTTACCCCGTTCCAGCTAGTTAGTTACTTTTATAACAGTATTTATATTTAATTGTTCGCTGACATTACACGTAAAGAACCGTTTATTTGCCACGACAGTGAATAGCAATTAAAACATTAAGATATTGGAACCGCAACTAATAACTTCATGTCACAGATGAGAAACGGTACAGTAGCACAGAGTATGTACACTGACCGTCACATTAAGATATACCTACATGTCCAGTGTAACATGGCCTCGCTTTGTGTAGATATCCCGTACAATAAGAGATCTGAATAAACTGGTTTGTTTAGCTTGTTTGGTTGCCGTGGGTACTTGGATACTGATAAAATTGACTAATTTGGTAGGCGTATGTCAAATAAAAGAGCTGTCATACTATTATTTTAATGGTTTGGTTCTTGCACAAGTGCAGGATGCAAATATTAAGAATATTAAAATCATGATTTATGGCCATTCCTCACGTTCATTTTAAAGATTTTGTGCATTGGCAGATAATAATTAATAATTCTAGATAGTACAAAGTGTCCAATTTATTTCTGTCAATTGCTCAAACAACCCATCTGGCATATAATTCGTTGAATATTTATCACAGATATAATAAATATACTCTATTTACATTACACCACAAGTAAAACCCATCCTCTTTAAGTGCTCATAAAAATATTGATTAAAAAATACTTACATTAGTAAGAATGAAGTATAAATGATATTTTAATACATTATTTATCTTGTAACGGCCACCACACATGATGATGACCACAGACGCCCGAAGATCGTTTTACGACATAATTTCTTTAAGTGACGGTAAAGATTTCATCAATATTCATTTACCTATATCATAAAACCACAGGAAACATTAAGAAAATATGATGCGATTCGAATTTCGTGGTCACAGAATATTATGATGATACTACTGGAATTTCATCGATATTATTAATTGGAATTACTTGTTAGACAATAGTAACTTTGAATACAGTTATCGTGCATAAAGAAATTTCAAAGTGCTAGACTTTTTGTTATTCTGCTCCACTGTTGGGCAAAGACCTTTCATTCCTTTCCAACTATCCCGGTGTTTTGCCTTCTTTGGCCAATACTTAAATCAGGAACGAATCCGAATCGTCACACCAGCGTTTCATGGGCCTGTTTCGGTGATGATCACACACGAAACACGGTTGTTTAGTTAGGCACTCACTGTGTGACGATTCTAGCCCTTCTGTCCTGACTCCTGATCCATCCTGGAAATATGACCCACCCAGCACCATAAAACCTCGCAGACTTATCGCCAACATCAGCGATGCCTATCTTGGCTGACTTCACGAATAACTTAAGTACTAGACTTAACTTTATTAAAACTAACCAAATTCATTGAACTCAAAATTTCGAAGACTTCCAAATACCCGATAGCCATACATGAGTACCAGCTTTTGGCTCAGACGAACGTATTATCCACGTTTATTTCACTTGAAGGAACCCGTACAAATTCCAGGGGATTAAAACTACTTAACGTTTCCGTCAGCTTGATTGCTGAGCGTGGCTCATCCATAATTTCCGATTATAAAGCAATGACAGCAAAAATGTTAATAGTATACTATAGTATACATACCTACATTGTAAATATGTCACAGTCAAAACTGTTTAACAGTCAAAACTACTTTTGACCGGTTAAAACTATTAATATGATAACTGATATTTACTTAGAACCTTATGAGATGGTGTCTGTTTTATTTGTCTACTCATTTTGTACATCGTAAAGGTCATTAGAAAACTTATTAGGTTGTTAGGTGTTTGTTATGACCCTTTGGATAACCTTGTGCTATAGCTAACATTATTTCAATAAAGAAAACGCGTTTAACTTGTTAAAGGTTTTGACTGACACCAGTTACAATAACTTTTGACCGATATTAACAGTTTTGACTGCAACATATAAAGGACCAAAAATCATCCGAGAACTGCAGGGACATCAATCTCATGCAAATTACTGTAGCCACTCAGCCAACCTGCACTTTTGGCTATTTTATTAATGGATGGGCTATTAATATTCAATTAATGCTTTCAATACATTATTGCTATTTTTATGAACAACGGACTTCTCTTAAATTCTTCCGTCATGAACCGTGCGATTAATTTTATTTTACACACGAATAATTTCACGGCGATAAAATACAACATTGTTTTCATTCCATTAAATGGTAATATTTTAAAACATGCACTCCCAACGTTTTAACTTTAACATAAAGTTGGCAATTTATATTACAATGTGAGGGCATTGTTTAATAAAAAACAGAGGTGGGTAACTTGGATTTTCATTACAATCAACGAATGCATATTTATAGATTGTTTTATTATTTAAATAACAATTAAAGACCAGTGTGACCAGTTGATAGGTGATAAAATAAACTGCGATGGGACCTATTAATCAAAACTTAATTAAAAACAAGGTGAGTAATATTAAATTATGGACAATTACATCCTGTTTGTCGGTTTGCGGTGTAGACGTGACCTATCACCTGAAAATAATTTATCCTGTTGCAATTGAAACGCATAAAACATACATACATCACACCTGTAATGCCCGAAGAGTTAGGCAGAGGTGTACCTAATAGCACCCGATGACCCGAGGTGTACCCTGATATCGCCAGATAAATTTTAGGTCCCATGTAATAGGCGAGCCTATTGCCATCAACCGGGCACAAATACAGACTCCGTGGCCGCTACTGAGAAATTCCTGTTAGAAAACCCCATTAACATTTAACACTCTGCCCGACCCAGGAATCAAATCCAGGACCTCTTGTACAACAGTCGTACTTGCCACTTGGCCAACAATCCAGTAAAAAAAGGAAAATGGCCGCCATATTGAAGACATCAAACTAACGATGGGAATCCGACACGAAGACACAGCGGTAACGAGACACGCTCATTTCTTTAACAATGCACAACCAAAATAGGAAAACCACGCTCGTCAAGAAATCCGCACCTGCCGATGACCTCGAGTCTAACGGGCATCCCTCCGGACGACCAGCCACACGGAAGCTATCAGACGTGTGAGGAACTGTACTTTATGTTTGCAACCCAGGGATCTTTGTAGACTGGTGAATCTATCCAGCACTTTGAATAAAGGTCGCGAGGTCGAGAGCACTACAACGGCTAGTTTGCAGCGTCAAAAGACTTAGGTTATGTGTGTCGAATAACTGTACAAATAAACATTGGCAAGTATCGTCAAATTAAAGTTACACGTGAGTCATGACTTAGCGATCTAGCCGATAACCTTGCATCGTCGTCATCTGAGAGTTACATTAACCGATCGGTTGCTAACTAGCTGGATTAACCATTTACTTTGGCTTAACTAAAGTGTTGCAACAATTTTTTTTTTGGAGTCTGAGAAATCATCAAATGACTCCTCCCGCTCTGCGCAGAGAGGTAGAGAGTGTCAGACTTCTACTGACTAAAAACCACCCATGTTCCTTCTTAGCCCTTTGTGTCGAGGACGTGGTATCTCTTTCGAACAACCCGCAGCCCCAACGGGGTTCAACCATACCTTTGTCTTGACTAAAGTGTTGCAACCTCGCTTGTTTAGCTATTACTCATTAGGTTAGAAACATACCGTTTTATACGTATAATGAGCTAAGTTTTCCCACGGTGAATACCCACAAATGACTAAATAACTGTCTATGTTCCGCAACACGTAAGGTAAGCATTGTTTCTTATTACAATATGGAGACTTTCGGCCAAAATATTAAAGTAAATGTTGATGATCTTCTTTGGATGTTTGGACAACATTCGATTTCTGGAGTTGAAACTGACTCCTGAAACATAAAAATAACCTGTGTAAGGAGAAGAAGAAGGGTTAGTTAGGCAGTGGCGTATCTATTAGTACACCTACATTACACCAGTTATGTTTTAAGTCCCATGTAATAGGGGGCGAGTATATTGGCACCAACCGGGCACAAATCATTGATTCGTTTGAATAATCTTCCTAGCATATAGATACAGACAGACAGGCAATAATCAATCATTTATTTGCGACTACACAAAAAACAGCAAAAATCTTCAGCGAACATTAATAAATCTAACTCAAGGGGGCGTTCCGAAATTCACCTCCTCCAAAAGAGCTGTCAGACACACGATCATAAGTTCGGTTGCAGACTTGGAGTCCAGCCTCCTGCCACTTTGAATTCCAAACTAACATACCAAAGACCGCAAAACAGATCAACAGACATAGACAAAGAAACAAAACAATTCCGCAACGCAGCAGGATCAATTAATATTGAAATAGGCAGACACCCACCTGCCTTCCATGGTGCAGATAAAACGCGACCGCCAGACAATATTATGATAAATGGCACGTAGGATATGGACGCCGTAATTTATGGCTTGTATGCAACGATAGAAACGCTTCCTTACATTTCACAGGGCCTCCATTAGATTATCAATTAACCTCTTAACGTGGTGTTTTCTATTACAATTATTAATGAGCTTTCGTAATGGCGTGAAATTGAAGAGGTAATTTTTAGAATCACCGTATAAACAAAATTGAAGAAGGAAGTGTATTTTAGGATGCTGAAGGTTTTATTCTAAGTGTTTCTGATGAAGTCAGTACGCTGTGAGAGTATCCGCCATATCCAATTTGTTTCAAAGCCGCCGCAACATTGTTTCTAGCAATAAATTTCCCACCACCCGTGTTGAAAGGAACGTTGATTTATAGAAATGTTGTTGGTACAAGATCCTCGAGAACGTGTTAAGCTGTCGGTTAACGTAACTAGCGTCCCAGTTGATCTTCGTTAGTGGGGACTAGCTTCAATATTATCGAGAACACTATTATTAAATTACTGGATGGCATCGACACATCATTGCGAATCAGCCATTCCAGTGAGGATAAGCCATTCCAGTGAGGATAAAAACATAAATGTAAGAATAATTCCACAGTATGGGAAGTCTGACAAAAGGCCGTGAAAAGCAGGATGAAGATGGGCAGTTAAAGAAACAAATGGCACGCCAAAATAGTGTACAAGAGGCTATAACATGGCGCCGAGCAATGACACCCATGGTCGACGCACCCAGACATAATCCGTATTATTGGACATAATCTTATCAACCCGAAGTATTCGACAAAGAACCAGGCGGAAGAAGTAAAAATAATATTAAAATAAACATTCTGTAAATGGCGAAAAACGATTTAGCCGAGTGCGTACGTTCCAGAAACAAAATAGCACTATTGAGATAAAATTAAGTCACAAAGAAGCCTGGCCGGAGGTCACACTTGTCGCCCCATTAATTCCGTGTTAAACGGCTATAACTTTGCCGTTTTACGAGTCGAATATCTACTGAAATTAATTAACAATACGAGCTTCCGTAGTTGATGCTGTGCGAATAATCGAAATGTTTATTTAAATCGGCAGAGGTTTAATTTAATTTCAAGATGAACAATGATTATTGGTTAACACGATTTCACGCATTCGCCCGTACAATATTTTATTCCATATTTGGGACAGAAGATGAAATAATTTTATGTACTTACACAAATTATTGGGGAGTGTTTGTCGAAGTTACAACCTGATCAACGAATTTTATTTTCAAAATATAGACGGTTGATGTTTTATTGCATCACGTCTTTGACTTCACGTTTGATGACTCAGATAGGAGATATCTGTTGCGAAAAGATTTTGCATACTTGAGTTGTTTTTAAATAACTTTCAACGGCCATATCAATTTCATGGCGTTAATGACCGGACAGGCTAGCTGTATTCAATATAAGCTTTAATAAGTAACGGAATAGCAGCTAAATTCGTTTGGGTCTCATTATCGGACCTTCCGGGAGGATTACTAAAATCCCTATTAGTTAACTCGCTATCGACCCGTAAAATCTCTAAGCAACGGTTTGATCAATATGCGGTAATATGAGCAGTCAACGGTACACGGAAAACGTTCAAGTATGTGTTGACACAGGCGTTAATATTTAATTAAATAGCATTAGATGCAACACGAGTCATTGCCTCACACGAGATCTTGGGTACTTAGTTGCAAGATATTGCAACAAATTATAAAATTTTCCTCCCTCTCGCTTGCACGGTAGACCTCGCAGGAGATGACGGGATGAGCTGGACAGAATTATCGACCATTGGATCACATTGGTCCTGGATCGAAAGATTTGGAGGTCATGATGGTCCGTGGTAGCGTAGGTCTTTGTCCAGTGGGATGACACAGGTTAACAGTAACAAACGCTCGCATCAGAAGTCACAGACATCTTTTCGAATTTAGAGCAATTTTTAAACCTGACACTACCGAATTTAACCCAAGAATGTCTACAATAATAACCTTATCGTCAGCACCGTACCTCGTCGGTGCCTCTCGCGTCTATTTCTATGTTAAATCTTATCATATCAGTAACCTTCACGACATATAGGAATTTATTTACGCAAGATGGATCGCTGAGCATACACACAGTAAACTAATCGCTCATTCTTATGTAATGGACCTCGTGACCGGGTCAACTCTGAAGCATAATAAATCTCAGCTATGTAACAGAAACGACAGGTCAGGCGCACAATGAATTTTGGCCGAAGAACATATTGATCGATGAATGTGAGCAGGATCTAATAGATCTGCGGACTTGTGAACACGATTGATGACTCGCCCATATTTGCGTCATCGGCGGACAATTTGCGTATCTCATTCAAGAAGCAGAAATGTTCCATGGATCTACAGCAGTAGTAGGGAGTAGTGATAGGAAGATAGAAGACCTTTCTTTTCCTAGCCCGCTCTGTCCCATTCCTGAGCAAATGTCTCCCTCTACTCCTGACTACAAGAGAAGACCTAAGTAAACCCAATGGTTGTTTGTGACTGTGGTGTGAACTTCCATAGGTGTCGCCTGTACGATTCATCGGCTGCAAAATAAGGTTTAAGCTTATCGCTCCAATCGATAAACCACAAACCGATAAAACTGATATCGAATTATCAGAAATGCGTTGTTTTAATTAAAAACATACCTTTCGGACTTCCAGAAAGTTCGGAGTACTAACATCATCATCAATGAGAAAAACAAGTTATACTTTGAATTAATCATTTCACATCAAACATATTTATCACGCATTGCGATTAAAACTCATCTCACTAGTTCTTACTTCTTACTACGCAGGAGGTCTGAATCATCAGAATATATTTGGAAGACGAAAAAACGTTCCTTAATGTGGCAGTACCTAATTCTACCACCCACATGGCGTACAAATTGGTTCTCACCAAAACAAAATTGTGCTAAAACACATGTGTCTAAATTGTGCGGAAGTTTGTACAGTTGAAGTAGTTTGGGAAGCAAACAGTCATTAGATTAGCGAGTCATATCACCGGCTGTTTTTTTTTCACAGGTCATAACGTACTCGTAAACCCGGCCATTTAAAACTGTAAAAAGTCAACAGCTTCTTGTTAAAATCTGTAATTTCGCTGTCCTTAATTTACCATGCGCTGACATAGTTGAACGCTATTCTGAATTTGAAATTTCTTTTTTTTATTAACCCGCGCAAACCGTGCAACGTTTATGCATAGAGTACTTTTTATTTGTTTCTCTTTACATGTGGATTACTGATTAGCAATGATATAAGGCTATGACGCGGGTTTACAAACAGATACACATGTAGAATTATGCAAATCCCTTGCAAATCTTTCCTTGTAACGAATATGGTAGCCATGTCGATTTCGCATAAGGAGCTTACAACAAACATTGGTTATGTTATGTACAGGGATTTTATTTATTCATGGTCAAGTTTATGATCAATAGGCTGCACTGTTATTGCATTATCCTTCATTATAAAGGACAGCTTTGATTAAATATTTTTATACAAACTTAGATTTATAAAATTTTTGAAATCCAGTCTAGAATCTATACTAGCATCTGCAGCTCCATAAATCAGATAATTTCATTGTATTGTACGTTATCGTATGAAATAGTTTCTTTTGTTCCAAAATGTATACAGTGGGTATATATACTCTGAGAATGGAATAAACTGAATCATATCACCATTTCTATGCAGAACAGTGTAGTGATACTGGTCCGGCATAGAATGCCTCTGCGATCCAAGTTGGCGGCGTTCCCAACAACCTAATAAGATTCAGCCTATAAATCAACCAGTAATTTAATACTCTACACTGTTGTTATAACTTCCTTTTTTCTTTAATGTGTTTTGAAAACTTTGACCTTAATTTTCCTTTTTCATGTCAGATGAATATTCATGGTATTCCTATTTGTTTATTTAAATTACAACCAATCATTCGATTCCATTTAAAGATTGTTATAATTAATGTCATGTTCTGTCTATTCTTGTTTAATGAAGTTATTTTCTAGATGAACGATATATTTGATATATTAAACGATTTAGCACGTGAATATTGCGGAAAGGTCGTGGACGCCACACGTCTCTAATTTATTGATCTCTTTGTGCGTGGGCGCAGCCCACATGCCATTAACTTAAATAACGACGGACGATCGTTCTGTTACTAATTCGTTTTCGCATACCTAATCTAGACGTAATTAATATGGCAGTGAACCATTTCATATTTATTGACGTGGAGCAAAAAATTCAAACAACGTACCTATGACAATTATAAAATTAAAATATACAATCTAAAGCGTGAGTCAATTCTCATTCTTTTAAAATATTAAATTAGAAATTCATATACTTACTGTGCAAAATATTTGCGAAACTTGTAAGTTTCAAAAAAACCAAACGAAAGCAACAGGCGAATCGACGGATCAGTGCTAAAACAAAACATAAAAAACTATGTTCACAATTAGCCAATTCAGGTAAAAATACTTCAACATACTACACCATCCTCAAAGGTAGTTACAACCTTTCCCTCAATCAACAAGCACGAACCGCGGGAAAACAAGCAATCGGAACATTCTTCATTAATGTTTTTCTTACCAGCGGGAGCATAAAATAAAAGCATCCAGGTAAAACGCAAGACATCAAAGCACCGGGAGCCATAACATTAAATAACACGTTACACTAATAGGGGCAATTAACAGGAATGTTTACACGAATTAATCACGATGCGAACATCACAACCATCCAGTCAAACGGATGAACACATGCAATTAATAACAGATAATGTTGTACATACAGTATTTCTAATAAAACCAGCAATCGTAAAATCTTGGCTGTCGAAGTGAGCTTGTCTAGTATAACAGGAACCAGACTGCATGTCATAAGCAGCGGTTTCTTCATGGCAAACCAACATCTGTATGGAACTATAAATACTTTAGCAGCTAGTCATCTCACTGAATTCCCCTTGGTTTAACAAGAACGATCACGTATAGGATATTATGTTTGTTTAGAATATTACTAAATTCGTAGCTAAACTACAAAACATTTCTGATTTCTGAACAAGTTACGAGCTCAAGGAACCTCTAAATCTTGGTCTCCAATAAGCTTACGTTACATACGAAGAGGAAGAGATGTTATATCGACGCGAGCCAGGACAAAATGCCGCATACCAATTATGGTGGACCCAGCACCGGCGTGAAATATGGCCGGCGCGGCCGCAGATACCGGTAAGATTTGCCCTAGGACTAACATACTACGCGGTGTTGAATTACATGATTTACACCCTTCAATACCTACATAAGAAATATCTGATACAGACATAAAACAAAACGTCTACAATAAAGATTAACAGTAGAGATATGTCTGTAGAAACAGCTAAAGATCCCGGATACAATAAAATAAAACACTAAACTAAGGGTGTCAAGTACAGGGACGCAATAAAAAGCTCGTACAGACAAAAGCGTGAAAGAGTGAACGAGCCTTTAAACAAAGCAGAGCAGTAGGCCGGGAAATTGTAAGGATGAAGTCGAAAGATAAAAGTAATGATCGCAGCACCGGCCGACCTTGAGACGTGAAAACACTTAAACAAAGAGTGATCAGTTGATCACAGACAAGACTATTGTCTACTATGCGAGTGCATCTGTGCATGTGACAAGCCGCGACCGTTGCCGCACCGGCCATGATGTGCGAATGCATTCCTGATTCGATACACAGAACGCTGCGCCAGCGACGGTGCAAGTGTACAAACACATTCACACATGCGCAAATGAATATTTACACGAGCGCTTGCACGGATAACGAATACATTTTGAAAGTACTGTCGAAGCAAATAAAATTCCCCCACAATAAACACAGAACCAATTAGCAACAGAAAAATGAGCAAAAAGAGAAATCGGTTCCATTATCGGCCGTTCACGGATCCGCACAAAAAATCTGCTGCTGTTACAGTTTACGGTGGCAGTAAACGTTCCGTGCGCTGTTGTCAAGTTGTGTCTTCAGTTTATTTTGGTTTAATGGCCGTGACCTCTTCACCGGGAGATATCAGCGACTGACCAGCCGCTCTCGCCCCTCTATCGCTTTCTTCTGACCCGCTTTTCATAAACAATACTTCGACAACGGCGCACCGCTCACTCGGACTTGAGAAAGTAGCCGATAACATGCAAGAGGCGATGCCTGTATCAATTTATCCAATAGCCATAACATGGGACTGCTGAACAACACCATCGATGCATGTTGCAATGAGAATCCGAATGCTCGATTGGTCACAGAAAGGCAGTTTCCGATAGCGAGTGCAGTTTTTACCGTGTGAACACTGTGAACTTCTGCGATACACAATTCGTATGAACTGATATGGATTTTCAAAACAAATTAGCGGTAAACAAAACCGTTATAAAAACCAACTGTAAGTGCACACAGACGTGTTTTGATGCGACACGCTTTTACGCTACCCTAATTGAGACAGATTATTATCTATTCAGAGGGACAAGCGTACTGTGCCGTTCGACTGGGGGAATGGCAGAGCAGATGTTTCCCTTATTGGATTACGGGTGACGTTGAAAGGTTCCAAACCATTGCAGACTTTAATAACCGATAGTTGATTCACTTATATTTTTAGATAAAGTAATCTGCAATATGAAGAAGTATAGGCGGAAAAGCTTAGTCAAACATCTTGTTTTTAAGTGGGTAACCAGCCAACGTTTAATTAAATGAGGATGCAGAGTAAGAGATCTCGGCCACAAAACAATGAAGGTCATAAATCACCGCTTCCTCCGTACAACAGTTGCATCCTACGGCAGAAGCTTCGCGGCGGCAATCCGGCGCACTATCTAAATTGATGGTTTCCGGCGCACATTAGAGCAGAGTCTATCGCGCAGCTGTCTGCGTACGCGACACACTTCATTTGCCGCTGCGCGTGCGCCCCGTAGAAAGTCAAGCTTTGTCATCGTCCACACTAGCCCAAAATCGAACAAACTGACGATAGAAAGAGACAAACAAATGCAGAACAGTGTGAGGTAAAACGAGAGGGTCGTTCATTGTGTTAGAACATTGAAGTTGCACATTTGGCGTGTTGGCATCCGCGCACTCCGTTTCACGGGTTGTTTGATCTCGCACATCGGCAGGATTCCGCGTCGACAGCATTATCCGGACGGTATCTGAACACCTATTTATCGAAGCGTACGATGCTGGTTTCTCAAATCGAGGCATCTCGTTGCGGTCATCCTCTATGTTTACCATAATAATCGGTCACCGAACCGTGCAAGTACATAATTGAATGTAATTTCCGGTGATTTAATCATTACATTTCCATCAGCTGACACAGTTACAGATTAAATAAAATATATTAGCAGTAGCAGAGGGTATTCTCGGCTTGAATAGCTTTTTCGCTTCGAATCCTATTGACAGTAATTAATTTAGGTGGGTTTATTTCCAGCGGTATATTTTTTGCTTGGCCACAATTGATTTACACTTATTCGACATCATTAAATTCTTGTTATTACCAGCGTCCGTGTTAGTCCCACGTGTGGGTGTATCAGTGTTTGAATTAATTTATTCTCGTTGGCTGTTTGGTAGGAGAGACCGAAAACACACTAGATCGGGTTACGGTCGTTAATCAAAGCGGCCGACTAGGAAGAAGATAACTAGTCGTGTTTGGCGACAAAAAACCGAGAGTTGAGTGACGACATGCAGCCGACGACGGCGACGGTCCTCACTCCTTCTAATGGCCTTTTTAGACACGTTAACAACGTTCCACGAGGCTGTTTTCAGTTCATCACTCCAAGAACATTGAACTCGATCCTATACAGCAAGAACATTTCTCTACAATATTCCAATAAAATATTGGTTCGCCGGGTGACGTTTCGCCAGTCGACCGGCTGTCTTGACGAGATGCAAATACGAATTCTCGTTTTATTAGTCATCGGAAAAAGGTTAATTAAAACCGAATATTTTGTATCTCCCACAGGTTTGTGGCACACTCGGATGAGTCAGAGCCAGCAGTCGGAAGGATAATCGTTTAGATCGGTCATCGATTACGTCAGCGTTGTAGTAGGTAAATACAAACACATATTTTTTGTTCACAAACGTGAACTAAACAAAGAAGATGGCTGAAGGATATCGACATAGTAAAACAACTTACTGTTGTATGGTAATATTCACTCACCTGAAACAAAATAAGGCAACATTAGATAAGTTCCACAAAGCGTAGGGCTAGCCAAGAACAATGGGCGTAGGGAAAGGCCAAAATAAAGGTCAGGGCTGCGGCGAGTGTCCCATTCAATATTCATGGGTGTATTCGCGTATTGTATGACAAAGAAAATATTTTTAATGCGCTTGGTGCAATAAGAGGGGACAATCGCGCTTTGCCAGTGAATCGCATCATAAAATGGTACAAGGTGACATTGAGAATACGTGATTTGACCGGCGGACGGCAGACAGTGGCTCTCAGGATTTGCGGAATTACATTTCCTTGTATTCAGGTTTTTTTAATACGTTCAATATTTGCGGGATCTCACGGCGGCTTTGAGAAATGATTTAGGAAGGCATCTTGATATGTTTTTGTTTGATTACTTAAATTCTGTTTGCGTTTTCAACGTAAGCTGCTTTTTTGAGAGTTAAGCTAATAAATCAGCTAAAATCAATATTCATTGTTGAGATTTATGTTGTTTGGCAATTTAAGTCCAATCTTGGAAATCTTTACGGTGGTTCTAATTTTTATTTTCTACCCCTAAGCAATTATTTTATTTTGGGTTCGTCTTTGATATTTAAAGCTATCCCCTCGGTTATTTCCCCACTTGCACCACATGTATCGTGGCAGTGCCGCGGGGCGGCGCACGAGCACGGTTTATGCTAATGCCCAGCTGCGCCCGCGCAGGGTTGGGCATGACCACCCCGCTAGCACTCGCAGCCAACATCTACGTATCTAACAAAGTAGCCAACGACGTTGTTTACCAACTATTAAAATACATCGATTATGCGAGCGTCTTTGTCTACTCAGGAATAGAGTACTGGTCTCATCGAGTCATCATCATCATTCTCTTACCCTTATCCCAATTCATTTGGTGTCGGCGCAGCATGTCTTCTTCTTCCATACCTCTCTGTTTCTCGTCATCTCATGAGACACCTCCTTTCTTGTCATATCATTCTTAACACAGTCACATTCTACATCGTATCGAGTAAAAATAATGGTTTATTCTTTTAACAAGTCTTAACTACTAGTCATCGGAGCCTCCTTTTATGCAAATAAGATTATTAGAAGTATTAGGAAGATCCTCTAACTAAATGGACTTACCTATAGAAAATAATCTCATCCACATTTTGCTCAACTAGGGAAAACATTACCGGATCCCATGCTACAGTATGGATCCGCCGCCGGCGTTTCCAAGGTGGATACTTACATTTGTTTATAACATTATGTAAAATACTAACATAAATCCTTCATTCAAAAACAAACTTAAAATTAATGAGTGACCTTAAAAAGTTACCTAATAATTATTCAATTATTCGAATGTTATGAAATGAATGAATCACAGCCACATAACCATATAACTAGCATTTAATAGTAGATTGTACACCAAGTGCATAAAACGCACCATTTTGCGCGAGACGTTTATCCATCCGATGCGAGCTTGCGAGCGAGGATGGATATAAAGTAGAGAGCAAAATGGGTTTTATGGACGAGTTTTACACTCTACTTTTCACTTCGATTGCGAGGAAATGAAACAGCAACTTGTAAATATTGTAAAAATAATTAAGGTTCCCGCCAATTAACTTTTTTTTTTCGGTAGGAAACTTGACATAACACCTGACCTAAGTCGTTACTCATACTGCTCAGTTATAAAAACATTTTGAGCAAGCCTATTGCCATCAACCAATGTAATTAGGAGCAAGCCTATTGCCATCAATTGATGTAATTTGGACCAAGCCTATTGCCATCAATTGATGTAATTTGGACCAAGCCTATTGCCATCAACCAATGTAATTAGGAGCAAGCCTATTGCCATCAACTGATGTAATTAGGGACAAGCCTATTGCCATCAACCGATGTCATTAGGAAAAGCCTATTGCCATCAACCAATCTTATTAGGAGCAAGCATATTGCTATCAACCGATGTAATTAGGAGCAAGCCTATTGCCATCCACTGATTTAGGAAATTGAGAGCAAGCCTATTGCTATCAATCAATGTAATTAAGAGTAAGCCTATTCCCATCAAATGATGTAATTAGGAGCAAGCCTATTGCCATCAATCAACCTAATTAAGAGCAAGCCTATTGCCATCAAGCGACTTAGATAATTGGGGGAAGCCTATTCCCATCAACTTTCCTTGTATTCGTAATGAAAAGCAGTAATCCCTTGTTCTTAGAATACTAACGAAACGAACTAAAGAGGTTATTCTATGAAGTTGAAGTTGTTCGTGTGGCTGTTGGGCCGATTACCTGTGCCGATTACCTTGGTCTTTGACGAAGATTTTACTTTATGCTCTAGAGCATAAAACGCGACTTTATGTCGCCTACGCACGACATAAAGACGAATTTTAGAGCGAGAGAAGTGAAAACATAATATTAATCAAATTCAAGTAAATTTTAATATTAAAAAAAACTTGTTTGTGTTTTTTTCAATAGTGTAGTATAAGTATAACAGTAATATTCTATTTTACATGTGCGTTTAGCCCGATGTGTGCGGAGTCGGCGCGGCCGGCGACGGCTCCAATTACCCGCCCCGCTGCGCACGCGCCGCCGACGACGCTGCCCTTGGACTAGCTGCTTACTCCACACACGATATAACCAAAACAAAATATCTACAGTCCACGCTGTGCGTACGGAATGGAATGCCGGCTCGATTTAAGTTAGAATAAGCATAAATTAATCTAAATCCTGAGCACAAGGAGCGGCCGACTCGCTCTCTTTCTCTCTCTCTATGCGCCTGCGCAACTATGCGGAGTACAGCTCGTAAATACTCGTAATCCCGGCTGATTGTAACGTATGGGTATGGGGGATAGATCCGCGCGGCCGACGGACAAATTCGCGCGCGGCCTCAGTCCTCACCGTCGCGATTAGCATGACATTCCATTTCTTCGCCGGATTGAGCCGTCAGAGGCTGCTGGAGATTTACGGCGGCGATAGCGAGCGCCCTTCCGCCGTGCTGATAAATAGCCTCTCTAATTATATTTACGCAGCGCCGGTCGAAGCGCTATAAATTCTCGGCCTGGTATGTTGGAATAACACCGCCGTCTACAGCCAATAGGAGTCGAACTCGTAGGATCCATCACCGCTGACGCGAGTATTAGCCCCAAATTAGTAAACTAGCGATAAAATGTAATACATTAGAACATTACAGTCAGCATCACTTACAGTGGTTCAGTTCACGGCGCGCTCCAGAAATCACGTCGTATAAATAGAACGCATTCCTGGGCAGGATGCACGTGAACGTGACGCCCGATACCGTAGGTCCCGACTGGATGGAAATACTCCGGAAGTGTACAATTAAAGACAAGCGAGATGCGTATGACGGACGAGTCACTGAACTCGGCCCAAGGTTATGGAAGGGAGTGTAAACAGTCTCAACGGCGAACCGCATCCATCAAGCGTGCAAACAGTGTAACCGAGACGTCAATATTAGTCCCAGACCTCTCACAGATATGTACCAGCTTATTGCATTTGCAGCCGTAGATAAAACGATAAGGGCACTTACAAGCAATGTGGAGTGGATGACGCACTAGACATCATCGATTTTTGATATGAGAGGAAAATTATTTGCGGATTTATATTGTATGAACTGATTGGTGTCAACACAATTTCACGGCGACTTGAAATTAAATGTAAACGAAAGCAACGAAAATCACGATTCATTTTTATAAATTGCAATATTATTAATGTGACACATTTGAAGAGGTGTCCGAATTTCTTGGCTTGGGAAAGTCCAAACGTTACATCACGAAATCTCATAACTTTGTGATTCATGCTAACATGCTGATTCAGACCAAAGCAATCGAGCTCACTGGGCCATCTATCTAGCTAGTCTAACACTAACACATAACGCCCACACGGACTATAAATCGTCTTTATTAGTTTTTATTTCAGTTTCAATAAACATGAATATCCGAGCTCTACTAAGAAATCAAGACTGTTTACTACACAGGTCATGAAAAACGTAAACGAGACAGAGAGAGGCTAGAAAAGCAGAAAGTACTCCACAGCATTCCACTATATCGTATTCTAAAATTAGCGAATGACACACGGCTGATAAAGCGATGCCATCTCGACAGTGCATACCCAAGATTGTTATTACTAAAAATATTGTCAACGATAGACAGGACAGCGCCGTCGCCGAGCCGATCATATCTCGGGAATTATCTAGGCATGCGATCCATCCAACTATTTCGAGACTGGATCTTCTCGCCAGCTCTAACATAGATGCAGAATAAGCGACCCTCGCGATGAAGCAATAAGACCGCGTTAATTATTGCATCGAGTGCAGATCACGTAACTAACCGCGATAAGGAAGACCAACGAGCAGCGTATCATAATCTGTCAACAACTTGTCAACAGAGCAGTTTCTTACTTAGTCGATTCGTAATTAGGTATATCGAGATCTGAGGTACTTATTACTGCCCATATCTAGACGCCGAAGGTCGGCCAGACTTTCGCTACGTAGCGGGCGCTGCGGCTACATTATGCCAAGTGGCCCAACCCGAGTGTCGGAAAATCTAGTCGCCTACACGAACGCGCGGCTAATACGCGATGCAGACACCGCGCGCTGCGGCGTTCGCATTACCATACAGACAATCTAAAAGTCAATACAGGAGCCGTGTTGACATTGGCCCACCGTTACTGTTGGTTTTGTAACGATATCAAAAGCCCGCATTCCAGCGGGCGTGTTGTTGAATGAGAGGCTCGATTGTTCTCGAGCGGCAGGCGATCGCCCACGTGCGCCGAGGTGTCGCGCTGATTGCACAACCGGCGGTCGGCACACGCTTGCCTCGATCCCGGCACAGGTGACCATTTGCCCGACGGCCTTGCGAATGAAGGGCAAGACCGCCGACCACAGAGCGACCGGGACGTCCGCGGTGCGTGACGACTGCGAGCACAAACAAGCTACCACCGGCCCCATCAACATTTGTATTTTTATACCCAAGAACCGGCGAGACCGGATACATCGTATACTCGTACCTACTCCATGGCAAGGGAGGTGCAGCGAATCGGCTCGCGGGTGAAGAAAAATAGTTGTTTGGCCCAACGGTAGATAAGGTATGGTATATGTGCGGCGGACGCGCTGGCCTCGCTCGCGTGCCGCTGCATACGGATCGGGTTTCGTTCCGCAAACTCGAGATAACTGCAGCACGCCGAGACTCGCTGCATACTAGGAGCCGACTTTGAAACGTAGCTCTAGCCTTATTGTGTCCTCTTTTAGCTACCGTCGTCTTATTTGAATAAGAAATGCGAGGTTACGCTTAAAAGTACAATAATTAAGTTTCCTGAGCGTTTTACGGGTTAGTCATGATGCCAGCGCGTTCCGAATGTCTAACGGGTCGCTACAGCTAAAAACAGCGTTCTAATAATCGACACTCGATCTAAAATAGCCGCGTGACAAACGAAACCGAAAGTGATGCGTGATGCAACGGACCCGAATTTAGCTGGTGCGGCCCAGGGCGGTGCATCGGCCGCGAGGGAACGCTGAGGCCGGCGCCGCGGGTGCCAAACGGCTGGCATTTCGCACTAATGACACGAATAAGATATTAGCACGGATAGCTCGCCAGTCGGCGCCGGCATCCAACTCAGGTATTCGGGCCGCTTGTAGAATCAAAATTAACCCACGACCGATAATCTGTCTATCTATAGGTAAGTGATGCGTTGGCTCTAGCGATAGCAAATGTTGGAATCGGGACTGGTTCCCTGCAGGCGATCGTATGCGAGAGAACCGTTATAGCCGCCACACCAAAGTTATTCAATAATCCAACTGTATAATGCGATTGGCTCGGAGGCGTCGTTGATATGCAAAGCGTGTTGAGCATGATCGGTGGCGTGCATGTGCATACGTTTGGCGAGCCGTAAGGGCGCGTGTGGGGGAAGGCTACGCAGCTCGCAGCAGTGACACGGCGGCCGCGGGTCGGAGGTCCGGCCGCATTCCGCCGCCGCCGCATGAAAGTGAAACCGCTTCGGCGACCAACCGCTCAGCTGTAGAAAGTCCACGATTACATCTCGCCAGCGCCGGCGTCGCCGGACGAGCAAAAACTGCTATCGCGCCGAGTCGCGCCGGGCTCCCGGGAAACGAGGCGCCCCGGGCGACGTCGCGCGGAGAAATTGCCAATAACCGCTGGCGGGCGCTAAACGATTCCTTTCATTTACTCAAACGCCAGCTATGGCTTGTTGAAATGTTAAATTTCACTTAAACTAACCGTAACCGAGTGACCGGGGGCTATTTCCGATAGTTGACTTTTGTAATATACGAAATAAATCACTTCAACCGACTAATCGTTGAAATTATCTAACGTTACGTTAATGTATCGTCATTCGTATGAAAATATTAGAAAGAACTTGCATATCCGGTTTGAGTGTAACTCCAGCCTTTTACTTGGGACAGGTTTTAACATTTCTTCAATATTTTGTTCCAGCAAAATATATTTAAACTTCAATCATTACTGCAACCGAGTAAGATTATCCTCGGACATTAGCAGCAACCAAAATGTCTGCTCAATCAAAAACTGGAGTCATTGAAGCGTTTGAAGGCAAATTAAAGACAAGCCCAGAAATAAAACCAGATCGTGATTTGGCTAAATGCGAGGTGATCTAGATAGGCAAGACCCGTTATCGAGTGGAGCTTATCGGCTAAGTCATTCAAGTTTCAGAGGCATATTCCTTAACTCAGCAATCGGTAGTCAAAAGCGTCAGTCGTAATCGTCTTGAATGGTGTGTAAGTTCGCTTCCTCGGACTGGTTTGAGTGCTCGCCCAAGTTTGTTGCCACTAATACCCATCTATGGACTCATATATGATGACCACTCCTTTATTGGAACGGAAACCTACTAAGTAAATACGTGAATCTAATGAGAAATACTAAACGATGACTTTGTGAATGGTAATTAAAATCAGTTCTACGTACTAATTTCATATGGGTTCTAATAAAGGCGGAGCATTCCTAAGAATAATTAGGTACACCTTGTTATTTATGAGGGGTTCCAAGAATTTCAACGTTCATTGAACGAAAACTTCCACTACTTGTGTATGAGTTGGAGATCTCTAAAATAGAAGAGTTTTTTTAGGGAAACAGTATGGCTTTCAACGTAACCATGGACAATTGGATATTGTCCATGGTTAAAAAGGTTCGATTAGACTCTAATCGAACCTTTTCGTAGTCAACGGACACGTTACTGTGTCTAATTCAACCATAGATCAAAACACAACAATTTTGTCCACAAGTATTTTGTCACGGAATCACGAATGTACCTAACTTAACTACTTCTAGATAATACTATGTTTAATTCTTGTGTGTAACAAAGTCTTTGGATCAATAAACATTTATAACTGTTTTTTTTTTAAGTTTAATGTGCTCATCGACTAACAGGACATGCCACACCACCTCTCTTGTCCGTCGTGCACAACAAACTGCACACTCCAGAACTTCAGGTCCAGATTGCTACAGGTCGGACAAAATCTGAGTCATCGATACTAGAAGAAGAAGAAGTCAATCCACGAAAGTTTTACACCATATTACAAAAAATTTCGCTGCAGAGGTTATGTCGAACAAGTTATTATACCCAGACTTCACATCTGCAAGAAAAGTTTATAAACACATCGACATCTGCGGAAATCTAAGATAAAATAAAAACCGTCGTACGACACATGGCGAGGGGAAATGTAATCGTTTCGCCGACCAGTGTAACTTGTTATGACCACCGATGCAGAGGGGAGAATAGTAATCATTTGACAAAAACTACAATTAACTGGTTGGGAGTTCTGGCTAAGTGGGACCGGTAGTGGAACGGTATTACCCATGCATGACTAGTGTCACAATTCGAACAGAGTAATGATTGTAGGGCTGATAATTAAGGTTAAGTGAAGATATGATACTTCTAACAGTTTCTTTGCAAAAATTGGTGTGTTAGCCTGTCGATTTCTACCATATTAATTCCTAAACTTTTGTATGTTTTGGGTTATCCCAGCATTTTAGTAGTATCATATACGTATAGTATACTATCGTATTCGTAACTTGACACGCCCGAAGCGATTCAAAACAACCGTATGATGAGTTCCACGTCACAAACACATCATAATCATAACTATTATTACGCCTGACGATACAATAGACCTTGTTAATGATATTCCAACTATTACAACCGTGTTTCAATTAAAATAGCACTTTACATTAATTTAATTAATGTAGAACATCGCTTGTCGCTTCTCAGTATTTGTTAATCTATGATTAGGAAGAATGGGTAATGGGTAAGTGGTTTTACTTAATTTGCATAAGTTTGAGTGGGTAATTAAGGCAGACACATCGTTTTATTTACAGTCGGCAATTTTATTGATTTTCTTTGAAGTATGTAACATTGCGCATTATCTTATGCTAATCATAATACCACCTACAACTACCATTACTACTATAACTACCATTTTGTATGTTCCGGAAAATATTATCACGTGTCTAAATTGGCATAATCAGTAACGAAGTAATACAGTACTAATTATAATCAAGAAAATAACTGATAACGCCCAATCAGCTGTTTGTTCCACTAGATGTTTGTGGAGTACAGAAACAGGTAGATTAAAACTTTACCACTATGTGGAAATAGCCTGAGTTTATTCGTCATTATTGTATAGCATTGGCAAATACTTTATTATGTACTTATTTTTAGGTCTGAATCGACATAATCTTGTATAGTATTTAAAAATATCGATTTATTATAGGTATACTATAAAATGTCAACAATAACAAAAGTATCAAGTCTAATAATTCCATCATCTAATATAAATACCTACATAATTAATTCTTGAAACTAGGTCGGGTAGTAAACTTGTTAACGTACCTACAATGCCGTGTAATAAGATTATTAATAACATAATTAATAGCTCGATTAAAACCAGTAACATCTAATGACGTGAATTATTATTATTTTATCTTCCTCTATTCGAGCTAATTGAAGGAAACTAACGGGGTTTTATGGTGCTTGCGACCTTCGTTTGCGTAAAATTATTAATAATAAAAACATATTATTATGTACTTCCCTTTTTTAATTGGATTTTGTTACCAATTTAAAATAATAATATGTCGAAAATAAAATTAAGCCTATATTAGAACCTTAACATCAGCTATCTGCCAGTAAACGTTACGTCAAAACCGGTCCAGTCGTTTCCGATATTAACCGGAACAAAGAGAGACAAAAATGTGTTTTTGCTATTAGTGTCATGTATATTTTCATTTGCCAAAGCCTCTTGGCTCTGCGTGATAGATTACGACTCTTCACTGTAACGAGGCTTGCGTCCCAGAAGTGAGAACATTACAAGTTAATTATAATGCTTTATGTTAGTAATTAGTACGAAATAATGCAATTTAATGTTACAATGCCCTGTTCCAGTAACTATAAGCCTAAACTACCTGACACCAAGATAAGATAAACCGGTGCTTTTTCGTAATCGTAAGCCTCATTACAGTGTAATAATCTAACACCTTACTTAACCTTTAAAAAGCTCGTTTGGTGTTTACGACCGGGAGCAAAACGCACATAAAATTATTGATTACCTAGTAAGAGTTTAGTTATTTTGCTTTACTACTGAATTACTTGTTATCTTGTGTATTTTGGCGCTTTTATGACATTTACAGGATGAAAGATGGTGCGCATGGATGGCGAAACAAAAAAAAACTTAGGTTTTTTTGCAATCAATCACCATTTCAAATAAGTCATTCATTGGGATTAAATAAAGATGCGTTATGAGAGGGGTGTTACGGTCGCGATAAAGCCTGAAACTGACCTGCAAATTGCAAAAACCTCAGAAAATTTGTGTTTCGGGGGCTACCCTAGCACTGCCTCTATTATGTAAGTCTACGTTCCCAAATGACCACACAATACTAATAAAGTATCACACTGAATTCTCATGTAAAGTAATATATAGCACAAAAAATGTAATAAATAATGTAGGTAATTCTCGGAACATGCAACCTGAACCGTTGTGAATTTGACGTAATTCAAGACCGTGAAAACTCGATTTTTACACGCGTTTCAAAATTCAATTCTGTAATAGAGAATTGACCTCTAAAATGGAATAGCACTATGCAAGCTTGCACCAAGAATAAATGAAATATATATTTCGATAGTGCGTGTAAGTTTATTTCAATAAGTTAAATAGGTCCAGCTATACAAAACCAGTTTATGCGGATCTCTCATTGTGCAGTAAATCTTACAAAGTGGGGCCATGTTATACTGGAAAGGTATATACTAGATAGCTCGATGTGTCGCCGTGAATACCTGTAGAAGCCAGTCTTTTTCAGGAATTTGGAATCTTTTGGGACAAGATGATGAATGACTTTTCGGTTTCGTTAATAACATTTGAATAGTATCGTCTCGCTCACTCATAGCGAAAACCGTTTATCTATCATAACATGCGGGATGCGAGGGCAGGCTGTTTTTGAAAAAAAAATACGCCTCCCTAGTAGGTACTCTGATGGCACATCGAACGATCTAAATCTTGGAAAAGTAGTAATATCCTAGGTAATTTTCCTCAGAATTTCCATCACAGTGACCTTTATCTCGTTGTCATAAGGTTTATATCAGCTAAAATAAGAGTGAAAGGACCATAGACAACCCAAGCTCCTCTAGTCCTCTACTATGCCGATACTTGCGCATGCGACGCGCATAGGTACGGCCGATGCTGATTGATTAGCTAATTAACACTACAGTACACGCGCCCCTTTTTTTTACTTGAGTACACGCGTGGCCTACTATGGTAGGCCATTTTAAAATATCAATAACATGTATATTCCTAATTATCTGAATAAAACAACAAATGAATTCAAAAGGTGTTTATTTAACTTAGTCTTAGAACCTTACTTTTTACAAAAATTATTAAGGAAGTAATAATAATCAACAATTTAGTAAATATATAAGAAAAATTAACAAAAATGGCACTTCTGAGATCAACGTAACTTTTTTTAACTTAAAACTAAACTGTATTTATATTTTCTTTGTTTTCATAGCATTCAGGACACACTACTGCTTGGTGATCGGGACAAATTCATTTATTGCAAGTCTTGCACCACTTTTTTGTCGACCGATTTCGGGCTCTCGAGCAGAGTGCACATCGACCAACTCGTCCTATCTTTGAAGACAAGTCGTGTTGAGACTCTTGGGGTTCTTGAACTGTGTTGCCCAAAAGAGCGTCTATCCTGAATTTAAGTTGTCGTGGTAGTGTTTCAATGGATGCCCGGCGAATCAAAAGCGGTTTTATCAAATTAAAAGCCAATTCGTACAAAAAGTTACTAAAGAACTAAAATAAGCAAAAAAATACATTTTACAATTTGTAACTTAAATATAAATAATAACAATTGAATATACATACATATAAATACATTATTAATAATTAGAGCATAATATAATAGCGTTATAAATCGATAATACATCAAAAGTTACATAATGAATTTGGTACACCAATACACGCGCGGACTACTTTAGTAGGCCCACGGTTTTGACGCCAAATTGCTTGCGCGTGCGTCGCGTACGGGGTCGCGCGGGGTGCTGAGGCTGTGACAAATATACCAGACGAGGCTTACCTGGAATCACTAGTTTCTAGCGCGCTATACTAAAAAGTTATTGGAAAAGGAGTTACCCTGGTCTACTATAGTAGGCCGCGCGTGTACTGTAGTGTTAAGTCACGTTTGGCGACAGGGCGGCTCTTTACGGTGTATTGGGGAGCTGCTGTCATGTGTAGACTGGGATATGCAAGGTTAAGGTACACATTTCTTTCAGTGTTAGGAATTACTTTTAAAAGTCGGCCGTCGTAACCGAGACAGGCCCAAGAAACGCTGGCGTGGCGATCTGGACTCATTTTTATCACGTTTTTAATAGATTGGATGGAGAAGGCAATTAGTAAACAAACTTGGAAAGCCATGGGGGAGGCCTTTGCCCTGCAGGGGGAAGTGAAAAAAAAAAGAATTAAAGAAGTCTGATGAAGTTAGGTGTGCCGTGTGTGTGTTTCATGGAGGCTAAAGTCTGATGATGGTAGGTATGTGTGTGTGTCATGGATGCTTTGTTTAAGTATGTCCAACGTTTATGGTTTATTGGCAATCTGATGTCTGATAGGCAGGCATTTGCAGGGTTAAAGGTAGACAGTTCTATCAATAAAAAGTTTTAATATTCAAGAGCTGAATAATAATATGTATCAAGTCAACACAATAGGATTCTCTGTCTCGTCGGGGAAACTTATTTCTTTCTTCTTAAAAGATAATAGGAAGCAAAGCATACATTATAGTAAGTACTTAGTACCTTTCATACAGGTAAGTAATGTGTTACTAATTTAGAGAAAATACTTTTTTTAAATCTTGATAGTGATAGTCTGACTGTGAGGTCAAGGTCTTTCAGTTATTTATGTCTTATCTATTTGTGATTTTAAATAAAATTACCTAATAAAGAATTCATAGAATAATAATTTTTGTCCCCTTTTGGTACAAGTACTTATTTTTGCTATTATTTAAGCTAAATGAAGTATTGGAAAATATAAGTTTAATTTTGTAAAGAAAAGAAACACTGACATCTATTTAAAATATGTACTTCGATGTACTTACTTAGAGCAGTTTTTATTATTCTTTTAATTGTACAGCAGTAGACTACTAATTTTACAACACCCAGTAGTGTTTTGAATTTCATGTTTAAGTACCAATTGTACATGTATTTTTCCTGCTTCAATCTACCTGTATTAGGTATTGTTACAGTGCCTACAATAAACCAATATTATAATTTTTTTTAAATATTCATTAGCAACTACAAGTTCTAGTCACAAATTATAATTAGGTAGGTACCTACTTAATTACAAATACATAATTAATAAAATCATGATGACAATATTCTTTCACAAATCATCATCATCATCTCTGCCCCTAAGGCAAGATTGAAGTCAAGGCAAGCCCATTTTAAATAATAATAAAAAAAAAAAACAAATTTAATATAAAATGTTATCAGTCTTCAAATTAGCAATTCATATAACATCAACAAATACAATCTAGTAAACTAAAAAAAAAGATTGTTTGGTAAAAGATTTACACAAAATATTGAAACAATAACTGTGACATGTTTTATTATTTGCATTAAAAAGTTATTGTTCTAGTCCTGAATATCAAAAATAACACTTTGTTATCACAGTTATCTTGCTTCTTCAATTTCATCAGTCATGTTTATCAAGAATACCAAGATAAACACTATAAAGTTTGGCCATTTTGTAACCGTAATGTTATCAATATAAATTGCACTAGGCACAGGTATCTTCAATTCTGCCAAGTTAGGTACATCTATTGCATTACTCATGACATGCAGTAAATGTTATAGATTAGAGCTTGCCAGACTATCAATAATCCATGAAATATCTCATTTTAAAGCATTTTGTAGAGACTAAAACTAATAGATAGTGTAAAATTGGTACCCTTGATCTCATTCTTTGTATTTAATTAAAACTTGTCAAGTTTACAACACAAAAAACTTTGTGAATAGTTTTACCAAGTTTGACAGCTGATGTGTGTGGGTAGTGTGGGACCAATCTATCAAGACAGAGTATGCAAGCAAAAAATACAACGTGGTTTTTGTTTGCAGTTCCTTTGCTTGTGTCCTCTACATTTACGAGCAATGTGACCAAAAAAAACTTATTGTTCGTCGTATAATGTACACAGGTAGGTCGCAAGTTTGTAAAGTTTGAAACTTTTGAAAGTAAGTTTTACCTTGCAAAGGGTGTCTGTTCGACGTGGTACACGGAGGTGATGGGCTCTGTGCGCATGAGGCTGCGGAGCCGCTCCTCAGGCAGTTCCAGCAGTCCATCACTTGCTGTCTTGAAGTCAGCCTTACTCAAACCACTTAGAACACTCATTTTTAAAACGTGTAGACGACTACCAACCGAGTCGAAACGACGGTTACAACTTCAAAGCGTCACTTGATCCACAATAGTCCTTAAAATCAACGTATACACTTATATATGTAAAAAATGGCATCAATTAGACCACATGAAACATTTTAATGCCTCCGGTTTCTCAAAAGGTAGCTGAGTGCTCTCCCTTGTCATTGCGAGAAGCGGTTACGGATTCATTCAAAACGCTCCACTTTGAATCGGCACGATAATTGAACAAACTTATGTTTCACTTCATAATAAATTGCAATGAAAAGTAATAATTTGTTTATTTACACTCGCGTTCCGGAAAAACTCAAAATTGACAAGAGCGGCGGGACAGCTGCGCATCGACGAGTCGATCGCACTTCGCCGTACACGTTTCTGTCGGTCCGTTGAGACTCGAGTCGAGCCGAGCCTGCCCATACCATTCAAATTCCGATTCCAGCGAATGTCGTTGTTCCAACGTTCTAAGTTCGAAAGTTGCAAAGCAAGGTCAATGCGTAAATAACTTAGAAGTTTTCCTTCAAACTACTAGATGGCGCTGCTTTGAGTTTTAATAAAACAGAAAATATCAATGCCTAATAGATGTCACTAGATAAATACCGTTCTTTTTAAAAATAATAATAATTGTAAAATCCATACCGTTTTAAAATGAGTACAGTTTTAAAATGAGTAAAATTTATTTGTTAGGGCATATAATATCGTCTCATCACGATAACTTGTAGTGACATCTGTTGACATACTTTTAAAACATAGTCAACTAGTTTGTAATGGAAGTAATGTACAAGATGGCGCTGTCTTAAAACAAATCACTACGACTCGTTTCACATCAAAGGGTAGGCAGACGACTCGTGTGATTGTGCCGTGGGGGTTGCGGGTTGTTCTTCACAAGAGAAACCCGGCCTCGACATAAAGGGCTAAGAAGGAACATGGGTGGTTTTTAGTACTTTTAGGTTAGTTTTTATGTACTCTGTGCCGGTAGCACAGCCAGCGGAAGCGCTCTGCCCAGAGCGGGAATCATTTGATGACTACCCAAAGGGTAGGCAGGCGTGTCTTCACATTTTGATTGTTTGTTTATTGTGTCTATATTGCATATAATAGGTATGTAGTTCAATCAACTTATATCTTGATTACATTTGAGCCGAATGCAAGACGAAGCAAAAGTCGACACACATTAGGTATAACTCAGTCTGCTTATTGCTTGGAAGGTACAGCATTCGGCCAAGCGTACAGGGTCTACCTAGGGAGAGTCTCGCCATAGGCTCCAGTTCACTACAATCCTCGGTACGTGGAATCACGGCGTCATGAGTTTGCCGTTCAGCGCCTTGTCAAGCTCTAGTTTACTTTAAGGCGTTGCGTTGAAATGAAGGAAAAATGAATAAATGATAGCGTGACGACTGACAGGAAAGAATGGAACAAAAAAAAGTTGCGCCGACCCCAAATGACATGGGATTTAAAGGGCTGGAAGATGATGGTAGTGCTGTACCACAAGCACAACCATTAAAATCGGTAGTCAGAAATAAATAAAGTTTTTAGCATAGGTACCTATATTTTTATATTGCATAAGTATAGTTTTTTAGTTTTCGTAATTCATTCAATTATTTCTTATTCTTCTGCCAAGCCGCGTGTGCGACATCTCCGAGAATTTTGGAACCGGTCACCAGGTACTTGTTGAAAAGTGGGTGTTCTTCTAATCTGGCCTTGTACGCAGCAGCGCGGGGGAACCTGAAAGTAAGGGAAAACGTTAGTTTTTTTAACCGACTTCTAAAAAAGAAGGAGCTTTTGTAGGAAGAAAAAGGAAGGTGAAGGAAAAGAATCAGTTTCTGAAGCCGGTGGCAAAAAAATTAAATCAAACAAACAAAAGTCACCGACTTCAGAAACTGATTTTTCTTCTAAAGTTTATGTTTCACTTTTTTGTTTTTTTTTTGAAGTCGGTTTTAGTTTTTGTTAAAAAGTTTTTATTAGCCTGAATTTTCCCACTCTTGGGCAAAAGCCTTCCCCCGTTCCTTCCACTTTTCTCGTTGTTGCTGCGCCTCATCATCATCATCGTTTCAACCGAAAGACGTCCACTGCTGGACATAGGCCTCCCCTAAGTGTCGCCACATTGTCATAATTATCATATATAGAATTCGCGTAGCGTAGTCTTATTTTTTATTTTTACTACGGGTGGATTGTACGCAGTTGGTGACCTCGGTCGTAGGTCTTAGTTTGAACTTCGGCAGGCGTTATCCTTGTAATACACTTCATTACTATTATGATGTATATTGCTCCCGAAGAGTGAACGAAAACACCGTGAGAAAACCGGCTTTGCCTGCTGGTTTCCTTACGATGTTTTTCTTCAACGAAACAGTCAATGACTCTGAAAAATCAGAGTTACGTGTATTGGGTTCGAAGTGGAGACTCATGAAGTCATGACTTGTCTTGTCAGTAATATAAGTTGATTGTAATATAGGTTGATACTTGATAGACCAGTTGATACTTACTTGGCAGCATCCAGCGCATACAAGTAATGCATAGCAATGGTAGTGGCTCCGACGCTCAGGTCAGCAATGGTCAAGTTATCATTGATGATGTACTTCTTGCCGTGAGACAAGTACGCCTCGACGATGCCGTATGCCTCGTCGATGTCTGCCTTGTGCTTATCTGTGGGGCCGTCGAGGTCACCGAAGATAGCTGGTAACTGTAAGTTGAGAGAGGGGTCAGGGTTGAACTATGTGACCTTGGGGATTTGACCCGTTGGATCTCTCTCCAGCAGTGTCTGAGGCCCGGACTCTACCAAAGTGGAGACGAGCGTAGCGGAGAGATGTGCGGACATCGACCAATTACATTAGTTTTTGCATCTGGTCTTTCGCCCTTCCTGTGATTGTTCGAATTTGACACATCTCTCCGCTTTGGTGGAGTCCGGCCCTGCCGTCCCAGCTGACTATGCGAGAGGGCGGAGAGAGTGTACGAGTTACTTCTGTGTCTGTGGAAACTCTTGTGCATATTATTCTTGCGTCGATGACTAGATTCGCTGAGATTGGTCGTCAATGGCTTAAAATTAGTTACGATAAAGTACATAGTTCGAATACTTCGAATATGCTACATCGATTGATCGTTCTTTTTCGCCCTTCATGTATGTGGTGTAATACTCACAACAATAACTTTGAGCCTGATGAAGAATATGCCAACGTTGAAGAACATGACTTGGTCGACGAGTGCCCGCGTGCGTACATCACTCGGGTACAGCTGCTCCGCCTTGTCGCCGCCGTACACCGACAGCAGGTACTTCATCGTAGCGTGGCTGAGAAACCAAGGAATTAACTAAAGATTGATGCTGATTCTCGCATTGAAGACATCTAGTGAAGTCTAATCTACTTCAGAAGCAAATCAGGTAGCCTTTTTTTTGGAGGGTACTGACTAAAAACCACCCGTACTACCATGACGTCTTAAAGCATGATTAATTTAATCTTATTTCAGTGTGGAAAAGAGATGGCTCTACACACCCTGTTTAGCTCTGCCACTTTCCACCCTGGAATCGAGAATGTGAAAAGAGGTTCAAGGAAAGAAAGAAAATTGTTACCTTTCTGAGATGACGAAGTCGCCATCTACCAACGTTGGAATGGTGCCCATAGGATTCAGCTGTTGGTAAAATAGATAAAATAATATTTATAAAAGAAAGTCGTGTTAGTTACACCATTTATAACTCAAGAACGGCTGGACGGATTTAGATGAAAATTGGTAGGGAGGTAGAGCTAAGAACCAGGAGAAGGACATAGGATACTTTTTTTTTTTTTAGGTAGGTAGGGTAGTAGGTAGGTAGGTAGGGTAGTAGGTAGCATAGTAGGTAGGGTAGTAGGTAGGTAGGTAGGAAAAATGCATTGCAACGCATGCGCGGGTTCAGCTAGTTATTATTAATTAAAAGATTTTCATCCGAAAATATAATGACGAGAAAACAGGGGAGTTTAGAAACAAAGTATTAGAGGCTAACTGGGACACAGGTATTAACACATTTATAAGTAAATTCAGGGAATTACACTCTCAAATCTTTAAAAAGCACAAAGTGAGGGTTAATGTCAATAAAAGTAAACGTTCCAAATGGATAACCAACGGGATTAGAATAGCCAGCAAAGTAAAACGTTTCCTTAATACGTTGAATAAGACGCAATGCGATACTTCGGTTGTTGAATACCGAAACAAATATATTAGAACGTATAGGAAAGTGTTAAGTTGTGCTAAAAGAAACAGTGTCAGAAAACAAATAGAAATGGCATCAGATTCTAGTAAGATGATTTGGAAAATAGTAAATGGACAGCGAAATGCCACGAAAAATCTTGACAATGACCCAATTATTCTAAAGGTTGACAACAAAATAATTAACAATGGCGTAGACGTAGCTAACATTTTTTCAAAAAGGTTCGACAATAATGTTCACCTTAAAGCATGTGACCATAAATTGGCAATTGAATATCTCTGTGAAAGTGTCAGCAGAGTTGAATCGAACATGACTTTTGAGGCAGTCACACCTCTTGAAATTTTTAACTTAGTTAAAAAGATGGTCAATAAACCGTCTACAGGCTATGACGAGATTCCCCTGACTATCATTAAAGATAATATTGACATTTTGGCAACTCCACTTGCATCACTTTATAATAACTGTATCGAGGAAGGACTGTTCCCTGATCAGTTTAAAATTGCAAAAGTAATTCCAATTTATAAGAAGGGTTCAAAAACGGATCCTGGCAACTATAGGCCGATTTCCCTTTTGCCTGTACTATCAAAAATGTTTGAAAAGATTATGAAGGAACGACTAATGAAACACTTACGAATGCATAGTATCTTAAATGAACAACAATTTGGCTATCAAAAATCATTGGGAACGGCTGATGCTGTTGAAGCATTAGTCGATGAGGTTATTCGCAATCTTAATGATAAACATAAGGTGGCAGGTGTATTTCTGGACCTCAGTTCTGCCTTCGACACGGTGGACCATGAAATCTTGCTGGCCAAGCTGGAGCACTACGGTATAAGGGAGAATGTTCTGAAGCTATTTCGATCTTATTTGCATAATAGGCGCCAATATGTGGAGATTAAGACGGTAGTGGATGAAGAACAAAAAATTTTGAACTCTGATTTATTGACGGTATTCCGAGGTGTCCCTCAGGGATCCGTTCTAGGCCCAATTTTCTTCATATTATTCCTTAATGATTTAATTGAGTACATAAAAAAACGAATCACAGTCACCAGGCTCGTTATTTTTGCGGATGACACTAACGCAATCGTATCTGCAAATAACTTAAATAATTTAGAATCTACAATTAATAACTTATTAAAGGCTTTTGAACACTGGTTTGGTACAAACAATCTTAAGCTTAATATAAATAAAACGAAATGTGTTCTATTTAAGTCGAACGTTCGTAACAACGCTAGTCTTGAGGTTTTGTCATGTGGCTGCAAAGTCGAAGTGGTTGATTGCGTAAAATTCCTCGGTGTTCACATCGACGCATTGTTAAACTGGAAGGCTGAGACTTCGTCTGTAACGAAGTCTGTTAGCTCAGCATGCTATGCACTCCGAAGCCTAAGAGAGGAACTGACATTGGCCCAGCTTAGAATGGTATACTTCGCCTTGGTTGAGTCTAAGCTTAGATACAGTATTGAGTTTTGGGGCAACAGTTATAAGTATAATATTCACTCGACATTTGTGATTCAAAAACGAGCCTTAAGGAAAATGCTCCGATTAAAACAGACGGATTCGTGCAGGGATCACTTTATTACACTTAATATTTTGACGGTGCCATGCCTTTATATATTGGTGCTGCTAACCAGTTTTGTTAAAAACTTGCACAAATCTGAAACGGATGACCAACGACAAGTTAGAGTTCATACACGTAGGAAGGACTTGCCTAACACAATCCAACCGAAATTAAACGTGGTTCATCACAGTCCTAGGTACCAATCAGTACTTCTATACAATAAGCTTCCCCTAGAATTTAAAAGCATAAATAGCCCAAACTTATTTAAAAACAAATTGAAGGCATATTTATTGAGGAAAGGCTACTACAGTGTCGATGAGTATCTAGACGATAAGCCATAGCCGTAATATTATGATAATTGGAATTGAATTTTAAGTTATATGATGATTATTATTTAGTTTTCTTTTTTGTACTTAATATTGTTGTTGTTGTATTTTTGTTTTTCTTTTTTGTACTTAATATTGTTGTTGTTGTATTTTTGTTTTATATGTCATTTTGTGATATTAATTTAATTTTTTTAATTAATTATTATTAATATTATATTTGTTTAATTATTTAATGTATTAATTATAGACATTTAAATGACATATTATTTTAGTAAGTAATCACAATTTATTATCTTTGACATTCTATTTACATTGAGATGACATTTATGACTGACCTTTTTATAACAATTTCTACCTAATTTATTTTTATTTGACATCTACATTTTTTGACCTACTTTTATTGATTTTCACAAAAATTTGATGACATATTTATTATTTATTTTTTAAACCAATTTGATTTTTATTTAGTTTTTCACTTATCGTTTTATTTTGTTATTTAATATTTTTAATTGAATGAGAGTCATTATTGTTTGGAAATTTAGTAATTGTTTGTGTGAATTAATATGGTTGTTATTTTTATTTTTTAGACATGTTTGATTGTAACATTTTAATTGTACCTACCTACCTACTGTTTTATTTTACAAATTTCAATTTCAACACAATGTATATTATTGTTTCGAAATAAATAACTTATGACTTATCCAACTTCCCTGATTCTACACAAAATAATAATAATTTAAGCAGGTAAGACATAGATTGTTGAGTTGCCATGGATGAGTTGATCGCAAAATGCAAAAAAGGTGCGTTTTCCTCAAATTAACATCCTTGACTTTATTTTCTTAGTCTATCCTGTCTTCCACTGCTGGGCAAAAGCCTCCCCTTTATCCTTCCAGAATTCTCTATCTTGTGCGATATCTGACCATGCTCTTAACGCAAATAAGATCAAATCATCACACAATCTTCACCGTGGTCTACCTCGACGGCAATTTCCTCCTTCAGACGTCCAGTGAGTGACGATCTTTGCCCACCTCTCTGGGTGCATGTGCACTACTTATTTATTATATTACCATCTCTTTTACCACATTTGTTGCAAATAAATAATTTTGACTTTGACTTTGCTTCGAGCCAGACTTACAGCGGCAAAATTAATATGAATTAAATTAATTATAAATTGTTAAATAATTGTCGTACCTTAATGTGTTCAGCAGACTTGTGTTCCAGAGTGCCGAAATCGCGGTCTCGCACCTCAAGTTCCAACCCAATTAGTTCAGCGAGAATCCTCACCGCGTTCGCTGGCGGGCTAGCGTCCATCTTGTACAGTATCGGTTTAGGCGCCATTTTGTTTTCTGGAACAGTCATAAGTCATAAGTCATAAGTCATTTATTCATTCGTTTAACATAGGTACACACGGCTACACATCAAGCTATACAAAACCAGTTAATCTTGGCCTCACTTTACTAGATCTTTTCGCACAATGAACGATCAGATTATACTGGTTTTGTATAGCTTGATGTGTAGCCGTGTGTACAATAATGGTGGTAAATATGTAGGTAATAATGAGTGCGCTATGTTATGCCGGAGAGCGTACAAATGTTTTAGGTATAAAAATAAATCAAGCCAGACAACTCACAACAGTTAAATTAAATAATTCTGAACACTAGAAAAACAAATATATAGTATGACATAATACAAATTAATTAATAATAATAGCAATATGAATCAAAGTCGATAAAAAGAGAAGGATACAATTAAATTATAATAGACATGTCAAAACAGTACATGTCAGGGGAAATACTGAAATCCTATAATAATATTAATGTTAATAAGCAAAACTAAGTCAATACACAATACTAATAATTATCAATTTGCAAAACTACTGTCAATATACAATATTAATGTCAATAAGCAAAAACTAATGTCAATACACAATACCAATGTCAATAAGCAAAAACTAATGTCAATACACAAAACTAATGTCAAATTGTAAAAATTAGAGTCAATATACAATACTAATGTCAATATACAAAAACTAATGTCAATCTACAAATCGAATGTCAATATACAATACAAATGTCAATATTCAAATTTATTTTTATGCACAAACATTTCAATTATTTTATTAGCATGTCAATATTCAGTCAGATTTTTGTCTGTTAAAAATTCCGAAATACTGTAATACGCTTTGTTCACCAGTAAAGATTTTAATCGTTTCTTAAATAGGTTCACGTTCAATTCTTTGATGGACCGTGGTAAATGATTAAAAATGACTGGCGCCATGCAAAAAACGCTTTTGTACATTAAAGCTGTGTGGGACCTTCTTATGCATAAACTAGTGTTATCCCTTCGGCTACGGTTATTAATATCCGACATTTTTTTAAATAATTTTGGATTGGTCATTACAAATACAACAGTAATTACAAATACAACAGTAATATAACAGTAAAAAAATAATAATATGAGGAGCTCTTGACTAGGTTAGTAGAGTCTTTGGTCAACTGGACCCACTCGAAATAGACCAGCGGAATTAGTCGAACAAGTCACATTTCAAATTCTTTTTTTGAAGTGAAAACTTCTTTAGCGGCGCTGAGCACTTTTTTTTGTATGGGTAAAAACTTTCAAACTCGCGTCAGGGTCACGTGATGCTGATCGAAAAATCTTACGCTTTTTCGATCAGCATCACGTGACCCTGACGCGAGTTTGAAAGTTAATATTGAAGTTTTCACTTCTGCCGGCACTCCCGGAGTGCTACCTTTTTTTCTTTAGTTTTAATGTGGGTCCAGTAGTAAGCGGCTCCAGTTGACCAAAGACTCGTAATAGGTAATTCTTAGACGGCTGCATGAAGAATTGGTTGGTGGTTGATATGATATGGTTGTGGGGGTACTAACTACTAATGAGTGTACCTCTATCTAAACCTTTGTAAATTACAGGCGTGATGTTATGTTATGTGATGAAGTATAGTATGGAAGAAGAAGACATGCTGTGCCGAATTCAAATAAATTGGGATAAGAGCAGGAGAATAGTGCTGTTTTTGAACCACCTTTTTTTACTCAACTATGGAAGGATGGAGGGTAATACGTTTATTTCCAAGGCATAAAGTCCAATGTTTGTACGAAAAACACACGCCTTTCCTGAAGGGGAGTGGGTCATCATAACAAAACATACCTAAGTCTAGGGCCGTGTGTCACATGCCTTCAAATCTAGGGCAAGCCCTTTTCCTCCTAATTGTGTTTTCCTTGAATATTGCAAGCAGTGTGCAGTAGTGTCTCGCTAAGAATACAGATTGCTAAGTTATCTTTAGTAAGGTACCTGCGGTAAATAAGGACCAGCGGCTCAATTCTCAATTCTCAATTCTCAATTCTTTATTGCGTACCATAATGTATACAGGATATTGGGGAAACAGTTACATCAGTCTCAATTATGGACCCTGTCGGGCACAGCACAGATAAAAGTAGTAGAGAGGAGGAAGAACGCTCGGCGTTTAATAATATACATGTATTTATTTAGCAACATTGTAACCAATTACTTTAAAAATAAATATTAATTATAGTTTCATATATTTATTTATTTATTATTATTTTTATTCAATATGATGTACGTTATTTATTTATTATTTATTTTTATTAATTATGTAAGTCATTAAGTTATTATGAGTAATTGAATTATTAATATTTATTATACAAGTAACTAATTAATTATTATCCTACAGGGGTAAGTTATTTATTTTATATTTCTAATTTATCATTAAAGTATTCGCCTATACTATAGTAGCATTTGCTTTCAAGGAATATTTTTAATTTATTAATAAATATGTTATATTTATCTAAATTCTTAATTATTGCAGGTAACTTATTATAAATTTTTATGGACATGACAAAGGTACTATCGGAGTGCATTTTTAGTCGCGATATTGGCAAGTTTAGCCTATTTTTGTGCCTTAGAGTAATTTTTGTCTGTATGTCCTCTCTTTTTGTGAAGTAATCAGGGTACTTACGTACAAACTTACAGACTTCAAGTATATACAGGCATGGTAGGGGCAAGATCTTTAGTTCCTGAAAGTGGGGTTTACAGCTATCGGTGACTTCAATATTTACTAAAATCCTAATAAGTTTTTTTTGTAGGGTAAATAGCGTGGGCGCGTCAGTACTGTTGCCCCATAAGATGATACCATATTTTAGCCATGCGTGGGCGTAAGCGTAGTACGTTACTAATGCTGTTTTTAGGTCTGTGGTTTTTTTGATCTCGCGGAGGGCGTATGAAAATTTTGAAATTTTTGCTCGTACTTTCTTAACGTGAGACTTCCAATTTATGTTTGTATCAATATCTAAGCCTAGTAGGGTGAATTTGTCAACTACATCTAATTTATTATTATTGAAGCTAAAGTTAATATCTATCGGGTTTTTTTGACGAGGGTGAAATGAAATTATTTTAGTTTTGTTGAAATTTATTTCTAGATTGTGTTCAGTCATCCAATTTATTGTAGAATCTAATATAGAGTTTAATTTATCATTTAAGTTGTTGTTATTTTCACACGAGGTAAGTATAGATATGTCATCCGCAAACAGGACACATGGATCATTTATATTATTTGGAAGATCGTTTACATAAACTAGAAATAACAAACACCCCATTACGCTTCCTTGCGGGATTGAGGCGGTGATTTGTTTGTTGTGGGATCTGATTAATTCTATTTCATTTGTATTGTTGTTGTAATGTTCGATTTCAACTACTTGTTCCCTATTTTTCAAATAAGATACGAACCAGTCGTAACATTTGCCGCGGTGTCCTATTCTATATATTTTATTTAATAATATTTCGAATCGTACTTTATCATATGCCTTCGTCATATCAAGCAAAAGTCCGATCGCGTACTTTTTATCATTTATAATATCAAGGGCTTTTTGAATAAATTTGTAAACGGCCAAAGTAGTGGAGCGGTTTTTTCGGAAACCGTTTTGGCAGTCATTAAATATATGATATTTTTCACAAAAAGCATAAACTCGATTACACATGGCTTTTTCGAATATTTTGGAAGCGGTCGGTAAGAGGGCAATTGGGCGGTAATTATTAGGGTCGGTTTTATTATTCTTCTTATGGATAGGTTTTATGAGGGCTTTTTTTAAAAGATTGGGAAAAGATCCTTCTTCAAATGATTGATTTAATAGTAAATAAAAAGGTAAAGTTAATTCATCTGCACATTGTTTTAATAAGTTAGGTGGGAGTTCGTCAACGCCGTGACTTTTTTTATTTTTTAAGTTTTTTATTAGTGAATTAACCTCGTAAGGATCAATTGGACTGAGGAAGATTGAGTTTTCTGTAGGGCATTCAACTGGAGATATTTTCGGTTTTCCGGTCGAGTTGTTCGTGGCCTCTCCGATGGAAGCAAAGAAGGTGTTAAATATGTTAGCTACCTCCTTGGGTTCAGAAGTCACGCTATTGTTTGTTTGAAGGGTTATGTTAGATTTCTCACTTGCTATTTTTTTATTCGTGCGTTCATTTACTATGCTCCACATCGTCTTAACTTTATTATTAGATTTAGTCATTTTATTTTTGTAGTGTAGTTTTTTTGCTGTCGTTACTGTCTTTTTTAGAATTTTTTCATAGTTTTTGTAATGTCGGGTTAGTATTGGATTGTCTGTTTTTGTTGTTAGTATTTTTAATAATCTTTTATTTTTGCAAGATTTTTTTATGCCAACGGTAAGCCAGTATTTTTTATATTTTGGTTTTAACTTTAATTTTTTTAACGGCATACACTGATTTAGGATGTTAATGAGGATGCCACTAAAAGCCTCATAATTACTGTTCATATCTTTTTCAGTAGTTATGATATTTTTCCAATTTATTTCTTGTAATTTAAACTTAAATTTTAAAATATTTGTGTGATTGTAGAATCTTTTCTTTGTATACCAGGTGATTCTTTTTGTTTGGTTGGGGAAGTGTAGATGTAAAATGGCACTATTATGGTCTGAGAATCCTAGTTCTTCTACAGTTGTGTACATATCTTTGGATTTAAAATTCGTGAATATTAAATCTAAACATGTAGTTGTATTTGACGTTACACGTGTTGGGCTTTTAATGTATTGGGTAAATTTATATTCCTGCATTAAATTTATGAATTGATTTGATTTAAGGTTATCTATTAGTATGTTAATGTTAAAGTCACCTCCTATAATTACATTTAGTTTAGAATATTTATTATTTATATATTTTAGAATTAGTTTAAGTTGCTGATAAAATACTTCTTCCTCTCTTCTATTCCAATACATAGTTATAATTAATAAGTTTTCTTTTGGTAATTCAATAGCACATAACTCTAGTACATATTCTATAGATTTATCTGTTATATCAATTCTATGTATATAGTCTATATGTTCTTGAAGCAGAATACAGACACCGCCGCCTGTACGGGTACTGCGACAGTATGATGAGGCAAATTTATAGCCGCTAATCTTAATTAGTTCAAGTTTTTCTTCTGAGAGCCAGGTTTCCGAGATACATATTGCTTTGTACGTAGAATTTTGGTTGATGAAAGCTTCAAGTAAGTGGTGTTTATTATTAAGACTTTGGAAATTCTGATATAGTATTTTAAATGGTAGGTCTTTGCCTACGAAATGTATGATTAATCGATTCATTCGGCATATCCATCTGGTGGGATGTGTTAGTGATGTTCATCGTTCTCGTATCGTTTCCCTGGTAAGTTGAATCTCTATGTTGAGGTTTGATGTGGTGATATTTTTTATTTACAGATTTCCCATCTATGTATAGTTGGTTGTTTCTTATTATTGCGTGGTGTCCGTTTTGTCTAGCCTTAAATAATTGTTCTCTCATGTCAGCCCTTTCTTTGCGTGATTTCGCGTCTAGAAACTCTGAAATTCCTAGTCCAGTTCCCTGGAAACATTGGCTGCTGCTGACAATGTACCTGGTCATTCTTTTACTGAGCAATTCTATTACAAGCGGTCTATTTTTTGTGCCCTTTCTTCCTACTCGATACATGTTTTCTATGTAGCCTGATAAGTCTACGTTGACTATATCGTGGAACAGTTCTAACAGTCTGTTATATAGTTCACAGTCAGGTTCTTGATAATACTCTGTAAGGCCATAGAGTACTAGTTTGTGGTGGTGGTTTTCAGGTATGCTTATTGCTTGAGATGTCCGAGTAGATAGATTACTTACTTCTCTTTTTAAATTTTCGTTTTCTAATTGTATTGTTCTTATTTTACTATCAATATTTTCTATTTCTTGCTTTCTTTGTTCGTTTTGTATAGTTAAATTATTCATTTTGGAGTCAAAATCTATTTTCAATTCCGTAATGGCTCTGTTAATCTCTCTTTGTATTGTGCCCTGTAGTTCTTCAATGATAGATTTATTGTTCTCTTTCAGACGTAGTATAATAATATCGCTTATGCTCTGCATGTTTAATAGACCCCGAGTGTTATTCTCATATGTAAAAGAGTTTTTCACTTCAGTATTTGCAATATCCTCTGACTGAAGAGTATCTCCTAACAAACTTAGGTCTTCAGAGCTAATGGTGTCATTATTGGAATGTATAGTCTTCTTTCTCATAGTAACGTTATTACTCGCTGTTGACGTGGTTGAGTCGTCGCATTCATGGTTTTTTTGGGATCGTACAGGGGTGTCAGTATTTCCTGTTTTTGGAATTTTACAGACGCATGTCTGGCACTTCCAGGAATGTCTGAGTTCTAAAGTCATCGATTTCAGGTAATACTCTTTAGTTACACCTGCACACTCTAAGTCATATCTACACTTGCAGAGCGAACAAATAAGGGTTTCCCTTATTGGCAACTTGAGTCGGCATCCTGCACATAGGGTAGCTGGCGCCATCTCTTAGAGAATTTTTGTTAGACGTTTAGAAAAGCTACTGGAGGCGGCACCTAGTATAGTGTGTAGGTACTATATTATAGAAATCGACTTTTGGGTCTCTAGTTACGCCTTGTGACAATAGATGGTGGTAGTTTCTTCATAACTTTGGTGCTTCAGTTTCTATTAAGTTAGATAGATGGCGCTTATCCACAGTAAGTCAATTTAGGGTGACCTAAAACATTATCTTATTTGGATGTTTTTGTTTTAAAATATTAGATTATGTACCTTTTCAATGGATGTTTTCCTTTTGTTTTCCGAGGTAGTTCAGTATACATCCGTTTATTGAAGAGTATTGATCACTTTTATCATCATCACTTTTGAATGATATAGTCGTTATTTTTCTTCAATCACTTTTTGATGTTTTTTAGTAGGTTATATTGAGTATTATGCACGTACTTCAATATCACTCAGTTTATGACACTAATGCTTTAATTTAAACACTATTTCGACAGTAAATAATCACTTTTTCTATTATTAAGAATTATTTGTACGGAGCTGAATGTTTGTTTACGCACAGCAGCGCCCTTAATTATATTGGCTATTAAGGTCCATCAGAGAAACAGCACACATTCAATAGTTTTATAGGTTGGATCTCTCGCATACATAAAAAGGACCAATAGTATTGCTATCTCACGCGCGCGCATTGCCGAGCGCGCCGCCATTTTGTCAGTAGCCCCGAGTAAAAAAAAAAAAAAAAAACATTTTTTCTTTTTATTTTTGTTAAACCTACAGTTTTAGAGAGGTTTTTATTTAAAAAACTTTTTTACAAAAAATAAAACCGACTTCGACAAAAAAAACACTCAAAAGTAAAAAATAAACTTGAGAAGAAAAATCAGTTTCTGAAGTCGGTGACTTTTGTTTCTTTGATTTCATTTTTTTTGTCACCGACTTCAGAAACTGATTTTTCTTCTCAAGTTTATTTTTTACTTTTGAGTGTTTTTTTTGTCGAAGTCGGTTTTATTTTTTGTAAAAAAGTTTTTATTTTTCACTTTTTAGTGTTTTACATGTGCTTACCCCTTCACAACGTACCGGCGTGATGTTATGTTAGGAACTGGTGTAAACAATAGACAGACAATATGAGACTTCAGCAATCCCAGTCCATTTGCTATCATTTATTGAGGAGTTCCGTTGCCTATCTCCGAAGTACTTCATCAGATCTTCACAAAATAGTTTTTATAACCTTTGTAGTGAGTACAGGCGTGATATTATGTTGTGTGATGGCGTAAACAATGCTTAGATATGCTATAGCAACAATCGCGGTTAATCTGCTGTTATTTATTGAAGAGTTCCCCCGATTTCTACAAGATCCCATCATCAGATATTGAAATGGTGACAATGGGACCACACGGGAAGCACCAGCTTTCAAATGAAAAAAGAATCATGAAAATCAGTTCACCCAGTCGCAAGTTATGTGCGAAAAAACATAAAAAAAAAAAAAAAAAAAAAAAAAAAAAATACAGTCGAATTGATAACCTCCTCCTTTTTTTGGAAGTCGGTTAAAAATAGTATAAATTTGTTGATTTTACTTAAACAACATCTTTTTGTTACAAAAATATTATTTCTTGAGTTTTCTAAGGACCGATTTATGTTTTTTCTTGGATGATTGATGGTAAACTGCTAAATATTTGGTCTGAAAATATTAATTATGTTGAGTTATTTATAGAGGAAAACAATTTATTTTATGTTTTATCAGTTTAGTTTCTTTTAATTTTACCTCGGACCTTAATAGACTACCTGAGTTTATTAAGGTCCTTATTAAAGGATTTTTTAAAGTTTATTTTTGTTCACAAAATGTTTAAAACCTAGCCATGTAGGCATTTTTTTTAGATCTCAAATAAATAATGTTCAATAATATTCCTGATTTTTATTTAAAATTTATATATTTTTTTCAATATTTAAGTTTTAATTATGCCGGCTCTTATTTACCGCCGGTACCTTACATACCTATACAAGTTCATACATCTTTAATGCAAACTGCAAACATAATAAATGCACACGAGTCTGTTAAAAATGTAAACGAAAAGTAACTATGACATCATAATGGATACCCAAATGTCCACTGCTCGTGTTTGTATTCCGTATTCTACAACGCTTGTTTTTCGATGATAAACTATTTAGGTACAGAAGATTTGGCACCGGTATTCTTATCAATGTACGCGACGATTCGCTTACTTAATGATTTTCCTAATAATCAGAAAATATGATTCTCTATTATTAAGTTTCTACATAAACAACCAGTAAAATGGATGCATATAAATAAAATTGCAACTGTTGGCTCTTTAACTCTCGGCTCAGTCGGCTCAGGCTCAGGGTCGACACTTGAATATTCAAAAGCATTAATTAAGGTATTTCCTAGCGTTAGCGAAAGCAGGCCTGAAGTATTTTATAATTATTTGTAGGCTCGCCCCCTATTACACGGGACTTATTATAACTGTCGAAATGTAGGTGTACAATCAGGTACCTACACCTCTGTCTAACCCTACGGGGATAACTGGCGTTATATTATGTTAGTTATTTAGATGAATACAACTTGGTTTATTTACGTTGTAAAACGTAACACAAAACAAATAATTCTACTTAAAGTTAAACGATCTTGTCAATATAAATACGACAAAAATACATAATATAAGTGATTTAAAGCTATTCCCTAGGTACTTACATAAATATTCAACAAATAATTTAAATTCGTGCAAACAACGAACTTACCGTCTGTTCTCAGCGAGGTACGGGTTTACACTATAATATCCAGTTAGCCAAGCCACACTTACTTATATATATATGTAACAGTGTATAGGTACGAGTATCATCTCAAGTAGATAGTGTTGGCCTATATATATATATATACGACTATGTATGTTTTTTTAAACTACGATGATTACGAAAATGTAATAAGTATAATCATTGAATTTGATAGTTACTGTTGTTATGTTGTGACAATTGAAAATCGACCGTGTCCGTGTGCAGTGTGTAATTGTTTAGTGTAGTGTGTTGCTAATTGGATAAATCTACGTTAGGTTAGATATTACATATGACATTGGTGTCGCAAAAAAGCCACGGAAAGAGAAAGGGAGATGACGAGCTCTCGTACATCCTGCAGCAGACGCACAGGACGGCAGAAGGCGGATAATGCCTCCTTCCGGACACCTAAACAGGTCCAGGGGCGATGGAGACGTTGGGAGATAAGATGTCTCCGTATCCGTCGCCCCTAGTTTACCCTACCTGACCTGATGCCCTGGTGTGTGCATCACACTGGACTCAAGACAGCCGCGCGTTGTGATCCATGCGCGCCTCTTGGACATCACAGTGGTAATTTTACTCCTCACGAGACGAGACCCGTAGGTCAAGCGGTACGGCGCTAGTCCGGGGCAGCTCAGGTCGCATTAGATTAGATAATCCCACTGTCCCCCGACGCAAGTGAGCGAGGGAACACCGGTTTGGATTTAGTCAGTACGAGACTGACACACCGCTCTGCTCTTCCCAGGGCGGAGGATATCCATTGAGGATTAGATAGTTTATGAAGACACAAGATGATAAAGAAAGGTACCTTTTTTATGAATTAAGACGATCAACCTTTTAAAGTTTACAAAGAAATGGTAATTTACTATTCACTAACCTTACTAGATTAAGTTCTTTTGTTCTAGCAAATCCACGCTCAGCAATGACGATAAACTCAGCGAGAAAACAGATGGACGAGTGATCGTAATGCACTATTGTAGGATTTTTGATATAATCTAGGTACAAGATTAGATTACAAAAAGCGAAACGAGTCGTCCAAGGCCAGATCACTCGAGACTACTAATAGGCGTGCCGAATAGCACTAGACGCCATTTTGCAGGATATCGCCGCTAACATGCTTAGATTATTTGAGTCCAGCCAAATTTTATTTGTGCCTAGTTGTTTGTCCGCGACTTTCTTCGGTGTAATATTAATAATCATTCCTATTACCCAGTTCTAACTGGGTTGTGGATCGTCAGCTGTACCTATACGGTTTTACCGAAAGCCGACCCCAACATAGCAAAGTATGAGTATAGCATCATCTGCCTAGCCTTTTCCCAACTATGTTGGGAGGACCTATGTGAACTATGCTGACCTCCACAACTCAGTTTGTAGGTACTAGGTCCGATAGGTCCTAAGTCAAGTATTATCATCTGATGATACTTTCATTTATCAGGCACGTGGTGCGACTGCGGTGCAGTACGCAGCGGGAAGGCCTCCTCGGGCAATAAAAGGCTGAGTTCTACCAAATAAGTAGTTAAAGCTAAGGTTTTAGTAAACCAACAGCCACATTTTGTCTATATCTATAAAAGCGAAAGGTCACTCACTGATTCATCACGAAATCTCGAAAACCGCTGGACGTACAAAGATGATTTTTGGCAGGGAGGTAGTTTATGGTTAGTAGACGTCCGCTAAGAACGGATTTTGCGATAGGGCCGGATTAGGGTGGTCTAAGGGCCCTCGCAAGTTTGTATGAAACTCCTTCATTTTTTGTGCTACAATCTAGATTTTTGGAAAAGACGTAGTTTATAGTCAGTGGGCGTCTGCTATGAATTAATTTTGCGACAGGGCCGGATTAGGGTGGTCTAAGGGCCCTCACAAGTTTGTATGAAAGTCCTTAATTTTTCGTGCTATAATCTTGATTTTTGGCAGAGACGTAGTTTATAGTCAGTAGGCATCCGCTATAAATTAGTTTTGCGACAGGGCCGGATTGGGGTGGTCTAAGGGCCCTCGCAAGTTTGTTTGAAAGTCCTTCATTTTTTGTGCTACAATCTGTGTTTTGGCAGAGACGTAGTTAATAGGCAGTAGACGTCTGCTTAGAACCGATTTTGTGACAGGGCCGGATTAGGGAGGTCTAAGGGCTCTCGCCAGTTTGTATGAAAGTCTTTCATTTTTTGTGCCACAATCTTCATTTTTGGCAGGGACGTAGTTTAACGTTAGTAGACGTCTGCTTAGAACCGATTTTGAGACAGGGCCGGATTAGGGAGGTCTAAGGGCTCTCGCCAGTTTGTATGAAAGTCCTTCATTTTTTGAGCTACGAACTTGATTTTTGAGACGGACGTAGTTTATAGTTAGTAGACGTCTGGTAAGAACAGATTTTGTGACAGGGCCGGATTAGGGAGGTCTAAGGGTTCTTGCAAGTTCGTAAGAAAATCCTTAATTTTTTGTGCTACAAACTTGATTTTTGGCAGGCACGTAGTTTATAGTTAGAAGAACTCTGCTAAGTACAGGTTTTGTGGCAGGGCCGGATTAGAGAGGTTTAAGGGCGCTCGCAAGTTTGTTTAAAAGTCCATCATTTTGTGTGCTACTAACTTGAATTTTGGCAGGGACGTAGTAAGGTGAGTAGAACTTTGCTAAGAACCGATTTTGCGACAGGGCCGGACTAGGGAGGTCTAAGGGCTCACGCGAGTTTGTATGACAGTCCTTCCTTTTTTGTGCTACAATTTTGGCAGGAAGGTACTTTATAGTTAGTAGACGTTGACTAAGAACGGAATTCCTAAATACCTTCTTCAAGAAAAACAAAAACAAAAAATGGACCTGGATATCACCCAACGGAAAAGTGAAGAATGAGATAGACTTTATACTGTCAAATAAACCCCAATTTTTCAAGGATGTAGACACAGTTAATAAATTAAACTTCAACACCAACCACCGAATGGTAAGGGGAACAATATTTCAAAAAGCACCCAAGAAAAGAAGACAGTGCGCTAAGAATAGAACTCAACTAAATCAAATCCCTTTACCCATCCCGGAAAACTTGTTGACAACACTAAAGGATAAGACATCTGATTGTAAAAAGATCGGAAACATACAGGAAAAAAATGATCTCCTCGAAAAAACAATACAAGAAATATCAATAAAGCTGTACACTTCAAAAGTCAAGAAAGATAAAATCGGGGTGGAAGCAAGACACCTTATGGAAATCAGAAAAACCCTTTTAGAAAACAAAAAACAAAATAGAAGACAAATAGCGCACTTGAGCAAACAAATAAATGAAAAAATCAGGACTCACAGGAAACAAATTAGGAACAAAACTATCCAATACCATATCGAAAAAACGGGAGGAATAAAAAAAGCCCTAAAAGAACTGAAAGAGAGCACTCCCTGGATACCAGGCTTAAAAAATAAAACAACCGGGAAGAAAAGAACTAAACGCCCCGAAATTACAGAAATAGCAACAGATTTCTATAGCAAGCTATACGATGACAATGACTACTCAAACACACACTACCTACGGGAAGACAATGAAGAGGCTATTCTTCCAATACTAAACACCGAAGTAAGGAAAGCCATACTGTCCCAGGGAAACTACAAGGCCCCCGGGGACGATGGCATAACAAACGAAATCCTGAAAGGCTGCCTAGACCATGTTACGGAGACCATTACAAATTTGTTTAACAATATTCTAACTGAGGAAACAATACCACAACAATGGACATCATCAACCATCATATTGCTCCATAAGAAAGGTGACAAAGAAGAAATAAACAACTACAGACCGATCAGCCTCATCTCCAATCTTTATAAAATATTTGCAAAGGTAATATTAAACAGAATTAGCTCAGTATTGGATGAAAATCAGCCAAGAGAACAAGCGGGATTCCGAAGCGATTTCTCAACAATGGACCATATTCATGTAGTAAAACAAATAATTCAAAAAAGCAATGAGTATGGAAAAAAGTATTATTTGGCATTTGTGGACTACAATAAGGCCTTCGACTCTCTCAAGCACTCACACATTTGGGAAGCGCTGCGGGCACAAGGAGTACACTCAAAGTATATTAGGTTAATAGAAAAGCTATACAAAGAGTCAACATCAAAGGTCCAGACAGAAAGGAAAGGACCAGTGTTTAAAATAAAAAAGGGAGTACGACAAGGAGACCCCCTTTCACCTAAGTTGTTTTCCGCAGTACTGGAACACATATTTAGGAAAATTAATTGGGATACATTTGGGATAAATATAAACGGCGAGAAGCTTAACCACCTCAGATTCGCAGACGACCTGATTCTGCTCAACGAAGACCAAGAGGGCTTAGAAGTAATGCTCACTCAATTAGAAAAAGAAAGTAAGACTGTAGGGCTGACTATGAACCAAGACAAAACTAAAGTTATGACAAATCACGTTAGAACACCTATCCTTATAAATTCTAAGCAGATGGAGTATGTAGAAGAATATACATATTTAGGACAAACAATTGCACCGGAAAATCAGATGCAGAAAGAATTAAACATCAGAATAAGTAAGGCTTGGAAAAGATTCTGGTCGCTCAAAGAAATTATGAAGAACCCACACATACCTTTGAAAGACAAAACTACAGTATTCAACTCGTGCATACTACCATGTTTAACATATGGAGCACAAACTTGGGCCCTCACTAAGAAGCAGAGTAGTGCACTAAAAGTGTGTCAAAACAAAATGGAAAGAAGCATTTTAAACATCAAGCTACGGGACAAGATTAAACTCTCAAACATAAGAAGCAGGACAAAAGTTATAGATGTAACATATTCAGTGAGAAAACTTAAGTGGAAATGGGCAGGCCATATGATAAGAAGTAAGAGGAGTAAATGGACAAAAGATGTTACTGTATGGTACCCTAGGGATGGAAAAAGACGGAAGGGTCGTCAAAAAATAAGGTGGGAAGATGACATCAAAGAATTAGCCACAACAACATGGCAAAGAAAAGCCGCAAACAGGCAAGTATGGGGAATTCTAGGGGAGGCCTATGCCAAAGGGCAAGCTGATAATAATGTTACCGATGTCGTGGATTAAATAGTATAGGAATTTAAATTCATAGCATGTTGTAGTTAAATGGATAGTTTGGCATGTGAGCAGAATTATATAATTATATTAAATAATCATTAAAGCTATAAATATAATAATTATAACAAATATAACAAATAATAATAAGGTAATATTCGAATATTTAAAACTGTGATTAAATTAGTTTATAGTGAACTGAACTGATTATATGAATTTAATGAATTTAATGTTGAATTATATAAATAGTATTATATAATTTAAGAATATTTATAATAAATTGAGATTAGTACAATGTAATTTAAATTAATTAGTTAAAATCATCTTAATGTTGAATTATATAAATAGTATTATATAATTTAAGAATATTTATAATATTGAGATTAGTACAATGTAATTTAAATTAATTAGTTAAAATCATCATAATAATAATTATAGTAAATTATATAAAAAAATATATTAATTAAATTATATATCGGTTTATTACTATAATAAATTATAGTAATAAATTGATCATTGTAATAATGGATATAGTGGAAAGAACTGATTATATTGAATACTAGCTTTTGCCCGCGACTTCGTCCGCGTTTCCGTCGTTTTTCGTAAAAAAGTACCATTATGTCCTTCCTCACGGTTCAGTGGTTTTGATGTAACAGACAGATTAACTTTCGTATTTTAGTAGGGAAATACAATATGTCAATCCACAATACTGTTAAAAAATTTCGCAAAAAGGAACCGCAGAATATTATTATTAAAGTTAATGTTTGTTGTAATATTGTTTAGATCACTATAGCGTTCTATAGGTAAAACTTCAGCCCAAAGCTTCCGGGTAAACTATGTTGAAAGTTGACCCGTCCGGCACGTGAACATAAAGATTTCTAGAACTGCTAACCCGGGAAAGAGCGACATATAACTGACCATGCGAGAAACAACTGACACCGAGATCTACTCCAGCAACACGAAAATTCTGCCCTTGAGCCTTATTAGTTTAGTAGTCACTTAAAATAAATACCTAACTACTATAATTAATAAAAGTATCTACGCTTTTACCTACTTAATACAAAAATAAAATTGATCATAAATTAGCCAAAACTTACCTTAGATCGGTATCTAAAAATCTATGCGTACTACTTCCCCTAAAAAGAAATAAAATGCGAACTATTAATAATTTGTAATTTGAACGAATATTTAAACACTACCAAAATAACTACTTAATACCTATTTTATAAAATAACAACAAAAGAAATTCAAATAAACTATTTAAAGACTAAAAGTCGCGCTGTTATGCACGGTTTGTTAATATCAATTATTGTCTGTCAATAGGGTCGAACGCTGAACGCATCAACAGCCAAATATTGAATGAAGCTCGCTCCCGTTACACAAAAATAATCCTTATGGCATGATTCAGTATTCACGCGCAGCTTATTAGCGTATTTCATATTTGGTTCAGTTTGATGTTTCTATACCGATTACTATGATTCTTTTTTATTGAATAGGTAATAATATTGACTTCTTTTAATTAGGGATGAGTGAGAGTATTATAAACGTAAGAGTAAACAAATATAATCAGAAAGCTCCGACCGAACTGCTAAGCTATCGGGAGTTACACGTGTTATTGTGAGTCAACCATAAAAGATAGACATATGCGGTTGTGGGATATTTTTTAGATAATTTTATGTAGAACATTTCCGTCATAAATGATTTCTATGTAGCTTTAACCATTAAGGCTACACACGCGACGGAAGCTTAAAAAATGGAGCAACTTCTCCCGTTTTCCCAACATTTCCCTTCACTGCTCTGCTCCTATTGATTGTAGCGTGATGAAAAGTATACTATAACCTCCCCAGGAGTATGAAGAATAATTGTACCAAGTTTCGTTAAAATCCGTCGAGTGGTTTTTGTTTCTATAAGGAACATACAGACAGACAGACAGACAGACAGACAGACAGACAGACAGACAGACAAAAATTTTACTGATTGCATTTTTGGCATCAGTATCGATCACTAATTACCCCCTGATAGTTATTTTGAAAATATATATCATGTACAGAATTGACCTCTCTACAGATTTATTATAAGTATAGATAGATATAGATGAATATGAATTATAGCATGCAAAATAAATTATGTGAAGCGATGCAACAAAATTGTTAAATGTATTTATATTATCAGAAATAAAGGCTATTTGTATTTGTAAGAACGGAATTAGCGAGTTTAGCAACATGGCCAGAATAAGGAGGTCTGAGGGCTTTCACATGTTTGTAAAAATGTACTGTTTTTTTTTTGTACTAACAACCTGAAATTTAACAAGTCTAGAGTTTAGGAGTAGGAGATCTAAGCTAAGTTTGTAAGGAAGACCTGGACTAAGGGCTCCCGTAAGTCCATATGAAATCCTTGGCTTTTTGTACCTGAAAATTGGCAGAGAGATAGAATATAGTTAAGACATTTCAGGTAGGAATAGATTTTACGACAGGGCTGGTTTAAGGGAATATAATCGCTTCGATTGGCATTTGGCATTCGATTTGACATAGTACCATCCACAGGCAGTCCAGACAAGAGAGTCAAAATTTCTACGCGAACGAAGTCGCGGGCAACTGCTAGTTTTATTTATATCTAGGTAGTTTTGCACGGGAAAGAGTGGTTTAAAAGAAGAAGAGACACAAACAGGCAACAGAACAAAAAAATAAAATAAAAGAGGTTACAAACGCTTTACCTACCTAGCCCTTCGGATGACGTGGACAGTCGTAACTAGGTTATCAAAGCCCTACTGTAACTATTTGCATGTCGTGTTTCCCGCGTGTAAATCTCAGCTTTGAGGAAACACACATCGAGAAGGATATCCTCAAAGCTTCTAGTTGTTATGGAGATGTTCTAACTTTCTTTGAAAAGATTTTATGCTTTAGATTTTTTTCACAAAAATCTCATAATCAAGTCCATTACAAGGACAAGAATGGTCATGATGACCAGGCAGAAGGCACCCCCTACTGCCTGGTCATCGTGAGCACTTTTAAGGTGGTTATTAAAGTGCTTATCAATTTCACCAGGTTCAGTTGAAAACCAGCGTCAAGCACTTAGTTGCCTGATATTTATGCTGAACTGGGCCTGTTTGGAGCAGCCGTGGGGCAAATAATTTTTTTGTACCAAATAGTTTTAGGTTATTTAAAAAAAAAACATTTGTTCATTTTAATTTTTGTATGTTTATTATTATAATGTATGCCCTGTGTCTGTACCAATAAATGTTATTACTTTCTTTCTTTCTTATTATGATAGAGCTGATCTGGTGACAGAGCATAATATACCGCCCATGGGACTCGTGACCTGGTTTACAAGAACAGTGGCATTGACCTTATAAAAGTGGTCGGGAGTGACTGCATGCGGCAGGCAAAAGACAGCAGGATGTCTTGGCGCTATGTCCAGCAGTGAACTGTGACATGTCGACCCGAAGTGACATAAGATAATGTCACGCCTGAAGGGTGACTACTCACTCTAGTAGAGGTGTAACAATAGAACAACCAGATTTCGTCAGTTATGTTTAAGACCCATGTCAGCCATGTGAACCTAATGCCACCTGGGCCAACCTGGGCTCGAATCCAGACCCCTGAAGGAAAAACCCAAAAGCATTTTGCCCGACCCAGGGAATCAAATCCAGGAACTCATACGTCGCACTCGCGCTTGCGACCAGTCGACTAACTAGCCAATGAAGCCGGTATTCTAAGGAAAAAAATAAAAAAATAACTTAATTTTACGATATTTATTGAGTTATTTCTTATTCCTCTGATAGGCGGCGTGTACAATCTCTCCGAGGATCTTGGAACCAGCCACCAGGTACTTCTTGAACAGGGGCTGCTCTTCTAATCTAGTTCTATACGCAGCGGTCAGGGGGAATCTGGAAGTAAATGGACCACTTTAGAGTTCAATGTTCAAAGGAAATATGTTTGTTTTTTAGCTAGATTACATAATAATACGTTTAACAAAATTTGTTACAGATAATAATAGTCCTCCTGATCGTTTTTCGGCCACGACGGCTTATCTCAGCGGAGATTAGCCATCTGCGCGGGAGATATTATAGTGCACAAGTATGTGCGCAGGCACAGGTGCACTCTCTGTTCCTTTTCTCTCATAGTCCTATGGGACGGCAACCCGACACGACCGGAGAGAGATCAGGCGCAGGACCAGGCGACACGTGCGCACCGAGGCACTGGGGTACTATACCGCCAATTTCCAAACTCCGGGCTACTACTGGGAAATTTCTAATGAAAATTCCTAATAGCACTTTTTGTCCGACCCGGGAATCGAACCCAGGACCTCGTGCACAGCAGTCGCGCTTGCGACCACTAGACCAACGAGGCAGTTAATAATCAGAGGGGGAATTACCGTATTTTTGAGAACGGTCATTTTCTACAACCTGCTCTGGCCAGTTTATAAAAACTTTTCAAACCTTAACTTTTGTCTTTTGTTTGAGATGAGATGTGAACGTTTTAATCCCAAGCCAGAACTTCTGATGAGCCTATCTGGCTGTTTATGTTTGCAAACGCAACCATAATACAGGAGAAATTCCAAATATGGGGCAACGTTGCGGGGTTGCGGGGGTTGTTGGGGCAATGTTGCGTTTGCAAACATAAACAGCCAGATTCGGAACAACTTCAAGAGTAGACACGTCCTGTCATCGTCATAAGACGGACAAACGGTGAGCTAGGGTAAGTATGGCCATAAATTGTGTTTCATCATATACTTACTTGGCAGCATCCGGTGCATATATTGAACTCATAGCAATGGTGGTGGCTCCGACGCTCAGGTCAGCAATGGTCAGATTGTCTGTGCCGGCGATGTACTTCTTGCCGTGAGACAAGTACGCCTCGACGATGCCGTATGCCTCGTCGATGTCTGCCTTGTGCTTCTCTGTGGGGCCGTCGAGGTCGCCGAATATAGCTGGGAGCTGAAAATGAGTTGTGTTGTGTTGTGTTTGTAGTCCTTCCTTCGACCTGATTAGCGTTTCTACCGCTGCAATATACGCGCAGCTTCTGGGCCCAAACGGTGTAACTTGAAAGTTATACTATACGACAAGGAGAAGTCCTGCTTCCTCTATCCCTAAAAATAAGTGACATTCTTATTTTTTACAGATTTCAGTTTTTATACGATTACTACTCTGGTAAGAAACATCCGAAACAAATTCAGAGAGATGGACTCTGGGAAAGATCATATAGTTCAAATTGGGAGACTGTCAGAGCTGCTGAGTAATCTCTGTATGGAAGCAGAATAAAACCGTTTCTTGAAGTTATCGTGTTGAAAATTACGAACAACACGGCATGTCTAAACGCACGGTTAAAAATGATCTCTTGTAGTCCTTGTAGTGCGATTTTAGGCCATGGGCGCCATAAAACTCTGACACCAGTTTGTCACTAACCAAACGCCGAAGAAGAATACTTACAACAATAACTTTGAGCCTGATGAAGAACACGCCAACGTTGAAGAATATCGCCTGGTCGACGAGCGCCCGCGTGCGCACATCACTCGGGTACAGCTGCTCTGCCTTGTCACCACCGTACACCGACAGTAGGTACTTCATCGTAGCGTGACTGGGAAACCAAGGAAATGTCTCTACAGTACATAACATCACGCCTGTAATCCCGAAAGGCTTACAGGCGTGAAAAGGCAGAGGTGTAGCTCGGCCCTACTATGACGTCAGAACGGTCCTAAGTCCTAACTATTCTTAATTCAGTGTGGAAAAGAGATGGCGCTAGACACCCTGTATAGTTCTGTCACGTTTCCACACTGGAATAAGATTAAGTTATAGGACTGTTTTAAGAGGTCATAGTATAGGGGGCGTGTATTTTGCCATCAACTGGCCACAAATCCATGTTCCGTGGCTGATACTGAGAAATTCCTGATGGAAAAACCCAAATAACACTGCCCAACCTGGGAATCGAACCCACGGCCATACACAGGACACGTACCACACGTACAATTTGAATTACTGTCTTGCCAGGGAGTTGAAGAAGACTGAACGGGTTTAAATGTTATGGCTTCCTATTTCTTTTCGTAAGAAATTCCATGAAAAAAAATAGAATTGTTACCTTTCTGAGATGACGAAGTCTCCATCTACCAACGTTGGTACTGTGCCCATAGGGTTCAGCTGTTGAGTAAAATAAATACATTAATTAAACTATTTCAGAATTTTGGTGAAAAGTGCAGTTTGTGCTCGATGTGGAAAAAAGACGTGATTGTATAAAAAAACTATAATCTATGAAATTGAAAAAAAATGCTCTAGTTTTATTTTACAAGGAGAAAATGAGGCATACATTTATATGGGTGCGCTGAACCTTTCCTCTCAAGTGTAATTTTCTTACATAGGTCATGGATACCATAAATTATCGATGAATGCCCATACCTTAATGTGTTCCGGAGACTTGTGCTCCAGAGCGCCGAAATCGCGATCTCGGAGCTCAAACTCTACCCCGATTAGTTCTCCGAGTATCCTCAACGCATTCGCGGGCGGGCTGGCCTCAATTTTGTACAGAATCGGTTTCGGAGCCATTTTGTTTTCTGGATAGAAGACAATATAAAATAAGTTGAGGGGCTCGTAGCGTAAGACACCAGTGCATTAAGTTGCTGTCGACTTGCCACGTAGCGCTAATGCACCTGGAAAGGTGGGGGTGGGTGGTAGGATCGACACTAACTGGACGCATTTAATGGAGAAAATCGCCATCGAGGTAGACCCCGGTAAACATAGGGCGACGATGATCCCGTTTACAGGACAAATGGCCAGAGATAGCACAGTATTGGAGGTTTGGAAGAAGATAGCGAAGGCCTCTCCCCAGTAGTGGGAATTGCGAAACTTGACAAGTTTACAAAAAAAAACTGCAATCAGGAAACTTACCTTCTGTCTTCAACAACGTACAGATTAACACTAATCACATAATAAAGTTACCTGTGCGTATATCTATAAATACATACGTTTAATCTCACAATCTCACGTACATTTGTCATGATTACGCAAAAATAAATGATAACAATAAAATGATGCCAAAAAGTTTTATCAAAAATCGATAGGAATTATATAATCCGCGACGTTGGGTTAGGTTGGCATTATATTACCAATCATTTATTTGTTTTGTCACTGTTTTATACAAATTAAATATGAATAGGCCATTTTTACAGGTAGTTACTTAGGTAGGTATTCCTTTTTACGTCTCTGTCGACCCTTTCATGATGTTTTAGTGATGATATACAGTATGTTTAATCTGGAAACCTTTTTTATTATGAGCCTCGCCTGTATCACTCTTGGGTAAATGCCTCCTCCATTCATTGAAACATTTCTGGATCACTGATGTTTCTAATCCTTTGTCGCTCGCAAGCGCACATGACTGGGGAAATGTGGGTGTACTCTACACCCAGGTACACCACTGCTTAACCCTTCGGGTACTATAGGCGCGCTGTTATATTATTTCTGAATCATAATGGCGTCTAGATGGTAGAAACGATAAACGTGCACTATGTGCAGTGTGCAAAATTTTAATTACTACTCATTATCAATTCTTAAGTGTCTGACACTTAATTATGACAATTTTCACATAGACTACGCGACATCTAAATGTAGGTAATGCCTAAAAAAGTGTACCTACGTGCCATTTTCACCATTCGGTTCAGTGCTGTAAGCTGAAAATCCAACATCCTTATCGTAGCAGCATGTATAACATGACAAGTGATAAAAAGACAGACGAAGAAATTGCCAGTCATTTTAGTCACAAACAATACTATACTGTTGGTTTGTAACGTAATGATGGACGACAAATCATGAATAACGGATGATAATATTATCATGCGATGATACGAATGTTCCGAACTTATAACTACTTAACTTTATATTTAACTTTCGTGATAGGTATTTATAGATTTCGTTTTCATGATTCTGTAACTAACTTTTCGACGAACAATCGTCGTCGAAAGTTTGAAGAAGGGTTGACATCAAAATTATACGATCCGGAGTCGACAATCGACTCTTGATCGTCAAAACATCAAGCAATCAAGAAATATTGCATTTTGATGACGATCTTACTAACAAATCTTTTTAAGAGCTGCAGCGACGCAGCGGCTGGGACGAGAGAACCTCTGGGGCCACGTGATGGCTTTCAGCCACCACAGGCGCGGACCTGCGGACGGTGAATAATGGCCGCAGTGTCTCCATATACACGGTAATTACCGTAGATGCACCGTAATCAAGTCATTATCTACGGTCAAGGTAATAATGTATTACCGTGTCATAAATCACCGTATTACCATTATGAATTACTTGATTGTATATATTTCCCCGTGTACTGCATAAAAGTCCTGCAACGAACTTCACGTCAGTCAAATTAACAATTTTGTAAAGTCAACACTGCCGGGGGTCGAAAGAAACAAACTTCTAACCAAAACAATATTATCCCTTTCCTTGCAGTCGGGTAAAAAGGAATAGAAATGGGAAAAACTGTGTTGATTTCAGGCAAACTAACGTTGTGAAACATGCAAAATTCAACATTAATCTAATATTAATGTTGAATTTTGCGTGTTTCACGTGTAATTTTTTTTTTTTTTTTACTTATTTAAGAGCAAAATATAGTGTTTTGATTCATTTCATATTAATGTTGTTATATTATCCTTTGAAAAATACACGGTAATTTACACGGTATACTTTTAGTAAATACACCGTAATTTGGTCGAGAAACACCGTATTTTTACCCTAGCAACACGGTAACTCTCGATTTACATATTATTATGGAGACACTTATGGGCTAGCTTACCGTCCGTTCGTCTTATGACGACGACAGGCCGTGTCGACGGCGCGTTTGTGTTTCACGCGCGCCTCAAAGAGATGTCGGCAACAAGGAAGGACGCCTGCGGGGGCTGCGGGTTGTTCGAAAGAGATACCGCGGCCCGGAACACAAAGTAGAATTCTGACACTCTCTTCCGTTCTGACGAACAGAAGTCATTTGGGATAATTATATGTATATCACCCACAAAAAAAAAATTCTGTACTTGGCAACAATGGGTACATTATAGGCTTTTGTATGAACAGCTGTTATTTTTACGAACAGACAGAAGTGTTTGCATGTTAACTTAAAGGTTATCTTTTATTACACTTATCAGAACTGAAGGAAGCAAAGGATCCGAAAAAATCGAATTTTAGAATTACTTGTCTACGTCATAGTCAAAACTACTTTTGACCGGTTAAAATTGTTAAAATTAAAACTCACAATTAATTAGAACCTTATTAAGTAGTGTTTGTCTTCTCATCTCGTACTAAATAATCACAGCCGTTGGGCTTTATTTTCATTCCCTAGATTGGTCTGTGGCAGTTTCCTTCATGCTTCGAAAAGCAAGTAAAACCGTCGGTTCCGGTACAGGCAGTCATCAACCAAGTGGCTCGGAAGTCTCAAAACCAGTTAATTAAGACTGGTTGTTAGACTTACGACACCCCTTGGTCCTTGGTAAGCCAAGGGGTATCGTATTACCCAGTACGAACTGGGTTGTGGAGGTCAGATAGGCAGTCGCTCCATGTAAAATACTGGTATTCAGCTACATCCAGTTAGACTGGAAATCGAATCCAATATGATTGGGAAAAGGCTAGGCAGATGATGAATCCTATGAAATTGAAATCAGACGAATAGTTTACGTTATAACATAATGTTTTATCATAGCGAACACAAACATCAAACTTGAATCAATATTTCATGAATCACTATGAACAACAACAACAATAAATCCGCTACAGTGCGATCGAATTATCTTGGCAGCTCTGAACATAGGCTTTGCGAAATTTTACGCATGTAAACTTGGGAATAAAACTGTTATTGCCAGATAAACCAATACTTAAACGATCAGAAAATATCTAATTTAAACAGTGAGAAATACAAATAAAATAAATATCATAACACTTTTATACATTCGCTGTAACAAAATGACCTGCACGAAGTTCGGAGCTGCCAAGATAATTTGATCGCACTGTACGTTCGTTTGTGTTCGTGGCTGTATGATAGACGCCGAAAGAATCGACTGCGTAAGAACGAAATGTTTCGTTCACGTTACGTTTATTATGGCATGTCATCAGAATTTATAATTGTATGGAAAACCCAATAACACTGCCCGACCCGAGTATCGAACACACGACCTCATGCTAAACAGTCTCACTAGCGACCGAGAGCAAATCAAGATACCGACTTCTGATGTAGCCACTGTCAAAGATCTAAAAAATGAAAGAGTAAAAAAAAACGAACGTTTCATCGTAACATTTATTGGTTGTTATTCTTTTTCCAGTGGTATTGCATCGCGACGTTGAACTTGGCGATGCCGGGCGTTGCTATGCTCTTGAAGTACGGTAGCTCTTGCATCACGGCTTGCCATTTGGCGGTGAGGGGGAACCTGAGAAGAGAGACCAAGTTTTAATGATGATGTAATCGTGCTAAACATGCCCGGATTTGAGATTTATGCCCGGTTGGGGCTCGGTCCTTATTACATGGAACCATGCTGTTGCACGGAATGGTTAATACACCCTCAATTTGTGTTCAAATTGAGGGTGTATTAACCATTCCGTCAGGGCTGCGGGTGGTTCGAAAGAGATACCGCGGCCTCGAAACAAAAGGCTAAGAAGGAACATGGGGGTGGTTTTTAGCCAGTATACGTTTGAAACTCCCTACAGCTCTATCCTAAATTGCGCACTTGCATTATGCACTTGGTATAAAATTTGAATGGAATAGGAAGCCGCCCGACGCTATTTATGTGTGGCCTGCACCTTAGGTACTAACCACAAGAAAATAAGAGACGATACTATACACTACAAAGCCATCCTTCGTTTAACTCGATTCCACCTTATATTATTTACAGGTCCACTTACTTGTCCTTATTGAGTGGCAGTATGACCTCGGCGGCTGCGAGTGTGGTAGCGACAGAGAGGTCGGCGATGGTGAGATGTTCTGCCGCCACGTACTGGTGCCGCGACAAATAGGCCTCCACCATACCGTAGGCCTCCTCTAGGTCGAGGAGTTGCTTCTCTGTGGCGGCTTTCATACCTTCCATTATGGTCGGCAGCTAAGAAAACGATTTAAATTTTATTAATAGTGACTTCAAAATAACTCAAGTGTTTATCAACAGAAGTTTAATAATAACTGAGAGCTTAGAGGAACTTGTGGCTTCTTTAATGGGACAAGCCCGCCACACTATTCCCAAACCACTGTAACTCCTGTTATCCAGAATCAACAGTGGCGACCACAAGAAAAGCGCCGAGACAATGAAGCTCGACGAAGTCCCAGAGAAACGATTTAACTGTCTTGGATCCCGCAACGAAATTAATCAGAAAAGAATAGCGGAGGAGTAGGAAAAAACATAATTTCCACTCGAGCTCGTGGCTTAATGAAAACTGCCGCTCAGGTTTATCTTTATGTTAAGCCGTGCTGGCCTAGGTTGGTCCTTAGATACCGAGTTTCCTCCGTGCCTCGAAAAGCACGTTAAGCCAGGCTTTCAGTCTAACCGGGTGCAATTAAATATTTTACATGGAGCAACTGCCTATGTGGCCTCCACAACCCAATTAGTACTAGACAATACGAGAGCGTCTATATTTACAGCAAATCAAATATAACAGCTCACAACTTAGGACCCAGTAATATTAATGACAATAATATCCGTGGTGCTAGGCAACTGGGCTTATCTCAGTTGTATACGTCTCTGTGTGCCTATTGGCCTTGTTCTGTTCTGTCTCCTGCTGATATGGAGGGAAGTAAAAAATCTGTTTTTCTTCTCCTCCGCTATTCTTTTCTGATTTATTTCATTGCGGGATCTAAAGACAATTAAAATCGCTTCTCTGGGACTTCGTCGAGCTTCATTGTCTCGGCGCTTTTCTTGTGGTCGCCACTGTTGATTCTGGCTAACAGGAGTTACAGTGGTTTGGGAATAGTGTGGCGGGATTGTCCCAAAAAAAAAAAAAATATCCTACTAATATACTAAATGCAAAAGTTTGTAAGATGTATGTATGGATGGATGTTTGTTACTCTTTCACGCAAAAACTACTAACTTAAAACACAGATAGTTTATAACCTGGATTAACATAAATAGGATACTTTTTATCCCGGTAGTATGATCCCGTGGGACAATAGGGGATCGGACTGGGTCAAAATAATATGATTCTGTTTAGTCCGTAAGTTAGATTATCGAAAAATATTGAATACGTGTTTTTTGTTTTATCAAATCAATAAAAAATGACGAAAATAAAACGCGTCAAAGATCTTGGAGTGGGGCTTGAAACGTCACTTGTGTCGTCAAAATGTACTATCATAAATGACGTCACACGAGTTTTCGAAGCACTGTATCGTTTTCATTTTAAGTTTACGCGAAAAAATAAAAAATACGTGTCCAATAATTTTTGGAAATCTATCTGACGGACTAATTAGTTTTTTTTTGTCCGATCCCCTATTATCGAACTACACACGGGCGAAGCCGCTGGCACAAGCTAGTGTATCATAATGTTAAAAGTTGTGTGCAATACTTACAGCAACGACTTTGATCCTAACGAACAGTATCCCGGTATCGAAGAACATGAGCTGGTTGACCGTGGCGCGCGTGCGAACTTCACTCGGGTACAGCGACTCGCCCTTCGTACCGCCGTACTTCGACAGCAGGTAGATCATTATAGCGTGGCTGGAAACAGAAGACGTTTGTGTTAAAACATAACAATTTCACGCCTGTAATCCCGAAGGGCTAGGCAGAGGTTTACACCTCTGCCTATGTAATAGGGGACGAGTCTATGCCATCAACCGGGCTCACATCCAAACTCAGTGGCTGCTACTGATAAATTCCGTAACGTGTTGCCGGACCTGGGACTCGAACCCAGACACATGCTCAGCAGTCGCGCTTGTGACCACTAGACTAATGAGGCGGTCTGTTAAAACAAGAGATTTAAAATTCAAAATGTGATGGATGTCTCATCTCAACACAGCCAATCTTATAATTTCCAATGAGCAACTAGCTACACGCTCCTGAGTCGTACACATATCATATTTCTTATCTATACTAATATTATAAAGCTGAAGAGTTTGTTTGTTTGTTTGTTTGTTTGTTTGTTTGAACGCGGTAAACTCAGGAACTACTGGTAGGAATTGAAAAATTCTTTTTGTGTTAGATAGTCCATTTATCGAGGAAGGCTATAGGCTATATAACATCACGCTATGGCTAATAGGAGCGGAGCATAAATGATAAATGTTACAAGAACGGGAAAAGGTATTTCCTTTTTGAGAGCTTCCGCTGCGTGCGCTGCGAAAACGGTTAAAGTTACGTAAATATCATGTATGAAGGAATTGTTTCTCCTTAAAAGTTCTAAAAAAAAGTCCGCGACAGCATATATCTATCTTTTAAGATTGTCTCACTGTAACCCTTTTTTACTATTAAAATGTTAGGTTAAAATGAATCATTTTTTGCGAAGCTTATTTAACCCATATGGTATTAATCTATATCTAAATAAATGTGTTTGTTAGAACGGAAATTTTATATAGAATATTTGTGTCCTTTCCTCTATACAGTTTAAATAAATATCTTAGAAGATATCGCAATGTAAAAATATCCGCGCGGCTAAATAATTCGCGCGTCGCAATGTTGGTACGCTACGCTGGCCTACGGGAAATTCAAATTCAAAATATTTACTGCATCATAATGTTTACAAGTGCAGGGTGTTATCGTCTATTTAACAGTAAGAGATACCTAATAGTAATTCTCACTTTAATATAATCTAAGCTAATTTAAACCATCTAAACTAAGATTATAAAGAGGATAGATAAGATTTTTTGTTTGTTACGATTTAGCTTAATTTCTGTTGGATAGTCGATTTATCGAGAAAGTTTATAAGCTATATTTATGTGACGCAGACGAAGTTGCGTGGGTCAGCTAGTCTATATATATAAAAGAAAGTCGTGTTTGTTACAACACTTATAACTCGAGATCTGCTGGACCAATTTTCATGGTTTTTGATTCGTTGAATTTGTCTACGCCCAGAATAGCAGAATACATCTTAAAAACAATAAAAAAAAACACTATTTATAACTCAAGAACGGCTGGACGGATTTAGCTGAAAATTGGTAGGGAGGTAGCTAAGAACCAGGAGAAGGACATAGGATACTTTTTTTTTTTTCTTAGGTAGGGTAGTAGGTAGGTATAGGTAGGGTAGTAGGTAGGTAAGGTAGTAGGTAGGGTAGTAGGTAGGGTAGTAGGTAGGGTAGTAGGTAGGGTAGTAGGTAGGGTAGTAGATAGGTAGGTAGGATAAAACGCATTGCAACGCATGCGCGGGTTCAGCTAGTATTAAATATACGTCATGTATAGTGTAGACATACGCGTATAGGGGACAGGGGTATGAAGAACAGGGTGTAAAGTTCTTCATCCTTAATAGAAAAGAGGGGATTCTCTGACCGGATGTTGTGTCGGGTTTTTCAATATGGTCCTATTATAAAAGTCCTCCGACGCGTCTGTCTGTTCGCGATTAACCCAAAAACTCCTGCACCGATTTTCATGTTGTTTTCACCAATGGATGGATTCTACTATTAATATCATAAACGGGATATTTACCATGTTTGATTTTTGTTTCGAGTTCCCGATATTTCGGCGCTGTTACAAGCACCATGATCACGGATAAACTGAAGTCATTGCGGGTGGATGTTTATGAGCAGACAAAACGGTCTACCCTCTTTCTTGTTCGTTTTTTGCGTTCGGTACCACTACCATTGTCACTCACTACACGATTCTGTTCCCGACACACAAAACTCACTGTGTCCACTCGCGAACTTTTTTCGGCACTTTTTCGGTTTTTACACAGTTGAACCACTGGATTCCAGGCTCTCGACAGTTGAAACCCATCCTCCCGGTTAAAGTTGTCATATATGTCAGTTTAAAAACTTATAATGGATGGATTGGTTCTCGAGGAAGGTTTTAGTATATAATTTGACCGACAACCACGCGGGTGGAGCCGTGGGCATCAGCTAGTAGAAATAAAGGAATATGATGTTAGTTCTTCTCCATAAAAGTCGCTATAGTCCTTTTGTTGTATGTATGTCACTGTAGTGCTTTTATTTGTAGTGCTACTACACAGTATACATCTTCCGGAACGTGGTAAATTATGACGAAACCCGCATGTAAAGCCATTGTGACGCTCAGCAGTACTGAGTGGTCACACTCACACACAGCTGTGTAATGTATAGCAATTAGTAACAATGGTAATATTTACCTGTCGGATAGAACGAAGTCGTCGTCAACCAGGACAGGGATAGTTCCGAGCGGATTTAACTGGAACAGAGGTACATACAAATAAATAATAACGTGAGAGAAATGAATAAAGTGTCTGCTGCTTTCCCGTCACGGCTGCGGGTTGTTCGAAAGAGATACCGCGGCCTCGGCACAAGGGCTAAGAAGGAACATGGGTGGTGTTTAGTCAGTAGAAGTCTGACACTCCCTTTCGCTCTGCCTAGAGCGGGTTATTTGATGATTTCTCACAACCCAAATAAACAAAAACCGCCTTATTACAAAAGGTAGTTAAACCTGTTTTAACTTAGACCTGGTTTATCTCGCATGCTGTCACTTTCTTTTGAATATTATTGAAGTGAGGCGTCATGCGAGATAAACCAAGTCTAAGTTAAACCAGGTTTAACTACGTTTTGTAATAAGGCGGCTCGTGTCTGCTGCTTGCGATCTACGTGATGGTAACCAGGCTGCTTCTTTAATTTGTTTTTTTAAAACTCATCCTGTGACGTTCCTGGGAAGTTGATGATTAATGTTTGTTATGTTAAACGCATAGTTTAATCACTACACGGAATCAGCCTGGCTCCAACCCCAGCTGTTCGAGATTTTTCTATGAAATTACATCCTGCAATGTACACTTATAAACATCGCTTAGAATCTGTTTTTTTTTCGCGTTGTCTGACAAGGAACAAGTCTAATTCGTCCCGCCAGTGTTTCCTAAGCCTGGCGGATCTAGATTAGCTAATAATAATGACGTTTAGGTAATTTCAAACTTTTATTTTTTACTGTTCGATGAATGTAAGTACTACATCACTGTGGTTGTAATGTACAAGCCCTAATACGGAAGAGTTTTCAAGGGACACGGCTAAAATTTGTAAGGGTCAAGAAGCGCCTGCGGACTGCATAGATTGCCAAGAGCGCTATGTCCGCACCCACGTTTCGGCACGTATAACGTAAGCGTTGATAGGGCCATGGGAAGGTAGGATGGAGTGTTCAATAAATGTTTAAGTCAGCATACCTGTAAATAGTCAGGACTCTTGTGCTCCATCTTGCTGATGTCAGGGTCCTTCAGCTGCAGCGGTAGACCGATGATCTCGGCCACCATCCGCACGGCACAGGCCGGTGGACTCGCGTCCAGCTTGTACAGGAGAGGTCCCAGCTTGGAGGCTGGAACATTACAGAGAAGGTGGAAATATTTTATGGCATTGTTTCCGAGTTTCACAGAAACTGCCTCGTTGGCCTAGTGGTCGCAAGCGCGGCTGCTGGGAATGAGGTCCTGGCTTTGATTCCTAGCTTGGGCAGTGTAATTGGGATTTTCTATCAAGAATTTGTCACTAGCAGCTCGGAGTCTGTATTTCTCCTTGGTTGATAATAGATTTTGCGCCCTATTACACAGACAAGCATAATAGGGTATTTCACCAAAAAAATCTAATTAGTCCGTCAGATGGATTTTCAAAAAATAAAGGACACGTTTTTTTTCTTTTTTCACGTAAACAAAAGATGAAGACGATACAGTGCTTCGAAAAGTCGTGTCAAGTCGTGTGACGTCACAAGGTTAGTACTTTTTTACTCACAAAGTGATGTCAAAAGCCCCCACTCATGATCTTTGACACGTTTTATTTCCGTCAATATTTATTTATTTTAAAAACCAAAAAACACGTATCTAATATTTTTCGATAATCTAACAGACGGACTAATTAGATTTTTTGGGTGAAATACCCTATTGTCGAAATGTGGGTGTAACATTAGGTACACCTTTGCCTAACCCTTTGGGGTCGCCACTGTTGATTCTGGCTAACAGGAGTTACAATGGTTTGAGAATAGTGTGGCGGGCTTGTCCCAAATAAAAAAATAACCCTTTTGACAAACATGATGATGTTATATTATGTTGTAGTGATATAAGCTATCTGTTACTTAGCGTGTCGATTGGCAACCTCGTGCTCAACAGTCGCTATTGTTATCACTAGACCAACGACCTCTACAAATTAAATACATTTAATAGTAAAATTAAACTTAAAAAAAAAACATAAATTATCTAAGAATTAAAATAGGCTTACTAACGAACAGACGAAGCGACGGTGCGTTTTATAATATCAAATAGTATAGGAGCCATATTAAACACTTTTTTGTTGAATGCGAAAATAACGAAAAAGTCAAACTGTTATTTATAATTAATATTCTTACAAACTTAAGAGTCTTCTATCCAAACAAAACGCAAAACTGAGTGATATTATAATCAAACAATGATAACCAATATTTTTTATCAATGATAAAATATTTCTAGATTTGAAATGATTAGTTACAAAAATTGGGCTCAATGTCCAAGAAAACGACAGAATTAAATCATTTTAGATAACAGTCGTTATCTCTGGTAACCAAGGTAAATTATCAGTGTTACGAAATAAAGTAATTCTTAATAATCCCAATCATAATAAAGATAAAATGTCCTACACGAGTGATATGTAAATCTATATAATTCCTGCACCCCCCGGGCAGATATACGTTGCTAACTGACAAATATTTATATAACGTCGTTAGTTTCTTAAAAAAAGTACATCGAAACATAAAAATTTACCTTGAATTCAGTAAAGGAATCTGTTCCATACATGGGTGCCGTGTTCATGTGGATATCGTACTTTTATATGGAACATTATTTTAGTACCTAGAAGAATGTTCTGAATCTTCTAAGTCTCTGACACCGTGGATAGAATAGAATATTCTTTATAAAGTACAGTCAGTAGCATCAATATGTATACACTTAGCAACGTCTAGAAGCATTTTTTGGCGACTGTTTTGATTTAATTTTCATGTTTCGTAGCCACACTAAAATAAAAAAATATTTTGGTACTTACCCATATTATCATAAAGTGGGTCATATCTAAAAGTTGCAATCATTATTTCACGAGAAATTCGCTTTTGAACTTTGCCAAGTGTACACATATTAAAGTTGATCGTGACGGCACATCATACAAGTAACATTAAAAAGAGAAAACATAGTATTAGCTTACCTTTTCATCCAACAGGACAAAGGCATGTCAATAATAAATAAATTTTAAGCTCTTAGTTTTACAATAAATATGTATATGTCTTTATTTGGTTACGTATTCTTGTCATGTAAAGTATATATTAATTTTAATGAATAAATATTGGTTTATTTTTTATCCTCTAGTCTGTTTGCTTTGGTATTCTCCCATAGTACGTTCATGACTTTAGCGAAGTAGGCGGCGCCGGGCGCCATGATAGTCTTGAAAAACTTCTCCTCTTCTAAACGAGATACCCAATCGGCGCAACGGGGAAATCTGGAATAAAAGTAAAAATCGGTTTTTACTTTAATTATTAACAAAAACTCGCAGCATTTATTTAAATTAAACTATCAAATCAAATCATTTATTAATCTATTCCCTTATTGGTCTTGCTAAATCTTACCAAGGAGTATCATGTTACCTAGTACTAAGTGGGTTGTGGGGGTCAGATAGGCAGTCGCTCCATGTAAAATACTGGTACAGCTACATCTGGTTAGACTGGAAGCCAACCCCAACATAGTTGGGAAAAGGCTAGGCAGATGATGACTGCCTTATTGTGCAAGTAGTTACCAGAGTGGCTGCTGAAACCGAGGTTCTGGGTTGAATCCCTATGTAGGGCAGTGTTATTAGATATTGCATCTGGAGTTTTTGAGTGGTCACCTGGAAGCCTGGATTTGGGCCCGGTTCATGGCAAAAGAATCGCCCCTGCACCCCTATTGCGTATCTTTTTAACGTCAGTGGCTATCAGAAATGTCCATAGATTAACTGTAAATTGGTTATGGTTTGGTACATTTTTGTCTTAAAAACTCACCATTTGACAGTTATTTGATAGACATTATAAGTTATCCACTGTCATTAAAAGATACACAATAGCCCTGCTGGCGACATGTGGGTGTAACAGTATACTCCCCTATCTAACCTTGCGAGGTTTACAGGCGTCATGATGTCACCTAGTATTGTGAAAACAGGCAAAAGTAAAACTTACAGCAACAACGTGAATAAGTTTGCTCGCTATTAGACAGGACTTAAACATAAGTGGCGAAATGTGGGTGTGCTAGATACATCTCTGTCTAACCTTTCAAATATTACAGGCGTGATGTTATGTGTTGAGTTAAAAAAATCGAAATGTGTGCTGGGACACATAGTAGAAGTGAAACTTCAACGGACAAGTGGAAAAAGGAATTGCAACGGACAAGTGGAAAAACGAATCGCAACGGACAAGTGGAAAAACGCATCGCAACCAAAGTTTAACTTGAAGTTTTACGGGCAGATTGTTAATGTAATTTGTAACTAGTAGGTGGTTCAATTTGAAAACCTGCCTGAAAAACTTCAAGTTAAAATTACTACTATTATTATAACTTACTTATCAGCATCCAACTTATGAAAGGCCTGTATCGTGATGGCCGTAGCTCCGGCCGCGAGGTCAGCAATGGTCAGTTTATCAGTCGCGATGTAAGGCCGGTCCCTCACGTACGCGTCGCACACAGCGTACGAGGACTCTATCTCCTTGATGTGCTTGCGGGTTGGCTCCGTGATCTCGCCGTTGAATGTGGCTTGCTGGTGATATAAAAGGAGAATATTAGGTTGATTATTTGTATAGATCTAGAGTGTCGATGACAATTTAAATTGAGTTAGCCCAAAATTTGGCGACGAGTTTGGCACTTTTAGTAACCTCCATCAGGTCCTGTGATGTGCAAGTAAGAGGACATGCTGGACACGATATCAAGTGCCCCATAGTTTGTGGGCAAGACCACATTTGACACTCCAGAGCAGTCATCTATGAATCTCCATGATCATAATAATCGGACAAAAAAAAACGAATTAGTCCGTCAGATAGATTTCCAAAAAATATTGAACACATATTCTTTCTTTTTTCACGTAGACTAAAAATGAAGACGATACAGTGCTTCGAAAACTCATAAACTCCTCGAATACGTCAAAGGTCAGTACATTTTTTACCTACAAGTGACGTCACGGCGCATTTTATCTTCGTCAATTATTATTAACTAGCTGACCCACGCAACTTTGTCTGCGTCTCTATATATAACTTATTACTTTCCTCGATAAATCAACTATGCAACCAAAATTATTAAGTTAAATCGTAACAAACATAAATTTTCATCTTTCCTCTCTAAAATATTAGTTAAGATTATACTAAAATGAGAATTACTATAAATATCTCTTACTGTTAAATATACGATGTCGATAACACCCTGTACTTGTAAACATTATTTTGTTTGAATTTGAATTTCCCGGAGGCCAGCCAGAATCCCCCGTACCTACATTGCGACGCAACCCGCGTAATTATTTTTCCGCTCGGGTATTTTTACATTGTGATATCTTCTAAGATATTTGTTTAAACTGTATAGAGTAAAGCGCACAAATATTCTATATTAAATTTCCGTTCTAACGAACACATTTATTTAGATATAGATTAATACCATATGGGTTAAATAAGCTTCGCAAAAATAATTCTTTTTAACCTAACATTTTAATAGTAAAAAATGGTTACAGTGAGTCAATCTTATAAGATAGACAGATGCTGTCGCGGACTTTTTTTTAGAACTTTTAAAGACGAATAATTACTTCATACATGATATTCTCGTAACTTAAACCGTTTTCGCAGCGCACGCAACGGAAGCTCTCAGAAAGGAATGTTCTTTTCCCGTTTTTGCAACATTTCTCATTTATGCTCCGCTCCTATTGGTAGTAGCGTGATGTTATATAGCCTATAACCTTCCTCGATAAATGAACTATCCAACACAAAAAGAATTTTTCAAATCCAACCAGTAGTTCCAGAGTTTATCGCGTTCAAACAAACAAACAAACAAACAAACTCTTCAGCTTTATAATATTAGTATAGATTTGATAAAATAAAAAACACGTATCCAATATTTTTCGATAATCTAACTGACGGACTAAACAGAATCATATTTTTTTGAGACAGTCCGATCCCCTATTATCATGTATTGATAATTTGGCAATAGGCTCGCCCGCTATTACATGGGAGTTAAACACAACAGGTAACATCTGGGCGTTCTATTAGGTACAACTTTGCTTAACCTATAGATAGGATGGTAATAGCGGTCATTGCCCTTTCCCTAATATCTCACTCACAGTCACAACAACTATAAATTACACAAACACATTATTCTCTTCCCTTTCTAACACACTGTCTACATTTTTCCTTTTGTAAGTCTGCTGGCAGAAATTTCTCACGAAATATTGTGAGTTTACGTACATTGTCTGTATTAGCTGTAAGTTGCTCCAAAAGAATAAACTCAAACTCAAATATTATTTTATTTCAATTAAGCTATTACAGGCACTTTTGAATGTCAGAAACGGTGACGGGTAATAAAATATAATAAGCAGATTTTTTTTGTACAGTTTATGGACGAAATGCCCTAAGAGACATTGAACGCGTTACAGATTTTTTTTTACCAAAATGTGCATTTCTATGGAAACGAACACAGGGTCAGGGGAACTGCAACAGAGGTTAAGCAAACGCCAGTAATAAATATGGATCTAAGAATGGAAAAATAAAACGTGTTGCGCCGACCCCAAATAGAATGGGACAATGGCAGGAAGATGATGTATGGACTTACTCCAACATGTCCCAGGGCTCTGAAGAACACGCCTGCGTTGAAATACATGGCCTGGTCCACCAGCGCGCGTGCGCGGACGTCACTCGGGTACAGCTGCTCCGCTTTATCACCGCCATACACAGTTACCAGGTATTTCATTATAGCGTGGCTGGAAACATGAAGAGTAGATTACCATCATCACTACATATTATTTTGCGACTGGCCTGTTGGTCTAGTGGTTAGTGACCCTAACTGCTATGCCGGAGGTCGTGGGTTCGATTCCCACCCAGGACAAATGTTTGTGTGATGAGCACGATCATTTGTTCTGTGTCTGGGTGTAATTTATCTATAATATGTATGTATTTAGAAATATATAAGTATGTTTATCAGTTGTCTAGTACCCATAACACAAGCTCTGCTTAGCTTGGGACTAGATGGCGTTGTGTGATAGTTGTGGAATATTATATTATTATAAAACAAAGTCTTCCGCCGCGTCTGTCTGATCGCGATAAACTCAAAAACTACTGCACTGGTTTTCATTATGTTTTCACTTATGAATATAGTGGGCCTCGAGGAAGGATTTAGCTTCTTTTTTTTTTTAAATTCAACCCCTAAGGGAGTTAAATAGGCGATGAAAGTTTGTAGGGGGCATTTGTAATACCACTCTTGCTTTTCCAGTGTCCGAGAAAACAAAAGAATTATATGAGTTAGCAATAAGTAGATCGTAAGTTAGTGTTAATTAGATCGTAAGTAATTTGTTTTCCTTTACTGGGCGATGTGGTCGCTAAGCGACAAAGCCCTTAATAAAAAAAATAAAAAAAAAAGTTTGTAGGGATATTTTTCGACATCCACGCGGGTGAAGCCACGGGCAAAAGTTATTTAGGTATAAATGTATCACGTTGGAGAAGGAGAGGTGAAAACAGGGATGATGAATTATTATCTCCACAAGACATCATCATCAGGTTTTGATAGCAATCTCTACTGGTTAAAAAAAAGAGGCCTATGGCCAAATTTTCAAGTTCTACTCAATTTTATGTTGCACTTAATTCTCGTGCTGTTTCTGTTACTTAAACACAAAGTGATCGAGACAGCACGAGTTTTAGGGGTTACTGGGGGGCTAAAATGAACACTTTAGCAGATCATAATATGAATTGCGTTTAATAGCGCAAACTGGTCGCAAAGTGGTCACAGGACGCAGTTACTATTATGAAAAGTCCATTTTACAATTTTTAACGTAATTCATATTAGTGGCCATTTTAGACGCCCTGAGGTGCGTTTGAGAATTTGTCTACTTATCTCTATTTTAGCAGAATTATTTTGTAAATGGTTAATAGAATTAAATTGTTGGTTTACCTTTCAGACAAGACGAAGTCGCCATCTTCTAGCACCGGTATTGTACCCATGGGGTTGAGCTGCAAAAAACCAGTAAATTAGAAATGACTTTCATTATTTCATTAACTTTTTACCGACTTCCGAAAATAAAGTTATATTTGACCTTTTTGTGTTAGTTTGGAAGTTGGTTTTTAGTTGTAAAAAGTATAATATTTTAACCTTTTTGTTGTAGTATACCACACTCATTCTTGTTATGAATCCACTTTACATTACTAGAAATGATTAAGAACTATCACGTCAACGTACGCCAAGAAGAAAAACAAACTACTGAACCGATTTTGATGAAATTTCTTTGGAAAAAATAAAAAATTCACAATCCCCCTTCCTCCTCCTCCTTCCACATTAAAAAATATGTTTAAATCTGTTCATAAATGATGGAGTTATGAGGAAACAAAATTGCGAACCTTTTATTGAAGTCAGTTAAAAATCCACAGTGTCAGCGGCCTACCTTTTTAAACTCCGGCGACTTGTGCTCATTCTGCAGTATCTTGACGTCGTTGTACTGAAGCTGGAGCCCTAGTATGTCACCCAGCATCATGACGGCGCGAGCTGGAGGACTGCCCAGCACCCGGTGGAGGATGAGACGAGACATAGCTGGGAACAGTCACTCGGGGAACAGTCACTGGGGAACAATGGACTATCAGATACTTGGACATTATTTCACAATACAAGCCATTTATTTAGGTAGGTAATTTATTGTCCAGCACGAATCTCAATAAAAACGTACCAAATAATACGGTACCCTTCATTGCGTGTGGCCCTAATAACGCAATGCGCCGTTTTTTAACATCTAGTGTTCGAAAAAGTTAAACAACCAATTTCTCTGTCTACCCATTCGAGGATACAAGCGTGATGAATATACCATTTTTGTTGATTGTAGGAGCAATTTTTAAATAATGCAGTTTGTAATATTATTGAGAACAAACTACCTACATTGTATCTACTTAGGTACCATCGCCTGCAATAATGCATGGGGAGTTCAGAAAAAATACCGTGTGAAGCAAGAAATGACGCCACCTGGCGTAAATAAGTACTCGATTAGCAACATTGATTATATTGTTGATGCTACACTAACTAGAGGGAGCGCACGTTGTATAAAATGGTTATGTAGTTTCTTTTTTCTGTTTAAACATTCAAATAATTTATAATGAATTATTTCTATTATATAAATTTATTCCTAACTACCTACTATGTTTGTTTAAATTGAATATTATTATCATTCTAAAACTATCTGATTTTAATTATCTATGTTTTAGTTTTCAAACTTGAGGGTAGGTCGAATATGAATTCATAAATAAATTAGTAGGTAGTAGAAATAATTAGATTTATGAGTTATGACTAAGCTCAATTGATTGTTCGATAAGTTTGTTTCGGTTACCTCATTTTTAGCTCAGTTTTATTTAAATTTAGGTGAATTAACTTATTTAATCAAAATGAGTACGCGTTGTAATATTGTTTTCGTTACAAGAGCAACGATGACGTTAACTGATTTGCAAAATCAAGGCAAAAACTTATCGACACTCGAAACTTGTTGACTTATATTATTAACGTAAGTAGTTTTGATTTCAAAATTTTTATAAGAAAAAAAAAATGTTTTAGTTACGACTATACCTACTACTTAATAAATAATCAGTAGTGCGTATTATATATTTCTGTTATATTGTTGCAGAGAAAAACAGTTGTTCTATTGGTACGACGATTTTAAGACGAGGATTCTTTGCAACACCATCAAAGAACTAGTATAGACCACGGCTCATAAACACATTACAGCGTCAAATCGTGTTATGAGAGTATGAAGAAAATGGATTCCTGCCGATGACCGACTATGCTGCTTTATATGACTCAAGTGTTGACAATGCCCGTCGTGCTCTTAAAAGTGAAGAGCTGCATTATAGGAGGCATGTTGTGAAACCCTGGCCCACAGAAAACCATAAAAGGGCAAGATTACAGTTCGCTTTGGATCATGTTAACTTTGATTTGAGTAATGTTTTTTCATCTTTACAGATGAAAAAACTTTTAAGTCCAGTGAACACGGACGCTTATGTTTGTGGTGCCGAAATAATACGTGATAAACAAGTGATTAAAAGACTGTACCGTGATCCGAAGTCTAATATATAATGAGATAAGCCATCGCTTCCGCTTCCGTTTTTCTGTCTCTTTTCCTCCTTTTGCGCATATATCGTCGTCTCTTTCGCTCACCCCACCACCACAGGCAGCAACTTCTCGTCGAGAAGTTAGTTTATTTCACCCGGCATTGACGTTGTTGTTTTCGCTTCAAACGGACGTGCACTGGTGAGAAGGTGATCAGCTCCTAGACTAATTTATAATTATTACCAAATTTCTAAATCAAGTTTTCTTTTCGATAACATTTGTATTTATTATCTGTGTTGTATGTTCAATACGTGTGCGTACATCACTAAAGTTTTTTGGATGCAGTTGATTTTGATGTAACGTCTACCCTCTTGAACTAGATAACTATTTTATTCCAGTTCGAACATTTTATGAAGATCGTATAATCTATACTGTGCAAATACGTATTGTTCAGAAATATTGTGTGCCTTATAGAACAGGATTTTGGTAAGTGTTTTCGTTTATATCAGTGCACAGATCTGTTTATGAATCTTTTCCTACATTATGTCTGTGCGTTGTTCAAACTATTTAAAATAACGGTGTGACCGTTCGTTAATTTTTATTTTATTGTTTCTTTGATAATTTTATCGTCGTTTATTTTAAATATAAAACGTTACGACATCGATTGGATGTTGGTGTTCCAAATTTAAATTTTATATTTTTATCGTCATTTATTTTGAATTCGATTGAATGTTGGTGTTCCAATTTTAAATTCCTTGTCATGTAGGTTCATAACCTGATTGTACCTGCGTATTATTCTTAATTTCAACTATAGTTAATTCTTTGCTTTTAGTTTAAATATACTGCCTGCGTCGAGTGATAAAGAAATCAATAATGTGGATCCAAGGGATCAAGCAAATGTTTCTAATACTAATGGCAATAAGCGACGTGCTAGACGCTCAGTATCATCTGATAGCAGTGATTCGAGTAGCAGTTCCGATACTAGTTCATCATCTGCAAGTCGTTCACGCCGTCACCGACGCAAACGACGTAGGCATCGTGCGCATAACCGTGATAAATTAAATAAGCTTTTAGCAGAGTTAAGTGAGCTTAAATCAAAATTTACTCACGAACATAGCCACAATTTTTCTGAAGGTGATCAAGTGTACAATAATGATTTTATCGATGATAATATTTAGAAATTTATATTCCGAGACTAACTCTGACATACATGAAAATGAATTAAATTTTTGTCTATCAATTGGGACCACGTTAAAGGACCCTGATGTGTTGAAAACGCCGCCATTGTATCTAGAGTTTTTAAAAAATATTCAACGGTTTGATGATGTCGAGTGGCAAAACGTGAGATATGCAGAAGTGCAGAAAAATTACCGTCATACCCCCGGGTTTACAGAATTAGAGGCAAACGAGGAAATAAAACGTTACGACACGTCTCGCACGACTACAAATGCCGATAAAGCTTTTGCGTCTATTAGTTATGCGTTAATAAAACAGAGGGATCATCTTGAGAAGGAACTACGCGGTTTTCTATCTTGGGCAAAGGCTACGCCTGACCTAAACTATGATGCAATTCATAAAAAGATTGAAGAAATTTTTGTTGCGGGTGAGTTTTCAAAGATTTCTAATGATGCTCTTCAGTTGGTCTGCGGCCACAGAGCTGAAATTATTCAACATAGAAGGGAAGCAGTCTTGGCTTCAGTTAAAGATCCTTTACATAAAAGCATATTGCGCAAGATACCCCCTTCATGTAGTAATCTTTTCAACGCGGAGAAGTTCACGTCCTCCTTGGAAAAAATGGGAGATTCTCGAAAAATATTTTGGCCTCGGTTTAAAGACCGCGCTCCTGCTACGCAGACCGGTCCAAATACTACGGGTCCAACCGCTAGTACATCTAGCAGATACATTAATCAATCTGCTTACAGGGCGAGCAACGCTCAGCCCTCTCATACTAAGCCGCGTGGTGCTTTTAGCTCTAATAAATCCTTTCGAGGCAGAGGTGGAGTATCAAGCAATAGAAGGAATGACTATCGGCCAGCAGGGAACAAAAACTCACGAGCTAGACAAAACTCTCCCTCATCCCACCGGGATAGGAGAGGAAATCGGAAATATTGACTCACCGAGTCTTTTCCGTGCCGGCCAGCTGAGGCATTACCGAGAAAGATGGGTGGAAATGGGTGCGCCCGCTTACGTACTCAAGATAATTTCAGGTTACCGTATCCCATTTTCGAAACGACCTCCGCTTCATTTGCCCGAAATATACACCAGTCGGCAGGCCACACGCGAAACCACAGAGATGACAACAGTGATAGAAAAAATGAAGACGGAAGGCGTGTTAGTTAGAGAGAGAGAGAGTTTACAAAAGAGAGAGTTTTCTATCCCGTATGTTTCTCGTTCCGAAAACAGACGGAACTATGAGACCGATATTCGATCTAAAATTGTTAAATCGTTTCGTCCTAACATCACCATTCAGACTGATAAATGTTCAAAAAATTCCAGCTTTTATTCAGTCAAACGATTGGCTGGCGAAGATAGACATTTCACAAGCGTATTTTCATCTTCCAACCAAGCAAACGCACAGGCGATTCCTACGCTTGTTGTATCGCCAGGAATTACTAGAGATGACTTGCCTACCTTTCGGGCTGAGCTCAGCTCCAAAAACATTTGCCTCCGTGACCAATTGGGTGGCCCAGATACTCCGCCAAAAAGGAATCAGGGTGCTGGTATATTTAGACGACTTCTTGCTTGCAAACACCAACCCCCTTATTCTCAGGGAGCACATAAATATTGCTCTGCATATGCTGCAATATCTAGGCTGGAAAGTAAACTTCAAAAAATCCGTGCTCACGCCAAGAAAAAGTGTAGAGTATCTGGGTATTGTGTGGGATCCGTGGTTCAATCGCAAGTTTCTCCCAAGATCAAAATGCCTCAAAATACGAACGACAATTATGAAATTACTGGAAAGTCGTATGATAAAGCTCGTAGATCTTCAAAGTCTCGTAGGCATGTTGAATTTTGCGAGTTTTGTGATCCCTCGGGGCAGGCTCAATTATCGTCAGCTTCAAAAGTTGACTATCCACAATCAAAGTTCACTTGTGACTCTAAACGAGGAGTCGAAATTGGATCTAATATGGTGGCTCGATCACCTATAAGAGTACTCCCGGATATGCGTTCCCCAACCCACGCTGTATATGGTAACAGATGCCTCGGCTATAGCTTGGGGCGCTCGGATACACAACAGGAAGTTTTCAGGAGATTGGCTTCCTGCGGAAAAAGACATGCACTCGAATGTGAAGGAACTTCTTGTCATTTACAAAGTTTTGGAAGAGCACGGTCTGAGCCTCCAATCAACCGCCATACACTTGCAATGCGACAACAGAACAGCTGTTTCTTACTTGCGCCACGAAGGGGGGACAAAGTCACAAGATCTATTGAATCTGACGTACAAGATTTTCAAACTATTGGACTTGTATCAAATAGATTTGACAGCATTCCATATTCCTGGTCTATACAACGCCGAAGCCGATCGGCTCTCTCGCTATCGCCCAGCACCAGAGTGGCACCTTTTACCCCAAGCCACTACTCTAATATTTACCAAATGGGGTACCCCGATCATAGACTTGTTTGCGACTCGATTCTCTCGCGTGGTACCCAGGTATTGCACTCTAGATTACAACGACCCTGGGGCGGAATTTCACGACGCCTGGACGACAAACCTGGAACTATTCACTCGCATGGGTCTTCCCCCCTCCGTTTCTAATACCGAAGGTCCTTCAACATCTAAATTTTTGTCGGGGAATATTCCTCATAGTAGCACCACGATGGGAGAAAGTCTTTTGGCGTCCAGATCTACGGAGTCGGGCAATAGGACCCCCCTGGACAATTCACAACCTTCACCGTGTTCTGGTAGATGTATCGACGGGTTACCCTCCTCAGAACGTACAAGAGATGGAGCTGGAGGTTCGGAGATGTGGGGCTGGGGCACCCAGCTAAAAAATTGGACGCCTCAACAAAGAGACCTCCTTTTTAAGAGTTGGCGTCCTTCCACAATTAAGACCTACAAACCCGCATGGTCTAGGTGGATAAAGTGGTCAGAGCAGAACAATGTATCTAAATACAAGCCTACGGGTTCAGAGTTAGCGAGATTTTTGGCTGATTTATTCTACAATGAAAATCTTGCTTTTAATACAATCCTAGTCCTTATGTCGGTAGTTTCTACTCTTTGTGATCCAGAACAGTCAGAGAGTCTTAGTAACCATCCCTTTGTAAGGCGGATATTGAAGTCGATCGCTTTATCAAAACCAACTCCAACTAAAGCCCCGGTGTGGGACGTTGATTTAGTTTTTAATTATTTGTCTAAGATAGATCCTAATATAAACAGCCTTTACCAAATATCTCGAAATGCTGCCGCTATTTTACTACTCTATTCTGGAAGAAGGGTGCACGATTTAACCCTTCTTAGAATAGAATTAATCCTGAAAACTGTATTATCCATAGCGATTATGTTATCCTATGGCCAATTTTCGGATCTAAGACTGATTCGGCCAATTATTGTCAGTCTGGTTGGAGGCTTAATGTTAACATTAAAAGCAAAAGTTTGGATCCAGTTCATTGGATAAACAGGTTAATTGAGGTTGGTCGAAACAGAAGGGAATCTGCTGACTGTACAAACCTCTTTATATCTACTTGCGGTCCGCCAAAATCTGCCTCCAGATGTGTGATTTCTGGTTGGATTAAGAAATTGTTAAAGGACGCGGGAGTAGACGCATCAGCTGGAAGCTTTAGAGCTGCAGTGGCCTCTAAAAGTTGGATCGAGAATACGCCGCTAGAGGACATTCTTTCCAGGGGAAACTGGAGATCCCATAAAACTTTTAAAAAGTTCTACTGTCGACAGATAGTACAATCAGGTGGAGACAATAATCAGACTGTAATACCGATTTTTCAAGCTGTTTAATTATAATTCAATTCATATGATTCTCATAGAATAGTGTATTAGTTTAATATAAGAGAATAAGGTTCAATTAATCTGATAAATGAATATTGAAATTTATGTTGTGTTGAAATTGAAATAAAACTTCATTTATTTAATAAAAGTCTTTATTTTATGTTAATCCACTAAAATAGAATGCTATTGTTTATACCTATTGTTAGTAACACATTCATCAGATACAGACTTTAACTATCTTCATGCAGTCACATTGACGCTATCCACCACCACCAGGCGATAACAAACATCTCTCATTATATATTAGACTTCGGATCACGGTACAGTCTTTTAATGAAGACGTTTTACCTGAAAATAAAACGTTTATTAAAATACTTACCTGATCCGAAGTCTAATACTTTAAATTCTGCCTGGTGATAATGCAAAAAACAACAACTTTAATGCCGGGTGAAATAAACTAACTTCTCGACGAGAAGTTGCTGCCTGTGGTGGTGGGGTGAGCGAAAGAGACGACGATATATGCGCAAAAGGAGGAAAAGAGACAGAAAAACGGAAGCGGAAGCGATGGCTTATCTCATTATATATTAGACTTCGGATCAGGTAAGTATTTTAATAAACGTTTTATTTTCAGGTAAAACGTCTTCATTATGTAGTGTCCAATATGCTGGTCATATTACAGTGAACGTGTGGGGATAGATAAGTGTTGCCGATCCAGGATTTATATTTCATAATACTTAAAAACAATATTACTTAACTTTATTATTTATTATTTATATTAACTGGAGGCCGGGTTAATAATAACCTATTACATGACTTACGTATTTTTAATAACTAAAAAAAGTCAAACACAACAATTTTTTTTTTTACATTACAAGAACCTTTTCGTATGTTTTTGTGCAATTGTATAGCTATTATCCTACCTATTTAATTCATTTAACTTTTCACTTTTGTGATGAAATAATCCGGTCTCCTGTTTGTCTTTGTTGAGGTTATAAAAGCTTCAATCCTCTTTCCGATTTTGGAAACGAATACTTAAGCTATGGCCTCAATAAGAAGTTTTATATAATATAATAATGTTGAACGATAATAAATGTCTGTTTTTGAATAATAAAGTGTAAGAAATAAACCTCTAAAAGTGTGATAGTGTCTTTTTGTTTGTCTCCGTTAATCCCTGTTGCTAACTGACTACTAACTCGAATATTATATTTTTGAATGCTATGCGCACTTATTAGCTTAATGAAAACATTCCTTATGGTTTCTTTTGTTTTTTTTATCATTTAACTTCTCACTTAATCCAACCTAATACGTGTTTCCTAACTTCTTACTTACCTAACCTATTCCCAAGTCAAAGTTCATTTTTTTCTATATCTCAACAGAATAAGATTACATTTAGTTAGGACTAAGTTATAAAAATCTACCTCCTTTTTATTTCACCTACAGGTGACACCGGGTAATCCGGATATTGTCATTGCGGAAAGTAAAAACTTTAAAGGTTTAATTTCTTATTATTATTTAAGTAGGAATTACAAATAAAATTGCTGTCAGGTAGAAACAGAAATAAAACTTATGCCACCTACAAGTGACACTGGGGATTGAAGAGTTTAATATCACAGTTGTGCAGAAACCAAACGCCATCTATTAGTTATTTTCGAAAATTTTATTTCTACCTTCACAGAAAAATAGGCCCTAAGGTATCCATGCACTTGTGTGGGCGACTGTACCTACCGTTATAAAAAAAAAAAACAAAAAGAAACTTGCAACATTACTCGCGCAAAAGTTATAAATAGCCCACCTTAATGTTTATTTATACCGTTCATAACTTGTCATTCAATTAAAATACATGCATTAACAAAAACAAAAAAAAACACGTATTTTTACTTACATCAATGGAACGAACGCGTCACACCCACACTCACTTTCACGTTCAAGTGTTTGATAATAAGCTCTTCTGATAAAAACGATATTTTAAGCAACAAAGTGATTATAACCTCAAAAGGCGGGTTAGTAACAACCGGCGCGGCCCCCTGCGGTCGGCCTTGATCTTTGATACGCATGACAAATACCGGTTGCGCGAACGCATGTCTGTGCCAAATCAAAACATATACCTGCATTTAACCTACTTTAAGGACAAAATACGCAATGTACCGTTTTGATTGAATGATAATCATCTGCTTCTTCGACGTAATGATGTTTCTAGGTAGGCCTACGCAATACGCATAATCTCGATGCAGCTGGGTGGCAAAATATAATACGATCAGATACCTACGATTACGATTTTACCGTCTGGGGGTCTAAAATGGTCATTTGAGCAGATAATAATAGGATCATAATATGAATTGCATTAAAATTCGCAAAATGGAGCATTCTTAATAATAAACTGTGTCCGTGACCATTTTACGAATTTTAACGCAATTCATATTATGATCCTATTGTGATCTGCTAGAGTAGCCATTTTAGACCCCCTGGTCTACGTCGAATTTTACTCATTATGGATTCTGATGAGCCATGAGGCTTCGGATTCCTTGATTGGTTTTATACAATAGCATATCATTTGAAACTTGAATAGTAGGTACATCATAATTATCTTTGACCATATTCTGAGAAAAAATACTTTTTTAAGTAGGTACACAGATTAGATTATTTTGTCGTCAAGTCAGACCTCAGCTCAGCCTCCTTGCAAGAAGTTATAAATTAAAAATAAGTCTAAATAAGAACTCCCTTGACATGTTTATTATTTATTTACACAGATATTCAGCAAGGAACCTTTCCAAATATATAGTTGATGATAACCCCCACAATATAGGTACTTAAGCTGCATTTCTATAGTTCCAGCTATTATGAAATGTTTAGGGCAATATTGTTGTAACAATAACAATTAAATATTTAAATTTTCAGTTCACAAGTAGTTCAATAACCTTTATCTACTTACCATTTCCTTTATACGGTTAAAAGGGAGACATTGTTCTTGCAATTTGATAAAAAAAAATACACAGGCACTGTGAAAGTATTGTCATCATCATCAATTAACTAGACTATAAATTATCATTAGCGGTGTCTATTTGTCATGAGTTTTCACTCAACGGCAGGTGTTCGTTGACCAAGTCAATGACTTGTCGGACCTCATCCTCTGATAAACGCTCCTCACTTTCCTGCACAATCTGTAAATGGAAAGGTCATGATAACCATTAATGTTTATTTATTTAAACTTCATGTACAAGAGTGTATATGAATATTTTATACGTTTATATTTGTGTTGTTGTTGTATACGTTTATATTTTATCACAAAACTATTTAAATTTATCGAATTACATTACAATCGACATCTTCTTCACATTAGTTGTGTGTAGGTAAGGCTGATCATGTACAAGATTGGTACATAGCAGACTTAATTCCACAAGGCAATCTCTACCAGTCAACCTTTGGGTCAAATAAGACATTTTGTACTTAATTATTGTTACTTTTAAAATGTGTTTTATCTGTTTGCAAAGAATTCTTTGTCTGACTGTGGTTTAACCAGCTGTTTTAAGCTGGTTCGTTTCTATAACTGTACACACATAAAACACACTGCTATTGCTTGCAAGCTAGTCAGGTAAATAGATCCAAAACCTGGTAACAGTCATCAGAATATCCGCCAGACTTGGGAAGCATAGGATTTCAGAATGCTTGGTTTGAGTACAAGTTCAGGTTCCTAGGTTGGGCAAGGTATTATTGGGGTTTTTCTTCAGAAATATCTCAGTAGCAGCCGCAGAGTCAGGATTGGCAATAGGCTTGTCTCCATCCTTTACGTGTGATTTAATCTGGCTAGACATGGGTGTACTTTAGGTACGCCACTGCCTAGCCGTTTGGCAATTACAGTTGTGATATTACAAATACACATTCAATAATAATTTTAATAAATAGCTCACTAGTTGAATCTCTAGTTCTGTCCGTGGTGGTGTGTTCACCATCATGAGTTTCTCTGTCTTTGTCAGCTTAAACTTCTTCATAGCTTCTAGAAACTTCTGTATTGACTGTGCATTTTGTTTCTTACACTCCGTGTCTTGCAGATAATGAACTGTCTGGAAAAAAAATAATATTATTTATTAAACTACAGTAATTAACGATGGATGGACTGTGTGAAGGATGATATGGCTAGAAAGGAGGTGACTGCTGAGATGACGAGAAATAGGGAAGTATGGAAGAAGAAGACATGTTGCGCCGACCCCAAATGAATTGGGATAAGGGCAGGAGAATGATGATGATGAAACTACAGTAATTCAATAACATTATCTATATCTATACTTTTAAACTAATATTAAAAAGAAGTAAAGTTTGTGTGTTTGTATATTTGTTAAATTGTAAGGGGTAATCTCGGGATCTACTGAACCGATTTTAAAAATTCTTTTACCATCAGAAAGCTACATCCATCCCGGGTGACATAGGCTACTTTTTATCTCTGTATTCCCACGGGATCGGGAACTACGCGGGTGAAACCGCGTGACGTCCGCTAGTTCACTATAATTTTTTGGGGTACCTACTGTAAGTAATAATTATTTTTATTTATTTATTTATCGATGCAAGGTCAATGTGGTGACACTTAGTCCAGCAGTGGACCTCTTATGGCTGAAATGATAATGATGATTTATTTATCAGACTATATTTATAGAGGTCCACTGTGTCAGTAACAATATAACTTAGCCTATGTTAGTACATGAAGTACTATGAGACTAGAACAGATTAGGTGTGATTAGTAAGCGCCCACACTAGCAAGCTGTCTGCCAGGCAGCTATTAATATGTGCTATTTACTGAGTAAATATTATTAAATACTCCAATCACATAAGATGATCTAAGCGGTTTCACCAAAAAATAGGAGTTGATCAATAGAGATGAATAATTCAAGATCTCATCCCACTAGCCAGGCATTCCTTGCCAATCAAACACCCATTCTATATTATAAGACTAGCATCAGCCTCTGACTTTATCTGCTTTAAAAAAACATAATTCTGTAGCACTTGGTGCAGCTGTACTGCCATTTTTCGAAACAGTTTTTTCATTAGCGAAATAATTTTAGAAAGGAGTTTCAGAGATAACCTCCTACATACAAACTTTCAAATCTGATTTGTTAAGGGGACGGTGAACGAACATTTCTCCATACAAACGTAATACCAAAATCATTCGCGATACGAACATATTACCAACTTAAAATTATGTTATTCGGATACAGACGATATTTATCTAGGTTCCTATTAAACTTTTTTTTTAAAACATTTACTATTTACGAAATGCAAGCAAATTGCATTTCGTCAATAGTAAATAGCAATTCGCTTGCATTTCCAGCTCCCGAACGCAAGATTTGATTTAGTTTTTTTTGTTTAAAAGGTGAATTAGTCGAGAGTGTTCTTCTTAGCTATGTTTGAAAAACATCGATCCAAGATGGCCGCCGCCACAAAATGGCGGAGTACATATTTGTTCACGGCTCCTATCAATATGGGTATCAAATGAAAGGGCTTGATTAGCAGAATACTATACACTTTAACAAATTTCAAATCCAAGATGGCCGCCACCACAAAATGGCGATTTACATATTATTTTTTCACAACTCCGTCAATATTGGTAACAAATGAAAGGGCTTGATTAGTAGATTAAACTATAACAAATTTCAAATCCAAGATGGCCGCCATCACAAAATGACGAATTATGTTTGTTTTTACAACTCCCTCAATATGGGTAGCAAAAAAATTAAAGGGATTGATTTGTAGAATAATGGTCACTATATTGAAAGGGAATGAGGAATATAAACTAATGAAATTAAAACAAAAAAGCTTGAAAATTGTTTTTTGACTTCCCTTTATACTTGGTCAAACTTGATTTAAAGGGAGTAAAAGTGGAGAACCAATGTTTTACCTTTATTGAGTTAAGGGTTTTTTAAATTTTTAATTTAATTACTTGCTAATCATATTGGTGTAGAAGAAACAGTAGCCCACGTGCTCCTGCACTGTCCAGGGGTTACCCCATACAGGGCCAAGTACTTCGGTAACCCAGGTACTCTCCGTAAGATTGTCAATAACACCAAGGGGATGCTGGCTTTTCTCGGGGAGCTGGAGTGGATAAAATGATATTCCCACCCGTACGCAATACACGCGACGTGGAGTTAGGGACACTAGCCCGTTGTACTTATACTTATCATATTGGTGTAGGTAAGGAGAATGGAAGTAGACATTCCTACTCATAAAAGTGAATCATTAATTAATACATATTAGTTGGCACCAACCTCATAAGTGACAGTTGCTAATGAACCCTCACGTTTGTGCTTCTTTTGTGTGCTGTCTTTAAGCTGTTGCAAGATTTGCATCACCTCGTAGTTGCAAAGAAAAGCTGCATTCACCTTAGTGCTAAAAATATTATTTAGGTTAATTGAATAAATAAAAAAGTTTTAACATCCACACTAGTTTAGTATGTATCTGGACTTACTACGTGTTGTTGGCAGCTTGAAAATTAATAATTTACGTACATAAAGGGACTCGTCATCGTGGCTAACTACTAACAGCCCACGAAGGACAGGGTTGTTTTTTTTATATGAAATTTTAGGGAAATCTGACTCACTTCTTGATTTTGCTAGTTTCCTTTATTTTGTTTCAAATTATTGAGTTCTGGTTATACTTACGTCTCCATGAGGAATTGTTCCAAGCGTTTACCGGGTTAGTTGCCCACAAATTTACAGCAGTTCATTATCATCCACTAGCTTTGTCACAAATTACTTTAAGTTAACATGGGGTGGATTATATTTGAGAGTACCGTTCTAATAAAATACTTAGCTTCAATAAAAATAAAACTTATAAACAACGATTGACAACGAGACCATCAACAAGTTGCAAATCGTTAAAAACTTCTGACTTTGACATTGACAGATTATTGATTTAGTTGATTTGACAATAGAGTTTCTGGAAAATAAAAGAGTAAAGAAGGGTTTTGGCAATGACTCTTTTAAGCCTCATGGCCTCATGCTAAGTAGTCTGTGGCCTCATGGCACATTGTAGATGGTGTGTCCATATTTAGACTCCAATCTAGCCAAAAGGGGTCAAGCAATTTTGAAATTAAATAGATTGTAAATATATTCTAAACTAGTTTGCCATTAGTTTTAGTAATCTTCCCCAATTGATCGCCAATCGAATTGTAAGGTGAGTATGGCCCCGGAGCTGCGGGTTGTCCGAAAGAGTTACCGCGGCCCAAAGGGCTAAGAAGGAACATGGGTGGTTTTTTGTCAGTACAAGTTTGACACTCCCTTCCACTCCACCCGTAACTGGAAGAGTCATTTGATGATTTCCCACACTCCAAAATAAATAAAAAAAGGTGTGTGTGTGGCCGGGTGGAAATTTATAGACGTGGATGTGGATGTTCCAGGGTAGCCCGCGAAATTCAAATTTTCTTACGTTTTTAGCGATTTGCAGGCCAGTGCTAGGTTGTATGTTAGTGAAAATATGATTCGCGGCTGTAAGACGTATGCAGTTACAGAATTATATCATCAAAATCATCATTACAACCCTCCAAGTTCATGTAACTCTCAAGAATGACCTTTTGATGAAATAATCACGCATACGTTTTACAGCCGCGAATGGCCGCGAATCATATTTTTACTAACATACAACCTAGCAATGGCCTGCAAATCGCTAAAAACGTAAGAAAATTTGAATTTCGCGGGCTACCGTGGAACATCAGCCGAAAGCCGCAGTGAATGCTTCAGGGTAGCCCGCGAAATTCAAAGTTTTTACGATTTGTTTTACGTTTTATTGTAAAAAAATCGTAAAAACTTTTTGACTAACTCATAAATTTTACATTATTATCTTGTATATCAACCAATATTTATAATTATTATACTTTTTAAATATGAGACATCAAATAGCTTATTAAGAATTTTCACAGTTAATTCAAGTTGCCTATCTTACTGCAAGGTAGTCAAACAAAATAGACTGCTTCTGTTATAAATAAGTGACGTCACTTAAATAATTTTTATTACTCCAGAAAAACGGCGATACAAAACATTTCAAGCGACATTTATCTTGGAACCTCTGGCTGCTTTTTTATTTACAACTATACCAAAATATCACAACATTATTTTTCAGTAAATAGTTTTAAACTCAAACTCAAACTCAAATCGTTTATTTCAATTAAGCCATTACAGGCACTTTTGAATGTCAGAAGGACGGAAGAAGAACGAAACTACGAGTGCAATGCGCCATTCCGAAAGCCACCACGCCGAACCACACGCCACCGAATGCCCGCAACAACGAACACTGCGAGCACGAAAGCACCTAGCGACGCAAACCGCAACAACGAATGCTCGAGACCCCGAATCACGGAACAACGAATGCACGCTGCAACGTGCCGCCCCGCGTTTAATTTATCTTCTTTAAAGTTTTATCAGTAGTTTTTAAAACAACGATTTTTTGGAACTATAAATGGGTCTCCTGTAATGTTCATGAAATGTCGCTAAAATCAATAGCCTCTCACACGACATCGTGTAGGAGATATCAGTTTTTCGATACACATGTAACCTCGTAATTTATACATACATTGCTTAGATCAATAATGGGACCAAAACTAGTTCGATAAGAATTGTCTTAAATACAGGAGGTTTTTTTTTTTAGAATGTTATTTCCGGCAACTCTGGTATTTTGAAAAACAGTTAAATCTTGAAGGTAAGTGTGTCAATACGTTGGGGATGAGCACACAATATTGGCTTTCTATCCGCTCCCATGGCCATCTAGTTCTACTTGAAAATTTCCGTGGCCTACCAATATTTATCAAGTATTTTTTTGATTTTAATATATTTTTGGCAAAATTTACCAGTTTTGTAAATACATAATTATCCATATGTGAAAATGGTGTGCCATACATTATATTCCAGATTTTTCTTGAAAAACCGCATAACGGCTATAGCTTTTTCAGTTATTCCAAGAGCACGAAACATTTGCCAAGACACCTACACGTCTGGTTTGTCGAAGATTGAACAACCTCTAAATGCTTACTATTATCATTTCACAAATTTAAAATTACCAAAAAATAAAGTTTTTGCCACCTACGTTTGGATCGATGGCAGTGGCATTAACATACGTAGCAAAGATCGCGTTTTAAACCATCCACCTTGTAACTTGGAAATGGTCCCGAGATGGGCGTTTGACGGAAGTTCAACTGGACAAGCTAAAACTGATGACTCGGACATTATATTATTGCCAGTCGCCTTATATAAGGATCCTATTCGCAAAGGTCCCCACGTTATTGTACTATGCGAAACGTATTATGGCAATGGAGCCCCTGCTGCTTCAAACCATAGAGCTAATTGCGCTAAAGTACTGAGCAAAATTTGCGACCAAGAGCCATGGTTTGGTATAGAACAAGAATATACAATGTATGATTCGGATCTGTGGCCTCTGGGATGGCCGAAATTTCGGGGATATCCCGCAATAAAGTCTGAGTTCTCGTACTGTGGCTTGGGCGAACATGTTGCAGGGAGGCAATTAGTTGAATGTCATGCCAGAGCGTGCGTTTACGCTGGTATGGATTACCGTGGTGCTAATGCAGAAGTCATGAAAGGATCTTGGGAGTATCAAGTTGGAACAGGTTTGGGGATTAAACCTTGCGATGATTTATGGGTAGGACGATATTTACTGAGAAGAATAGCTGAAAACTTTGGAATTATTATCAGCTATCACCCAAAACCTGTGGGTAAGAATCAACCAGGAATAGGCTGTCATCATAACTTTAGCACAAAAAAAATGCGGGCCGAAGGAGGAATTACAGAAATTGAAAGGGTATGTAAAGACCTGTGTGCCAAACATAAAGAATATATGAAACATTATGGACTAGGAGATGGACAGGAAAACCGAAAAAGGTTAACTGGAGAATTCGAAACTGCTTCATTTGAAGAATGCAAATGGGGAGTCGCCGATCGTAGTGCTTCTATAAGATTACAGAGAAGTGTTAAATCAGAAAAGAAAGGATTTTTAGAAGACCGAAGACCAGCAGGTGACTGTGATCCATACAGAGTGTGCGCTCTACTGGCAGAAACATGTCTTCGTTAATGAAATAATTCAAGTGGTTTTGTGTCTGTATTTGTGATAATTATTTCAAGAAAACTAAAATAAATTAAATTTTGGTGAAAACTCCCGCGTTTAATATACCTAATCAAACTGGCAGACACAATCTGTGTTTGTCAGTTTGTTTTCTCATCTCAACTAGTCATGAAGCGAAAGATGTATAGGAAATGGGTGTCAAGAAAACAGCAGCAATTTGATTTTGAATTTAAATACTTGGACTCGTTTATTATTCAAATATAAAAATACCCACAAGGAAGGTTATAGTAACTGCCTCCTAGCACAGTTTAGATAGAAGTGAGCATACGACTAAAGGCAACCGTTCTTTTTATAAGAAACGTTGAGTTTGACGTTACGTGACGTTAGTGACTGTGTTGCCAGTATAAAGAAAATCAAAGATTAATTTTTGCATAATAAAATCGACTAAATATCAACATTCCCCCTCAAAAATTAATCATCAATTATCCAAATACAAATTAATTTTTATACAATCATAATCACCTATATAACCAGAATACTATAAACCTTCCAAGTGATTTCTGGGGAAACTACAATATTTATGGCCCAACATTTGTTGCAAGGACTAGGAAAACCCAGGAAAACCTAGCCAGACCATCTCATCAAAATGAATAATTATATCTAATTTTATAATTCATAAATGATTATCAATTACAACAATTTATAATTAATAGTTAGTTATAATAGAACAATTCATTACATCAATTAATTTACAATAAGTAAATTACCACAAATAAATCAATACTTAAAAAGTATACACATACATAAGTAACATTGTTGCAAACTTATCTCTGACTGATCTGCTTTTTAAGCAGTTGACAACAGCTTGTAGCGGCTTTGTTAGCACATCCGCTATTTGTTTACATATTATGTTACTTCATTGCAAGCCCATCTGATCTCTGAACTGCTAAAATACAACAGTTTGTAGCAGCTTTGTTAGCACATCCGCTATTTGTTTACCTGTGATTACATAAAATAATTTTATTATATTATTTTCAACTTGTTCCCTGGAGAAATGATACTTGATGTCAATATGTTTTGACCTTTTATAACTAAAAAGGATTATTTGCTGTAGGTACTAACACAACCATTATCGTCTTTTAAAATAGCAACTGGAATGACAATATTCATTTTAATACTAGTGACTATAGACTTTAACCGTAATGATTATTTTACAGTTTTAAATAATGCCATGTATTCAGCCTCAGTTTACAAACCCGCAACAGACATTTGCCTCGTTGTATTCAAAGTTATTGTACAGTTGTTGAATAATTTAAATAAATAACCTGTGGTATTTTTTTTTTTTTTTATTATTGACATCATTACCGGGTCCAATAGGAATCTACTTATCCACATAATTTATGATTATCTAACATCATCACATTTTATTTTGTGACTCAACTTTAATTCCATAGTGCCCTTCAAATACCTAAGCACTCTTTTGAGACAAATAATTACAACTCTTTGTTCTTTTTGTTTGTGTATAATCTGCTCAAAATATTAATACTAGCACTTAAATCAGGGCGTGTACATTACATATCGTACATTAAACACCCAATAAGGTTGCGGCAAGGTGTAATATATTCACTATTTGCATTTAGAACTTCATAATTTGGTTTATTATTTATAGGTGTACCTAATGGGAGCACAGTCAGACATACCAAATTTTTACATTGCAAAATGGATTTTTATAGAAGAACTTTGATCTAAAGTTATTGTATCATTACTTTGAGTAATTTTAATTCCCAGGAACAATTATTTAGAACTACCATTTTCAATTTTGCTCTTTACTTAATATTTATTTATCAACTGATGAATTTACAAACCCTGTTTGTTAAGACACTGATGTATTAATTCGAACCAACACCTAGCAGCTTGTTTTAATCTGTACAGAGCTTTATTCGTCTTTACTGATTACACCCTCTGGCACTTTCATGTTTTTTTTTTTTAAATGCCATTTAAAGATACGGTTTTTAGATCCGTATGATGTATTCATAAATTATATTGATTTGCAAAACTAATCATACATCTAAAAGTTTCAGTTTAATCTGATATATACTTTTGACTATAAAAACTTTGGCAACAAGACGTGCCTTATCTCATAATGGATTGTCATCATCTCATGATTCTTATATTTAAAATACTTTTTGTGTCAACTGTTTTGTATTTTATTTCATATAGATAAATCTATTGTAATGTAAACCTACCTATTGTTAATTTAGTTAAGTTTCTCTTTAAGAAAATAAATGTGTATAAACCGAAATAACCACTTAAACCCGACTATATTTCTATAAATCGGTTTCGGTTCTAATGTCCAGGTATCATTAGTTAAAAAAAATCTAATTCATCTTTAATTGCACCTTCCCATAAACTCCTTTCATCCTGATTTTTAATTTCGTTAAATGAACTAGGTACTTTGCAAGTAATTGAATCAACACAACAAAATATCCCCGATTTCACAATATGAAACAGGGGGGATGATCCTTAGGTAAGCCTAACACTCCTTCCCATTATTGACAAGAATCGTCGATATTTGTATCACAAGAACTGCGACATTATGGTTTGTGATTAACATTTGGCTTTAGTACGTTGGAATCATTATGGTCTTACTTATATTAAATTATCTGATTTTGATCCATCTGATTTTAAACCGTTCAACTTTGAACAATCAGTTTTGGAATTAATATCAGATTTATGGACTGTCACTGTCTTGAGGATATTTTATTGACACTGATTTTTTTCTTGACAACACGTCATAACTATCATCAGTTTTGTCACGGAAATGTTCGATTTCATTCCCTTCATTACAAAAATTAACCTCATTACTATGACATCCGACCATTTCATATTTTATTTCATACTTTATAGCCATTTGGTATATATCCGACGAGAATGATTCCATGATTTTTCATCAAAAGTGTTACTTATTTTTATTATTCACTATGCGGTAGAATCAAAAACCTTCAACTACTTAATTGCAGGTTATTATTAATTTTTTTCTGCCACCATTCAAATGGTGTTTGATTTTGTTTTAAGGGGCAAGGTGTATTAAATATACTGCAGTTAAGACTACATCACCCCAAAAACACTTTTGTAATTTAGCACCGCTTATCATAGCGCGGGCTTTTTACTAATTCGTTTGGAAACGTCATTTTTCTGTGGTGTTCTTGGAATAGTAAAATGGTATGACATTCCTTTAGAAACACAGTAATCTTTCATTTCATTGGACAAAATATTCTCGACAATTTTCACAGTACAAAGTAACTAGTTTTAAATTAAATTTAGTCTCAGTTTTTGCCATAAAATCTGTAAAAGCAGTGAAACTGAACACGTGAGATTTCTTTGTCAATAAATACACAACACAATAATGAGTGAAATGGTCGTCATAATTATGAAACAAAATAATTTCTATTATCGACTGTAGAAGGAGTGATTGGCCCATACACAACAAATAAAGGTATTTTATTGTTTTTCACTTATGAAGTGTGAAATATGGGTAATGATGAATAATGGGTAATCGTGCCTGTTTCCCGTTTATGTAAGCTTCGCATAATTTATCATTGGGTGTTCCGTGTCACCACCTCAATTGAACTTATGTTTGTGAATCATACAGTTATTTTTCAGCTCTAAAACTTTTGTTTACTAATATGGCCTAATCGTTGATGCCATAAATAATGTAATTAGCACCATCACTGTTGCATGTTTGAGAAACAGGTTGATTAACTTTAACCACAAAATTCAAACAAATTAAATAATTAATTGCCATACCTCGCGTCAGTATTTTACCGTCCTTACAGATATTGGTTCCATGCTGGTCGAAGGTCAACCCGGGACGCTGCATCTTGGTTACTGACAGCAGCTTGTATGAGAGTACCATGGATTGCTGACAACTTGTAATGTCATCAGTAGCTGTAAAAAAAATCACCGTGTTTAGCAACTAACATTTTTTAAACGGTTTAATAAAATTTCTAAAGTTAAAGGATAGGACTTCCCTGTTAATGATGTGGTCCGATGCCTCGTAATTTAGCAGGAAGGTTACTTGGTTTTCTTCTGCGCCACCTTCATAATTTCCCGACAAAAATGCGAAACCGGAAACCTCACTGGAACTTGAAGCACCCTGAGTTATTTCCACAGCTTGAACTCTGCGGAATCTGTCTGCAGGTTTTTGTTGATTGGATTGAAGCATCAAAATTGCATTTGTATTTGATGTGACTCCATAATGGTGACACTTCTTGAAAGATTTCTTCTTGGCCTTAAAACTTTTGTTGGTTATTAGTTTAAGGCTTTGTGTCCTTGTGTTTCTTTAGTTGAAGTTTTGAGTTTTAGGTTCGACGTGAAGAATCTTGCACTGAGATCGTCTTTTAGCAAAACCAAGGAAAGATTCTGCCAAATACTCGACGATTACACTATTTACATTCTTCACAATACACTTATTTTTTACTCAAGCCTTTGACCGTATTATGGGTTCATCGTCGATAACTTTGATGACATCGTCTCGGCTAACAACGCTCGAATACAGAATTTCCACACACTGTACCTCTCACCATCGAAAGGTTTAATATTTCACTTGGTCTTCAGATTGTCTATGATGTGCCACGTGTTTTTTTTTCACAAACACTCAATTATAAACACGTGTTTTTTACAAACACTCAATTATACACACGTGTTTTTACAAGCACTCAATTATACACACGTGTTTTTACAAGCACTCACTATACACACATGTTTTTACAAGCACTCAACTATACACACGTATTTAACCAGCACACAGTAAGCGCAACAGTATATCAAAGCAGTCCTGGGCCCATAACCTATAGGAAATGGGTGTCAAGAAAACAGCAGCAATTTGATTTTGAATTTAAATACTTGGACTCGTTTATTATTCAAATATAAAAATACCCACAAGGAAGGTTATAGTAACTGCCTCCTAGCACAGTTTAGATAGAAGTGAGCATACGACTAAAGGCAACCGTTCTTTTTATAAGAAACGTTGAGTTTGACGTTACGTGACGTTAGTGACTGTGTTGCCAGTATAAAGAAAATCAAAGATTAATTTTTGCATAATAAAATCGACTAAATATCAACAAGATGCAGCAGTTAACCGCCGCCTTAATTACGGTATTCCATAAACTTTCTTTTTGTTTAGCAATATCTCACGATCGACTACAAAGAATACCCTTAAGACATGAATTATTAAACCTGTCCATCTAAAATGCAGTAATTCAATTGCAAGTATCACAATACCCTTATTTTTTTGGGACTAGACCGACTAGACCGGTGTCGTCACATAATTATGCCTTGTACCTTTTGTGATTCGCCTTGCATTAAACCTCTCTAACATGTTCAAAGTTCAAACCATCTATTATAACTAGGTATTACCAGCGGCTTCGCCCGCTACAACTCGAGAATTATCCCACGGGAAGATAAAATCGGGAAAAAAACTATGTTACGAGCTGTGTATGGGATAAATTATACACTACCAATTAACAACGCCAAATACCTTTATTAATCACATATTATATAGGTACCTAATATACAATCTTAAAAAAACACTATCGTACTAGATATCGCTTCGAATCACTCGTTGTCTCGTTCCAAAACAGACTTCTGTCTGTCTTTTTTCTACCCAAAACACACAAAAGATCAACAATACTTCCTTGCGGGACACCAAAAAATGTGTTTTTGAACAGCGCTGAGAACATTACCACTCTACGAAGCATACAAAAGGTCGAGAGGTAAAGATTTACCTTTCGACCTTTTTTATGCCTCGTAGAGTTTTTAAGAGAGAAAATGCCAGTAATTTTTTGTAAGAATATGAAATCATAATCTTCTTTCAAACAGATCAAAGAACTGACGTGACATCATTTTGGAATTATTCAAAAAATATAGTAAAAAAAAGCCCTGTTGATTTCTTTAAATTTTTAGTATTAATAATATTGTGAAAATTTTTATAAGATGACGTCCTTCCTAAAAAAGTGTGTTTCAATAATGAGTAAGCCTAAAAAATCCGTTGTTCTTACGACTAAGAGGTCCCTTTTGGCACACAACATTAATCATATCATGAACAAAAAACTAATGGATCGTTACATGAGACTCCCTACACCTTGTAATAAAATATTGGCTACGTACGTGTGGATTGACGGTTCCGGCATTAACTTGAGGTCCAAAGATCGTATCCTGGATTGTGTTCCATACAGCCCAGATGCTGCTCCTGGATGGGCTTTTGATGGCAGTTCGACAGGTCAAGCCACTACGGATAGTTCAGATACGACTTTAAAACCGGCTGCCGTCTTTAGAGATCCATTTAGAGCTGATCCTCACGTGATCGTTTTATGCGAAGTCTATTTAGGTGATGGTGGAAAACCAGCCTCAACGAATCACAGAAACTTTTGTAATGAGTTGTGCACGATACATAAAGCTGAAGATCCATGGTTTGGTTTAGAGCAAGAATATACGATGTTAGACAATGACGGATGGGGGCTGGGTTGGCCTAAAGGAGGTGGATTTCCTGCAGTTAAATATGAGTTCTCATACTGTGGTGTGGGAGCAAAATATATAGCAGGACGAGACGTAGCCGAAGCTCACTGCAAAGCATGTCTATTTGCTGGAATTGATTTTGAAGGTACTAACGCTGAAGTGATGTATGCTTGCTGGGAGTGGCAAGTGGGTACTACCCTTGGCATTAAAGCCCCGGATGACTTATGGATGTCACGTTATATTATGAATCGTATCGGCGAAGATTACGGAGTAGACATTACGTACCACCCAAAACCTTTCGGTCATTTACATCCAGGAATCGGCATGCATCATAACTTCAGTACGAAGAGGATGCGTTCAGACGGCGGATATGCATTCATAGAAGACTGCATAAAAAGATTAGAAAAGAACCACATGAAGCACATGGTGAATTACGGCAATGATGAGCAAACAAATAGAATGCGATTGTCAGGAAAATTTGAAACGGCTCCATTTGATAAATTCTCATGGGGCATCGCTAATAGGAAGGCGTCTATCCGTCTCCAAAGACACATAAAAAAGAAAGGTAAAGGGTTCATGGAGGATAGAAGACCCGGTGGGGACTGTGACCCTTATCTTGTTTGTGGCCTGTTGATGGAAACCTGTCTGGGAAGAACTCCCTATAAAGGTAAATAAGGATCCTGCTGAAGATATTGGTGTTTCTTGAGTGTATTGTTAAATTTCTAATGTACTTTTTTCAATTATTATCACCATCACTAATAAAACATTTTTTTTATACAATTAAATGCGTTTTATTAAAATGAAAAGAAAGTCTATAAATATTGTGGCAGCGCAAACCGTCGCAGTGGGCACACGAGCCGGTAAGTGGGGCTGTGAACCGCGCCGTCAGAATTGAACAGATATAAACAAAAAAATATACAATCATAATCATCAGATTCATCAGCAATAAGACTTCCACTGCTGGACAAAGACGTCCCCCATAGTACGCCATAACGAAAGACAACATGTCGTTTGCATCCACCAGTTGCCCGCGACTCTCACGATGACGTCGGTCCGCCTGGTGGAGGCCTACCAACGCTGCGTCTACCGGTTCGTGGTCACCACTCGAGGACGTTTCTTCCCCATCGGTTGTCGGTTCTTTGTGGCCTGGCCATTGCCACTTCAACTTGCATATTCTGAGAGCTATGTCAGTGATCCTGGTTCTTCGGCAAATTTCCTCATTCGGATTTTATCGCACAAAGAAACTCCGAGCATAGCTCTCTCCATGGCTCGTTGCGTGACTCTTTTTAAGCTTCTCCAAAGGCCAGCAGTTATGGCCTGTCTCTAAGCCTTAAGACGCTTTGCACATAGAGCAACTTAAGTTGAGGCAACATAAGCAACTTTAAAAGTTTCCTGTAACTAGTTGATAGTTGCTACAACGTTTACGGTTGCCGCAATTTTATGACAATCTGTGAGCAACTTTCATAAACGAGTTGCTCAATCTACGCAGCGAACAGAGTTCAATGTGACGATGAATATCGAAGAAGCAGCAATTGCTCTAATTTTATTACGTCGTATAATATTTAACAGTTGCTAGTTGCGGCAATAAAGGAACTAACTTAGTCATCGATTGCAGCAACTGAAAACTGTTGACGATCACCGCAACTCGAAACTCGGAGTTGCTATGTGTGCACAGTCCAATACAAATATTGTAAATAGCTAGTTGCCAGTTGCTGCAATAGTTGCTCCATGTGCAAAGCGCCTAAGTCATCACTGGCAACTGCTTGAGTCGCGCCGCAACGTCAACTTTAAGGTGTTTGTTGGTTTGAGGCATGCTATCTGCACCTCGTTTTGTAAGAAGACTTTAGGCCGCGGGGGGTGGTATTTCGACGCTTCCGCGGGTAAGTGCCATTTGAACGCACAACTGAGAGGGTTGTATTATAGTGATTTTAATCATTATTGCTCAGTAAAGTCGCATTTGCTAATGTCGCCCATCTTATTTTATTTAACACTAGCTGATGCCCGCGGTTTCAACCGCGCGGATGTCGGTTATCGCTACCGATGCCGGTTATCGCGACCAAAAGTAATATTTTCGTACCCCCCCTTTCAACCCCTTTTTTTGGTGGATGGAAAATCATCGAATAACCCCCCCCCCACCCGCTCTTGGGCAGAGCGAAGGGGAGTGTCAGACTTCTACTGACTAAAAACCAAACCCATGTTCCTTCTTCGCCCTTGTGTCGGAGCCGTGTTAACCTTTCGATAATCCACAGCCCCGACAGGAGTTTCCCCCTTTCAACCCCTTGAATGTTTTTTTTTTTTTAAAGTAGCCTATGTTCTTTCTCGGGTATCAAAATATCTCCATACCAAATTTCATGCAAATTGGTTCAGTAGTTTAGGCGTGATTGAGTAACAGACAGACAGACAGAGTTACTTTCGCATTTATAATATTACTAGCTGATGCCCGCGGCTTCACCCGCGTGGATGGCGTTCAAATTACAGCTTGGCAAAAAAGTCTAGAAACGGAACTAATTTTTTTGTTTGCTGGCAACAATTAAAAACTTATGACGTTTGGTGTAAACAAAGTTAGAAAGTTTATTAAATTTCTAATTGTGCCCTAAAAACGTGATTAAAGCAACGTAGAGTAATACAAAATGAATAAAACCATCCGAAGTGCTGGCAGAGCGATAATTTATAAGGTATGTAGGCGATGTTTGGCAGAAAAAGAGGCCAAAACCATTCTCTCCGATCTCAACGATGTTTACTTAAGAACCGCTGAAATGACAGGTATGTAACTGTTTGTTTTATTGTTTTTAGATGAATTAAGTGTTAATTTATGAACCCCATTCTGTTTTGACTTGCTTGCATACGAAATAAGTGGAATTTTGAACAATAATCATCGAGCACATAGGTTATGTTTACATTTTGTCTGACATTACCTTGGTATAGCGTGTCAGATTAATGTTGATACTTGAGTGGCGTACTGTGCACTATGTGAATTTAAATTCGATTTCTACATAACTTTATTGTTGAATGTGATTTCAAGGTGATAACTGTTTGTTATATCATTAGAATTACAAATGTACCAAAAATGTATTATTTTTAATTTGTTATTTATTAAAGCAAAATGCATTTTTTTATGTATATTTATTTATTCACTTTAGGTAAATCAGTGAGCACCATAATAAGAGTCGTCCTGGAAGGAGATCGAAACAAAGGCGTATTTTCTACACCCAGAAAACATAGAAAAGGTCATCCCAAAAAAGAGTTGGAAGATTTATTAGAATAAATTACAATAATTATTTCTACGCCTTTTTATAATCCCAGAAAATTTAAAAAACAGTGCTACTAACATATATTTATTTTTAGGTAGTTACATGAGGAGAATAAATTCTGGTTCAATAAATAAATTTTAAGTATAAAAAATAGTAATAAAAGTATCAAGACGATAGGTTGTTACGCGATACGGTCACAACGGGTTGCCATATGAACAGCACAGTGGCGCCCCCCGGATTTTCTACTCTTTTTTGCCAAGCTGTATATACTAAAACCTTCCTCTTGAATCACTCTATATAAAGTACATAATATTAGTAAGTATGGGTACAACCATACAATACTGACTGGAAAATTGGAAAAAACATAAAGAAATTTATTATTATAACGAATTTCGCGGGCTGCCTTGGAACATCAACCTTGTGTATCTCGTAAACATAAAGGCGCGTCCCCACTAGGAGCCACAAGGCTTTTGGGCGTCGCATCTTGTAGTGAAATGATCCTGTAAGGCCGCGTGTGGCCGCGTGGCTCAAGCCTCCATCACGTCCACACTCATGAGGCTCGGCTTCATGGAACCACCCTGCCCTAATGGGGACGCGTCTTTAGCCAATCGAGATCGTTGAAATAAAAAAAAAATATTAATACTTTTAAACGGCTGACATTGACCATAAAAGCCATGACTTTTTTTTCATTCTGTTGTAGTAATGACAAATCAGCATGTTTTATTTAATATTGTCATAGATGATTGTACAAGTTGTAGGTATTTAAATTAAATAAATTTTCTGTTAAATAAAGCTCTGTCAATTTTTTACCGACGGCCTCCAGGCCTTAAGAACAAAAAGGAAACAGTTTTTGTTGTTCCGTGATCGAACCCGTACAAAGTTCACTCGTCTTACCAAAGAGCAGAATACTGAAACCAGTATATTTTAGGTTCTGTGATTGAAACTAAACGTCTGTACTATAGCAGAGAATGTCAGTGCTTGTTTTGTCTCTGGTTTTAAATTAGAGGTCAGAAACCATAGACAATTATTTAAAAAGAAAACCGTGCCGCCATTTTAATTCTTTTCTCTATTCCTTTCGTCATATGGCGTATTAGGTGCGTTCGTTACGTCCGCCATATTAAATGAAATCAATAAAATAAGACAAAATGTCGCCTTACTAAAGTGCGTGAAAATAATCCACCAACATCCAGTTATTGTGTGATTAAATCATCAAGAGGATCACAATGGAGAATTCCTACGGTGTGGGGGTTGTTAACAGATACGCTCTTTTCTTGGACGATGAGTCCGATCCTCTTGATGCGTTAAAAGCGCGAGAGCAAGCGAAGGAGCTCAAAAAGAAGACCAAAGAAGCCGAAAAGGAGAACAAGGGCAAACCTGAAACCAAACCTAAAGGTGGCGCTCCCGCTATCAGGAAGGGAATCAAGGAAACCCAAAATGTAAAGACTCAAGAAAACAGGAGCGGTGAGCAACAGAAGCCCAAGGGCCCTCCCAGACCCAATGACCGCAACACCGAACGTCCTCCTCCGCGTCGCCGCGAAGAGCGGCCGCCTCAGAACGGCGCTGTGGAGAACAAGGAAGGAGCTCCACGACCACCACGACGTGAGTTTGGTGACCGCAGGCCCAACTTCGAGCGACGCAATTTCAGTGACAATCCTGAGGGAGCTGAGCGCCGTGGGCCGAGGCCGCCGCGCGAACCTCGTGAACCTCGTGAGAATCGTGAACCTCGTGAAAATCGCGACAATCGCGACATCCGCGACACTCGCGACAGCCGTGACGGACCGCGCGGGCCGCGTCCGTACGACAATAGAGGCAAGCGCGAGTTTGACAGGAGATCCGGCTCCGACAAGACCGGCGTGAAGCCGGTGGACAAGCGTGAGGGTGCCGGTCCTCACAACTGGGGTACGCTTAAGGATGAGATTGACGAGCTCAACAAGACCGGTTCTGAAGGTGAGGTAGCTGAGGAGAAAGTGGCCGATGCGGTTGGCGCCGGCGACGGGCAGCAGGCAGGCGAGGCAGAGCGCGCAGCCGTTCCCACCGAAGAGGAGCCGCGCGAACTCACGCTCGACGAGTATAAGGCCCTCCGAAATGCCCAACGCACTCAGCCGCAGTACAACCTGCGCAAGGCCGGCGAGGGTGAAGACCTCAGCCAGTGGAAGAACCTGGTGATGCTCGAGAAGAAAAAGGAAGGCGAACGAGGTGAGGATGATGACAGTGACGATGAGTTCGACATGGCTGACTACCCGCAGCGCGTGGGCCGTCAGAAGCGCGTGCTCGGCATTGAGTTCACGTTCAACGACACGGCGCGGCGCGGCGGCGGAGGCCCGCGCGGTCGCGGTCGCGGGCGCGGCCGGGGCCGGGGCCCGCCGCGCGAGCCCGAGGTTGTGGAGGAGCGCCCGCCGCTGCGTGCGCCGGCCACACCGCCTAAGGTTGATGACAGCAAGGATTTTCCCTCTCTTGGCTAGACTCACAGTGAGCCTTCGCTCTTCTCCCTTTCGATAGAGTTACAAATTTAAAATATTGTATGTACCGTTATTTTTGAAGTAAATATACAAAATATTTACACGAGCGTGTATTATATTACATTAAAATTTAGTTGATTTCTTCGGAAACCACCTTTCAATTTACTTATTGACTTATCGGGTTCAATTTTCAAGTTATTGATATGGGGGTTGACTAGTCTTGCTCGCGAATCACATAGGATGCTGTAGAGGGGGAGGATAATTTTTAAGAGTTTTAATTTTGGATTCACATAGCTACAGTATGCATATGGAACTATAATAACAGTAGCTTTTATCATATTGTAATCACAGCTTATGATTTAACTATGAGTTTTAAGGAATAAGGATTTTAAAACTTACAGACTGTGACAAGCTATGAATTAACTCCGTCACAATTTAGAGTAGAACATGCAAAGTAACCCTTGTTGCATTTTTTATCATGAGTTTGTGTTGACAAATGCAGACTATGGGAACTGTAAATAGTTGATATATGTTAAAAGATAAGGTCTTAAAATAACAAGGTTGATTTTTGTTGTTACACAACTTCAGAAAAATAAACATTTTGTATGTGTGATATTTTTCTTAATTATTTTCCTAATTCTTCTGTACTCCTCCCCCAGAGATTAATCTCGTAGCATTAAAGGAACATCTTGTCAAGTAAAATCCCTTCACTCGTTAACTAATTGAAAGTTAGGGGTAAATAAAAGCAATAGTATTCAAGTAATGTTGTATATTGACACATTTTATCACTTTCACACAAAAACAATTTACTTAAAATTTAGAGATAATAAAACAATACACATTTTGAGTTAAATATTCAACATAATAGAATTATTACTTACAAAAATAAACATCAATTACACAGAAGTGTAGAGTTGATAAGCACAATAAATAATATATTTACATTATAGAAACATTCAATACTGTTCTATATCTGCATGTTGAGACGGGCAACAACCGTTTGTCATGAACTGCAGCATTTCTTAGTATAAAAATGTTCTAATTTATAATATAACAAAGGAACATAAATTGTTAATGAACTTGCATGTCTTGCACATTCATGACTCATACATATGCAGTTTTATAGACATGTTAAAGTTACAGTACAGAGCTTAGACTGCAAATAGCAAACATTCAAAATATACAAGTGTCTGATGTAGATCAAACAAAATTATTGAGAAGAATAATTGTAGCTGACTAGTGTTGCTTGTAGATTCAAAAACTTATTTAATAAAAATTACTTTTAAGATTATTAGGTAAGTTGCAAATATTAAGTTATATATATTTTCAATGATTAAATTTTCTAGTATGCAACAATAATACATTCTGGGTGTTCACAATAATTTAAAATCAAACTGTTCTTATCAAGGGTGATAGCGGTTACATTTATATTATTATAAATTAGTGACGTAAAAGCGTAATTACTAAACACAGGACTTGAGTCCCATTTCACAGCCACAATATACGTTCACTTATAATAAAAGCGATAATAAAGTACAAACCTCGTAGAATACGTGGCTAGTTATAATAATAAATACCTAGGCACATCTACACATTTTATTAAACTGCTAAAATATCCCTATCTTTGTTTGTCCACTATACTATCAATTGACTATTATTTACATTGACAACAATACTTGTAATTAGTCACAATTATTTACAGCTGCAAAATGTATTTTCAATAATTCATACAGTATAGTTTCGCCCATCAAATGAATTGCAATCATGTTAATAAGTGTGTTATTTTCAAGGATACAGTTAAGTTTGACGTATTATGATGCATAATAATGTACCTTATCTTTATTAACGATTAACACAGCAAAAAAACGAATAACGCGGTTTAGAATCGAGGGCCAGGTACAATATTTGCCAACAACTTGGCCATTACAGTCGTCGGGCCGACTCCAAATATCATGGGCTATGCAAAGCACACGTTACTAGAGCGCTCTAGGTAATGCTTGTTTACAAAATGCTACATTTTCAAGAAATCGAGCTGATCAGAGCGTCGTCCGTAAAGCGTTATAAAAGTAGTGCATCAGTCGGGCGGCTGTGTTCACTCGATGCCGAAGGTGTTGGTTTCTTCAACGGCGAGCAGGAGCTTCTCGTGCAGCAGGTTCGGGGTGGGGTAGGGCGGCAGGTCCAGTCGGTTGAAGCAGGTGTGTGCGCGCGGCAGCGACTCCACGCGGCCCCAGCGCTCGATGCAGAACCGTCGCGGGCCGGTGGAGCCGCGCAGTGCGGAGAACCCTTCGTACGGGATGGAAGATGTGCCCGTCACGAACTGAACCAGCCGCAGACGCTGCTCGTTCGTGAACCTGCCAGAAAAGCGCATCGTTATAAATTAATCATTAAAGAAGGTCTCAAAACACACTTCCGCATGTCTTCAAAATCTAAGGAAGTGGATGGCAGCCAGCTGCGCAGTGTGATGGCGTTGTTTTAAGTCGCATTCTTAATAGCTAATTTAAGTAGGTAGGGAACGTAATACCACCAATTCTGAACGACAAGTGAAATGGTTGAAATGCTGTCTGTTTAGTATTTTGTATTTATTTGATACTGTGGAGCTATACCTGTGGCTTTTTAATGAGACGGTTCATGAGACTGTACAGATGCCTATAGCCAAGTCCTAATTTGACCATCTGAGGTAAAGCTATTCAAAAATAAAATTACATAACCAGATTGTCAACCAATGATATTTAGAACTAGTTATTTTACCGCCAGTTTTGATAGTTGCCATTTGGATTCAGTTTGGTATGAAATCGGGATATAAAGTGGTGTGTAGGTACTGTACCTGTCAATAGCCTGCCAGAACCAGATGATGACGGGATGCGCGTCGTGGTACCCTCCGCGGTACTCCGTGTTGTTCCGCCAGTCGGCCACGTCCAGCTCGGGCGCGCCGGCTATCACCAGCTCCAGTTCCCGCGCGTCAAACGCCGCCACTAACCGCGGGTCTACCACCTGCTCGCAACAAATGACGATAATTTAGTATTTATAGGGTTAGGCAGAGGTGTAGCTTATCTTGTCGTTGCTAAAAGTTAAGACTTAACATTTCGGTAGATAGGCAGCTTATTGCATTAACCGAGACTTTCCTGGTAAAAAAAGTCCAATAACACTGGCCAGCCTGAGAATCGAACCAAGGAGGATCTCACGCACATGAGTCATCAGCATCTGTTTAGTTAGGGTTTGCCCTAAGTTGGGGTCGGCTACCAGTCTGACCGGACGCAACATCAATATTTCTATCGGAGCAACTGCGCATCTGATCACAACCCAGTTACTAGTTAACAGGATAGCACTCATGCAGATGTGTGCCTTTTTTGTGTTTTCGGGTAAACCTTCAGATGCAGCCGGGCTTTTGGGGTAATATAAGTGTGGAATTTTATCCACCACTAACTATACCTACGTCATCATCTGCACATGTGCGCCCGTAGGTCACAGCCCTGAGGAGACTGTAAAGGGGTCTGCCCTACTGATTTCTAGTGTAATAAAAGCATAGATAGGCTCACCTCGTGGAAGCCCCGCACCAGCCACTCGGTCTGCTCCGCCACTCCGCGCTCGACGCGCCAGCGCACGACGCGCTCGAGGTATTCCTTCTTGTTCCTCTCGGTGACGGGCACGTCCCGCCCGCCCGGCTTCAGTTCCCGCTCCAACACCCGCCCGTCCGCGAGCCGCTCGGAGACAGCGAAGGTCAGCTCCAGGGATGATACGCAACGGGCTGACTGGAATGTGAGACATGATTATCATTGCGTGTAAATGAAGGAACATGAGATATCATACGAGTTCTTACAACAATTTCTTAGTAGCAGTGTTGACTGTATTGAGTCTGAATTTGTGACCGGCTCGCGTCCTATGATGATCTTATGATCATAGGACACGAATCGGTCACACAAATCCTATGATTTAAATATAACTAGCAAGATATAGGTGCAGGTACACCTCGTGTTTAATACCGAGTAGGGACAAGATGGTAGGGAGTATTATCATCCCATCATTCCCATCGGGGTTGCGGGTTGTTCGCAAGAGATACCGCGGCCTCGACATGAAGGGCTTAAGAAGGAACATGGGTGGTTTTTAGTCAGTAGAAGTCTGACACTCCCTTTCGTTCTGCCCAAGAGCGGGAAGGGTTATTTTCTGATTTCCCAGCCCCCCTCCCCCCCTCCAAAAAAAGGACCTACTATCCCGACATTGAGAATTCAAAACTTAGAGAGTAGGGGGTGGTCGCTTCGTAGGTACCTATGTGGTTGTGTGGGGTGTTACATCACCCGAGTCATCAAGCACTGACAGTTATTCTTAAATTGACAGGACTAAAACGTTTGATATACCTAAAAGTAAAGTTGTATAATTTTACTAAGTGACAAAACCGCCTTGATTTTGTCGGAGTCATATTCTGTGCTTATCGTACGTTACCTACTTCCTGGTGTGATAAGATATGTGTGCCAGGCCGGAGGTTGTGGTTAATGGTCATCGTAGGTCAGTGTTTCACGGGGACTAAACTATCACGGCGTCAGAAGTAATAAAATATTACTGTGCTAAATGGCAGACCAAGAAGATGGCCTTTCTTGAGAATTTGCAAGATTTGACTCAGACTAAACCATCATAATGAAGGAGAAGTTTTCGCCCAACAGGACAGTAGTTACATGGCAGCTAAGTATAATAATGAGCGGTAGTAAACTCACCTGTAGCCACCGCAGCGAGGCAGCAAACTGTGCATCAAGCGCGTCCACGTCCTCGAGTGCGGGCGGCAGTCGCAGCAGCGCGCGGTAGAGGGCGCGCGTGAACCACGCCTCCAGGAGGTACCCGTGCACCAGCGCTAGGCCCAGCACGCGGCCTGAGAAGCGGAACCTGTAGACAAACATCATTATCAGCTTCCTGCCCTTATCCCATTCTATGTAGGGTCGCGACATGTCTTCTTCTTCCACTCTTCCCTGTTGGAAGTCACGGTGGCATTTACTCCTTTGACTTTCATATCATTCTTCACACAATCCATCTGTCTTTCCTTTGGTAATTACAGGTCTCTCTATTGTGTTAATGTCAAACCACACGCTCCTGTATCCAGGTTCTAAAATAGTTCTGGTACCTATTAGGCTGGGCCGTTGTAAGTTTAAAGGTAGGTAAAAAGATAGAAATGTCGGAGTTCTGCTCCTTTTACGGCAATATTACCTTAAACTTAAATTAAGTAGACAAGATCCCAAAATAAGAACAGAATTAAGATCAAACCTGACCAACTCAATCCGTCTAAAATTAACACGTGACCTAAATAAGACCTATCTGAAATATGTTTGGAAATGTCTCCTGCAAGTATTTCATTGTCGAACCCAAGCAACGGCGCGTAGAAATCGTTACACATCAGTTGAATCGAAATATGATATTATGAAATACTTTAGAACGTGCATAAAAACTTTATAAATCTGTATGTTTGTTTGTAACCAAATACATGGTGTTTGTTGTAATTCGAGACGCGGTCGGTTCGGGTGCGCTTGCGCTGAACGACGCTGAGTAAAAATAAACACAGAGGGCGCGAGCGGCGGTGTAAAAATAAATCATAATAACGGAAATATCTGTTGCGCTTTGTAAAAGGGATGCGATGTTTATTATTGTGGCACGGAGACTGTCTTTACATAGTAAATGGGTCAGATTGTATCATAACTCTTTTATGGTTAAAAGCGCGTTTGAGGCCTGGCCTGCGTGGGGTTTTGAGCAAGGCTGTCTAATGTATCAAGTGGGACAAAAGTTATTCTCATAATCCATATATAATATTGTTCAACTCTGCATAGTATATTAGGTATATAAAAATGCTCCCATCTAAGTCAGGTTTTGTCGTTATATACTTGCATGATAGATAATCAGGCTTTCCTAAACTTAGGAACCTACTCAAGAAGAGAGATATCGGCCAAGTCCCGTTTAATATCTGACCTATGACATAGTTTAAACTAACTCAATGATGTAATTTCATAAACATTTTATCTTACCTATCTATTTTCTATGATAGGCATTAAATAAGTAGTAAATACTTAAGTGCATTACACTGTTGTTGGTACTCACTAGTCACTACATTGTCCTACTGAAGTACTTTAGCTCCGATATAAAATCAATACATTTGTATTGAATGTGTCACTATGTTTCTATTGTTATTTACTATGTTCTACGGGTGATAATACTCAAAGGAAGTACAAAATTAAGTGGTACCTACGTAAATAGGTGGGTCCAGGTACATACACAAGAACAAAATTGCAATTGTGAATGATAGGTAAGTAGGTCTCAGGAATTAACAAAGCTATGTGGTTTGAATAATTATATATATATATATATTTATAAGCACCTGATTATTTTATGCAAAATTGAACATAATTCAATAGGGGATCGGACTGGGTCAAAATAATATGATTCTGTTTAGTCCGTATGTTAGATTATCGAAAAATATTGAATACGTGTTTTTTGTTTTATCAAATCAATAAAAAATTATTTATTATATATTGAATTTCACGAGTTACCCTGTCCCTTCCACCTTAAGGTCGTCGGTCAATAGACATTTGAAGGCTGTTAGAGAACCAACACTATCAACTTCGTTCTTGAGCAGTCACAACTCACAGTTATAACGTGTACCTAATAAGGTGTCACAGTCAATGCAATGGTAATTACTGGTATCATGTACATAAGTGGTTTAAAGTAAATATACGTACTACTTAATAATATGATAATAACTATCATTTGTGGCTACTGGTTAACAGCAGGAAGCATGTATTTCAGTAATTATTGTTATTTGAATTAATTGCATACAATGTATGTGTCACAAATAAATATAAAGTGCTCATTGTGCTTGGTTTTTCTTGTCTTTACAAATAAATAAAATTAAAGACTTTGTAATTTGATAAAATTAAAGCTTTTTCATCATCATCATCATCATTTCAGCCAAAAGTCGTCCACTGCTGGACATAGGCCTCCCCCAGGCGTCGCCACATTGACCGGTCCCGTGCGTCTCTCTTTATTGAAAAAAGCTAAACTAAGCAAAGCTTTTTATTGAATGGATAATGACAAAAAAACAAACAAATTTTAAACACATAACTCATAATGTAATGTGTCTGTCTGTTCTGTTATTTATTTGTATGTAATTTTATTTAATCGTTTCATCCGAAAAACGTGTGCTGCTGTACGTAAGCCTCTTTCAAACATCACCACAATGAAGAGCTCTTCGACTAGCTCCCACCTGTTCCTACCCCTCTACCCCAGTCCCTAGGTCGGAAAAAGTTATGCCATCCTTATTTACACAACTGGTCTCCATTGGATCCTGGATCTATCCTATACGGGTTCTACCCGGTTTCTATGAATAGGTAAAAATATAGCCAGGAAGATAGCTTTTTTAAGCTTGCCCTAGTATTACCATTCCACAAGGATTAAGCAGCAAATCTGATTTTTATTAGATCATAAATGGCAGCAATTAACTGCTGGCACCAATCTAGGATCTAAGATAGGAGAATATACAATTTCTGCAGTTAATCAAATGCAATCAGACAAAAAATATTCAAAAGGTGTAAGGTCGAATTTTTATGGAGAATCCCACATTCATGAGTGTAGGTAGGTAGTGACTAAAATTCGATATTTGTGAATGCCTTTTTATTAATTTCACTGGTAAATAATTTATAATTTATAATTAAATTGAATTAATTAATTTTCTGTAATTGCAAAAAAAAAATAGGAAATTTCCAAAAACAAAAACCTTAAAATATGCATTTTGTGAACCACAAGGAACAAGGACACAGACCAAATTAGCGTTCAATGGGTGCACACAGGCAGGTCACAGGGTGTATTGTGGAGTTACTACGTGACAATATAAATTCCGTAAATAGGGAAACTAATAAAAACAAAAGTCGTGAGAGACTACATTTATTTTTAATCATTTTTCTCCACACCTATAAACTCCGTTCCATCTTTTTTTTTTTGGATTGTGGTAAATCATAAAATGACTCCTCCGACTCTGGGCGCAGGGGAAGGGAGTGTCAGACTTCTGCTGACTAAAAACCAACCACGTTGCTTCTTAGCCCTTTGTGTTCGGGGCCGCGGTATCTCTTTCAAACAACTTGCAGCCCCGGAACTCCTTTCCACCTTATTGTCTAATTGCACTCAACAAAGTGGTCAAACAAGAAAACAGTATTTTCTATCTCTTCACAAGATTTATCTCAGCATCATTATTAGGTTAAGATCGTGGTAAAAGATTATCAGACTCATTTGCAATTCAATGTCTGCCAAAATGGAAACAAAAGCATGCCATGGGATATTTCTTTAGTTAGCAGTTATAATGACCGTATGAGAAAACTACATGGTGCTAATTAAAATTATAATAGTTTAAAAGCTTTGTTTTTTTGTTAGTAGTGTTAAAGTAGCAAGTAGACAGGCCATAGGAAAGTATTTCATCAGTGCCTACTATAAAATTTACATTATTAGGAACTGCCTAGTTGGTCTAGTGGTCGCAAGCGCGACTATTGTGCAAGAGGTCCTGGGTTCGATTCCTAAGTTAGGCAGTGTTATTGGATGTTTCCATCAGGAATTTCTCAGGAGCAGCCACGGAGAATGGATACGTGCCCGTTAATGGCAATATGGCATACACCTCTGCCTAACCCTTCGGGCGTGATGTTATGTTATCACATGCCATCCCAGAGTTTAATTTTTTTATCTGCATCCATACTCTTTAAATTGGAACACAACCAAATCAATGAACTGTTCTGCAAATAGGACAAGCAGGTTGAGTTTAAGATGACTCAACCTGCTTGTCCTATTTGCAGAACAGTTCATTGACTCGTCATCATGATTTCAGCCGAAAGAGGTCCTTATTTTTGCCTACGTAAAGTTTCCAGGGATTCTGGCACCTTTGAGCCCGAGCGTGTTTTTCGACGAGTGTATAAATCTTCAAGAATAGCAAAGGCTGGAGAGGTTGATTTGTCGAACTACAACCACGGTGTTGCTGTCTGCCAAAGTGCTTTGCTATAGCATTATTTTAAAAACGCCTACAACGCTCTCAGCAAGCAAAACAATATCATCATACTCTTGCCCTTATCCCAATTCATTTGTGGTCGGCGCTGCAGCATGTCTCCCTCTTCCATACTTCTCTGTTTCTCGTCATCTCATGAGACACCTCCTTTCTTGCCATATCATTCTTAACACTCTCCATCCATCGTTTCTTTGGTCTATCAACATTCTACATTCATACTCAAAACAAGCAAAAAAAAAACATAAGCCAAAAACTCACCATTCATGATGGTTATCGACAAAAGAAGACATCGGAGACACGTGGACCGTGTACGTATCATTCGCTGAGTACTCGAACAGTCCGTAGTAAGGGTTGAACAGTTCCCTCGAAAGGAGGAAGAAGAATTCTCTGCTAGGTCCGCCATAGTCCAGGCCTTCTTCTCCGTCCCATAACACGCAGAGTTTGCCTTTCTGTAGTTCCTTCTTGTTGCATGTCATTATTCTTCTGAAGGCGTCTTCTAGAAGATGTTCGCGACGAATGTGCAGTCTGAAAGGAGGTAGGGTTTCAGTTAGATATAATTTAGGAAATGGGAATTGTGATGGCAGGGGCTTTTATTGAATTACGTATTTTGTTGAACAAAATTTAGCTATCGTAGACGCCTTTTTTTTTTTTTGGTGGGTGGAAAATCATCGAATAATCCCCCCCGCTCTTGGGCAGAGCGAAGGGGAGTGTCAGACTTATACTGACTATAAACCAAACCCATGTTCCTTCTTCGCCCTTGTGTCGGAGCCGCGTTAACCTTTCGACAAACCACAGCCCCGACGGGATCGTACTATCGTAGACGCCTCAATACTACTTAAAACTTATCCTATGCGACATCGCCCTCATGCCCATGCGTCATTGCCCTTTACTAGAGCAGTAGGTACTGTTTTTCCAAAATCGAAATACAAAATATTGAATGGAAAATCAAATGTTCTGATCACTTGTGGTGTAGGCCTCCCCTGGTTTTTTCGCAATCCTCTCTGTGCTCAGATCGCATCCAGAGCTTTCAGCCTTTACCTCAATAAAGCATCAAAAGTCTAACTCGCACTGGAGCTGGTGGCGATATTTTGGCTCAGTTCATTTAACAGAAAGAAGGCGCCCAGCTGTGGGAACATTGTTAAAAAAGTACAAAACAATACTCACTTTAACTTGCCAGGTCCCTGTCCATATCCCTTGCTCTCAAGCTTCCTGTAGAAGGCTCGGAGTTTGGCTTCGAAGTCGCGTCGCTGAGGCGCGGGCGCCCTGGTGCTTCTCGCGGCGGCCGGGGACGCGGCGGGGGAGGGCGAAGCACCCGCTGATGCTGCTGCCACGGAACACCCGCCAGCGGGCACGTAGCTCATGATCTCCTGCTCGAACAGGCTGTGGAAGATAGAAACGTTTTGGTAAGAATAAGAACTGGAAATTCGATGACAAGTGATATCTTCCCTACCCACACTGGGCCAAGGTGGTGGATTATATCCCATTCCGTCTCATACAGAAGAGGCTTGTCCAGTAGCAGGAACATTATGCTTAGGTCTAAATGAAGCTGTTATGGCATTTTAGACTGACGTCACCTTTCTTTATTCAGCCATTCAGGACTACTTAAAGATGACGGATTGACCAGCTCTCTAGCCTGGTCTGGGAGAGGGAGATGTTAAAACGTAAGGGTTGCCAGCAGTGGGATACTTAATACTTTAGCTAGGGTGTTTCCGTACTTAGAACAGAATCATCAGACAAAGGAGGCGTTTAAGAATCTCCACTCTATCAGGCCTTCATCCTTCATCTAATAATGTTTGTTTAAGCAACATAAGTACAATGTTCATCTTGTCTGTATTTCTAATAATTTCACGCTAAGCTAACCACGGACGTGGCCGCTATGTAGCTACTATACACTAAACGGACGTCTGGCCGCAAACTGTGGCGCGCCGCAGTAGCCTCCTTAGGGACTGGCAGTCTGGCCACGAACTGTGGCGCGCCTCAGTAGCGTCCTTACTCCTTAGGGATAAGGCTGAAACGGTGTGGTTTACCGACAAATATTTAGTAGGAGTTTATGTAAAGCTTATAAGTAATCTATAGCTCAAATAGTCCCTTGAAAGTATCATGTATTTATTTGAGAAGACTTGACAAATATTTAAAGATATAGGAAAATCTAAGACATTGCAGTTAAATAAAAAGAAAAACAAGACTTTTTTACACATGAAACTGAATGATGTCTCAGGAGATATCATATCCATTGTTATGTCAGCAAAATTATATTCAAAATTAAAAAGTATAAAAACCTTCATAAATGCATACAAAAAAGAACTAATTTTCGCAACAATAAAACGTTTGCTTAGATCTTACAACGAGATAAATAATGAATATTATTATCAATTTAAGTTGAGTATGTTTTTGTTTGCAAACTCTGTATTATAAACCTCAAATAATTTCCTTTATTAACACAAGGAAATAAATTACACTAAGTAGATTTGTAGTTTAATTGTAAAATAAAACCTGATGTAGGTCGTGTTCAAGGTTCTGTAATTGCAACGTATTACAGCGGCATAACAATGTGTTTAGATTAGATCCTTATTAAATTCTTAGTGCGATTTTTTATTTTATTAAGACTATTTGAAATATTACTGAAAGAAGAAATAAATTGCACTATAATCGTACAGCCACCAGTCGTATGACGTGTCAACATAATGATAAATGCATACAACCAGGTTATCGCACATGAAATCTTTTCAAAGGTCGAACGTAACAATTTGATGAGTTCATTTTCAACCTTGTTACACGCAAAAAGATAAAACAATAAACACTATACTTTATGCATAGGTAATTGCGTCCCTACAGAATAAACGGCACATATCTAAATGAAGAGCCCAGCCCAATATTCGCCGAGTGTATCTTGCCCGGTTGCCCGGTATCGTAATATCAATTAAAAGTAGGCCCAACATGTGAAAGTGAGACTCCTTCGTTATTTACCAGAGCGTAGACTATTAAAAGTATAATAATAAAGGCGAGCGTCGAGCGGTGTGAAACTGACTGACGCTCATCCATATCGCGGCCGGCCAGCACCTGACGCTAATGTGGGAGGCTTGGGACACGACTGTCTTCTAAAACAATTTACAACACCAGCCATTATTAAAAACTTCATTAAACAAACGAGATAAGAGCATCTAAAGAACATCTCAAGTCCGTACTCTCGCACTGCTCGGCCAAACTGGCCAAGTGGCCACTAGGAGCAATGAACCGTGATAGATTATGACCAAAAAGACGAGAGCAAGGCCGGCCCACATAAGACAGAGACAAAACGCCGGGCTCTAGGCCCGTAATACCCGTAATCGATTTAGGAGAGCGGGAGATTTAGAACCGCAACGCCCCTCGCTCGTGATCGAGATTCGGTAATTAGTATAATAATTTCATTTGGGCATTGGGCCCGGAGAATTATACGTGAAGACACGCCGCGCGCGCACGCACCTCCCAGAGCCTGGATCATTAGATATAGCTCTGTGTGCTTAGAATGGTAATCGATATTTTTTATTGTTAGGCCGGGCGCCAAACAAAATGGGTAGACAAAACAAAACTGGAGAATTTTCGAAGTAATTTGATGTTGAAACAATGAGTTCGCCGAAACGTACATCGTTTACAATCACGTTCGCGTCGGCCATATGAACGTATCGAGCCCTTTTACAGAGGAACCTTCGGATAATGTTTGGTTGATCTATTAAAGTGGACGTGCGAGAGGCACTTTATGTCAGACACGTGTGTAATATTGTCTATTGATAGGCTGCAGCATTGTTTGTTGGCTCGAGTCGCGCGACAATGGTGCAGGCATCTGAGGAAACTTTGAAGTGGCTGTTGCACCAGCGCGTGCGCACGGCCAGCGGCAACGCAAGGCCGTCTCCAGCCGGCCGCGCCCGTTTGATGGGAATGACCTAAAATTACCCGCAACGATACACATAATATTATCTGTGTACGTGTAGGTTGTACGGTTTGTTACAAGATTGGTGAGAAAATAGTTTCCGGCACGCAAACCGAGAGCGAATTAGAATCGCATTTTTGTTTTGTAAAAGTCAACAAAAGGAGGCAGTTTTGACTTGAGAGATGCGTGTGTTCTTGATGGCATGATGGAGCAGTCATTACACAAGCATCCGGCGTGGTCGACATGTATCATCGAATGCCACCAATGGCCGAAAGTTAATGAGTATCGGAGGCATTCCCCCGGAGCCCCTGAGCCGCAGAGGGGCGGCGCACGCGCCCGGGGCAGCGCGCGCGCCGGTCACGTCCCGGCGCGGGCCGACAGGTGTGCGAGGAGTGGCTCGACCACGCTATTGTACACACTCTGTGATAGTAGAGCAGATAACGCGGCCGCTACCCGTGCCTGACGTCTCCATTCTGTGTCAGGGCTGAATTGAAGATGACGCTGCGAGATCCCGATCTCGTGTCTGTAGTAGTTATTTAATTAACAGTGACCGTGTCCAGACGATGGCTGATAAGCCTCGTCAAAGTTGAAGTTATGATGAGGGACAGGTAGAAGATTTATACGAGGTCTATGAAGCTTGGATGATTTGGTTTAGATGTAAATGGCCGGGCTGCGTAAACGTGTTTAGTGTAAAGGCGCACTTTCACCGCAACATGCGCATGCGCATGCGCAGGCCCTCGGCCGTAACTCATCGCTGAACAGCTGCCATTGATGATTCCTAAGAACACTTCCAAGTCGTTTGGAAACAATGCGCTTGCCTCCCGATGGTTTAAAATAACATATTGACTGTTGTCTGCAACAATAAAACTTCGAAGAGTTTGCGAAGCACATGTCGCGACATATGCTGCATCTGACTTGAAACGGTCTTTAATTTATAACTTGAATAATATACCCTCTACTTACTTTGATTTAATGATTCTATACTTTGACTGATAATTCAAAAATATGATATAAAGCTTCACATTAGGCTCGCAGCTTGTAATTAAGGTCCCCTAAACATAATCACGCATGATGAGCTCTCCTCGCCGGGGGCCTTCACTGGCCACGCGTTAAAATGCCTCGCTGGAGAAAAGGAAAGCTGATTGCTGGCCCCAGTGGCCCCTGGTCACTTGTACTCTATGTCATTTACTCGAAGCGTCAAGAAAACTTAGGAGAGATGGAGTAATTGCTGGCTACGTCTGTTGTATCCGTCACTAATTCATAATTGTCATACGGTAGGCAAACGACTTGGAATGGCGTCCCTTTAATAACTTCACTTAATAATGCTGGTGGAGTTGTGGCAAGTCATTATCTTCGTCGTAAACTACGTTTATTGTAGACCTCTCACAGCTTTAAATACCCATTGAAAAGCAGCAAATAATACGTGAAAAGCTTTCAGACTTTGAACCGAGCCCTCGCGTTCTGTTAATATTTGAACGTAGCTCTCAATAATATCAAATTACTTCCGACAACAAAATCTAATTTTGACACGTAGATCCGAATCGAATTGCTCTTTAACAATAGGTGGCTTGTTTATGTTTAGTCCCAAATGATTTGTAGAAGGCAAAACGGAATTATGAAATGCTCGACATTGGTGCGACCTCAGTGGAATTAGAAGCAGATACGTGTCTAATAATTTTGCTAAATTACTTCCTATGATTTAAGTGTAGTGTAGCGTCAAGAAACAAAAGCTTGTGTTGTGTTTCGTACAAATAAACTGGTGTTTTTGTACTACGATCACGATAAACCTTAATAGTGAAGCGTGATGAGGATGACCTAATATTCTGGCGACAAAACCGCTAATTAAAATGGAATCGGTATTTCGTGTGGCATTTAATACAACATTATTCTGTTTATTTACTAATATTTACCGTGAATCTCAATGTTTTCCCTATGGACTTCGCCGGGAGGACAACGGTGCGGGTTAGGTATGTGGTTGGTCGAGGAGATAAAAATAATGATACATAAATTGAATAAATACATTATACATTTGTGTAGCCGAATGAGAAAATCATTTATGAACTTGAAAAGTCGTAACTTGCACTAGCGTCCCTATGGATCAAAGAACCAAAAATTAAGTTCCTCTCTCGTTGTTTATAAATTAGGTTTTTGTTCTAAACATGCACATTTTAAACTGACGCCTTATATTATGCAGGTAACTTAACATTTTTTATTTCCTTCATAAATCATAGCGATCCCGTCTCACCTACAAATTAAGTTTCCAAGAAATTTTATAAATTGAAAAATCCTCTGAGATTAAAGCATTATGTGATAATAGGGATGCTGCATAAAAATTAAATTTGCGTTAAATTAAGTCTTTTATGGAGAATATTAATACATTAATGTTCCTATCTTAGTTTTTTTTTGGAGGTGTGCTAAGGTTTCACGAATAATCGATTAGTTGGCTTCTAAAGCTCTCTAATAGTCGATTACGAAATCGACATTGATTTATGTCACATCTATAACACATAAAAACATACAAGGAATAGTAGTACTTAAGAGATTTAAATTGATCATAAAAGTAACTGCTATTTGATGACAAAGCTGTCCTCATCCCAAAACGATTCAAATAAATCTTCTAAACAATATTTCCGGTATTAAAATCTCAGTTAATTGACAAATGAATACCTGTGTGAAGTTACATTATCACAAGTTTTGACATTACTAAAACTGAACCAAGGAGCATTTGGTCAACTGGACCTACTCGAAATGGACCCGCGACAGTCGAACAAGTAACATTTTGACTTGGTCGAATTGTGCAGAGTTTGACGCGGGTCCAGTTGACCAAAGCCGCAATGGAAAAACATCTTTCATTGCATTGAAGTGTGATTATCATGGAGCTGAAAATTGCATGGCCGCCATGTCACGCAAATTAGGATATTACGAAGGGCTTCCGTTGTTGGTTACTGTTACAGAAACATACGGACAGGATGATTATTTTATGTAATGATTACATAAAAACCCTTTTGTTTTGCTAATATCCTTATTTGATTGCCGGATAGTTACACGTAACACCAAACATCACTAGATTTTGACGTGCACTGCTTTTTAAATTTATTTTGTACAATTGTATGTTTCTTTAATACGCCTTATCTGTCCCACTGCTGGGCAAAGGCCTCGGGTTGGAAAGGAATGGGGCCTTTCCAACTCGTCTGGTATTTTGCCTAATGCCTTCTCTAGCCAATCAGTCAGGAACGAGTCCAAATCGTTACCATTGTATGATAAATCGTCACCATTGTATTTTACACTTAATTGTGTATTTGTGTGGTTAAGATTAAAGCATTTATTATCGTGTTATTTGAGTTTGTACCTACTTACTTCTTAATTGATAAATCCTGGTATCGTATTTAAGTGCAAGGGTACTCGGACTTTATAACTTGATAAGTCACTAATAGTAAGCAAATAGTAACAAACAATGCCCGTATGCACCACATTCTTAAACGTAGTTTTATTAACTCATAGTTAGTTCTAAGAATAAATATGTAAGTGAAAATGGAAGCATAACCAATTAACCACAAACTACTAAACTTTACTAAGTAAAAAGTAACCACATACTATGACAAGACGATAATTAGAAGAGGTTTAATTAAAAAAAAAAATGTATTGTTCTAAATCTTTGACTAACAAAATCTATGAAAGCACTAACTAAGATATCATATAAATCTAAATGTAAGTAAAAGTTTTGTTACTTAATTGAACACTAATACCGTACCTAAGCATGAAACATACTTATTTAGGTTGTATTACTAATGTAAAATAACATGTTCATGTAAAGCCGCACCCTTAATTTCTTTGTAATTAATGAACGATTTTATGCGAGCCCCGCCGGAAGTCGACACAATGGCGGTAGTAGGGGGAAACAATGGCTGTCATGGGACTTTGTTAAACTCTGACCTCCCAATCATTATGACAACCGCTCAATTATTAAGGAGTCAACATTTAGGTGCGATAGTGTTCTAAAATTAGAAATTCTGGTATTCAGCTGCATTCAATTAGACCGGAAGGTGTCTCCATCACGTTTGGGGAAAGAGGAGGTTGTGAAGTTTCCATTAAAACTCCTTCTGTCATTTTTTAAAAATGTTTGACAGAATCTGAGCGATCTTTAGGGTGTAGCGCTGATTTATGGTGCAAGCGAGCCTTAAAAACAGTGCCATTATTCAATGAATGTAAGCTGCTAATCTGATAATTAAGAAACAACACTATTTCATTTATTTCACTTTCGCAAAGTTTTACTTTCTGCAACATGACTTTCGCAAAAAAAAAAAGAAACAATTATGAGAAAAAATAAAACTGCGAAACTAGAGCATTGTACACACATACATAAGTGTATATTAGAACAGTTTTTACGGTACGTGAATTTACAATCACAAAAAACTTAATTTTGTCTTGAAAGACCAAGAAAAAACATGACGTAAGCTGTCAAAGAATTTTTAAGGTTCTATTTCTAGTGATACAACTTCAGCTGGTATGTTATATTTACAAATGTTGACATAGAAACCAAAGGGTTTTACGATCTATAAACGAAATGTGGGTAACTCGTGCAATGACTAATGTTTGATGACAGGAAACGCAAGGACAATGACCGATTGGCGGGAACACTCCTGCGCATTGACTGAAGCGGTGCCTTCGCTTTGTTTCCTTATTTTCTAATGTAAGCTTTGAATACACAACATAGTAATCAGACTGTTCATATTTGTTTTTTGACTGTAGATAGGGAGAAAATGAAAAACAGTTTTGGCGAAAACCTCTTGTGAACTTAGTCAGCTTGAATGATTCACACTACTTAGCTGTGATATAATACTTTATTTATAAACACTGGCAGGCTATTTATGTACAGACAGAGTTACAGACGCCAATTCCTCAGGCTTCCCAAAGTTGTAAATTTTTCCCAATACATACTTCGGCGATTAAATTGAAAATCTATTAAAGTATTTTGATAGATTGTAGTAGCTTGACGTGTCTGTACTTATGTTAAAATATTATTCATACTAGTGTTTTCATTCTGCCATCTCTTTACATTAAACCCGCACATCTCCCTTTTAAATGAAGTTCAAGGTGTAACGAAAACGTTGAAAAAACTGATATGACGAGTCTATTGTGGGCTGTCAACAATCCAGTCCTTGGGCATGAGAGTGGCTCTACCAGTTAGACTTGTCCTACAATGCCATTCCAGCCGACTGCCCCTAGTGTCCAACTAGACCCTATTGTCACGCACTTTGCGTTTGAGCAGAAAAAACAACGCCTTGGTAACAGTAGACGGTGAATTAAAAAAGGGCTGTGTATGGACACTTAATAATGAATATATTTGTCACTGAATTTAAAGTAAAGGGTGATATTAAATTACTAAAAGTATTTTCTTACAAACCTTGATTTTGCCTCTAACAAAAATTTAAACGACCTTACAATTCATTAAACTCCTTTTAAATGGCATACACATATCAATTTATATAATAGCCCATATTTATCGATGAACCGTAGAAATATGAAAATAGTGTTATAAAAACAATAAGCATAAGAAAAGAAGATTCTCCACACACGGTATAATCTATATCGCGCTGTTTGCCCAAACGCGAGGACCGACGCTAACGCGGCCAAAATTCTTCAAACGCCAAAAGGCTTTGCGCCTAGAAACATGAGTTTTTAGGAAGAAATAAAGTTTAAAATCGCTTAGCTCAAAGGATAAGATGAATTTGTTTATCTGTATCCCATCGGGTCCATCTAAGAGAATGATAGTTCCCATATCGAGTGGATTACGACCGAAACCATTACGCTTTACGACGATTTGATTGGTACCCGTAACAAACGATATAGGAGCACGCCAACACCGTATAAAGTATAATACCGACACGTAAAAAGCCCACAATTTACGACTTCTCGTAAAACTTGTGTCCTATTGTTAATTTAAAAGCGATGAACGGCGATAACTCACATTAACTACGTTTGTTTTAGGCATCGATAACGGCGTACGGGTAATTATTTTACGATTTGTTTGTTTTACGAAATACTTGATATTTCTTATCGATTCCATACAGTGTGAGGTGTTTGCTAGTATAATCCTTTTTGATGATAAAGAAAAATTAAATAACACGCCTGAAAGACGTTTGAAGAAAAAGGCTTGAACACGCCTGAAAGACGTTTGAAGAAAAAGGCTTGAAATATTTATACGTGGTGTATTATAGATTAAAAAGAAATTCTAGATTATTATCCAAAAAAGAATAACTATGAATAACGTTTTCATAGAATTGAAGCCATTCATAAAAAATATAACAAAATTGGAGCCACAAAAGAAAATGAAGGACAAAGCTTGAAAATATGAATAAGTTATGAACAGAACGATGGAAATAGAACCAAGCAAAGGTTACTGAAATACGTGCTGACGTCAATGTTAAAACTGATCTAGATATGTAAGTGTTATCACACGTGAATATCACACAAAAGCATTTCCTGAATTCGAGTCTTAGGCAGTTTGGCAGATGTCCCAATTTCGCGGAATTTAGACATTTTTAGCCCTTCTTGATGTATTGATGCTCGAATTTAACTTTAAAATATTAATAAGACAGCAGAAAATATTTCAAAGACTCGTGCTACGTTCAAAACATGTAGCTTTCCCTTTCCTCGTTTCAAGATTAAAGACACTCAAGCCAGCGAAAATAAAAAGGTTGGGATTGATACAGGTTTGTACTAAAAAATGCTTATCCGCTGCCAAACGTCCTATTGAACATTTGAGAGCGTTTCTTTGACAATCACCGCTGTTCCCGAAATGTTAGGAGCACAAAGACAGCACACAATTGTGCACCTTTCTAGGGCACATCGACAAAGGACCAGATAATATTGCAAACATCTTTGTGATGATAACAGGGGATGTTTATTACGATGCTTCGGCACTGGTTGAAGATGTAAACGCAGTACGTTTGAATGTGTTTGGGATAAAGATTACGCTTATGGGACAGGTTTGTAACCCTACGTTTTCGGAAGCTCTTATGGCGTTAATATTTCCGTTTACTACAAGCAGTAAAACTATAATAATACAGCAGATGATTTAAAGCGCTTTATTGTCATCTGAACTGAACTTTTAAATAATTAAATTTCAATTTCAAATGATATAGCTATTAGTGCTGTTACTAACCATTTGTGCGTTAGCCATTCCTTCGCTTTTAATACCCTTACTTAGTCTACCTGTGATTTATTAAGTATCCAATACTGCATATAATTTGCGGTAATTTTCGCTTCCACTATTGTCATTTAATTTCAACAGCGGCTATTAACTGCATTATCTCTATTCAAGTGTCTGTACACCGATCAATGATCATTACTCACTTTTATTTATCTTGTATTTGATGCCATAAAAAGGACTTAGACGAAAACTCCAAATTAAGTATTCTCACGACCATTAAGTTTAAAACAGGATATATATTTCTGGAGAAGTTGAGAAAGGAAGCTGTTTGTCATAGGAATTTCGGTGAGATAGTTAAGATCAAAGTAAAAACTAGTTGAAGGCAATAACCCAATCATGTAACTGATTATTTGGAAATTGAAGATTCATTCGGTTAAATTATTTAAATATGGACACTGGTTAAATGTAGAAGAGACAAAGCTACTAAATTATTGATGCGCCGGAAACAAGGCGAGGTATGTTGATTTCCGGCCGAGCCAAATAAAGCGAAACCTATCGAGTTTACATTTAGATGCGCATTGTTACGACAATTACCATTTCTTGAGCTTCGTCAAGCTTTTCGTTCTACCTAGGCCATCATTGGCTCTTAAATGGAGATAATAATTAGTAAGAAAATGAATTTAGATCAATCTTGATTCTTGAGCATTAAGGTCGATAATATTATGGTCGGACGTTGCCACATTTACGGAACTTTGCCCTATTAATTTCAGATAGGGTCCGATAACAGCTGTCGGGCACCAGTGTTGGCCAATGCCTTGTGACGTCATAATAATTGGCTATCCTGCGAAATTACACGGTGCACCACTTATTCGCAAGTCTGCGATCAGAATCGTGAGTTACAATATACTAGTAACGACTTACTGTGATCAATGTCTGTGTCTACTCACTGTTCCGTGATATAAATTGTAAAATGAGCTTTGTGGACTCTCCCTTGTTTATGCGAGGAAATAGGTCGTCCGGAAACGCGAATGACCTCTATACGTTATTATCCATGGGTTCAAAGGGCTGAGAGACGTATTTTTATCCCATTCGGTTACATTGTTTGGTCTTATTTTTTATTACTTTTTGGTCCTTTTGAACTGATATTAATTTTGGAGATTAAAAATTGTCCGAGAATTTTGTTATATTTTCTACTAATTTGTTAATGGCATTAGGAACTGATAAGAATCATTCGAAGACTCAACTACAAATCTTTTGTGGAATTTATGAGCCTTGATTTTATTTAATACGAAAGACGCAGAAGTGCGAAAATATAATTATTACTTAGTGAGCGTTAAATAGTTAATCACTATATTCTATACTCGACACCGGTAGTTCATAACTGACACCTAGTTTCTTAACGACTACCTTCACCTAAATAAGCTTTAAAAACAGTTTCACTTAGAACAATAAGGCTATTACGTAAAGCAGAATACTGCATAACACATAATCTTCAAAAAAAAACCATGCGTGCTGATCTCATTCACAATGTACATTCATCAAAATTTATGACTAGTAAATTGCCTAAATTACACTTAAGGGTCATCTTAGATGCCGTGACTGTAAAACTTCCATGTAAAGCAACACTTAATAAGTTTGTAATCAACTCTGTTTTTGAATCCAACGAACAACCTCCACCAAGGCTAGTAGAGGACATTAAGGGGCAATTTCATGCCTTCAATCGATATTGACAATGGTAATGATTGTTGGAAAATTCATCAACTGTCGACCAATAAGGATTCATAATGGGAACCTTATATAGATTGTAAAAAATGTAGGCACTGCTAATGTAATGGATGTTGCAAGTTATTTGTATGAGGGTTAAAACGTATGCTAATTTACCTGTAGGTCTATACGAGTAGGGACCGTAATTAAACCAGCAACTTGAGGGGAAAGTCCAGACTTTAATCTGTGAGAATAGTCGTCTACAATTAACAATGATGAATGAGAGACGATGGCAGCACAGATAGGTGGCGTAATTTTTGCATAACCTATTGGAGGTTTCTACTTCGTGAGACAACGGAAAACAACAGTTTTGAGATGAATGAAGACATTAATAAAAACGCTCGGTTTGTTACGCATGCAGCTGAAAGCGCACGCATCTTTACGATATGCGACGAACGTGCGAATAGGAACACTTGCGCAAGCGCATACGACTCGCCGCTTCACTCTCAGTTATGGGCTTTTATTACCACTAGCTATTTATCTACTCCAGTTGCGTCTATGATAAATTGTCATGATAACCAGAATTTTCAGATGTCACTTTCTCCTCCCGCCTCCCAGACGAGTAAAACCGTACTAAGAGAAAAATTTTGGAATGGTTAAATTTTGAGAAGTTCATGTTACTATACTGAACGCAAATTATAATTACTTACAGGCTGAAGACAACGCCAAAGGTTTTCGAGATGACCCCCATGGTCTTCTTCCAACCCTTGATGAACTGGCGGCGGCGCGCCCCCCGGGGCGGCACCGCGCGCGCCCCGAGCTCCGTGTAAGAATTAATTTTGCCGGCCTTCGGAGCCCGCAACCAAACTCCTCATCACTATCTCAGTCACTTCACTGATCAAACTTGGTACCGCACTGCATAAACTCCATACCTCATTAAAGAAACTGTATGTCCAAATTTTAGAAGGGTCCCACCCTGGCCTGTCGTCGTACGGCCCTCCTCATTACAATACAATCCTCTCCTGACGACTTATTTCGATTGTCCAATTTGAATATCAAATCGGTGCACAGTCACGTAAGGTTCGATTCACGTCGCACTCGTAGTGATGAGTGTGCGGACGATGATGCGCTGCGTGCGCTCGGCGTGGAGTCGCGGGCTACACTGACTGACGTTACGATACTGTGATTGTATCGTAGTCCGTAGAGCCGGCTGCGGCCGTCGGGGACGCTCTACGGCCGCTACGGGGGTGTTGTTTGACTTCGTAAGCTCGCCTGACTCACGGTACAATTGCGTTGTTTTACGGCGTTATGTTTGTGCAGGAGGCTGCATAGCATTCCGTTTGATGCAGTTTCAATTTAACGGAAAATCTCTACGCGGAAGACACCTCCGGGCACGTTGTCGGATTTTGCACGCGACAATTACGCACGATTCAAAAACGCTGCTCGCTTTCATGTAGCTCATTGAACGCCTAGAGCTGTTTGTTGCGTGTCCGTCTGGCCCTTAGACCGCTGTCAGAGTGCTGGATAGAACTGGAGTACAGCGAAGTGACGTAATTGTTCAATAAATTATATGGTAATCGCCTACGCATGTTTGAAATGTGCAAGGATGTCGGAGTGCAGTCTTTTCGTGCACTGCCAATTTGTTGATGTCAGAGTGAGCTCAGATCCTGACTCATTATTGTGCAGGCATAATAAGACCTTATATTACGATCCACATATAGAACTTACTTAAAATTTTATTGTTATTCATCGATGAAGTAATACGGCAAAATCTTTAAACTTTATGGATGACTTATTCAAAGCATAAGAAGGTTGCATTTAAAATATCAGCAGCAAGAGGCAGAAAAGCTGTAATTTACGACTGACACTAAAATTCCACCAACATGCCATTTGAAAAGGAAACAAGCTATTTAAACATTTAAGGATAAAGACAAAATATGGATTATTAGAGGAAAAATAATATATATTTGTACAATTCGCACCTAGTCGTTTCTAGTTGGGTATAACTAGAACAGCTTGTACCCTGGCATTAAGTCATTCCTTTACATCCTCGGCCCTGGATGAATGTGCGCGAAACAAGTGTCCATCAGCACGCAAGGCCACTTACGCTCTCATGCTCAACCGGTAACATTATTACTAGTATTTATAGACTATTTATAAACGCAATCCTGACTTGAGACACGTTAGGGAGCGAACATGGAGGAATTCTTTGACAATTTATTGAACTGCACAGTGTTTGAATTAATTTCTTGACAGGCATGTTGAATTGTTGGAGTGCTGTTTACTCATCATGACTTTGTCTATTTTTAGATCTGAGTGTTTGTTTATTGAACTTTCAGCAGCACTTTAACGAAATGAATCATCGTACTCGGCTGAATTCAGGATTTCAATTTAACGGGATGATGAGATCACTAGAGAGATATACTCGAGATATATACTCATGAGATTACCAGTATTACCACCTACATACATGCACTAAAGGATATGAAATACAAATTATTGTTCAAACAAATCCAAATAGTATAGCTGAAGAACAAAATGTAATTCAGAGGATAATAATCAGGAAAAAATATGAATAGATAAGATTAGAAATGATTAGTTTCTGTCTTATAGACAAAAAGGTAAGGTTAAGGTAAGGTTTAGGCTAGCTTGTACCCGCCGCGCCGTGCTAAATAAAATTGTTATTGAATTTAATGTTGTGTATGTAATGTGACTGTGTGAATGTAATATTATTTCTATTATGAGTCAGTGATACTTGAATTAAATGATTTTTTTTTTAAAGTATTCCTGTTCGAAGCAGTCCTTCAGTAACTGCGTCAATAGAAACTGCGAAGTTTAATAAAGTACACGTGTGTACCATATCGCTGACCTAAATCTGCGGCAGTATGTTCAATGTTCATCCTATTCTTTTCTCTGCACCCGTATGTCACGACCTGCTTTGTTACTTCCGTTTGTTTTGCATAAAAGATGTTTATCGGAGGGGAATTGTAAACACGTGTAATGGAAATAAATAATGTTAAAATGAGCAAAGATTTGAAGTGTGTTTGTGGGCATGGTACTCAAACGTAAGAGGCGGAATGTAGATGTACTTTATATAAACCTCTACTTCCCTTGAGGCGGTTTAGAATCTCTGATACTAGGGTGTGTGGGGTAGTTAGACCTACTGCCACACGATAACAAGAAGAACCTCTACCCAACCTTCAGGGATCACAGAACTCTGGAACGCGCTACCCCTTGGCATTAAAAAAGCGGAAAGCAAAATGGCTTTCAAAAGAGCTGTGCGGAAGCATTTCTTAAAATCGGACTGAATTACTTATAATGTGGTAGTCATGATAATTATTGTTTGGTTTCTCATTTTGTGAACTATTTGTATGTATTATAATATATATTAGTTTATTTAATTCCATCTTTATATATATGTATTAGTATGTACGATTTATGTAGGTATATTAATTTATGTTACAAAAAGTATTCTCCTAATTTATTTATTTTTGTATATACTCTACCACAATGATGTCCTGTTTGACCCTAAGGTTGACTGGTAGAGAATGCCTTGTGGCATTAAGTCCGCCTATGTACCACGTTTGTGCATGAAGTTTAAATAAATAAATAATAAATAAGTGACGCTATGTTTGCGAACGAATGGACCAAAATACTTTTCGGCCGGAAGGACCAAAAACGAAACACAGCTTCAGCTCATTTTCGTCGCCGTATATAAAAGCTTCAGAAACATTTCGCTTTGTTAAAATGTTACGTAAATTACATTTTAATTTCCCGACAGGTTTGGACCAACAACTTTTTAAACTAAGGTTCCTTGACATAGTTATTATTAGACTATAATTGTCCCCTGATATGTCCTTCAGGCTCTGATGGGTCATGCGATAGCTGGGGACGTCAGGGCTCCCACAAGGGTTCTATAATGTAGTTTATGTTTCATCAATATGGCTGATACGTCCTTGTTGTCAATTCATTACCCCTAATTGGAGTTTGAACTCCCTTATGGTGGATGTTTAGAGGATAACCTACTTTCGGAAAATTGAAATCAGGAGATGACCTAAAAACGTTTTGAGATTGAATATTTTTGGCGAATGCCTATCTACAGATCTCAATATTTGCAAGCATAACTTGTTGTGTAAGAAAGAGACTGTTGCATTTTCATCCTGACTAAAAAATACCAAATTTAGGTAAAAATCTGCTTCTTTCCCAAGTTTTATTTTAAATTAGAGTATGATTAGCTTTAGCCCTAAAATCGTTTAGAATTTACATTACTCTCAAAAACGCCGTAAGAACTAATAATTATGTCGTGTTTCCAAAAATTATCTTCCTGAATGCTTGTCAAATTTAATTTTAATATTAGCAAAATAATGCAGCATTGAATCGCGTGTCTAAACAAATTAGAGACTTTAAAATGTGGTTCTTTTGAATTTTAGTCGTTCATTATGGCCTACTAGAATTAGCATAATACAATGTTATGTTGTTATAGTCACGGTGTGGCCTTAAAGCGACAAAGTAGTTTCAGAGCAATGCTCTTGCTGTCACAAACGTGTAACGTGGTTATTAGAAAATTTTACTGCGTCTTTAAAACTTTTGATGGAATTAGTAGGGGAGACTGGGTACACTTGATACCTCTGGGACACATGGTACATATTTATTTTATAAACCAACCACGCTTGCTAGACTATTCAAAACTAGCAACCCTGTTTGTCTATGGTACGGTATCACAAGTCATACCAGATATTATATAGTCTAGCAAGCGTGGTTGGTTTATAAAATAAATGTACCATGTGTCCCAGAGGTATCAAGTGTACCCAGTCTCCCCTATAAGTGATGATGATTTTGTTTATTACACAACCTTTTTTATTCTTCTGTTCACAAAAAGGGGGATTTACTCAATACGGATATGCCAACCCCATATTGCATAACCTTAGATCATATAATATCCTTAGAAACGTCTTAGAAACTTCGTCATCATAAGTTACAAAACATTTTCAATTGTATGTAAAAATAAATGCTTTTAAAAAGAAAGACACACATGGACATCATGGTCATACCCATTGGAGACCACGATAACTCCTGAAGCAGACCAGCTAAAACCTGAACATAGTAAATACTGACGAAAAGGAAACAAATGACGTTCAATACTACGTATAGCATCCACGGATCTTCCCTAGACCTAATGCAACATAAGTGAAGGTAAACTTGTAAAAAAGTTTATAAAGGATGGCACTCACCGCCCACTGCGAACATTTGCTTGTATCTTGCAAAATAAGTCTGCCCAAAATAAATGTCTTTTCCTTCTTCGCGAATTTGCTTTTCAGATATTTGTTATGCGAGCTTCTACTTCGTATTAAACGTGGATTGCGAACTTTTAAAGAGCATTTGTTTTTCATGTAGTTCGCGCATCCTGTCTCGACCGGACCGGGCGAGTTCCAGCGGTCGAGTCGCCTACTAAGCCATGAAATGATAGATCGATTTCGTTTGAGTATATATTATTATACCAACATGTTGTACATAGCTCTCTAACAAACATAAATCTTTGGGCACGGTCTTCGATAGACAAACGACATTGTTGCCATTCCAGAAATATCCTGGATGATGCTGGCACAGGAGCGTGAAGCTGGGCACAAGCAAAGTGAGTCCTATACCCAACAGTGAGTGAAGTCAGGCTATGGGTGGTGATGATGGGCATAATGGCGAACTTATAAATGTTCGCTGCGTAACAAGAGAGAATGTTCGCAAAACAAGCTCGTAAAGCGAATGCTCGCGATGAGTACCATCCTTTATAAAGATTTAGATGTCACTTAGTCACTGCATCGACACATCGTCACAGATCTATACGTATAGGGTTATTATACCTCAATAGCTGCTCTATAGCTAGACATACAGTCTAAGCGAGTTGACACATCGGCATTACTTACAATTGTGTAATAGATTGTTTTTATGCAGGTATGTTTCTATATAGCTATTTATCATCAACGTTTTTTCCTACCCTGCGACGTCAGTACTCAGTAGGTGTGTAATGTTTTGCTTTAGTTTGGGTCACACCCTTTTCCCATGGAGGAGTAAAATGATGAAGTATTGGCTTGTTTATTTTCTTGACTGTTAAGCATGAGGTCCCGAGTTCCTCCTCCTGTTGGGGAATTTCTCAGTGGCAGCCATAAACTCAGGATATATGTCAGGTTGATGGCAATAGGCTCGCCCCCTGTTACATGGGACATGTGACGATTAAATAGGTATAACTGTTGAAATGTGGCTGTATTAAGTCCATCTCTGCCTTACCCTTCGGAGATTACAGGCGTGATTTTATCAAAATCAAAAATATATATAATGAGAGATTCAAAAAACAAGTTATACTGCGATCATACGTAGAGTGGAAGACCTTCGCAAGTAATTATGGCAGCATTCCCCCAGGATCTATCGATATAGCGATCAGCGGGGGAGGCCAGCATATTTATGATACAGCTGAGACTAACACCAAATGAGGATATTTTGATCTAAGATTAAGAATATAATTTATAATATATGCTACACCAACTTAGTAAAATGGTGGCATAAGTTGCAAAATTAATTTCAAGCGTCGCGTAATCACGTCATAAAATGCTTGATTTATTATATGTTTTGTTTGTTTTATATCCTGAGATTTTTGTGAAAACAATGCAAGAACCTAACAAATTGTTAATTTAAATATATTATTGTTCTAAAACGCTGTTTATCTAGAATAATTATGATTATGACGTACGAATTTGAGAAATTCGTTAATATTTATTTAATTGCTTTAACCTTGACTCTGTTATAATCAATTAACTTAGATGAAGACAATTTTTATAAGTATTTGTTTGGTACTAAGAGTCACAAAATCATCAATCGCAAATAGACCAGAGCTGACCTAAATTAGGAACATGCCCGTTGTCGCTTACACTAGGCAGTCGGAGTTTGAATGTTCGACTCAGCTCCAAGGGCGGAAACAACAGTACAACAATATTTATGTACCGTCTTGTATTAGCAAAAACGGGAAACATTATCACTCATTTATTAACTGGCTTTTGGCCACAGCTTCGATCACATAATGGTCGTAAATGATCTCACCGAAAGCCTTACATTATTGATAGATTTTCCGAGTCGGATCAGTAGTTTCAAAGATTACCCCCTACGTACAAACCGGCAAACAAATGTTACCTCTTTATAATATTATAGTATAGACTACAGGTCTCATTAGAGTCAGCGTAGATTGTTAAGTCAATTATATAATACATATAATTTACAGGAAAATATATGTTATTCATTTGTTTAGCTATTATTAACAATCGTACCAATACGGGACAATGGCCTCATGATCTTTTCCTCCTAACTCTATCCTGTCAACCAGTGTCAGTACACATGTGCCTGGGAAACTCATAGCACCGGCCGACTCCATTGCTATTTTCTCGTTATACTTAGAAGACTTAGAAGATGATAAGGACAAGGAAGGTTGACCCCAAGTCATCATCTGCTTAGCTTTTTCCTATTCTTTTCATTAATTTCGTTACGGGATCCAAGACGGTTAATCGTTTCTCTGAGACTTCGTCGAGCTTCATTGTCTCGGCGCTTTTCTGGTGGTAGCCCCTGATGATTCTGTCTTACAGGAGTTACAGTGGTTTGGGAATTTCTAGTGTGGCAGGCTTGTACCAAATAAAAAAAAATGCTTTATCCCAACTATGGTGGGGTCGCCTTACAGACTCACTGGATTCAGCTGAATACCAGTACATATTTTACATAGAGCGACTGGTTAATACTCGTATGATAGGATAATACCCCTTGGTGAAGCTTGGTAAAGGTTATCAGACTTTAAGGCAATTTGTCGTGCAAAATGTAAGATGACTGAAAACCGGCAACATAGTAACAAGTTGTGCAAATGATGAGGTATTTTACAGCATTTTACAGGCATTTTTAAGCGTCATGATAATTCTGTAAGATTCATTATAATAATGATTCTTTCAATTATCCAAGTAACCAACCGGAAGTAACTGATATGTTGCGTTTCTTGTAATTGCAGAATATGCTGGTTTTTTGAAAATAAAACAATGAAACATACATTGTTTTATTACAGATGTTTTTGTTGTTACTGAGGAAAACGTATGTGGCAAATGGGGCTGTAGGCTAATTATACATGTCATGCTGTTTGCTTAGGTATTTTAAATTCAATATTTTGAAAGGTCTTCGTTATTAAATCAATTAAAACTAACTGAAAACGAAAAGCTTGTTTAATAGTTTGCCAAAATGAACAGTTTCAGCTGAAACAACTTCAGTATCGCTAATTTCAGGGATTATTTCATTGAACTACCTCACATTACGCCTGCAATATCAGGGGACCCACATTTTGACTAGTATATTCATGGACTATCGACCTATCTCGCATACAATGCGAGTGTGGAGCCCCAACACAGGATAATAATGTGTGATGATATGATTTTTATATTATTTTTTAATTAAACTTTCGATGTTCAGATCCTTAAACAAATAAATTTCCTAAAGTACGTCCTGTAATCCCAAAAGGGGACCAACATTTCGACTGGTATGTTTACGGAATATTCCTTTACTTACTATTGTATTGAGTCTGGTTCTTCTAACCTAACAGACAGATGTGTTGCTGGGGAGTTTGTTCTGCCACTTCTTCTTTACAGCTAAAACACTAGGTAGTGTCGAAGGGTGGGCGTTTTGGGGGACTGTCTCTTGTGAATAAATTTTGACGTTCGAAAAGTGCTGATTATTAGCCTAGTTTGAATAAATGACTTTTGATTTTGATTTTTGACTGTTTAAAATTTTGATGATCAGTTCGTTTTAGAATAAAATTGGTCCAAAGATCCTTTCCTCCGTACGGTTCCTAAGCCAATTCTTTTTCCATCAACTATGCGTCATCTCATATATCCCTGTCGGGACAAGGAAGCTGATGGGTGATCGCGCACGAGGAATGGCCTGACAGGCCGGTTTGCTCCCGTGCGCGTGCCACCCGCTGTCATGTTCTATGCTGTCAAACGATGTATGGACAGAGTAAGGAAGCAACCACACTTATCGATGCAGAATCGGTTAGATAGAGCTTTTATTAGATACTAGCTGACCCACGCAACTTCGTCTACGTCACATAAATATAGCATAAAACCTTTCTCGATAAAATATATCGACTATCCGACATAAATTAAGCTAAATCGTAACAAACAAAAAATCTTATCTTTCTACTTTATTATAATAGTTTAGATGGTTTAGATTAGCTTAGATTATATTAAAGTGTGAATTACTATAGGTATCTCTTACTGTTAAATACATAAACGATAACACTCTGTACTTGTAAACATTATGATGCAGTAAATATTTTGAATTTGAATTTCCCGGAAAGAATCTCCCTACATTGCGACGCGCGAATTATTTTGCCGCGCGGATATTTTTACATTGCAATATCTTCTAAGATATTTGTTTAAACTGTTTAGAGTAAAGGGCACAAATATTCTATATTAAATTTTCCTTCTAACAAACACATTTATTTAGATATAGATTAATACCAAGGGTTAAATAAGCTTCGCAAAAAATAATTATTTTTAACCTAACAGTTTAATAGTAAAAAAAGGTTACAGTGAGTCAATCTTAAAAGATAGATATATGCCGTCGCGGACTTTTTTTTAGTAATTTTAAAGAGGAACAATTCCTTCATACATGATATTTGCGTAACTTAAATCGTTTTCGCAGCGCACGCAGCGGAAGCTCTCAAAAAGGAAATACCTTTTCCCGTTTTTGTAACATTTTTCATTTATGCTCCGCTCCTATTAGCCGTAGCGTGATGTTATATAGCCTATAGCCTTCCTCGATAAATGGACTATCCAACACAAAAAGAATTTTTCAATTCCAACCAGCAGTTCCTGAGTTTACCGCGTTCAAACAAACAAACAAACTCTTCAGCTTTATAATATTAGTATAGATGAAGCTCTTTCAAACCACATAATGTGGTGTCTCCCTCTCCCTCATAGAAGAAAACTTCTCGTTTTTTTTGTCTGTGCATTTTTTTAGGACTTTAGTGGGTACTGAAGTATCGGACAAGAAAGTTCTTTTAACTCTGTGATTGATTGCGAAGCTTCGAGACCACATATCAAAACGCTTTAATGACTATATTGTCCTGTATGACGCACCGCTCATGTATGCGTACTTCAGTTTACGTGTGATGCTAAATTATGGTATACCACCATAATTTAGCGATACAGAGGACAGCTACATCACTTCCAATCATTATTTAACATGTGAATGTGTTTATTGGAAACTGGATACTAGTTATGAGACGAGAAAAACCAGGTTCGGCTCGAGGTAGCAAACCGCACTATTATTGATCGAAGATTAAAATACACCGTGGTAATTCTTTCGCCGCGTTTGCTTCTTCTTACTTTTATCAGAAGCTAACAGTAAAATCAACTTGTATAACAAATTAATAGCTAAAACAGTCGTAACTTTACTTAACCCTATACAGTTAAACCAAAATTCCGTACCATTGAGAACATTTTTAGAAATGATTTCCTTTATTTTATCGTCTTACATTCTAAAGTTTTCAGTGGGGTCATAAAACGGGCGCCGTTCAGTAGGTACATGAAGGCACTTTTACTTTCACCGCTCGGTAACAAAGAGACAAGGGCGCGGGGTTCTATTCAAACGCTCAATGTAACGTTACTTTGTCTGTCATCTAATTACTACGCCATTAGCTTGTTGAGAAAAGGATTTTTGTTACATTTGTTATTGTTAGTGACACGCGTCCTTCCGAAACTCCGCCTACAATCGAGGCCTTTCAACAATTGAATGCTGTTATACCTAAATAATTTGTGTAAATGTTCCAATGAGTCATGCTATGGCAAATATTGAAATATAAGTAAACTATGTTTATCTTGCCTTTAACGAAAAGCAGCAGAAGCTGTTTGACTTTACGCAACACTAAATTATTTACGTGTCTGTTATACATAAATGACATCATGCTAACTTTAAAAGCCTTGCAGTATTCCGAATTCACTAAATGTCAAATCAAAACTGAGCCATATATAACTATAGATCACAATAGGATCAAACAAACAAGATTGTATCAAACAAAACACATTGCAGTACAAAGTATCTACTTATATCGCCGATAATTATAGCCCAAGCACAGGAAAGTTCAAAGAAATGTTAAATCAAAGAATTGAATCCCCAGAAACGGGCGGGTGCGGAGACGCATCTACCTGCGCCTCTGTCAGGGTACTACTGCGTACCGTTAGATGAATAAAAACGCCATTGTGGCCCCCGGCTGTTGCCAGAGAAGCAAAGGGTGCAGCGATTAGCCTGACCTTATAGGCAATTATTTTCACGGAATAATATGTTCAAGAAAGTTTTATGTAGAGCCTGTGGGTTCTTTTGGTGATTTAACATTGGCAAATTCAATTAAAACAAATTATATTTTTTTTATCAAGATCTAAATTCACAGAATGTTTCGAAAATAATTCTAAAATCACCAAAACAAGGTTAAATTTTTCAGCAAACACAGTAAATTATTCTTTGTTTAGTCACAAGGCGAAATCTAACTTATTTCTCATTCCATTTTAAGAGATAGCAAGGACAATACAAATAATTATATTCTACCAAAGGAACCCTAAGAAGAAGCGCTACACAAATCCGTAAAATTACGACAGCTGCGCGATATATTTGTGACATCTGAAAGCATCCTTAAAACTTTTTGTAGAACAACAATGTAAAGCGGATAATTTGACGGATATAAACTAAACTGTAACATAACGGGAACATTTCGAAGTCAAATACAACAGTAATCGTTGTTTAGGAATAAAAGATAACCGTAATCGCAACGCAACTGCGACCCACTTGAATGGAGAAGATTACAGAACTGTTAACGCACTTAAAAGTAAAACTGTCATCAAATCCTTGAGTAAACTGAAAACTATAAAGTCGGAATAGTGACTTAGAAACAGAAACAGTCCCCATTTCAAAGGTAATAAAATGCGCCTACGAATGGATAAATAAAAAAAGCTATAAATGGCAAAAGGGTTTTTAAAACACGATTCTTTTAGGCTTCCCTTTCTTATTCGTCCCTTTGATTTAGCCCACTTTTAGTTGAGTTGCGAGTTCTTTTATGCAAACTTTTGCCCCCTTGCTACTGAAGCATTATAAAAATTCCAGGGAATAAAAGTTTAAATTAGAAAACAACATCAAAACAGAGTCTTTTAATTATAGAAACCCGTCAAGATACTGTTCATCCTCATCAACACCCAACATATTCGCGAACCTATAATTTGGAACTCGACACAAGATCCAAAATCCAAAGTACGAAAAAAATCGTTGCTCCTCCGTCAGATTCTGACAGCATTCCGTTACCAGACTCCCGAAAGGATCGACAATACGAGATTCCTGCACAATTGCTGCGCATTGTCGCGAGTACACCTGCGCGCACGCATCTTACGGTTAGATGTTCTTGGCGAATCTTTTATTTACTGCGTGGGAACTGTGTTTTGAATGGCAAGTTTTTTTTTAGTTTATTACTCTATTCCACCTTTGAAGATTATTTGAATAAACATTATAGAAATAGGGTTTATTTTTAAAAGAATATTAATTTATTTTTAGTGTCGACTTGTGGCAAAACAAATTATAATTAGGATCTGAAAACAAATAATGCCGTTTGCATTCACAGTTTATGCCAATAGAGTAGAAAATACTGAATTATATAAAATCTGAACGGTAACCTTAACTGGTAGAAACTTACAGAAAAATAACCAAGAAGTTAAACTTGGTGAAGAAAAAGTTAGGAAAAATCCGATCAAGATCCACTGCGCCAAAGTCACCGGCAAATCGCTACAAGGGCTTTACCCTCCAATTAAGTTGCACCCAGCAATTAAACTACCAACCAGATTCCTACATCTTATTTATTTTTAGCCCTGAGAACCTAGTCCAACAAAGCCCTAATTACCTTCAAGCTCAACATGAAGGGAAGGCTTATCTATATCACAATGTTCAGTGAATCCATCGCAGATGTTATCTTGCATCGGGGGCCATTGTTTGCAGTACTAATTATACCTAATACCTTTAGCGGGTTGGATACCGATGGTACTGTTGTTGACAAGTGATTAAAATTTCAGGTCACTATCTAGGACAAGGCTGTATTTGAGGCCCGTTTGTGTTTTGGATCACATAATGGACGTAGATTATGCGTGGAGTTTGCTTAGCTATGTGGTTTTGGTCGTTTGTGTCTTTGTGTAAGGCAGAAGGCTGGAATTGTTGAGTAAACCCAGGATTTTGTAATAACTAATCTAGCATTACTGTATTTTAATAAGTATCCATGGGATATCTTGCTATGATTTGCAAACCATACCTAGGTTCAGCTCTATGACTAACCGAGTACTTAACAATTTAAAAAAAACTGTGGTTTATTTGGAAAAAAAATGCATAGAGTTTCAGTTTGAGTTTAGACTGTAAACTTTTATGTAGTTTCATGAAAGTTGCAATACCAGTTTATTTTTTTTACTTTGTTAAGTACAAATAACTGAAAGCCAGAAAGAAAAGTACAAATTCCAACAAATCGGGAAGTGTACTCATTTTTGCACGTACGTAGGTAGTAGGTAGTGGTACTATTAAGACCGCTACACTAACGTTATTTCCATCATGAAACTTCCTATATCGTCATGCAAGCATATTAAATTCATCGCCAATATAAATATAGACCGTTTCTTAGCTATTACGCTTGGCATTTGGGAAATGTCACCCGGATCGTTGTTATTATTTGAACCGCCTCATATTTGTCATACCGACCCAATATTTTATTATGAACGTGACCTTAATAAAAACGGAGCAAACGCTCCTTTTAAATATTTCAGTTATGACGCAAAAGTTAAGCAATAAAGATAGTGGGATATGACATAATACGGATGTAAAATTAACATAAAAAAGTTACGCCCTGAAATTCTGTAACTTTCAGAACAACTATCGTATTATAGAAACATAACATAACATCACGCCTGTAATTTCCGAAGTGTAAGGTAGAGATGTACCCATTAGTACAACCACATTTCGCCAGTTATATCTAAGTCCTATGTAATAGGGGATGAGCTTATTGCCATCAACCGGGCATTTAGTCTAGACTCTGTGACTACTATTGAGAAATTTCTGATAGAAAAACTCAATAACAATTTGCCCGACCCGGGAATTGAACCTAAGAAAGACCTCATGCTTAGTTGTCGCACTTGTGAGAGACAGCCATTACATCAATATAAATTAGTAATTTAACGTTAAGAGCCTGGTATGAGACTAAAAATAATATAATTATGTCCAGTATAGGACAAAATAAGTAATTTTCAGTTGTTTGTATTTGGTCCTTCGTTTCAGCAAACCAAAACTACAAACATTCCATCTGGCATTTCAAATAACCTACAAATTAATTTCCCACCCACCAGAGCTGCAATAACAACCCCCATCGCTTCGCATCACGTGCTCGCGTGCAGACCCTCAGATAAAAAGCTATTTCCATCGCCCGTGGGGCTGTGAATAATTAACTGGGGGTTGAGGGTTTTCCACGTCACGTGACGACGACGTCACGTGAGTTAGAAGCCCTCTCGCGAACGCCCATGTCATCACAACCCTTATTACATTTAATTTTCCATCCCCAAGCAATTTGTCGACAATGTACTCACTCGATTGTTTAGAGTTACTGCTGAATTCCATGAAGAGCCTTACCTGAAACAATAACATTTATTTTTAGACATACGAGTACAATTAACAAAAAAAAAATACATGTTTAATTATAATTTATAAGAGCATGTATCATTGTATGGCCCCCGAAGGGTAAAAAGCCTCCACCGTATTTTTCAATTTTTTGTTTGTCTTATGTCTTGTCTCGGCAATCGTTATAGGTAGTCAGTGACCTGAAAGTCTGACAACCAGTCTTACCAACGGGTATCGTATTATCCTATATAATCTGGGTTGTGGAGGACAGATAGGCAGCCGCTCCTTGTAAATAAAATACTGGTATTCAGGTGCATACCCAAACATAGTTGGGAAAAGGCTAAGCAGATAATGATTATTTATTTGTCTTGGGCAGTGTTCATCCAGTTTTTTCCAGATCTTTTCACGATATCATTATCCCATCATTTCTTTTGCCGTCCTCTTTGTCTTTTCAACATCAATTTTAATATAAATGGAGAAAGGGAACGTTTTGCAAACCTCCACGACGTTATCAAAATAATATGGCAAGGATATGTTTGTTTGTTTTGTGTGAGCTCGCGAAGGATCAGTGAACGGACTGAAATAGTCGACGCGTGCGATGTGGCGCGCGCCAAAATAGCGCCCCACGCTGCGCACGCGCTTCTTTGTGAAACCCTATATTTGCGCTGATTTCCACTATCCATTAAGACATTGATTAGGTAAATAGTGCAGGATATTTTTGATGTGAAACATAATACCTATGTAATAACATATATGCGCGCCTAGGTAGTCAAATCGATATACGTATGCCGTGTTGCCTTCATATAAACCACGAAAAATCAACAAAACAGGTTGTGATCCAGTTATGTCATATGCAGATTCGAAGGATATATAAAAGAAAATAGATACTTTAAAGTAATAATTATTCTTTAATGGCATTTTTTTAATTGTAGGTAAGTAAACAAGATGGCGAACGGTAAAAACAGTACTGAATGTACTAAGTATTGTATTGTAAAACGAAGAATCGATGTTAAATAATGGATGAGATGAGTATTTAAGTTACAAGGTCCCAGGAGCCGTTAAGCAGCACTCCGGCTTCTGAGTAATCGGTACAAGAAACGATTGTTTATTAGCAATAATTGCGGCGCAAATAAACCGTGCTGTGAGAGATGGGCGCTGACAGAGATATGGGTTATGTACATATCCTGTATGATACAGGTGAGCAAATGTTGTGCATGAGGCCCTGGGTACGATTCCCATTTATACCCGGATGATTGCAATAGGCTCGCCCCGTTACATTGGAATTACAACATAACTGGCGATATCTGGGTGAACTATCTATCTATATAAATAAAAAGAGAAGTCCTGACTGACTGACTGACTGACTGACTGACTGACTCATCAACGCCCAGCCCAAACCCTTGGGCCTAGAAAGCTGTAATTTTGCACAGAGGTTCCCTTTATCATTTAGACAAGGAATAAGGAAGGATTTTTCGAAATTCAATTCCTAAGGGATTTAAATAGGGGATGAAAGTTTGTATGGAAAATCGTCATTTTCACGCGGGCGAAGCCGCTGGCAAAAGCTAGTCTATATATAAATAAAAAGAGAAGTCCTGACTGACTGACTGACTGACTCATCAACGCCCAGCCCAAACCCTTGGACCTAGAAAGCTGAAATTTTGCACAGAGGTTCCCTTTATAATGTAGACAAGGAATAAGGAAGGATATTTCGAAATTCAACCCCTAAGGGATTTAAATAGGGGATGAAACTTTGTATGAAAAATCGTCGTTTTCACGCGGGCGGAGCCGCTGGCAAAGCTAGTTGAGTATACCTCTGCCTAGCCCTTCGGGGATTACAGGTGTGCTGTTATGTTAATACAAGTACCTGCATATGTACTGGTAAGCTAACTGAAATATCATGACCACAGGTCTTCACTAGATACTAATACTAGGTCAAAAAGGGACTCCGATGCACAAACGCTTACTGCGTGTTCAGTTCATTATTTTGGACCACCCCAAAAAGGTTTTGCTTTTGGCATAACATCCTCACTCTGTATAATCTGCGGGAAAACTATATCTGATGATCACTTGTAAAAAAAATATGCCCCTGGCTGAAGGCCTTAAACTCAAGGTATCCACAAGATTTGTCCTTTTAAGCAGAAGCCAGTCTCCTAGACTGAACTCCAAGATTAAGAATTGAAAAAAAAAATAGAGAATAATATCTATCAGACTTTCAAACGTACGTGGCCGAAAAAAATGAAGGAATGCAACATCATATCAAATTGAAAATTTCATTTTCCTAAGTAGTATAACAAAAGTTCTACTAGGTATAACGTCATGTGTCAGAACTGCAATGCGCTTTGATTGATATGATAACAGAAACATGCAATCAAACTAATACATTGTTTTCATTGATTGTTACCATATAATTAGGGACAGATAAACATCGAAATAACAGAAGCATGTCGAATGAATTTGTATTTCAATATCGTAAAGTACAAGTGTAAAAATGACACTAAATCGATTTATCACCTTCTGGCTAACCTTTTCCCAAGTATATAGGTATGCTGGGGTTGGCTTTCAGTCTAACCGGAAGTAGCTGAATATATTACATGGAGCGACTGCCTATCTGACCCAAAATAAAGTCTGGGTAAAATACGATACGCCCACTTTTTATTTATGCCTAACAATCAATAACCTCAAAGAACTAAAATGGGGTTAAATAATTCAATAGTCAGACAGATTAAAAGGTTAAAGTTCGAAAGCCTGAACAAACTACCAACCTACAAATTAAATTCTAAACTAACATGTTTAGTAAACACTCAAAGTCAATCAAAGATGTTCTTAATACCGATTGACGTAGTAACATAACAAATGACGTCACAGGTATCTTCGGAACTCGATAAAATGAAACAAAGTGGAACGAAACGCTCTTGAAGTCGTAAATATTCGGGAATACGATGTATGGACGAATGCAGCTGAAGTGTTGACGGCTTTGTGTAACAAATAAGTTTTTGAAAGTTCTAATTTGTTTTTGAAGTTATTTGTGAAGGGAATCTAACGAGTGGAGTCCAAGAGGATTTTATTTGCATTTCATCTTGTGCGGAATGAATAATTGATCACAGCGCATTTAGAGGATTGAGAAACCGATTCACCACAGAATTTAGGAAAACTTTTTAAATTTTGATGAAGACGGTTTAGAATTTGAATGTGGATGACTATAGAGTAGGAATAGACAAAACAAAAGTTTGGATAGACTATGAAAGACGTATGGCTAGTAAGGGATTACTCTTGAGATGATGAATACTGAAAAGTATGGAAGAAAAAGGCTTGCTGCGCTCACCTCAAATAAATTGGGTAGAGGGCAGGAGCATGTTGATGAAGGCTTTCCAAGTAACATTGGCATCCCGTCCATTGCTACGAAAGCATTAAAACCAGGATCATCTTAACAATCCTGAAAATCTTTTCAAGTTCTACAATTGCATTGACTAGGTATTAAGATTTGAAGAATTTTGAAAGTGGTACCCCTCGCCGACCCCTTTCATATGTGACTTAAAACATAACTGGTGAGTGTATAAGGTACACAAAATACTTATGTTAAAAGTATTCAAAACCCAGTACCAAGTTCAAAAATTCTAATCAGCCACTTGATTCAGTATCAATTATGTAGTATTTAATCAATCGCCCACAAGTAGGTTACGAGAATCTTGTTCTGGGGGCGATTGTATGCAAATACCCGCATCGCATGCTCTTGCGCAGCGAGGGCAGGCGATCCCTCATAGCTGGTAGCAATTGATTAGTATAATCTTGCGAAACCCTTTGTTATTCGGTAACGTACCTACAATTTATGAAAGGGCAATTTAGTACTCCAATATTGTTCTCGGTAATTACTTCACAAATCAGAGTAATGGACTGATATCTAAGTTAGCAATAAGTTTAAGTTATGTGCATTTTAACGTCACGTTTCTATTTGGTCTATACAGGGTCACTATTTTATACAAATCTGCTAAATCAGCGATTTTTGTTTAATAAACCGAAAAGTTTCTATGTGGAGGGGTCCAAATGATATACTGAATACGTAGGAACCGTAAGCATATCGGTGTCCCTTCCGACCTGTGTTTTATTTCCATTAAAAACTCTTAATGTACTATTTAACTGATAAACAACGATTTGAAGTAAATTATATCTTAAATGAAACTGTAATCTAGGTACCCAAGAATCTAACCGAAGAAAAAACTATCTCAACCGCGTTCCTACGTGAATGCAAACCAGTTGAAACTAGACTTAAAAGTGACTACACTTCTATTGATATCCATAACTGCAATAAATCCGATCCTACATCAAGTCTTGCAAGCACTCCGCATAGTCCACATTAAAGAGGCCATCCCATCCACTCCACTTCCTCAAACCATCACTATCGCCACAATTTGAAGGAGTTCGTCTATTACTCAATACTTAGACGACAGAAATACACCGACAATGCTGATTGTCAGAAGTGATTATTAAAACAATGGACAATTAAATGTAAAAGTGTGTACGCGCATATCTTGTGGAGTAAGTATGGTGTCACGGCGTATAAGTGCGTGTTGACACCATTGGAGTTGGATGAAAAGTTTTAAAAAATGTTACAGGTTCTACGACTGTCTTTCATCAAAAGAAATTCAATCGTCATGCATATGTTTGATCAAGAGACCGAAAAATACACAAGTTTCTGAGTTTTTCAGTCAGATAATGACAAAAGTTGAAGAATTCGAGGGACTTCGTGCATCAGAAGAAGCTATTGACAGTATGTCATCGCCAGATACAAGGTTGAAACGGACCCTTCACGTCAACCAAGCATTCTGTAAATCGAACTAAGTAACTTGATGCCCAAATTAATGCTGGCAAACGACCTTTTTTATTGGTGTGAAAAATCACGTTTTACTCTAGACATTGTAAGCATTGAATAGCAAACAGGTCATGGAGGCATTTAAAGTAAAGTTATTACTACTTATGACCTTAAAAAGTAGTATTTTAAAGAAAACCCGTGAAAAAGTTAGAAGTTTCACCTCCAATATCTCCGTAACTGGAAGGTTCCAAGGTATGGTCCACAGAACAAAGAAATGCAGGGGAGAACAAGCGCCTTTTGGATTCATTTTGTCTTTAAAATTCAAATTCTGAAGTATCTTCCGGTTTCTCAAACAGAAAGTTAAACCCATTCAAAGACCGTCATGCATTAGATAATAGGGTATTTTACCAAAAAAATCTAATTAGTCCGTCTGTTAGATTATCGAAAAATATCGGATACGTGTTTTTTGTTTTCTCAAATTAATAAAAATTGACGAAGATGAAACCTGTCAAAGATCATGCGTGGGGGTTTTTCACGTCACTTTGTGGGTAAAAAAGTACTATCCTTGTGACGTCACACGACTTGACACGACTTTTCGAAGCACTGTATCGTCTTTATTTTTTGTTTACGTGAAAAAAGAAAAAATACGTGTCCATTATTTTTTGGAAATCTATCTGACGGACTAATTAGATTTTTTTGGTGAAATACCCTATTCTACTGCTCGTACTTTTGTTACAAAGAAAACACCAATTACAAAATCACCTACAATAATCAAGATAATATCCTAAACACAAATCACTTAACAAACCTATAATGAACATTTTCAAAGACAAACAAATCATTTTCTAACGAGGTATCATAAAGCTACGATAGGGCTATTATTTCGCGAGCCAAAGTCAGTTATTACATAATGATCATTACAATAGTACTTAATGACCTAATTGAGGCACAATTAGCGACTTGAGTGAACAGCGTGTGAAATAAACAACTACTTGACTTGCAGTTTGAATACATTAAGTATTATAATTTATTGTGATCTAAGTGGGTACATTTTCAAGAGTTTTTGTTGGTTTTTAAAGGATTTTTTATCAGTAGAATTTGCTTTTATATTTGCTGATACGTTCATAGCACGGCCATGGTGTACTACGGTGTAGAGGGTGGACTCCTAAAATCGACAATTTGATCTTCGCACGTAGGTTATAATATTACATATTCAGTCTATAACGTTTAACGTTCCCATCTGGGCCTCAGGGCCTGCAGTCTCTACACTAAATATCGTTAAAAATCTGTCGCAAAGTCGTATCGATGTCAAATTTCGTTAATAGATTTTCAGGTTTATTTCAACGAATGAAAATCTATTAAAGAAAGTTTTCGATTTTTCGACTTAGCGACATTCGTAGCGTCGTTATTAGTGTAGAGACTGCAGCCCCTGGGGCCGCAGGCCTCGTCTCTGCGAGAGTGAGTAGCACATGAGATAAAGTTCTTCTTCTTATCATCATCATTATATTCCTGTCCATCTCCCATGTTACTTGAGGACGGTCGGTTCATCAAGTTTTTTCAACCATCACGCTATAGCTCTTCTTCATAAACGGGCTTGTATTAGTTTTATGGTCCGAATTTGAGCATTTGATTTTTTGCTTTAGTTTTGTTCGAAGCTTCTTTTGCAATGTTCTCAATAGGTTCGTTCAATTTGTTGATCATTAATTTAATTGGAATAACAATGGTGAAGAGCACTTCAGAACAGGAAACTTCAATGTTAAGCCTGATGTGCCCCTATTTCTAAATAATCGCCATCGATTAGTTCAAGAGTAAATACGTAACTATTTTGATTAACAATACCTATCAAGATTTAAGCTTTACAAAGAGCTGAAGGAATAAATTCCACAAATATTCAGACATCTTCAAACGATGTAAATTTCCGACGAAACAAAGTACCTACATAACAAAACACAATTAAAGCTTCGGAACTAATACAAGAATTAACAATGTAAGTACTTAAGCATTCCAATTAAACGTATCTTCGCACTTAACGTTACAAACAAACTGCTTTAATTGATAATTAACATGAACAATTTTTCGGTTCAACGGCCATCGTTATTGGATTTTGGCTTTGATCTAAAATTAGACATTAAAGCGATAATTGTGCCAATTATTTCCGAAGTGTTGGTTAACTCACACTGAATTTAGACGCAGAACGTAAACAAAGTGAAGGAGTTCTTAAATTGGACGATTTTAGAAACAATGACTAACACTCCTTCATATGATGCTGAAGAATGTGGATGGATGTGTATTAAGCATGAATTTGGGTATTATTATTTGAGTATGAGAGGAGAGGAAGGTCAAAGCAAAGAGTGAATAGGGAAAGATGATAGATTTAGAAAAGTAAGGAAGAAAAGGCAAGTTGCGGTGACTCAGTAAATTAAAATAAGGGAAAGAAGGATCGAACTGATCGAAGGCCCATTATCTACTACCACCTTCAAAGTAATCTAGTTTAGAGGTTAGACCACAACAATCTCTTTATAAACATAATATTAGTTGCTGACTAAGGTTAAGAATATTTGCTGCCAATTTGAAGGACCCACACCACAGTAAACAAATCTTTTATAGCGTCAAGCATCTCAACGAGTGTCAGAAGACCTTTTACGCTATATGCAATTTAGTAAGGCCACTATGAAATAAGTGTCTCTTCAAAATATTGATAAGCTTTGTCAAGCTTTTAGTACTTGTAAGTATGTTAAGATGAATGCTTGCAAGATAATTTTGGTCAACGCCAATATCTTGATCTTTGAGGGTTTGTCTTTGTATACTTGATCTTATGACAATTCATTCTATATTTGCAGATAAGCTGATGTTGGTTCGACTCATCATGAGGGAACTCTTTGACGTCCAATGGTATTGTCTTAAAATTTTGTCTGTAGGTGAAGTTGGGTAGCAAAATGACCACAAGCCCAGCATTTAAATAAAATGTCACTTATGGCTAAGGTTCGATCACAAGTGAAAACGACTGGAGATATAAAGGAAGGTGGACCGCATGCCATTGACAAAACTTAGTTGCAAGTTTTGCAACAGTCCAATCATCACCTGTTTAGACTTATCCCAACTATGTTACGATCGATTTCCAGTGTTACCAGACGCAGCTGAATACTACTATTTCATATAATAGAGCGACTGCCTATCTGACCTCCTCAATCCAGTCGGTACTAGACTATAAGATACCTCCGGTAAGAATGGTTTCGCAACAGTGCAATATCCTGACAAAATTTCAACTTTTCCCTCACAAACAAATTTTCCCTTGTCTTTCCTAAATTTAAAAAAGCAGTCTCAGTCAGTCTGAATCCGGCTGAAAACCCAATGGAACAGATATGAAGCAGATCTGACATGCAAACAGCGGATACACTAAGTGATTAAATTAGATACAATACAAGTTCAGGTGCAATATTTTTATTACTTAATTACGTCTATTATATACCACGCCGATACGGTTATATTTTACCTTGACACGCGTTAGGTCATTTAGGGCTGTCAAAAGCCCTAATTTTTTTAGATATAACTAGCATAGAGCTTTAAATCCATGTCGTCCGACTTATATTATAATTGATATAACGCCATTGATATGACTGCTCTATCATCGATTTGTGGTTTTCGGAATGGATAAAACTTCTGTAACATCCTTCTAATAATACTGGCTTATATCAGCTATTTATGTTATTTTCTGTGCGAGATAAACAAACATCATTTTTCTTTCTTCCTCTTCTTTCAATGGATTTTTGTTATATAAAGATTTCTAAATTAATAAAGTGTCAAGCGATAGCCCTATAAGTAAACTTTATATTGACGTTTAATATGTGATCGTTTTATCCTAATTTAGTACCTACGTCATTATTTGATGTAAGCTCTAACTATAGGTTCTATGTAAATCTTTAGCTTTAAGTTACGCCCCTCCTTAACCGACATGTTTTTAGACTGATGAAAATTGCATCATACGGGCATGGCATGTTTATAGTTTCTATTATACAATTGAAAATATATTTTTTTATTAACTAAGTACTTCAATTTATTAAAGGGAAGATCAGGAAACTAAATATTATTATATTTGTTGTTCGTGTAAAAATAAAAATCTTTTTAAAAATCACCACTTAATCGTCAAAATATTCTAGATAGAGCAGATAAGGCAGGATAGGCTTGGCTAAGGACACTGAACTTTGGCAGTACTAGCCAACTCCGTTGTCCCCTCGGTATGACCGCACTCTATGAGCACAATAAATCAAAATCGATCTCAATCGACCAAATACCTCTAACAATCTAAAACAAAAATCCAATTCTTTCGAAATTGAATGTTACAGGGTCACGGCATTAAGGCGACACCCAACCAGGATTTACCAAAAACGTACTGTCTTTGAACGTCAAGTGTGAACTATAGGTTTGAAGTACTGAGGTGGGAAAAATATCCTGTAAAGAGAAAGAACTAAACTTGCATTATACCGAATCAAATCTCCGAATAAAGTTACTTACTCTATAAAAAAAAAATATACAATTGCCTCTTTTTTTTAACTTTTTCGTCGAAAATCTCCGTAATTTAAGCGATAACATAAGTATTTTTTTCTAGAAATAAATAAAGAATACAATTATTTAATTTAATACCGGTTATTTTTTCAAATTATGTTAAGTTATTTATCATAATTAAAGGAAAACCCTTGAATATCAATAAACCCAAGCGCCTAACAAAGACTAGCCAGCCTAACACTGTACGCCCAAAAAGCAACCTTATTGAATCCGACTAAGGTGGAGTGTAGCACTACGCCTATAGTATAGTCGAACGGGTGGGTTGGGTCTCGCCTTAATTCCCATGACCTTCCCACACAGTGCTCTGGATAATGACAGGATAGTATATGATAATCTGTTGGTAAGCACGACCTCGTTGATGTGTGTGATTATATCGGTATTGATATGAATGGTGAATTGGTGATGTGCGGTCGATATGTGGGAAATGGTTTCCACTGAGGTTGTTACTGTTTGAGGCTGGTTGTGTGTTGGGTTTGATGTTAATTTGAGTCTAGTTTTCAAAGTAAACATGTGATGATAGGAATTTCGTAAGTAAACTTTCCATATTGTTTTTTTATGTAATGGCGTTTCATTCTTCATATTTCTAGATTAATTAGTTCATAATACTTTGGTCTAGTCCAGGTCTACCAGGTTGGGTAAAGTGCTAAAACATTTTTCTCTCAGGAATTTCTTAGTAACAGCCACAGAGTCCGGATTTGTGCCCAGACTTTACTTTAACATAACAGGCGAAAAGTAGGTGTACCTACTATTAGTTAGACGTCTGCCTAACCCTTCAGGAATTACAGGCGTGATGATTATATGTAAAATTAATTTAGAAAGGAATTCAAACACTGTCATTTGATTTGAAGTTGGCACTTGGCCCAACAACAAATCATCGGAAAATTCTCAATCAATGATTTGCAAGAATAATGAAAAATGCAAACGATGCCAGAAATTAACAAGTCAGTGATCAAGTAATTAACAGATCTGATTTAAATGATTCATTTATGCCTTTTATGTGTTAAATGGAAAATCACAATAACTACATAATTCGCGAAAACGTTCGCAATAATAATAAAATAAATAAATAATAATATTCCACAACTATCACACTACGCCATCTAGTCCCAAGCTAAGCAGAGCTTGTGTTATGGGTACTAGACAACTGATAAACATACTTATATATTTCTAAATACATACATATTATAGATAAATTACACCCAGACACAGAACAAATGATCGTGCTCATCACACAAACATTTGTCCTGGGTGGGAATCGAACCCACGACCTCCGGCATAGCAGTTAGGGTCACTAACCACTAGACCAACAGGCCAGTCAATGGAAAGCTTCCATTACAATTCCTATATTTGCTTCGAATTCCTTGAGTTTATCATCGTTTCCAAGGAACACTTAGGAACACATTCTTACCGGTCTTTATACGTATTAGATTGTGGAGATCAGCAAGGCAATCGCTCCATGTAAAATACTGGTATTCAGCTGGCTCTACTGGGAGTCGATAGACACAAGGGCGAAGAAGGAATATGGGTTTAGTTTTTAGTCAGTAGAAGTCTGACACTCCCCTTCGCTCTGCCCAAGAGCGGGGAGGGTTATTCGATGATTTTCCACCCACCAAAAAAAAAAAAGGCAAATGATGATCTTAACTATGTATTTGAATACAAAGACAACTACCTCTGTATAATGCTACACACCAAAATAAAAATTCTGATTCTGAAGGATCTTTTGCAGGTATTTGACGCTTTGACGTTGACAGGAGGCCGGTTTTCTTTGTGGCGACTAGCGACATCTATCGCAACACCTGCGTACTAACAAACGATCGACAGAAGTTCCTACATCGCGCTATCAACATTATCCGCGACTTAAGCCTTTAAAGGAGTTCCCGACTTACAACTGTCGGGCAGTTAGCCCGCCGGACACAACACCCGTCCGGTCGGAGGATCCTCCCTTTTCAACGGGGGATGAGGAGCTTTACACCCTGTTCCTCATACCCCCCAAACTGGTGACCCCGACGTGATCGTCAGCGCAGCCTTCGTGCAAGCACTTCATATGTCGTCATCACTTCCCCTTCGCCTTCGAGCAGCGAGTCATACCGTCAGCCAGCAGCCACGGCTTCATGGGGTATCCTGACCACCAGCATGCAGCGGAAGCGCATTCCTGGTCATCACCCCCAGCCTCATCAGCGAACTTGGCACAGCACACTGCACTTCGGCCGGTCAGCAAGCAGAGACGTCCTTCTCTCCTGGTCGACGCAGCAGCCAGCCACTACGCAGCACTGCACACTCCCGACTCACTGGAGCATACGCAGCATCACCCCGACTCACTGGGGCATCTACGGCAAGCACTGCATCACTCCGACTCACTGGAGCTAATATGCAGCATCACCCCGACTCACTGGGGTATCACCGCAGACAGTTCCGACTCACCGTGAACTATGCGGCATCCGGTTCCGACTCACTGGAACCTTCCACTGGCTGACAAGCGCCAAGACTTAACCTGCTTTCGACCTCCGGTCTCGGGGTCACGTCGGGGTCACCAGTTTGGGGGGTATGAGGAACAGGGTGTAAAGCTCCTCATCCACCATTGAAAAGGGAGGATCCTCCGACCGGACGGGTGTTGTGTCCGGCGGGCTAACTGCCCGACAGTTGTAAGTCGGGAACTCCTTTAAAGGCTTATGTCGCGGATAATGTTGATAGCGCGATGTAGGAACTTCAGTCGATCGTTTGTTAGTACGCAGGTGTTGCGATAGATGTCGCTAGTCGCCACATCTTCAAATATTGAGAAATTATTTTTTGAAATGAATAGATTTTTTGTCATGTTGCAAAATATCCATATAGATACAGCCTAGCTAGCTAGGTACATATTATGTTAACCATAGCGTTAATTGTTTCTGAACAATGACACATACAGGTACCAGAAAACATACAAAATTCCATTAATCCACGCAAGCATAGGTTGCTTCAAAATATTCCTATCGAAAAGGGAGACTCCGATTAATTTAGGGATCGTACTAACGCAAAAAACGTCTTATGAATGGCAACTTCCGTTGGTGCGTAAAAAACGTACCTTTCCGACCTACCTTCAAAATACCAACACATAATTATTTTATCTTCCTAAATCGCTATACAACCAATCATTTGAGAAATCAGAATGACTCAAGTAGGAAGTTTACAAAATTACAGTATCCATTACTGTAATTTTGTAAACTTCCAGTAATTTCTCGTGTAGCTTTCATGTTCATTGTTCATTGTGGTATCCTAGGTAAACTTCTAATAGGTGTGTAAAGGTACCCTTAATGAAGCTGAAGGGCACTTGCTCTTTTATTCATTGCGTTTTTTATAGGCCATATAACCTGGGATACTTCTGTTACGGAGATGTTAGGGTCAAAATTCCAAGTTTTTATGTTACTTAAATAAGTATAACTTTTTTTACGAATAACCCCCCCCCCCCCGCTCTTGGGCAGAGCGAAGGGGAGTGTCAGACTTCTACTGACTAAAAACCAAACCCATGTTCCTTCTTCGCCCTTGTGTCGGAGCCGCGTTATGCCTTTCGATAATCCACAGCCCCGATGAGATATAAGTATAACTTAAGTTTAAATACCTTCACGACCCTCGTAGTTAATTAATGCATCCAATCAGCACAACGTTTTGAGTGCGTCACATTGAATCCATCCGTAAAGTGTAATTTTTCACCGCAAGAAAAGGGATAAAAATTTTCAGTGTATACTTAGTTAAACTTAGTTTCATGTACAGAATGCTTGGTTGACGGCTTCATGAAAGGTTCATTTACACATTGAATAATCTACCAAACCCCATCCCAACTATACTGAGATTCGGTCTCCAGTCTAACCGGATGCTGGATGAATCATGATGATAAAACTTCATAATACTCCAAAAGTCCCCCAGCTTCTTCGGTAGCTTTCCACCGATCTTTAAAAGGTTTCAAAGATATTCGACGCGAACTAAGGTAGATAATTAACCTAAAGCCATAATGACACAAATACACAATGAATCACTACCTAACCATATGCGTACAGCAAGCGTTAAAGTATTTCCATGTCGGAAAATTTGCTCCGTAATTTATGTCCGTTTAAGGACTTGGTTACATGGAAATTGAACGCTACACGAATATTAATGAGATATGTAAATAAATAGTTATTTTATTACTTATAATTATCAAGTGTTTTTACTGAGAAGTTGGTGTGGAAGACATATTTTTCTTGCACCTGGAAATATTCCGAGCGAACAAAAGTAAATCAGCATACCGAATAACTTGCATAGTAGAGGTCTGGGGAATCTTGATGATTAGAATAAAGTGACAGAAAAAAATATAATGGGTGTGTAATGGCTTATGGGTACTTGATGGCAAGTTGCATCGTAAAGTAGTACCTATTAAGACACCTATAAGTCATACATGAAAAAATCTAGCCTACTAGATGTAGTGTAGTTTCCTCCATGCCTCGGCAAGCACATTAAGCCGTTGGTCCTGGCTATCATTTGTAAATCTTTGACAATCGTTCAGTCCGTAGCTCAAAAGTCTGACAACCAGTCGTATACCAAGAGGTATCGTATTACCCAGTACTAACTGTATTGTAGAGGTTAGATATACTCCATGTAAACTACAGGTCAGCTTCATCCGGTTAGTCTTGTCTGACCCCAAAACAGGTTGGAAAAGGCAGATGTTATTTATACAACAGAGAAGCTCAAAAAATCATTTTCAGAAAATCCGTTCCACAAAGATAGAGTCAGTGAAACTTGTCATGTTTGGGCCTGGTTTTTGGGTGATTGGGGTTATAATTAAGAGTGATAAATTAGACGAATGTACGTGACTCAGGATGATTAATGTGTTCACGGTCTGACAAGTTCTGAATACAAATGGACACAAGCGCGACCCCAGTGAGTGAAAACGGCAGTTGGAAAGAAAGTACGAGTAAATTCACTACAAGTGTTTTAATTAACATTGAGCGTTAGATTGTACAACGAGATTATTATTGTTGTGTTTAATTTATTACAATAATAATAAATCATCAATGAAAGTTAACGTGCTCAGCACAAATAAACGCGGTCAAGAACTGTCAGTCAACCTACATTCTTGTCGTGTAATATTGACAATGACAGCTTTTGAACTCCGTTTAACGCGTTTAGTTTGATTGCCTGGTGAAGTAAGCTTTTATTCTTTTATACCCACTACAAAAGGAAGTCATGGGGAGGCCTTAGTCCAGGAGTGGGATGACATAGGCTTAACAGTAACTACTCCTACTAAAACGCATACATGTTACATACTTGCATTCAGAGCAACACGTTTTTTTTATTTATTTAAACTTCTAACTTCTTCCTGTCAATCGTCACGCTATAATTGACTCTTTTATCTTTCATAGTCTTCGCTTCTAGTAGGTATTATGAAAAGATGTCCTGGATGAAGAATCTATAATAATTCTCAGTTAAAACTAATTTTAATAATACAAAAGAATCTTTTGCCCTTTGCCATTTGCGAACACTGAATTAATTATAGTTCTCAGAAATATGGCTAATTAAAAGCTGTCAAAGGATCGTAAGCTGTCAACAATGTTGAAATTAACAGCCTAGAATCCTACTTGGAATTTGAAACCTTTGTCAAGCGTCCTTGAAATGTGAACATCTTGAGTTGAATACAGTCGACTTCAAAACAATTTAAAATAAATAAAATGTCTTTATTTCAGACCTACATCAGTCAATAAGTTGTTAGTGGTAGTAATAATTAAATTATTGTATTAAACTAAAACTAATTTTACGATAAATCAGTTGGAATAAGATTTTCTAATCAAAAGAAATCTCGATCAACTTAAAAGTAAGGATCATGATGATTTGTGTTTTGTTGGTAAAAAGATTGGTTGTAACCTCATTTCACGCAATCTATTTGCAGTTTATTGATTACCATAGACTCATAAAGCAACAATGACGCAGTTGTTTACAAGTTCGAAATCAAAGAAATGTAGTAGTTATTCAACATTACAAGGGACTTTTTAAGAAAAAACAACATTAAAATTTTCCTCCTACGAAAATCATTTGAGCTTTTACGTATTTTCCATGTTTTCAATAAACTCCGGCATTAAAAAGAGTCATTTAACAAAACATCACACCTGTAATCTTCGAAGGATTAGGCAGACGTGAATGTAGTAATAAACAGTGTTTATACCCTCATTTCGCCCAGTTATGTTAAGTCCCATGTGGCGCATAGGTGGCAAGCCTGTTCCCGTCGGAGCCGCGGATTTTAGTACTAGATGACGTGGCCTCGGCACAAGGGCAAAGAAGGAACATGGGTTCGGTTTTTAGTCAGTAGAAGTCTGACACTCCCCTTCGCTCTGCCCAAGAGCGGGGGGGGGGGGGTGTCATTTGATGATTTTCCACCCACCAAAAAAAAAGGTGCCCAGGAACCGGGCACAAAGCCATACTCTGTCCCTGCTACTGAGTAATTCCTGTAATCTAATATTTGCATATCCTCTTATTCATCATCATCATCATCAGCCTATTGCAATCCACTGCTGGATATAGGCCTCTTTAATCTTACGCCACTCAACTCGATTTTCGGCAACTCTCATCCAGTTGTTACCAGCCACTCTGCGAAGATCATCGCTCCACCGAGCCTGCGGGCGTCCCACCTTACGCTTGCCGATTCGTGGTCTCCACTCAAGAACACGTCTACTCCAACGGTCATCGGTTCTGCGACTAATATGGCCGGCCCACTGCCACTTCAGCTTACTTATTCTGTGAGCTATGTCGACAACTCTGGTCCTCTGTCGGATCACCTCATCCTCATAATAGTAACGAACATTTTGAATTTCGATAGTATTTCCTTCCAGACATAACATAGTTTACGTTAATTTTTTTAGCCCCGACTGTACCTTAGGTACTTCGATATTTATGCTCCATAAACGTCGAACCGAGAACCTCGTCATACTCGTAAATATACGACGCACGAACCTAGAAGTTATATTTCTCGGAAGGCTCTCATAGAATATTAAACTTATCAAGACAATGGTATCAAATATAAAAACTAGTCGATCTGATAAATTATTTTATTGTCATATTTGTTAAACGAGGTTAAAATTATAAGTTAAAACAATCATTGGTAGCTTGAGTTAGGTTGTATATTCAACAAGCAAAGATCCTGTATACTTAGTTACTGTTTAAATGTTCTTTATAGAAGTGTCCTGTTGGTCTCGTGGTTGCAAGCGCGACTGGTGAGCGTACGATCCTAGGTTCGTTTCGCTGGTCGGGTTTGATATACGAAAAAGAAAATCAGGTTTTCTACTCATTTTCACCGTGTAAGTATAGCACTTTTGAAGGAAACACAATAATATGTTGTTTTTTTAATTACCTATGTAGGGGAGTTCCGAATGATGTACTAAATATGTGGCCACCCACCGGTAGTGCGTCGCCGTCCCTTCCACCCCGATACAGTTACTCAAAAGTAGCAGCTGATCTAATCTTCCCCTCTTTATAGGCATTTTTTTTGCAAACGGTTAGGTTTTCTCCCCCTAACCGTTATTACAGATGTCTTGATAAAATCTTGAATTCCTAATTATCTTACTAAACAACAGTTGCATTGACGATAACCCCTAACACGCAATTACAAGCCCTGCTCTTCTGATATCAAGTAAGCTATTTTGATGGTAACACCTTAACAATTAATTTGTGTTTGTTTTTTTGTAAAAAAAACCGTTTTACCACGCTAAGAATTAAACCTACACAAAAACCGAGAACAGCTAATTATGTAGGCCGTACAAATATTTGTTCTGTGCGGGGATTGAACCAGGCGACACGCAGCGAAGCAGTCAATCGCTCAGTCACTGCGACAACCGTGCCGTCAATTAAAGCCCTGCCCCAATACACCCCAATATCCAATAAGGCAGGATGGTCGATTGTATCGAACACCACACATGACCCGCTCGGTCACGCGGCACGTGTAAACACGTTGCCTATGGTTACTAAATCAAAACAAACGTAGCCCTAATCCGTTGATAACTAACAATAAGAACAAAGGTCATCACTTGACACATACATTTCTTTTGTTATCGACCAGATAACCCTGAAATGTTGAAGTAAGACGGTAGCTCAGGGTTGCTAGGCCAAATTTCTGAGTTTGCCCAAATTCAAACGTTTTGTTTTCTACATAACATCATCTGTCCTAGCCTTTTCCCAACTATGCTGGGTCGTCTTCCAGTCTAACCTTAAGCAGCTGTACCTATAACGGTATATGTTTCGAAACTTTTTTCCCGATATTGTTTCTATAACAGTAAATAAAAGGAACAGCAAGATATAAAAACTATGTTTATTCACTAAGTAGGTCAACGCATATTAAAACTGAATCGCGGAAGATTTATTTTAAAACATCCAACACTATGAATTCATCATTATCACTTAATCGTTCTAAGAACTACATTTTTGCAACATAATATTCTTGGTTTTAAAATCTCTTCATAATCTCCATAGAAAAGATGGTAGGATTGTGTGAGGAATGATATCAAATAGAAAGGAATAAATGCCACCGTAACAGGGAAGAATGGAAAAAGAAAACGTGTTGAGCCGACCCCAAATATAATGGTATAAGGGCAGGATGATGATGATGAATCTCCCTTTCCCCAAGAACGAAATTTTTCCCCAAAAAAAAACGAAAATACCTCTAATCTACCAACACAAGTAGCTCAGTTATCGAATACATTATGCCTCAACAAATGATCTTTGGCGTGATAATGGCGTCAACAAATATTACTATCCAGTGTTATCATAAAGCCGTGTTCAGATACGCTAAGTGTAAACTTTAGATTGACTTGGAACTTTAACTAATGAGATAATGGGTTGATATACGTAAATGGTACCAAAATGTATGTAGATGAGATAAAGGACCGAACATAACAATGGTGTTCCTTAAATGTCAAAGAAAAGCAGCACCTGTAAAACATAAAACGAACTCTTTCTGTCTGTTACCTTTCCACGCTTAAACTACTGAACAGATTTCGGAGGAAGTCGACACTCAGGAAGACCATGATGACAGATTAGGTGAAAAGACGATCTCATTAAAGTGGCCGGAAGAAACCAGATACTTAGCCAAGACATGAAACCGTCAAAAGTGAAGAGATTCAGAAGAAACCTCCACTTAGCAATCGGTGGTCAAGAGAGAGAGAGAGAAGATAAGACCATGATTATGACAAGACTTGATACTTTTTACTCCAGTATTAACTACACTCCCGTGGGCCAATTCCCTAACCTAACCTTAGCGGGGTGTGCAAAATCTAGTAGTATTTATTTCGATAGCTATAGTAAGTATTAGTAGTAGTAACAGAGTAGCCAAATCTCGACAACAATAAATATAAATTTGCTTCTGAACACGCTCTTACACATCCATTTATCTGTTTATTCTGCCCAAATACATCGCATCCATTGTTCGGGGCCTTGTTACTGCAATTCTATAATTCTGTACTAAGTTGACGGACTCAAGGATAGACAAAGTAAACTGTTTCGTTGTTAAAACTGTTATTAACATTGTCAATTATATGAGTGCCGCGACTCCGCTAACTTTAACCATGGAGAGGTAGGTTTAGTGCTTTCGTAATGCGAAACTGCATGTTTTTGTTTATGATGTGCCTTTCAAATTGCTTATTTTTGGAAAACATGTCCTTTTGTTTGACAAAATTTACTCCTACTATACTCCTACAGTCTCTGAAGGGTAAAACGGAGGTGTACCTAATAAATAGTACAGCCACATTTCGCCAATTATGTTTTAGTCCCATGTAATAAGGGGCGAGCCTTTCCAGATTCCGCTGTGGTTGCTACTGATACTGAGACATCCCTAATGGAAAACCTCAATAAAAGTTTCCTCAGAAATTGCGACAACTAGACCATATATCGGCGAGAAGCTTTCTTTCACAATCTTGATTTTTTGACGGACCACTGCTTTCCAGTTACAATCTAAGTATATCTCTCACACCTTTACTCAACTTCACTTTTGCCTTTTACAATTTTTTAAAGAGTTCATCTGATCTTCGTAATAGTCAACCTTTTGTAACGAGCAACTAGTGACTGTGTACTGTGTAGTATAACGAATCCTGACTTACTGACTGCGTTCTTCACAATTCACATGTGTCTGAAAATGGTTTAATTGAAATAAATGCTATGAGTTAATTTGCGATAAGTGTCTCTTTTTTATGTTTTCCCTAAAGTGTTTACTGCCTTCAGACAGAACTGCCTATTATCTATCGGTAAGTTGCGAAACAATTCGTTTAGTACATCACCATACTAATTAACGCGTCTTTCTATCTTTCAACAACTAATGACTGTGTACTATCAGCATTTCTTTCGGTTCCAAACAATTAGGTTTTTGTGTTGCGACGGACGCCTGTACCAACGTATACGATAAATGCATGACATTTACGATTGATGAGAATGCTGACTATTTAAATGGAAGCCGATGTTTTTGGGTTAAACGATAATTTGTGGTGGAAGCACTATCGGTAAGACGACCTAGTTAGTAAGTTGATTTAACATAACATCACACCTGGAATCTCCGAAGGGTTAGGCAGAGGGTTCACCCACATGATATGGTCCCATGTGTAATAGGAGGCGAGCATCTTGTCATCAATCGGGCTTAAATACAGACTTCGTGGCTGCTCCCGTGGTTTAATTTGCGTACATAACGGAAGCTAAACCACGAGCAAAAGCTAGTAACAGATCCTACTGTTTTACATTACGCTGATTACATAACCAAATGTTCATCGGCAGTTTTCAGAAGCCAGGAGTTCATAAAAAAGAAAAACGAGAAAATATTCTGGACAATAAATCAACCTGTCCTTAATGTAGATCTAAGACACTAATTCTGCTGTGTGGTAAGATTAAGATCCGGGAAAATACAAACAAAGGTAAGAAAACCATTCATATCTATTTGATTAAAAATCTCATGGATATTATGCTTTTCCCTTTTCTATTACCCGTTACGGAAATTGGCCTAGATTTTTACATGGTATTTGCGTTTGTAAAAGGGTATGTAGACCAAACGGAGACAAAAGTAACTTGTGTAGGGTTGTCAGATTCAAGGACAAAGATCCACTTTGTTAGTTTATCTGTTGGTATGGTTATGTTAGTATGATAACCATGACAGATGCTCTGCCATGCAGCTGCATCCAGTTAGACTGGAAGACGACCCAAACATAGTTTGGAAAAGGCTAGGCAGATGATAATTAATTTATTATCATTTAGGGGTTAACATGTTATGTTTTTAAGTATTCTCACTTTAGAACTAAGCGGGCATACTTCGGCTTTCGGCCCTTTTTATGTGGTGGGTGAAAAATCATCAAATAACCCCTCCCGCTCTTGGGCAGAGCGAAAGGGAGTGTCAGACTTCTACCGACTAAAAACCACCCATATTCCTTCTTAGCCCTTTATGTCGAGGCCACGGTTTCTCTGAAGAACAACCCGCACGGCTATCGACCCTAACATGGTAAACTTTTAGAACTTTACCCATAAAGCTTGGGTAATACTAAGTTTGCCGGAGGAAACCTATGTTTACTTCTTCAAGCATTACCCATAAGAAGAAAAAAAACCCTTACCTAGCCAGTCAGCCCTAGTTCCTTGCAACAATAACGGTACACTCAAATGCATAGTGCATCCCGAAAGCGGCATTCACTCAAGAACTTAATGTTTGTTTTTATTCATAGTCCTGACTATCTGTTCTTAGATCGCGTTGCTAACCCAAGTATCCACTAAGAGAGCTCGTTGTCACAAATCATAGTTGCTGATGAGCCTGTAATAAGTTTTTTATTGAATTAAATTGCTAGTTACACGAACTGGTTGAGCTTTAAGGTAATTAGATGCTAGGTTAGTTTGAAATATGTATTGTGTGTGAGTGTGAGTACTATTGTGAGCTAAGTCACTGAGCTTTCGCTTATTGTTAAGTGAGAATTCAGTGAGTTGGGTTACTAGAATTATTATAGTAGGTCTATACTGTTTTTTTTAAGAAAAAAAATAGCCTTGTTTCATGTGAATCTTAAAAGATTGCTATGTTTAAGGTACAAGTTGGTAGCCGACTGCACGCAGCAGCAGCAGACGACATGTCGTCGCTTCATGTCTTCACGACACGTCGTCGCGTCATGTCGTTTCACTAAAGGGGCATACTTATCTCCTGTTGTTTCTGTTATCTATGGGCACTACTGATCTGCGGTCGGACGCTACTACCGTCTGCCGCTCGACGACGCGTCGCTAGCTTCATGTCGCTAACTACGGAGGGAATTTCATAGAAATACGTAGAAACCAGTAGTGTCGCCGCGACACGTCGTCAGCTGCTGCTGCGTGCAGTCGGCTATCAACTTGTACCTTTACAATACAAATCAGACATTTTGTCAAAACATGTGTAAAATAAGATTGAACATGTTTTCAGTTTGTTCCGTATTAGTTCTTTACCACTCCTAATTACACACGTCATCTCGGAATTAATGTGAAAATGGGTGATTCAGTTGATAGTCGTATAATTACTTAATCGTACCATAACCCAGCAATTTAACGATGACTACTAGTGCTGTCTATGAAAACATGACACATAAACATCTCGCCTGGTGTTTAGCCATAGGAACAGCAGAGGTGTTGCCCACTTATTGTCAGCATAAAAAAGGAAATCATGACACATCCAGCTAAAATCGCCAATGACATCATGTAATCGAGTTACCGTAGTACTAGCAATAGGTAATCGGTAATTAACGACAGTACATAATCAGAGAAACTTGAAAGAAATGCTTTTAATACACTATTTGGTAAACGACATTCAACTTTATTTTTAAAGAAATGGAGTTTCTTATTGTGTAGTCAGCGAAAATTGCAGTATAGTTGAAAAAAATAATAACGTAGTAGCTGAAATAAACAAGTCTGCAGTCGAAATTCATCTTTATTACTAAAGAAATAGAGTTATTAATTAAATGATTAGAAGGAAAATAGATGCTTACATTGAAAAAAAGATTGCATACGTGTATCTGAAACACATTTATAAGCGAAATTCAACCATATTTCCAAACTTATAGAATTGTAATTTGTATGATCAATGAAAAATTTGATGTAAAGTTTTGCAAAAAATAATGCATCATAGGTACGTGTTTCCGAGGAATCCGAGGGCTAGGCGTAAGGATTAATTTGCAATAATTAATAACTGACCACGGTCTCAGACGAGAGCTAGAAAAAAGCTAGTTTAAAAACTGAGCGCGGTCTCAGACGTGAAGTAAAAACTGAGCTAGACCTACCATAACATGTTTATAACTTCCACTGAGGAAGTCATAGGTAATGGAGGATGTGTTTCTGCTACGGACAGTATAAATATAAAGTATTGGGATGTACTCATTCCTTGTAATACCTTCCGCAATAGAGGGAACACTTTTTTTTCGGGAGCATTTTTTTTCTATTTTTTTCTTCTCTTGTAAGCAATGTTATTTATAAATCAACGTATATCGTGGTATAGTCAAAAACAATAGTAGAAATAAGCAAGTGGAAGTATTAGTAATTAGATAGAAGATGGGGGAAAAAAGTGCTGGAGTGGAGACTACGGACCAGCGGAGGAATGTGTAGACAACCAACATGTGGACTGACGATCTCGTTTAAAGTGGCCGGAAGGAACTGAATAACCAAGACAAAGAGACCAAAAGTAGAGAGATTTGGAAGATGATGATTTGGAGACCAACACTCATGCCTGTAGCACACCTCCGCTGCGAAACAACAATTGCGAAACCGCTGCGCGAGTTTCGCTGTACAACAGTACTACGGTCAACGGGCGGAGATGTAGACGGCTCCTGAGCAAATGAGCGAAATCGTGTTAGAAAGAGACAACATCATAGTCAGTTTTGTACACACGGCTACACATCAAGCTATACAAAACCAGTATAATCTGATCGTTCATTGTGCGAAAAGATCTAGTAAAGTGAGGCCAAAATTAACTGGTTTTGTATAGCTTGATGTGTAGCCGTGTGTATGTTAGAGCAGGGAATTTCGCTCCTGTTTCGCCGCCAAAGAACTTACAACTCACAGCGAAACTATTGCGGTTTCGCCCTTTGAGTTTCGCAGCGGAGGTGTGCTACAGGCATCAGCATTGGGTGGCCAAGGTTGAAGAAAAAGAAGTCAAATGAGGTAGTTTACAAAAGTAGTAGACATTTTAAGGACATTGACAGCAAGACAGATCATTTTTCTTTCTTCAATTATTTTCTCCATAACTAAAATACCTACCTACATAGTGCATTTTATATGTATAAAATTAATTCGTCAAACTTATTGATATAAATCTGTATAACCTTCAATAGGGGATCGGACTGGGTCAAAATAATATGATTCTGTTTAGTCCGTAAGTTAGATTATCGAAAAATATTGAATACGTGTTTTTTGTTTTATCAAATCAATAAAAAATGACGAAGATAAAACGCGTCAAAGATCTTGGAGTGGGGCTTGAAACGTCACTTGTGTCATCAAAATGTACTATCATATGACGTCACACGAGTTTTCGAAGCACTGTATCGTCTTCATTTTAAGTTTTCGTGAAAAAAGAAAAAATACGTGTCCAATAATTTTTGAAAATCTAGCTGACGGACTAATTAGTTTTTTTTTGTCCGATCCCCTATTAGAGTGAATTATTTATTTCAACTGACTCATGCATGACTGAACATTTAAATAGTTAAAATATTGCCAAGAACATTGACTAGATATACCATTCACTATTCAAACGAAAACGTATAATTTTTGTTTAACAGTCCTGTCTGTAATAACTCCTAATTATTGCATGTAGAAGGGCTATGGCATTTCAATCTAAAATTAAACTTATTTGACTGTTTAAAGGGTTTAGTTTTGCTTGTTTCTTTAGTTTGAAAGGGATTTTTTTAATACGCTAGTTTTTTATGGTAAATTGTACCTTATTATTATGTGATAAGGTAAATATTCGATTGATTTTGAAGTTTATAAGGCGATTCTTATAAATACGCACCGTACGCACGTCTGTCAAACAACCGCAAACGCGCGTAATATAGGGACTATTAAGTCTATTATAAAATACTTCCAAGTCTTCAGGTTTTGCGCAGAAGCCAGGGTTGGCATGTTTAAAACAAGTTGTTTAAAACATGTGTTTTAAACAGTGTTTAAAACAGTTTCAAATAAAACATAGTTTTTTATTAGGTGTTTGAAAACATTGTTTAATTGCAAAAATAAATTAATACTAAGTAGTTATTTTTTTCCTTATTTCCTTTATTTAATCAACTTTAAACTATTTTTATAAAATAATTAAAGTGGCTTTTTAACTTGACATTTAAACAGTTTTTAATATTTAAAATCCTTAATCAAGAAATAGTTAACAATTTTTATTATAAAACGACCATGTACAATCATATTTGTTCGTTAGCAGATTAGACAACATTTATTATTTTTTATTTAGGTATTTCAAAACTGACAAGTTTTGCAGCTTTCTCGTTACCAAGTTTGATTCGTACATCGGTTTGAATAAATCCAAAGGTTTTTGTGTTATTGTGAAATGAAAAATCAGAAAGAAAGTCCGCTCTATTCTCCATCGGTAAAGTCCCCCGGGGAATTCCCAGAACTTCCGTAATTCGTGAACGTGATTATTTAAAATATGTTTTGGGTATTCCCCTTATTTTAAGAAAAATTTAGGAGATTTCCCTACTAAAAATGAACGTAGGAACACAGAATGTATTAATTATGATAAATTTTTGTCATGCAGTTTTTAAAATAGTATTTATGTGAAATATATCAGGCTTAATCAATTAAAAATGGATGATAACTAACTTAGGAAAAAAAACAAAAAAAACACCTGTTTAAAACATTTTAAACTTTTTGTTTTATAAAATGTAAAAAAAAAAAACTGTTTTTTTTCCAACCCTGGCAGAAGCTATATTAAATTATAAAGGGTGAGGCATCTCGTATATTTACTATTTTATTGATTGATTCCTTGAGGATATAAAAAAAAAATATCACAAAATTGCAGCTTTATCGTTTTTAAATAAGTCTGTCACAGGTCGAAATAAATTCCACTATCAAGTACCCAGTAGTTTTTACTTTTTTTAAAAAGGTTAAATTAATTCAAAAGGCAAAATAAATTCCACTTTTATTATCTCTTTTATACTTAAGAATTAGAATTTTTTTAATAAAAATGACTGAATAAAACATTTGATATTATTATTGCTTTTAAATTACTAGGTAATTCAAATTATATAAATGATTTATATTTAAAATTCTAGCAACATACTGGTACTTTTTAGGGTTCCGTACCTCAAAAGGAAAAAACGGAACCCTTATAGGATCACTTTGTTGTCCGTCTGTCCGTCCGTCCGTCTGTCAAGACCCTTTTTCTCAGGAACGCGTGGAGGTATGAAGCTGAAATTTATATCAATTACTCAGGTCTACTGTCCCTTGAAGCTGTGAAAAAATCAAACTTCTAAGCCAACGCAATCAAAAGATACAGCCGTTTATGCCGCAAATTTTCGACACTTGCAAGGGAATCAAAACCTACAGGGTGCTTCCCGTGAACTCAGAATCTTGAAATTTGGTACGAAGCAACGTCTTATAGCATAGATAAAGGAAAAATTACGAAAACCATAAATTTTTAGTTACATCACATAATAAAAATATTCTAAGTAATTTTAAACTTTGTTTGTACGGAACCCTCGGTGCGCGAGTCCGACTCGCACTTGGCCGGTTTTTTATTATTTTTTTTGAATTGTAGGTGTATAATTGGACATGTTGCTACCTATGTTAATTTGTTGTGTTTGAATGTGATATGTAATTAATATTATTTCCTATATAATTTGAATTTGACATTTCTCTTAACTTGTGCCCTTTTGGTTTTTTGTCTCTATTTTTATTTATTGAAGGAAAGTAATAATTATAGTAATAATGTTAATTTTATTGAACAGCTAATTTATATAATGACATGTGATTATTGTATGCCCTACGGGCGGGACATAGCTGATCAAAATTTTCTATTTAAGAACTGTACCTGTACCTAGCTATGATCCACAATAAAATATTTTGAATTTGAAAACTTTTCAACAAATTCATGACATAATATTAAATGTAAAATAAAATAAACAACAATTTTCTATATAAATTGTAAAATGATAAGTTATGCTGTTGGTCGCTACATCACATCATCAAACAATGATTCACTTTAATAATTACAATTGCATTATTACTATTTTACACACATAATTAATACAATCGGCGACACATAAAGCTATACATATCCAATATAACATGGCCTCACTTTGTATAGATTTACTGCACAATGAGAGATCTGCTTATACTGGTTTATTTATAGCTTGATAAGTCGCGAAGTACTTATCAAAGAAAAATATTTAATTAATGCATTAGGTCATATTACTACAATAATTGTATGAATGGAAAACACATTGTTGTTTATTGGCTTGTAAAAAGATATCTCTACATGAATGATAACGATTTATCGTTTAATGATAAGGTACTTAAATGATAAGTGTAATTTATTCATAACTGAAAATGGAAAACTGCCTCATTGCTGTGATAGTCGAGCCATTGCTTAGCAATAAGTCCTGGATTGGATTCGTGCGTTGGCAAAAAAATGGTATTAGGATCTTAATACCACTTTTTTTGGGATATCCAGTTGGTTAGGTATATAGGTATACTAAACACAATTAATTACGAATATACATAAAAACATAACATCACGCCTGTAATCCCCGAAGGGTAAGATGGGCAGATGCACCTACACCCGCATTTCGCCAGTTATGTTAGTCTCATGTAAAATAGGGGGGTGAACCTATTACCATTAACCAGGCACAAATCTGGATTCATCATTCATCATCATCATTTCAGCCAAAAGACGTCCACTGCTGGACATAGGCCTCCCCCAGGCGTCGCCACATTGGCCGGTCCCGTGCGTCTCTCATCCAACGGGTTCCTGCAACCTTGACCAGGTCATCGGTCTACCTAGTGGGAGGCCTTCCAACGCAACGTCTTCCGGTTCGCGGTCGCCATTCCAGAACTTTTCGGCCCCATCGGCCATCCGCAAATCTGGATTCCGTGGCTGTAATTTAGAAATTCCTGATGCCAAAACCTAAAAACACTTTGTCCGACCCACGGAATTGAGCCCTGGACCTTATGCTGTCGCGCTTGGAACCACTAAACCAACGACACAGTCCTTATTAAGAATATTGCAGTAAAATGGAAATAAAGCAAAATTTTCAGTCATTATCTCAATCAGCTAAAACCCTCAGAAAATATCAAACCTCGCTCTACAAAACAAACAACTTTTCAACCAGTGAATCAGAATCAGGACACGAAATACACTACTACAGTTATACATTCACAATCTGTGACTAATTATATACCACACAGTGTAAATAGCATAGCAAACTATACATTACTGGGCAGACCGAATGGCACCCAGTGTAACGATCTGTGCCACTGAATTATATGGAATTACAAATATATTAGCATATTAGTGTATTTCAGTTTTGGTGGTAACTGTGCCAGTGATTGTGGCAGGATGTGTAGTTTTGTGGGAAACGTGACACATGTGTGCACTGTCTGGAAAATAATTGACCCATTGTGGGGGAAATATTGTTTCGTGTATTGCATTCAAAGTCATCATAAGTGCCCATGTAGATCTATTTTAGACCTACATGAGCACTTATGGAACTATGTTACTGGGACCCATTGTTCCATACTTAATTATATTTATGGAAAAATATTGTTTAATGTATTGCATTTAAATTGAGACATATGATATTGTTGCCATCGCGGCAATACCCTGAATGAGGCTGGCCCTGGCACAAGAACGTGGAGCATGGCACAACATGCAAGAACGTGGAGCATGGCACAACATGCAAGAACGTGGAGCATGGCACAACATGCAAGAACGTGGAGCATGGCACAACATGCAAAGAGAGACCTAGACCCAGCAGAAGGTGAAGTCTGGCTGTGGATCATGATGATTATTCAAATTAAAAGTAGAACTACCTACATGGGCACTTGTGAAACATCAAAAGATTGGTGTGAAGAACCGGCAAGAAATTTCATCAAATCAAAATGTTTTATTTGCTAGAATATGGTACATTATGGATGTAACAGTAGATTTGTTTCAGCATATCCTGCCATGACATGGCGTGCAAATGTCTTACAATAGGAGCAAAGTCGATTAATCTAGCTTGCAATGTACAGGTTCTATTGACTTGTCATCTAAATATTCTTTAACAGAGTAATATCTTTTAAATAGTAACAGTTTGAAAAGTATTTTTCTAAACATCGTCATCGGTAATTCTTGAAGATTATTTGGTAAATGATTGTAGATTATAATCGACATACAGTACAATTTTTTCTTAAATAGTTTTAGTTTTATTGGCGGCAGCCGAAGTTTATCTTTATGGCATTTTCGGTTATTTGGTCTGTCAGTGCTAGGTTCAAATAAATTATAATTTTTCATGGTTACTCTTTTAAAAATATTTGTTTTAACAATTACTGTCACGCCTCGTCGTTTGACCTGACAACTTCGTTGGTTTAATAGTCACAAGCGTTACTACCAAGCGTTGTGACCTTGGTGTCAATCCCCTGGATGGGCAAGGTAATTGAGTTTTTTTTCAATAAGTTTTTCATAAACTCACAAGGTGTGTAATTCATAAACTCACATCTTTTTCGTAAACGAGCGCCTCATGCACTACGGAATTCGTCATAAAAATACAAAAACTTAGCAATTTTATCAACGGTTATCATATTACCCAGTACAGCCCGCGCACAAACTTTGTGACCGCCCTGAGTATAGTCGCGAGTCCGAACTTGCGCTTGCGCATGGTACAGTCGAGTGGGAATACGTAATCAACCAAACAATATTCGTTTTCTAACATTTTTAATACTTATTATATTATAGCCCTGCCCCCAAGCTCTTGTGCGTCCCGCTAATACCTGATTTTGTGTTCTGCGCAATGCAAGAGCCTAGTTTCGGGACGGTCACAAAGTTTGGCGCGAGCTGTAACTGAGATATGAAAGTAAAGTAGGAAGTCGCTCCATATTTTTTTCTGCTTTCTACAAAACTGGAAGACAGCCCAACGGAGTTTAAAAAAAGGTAAAGCAGATGATTATTCAGCTTAGTCAATAGCAATAGGCTAACTTTCTATTACATGGGATTTACTATTATTAACATAATCCATAAAGTACCTACATCTCTGCTTACCCCATTCGGTAAAATTAGCGTGATCCTAATATTATGTATGTCCGGTTGACCTATAGCCTATCATATTTTGTTAAGGAAGTACTAATTATGCCCCTTCCACCTTAAGGCCGCGGGCACACGATGCGTTGCGGCGGCGGTGCGGCGCGATTCCGACGAATCGGCCTTCAATTTCACTGGTCGTGTGCCCGCCGATTGGTCGAAATCGCGCAGCACCGCCGCCGCAACGCATCGTATGCCCGCGGCCTAAGTCGGTTAAGTTAAAGAACTAAGATTTATGTCAGTAATATAAATAATAACATAATTCACCGTTATTTTATATAATAATTCTTCAGAAGTGGCATTTATTACAAAAATAATTATAACCATTCACCTCGCTAAATAACAGTGTAATTGATATAAATTAACCCCAATTCATAGAATTTTGTATGAAAATTCCACATTTTAATCATTCTCTACGTTTAAAAACGTCTAATACTAATTTACTACACAGATCTGACTACCTCAACGTGTAAATCAAGCGTGATTATGTAATGTAATGTGAAGAAATAACCTATACCAACATGAGCACCACGTGTTTCCTACTACGATAAAAACCAAAACAACATGACTTTATGTTAATTCCGAGACCTGTAACGCCATCTGTTGACGTGAACACGAACTACGCAAGCAAAACAAAACCAGACCGTGTCGACTCGAATTTTCCTCCTTCTATCTATTTTAGTTTTAGTGGGTAAAGCTTCCGCATTCTACACACTCTGGTTTTTATTGCCGAATTGGGACGACAAGATGATGATTTTGATATTTAGGAACTACTAGTCGACGTTCCACACATTCGAACGAAGCGCTTTGCCAAGTCCTTTATTATGCGCACAGCCAAGGAGTGGAATTCCCTGCCTGCGTCGGTTTTTCCGAGTTCATTTAGCCCTAATCTATTTAAGTCGCGAGTAAACAGGCTTCTTCTGGGTAAGCTCGTTCCATCGTCGACATCATCTCTGCCCTTAGGGCAAGATTGAGGTCAAGAGCAAGCCCATTCATGATAAAAAAAAAACTTGATAAAATCATTAATTCAGTGGTAAATAACACACAACCTAAACCGCTGGCTGGGTTCTAGAATCATGATCTTTTGCAAGAGTAGCGCGCGAAATCAAATTTTCTCATGTTTTTTGCAATTTTCAGGTCAGCGCAATCAACATACAACCCAGTAGGGTTGTATTATAATATGATTATCGACCGTAACAAGTAGGCTTTGCAGCAGAGTTACAATCATGAACACAACCCTCCATCATTTAATGGGGTTTTATTAACTTATCGTTTTATCCCATTGAATGAGTTTTTTATGAAATAGCAATTGAATAAGATTAAAGGCAAAAGTGAGCATTAGAAAAAAATACTCGGAAAAAAGATGCCAGGAAAGTAAAGTATGATACGACGAATGATGAGAAATCTCACCAGCCATAATTTATCGCCAGTATTATAAATTAAAATTAAAACTGTTAATTCTATTACCTTTGGATATGTATTAATTAGTTTCATTAAATGCATCAATTACTAATAGTATCAGTTGCCAACTTGTCGTAATTTACCAATTCCGAATCAAACTTTTCACATTATCTTGTGATTTGCAGCTCGTTTCCATGGTCAAATGTTAGTAATTTGCGAAGATGACAACAATTCAATTCAAATTTAATTTATTTTCTCTTCACAAACATATCTTAACTTATTATGTATACATAGAGTTTAAAATTACATAACACAGAAAAGTTTGTGAGAGACTGGTGTCCGCACTAGGAAAACCTGTACACCAGGGTCCCACCACACGGTAATTAGCAGTCTGGTTATAATCATATGAAAACTCATTAAATCACGTAATTAAAAAGTAAAGGGAATGCATTAAACATGAAACGCAAAGCGTAATCGACACGATTTCTTATCGCAGACTTAAATCTGATACGGCACTTTTCATCTCAGCTACAATTAATGTAGAATTTGTCAAGAATGTTAGAAAAGTAGAGGTAATTTTGCCAAATTGAGACTGCGGAAGGGAAGACTGGGGTGGTTTTTAATCAGTTAAAGTCTGACAGGTCTCCGCTCTCCCCAAAACTGAGGACATCCATGAGAATTTTCCACCCCGGAACAAAAATATAAAAATAGAAAGTTCTGGAGTAGCGACCGCGATTCGGAAGACGTTGCGTTGGAAGGCTGGGTAGCCTTAACTAGGTGGCCCGATGACCTCCCGCTGTATGTGAGACACAAGGCACTAAATTACGTTTTTTCATACTCCTCCGCTATTCATTTCTGATTAATTTCGTTGCGGGATCCAAGACAGTTAAATCGCTTCTCTGGGACTTCGTCGAGCTTCATTGTCTCGGCGCTTTTCTTGTGGTCGCCACTGTTGATTCTGGCTAACAGGAGTTACAGTGGTTTGGGAATAGTGTGGCGGGCTTGTCCCACTTAAAAGGACTGGTCAATGTGGCGACACTTGTGGGAGTCCTATGTCCAGCAGTGGACGTTTTTCGTACAAAAGGTGTACTGACCTGAGCAAGCAAGTAAGCTGCACGTCGTGCTGGTAGCGCGCGAGTGCGGGCGCGCCCTCCACGCGCACGGTGTTGACGCGCTCGCGCAGCGCCGCGCCGCAGCCGCCGCAGCGCTCGCGGAGGATCGACATTATGTTGGGTTGTCGCAGGAACGCTACCACCTGACATAAAAACAGACTATTATCAGAAAATGTCCCAAAAAAAAAAAAAATTGGTTCAGTAGTTATGGCCTCAACCACAGATTACAGATATACTACACTCCATGTCTCACGCTAACTACCTACCGGGCGCCGGTCTACGGTAGCCCATAGCGCAGGCGGGTTGTCAACAGCCGCACGGTGCGTTTTACGCATATTATATTTCGGTCGACTTGATGTTAGTTTTGAAATCCTTACAACTGGTGTATTATGTGCAGTGGATGTATTATATATATCCGGATATCTATTATAAATGTAGTAAGAAGCATACTTGTCCCGAATTCATTTCTGAATTAAATCATATTCTCGGTTTCAATGAATCGAGAATTTTTATTCATTTTAAAACTTTGAACAAAACGTCGTCGTTTCACGAACAGTTGAAAGTAGGTACCCTCAGATTCTTTTTGTAACTATGTAGTTAAATGATTAAAAATTTCGAGCAAAACATGAGACAGAAGCCAGGCAACTCGATTTTTGAAAAATATACCATTTAACTCCCCTTGCCCTTGTTTCCCCCAAGATTACTTATATATTAAAATTGTTTGTTCGATTTGGAATATTCTCTACGTAAAAGTTTAACAATCGGGAATTTAAAAAAAAATCATTAGGTACATCAAAATAAAACACCTCTAAGCAAAATTAACTATTCTGGTACATTAAAAAACTTGTTTTATTTTATATAGGTAGTATACTACAAATCCCTACTAACATCTTTGTCGACAGAGGCAGCCCTGGCAATTCACAATATCCACGCGGCGCACGGCGGGCGCATCTACAAAGCAAAACTCACTTTACGTTTGTAAGGTTAGGGTACATTTTCGTTCGCAGCGTCTATCGACTTGACAGTTTAGGCTATTATAGCGGTAGGCATTGAACATTTTGTATGGAGTGTAGTTTCTGGTAATCTGTGCCTCAACTTCGTGTCTTACATCTGTATTTATAGTCAAGTTAAAGTAATTACTTGAACTTAAGTAATTACTTAAGCATACATTTTTATGCAATAGACAAGAGTTTAAGCGAAGTTAGAACCGTCAATGAAAGCAAACCTATGAATTCTAACTTTTGATAGTTCTACCATCAAAGAATTACTAAACTACAGAGAAAATATCGTATCTTGAACAATGACTTTTACTCAAGTAATCCCTATGACTTGTATAAAGATAACGGTGTTAGGCTACGCGCAAACCATCTTCTTTTGCGCGGTACCAAAAGATCTTGCACGCGACTACCATCGCTGCCCCGTTTGCACGGAGCGGTGCATTTATCAATGGCCAATGGAACCATCAAAGAACTTAGTAGCAAGCTTGATCTACACGCGGTCGCATACATTACAACAGATTAGGCTCAATGTTTTAATTACATAAAACATAACTTGCAATTGCGATTCGATTTTAGGCGTTATATATTCTCTTTAAACTAAAGCTTATAATGTATTGCTGCTCAATACTTACCTTGTCATTATATGCAACGGGTATCTCTTGATGCGTGCTCTGTACTTGTGCATCCGAAGCTGATAGAGGTGGCCGGGGTGGAGGCGTGGGTGCCTGTGAATATGAGAAAATCATTTAATTACTGTGCTTACTAAATATAGTTGAAAATATGAACCAAAAAATCAGATAAGGTAGAGAACCCACTTGCTCGTAAACCAGTTATTTAATTTACTGCCGCAAATGGGTCAAAACAACTAAAGAAATAAAAAACGAAACAACCAAAACATAGCTGAATAAAAAATAAACAGAAACTCATAAACAAGCAAAATCAACCAAAAATAAAATAACCTACATACAATCACATACAAGACATTAGGCATAGGTAAATATCTAGATTCCAGACGAATACATAGACAAGCCAACTCAAACAAAAATGAACATACACGAGTAACATGCGTGAAACGAGACACCACAGCACATTGAACATTCAAACCATGCTAGGTACGAAAAACATTCGAAAGAAAGAATAAAATAAAAATGTATGAAAATGTACAATATGGTAGGTACCCCAGACGTCTCGAAATAAAATATATAATTCGTATTCAAACCATAAATCATTTATCTAACAAAAATTCTATCTACGTCTGTCTGTAGATAGAATTCAATGATTTGTAAATAAAAGCGATCTTGTCTTTCTAAGAGTATGGACCAAATGGAATGACAATGTACCACAATCATCGCGAAATGCATTCGTTGGTGATGGCTTAATGAATTACCATTAAGTGTTTAACTCTTAACATTGGTAACCATAGTCCTACATGGGCCACTGTATACTCTAAATATGCAGTACCTAAATGGGACAAAAAGTGCGTACGAAAATGAACGAAAAATGGACAAAAACTGCAGTAAATTGGGACACGGAGTAAAAAGGCGAACAAAAATGAGCGAAAAATGAACAAAAACTGTAGCAAAGCAAGCTACTAGCAAGCATGTATCTTCACCGGTGCCTCGTTGATGGGGCGTCGTCGCTGCGGCAACAACGGGCTGAAGGGACCCGTCGAGGTCGCGCGCGGCACTCGCGGGTCTATGAACGTCGTGCGACGCATCACGTGGTCCACGAAGAAACACTGCCGTAGGATACATGTTCTACTTATGATCAGGCCTCAAATATAATCATCCTATAGTTTTGTCCAGGGAAAAGATAATTGCCATCATAAACTTAAAATCAAAATATATTTCTTTCACATAAAACTGCACGGGCACTTATGACGCACAAAGAACAGGTGCTCGGCTGGTTGTTTCCTGTGGACAGGAACCGGCGAAAACGACATCCAATAAAACGGAATAAAACACGAAGAATGTACAATATCACCCATTCCCAAATATATGTTGGGTCGGTACACGACAAGGCGCTACATGTATTGTTTTCGTACATCGATCCATCAACTTTAAACATGTCTTTCCTTATCATAACACCTTTCACATATCTCCAGATCATCTTCTCAAACCACTAAACCATCATACATTGACGCAAAACCAGTTATTTTTGAGTGAGTACCTACAGCAAAATTGGCTCATATTTATGAGCACTACACTCCTTAAAGTATTGGACACGTTTAACCAATCAACGTATATCATATCTAGTTATCTGTTCCATACATTTTAACCGTGTAGGTATCACAATATTGTATAGAACAACTATATTTCCTTAATAAAAAGTTTAAGTCACGATATCCTTTACAAAAAGAACATCTCATCCGATCCTCTATTAAACATAGAACATACTAGTCGTACAGTTACCCACCTTCCCACTCCGGTCCATCTTGGTATCCCAGCCCAACGGCAGCTCCCTATCCGACTCACTGAACAGATTGACCAGCGCCACCAGGTCCCGGTTGTGTTGGTACCGCTCGAACGAGGTCGTGTCTCTTCGGATCTTGGAGATCATGTGCTTCAGGGTTGAGTTGCCGTTGTAGAGGGCTGAGGCTTCCTGTAAGTAAGGGTAAGGCGGTTTAGTATGGGGATGAGAAGAGAACTATGGGTTTTGACAAGGCTAAATAGGACAAGCCCACCACACGATTACCAAACCACAACTCCTGAAAGCCAAAATCAAAAGAGAAAGAGCGATCACCATAAAAGCGCCGAGACAATGAAGCTCGACGAAATCCCAGATAAAGAAATCCCGCAACGAAAGGCTATTTGGATCAGATCAGACTATGCCAGGGATGATGAAAGGTGCATTAGATCCTATGATCCCCGTTGCTTCTGTGAGAAAGGAAAACACCGGGGTTTTTTTAGTCAGTGAAAGTCTGACAGACCCCTCCGCTCGTCCCATGGTGGAGGACTACCATGAGAATTTTCCACCCCGGAATCAAGCAAAAACAAATATAATATTCTCTTTTAGGCGCATATTGACGCTGACTATTTCAATCTATCTATATAAATAAAAAAAGAAGTCCTGACTGACTGACTCATCAACGCCCAGCCCAAACCCTTGGACCTAGAAAGCTGAAATTTTGCAGGTTCCCTTTATAATGCAGACAAGGAATAAGGAAGGATTTTTCGAAATTCAACCCCTAAGGGAGTTAATTTTGTATGGAAAATCGTCATTTTGACGCGGGCGAAGCCGTTGGCCAAAAGCTAGTAGCTTAATAATTGCCGGCGTCCACTTAAAAAAAAATGCTATTTGTGACCCTAGTTTCACACTTAACTGACTGAACACAAATCGAGCAATCTGACTATGCTTTTCCCAACTACGTTAGGTTCGGCTTCCAGTCTAACCTGACGCAGCTGAATACCAGTATTTTGTATGAAGCGACTGCCTATCCTCGCACGGCTCCCGCTAAGTGGACCGATAACCTGGTAAAGGTTGCGGGGAGCTGCTGGATGCGAGACGCACGGGACCGGTCAATTTCGCAACATGTGGGCAAGCCCACTGCAGTGGACGTCTTCCGGCTGAAATGATGATAAACGACTGCCTATCTGTCCTCCACAACCCAGTTCCTGCAGTAATACATACCTGGTTCATATGCAGTATGGAGTAGAAGTCAGGTCTCGCTAGGAAGAAGGCAGCGGGATGAGGCACGTGCGAGGTGTCGGCACGAGACGTGGACGCCTCCACACACGGCACGTGCGCGTGCGAGTGGCACGGGGGAGGGGCGTGGCACGGGGGAGGGGCGTGGCACGGGGGAGGGGCGTGGCACGGGGGAGGGGGGTGGCACGGGGGAGGGGGGGACGCGCATGCGCCCGCTTCTTCCTCTGCTAGCTGCGTGCGGGTCATGGTGCGGCGGATTGACTGGTAGCTGGAATGAGAAAAGGAGAAGAATAAGAATACAGAAGTTGAAGTAAGTTTCGACTTTATAACAATTCTAACAAGATTCAAATTTATTTGACCGTGAAAGTAGAATTTTCAATAATTTACCGAAACAGCAATTTGCTCAGAGGTGTACCCATTTGTAAACTCACATTTCGCCAGTTATGTTTAAGTCCCATGTAATAAATACGAGATGAGCGTATTGCCATCTACCGGGCACGAATCCAAAGTCCATCGCTGCTACTGAGAAATTCCTTATGGAAAAACCCAATAACACTATGCTCGACCCGGGAATCAAAACGAGGACCATGAGGTCCTGGGTCCTGTGCGCTAGGCCAACGAGGAATGAAAAGTTTCACAATTTAGACTCACCGACGATCTAGCTGCCGCCTCTGCACCTCAGGCGCAGGTGACCTTGGAGTGGTTCCATTGAGGCCAGGCCTCTGCCACGTGGTGGTCCTGTTGATGTGGTCGATGTAGAACACTCGCCCATGACTGTCCATGCGAGCCTCCCAGCCTGAAATATAAGGGCGTTTTTTGAGTAAACAGAGCAATAGATCAATGAACCAAATGGCCAATAGACCAATAAATCAATGGACCAAAAAACTCGATAATGATTTCTCCTGTCGCTTCAAGTCTGTCTCGGCCATTTAAAGTCGGATAATAGGAGGCAGCCTTATTAACTACTTGAATATGATAGTGTTCGGACTGCTTGATGAAGCTAGTAGTTTGCATAAAGCGTATTTTACGTTTTCCGAATACATTATATATTTTATCTACCCAAATATCATAAACCCTCTCTAATGCGTTCAAAAACCATAGGCAATGACCAGCATTACCAACCAACAGAACTGTAATGAACTCATAACCTACTGAAAACAGTAGGTTATGAGTTTAAATTTGGAACAGGTGTCAAATTCAAGTGAGTGTGCTATTCTAGTAGGTATCTACATTAAAACAGATACCTATCGATACGAAACCCCAATTCAGTATTATTTTAATTATAAATCGCACGACATTTTGATCTCGAGTGACACAAGAATACCTAGTGACTTTGTTCGTTTGCCTATGATTTAAAAAAAATTACAGATATCCGAAACGCCGCCATTTCGAGCTGTCATTTGTTCGGTATTTTTTATTGCATTACACTGGTAACAACGCTGGTCATTTCCCTATAGTTCCTGAACCCATCATAGAGCCCTTATGATATTTGGGTAGATAAAGTAGTGTATGCAACTATACATAATTATTAGGCATTACATCACTCGTGTGATGCTATTAAGAAACGAGCCGAATGTAATGCCCTTCATTATGCACAGTCGCATACTACTATTAAAACTTGACAATATAATAATAGACAATAAAATTAGACATTACCCACCTGCCGGTAAAGGTTCTTCGCATTCAATAATCCCACCAATCATATTAGCAGGAAAATCGCCCGTCAAAGCCATCTGCCGTGATGCCCTTTCCGGGATTGAAGGCAGCCTTATACCGGCCATGTGCCGCAAAGGCGTGGGTGATGCAACCGCGTTGTCATTGTCGTCAATGTCCTCCACTGGCCTCGGCCTCCTTAGGACCACGTCTTCAGGAGGCCCCGCGTGCACTATCGTGAAGTGATTGCTGTTCACGAATTCCATATTGGGCGACCTAATTTCTGACGTTCTTAGTTCATTCGTGAACTCAACCATTTCGAAGTTTTCTTGTAGCCGCGCTTCAGCGTTCTGTACGGGAGGCGGGTGTAGGTCCGGTGGAGGCATCGGCCTGGGTCTCCTCGCGTGGTGTGTTGGTGTGGGCGGACACTGCGGCACCGCTCCGCCGGCCAACGCCGCCACTCGCGTCAACACCCTCGGGTGCGGCCGCACTGGACTCTCTAAACTGTTCGCCTTATGAGGCGAGTGCTTCGGAGTCCCCTCACACCCCAAGTTCTTTATCAAATGCCTCGGTAAACTAGAATGCTTCGGCGTTGACGAATCGCAAGAATGTTTCCGGTTCATTATCATAGTTCCCACGCTTGGCATGGTCTTACTTGACTCATCGACCGGTGACGTCGAGTGTGAGGAGTTGCAGGAACTGTGACCGTTCGAACTGTTGTTATCTGTCTCTCTGGTCGGAGGATCTACGTGAGACGAATTTAGGAACGCCGTCATCATCGTCGGTGTTGCGCGACCAGAATTCTGCCGCGTTAGAGGTTTGTGACCTTTCAACATCGTTATTTCTTTCTCCTCTATCTGATTCCTATTGTCATCCTCAAACTCAGAATGATTACTAATATCATTTAAAAACGTGTGTTGAGCTTTCTCTTCAGACTTGGCATGATTTGGCGTTCGGTTCACTCCGTCCACTACATCTTTGGGAGGACTGGGTTTTTCTTTCCTTGCGAATGTTGTCGTAATATAATTATCGGGACCTATATCTTTTATAAACAATATCTTATTCCTACTTACGCTCGGCGCGCCATCAGGTACATCTTTAGATCTCTTCTCCTCGTTTAACCTAGATAATTTCTTAGAAGAAATAGTAGATTCACATAAGCTGCCATCGGTTTCAGGTGTCGCTAAGGGTGCGACATTTTGCCCTCCTCTCCAAAAACTCGCTGTTGACGACGTAGCTAACTGTTTACTAGAATAAAATTCTCCTGGTTTAAAATCGTTCAGTTCTCCTTGTAAAGCAGCTGAGTTTGTTATGTTATTGTCAGTGAAGAATTGTTCATCCGTGTCTATCAATTCAAAGGTGAACGCGTCTTCGGGCTTTGTTAATTTTTTTGGCTTTCTATGTCTGGGTACCTGTGGCGGGGATAACGCGTGCATTCTCTCGAGCGGCTTGTGTGATTGTCTGGGCGGTAGGGGTGGCACCGGCGACTTTTCTGCTTCACAGGGCACATTCGCACTCTCCACGTCGTAAACGAACTTCATTATTTTGCAAGGATTCTTTGGTGACCATATTTTATAATACTCGGTGCCTGGTGACGTGGGCGAGTCAAAGCCGCTGTTGCTTAGTGTTTTCTTCTTGACGCCATTAAGCGCCTGCCCACCGCCTGTGTCCACGGGCGGAGGACACTTCTTCTTCACGCCAGACGACGTGGCTCTACAGTCTGTAGCACTCCGAGATTCACTATTTACATTTTGAGATTCTTGACTTAAATTACTAACTAGAGATTTACTAGGATCACATTTTATTTGTTCGAGATTGTTCCCGTTACTTTCTAAAGCACTAATTGAGCATTTGTTGACGTTCTCGCTGAGATGTTTGATGTCGTGGCTGGTGCCGGGCACGAACTCTATGCGGGGAGGGTTCTCCGAGTTCATCTCGAAGCTCTCGTTGTTGTAGGAGAACGGCGAGACGTGGTCTCCGCTGCGCTTTCGTGACATTCCCTCCTTGAGCCGGAGGGGCAGCTTCTTGAGGTCCACTTTGAACCTCGTGGGGAGCGCTGACGACTCCGCCGCGCACTCCTCCCCCTCGCCGTTGTAGTAGCGGAAGCATAGCAGTTGTTCACAGTCTGAAATAACCAGAAAAAAATAAAGTCGTTAAGTTTTAATTATTACTGACAAACATAAATGTAAAAATGTTGTCTAAATGTTTGTGTGATGAGCACGATCATTTGTTCTGTGTCTGGGTGTAATTTATCTATAATATGTATGTATTTAGAAATATTTAAGTATGTTTATCAGTTGTCTAGTACCCATAACACAAGCTCTGCTTAGCTTGGGACTAGATGCCGTTGTGTGATAGTTGTGGAATATTATTATTTAGGGAAAACATGTTCTGTTTCATAGCTCGTTGGCTAGTTTAAGCTACGTTAACGGGCCTTAGCCAAAGTCAGCGTAGCGTGTGTGTGTGTGTGTTGTGAAATATTTCATTTTCGTCAATCTGCATGAACTTCCTCACTATTCTGCAGGTGTTCAAAATCGCGGCTTTTTGGAGTGTAATGTAAATTGAGTCTTTGAGGTCTATTAGTTTAAGGCTATGGTGGAGGTGGTTGGGTATAACACCCGTGGTGGAGACTACTATTGGTACCACGTACACTTTTTCTTGATTCCACATTCTAGTGACCTCTTCTTTCAAATCTGCATATTTACTAATTTTCTCACTTATTGTTTTTTGCAAGTTATGCGTGTTCGGGACTGCTATATCTATGAGGTATGTGATTTTATTTACTTTGTCTTGAAGGATTATGTCCGGTCTGTTGTAGTGAACAGTCCTTATTATTATTATTATTATTATTATTATAAGGGATATACATAATTAAGTTGGGTGAAGCGTAGTACAGCATGACAGGCGTGTATGTGAGTAATGAACAGTTAATATAATAATTACCTTCATAAGGTTGATTAGGCTCGTCAAGAAGCCACATTATGTCGCCGCTGGCGCATCCGGTAACCGGCACGCGCCCGACGACACTGGCCAAGCCCGCCGACTCTGCAACCAACAGACAATCTTTATTATAAATCTGATAAGTTATCAAACATAAACACTTAATGAACGACCTAAAGATCTGAATGAGAAAAAATAAAAACAAGCAGACCCCACCCGCAAGAAGTAAAACCTTACTTATGAATATGAGACACTTCTCAACCATGTTATCTTAGGTACCTTCATAAAACTTTATTATATGTATTGCTAATGTTTTTAAATCAGATGCATATTCAATGGAGTTAATTTGCATAAAATAATAAAAAGAAACCACCAGGTTTACGTTAGTGAAAACAAAAGCAAAATTGGCGCTCGCAAAATCTCATTTAAAGCGGCCGGCGTGGGCGCGGGGCTGGCGGGTACCAGCATGAAATACAAAACGCGCAGGTGCAAAAGAGTCGACATTAAAAACAAACAAAAATGAGGCAAGTACGCAGTAACAGAGCTCAGAGAACCCTCCGCTTTTTTATCTAACAAAAATCAAGCAGGCGTAGGCTGGCCGGGCGCAGTTCGGTGCAGGCGCAGGCGCATCACAAATTATGCGCCCGACGTAATCACCGGATGCGGGAGTCGCCCGCACATTTTATGCGAAATAATCGAAGCCACCGAATTGCCAGTTAATTGGGGAAACACGACCATAAATTTCACGGGGGCAAATTGATTCCGCAAGTAAAACCAGGCTCAGCCGGCCATTACCATATTTTGATTGGGCTAATATACGAGCGGACGGTTAACATCTTCCTGTCGCTGATTAAGTGTTTGATGCCGTCATAAATATCGAAACTTAGTGCACACGTTGGCTTACACGTCAAAACCTGGCTTTATTTTGAACCGCGCCAACAACGTCCTGCTCAGGAAAACATCGGGATATCTGCACGAGAAGGAAAGGGCGCGTCGTGGAGCAAACACTCAGGCGGATACACGTAGGACAGGATAAATCGCAGTATTATCTCGAAACTGTTTCCGTTTCGAAATAATTACTGGGTTCTAGAGGCAGCCGCGAGATCGATCGCTGTCATTACTTTTTTGTTTCGTCTCATTTGTTAGAGCTTTTTGGGTAAGGACATTAGCAGATAAGCACGCAGCTCCACACGTTGAAATTTGTTGAGTGACGGCAATTTCCTTCGGAGTGGCGTTTTTCAAGGGGTGATCGTGATGATGGAGTGTTGTCGAGTCAGAGTTCATGTGGTGGCGTGATCATGGACAGTGACGCGCGCGGTGACACAGAGGGCGTCTATTTCCGGGCGGTGACGCAACATCCGCGCGCTTCCGTCCGCAGGATACGGTAGGAGATACAAATGTCGCGCCGCTGCAGAGATCAACCGCGATGCTTCCGCGGGATTTGCGATAATGACGATAAAACACTATGATACACCAGACGTAGTAGGTATTATGTAGGTTAGACATCAGCCGTCAGCTTTGTCATCGGCAGTGATTTGTTTCATATCATAAGTATGTTGGCACAGGACATCAGTAATCATTTGATATTGACGAAGTCTTCATTTAATACCAGTAAGAGCGGCTTTTGTAGTGCAAAGTATAAGTACCTACAAAGGCTACCTTAATATTCTGCGGGCTAATTCAGCATCTATTGATTGATTACCGACTTTGATTGATGAAACGGGTCAGAGCCCATTCGTCCCCTAAGATTCGCACCCTGTGCCCACTCGTCCCCTGGAACTTTTGAGGGGCCCATTCGTCCCCTGAAGAATATTTATTTTTATTCATTCTTCTAATATAAGTACATGCACTGCAGCTGCTGCTGCTTGTACTGCAGCTTGGTAGTCCTGGTACAGTCGCGCAGAAAAGGCTAAAATAAAAAAAAATGTAATTCGGTAGATATCATGTTTATTTCAAATGAGATTAACACATACAAAATCACAATGTCCTAGAAACTAACAAAATACAACTCTTTTACAAAAGTCAGCCTTGATTGACCATCATATAAATCAACATTTAAATATAAAATATGCAAAAAAAATAGAACACATATCAACAGTAAATAATCACTTCTTATTTTTTTGTTTTTTTGCCAACTACATACATGCAAAATCATAATAACTTAAATCTAAAAAATTATAACAGTACAAAAAAATACTAAAATCACAGTAATTATTGAAGACTAGATAAATCAACATTATATTTTTTTTGTATTTAACCAACTACATGCAAAATCGTAATAACTTAAATCTAATAAATTGTAACTAGAAGTACCTACATAAAAATTGGCTAAAATCACCGTATTTTTTAACCGACTTCCCAAAAAGGAGGAGGTTCTCAATTCGATTGGTATGTTTTTTTTTTTCTGTGTAGGTATTGACACCGATTACGCTGCGATTTATGATCCGATTTACGTGATTCTTTTTTAGTTTGATGCGGAATAGTTGCCATTTGGTCCCATAACAATTTAGCATGGTTTGGCCCAGTACTTTTCATTTTATGACCATTTTTTTATAATTTATGAACATTTTTCGTTCGATTTTAAACGTGTGTTCGCGAATAACTTCGTCGTTTATGAACCAATTTTGATGATTCTTTTTTTATTGGAACGGAGATATTTCAAGAGTGGTACCATGATATGGAAACCAGATCCAGGTGATGGGATCCCAGTGAAATCGAGGGCAACCCTCAAACATAGGCACGTATTACGTGTTTCGTGCTTTTTCTGACGCTATACAAGCATAGGTTTCATAGTAAATATTTCTATAAGATACACAACAAAAAATGAAAAAATAAAAAAACTTTTTTGCAAAAAAAACAACCGACTTCAAAAACACCAAAAAGTGAAAAATAAACTTCAAAAGAAAAATCAGCTTCTGAAGTCGGTGGCAAAAAAAGCCAAATCAAACAAACAAATGTCACCGACTTCAGAAGCTGATTTTTCTTTTGAAGTTTATTTTTCACTTTTTGGTGTTTTTGAAGTCGGTTGTTTTTTTGTATATTTACTTATTAGTGATTGACCGTATTTATTTATAAGTGAGAAAATTTTACATCGTAAGCCTATCGACAGGTTATATTATTATCATGACGGATTATCATTCATCATAGCTCTTTTTTCAATGATCTGTTATGATTAAATTAATTCCGGTAATAAACTGTTCACAAGTGTACTATGTTAACCGTTTCTTATGTAAAATATAGCTAATTTTATCTCAGGGGACCAATAGGCACCAGAATAGGTGCCGAATCTTTAACTTATATTGTATATATATTAGAGGGGACGAATGGGTACCTTAAAAATAATATTTTTATTAAAATATTAATTGGTCCCCTACCAGGAGACCAATGGGCACCTATATAGGGGCCGAATCTACAACTTTTATGCTGGGGGACGAATTTTAGGGGACGAATGGGCTCTGACCCGATGAAACGATAGGTGCTGCACACATCTGGTCAAAAATGGCGAATAAATTCGGAATCTTTCAGACTTTTCTACACTTTTATCATAACAACATTTAGTTTTACATTTCTAAAAATCACAGCGGATGACAAAATGTAAATTCCTGGATTATCTTTAAAGTCTATTTTTAAACAACTTATTAGACACACTCATCAATTTTCTGGGAGGGTGACGAGGGAGAGAAAAATTCACATTAGTGCTACGTTTCCGCTCATTTTCGGGAATAGAGAATCATAATCAGAATTACATATAAAAATTATGTAGGTATAAATAACATATCTACATGAAAAGGAAACATCTGCTATTCAGTTCACTACCCGGAGTTTTAGAAAAAAATGCCTTCTGATGTATCGGGTAGTACATTACATACATAATTGTTCGTTATTTACAAGCTTCTTGCAGCGAACAGGCGATGACGTAGTTATAAATATTTGCGATATTGAAACTAAGTGCATTACGGGAGTAGGAAACAATAAACAGTATCCGATATACCTCGCGGATACACAAAACAATTTAACATTCAAACATCTAAAAGCTGAAACGCAATAAAGCGAAATCCACTTGGACTTTGAATAAAAACAACACCGCTTACATCGCTTATTTTCGCGAACATAATCATAATCCAGTGGCTACTGGATTATGATTAGCAAATATTCAAATTTTTACATTGAAAATAACAAACGGCGACGACAACAATGCTATTGCAACTTTCACATCTAATCCACTCATATGCTGAATTGCTGACAACCACACAATCATGTTTCTGGTTTACTAGATATTAGTCACATAACATGCGCTTACGCAGCTAGCTATTTAGTCAAATTAATTAAACTTGAACGCCGCCAATATTGCACAGCGTTCATGGGAACTATGCATTAGAAATTCAAGCAGCATCAAGCTCCTCTATATAGTAAGCACCGCCTTGGGAAAAGCCAGAGGAAGTATTTATTAAAACATGAAAACAAATTACCATGCGATTAAATTTAAAATTCATAGCAGCAATTACATGAATCACGATTAACGTCACTTATGGAACGCGTAGAAGATTATCAAGAAGAAGTGCAAGGGCAATGCGGACTATGTGTCACCTAACCGTCCGTTTGGCGGAAGCCAGCAGTTAAACTAAACGCCGGTCATTCTACGACCTCTTGAACACATCTGTCACTTTACGCCTACGCCCCGATGTGTTTAAGTGAGTTTTTTACACCGGCGACATGATACGTCTTAAGTAGTGCCCTCGGTTTCACACGATGTTTGTCAGACACCTCGTATCCTCGAATTGGGTAAACAATACGGCTGTCGGTGATGATGACAGTAACGTGTCTGCCACTTGAGGGTTTTTTGCTTTTGGGAAACAAGGGGGAAAGGAGTGAGTGGTACAAATGTTCACTTGATCCCATGTGTCATTGACAGCAGTGGTTAATGGGCTCACACCAGTTTAGTTTTTCTGCCATATTCTAAACACACGCTATACCACAATCTGTCATCGTCAAAGGATTATAATGATTATCACCATAACAGGTCAGTTGATTGGTACCTACAGCAAATAACCCGTATCTCTCGCATAAAAACAAGTTGCAATCACCATAATTACAAATGCACCACATTTTTTATCCAAGCCAAAAATAGACCAGACACTTATGTACCCCCGTATCCGTCTTAAAATAAACGAAATTACATTTTGAAGTGAAGAAACGGCAGTTTAAAGCGGTCGGCTCGATGACAGAGCCCCATTAGGCAAGTGACGATTTGACAGTTTCACGACTCTGTTAAACTCAGTTTAGGAGACGACGAGACGTTGAACAGAGCTTTGTTTCTATTTCACACGAATACCTTTCAGCGTATTAACAAGTTTGTTGACGAGAGGATCTTAAATCAGCTTTATTTTTGTCTTCACATCCTTTGGGATTGTAAAGTTGTTTGCAGTTGCAGGTTGGACGTCATTCAACGCGTTTGTATTGTGTTTGCTTGTTTCGTTGTGTTTGGGATAGGGTTACGTTTGCCTTAACTGGCAAGAGTGGCAAATTTTGCCAAGAAATGAGGTAAGGTAACTTAAGACGAGCTTGTAAATTATTTTACCTTCTGGCAACTCTTAAGGCTTACTGTTGAGAGATCTTTGAGAACAATGTGTGCTTTAGAATAGCTGATAGACATTTAAAGCGAACCTACACAGAAATTACATTGGCTATTGATGTGTTTTGTGTGTTTCTTGGCTACATCCACGCTCCTGCATTGCTTACAACTTCACAAGTGAAAGTATTGGTGTAAAAACTAATTACACGAAATTCAAACCGTAACAATCGTGCCAGACTCGAAGCGAATTTAAAAATGAGCGAAGAACCTACTTGCCGTCATAAAATCGGCCGTTGTTAATACTGATTTTAAAATACCTTTCCGTTCATTCAAAAGGTCCATTAAGGACCGGTTAATTTTACGAGTAAAGACCACTTAAAATTCCGAAGGGTGGGCACAAATCGGCTTGGAAATTGAATGTTGCGGACAGAGCCTCGTCTGTGTCCATTAGCACCTACACTGATAAGTTGACATTTACCGTCTTGACTACCTACTGTCAATAGGATGACGAACGTGTCAATGCACCTAAGGTTGATGAAGGACGTAAAACTTTTGATGAAATAAACTAGGTATGGAAGTAAAAACGTTGTTTGCACAGAGAAATTTTTATTGCAAGTGAATGACACAAGTCATTATAAAACACACATGTTCGAATATCAATTTGAACAGTTGTTGTCCACTAAAAAGTTTCACACTTCCCCTCAAACAACATTCATCATCAGATATCCTCACATCACACCACACCAGACATACCCAAACTCAGCTCGCGCACACATTTATTAAATGCCACACGACCTAATGGTTTTGTCAGCACATCTGCTGGGTTATCTTCTGTACACACATAGTTCAGACGTACAACATTCTTAGCAATGCAATCTCTGACATAGTGCGCCCTTATGTCTATATGTTTCGTCCTTCTATGCGTTACAGGATTGTACGCAAGTTTAATAGCACTCTGATTATCTACGAAAATGCAAATAGACCCAAGAAATTCACCTCTTATAAATGCATTCAACTGCCGCAAGTGAACTGCCTCCTTGGTTGCCTCCGAAAGTGCAATATACTCGGCTTCCGTTGACGACAGTGCTACACAAGCTTGTTTCCGGCATTCCCAGTTAATCAACGAGTTTCCGCATCTAAAAATAAACCCAGAATAAGATTTCCTATCTTTGATGTTCCCTCCCCAGTCAGCATCTACGAATCCCGTGATGTCCCGCACCGGCGACTTGGGAAATATCAAACATAGATCCCTTGTACCCTTAAGGTATCTCAAGATATGTTTAGCAGCTTTCCAATGGCGTTCCTCACAACATGAGTTATACTGTGCCAAAAAATTGACCGCAGCCGCAATATCCGGGCGTGTGTTACAGGCCAAATAGTTCAGCGATCCTATGAGCGCCTGATAACTACGAGAGTCTTGGCAGGATAAGAGCTTACCTCCTTCCCCTTCCGCCAAGGCTTTATGGAAATTCATTTCCGTCGGAGTTTTTACTGGTTTGCAGTCAGACATACCATATTCATCCAAGATCTTCGAAATAAGCCTCTCTTGATTCAAATATATTCCGGTGTCCGTCTTAAACAAAAGCATACCCAAAACTTGTCTCGCTTCCCCTAAATCCTTTATCTTGAAATGTTTACAAAGATTGTTTATTAAAACTTCCTTCTGCTGTTTGTCTTTGTAAAATAATAAAAAATCGTCAACGTATAGAGCGATATAAAAATTATTATTTTTGTAGAGACAGCTATCAAAATCACAGCGCTTGAAGTTTAAAGACAATAAAACTTCATTTACTTTTTCATTCCAAGACCGTGAAGCTTGTTTGAGGCCGTATATCGCTTTTTCTAGTAAGCAAACTTTTTCCTTCGAGTTTTCGTCTATGCAACCCTCCGGCTGTCGCATATAAACTCTTTCATGCAAATCACCGTTCAGAAAGGCGGTGTTCACATCAAAGTGACTGATGAACAAATCTTTTTCAACAGCCAACGATAGCAGCAATCTAACTGTCGATCTTCTCACGACCGGTGAATAAGTTTCAAAGTAATCGACCCCGTAGGACTGAGTAAAACCCTTCGCCACAAGTCGAGCTTTATAGGTCTTGTTACCATCTGCATCAAACTTGTACTTAAAGATCCACTTGTTTCCCACGACTTTAGCCCCAGGTGGCTTGTTGATGAGCTTCCAGACCTTGTTCTCGTACATCGAATCCATCTCTTTCTTCATGGCTTCCTTCCAGTTATCCTTATCTTCCCTACTTAAAGCTTCCTTTACTGTCAAAGGCTCCTGTCCTTCTGTACAGCATGCAAGTCCATGAAGATTTCCTTCTCGGATTCTATTACGTAGAGGATAACGACATTCACCTTCGTTTGACTCTCCTCTATTTATAGTCTCTTCAACTTCAACGTTTTCCACCACGACATTTTCTGCTCCGCTATCACTCGTTTCTCCCATCTCAACTTCCGCGTCTTCATATACTTCAGCTTCATCTGAGGAACTCGGCCCTTGAGAAGCTTCTGCACTACCAGGTGACGAACCTGACTGGCCTTCTATCTTTGTAAGTTCCCAGATTACTTCAGCATCCTTGTCACTGCTACCTACGAGCTGACTAGGATCCTCTGAAACTGCTGCTGTAGAGTCCTCCAAGAAAATTACATCCCTTGCTCTCACAATGACGCGAGGATTACTGGGATTTATGAAACGATATCCATTGGTTTCTTCACAGTAACCAACAAAGATATGTTCTACTGCTTTAGGGCTCCATTTCTTCCGAGTTTCCTTGGGCACGTGCACAAATGCCTTCGTTCCAAAAACTCTGAAATGATCGAACGACTGAGCCTTCCCTGTCCACAACTCCTCAGGAATCTTACCATTATTGCCACTGTGAGGCAGCCTGTTCTTTGTATAAACAGCCGTATAACATGCCTCTGCCCACAGTCTCGCACTCAGACCCTTTTCCGCCAACATAGCACGAGCCATCTCCACAATAGTGCGGTTTGCTCGTTCCACTACGCCATTCTGTTCTGGAGTGTAGGGAACAGTCAACTGATGTTTTATACCCTTTTGGTGTAGAAAACCATCAAACTTCCTGTTCACAAATTCTGTTCCATTGTCCGTGCGTATGCACTTTACCTTCAACCCGGTTTCAACCTCTACACTAGCTAGAAAAACTTTAAAATGATCTAAAACCTGATCTTTTGATTTAAGGAAAAATACAAAAGATTTGCGTGTAAAATCATCTAAAATAACTAGCATATACCGAGATCCACCGTACGTGGGTTCAGACATTGGACCACAGATATCTGCGTGAACCAGTTGCAGTCTCTCGACTGCCCTCTCAGCCTCACCAACTGGAAAAGGTAAACGATGTGCCTTCCCCTTCATGCAGGCGACACAAGGCTCCATTACGCTCTTTCCAAAATCCATACCCGGAAGCTTACGTAAATCTCGCTCATTTACGTGTCCAAGCCGCCGGTGCCACAACATCAAAGGATTACCTGCTTTCACTGACGCCAACGCAGTCCCATCTACAACCGCTTGACAACCTTCAAGCTTGTAGATCCCTGAGACTTCACTTGCGGTAGCCAGAAGCTTTCCCTTGAAATGACCTGGAACTAAATGGTGAATTAGCTTGCACCCATCTCTGTCAAAACTTACCTTCCATCCTTTCTCTACTAATTTAGACACTGATAACAGATTAACACGCAAACCGGGTACATACATGACATCCCTCACAGCAAGCATTCGTCCTTTCATACTCACCATGATGTCACCCTTACCCTTGCATTCAATCTTATCATAATTCGCACATGTCACATTACTCATACCAACATTTATAACCAAATCTTTAAACCAATGTTTCTGGAAAGACAGATGTGAAGATGCCCCGCTGTCGATGTACCATTCCGTCGGATTAAAGGAGTCCCCGGCGCTGAATGAATACAGGCTCACGACCGCGACGTCACTCAGTTTGGAGATCGAACCCGTTTTCTTTCCTTCAGGACAGTCTGGCTTCTTATGTCCACTCTTTCCACATTTGAAGCATTTAACTTTGGTCATATTCAAAACTTTGTTCCCATTCCGCTTCTTACTCACAGCCAATGCCGAATCCGCTGAAGGCAATGTACTACAACCTTGACGTGAATCCTCCTGCAGTAACTTCTGCCGTACGTTCTCTGAAGTCAACTTCATCCCAGAGTGTTCCAGTGCCATTCGCATAGGCCTGTACTCTTCAGGTAGTCCTCTCAGTAACACGACAGCTACAAGATCATCGTCAAATCCGGTGGCAATATCCTTCAACTTTTGAGAAAGAGACATTACTGCAGCAACATATTCATGCATCGACGAGTACCTCTCTAGCTTCTCATCCATCAACGCATTCATGAGCGTGATCCTGCGATTTACGCCTTTGTCCTCAAATGCTTTCGCTAAACTATCCCAAGCATCTTTGGCATGATTTGAATCTTGTACATACGCATAAAGTGTAGGTTCCACATGTAGACAAATCAAAGCTAGTGCGTTTTGGTCCTTCTCGATGGCGGTGGAGTCTTTGGAATCCGGGTAGTTTGATGTATATGTGAACAACTTTTCTCGTATGAGAATCATTTTTATTGCGAATTTCCACGTAGAGTAGTCATCTAGGCCGCAAAGGTTCTTGATGGCAAATTTAGTGACTGGGCCCATAACCTTTTGATGAAATAAACTAGGTATGGAAGTAAAAACGTTGTTTGCACAGAGAAATTTTTATTGCAAGTGAATGACACAAGTCATTATAAAACACACATGTTCGAATATCAATTTGAACAGTTGTTGTCCACTAAAAAGTTTCACAAAAACATTAGAAGAAAATAATTAAGTTTTTTGGGCCAACAGAAGCCGAGGGCGTACAGAGGCCAAGTAAGAGGACCAAACTCGTTACGAATAACTAGTCTGCAAAAAACATTCATACGTTTATCGTAATTGCTCGCATTTCATGAGAAAGACAACCTCATCTGTTTGGCCTTCGTTGATTTTCCGCCGTCCATATGTAAATCCGGCGTGACTCATTACTCATTAGCGTCTAATCGCAATAGTAGAATGCGCGTACGCCGCGCCCGCCGGGCCGCTGGAACACACTCCCATACTATTGGAACTGATTGTGATTCACTATTAGGTAATAGAATATTCATAAGCACGTGAATGAGAGCCTCACGTTATAAGCTATGCGTGATGTCATGACAGGTAGTAGATATCGAGAGGTCCAAAACAAGACTTGGCTCGAAGAACTAAAGTGTTTAAGCGTTAATTACTAAGCTCAACTACCTACGTGAAGTACAAATAACCTTGTGTTGCCCGACCGTGCAAGCTCGCCACCTCACCCGCCAAATAAGGCGTGATATTATCTGACCATTTGATATGGTTGTCACCTCATAAGGGCCACTGAATATGGCCGGAAAACACTGCGCCCATGCGTTAGCTATGCCTCTCCCACAATGGCTGCGCTAGTTACCCAATAAGGGACCCAAGTGTTAGACGGAGCTGCCGTTACCACCATCTAAGGTGATATGGATGCGGCGAACCAATAACTAACCGTAGAATTAAAGAAATCGACATTTATACTGTGTATTTATATTCATTCGCCTAGTTTATTATCATTGCGGTTAGGAAAACAAATTCAGATTCCAAAAGATGTAATTGAAGCGATAGACGGTTGCGTGGGCGGCGCGGGCGCAACTCTGACTGTATCATGATAATCACCGGCCACTCAATTATGGTGGCCAGGTCTAATAGGGCATTTAGCTGTCAATTACAAGTGATCGACTCGCTCGCCAGATAAGTGTTCCAGATTGATACCATTGTCAACGAGCTAGACGAATGGGAGATTAGAAATTTTATTACCGATACCAAATTGTACTTCTCCGTCACAAATGACTTTGAATCACTAAATATCTTCAACCAACACAGGGTATTTTAGGCAGTTCTGAGTACTTCGCATAAATTATAATACAAACTCCGTTTTCCCCAACTATTGTTTCGAATCGGCCGGCATTCTTCTTGAGAATGGAATGAGAGGTAAACATTCTCCGCGAACACAACAGCTCGACCCACTGTTTTAGATACATTCTAAATATAACATAAAGAAATGTAGTTTAGATTAGCGCAGTATCGATCGCCACGTGCGGTCCATTGATCGTGAGGATGGTGCGGATGGTGCGGAGGGCGGAGTGGGGGGGATTCATTCATATTGCGCACGCGCATCGACCGCGACCTCGCCGCGGCCGCCGGCGCATGCCGCCCGCACCGCGCGCCCCCCCTCGCACTCACCGCTAAATGCATGGTTCACATTACTAGTGTCATAATCATAAATTATTCCGACGCCTTGTCATTCCGAACTAATCCATAACGGAGCCAATGAACTCTTGCGACGTCATTGTTATGAAAGATCGCGTTATCTTTAATCCTCGATCGGGACCGATCTCTAATTCTGTTGACAGTCGTCCCATTCAATAATAATGGCTTGTTGTCAGTGGGACGTCGTATGACTACGCCTACACCGCAATTAAGTAACGTGGAATGTTGATCCTAAAGGTGAGTGTAGGTGACAACGAAAATATTAAATTAACTAGTCGATTAGGTAATAAAGTAAACGTGCGTTTGCCTGGTGAATTAGGCAAGTGCTAATATTTGCGGACACCTACATCCGCCAACCTGCCGCATGCCGGGCGACCGGGCCGCGGCTCGACGAGTCAATAAACTCCCACTATGTTTTACTAGCTAACACTACGAAATGGAGTACATATTATCTAGAAAGTGCAGGGGGCGAAATCAATTTGCTTTTGCGCAGTACAGACTGAACGCAAATATTGAACTGCCTACTGACAGGTTTCATTCATACAAATTGCCACATTTACCACCTTGGTGTATTACATCCGATGACAGTGGTTGTGGTAATCTCCATGATATCTTCATAGATTACGCACCATTGCACATTTACATCTGATGGTAGGAGGTAGCAGAATCTTTGATATCGAAGTAAGGTGTCGCAGCAACGCTAAGGGCATAATTATGTAAATCCAATACGACCAGCGAGGTAAACCAGTAGGTATAGGAAAACAAATAACAAGACGGTAATGCAACCATGCTTAACATGCAGCATGCGCACAATTTCGTTACAGGTCAATAAATAAAATAGCATAAACATAAGGAGGATGACAGCACTGTGCGATGTACACAACACATCACGGATTCAACAACACAATTTATCAGTAACTTCACAAGAGGATCGATCCACAAACATCGCCTACGAACTCCTTCCCTGTTGTGATTTCAATACGAATACTTAATACTTTATCACATATTGTTCCCAATTATAGAAGGTTTAGCACCGTGCCAAATAGGGGACAATACTAATCTATGTGACAAGTGTGTGTGACAGTTGGCGAGCGGGGGCGGTGCCTCAGCGCGGTGTGACGGTGTGCCGGAGCCGCGCTGGTGCTGCGCTACCAGGAGTGACGCGTCACGTAGGCGCGTGCGCTCGGCATGCGCGACGCGCCCACCGTTACGCCGCCGCCATTATAAATCTCCTACGATTCCGCGGAATTTATGGGAACGTTGCCAGCGACATCCTCACCCATCGACATCGACCGGTTATCGACTGGCCACTTACCTACTCCGATTCCGGGCACGTAATGGTCGTCGTAAATTAGACTACCCATTTCGGAATGCGACACTCTTATAATTTTAAGGATACCGAAATTGGTTAGGTTTCGATTGTACTCAACGCTGAACTTCCGTGAGAGAGTGACAGTTGCGAGCGATAGGGTAAACGAACCACTCGTGTGCGATGGGGAATTCCAAGCTAAAACTTCATTCATTATGATATTCAATGGGCGTAGTGCTTTCAACGTGTTAATACAAATACGCAAGCGGAATCAGGATTCAGAGTGCGGCATGCAAAAGAATAAGAGACATCAGACGAGAACCGGGACGAACGACCTCCACATCTGCAAAACGAATACAAATGCCCTAATCGAGTAGTCGACTAATGTGATCAGTCAGCACAGAAGTGTAATAAATCATGGGAAAATAACGAGAAACTTATTTGCATTCATTGCGAGATTGCAATAAAAGTGCACACGACGACCACAGCAAAAATATAAGATCGTTAAATCAATAAAATACGATGGAGGAATCTTTTTTTATCTATACCAGTGACATCATTGTGCCCAAAGGTATTACAAATTAGGCTGTTAATTAGCATATTCATGTAGCAGCCACTGACAAAAGTTATAACAGTTATTAAAATTTGATTGTCGAAGCACCTTCACCGAATTGCGGCGGTATTGTCGCGGGGCCGGGCGGCCTTTCAACGAGCCGAATACTTACACGCACTTCCTGTACTACGGGTATTCAATTGGCAAAAAACAACGACCACTAATAATAACCGTTTGTAAGGCTTGTTACAAGATGAACACATACGTGCTCGATCAAATTGCCTCGGATAGCATCGCGTGCCATTGACCGTGATCCTCGTCCAAATGTCAAAGGTCGTTGTTGACTAGGATTTCCGCTTATAGCTACACGTAAACGAATATGCTATCGCGGTAACAATAGTAATATCATAATCTGCTGTGTTCGCACCTGTCTTTTGAAGTGATCTCTACATCTTCACAATTTCGGAATATAATGTGGGAACTAATTCTTACATATTTGCAAACAATGGTTGTGCAAAAACATGATTCGCAGACAAGTATCGTGTGATTGTGCAGTCTCATTAACTGAGGTTTTAAATTATATGAACTGTGAGAAAAGAATTAACAAAGGCTTTTGAATTTTTTTTGTATATTTTGAGAGGAGATTGGGTGAACGCGAGAAAAAGTTGCTTCACGAAAATATCAAGATATTGCGAGGCTATCAGCACTAGTCTGTCAAAATGTTAATTGCATAGATTCCCGACTAATTGATGAGTTGTATAACAGGCTGGCGTGCCTTCCTGCGTCGGGTGGCGCGGGCGTCAGAGTCAGACACAGCGTTCGTTACATTAGAGATGGTACTATTTTTTCTGAGAAAGGGAAGTGGACGGCAGACAGGTGAGCCGGTAACGGTGGAATGGCGACGAGCGAGCGGCCACGTCCCGCGCGGCCACATTCCTGGATAAATCTTTATCTAACCGATGCCGTGCCATCGGGCAACTTGGTCGACAACGAACCCCAAACATTCCTGTGTTCTACGATGTCCTGTCTCAATCAAATGAACTCACGCAATTTAAGCATTAGGTTTGGAATCCGGAGATTTCGAAATATCGCACTGCCTTATAGGTTTTTTTTAGTATCCAGTAATGAGTTGAGAAACTTGCTTGAACTTGAGGTTTTCACCCTAAATCAAAAATTCATCGAAATACCAAAAACGACATGCCTCAGGGTTTGCAACGAACATGAGTAATCGGTGCATTTTTTTCCGTACCACAAACTAGTTTGCGTGTCATTTCATCAGCTGTTAGTTGTCACCAATCTGTGCTGATGTTTCACTTGTTGAGTAACAAATTCATATTCAGTACTCAATACATAAGTATTCAGGCAGATAATTTTAGTGTCATATTCACAGGCTCGTAACGAGTGCAATCGTAAGTAGAGCGTTGCATTCCCACATGATAAGTACCGCTGGTTGACGATTGTGGTGCCTTCTCTACGCAGGGAACTGATTTATCTTTGCCATTCGCTTCCGTTCAATTGTTGCATGGGCCGTGCGAATTTCGCGAAAATAACTGTTAAAAAATTGTAAAAGACAAAGAGGATTCAGGACAGGTAGACCACTGTTAATAGCCGTTTTTGTAGCATCGAAGATCAGCTTCCTCGGCGAATCTTTCGTTAAAATTATACCTATTTGTTATGCCATTTTCTTTCGTGGCTACAGGTTACAGGTGAAGTTAATGTCGCTGGACCTTCATAATATAATCGATACGCACCTTCTATAAATAAATCCTCAAAAATAGAAAGGTCAGTCGTCAGTCGTTTAGGTCACCTAGATTGTTTTTAATTTGCGAAAGATAGCGTAAATTTTAATGATGCTTAATTGGCAGATAAAATTATTTTGCATCAGCGGAATTTGAGTTTCAAAACTGAATTGTTACCGCAACACAATCTCCATATTGCAACGAGATTGATGCAAAAATTGCTACAGTTATGGAAATAGATTGTTGTAGGCGTTAAACTGCTTTGCAAGACTTATTAACCTTAGTTGACTTATTCCTAAGTAGCTTCAAACAGCACAGGTTTATCTGGCATAGTAGTCTTTCTTATCTAAACGTTTCCTTCTTTTTCATTTAACGGAAATAGAAACCATCAACTGAGTAAAGACGTTCCAACGTCCTTCGCCATCGCCACACCTCTATTATTGTTTCGAAACGGCTATCAACAACCACGCAGTACCACTTTCTTCGTTTATAACCTAGGCATCGTAAACATGCAAATACATAGTACTGGCACTCGGTACTGATACGATCGATATCCTGCATGTTCCCACGCGATCTCCGCGGAAGTCCGTATCGTTCTGTCAGCGATGCTGGGCTGGTCTGGACATCGCTACGTTCCCACGCTGGCCTCCATCCGGAACCTTGCCATTATGCACTTAAGTATGTGACCAAGTCAATAATGCATGCGAAACTTTTGTAGCCATCCCAACTGCGCTATTCCATTCCAATACTTATGTAACCGAACTGCCCGTATGTTGAAACAAAAACTGACGGGAAGTCTAACGTTTTTAGCGGGTTTATTCGGTAGTGTTCCGGTGTTCTACACTTTTACGGAAGCGAGTATGCAGTTTCAAGTTCCATTTTTAACATACCAACACTTGCTTATATTTCGATGACATGACGACGTTCCAGTTATAGCGCAAACTGTTGAACGACACGCGAAACTTCCTGTTTCCCTTGCATACTAAACCAGTACATCTTCACATTTAATAACATGCATTTAAAACGTCGCATGGTGTCCGCATTCGGAGCTGCAATATTTTGCACTCCCGTCGCGATAACGGCCAATTTAAAAAATAATTTGCTTTTAAGTGTTCATTTTATAAAAGGAGCAGTGAGTGCAGCTTTAAGAGGGTCGCTTAGTCGCTTATTATTGTAAAGGTTTTTATGTGTCTGGTAATCCGCTTTATCTGGGTTTGGACATAATTATGGTAATGCGGTCGTTAATATTAATTAATCCACACATTGCTCAAGCTGTGTCACTGGAGCCCTTCGTGCGACGTAAGAGGTGCATTCTCGAGTTACGTACACCCAACACCCAATATCTCACCTTATCTGGCGAGCTTATGTGCCATAAGCAGATCATGAGCAGATCAAACGCATCATAATATTAAGTTATTTGAGGCGAGATAATCTCGTCAATATGCTGATAAACAAGACAGGAAGGATATTTAAACGGGAAAGCTCTTTGTTGCTGGGCAGATGTTTACAAGAAAAGCTAGTCTAAAGAGTTGCCGTTAAAGGATAAACGAGAACGAATCGCAAGTTCTAACGCCGTGATGAAAAGGTCACTGATTATGGAAAGGTCATTGATGTGGAAAGGCCACCGAGTAGAACGTTATAGGGAGAGAGAATAGTTAGCATTTAATGAATTTCATGTTGAAAATAGACAAAGATTAAGACAACTAGTTGCATAAAGAATAAATTCGTTTCTCCAACAGAGTTCTAAACCATCAACACCATCAATGGCACGGTGGCTTGCCTTAAAAGATTTGAAAGTTTGACATACACTTAAAAGCTAAGCACCAAAATCCTTTCTAAGCCCTTTCAAAGATAATGTGCCCATAATCTGATAAGCCATCCGTTGTCACTTTTAGTGCACTACCTACCCTAATTATGTCAGAGAACTTCTCAAACTTTCTATGCCTTTTCTTTTAATTATACTCATTCACACGTCAGCGAATGCCTTTCACGACACAACGAAATAATATGTCGTGACAAACCTCATAATTGCATGTGTAAATGATAGAATTAGTGACCATGTAAAGTTCGTGGACGTATGGTCGATGTTTTATTGTTTATTTGTAGATATTCATGAAAGCACTGTGTGACACACGACCAAAAATATTACTTTCAAAACAGCATCCACAAAAAGAACTCACTTCTTCATTTAAAGTCTCCGAAACCTCACAATTCACTGGATTCGATCCTCACTTTGTGTCTTTAGTGTCCAAAATGAAGCGCAATTATCTAACTTAGCCCCACGTTCGCATTAATTGCATCTAGAAAACATGTAAAAAAACTAGAACCCCTCACTTCTCAAGAGCTACACTTTAAACTCGGTCGCGATCGCCGACGTGCTCTATCAAAAAACCAATTTGCAAGACGTTAACTTGCCCGCTTAGTCGACGGAGCACCCATTATGAATCACTAGAAGATTCGCTGATAGCACCTCCTTCGATGCACGAATACCAACTTCAAAATTGTAGGCTAAAGCACTTCTAGCTTCATAACACTATCTGCTTACCTTCGTAATCATTTTCCGGGATCCAATCCAGGGGTACAGGCATTTTGAATGATTTAGAAACCGAAAGCGCAGTTAACTTTCTCCCAATGCGATAATGACCGATGGCGGATATCGGATATGTTATCAGTACGCATGTTCTGGAGTTCTGGACACCTGCGCAGAAATCGCTCGACGGAGCACGGTCGTAAGCGACAACAATGAGAGGCAACAAGTAAAATAACCGCACACTAAAATACGTTTACGAGCTTTTTATTAGCTATTGAAAGCATCCTCGATTACAACTTAACACAATTACATTAGATTACTTTGTTGCTTAAACGAATATGAACCGATAAGAGGAGACGCAGCGCTCGGCAGGCGCTATGCGAAACTGAACTATCGATCTCTCGTTAGTTAAGTGCACTTCTTTACCGACAGTAGCGTTGAACTGTTTTATGTATTACCTGGCTTTCAAGCCTTCTGCTGAATAAAGCTGTTGGGCAGCCGAACTACTGGAATATGTTATGCTTTCGCTTGTGTGGGATTTAGGGTAAAATGATTCATTTAAATGACGGAAATACTCAATCAACTTAAATGCATGATTCAGTTAATTAAATGTACTTTAATCCAAGGGGTTTAATTTAAAGGACTTACTTTAATTCATCTTTGTGCATTCATGTCAGCGGTTAATCCCATGAAAGCACGCTTCACTAACTATTTCGCGATTACTGAACTATTCCAATTAAAACAAACATTAACTAGATAAGTGATTAATCAGTTAAACGTCGCTATTAGAAATAAATAGCGGCTCCAGTATAAATACCAGACGTCCGGTAAATATCCGCATATCTACTTCAATATTTTTTTCTTTATTTACCTTTAATCTTATTCTGACAGATTTATTAAAAGCACACTGGCGGACAGTAATAAATTAAACGGCTATTTGGAATACGGAATTATTGACCAACTTCTGCAAATTTCCAATATTAAGACTGTAGTGTAGAGTCCATGCAATTGTAGTATTGCGGGAGACATGGCAAATAAAATGAAATAAAAAGTACCTGATTGAAACAGTACCAAGGACAGCAGTGCGTACATGTGTCGAAGTGTGACACTAATTTACATAGCTTGTGACCGGATGTCAGGCACCGGCATCATTTGTCCGTGCGGTGCATGTTCGCGCTTGTTCTGATGCAGCCGGTCAAGGCTGACCTTGGTTTAGACCACCCGCAAGTACTATGCTCCAAGGTACACCTACAGACAATGTGGTCATTGCCTCATTGGTCATACCTTTGAAACTTCGGTGAGCTGCACGCATAGTTTGGACTGCAGTCAAATCAAGCGTTTTAGGAGTGGACCTAACCACAATAGCATCTTCCATTAGTACTTTTAGCCTCGTACCAATTGTCTTGAATAGCAAGACTGCGTTGATTTGCGGTGTGAAGTTAATTTGTTTGTTGGCTTCAAGGAGGAACCCACGCATACAACAAGTCATAAATTCATAATAGTGTGGAGTGGTCTGTTCATAACATTCTGACAAAATGCTACAATGAGTATGGAGTAAGATTTGAGAGATTTTGTACAGACTCCGTTCCCATAATTCGACAGATATGATTGAGAATGTTTGGTGGAAAAGATGAACGAATATTAATCTAGTGACAAATTCAAGAATTTCATAACGAAGATAATTTTGAAACCTTGCGATTAGGAAGTGTCGAGTGTCTAGACAGGAAATGAAACCGAACATCCATAGAAACCGAAGAATTCCCAAAGCGACACTCGCTGGACATTGGCTCGGCTCGCTGTCTCGAGTCTAGACAGGCCCATACATCAACCGAAAGCAGTTCAATCTTTCATACAATTTAGACATTCTACTACATGAAGCCGTTTCTTTAAATGAGTTTTTGTAATGTGTCGAGGGTGCAATAGTGCAGTAGAGCATAACGTCAGAAGACACAGCGATGAGCAAATCGAAAAACCGCTAACTTAACATTTCAGTTGCAATTGTTGCAAAAGTCCTTGTTAACAATTTTATGCATTCTGAAATACTTTTTACTATGTTTGCTGAACAAAAAACAATGACAACGGTAAACTTTATCCAAATTGGTCGACTGCCTTTCGAGGTTACAGAAATTTTAATAAATCGAGTTTTTTTTCTTTAACGTGGACATCAAAAGCTTCGTATTTGGTTCTCACAGAGAAAACAATAGTATCTAATTACGGTGAATTAGATTTTTGTTAAAAACCAGCTAACTAATAAGAATAACTGACAGTAAGTAATGGCGGATGCAAATGATTGTGGGATTTTTTAGGTTAGTTTAATATTAACGATGCGGGTCATACTGATAATATTCAATGGAGCCACGAACTCAAATGCAGAATAAACAGACATTGCTTTCAGGCTCATTAATTATAGTATGATTTGGAAATTGAATTTAATCAATTGTTGTTCTCGCCAAAGAGTTTTGAGTTTGAAAGTGGAGTGGTTTGAGAGTGGGAATAAGAGATGAGGAAGAAACGATGGATGGGCTGTGTAAAGGATGATATTATGGCAAGCAAGGATATGGTGTCTGATGACATGACGAGTAATAGAAAAGTATGGAAGAAGATAATATGCTGCGCCGACCCCAAATAAATTAGGATACCTAAGCAAATGAGAATGTTGAGCGATGATGACTATTCTCGCCAAACAATTGTTTTAGAGAAGAAGATTCAATAGTCTTTATGAAACATTTACAGAATACAAATAGACAGTTTTTACTCAGTATATTTTTTATTTTTATTTTTATATTTTATTTTTTTATAAAAGCAATTACTTCTATTAGCTAACTAAACAGAAAACCAAATGATTTAAACAAACGTACCTAAATACTGTATCTTAACAATCACGTTGTTGAAAACCGCTTACTACAAACCAAATTAGAGGTACGTAAGTTAACTTAACTTCTTGACTCAAATACCAATGACAATGAATAATGTAGGTACTAATTTGGAATGGTTTAAAGGGAAGATACTTCTACTAGGATGATATGGCTAGAAAGGAGGTGACTGCTGAGATGACCCGTAAATCGTAATATAGAAGTATGGAAGAAGAAGTCGCCGACTCCAAATAAATTGGGATAAGGGCAGGAGAATGATGACGTCTTCAACTCCTACTATGTATACAAATTACATGGTAACTAAATGCGATCTACTTATTTCAAATATGAAAGAAAAGGAAACATTTATTTTGTAGACAAAATTTTTACCGTAATGCTGGCCGTGACTTCTAAACTCCAATCTTCTTATTATGTAACTAAATCATAGTTTGAACATTACTGATTGCAAGAGATCGGTAAAAGTAGAGATTTGTTTAATTAAACTTCAAAAAAGCAAGAAACAGTCATGTGGAACTTTCCTATAAAATACAGAAATTATTTTTAAGTTCCGAAATCCTTTCGAGTTCCGCTCTTTTTTTGAGTTCCTTGGAATTCAGGCAAATTAACTGTACCTATTCCGATTGCAATCTCTGCTGATTACCCTAGCTAGGACATCGAAAGGCTATCTAGTCCACACATGTAGCTACAATTTGGCACGGGCTGCGCAGCGTCACATCCGGTCCGATGACCGCTCGGTTGCGCAAGCGCACCAACATGGGCATTGTATGCAAAACGTTCGCGCACCACTCGCCAAATACCGAATGTTAACGGTACTGTACTAATAGGGATTTAGGGTAGCTATCGGGAAATTGTACAGATTCTTGAACACGAATAGATTAAGTTGGTAGCATTGGTGGTTTTGCTTAGATTTCCAAATACATTTCTCAGTCCTGCAGGATGTCAACAAAATCTACTGCTTTATTTACATTGTAGAGCACACAATTACGAATTTCATTCAAAATCTTTTAGAGTTCGATGAAAAGTGTGCCAAATGATTGAGGAGCTGATTAGGACCTTAGAAAACGAAACAACACTCAAAACTGATTCAATCTTATTTTTTTACATTTACTCCGTTCCTTTCATTTTCCGCTCCATTGTTAAACTTCACTGTTTATAGTTTCCCGGGAAAGCAGTATTTTATTGTCTGACTAACCGATATTGTATGCTGCCACATAAAAGATGAATCAATGAAAATACCGAAGAGAACAAAACATACCGACATAGGGTATTAAACAAATTATAAACTTAATCAGCTACCGTCGCTGTGATACATGTCCACAACGATTTTTTGTGCTCCAACGCTGGCAAACTTCCGGATGTGCATACATAATGAGATTAAATCGTTCTCCTATCCAACAAATGTACAGTAAAACACAAAAGGCTGAAATCACACACCCGTTCAACGAGTGATGTTTACCCAAGCTTCGTCGGACAAACACACTGGCCCTTTGAAATGCGCGTACGCCGCTTATCCGCAATATCAAAAGGACCGGAAGGATTTTGAGCTTCTTTCCTCCGTTTCCTACGCTAACTAATGTTAATTTTTTAAGTAAACAACCTTTAATGCTTTTCCTTTCAGCGTAAGCTTAAAACTTCAAAAGATATTTTTGACAGGTCGTAATAAATTGATGCGGAATCTCTAACAAACAAAATATTATGTTTATGATGGATCCATTTTGTGCGTAGGTATATTACGGGCAAATATTCCGTGTTGGAGGTGCGGGTATTTTTAAGGAAAACCATTAATTTTAGCTCTACGATGATGGATTTTCCGCTTTCGTTAGGAAAAACAGGTTCAAATATTTTTTTGTTTGATTTCTTCCTATGCATCTGATAAGTTTTGGGCAAACAATAATTAACAGAAACATTGTTTCTTGTCATCGTTTCAGTGGCTTACAATGCAATTTAACTTTCTAATTTAGCCTTACACAGAATATTTTCTCAAAATAAGATTGAAAACAATCGTTGGCTCAGTCTTCATCTTGACGAAGCCACAGAGAAGCAACGTTCATGTGAAACAAATCCTGACCGGGACCGGACATCCGTCTTTGTCGATATTCCCGTACTACATCAAAGGGAACCACTCAATTTTAAACACAAACAAGTTTGAACCTTAAAATCGAGAGTAAAGAGCCGACACTGGCACTTTTGATAACAGCCACTGTGAAACTGCTCCAATACATCTTGTCACTCGAAGAGATGATTAAATTGCAGTGGACAGCGTTACAATAGCGGATGCGGAAATAAGTCGTAGTGTTACAAATTGTGATGCACTCCACGCCCAGGGAGAGAGCATGGTCACAATATCCAATTGTATGATTAAGATATATCCTACTCTGTATTCACCGACATTGACATATTAGAGTTCAATTGATTAAGTTGACACGTGTTTAACATTGTAATAAACACGAGGGGTCTGAGTAAACACGAATAATTTACTAGGTAGGTACTCATATTAATAGTCATTAATATCCATTTTATTACCGTCTAATGTAATTGATTGATGAAGAGCTTGACCTTCAGTAGATCGGTGAAGATGATTGCGAAGCACTTACCTGGAACAAACGAGCAGAAAATAATGTTAACGAGCTCAGATGAGGCGTTCCAGAAATAGATAACGATATTAAATTTGTCACTTTGTGTTGAGAGTGGTCACTCGCACACTCCGTAGAGTAGGTGTCGCCCACGTCCAATCCATTTCCGTTGGGGACTTCAGAGAAGAGACACGTTCTTCCCTTGAAATTCTCGCAAACGTTTTATTCTTTTTGATCCTATCGATCCTGCATGACAGTATGTTTGCTATTGGACACTTCATGAAGTATTTTAAGCACCTGCATCTGATTGCAACGAACTTATAGTTCCGATAAATGCACCGGTTGATTGGTTATAAAAACTGTCGACCTTGTCGGAGGACTCGCGCAGCGGACGTGGATGGTCGTAAAATAAAAACGGCTCTCGCAGTCGCACAGACAAACAGACAGACGACTATAATATAATATGGCGAGACGCTCACACGATTGACGGCCGATAGCTCCTCCGACAGAACGCCGGCATCCGGCATTCAAGGTGACACGGCACATCCTTGCAGATCCGGTCCCGACCAAATAGTATTATCAAAAGAAACAATTGTCAGCGACTAATTATCATGAGAAAACCTAAAAAGCTATTTCCCATTATCATAAATCGATACACGGATAATCTTGACAGTACATTTCGAGTATAAACGCTTGCAGTTAAAAGCGTAGTCTCCATAAATCCTAAGAAATATGAAACCTTTAACATTAAACGCCACTTACTGACTGCTTTAATGTCCAACGTTATTATGGTAAGCATTCAGCATAAAGCGTTAAATCATAATGATGGTCAATAGAATACAGAATTTGAAATTAAACTCCGTAATGTAATCCGCGGGAGTGTCACCAGGGCCAAGGCAACGCTCATGCAGAGATAATTGAGTAATACAAGTAATGGATGGGTGGCATAGAGGCGGAATGTTAGCCTAGTGCGCAATGGATTGTCGTTAAATTGAATTAGAGCGCACCACCGGCTTGCGCCCGCGCAGTTCGACGACCGATCGCCCACCACATTCACCATACTTATTGATCCCATTCAGCCGATCCTTTTTGATTGATCAACCTTGATGTGGGAGTGACAGCGTTCCAAACATGTGACAGAGTTTATGATTTTTGCTTGTAAAGAGATTATTATTATTGATGCAACGCCCTCGTGACGACAATACGTTGCATAAGTAGTAAATAAGTATTTCTAAAGATTCTTTATGTATCCGTGGGCAGCAGGAAAGTATATAGAAATACGAAGGCGGGCGTGGGTGTAAGTCGGGGGCGGCGACATTTCTCCCTCCAGCGAGTCTAGTTAGTGCTCAAATGAGCTGGTTCTTATTAATGTGTGATAGTGACGCGTGACGTAGGCTTGCATAATACAATATAGCTAGAATAATAGCAGACGGGAAGTGAACAATCACAGTATGTTATGCAAACGCGGAATACAGCACATAATACTTGTTTTTACGTAAACTATGCAGGAGACAGGCAGCAGATTTATGATAGGTAATATTGACACGAGATGGACTACCGATTACAAAATTACAAGAAATTCTCTGATCTACGCTGCTCGAAATGTATCTGTTTACCAACAGAAAACTAATGCACTGTATACGTGAGGTCATCTCATCTCAGATGGTCAAACTACTTTTTATGTAGGTAAATGATGATTGAAAGACACCTTGAAAATGTCAGGGTAAAGATTTGCTTATGGACAACACAATTTTGCCATTTATTATTCTAAGCAATGGCAAATAAAGGACGACATGATAATTATCACCTTTCGTTACGAGGGAAGTTTTTCCTTTTACTTAGCACTTCTAATAAGATTTTTGATTATCCTGATGGATCTGTCTGAAGCCATTGATAATACAGTTGAAGTGGTAGAACTCTAGTCGAAGCCTATCCACAAGAACCATCAACACGACGAAGATGACACGGTATAGCCCAAAAAGGTGTGCTATACAATACAACCGTAGAGAAAGAGGAACAATTTCTAATAGTTATGGCAAAGAACACCATGTTATTTATATTCATAAGATAGAGGATAGGCAGCAGCATAAACTGTTACTTTCACCACACCATATTAGTTAGGGCATGTGTCATACTTAACCAGTACGTTACTTCATAATCGGTGAAGTTACTGTCACTTACCATACAATCTTTCTATTTAAACAGGATAAAGCTGGAGCCCTGACACAGGTAGATTGGGGCGCGGCAGATCTAGGAAGTGGTAGGCTGGTGGGACGCCTTTAATAGGTGTCCCAAGAATTGGCGACATGTAGCTCAAAATCGAAAGAAGTGGAAAGAATAGGGAGAGGTATTTGACTAGGAATAGGAAAGTCCTGGAAAAATATATAGAGATCCTAAGAAATACAATTCAGTAATGTGATCCTCAACAACTTTTAAGTAATAAATCAAGGCAAGGGAAATATTCCTCTAATAAATTCCTACACGCGGTAAGAAACCGCAAACCACATAACTTCATAGCTTTCTTACTCGTCCATTCTATACCTACACTGGCTTGACTGGATATTATATTTTAATAGCGCCTCGTAAATAGGAAATAAATATTACTGGCCAATCACTTTAGTTGACTCAAGTTGCTTTTAGAACTCGTTTTCCGTCGGCAGACCCTTGGTCGTAAGGCTAGCAGGGTAACAGGTTGCTATTTAATATTATCTAAGTGTTACGGCCAGAGGGCAGCAAACTACCAATTTTATCATTGAATTCAATGACAACGGTAGATTACCAAACGATTTCACCAATAAACGTCAAGCCAAGAATGATAAATGACTGACCAAATATTCATAAAACGATCTCCATAAAAAATGTTGATGCGTATTTTGGCAGCCATTAAGTCCAGCCTAAGAGGGTGCGAGGGTACTTGCTAATCCGGCGACCGAGTGTATGGGCACGTGCGTCGGAGAACTCACGACCTTCTAAGATATTTGTGAAGATTAGCCGAACACCGTATGTCATTAACGAATTTATTAAACAAAAGCGCTATAGGTACGCCGCTATGGTAACGCTGCTGAAAGTGTGTTTATAGCATCCGCCTTTCCTGTTGTGGACCGACGAAAATACCGTTACGCCCGCACAACCAAACTCCATTGATTTACATACGCAAATCATGACGAATTGCCCACAATGCGCAGCCGAAATACGCTGATGTTCATCCAAAACACAGAGCAAAGTGATTCATGGCCCACTTCCACCCACCGAGGGCCCATATTCGTATGAATGAAGATGTTATCCTTAGACCTTTTCGGCAATTAGATAAAGTTACGCGTTGCCGAAGGTTGTTTGTGAACTCATTAATATTTCATTCCAAGGGCACTGTTTGGAATTCAGTTGTTATAAAAACACTCTTTCAATTTCCAGAAGCACTGTTTGCGAGCCAGTCATGTTATAGTGCATTGCAAATGTCAACGACGTGCTTTGTATCCCTGTCTCTAGAAACAGCACATTTATATTCAGATTCAGATCAAAAGCCTCATCTCCTGTTTATTAAAGTCTATTCAACGACTAAACTAGTAGGAAACTGCATACAAGATGTCGCGCAGCAACGTATAGATGCATTCTATTGCGTGCTTCGTGAACGGAATGTCCGACGGGGAGACAGTTTAATATGTTGTGGATTCTTTTAATAGAAACTAATAAGCTCTAATGGTTATCGCATACTATATGTACCGGTTGAGTTATGGATTAAGTCATGGCGGAAACGGCCTTCAACAAAAACAAACTAATGCTGTACGGTGAGGTTTAAAAATTTTTACACTCGTTAGTGCATCCGGTGAATTACGATTGCGCGTGGTGTCTTTTTGCTCCGAGTTCGATTTAAAAAAATAAACCGATCAATCGGCCAGCATAGCACACGGCGAGGGAGAATATCCTGTCGCCGCGGGAGAGTGGGGAGGAGGTTGCGCGCAGGCATCCATGAATGGCCCTAACGAACTCGCTGGCCTTGGCAGGACGGCCCTGCGGCCCTCCAGTGCCGCGGCTAGCTACGGACATAAACTTACCATCTAACACTATAAAACCATTAATACCTCGTGATATATTGCTTTCTTCTGAATTGCTTTCATAAAACATTTTATAATGATGACTTATTGCATTAGCACATTCAGCAGCACCTAATCTGCTGCCAAAGATTTGCATAAAAGACGAAGTAATCTTTTTTAGAAAGAAGAAGCAGGAAAATCGTAAAGCTTGTGTAATAACGAAACATGATGATGTTTCGATAGGGTGATACATACTATGATGTAGTACATTATAAAACAGGAAACGCTTCAAGTCTTGCACACATACGCGCGTATGAGCGCGGTAAACATCTCATTCACGATCCTTTGATTGAGTTTGAATGAGTGACGTGCTCAGCGTTTACAATTCGCCTCGTAACAGGAAGTGAAACGAGTCCAACTATATCAAGGACGCTAATATTGGAACATGATTATTTTGTTACTCCATTCACTAAGGCAACAATTTCAAACTTAATTTCTTTCATAACCTGTTTGATGGTAACATCGGTTTATGTTATTTCATAACACTATTGGAGCCAGTTTTATTCTTTTGGGATAGTCTGTAGTGTGTCTAGTGATGATGTAGTTGTGCAGGTAAATGATTGGTGCGACCTTGAACAGGCCAGGATCGACATGCTAACCCACTTAACGCTGCGTGCCTGCGCGTGCCGTCAAGGGATTACGGCTCGAGCTAATGACGCCACCATTTACAACATCTGGTGATTTGCTTTTATTTGTTCACTGCTATTTACACGAAACTAACACTAAAACATTGATGAATAGGGCTCTTTTCAATTCTATCAAATTCTACCGTTACAGTTTCGTCTGCGAATAAAATTCAGTGCCATGTCCTTCTCCGGGAAGATTTATACAAAGCGCAAGTACACAAGTGCTAAGGATTATCTTAAAGACTCCAATGTTTTAAAGATCAAACAAAGAGCACCGAATACGTTCACCATTCCGTTATGCCAGTAGAGGTCAATAACACAAACGAAGCGGAAGTTCACAAAGTAAATGCAGTATTTGTTCGCCTCCCGTAAGCTTTCGGAAGCCTTATGCTGCGGACGAATGGTCAAGTAAACATTAAGAAGTTCCGTCCCACTGGTGACGATGGTTCTCAGGCAAGACGCGGAACGTGCGGAAGAAGCAACGTTACGCTGTCATGTAGCCGACCAACCGTCTCTCTAAATTAACACTCGAGCAAGAAGAGCAATAGCTCTCATTGGCCCAATAATTACTATCGTTAACGTCACATGTAAACAAATGGAGCGACGCCTATAGGAGTTGCCAATAAATACACGCCTTCGCCTCAGTGTCATGCACGGGTCGCACATCAATTTCTTTTAAAACTTCCATTGGTCATTTCTATGTTAACTTTTTGAAGTCTGGGGAACAGCGTTCTCAAACTTCCAATCCTGTGTGATTTACTCACAAAAAATGTATTGAAGTCGGAAGGCGTGTAAATGCAGAGGGTCAACTCATGATCGATGATTGACTACGGTACGTTTCTAATAAGCTCCTAACACAAGCACAAATTCTGAATCACGGTGCTTGCACTACGGAGTAAATGCCAGATCCATTATCATTTGGTGTCAGTTAAAATTGCCGTTGCAGATCCGTGAAGGAACGTTGACCTGGATTTGTGAATGGCTTGCCAGCATATGATACTGCACTCATATTCAATGCACAAATGACCAGTTTAGTTCCACCAATCGGTTCACAGCCGGATCTGTCTTGAAAACAGAATAAGATGTGAACAATGCCTCATTATAGACCGGTGTTGTTGCCACCGTGGTTTGAACTAAGGAAGTCAATATCTATTAGCTCGTCACAATAGGTGAGCGACATCCGAAGCTCATTACTGGCATACGTTTCCGTTGGCGATTCGCAACACGCGAATAAATCGCGGCCTATTGGAATATCAGCCAGCTTATTATGTTAGGCTGTGTGGTGACGAAGTGCAGAGATTGCTGGCAATTAGCAATTTTGTGTTGTTTTTTTCTCTTTACGGAACACCGCCTGCTTTGCAACGTGTGTCTCCGTCATCAATTGATCATGAAGAGTTCATCTATAAACATTTCACATTCATCTTATCTTGGATCATTCGAATATTTTGTCCAAGACAGTGAGTAAAAAGACGCTGCAAATAAATCTAAATAAATAATGTGTGATGTCTAGCTAATATACCTTTTATATAAACCTGTCGATGTATTCGTGTTATTAGCGTTAGCAGACTCGTAAACATACGCGGCCTTGGCCAGCGCTTGTTTACGGATACAAATGCGTTGGCAAATGAACTCGAATGTGTAGTTAATTTTGTAAAACGATGACACCAATGTTTTGCTGAAGACTTTTAATTGGTGAGTAATTAAAAAATAAGCAGCAAATATACCTGACCATTTATTTCTGCACATAACTTCTCCCTGTATTGTTTGTTTATTTGTTAGCCTCATGGCAAATCCTAACCTGTGCCGACAGTAAATGCATATCCATAAAGCAATGCAAATAGAACGTGAGGACGCATAATATCCAAGCGCTAGTGATCCGTGCCAGCAGTCCTTAGGACATAAAGTAAGCAAACATGATTTGTTTTGTGCAAACAGCGTGTGTTATCTCGGCGGTTTACAGCCGTATTATCTGTGCGCACCACACCGCACCACCTACGGTGAACATAGTAGTCACAAGAGACGTACGTGCTTTTTCTACTACACAAACATTTGTCATGTCAATATTTGTCGCATGCCCCCGCGAGTGTTGCAAGAGGCCGCCCTCAGCCCACCTCATCCTACAGCCTTTTGATGAGCGCAAACAAACGTGGGGATCAAAAGCGAGACCAGTCGTTCAAACAAATAAAAACACATGACAGCTAAAGAGGCGATTTAAAGTCGCCGAATGATCAACGTTAGTTCGATCACAAAGAAATAAACGTGAAATTGACGTCAAACAATGATCTTGCGAGAAGAAATCCGACGAGTGAACCCATGATCGCTGATTTAATGAATACATTTTACAGGGCAGCAGTACAACGAACAGCGGAAAGCGCATAATGACTTCCGTTCGACGGACAACGAGAAACATCGAAAATAAAACGACACGACGATATCAACGGACTTGGAATCGCTAAGATTGAAATTGAAACATTCGATAAAAACACATTGTCCACGATCAGTGAAAGTATTCCTATTGAAGTAAAAAGTCTAAAACGAAATTGTGAAGAGCTATGCAAATGTTTAAGAACGACGACCCAAAGTACCTATATATTTATTAGAAATCGTTTCCAACCAATATTTTGACAGACGAGGCTATAAAAACAAAGCTCTAATTCGGGAAATCTGTATACGTTTTACGATCTAAGGGACTTTCATAAACGGATATGGGAAGTGCGGTCGACATAGCGCAAGTGCCCCACCGTTCATCGGCTCGCGATTCTAATTTTGATATATCCTGCGGGTTTCCTGCGCAAGCACCGACCGGAACCGGCCCACTCTCCACTGGTAATAAATAAACCATACGGGTTTCCAACGTCGTCGCTCATGAACTTATAAACAAGTGGTAAATCTAGTACGAATCTCTGCCCTCTCTATACTTCAATGGATTTCAGGAAATATGTAGAAATATGGTTCGTTTACGTCTTCTGCCACACCGGCAAATATGTGGATGGACACTTATTGAAATGTGATTGCCGTATAAACACTAGAGCAAACAATAAACCTATTACGAAGCTGGACTCGCACAATGAGGGACTAACACCATCAATCACCCATTCACAAGTCCGACGTTAGTGTCTACTCGTGTGAGCTGTGAATGATAACAACACGGTCTACTAACAAAAACAAACCGCCTCGTATCGCCACCGACATACACAGTACATTTACATACCTTAAACACTATAAAAACACGCGTACAGCCGGCTACTTCGTCAGTCGTCAAACACATTTATCAACTTTTGCTGCAAATTAAAAACATAAATTAAGATGTTTACAATAATTCTATTTGAGGTACCTTCGACCGTCTAACTAAATCATGTCGGAGGAGAAAAATTCTTCAGAGAGGCCACTTTAAACGATGTCAAGTTCAGAAAAGAAGCATTGTTTGTAGATCGAACTTGCGAGATAGGGTGAAAATTTCACATTGAACTAGTCAGTAATCAGTTCACATCCTCTTTAGACTCGCGTACTAAATGTGCAAGTTAACACCTATTGTTTCCATCGATGAGTACTCTTTCCATTCACTACACCTAACGAGCCCATTGACTGTTTCTAGGAACTACTTCGATTGTTTTGTTCTCAGGACGGCACCTTTGGCCACTGCAACTTGGAATATCTGCATCCAAGTGTTTCTTAGAAATAACACCGAGAATTTTATTTACTACCTTCAAAGCTAAGGAAAATTATAGGGGGAAGCAACAATGAAAACGCAACGCATGTCTGTGATTTCATGCAACAGCTCATAATCTACATGCAAGGATGAGCACAGACGTAAATGATGGCATGAAGTCAGTCACAGTCCAGAAGATCGTCATGGGAAAACGAGTCTAGATGTGACTTCATACTGTAATGAAGATAGATTTATAATCAAGTTCTACTTGTTGCATACCACCATTGAATGGAGTTACATCCTCATGGGAACACTAAAAAAATCCATATTAGTTAACTTTAAGCAATTCACTTGCAAAAACGCAGCAATTTAATAAATGTTAAACCAGCCAATCATTAATAACACTGAGCTTATAAACAAGCATGTAACAATCCTTTAATAACTTACACCTACACTATAAGACTTCAATAGAACAAAAACGAAGATAATCATTGCAGAGATAATTGAAGCGGACCTGTTCATTAGCAGGGAAAAAACCATAAAAAGCATTGACGTTCACGAACACGATACAAAAACATTCGGAGAACAAGTTAGCCGCTGTAAATGAAAACCAAAGCACGACAGTCGCAAGATATGTTGGAGACCGCACTCATTAGCGATTTAGATTGTAACATATTAAAAACAATAACATCCTTGATATTGAACGGTTGAACATTAACTCAAGACCATAATATAAAAGACAATTTACAAGGAATCGTGACTGCAGACCGACAGAAGACAAAACTCGGCAGGGGGTGATACTGATATCCCGACGTTTAATTGGACAGGCGACCTTTTACGGCAGATTTTCTTCAAAGTAACAGAGGCTCACGATCTCGGCTGTCGTCGCCTGATGTCGCGAGACAGGAAGCTGGGGCAAGGGGCGCGGGGCCACGCTACACGATATCCCTTTTACGCGGACCAATTAACGGACCCCGTCGGACCGGATGTGCGTATACACCATGCATTAGCACCTCCACCCTTCACTAATCTTTTTATGAGAACTAAAAAACGTCTTCAGAAAACATACAGCACCGCGAAATCTTATAGGTGTCAAGAATATTTTATTGTCAATAATATGGTCACATACGTAGCGGAGACGTGACTTCATTGACCGGATTTCTCACCATAGGCAATCGTCCTTGGTTGAGCTACTTAACTCCTGAGCCGCCTATGGTACAGGACAATAAAACTTGCTAAGCATACAATTACATCCATAAGTGGAGGACACGAGAGTAATTGTATTCAATGCGCGTTCCATATGGGCACGGTACGTCCAGACGGAACGTTTCTTCATGAGACCACCATTTATTTTCGAGACGTAACGCATTTGAGCGTCGCCAAATCTGTCCAACTATTTACAGCTGGAGTAAATCCACGTGTCGGAATTCTGACATTGTTGTGAACCTAAAATAGGTCAAGAGCTTGTGGGAATTCACAAATACCAAAATATTGAAAACATTGATGCAATGAAATGAGTGAGCGGAGTTATTTTGGAGAAACATAAATTCCTATTTCTCCGCTCAAGGACTTTTACCCAATGAATTGAAATGACAAACGTACATACTTTTGTCAATAAAGTGTGGGGGATTATTTTTTGTTCCAAAAATAGCTTACGCATTTTAAAATGTCCCGAATTTCAATTCACAAATGTTTCCTGTCCAAAACAGTCTCAGAAACTACTTTTGATGAATTCAGTAAAATGCAATATCATCAACAGCCTATTAATGTTCCCACTGCTGGGACACAGGCCTCCTCTCTTTGAGAGGGAATGGGCTATAATCTACCACGCGGGCCCAGTGCGGATTGGTAAAAAGCAATTTATTAAATATCAAATCAAACATAGATTAAGATTAAGGCAGTTCTATAAGACGACCCAATCTAACAAGAAATAAAGCTCGAAATGTTATAAGCAATTCGTTTGACTACCTTAGACCTTAAATCTTCAGGATCCTAAAGAAAGCTTTTAGAGAGTTTCAATAGTTAGGTAAGAAGCTACGAGGTATCACAATAACAACTAAAGGAAACACTTTGTTCTATTATTAGTAATTGCTGGAAGCCGGAAGTACGCCCGTGCCGCCAATTACAAAACCAAGGTATGGCAGACGTCTGTTACTTCCGTTTTGGCGTATACCGGTAGCCACCCCTAGCGAGGGCTGTTCCGGAAGGGACACATATTAATAAGTGCTTAAAAGTCAACCGCACTTTTGTTCTCAATCCGTATACTTCCGGTTTTTTTCAAATAGAGAAGCATACAACATCACTGTTTATTTAAAAAGAGCTTAATTAGAACAAGTATGAAAGCAAAGAGTTGAACGCGACTATTTTTCCCAGTCCAATGATTAAAATGAATAAATTCCGATTTGATTCGGTAGTCTTCGAATATTCACAGTCGGGAATGAATACTCAACAATTCCTTGGAGAGGGTTCGTGTGATGCTGCGCGGGCGCACCGATCGCGAGCTCATAGCCCATTACCGGCCGATCGTATAAACTTCGAACATAATTTATCGCTTCCTCTCTGTGTTTTTCACTCGGCAACAATGCTCGCCTCTCCAAGTGTGAAGTTAATGTCTTTACGACGTGTCGAGGTGTAATTTGCTTTAACGAGTTTGTGGGAACAGCAATGCTATCATAGCATTACACATTATCACTGCAGTGTTAGAATACCTAGGACCATTCCAATTGCAAACCGCAAAAACGTACATCCTCCAACAGTTGTTGTAAAGCACCCCGCTGATTAAATGCAAGGAAACAATGCTCAAAAAAGAAATCTAATTAAAGAGTCCAAGAGTCAAGCGAAACAGCGGGATCCCGGATCGTTTCTTAGCGAGCTCGGCTCGTGAGAAACTGTCTCACAATTTCTTTCACTTGTCGCAACACACTACTTGACTAATGGCAGCGTCTACTTCGAAACTCCGTGAGAAGCACTTGACAGCCGTAGATAATTAAGCCAGCATAAAGTTTAATGATATATTTGCAAGCAATAACATATTCCCCGGCTAGAAGCTGAGCAGTTGAATGCTCTTTAAATGATTTACTTCAAGTGAGACAATGGATCTCGAAATCCTAGAGTTTAACATACTAGCGCTCTAAATTAAATTTCATTAGACATCATGTCCATTAAATACAATGGTGGGAAATATACCTGTAGGATGTGTATAATGAGACATGACTGGATAATTACTGGACGAAGGAAATGATATTTAAATTGAGTAGATGGCATTCATAAAAGTGGATGCCGTAAAGGAAAAGGGAGCAGATTCTAAGCTTAATGGAATTGGTATAATAAATTACGGAAGTTGCGGGGTCACAATAATCGGATTTGTTAAATCGAAAAACAAGCAAGAAACTGTACAATGTATTGACAGAGTGAATACTTGTCTTCATTAATGGGATAATGCAACGCCGCCGCTGGGAGTAAGAGGGTGTGTCCATTTAATTTCCGCTAACCATCAAGAGGAGCTTTCAGAGCGAGATAATTTATATAATACATTTACAGTGTTAATGAGGGAAACAGTATGATGAAAATATTAACATCAACCTAATGATATAGTATAAATCTCTAAGATCTAAATCAATTCAACTCAGCAAGAGGCTCTTAACTAGCGGTAGATACAAAAAGAAGCAAGACCGCTAGTTAATTATGCGACAACATGCTCTATAAAAATTCTCGTCAAAGATAAGACACTTGATAATTCTCTGAGATAAGACGGTGCCGTCGATCAGCTTCCTGTTCAATTGAGACTTAATTACAGAGTCGATCTCACTATACCATCATATAAAATAAGATAACCTTCCTTCATATTTGTACTACATGTAATTCCCGTAATAGACATTTCTTGCACCTGTTTATCGTTACAAAAAGTGTTCGCCACAAGTGACCAGTTAGAAACGTATGGAGTAATATCGTCGTAATGGGATGAAATGAAGGAGTGTTCCGAGCGAGGCGTGTCAATTTAATATCCGCTGGTGGGCCCATGATGGATGGCTGTTTTATTAGCCCCCGGACGGAGTTTACGTGCTTACACGACACATCAATCGACATTACCAAGAAAGCCGCTAGTCTTTTAGCTTTCATACATTTGAAAGCTGACTTCCAAATACAAATTGGCGATTAATGGGATCACAAACTCTACAACCTCGATCGAAATTTATAATTGACGTCCAGAGAAGGGAAATCGCGAAACGGTGTCATACCGAAACCGATCGATATCACGCGCAAACAATAGGGGCTCATCAATTTCAAACCGACGTGAGTGGCGAGAAAAAATTGGCGAGAATCAAGTCCAGGTAGAGTTTGCTTAGCGCCTTATTAAACGGTCTATTGTGTTGCAACGGCGCCTACTCTGACCATTTTTTGCAGACAATTTATAAACAAAAACGGAACGCATCTGTCGTTGAGGTACCCCGCTTTAGCCTTGAATATTTAACTATTTTAGGATTGATTGCTATAAAGAACTCTACATAGACTTCAACACTTTAATCTATGTCGCCAAGAGCTAAGAAATTTTAACTGAATTGAAAACTACATTTATATAATTTCCCTCGAGGCACAGAAGTATCTATTCCGGACGTATCTAAATGTACATGATAAGTAAGTACTTAATTACAGGAAAGCTATTAGAGGCGAGTTCTAGTCGGTACACATAGATAAGCAATATTATGAATGAATACTATACTTATATTTATTTTTATTCTAACATGTATTTCTGATACACTGCATTTTGAACAATTATTGCTCAAGCTAATTGTGCTAGTTATAAGAAGTCACGATGGCGTAGTAGGTACACCTACAAATATTAAAAGTACGTGGGCACCCCACCTACAAGCCGGCCCACAATCCACAACCTTATTTTTCGTTCAATGAGCCTAAAGCCTACGTGTCACCTTTGCTAATGCTCGATAACCTAGCATTAGTAGCGAATGAATGAAAAATTCGTAACGACTTACTCACCGTATATGTCAAACTATGTCTGCCGTTGGCGGCTTTCCCGAAGGCTGGTTTTCTTATAGTAAAAGCGTCCAGCGTCTCACTGCGGGAATAGCATCGCAACAGAAACAAGCAGGAAAGCAATTTTCACTTAAAAGTCAACTGTCAATCAAACTTTAACACACGAAACACGTACGATTTGAAATTTGAAAACGTCAAAATGTTCGCACGGGCATGCGCTCGCGTGTTGGCGCGTTCATGGAGGGCGCGCGGCGCGACTGAGCGTGAGCGGCGAGAGCGCGGCACGCGCCGGTGGGGGCTTCATTCACAAACCGAGTGGCGGGGACCGGAGGCGCGGGGGCCTGACCCATAGGCTCATTCATGCGATTACCAAGTCGGTGTGGTGACCTGCGGCCTGCCGATGCCGCCTGCGGCCTAGCGCTACGTGCATCGCACGATCCACCACACCGAACTTGTGAGCAACCATTTCATCAAACTCATTGTAATGCAAAGAAAACCATGCCAGCTTCCTGTACTTGCCGAAACACCGGTTTGTGGAACCACATAACGTAAGTAGCAATTTGGAGAATTTTATTGCACACAACAATGAATACACAATAACAGACTTTGGCAATACGACCGACCGGTCATACGTGTGCGCAATTGCAACAGCGACCTGACACAATTAATGCGACTGCAGAACCGGCGAAAGTCAGGAGAAATTCGAGAGTCGTATTAAAATTTGTATTATGGAGGACATCTGTGCATAATTCAGATAACGCTGAATTAAAGACATGCGTACCCGATGTCTCGCGATAGACTCCATAAAGATCGACATTGCGGGTATTCGCTACATAATAAATGACAACAATTTTATCGTTGTATCACGATTAAAACCGCTACGTATAAAACGGTGACTTGAAATCAGATCCCGTTGCGCCACCGACGGATTTACAGCAATAATGGCTTTGCAAGCAAGAAAATGACAAGCAACAGTGCCGGTGAAAGGCTCTAAGTACAGGCACAAGCGGTTTATGTAACAAAGTGGCTGCAGCGCACGTGCCCTGCGTTGCTTCACTTTATTGCGATGCTTATTGCTTTTTATTTCGCTGAAGACGACATTAACATTCGAGCGGCGTGTAATGATCTCACAATATTCGGCGTAGCTTTAGTCAAAAATAACAATGTTACATGTTCCACGAGGCTCATAATTTTGTGCTGTCTTGGTTGCACGACAGCAGCTGTGGTTTTTATCGCATCCTACCAATGAATACGTGATCGTTTTATTTCATCCTTGACCTTTCGTTTTTTCGTCACACCCAGTATAATACTACTACAACAAATGTAAATAGCGCTTCTTAAACCTCATGAGAGACTGCTTGGCGCTGTGAAACTGTTACAACGTAAACTAGGGAATGACCTAAGGTGAGACACGTCATTTGATTCGTCATTCACGTTTCGAGGCGTAATGACGAGGCAGCATAGAACTCAACACGTGACTAAAAACAAGCTCATGACTAGACAAGACTTCAAGATAATCAAGACCAATAGAAACACTGTAGCTGACTGCTAATAATCACTACTAATACTAATCTCAAGGACTGGTAACGGAAACAGGATTTGAGATGCATTTAAATAAGATAACCTAGCCAGAACATTAATGCAAACTTTGAATAACGGCGTTGGCATACAGCTCCGAGGTAATCGGTAGTCAATTTTCCCATAAAAGGCTAAGCATCGAGTTTGAAAATGGAAAAATAAAAGTTCTAACACGTCCCGAGCTGACTAGTTGGCTAATTACATTTAAATAAACAGCGTACGGCATCAGGCTGCGACGCAACTTTATGGAGAAGGCAATAACTGGTTGCAGTAATGTCGCCTAATTAACGGTATAGCTCTCATAGGAGGCCGCCCTTAAACGATCCTATCGCTTTCTAAATCGGTAACTAATAAACTCTTAACAGTGATAAATTGAACTCAAGCTCTTATAAATACGTTTGTTAATACTCAGTGCAACCATTCGAACGCCTTGCGAATTTCTAAAACTGCAATGCACATAATTTCAATTATTTCGCATTATAGACCTGTTTGGAAATGCAAGAACACCGATTAGCAGAGAAAATTGAGAAATAATTATAAATGTAAACTTGTATAATTACTTCGTTAAGCAAGTATACCTGTGTTAATGTCCTGTCTTCTAAAACAGCTTTACTCAGTAAGATTTACAATCAGGAATTTATTGAATAAGAGGATAATCAAAAGGACTGAGAAAATGTTAACAATGCCGCAGGCCGCAGCATTATATTCCAAATACACATTAGTTTAAGTGCTAATGACAGACTCCACTACAGTGATTGATAGAATGTGTTTCCTCTAAGCCAGAAACACATACGAAAGTAATGGATACTTCATGAAATTGGTTATGTCAGCTAATAAGAGAAATGCAGCTGAGTGGATAGTGTGAGTGACAAAGGGAGGTCGGCCAGACACTTAAGGCAAAAGCATTAATAACACCACTCTACGGTGAGATCATCAATCCAGATTTTAGGATAACAATGCAGGCGACAAGATGCCTTGTCGCGGACCTTAAATAAAATTGATCCTGCTATTGAACCAGAGAATCCAATCCAATTTATGCAATAATATTGAAACGAATTTCTTTTTAACGCATTCCAGTCTTCAAAAATTGCAAGACACTAACTTTGTCACTTTCCAAGTAGTCTTTCGCTTAGTTTTTTTACTTAGGTTTTTTTTCTCATGACTGGGCAACTAAGAACGGATATTTCCGATATTGCACTGTCATCAAAATAGCTGGTGTGTCGAATTATTGTAATATAAGTTCGTTTTGGGAGTGCTCATTTTTTGTTAGTGTTCATCAATTTCCTCTTTGCAGCATTATCTACCTACAGTGTAGATTCTACACTAATGCAATAAAGAGGAAAAGTTTGATCTGATGCCGAAATTCTTTTATTAATGGGAAGCTACATTATCCCTGAGTGTCATAGACTATATAGTTTAAACCATAGAGTATGTTTAAACGATCTGGGATAATATCTGACAGTAACGCGAGCGAACCTGAGGGCAAGAGCTTGTCTAATTATATTTTAATTACGTAAAAAAAAATTATGGCTGTGTTACAAACGTACACCAAATTGGATTATGTGGGGGCAACCATGGCCAACAATCGAACATGACCGACCCATAGTTACACTAAACTACCACACCAGTGTGACTATGGTTAATTATATTTATCCGTAGTCACACTGGTGTGACTACGGCTGATCCGTAGTCACACTAGTATGACTATGGATAATTTAACCTGATCCGTAGTCACACTGGTGTGACTACGGCTGAACCGTAGTCACACCAGTATCGTAGCTTTTGGTCACGTCATTCATACATGCAACGCATGTACTCCATGACGCGCGCTCGCTTCGCTCGCATATTAAATAACACTAATATATTCTGTCCCCGAAGTGCCGGGCCTCCGCCGGCCTCCTTCGTCGGCCTACGGCCCGGTGCCGGTGCCCTAAAGGATACTGTCGCGAGACGGTGATTCATCCACTTAGCGGACGACTAGCAACAGCCTATAATTTTGGTTATTCATCCGGGTGTGACTACGGATCAGGTTAAATTATCCGTAGTAACACCAGTGTGACCACGGATCAGCCGTAGTCACACCAGTGTGACTACGGATCAGGTTAAATTATCCGTAGTCACACCAGTGTGACTACGGATAAATAAAATTAACCATAGTCACACTGGTGTGGTAGTTTAGTGTGACTATGGGTTACCCGTTTAACTTTGTTAAACCTGATCGGGCGTCAATCATAATAAGCTATTTAGGTTAAATTGACAGATCATGACTTCGTTGATCAAGTTTGAATTTGACTTCGATACGTATTGGAGTATGTAACCCACAAGAGATTGACGGAGTTAAAATATTCGCAGAAGAAATTTTTTGTTATTTCACCGGACAAACAGTGGGTCAAAATAGTAGGAAACTAGTGTCCTGAACTCTTGACACAGTAAGACAAGGTCACAGCAGGCCACGATGGAGGTGGATGGCGGGACGAACTAGACAGGATCCGTCAAAACTAGGAGGACTCACGCTTCCGCGAAAAATAGTAAGAGTGGAGGAAGGCCTTTGCACAGAAGAAAGACGTTTGAATACTACTTAGACTGAGACATTGGGATCACATTTCGTCTGATAGCCTCTCTATGTATAGTATCTTTAATCTATTTGTTGTTTTGTCAAGCTTATCCTAGAAAGCAAAAACGGCTTATATTCACTACACTGCAGATCAATAATTGTAGAACCCTTCACATTTTACCCACGTTTGATAGCATCTGCAGGGGGGTAGGGTAGATCGATTACTCACGCCGCTTCCTGTTGTCAATTAATGCAATGACCGGTACCGCAGCGCTTGTATACAGTTATAACACCAATCCTCGCCGTGCAGGGAGTCGTATAACACTGTCTCTACACGCTGGTTACTGGCTAACGATATCCAATTACGTGGTACGTGCAATCATTGGAATTATGTGGATAACACCTAAACTAACTTGGTTGTCGTCTGTCGGTTGCCAACTCGCCACTCTCCACTCGCGCATATGGCAGAGAGCTTGAACCAGTTATTGCAATTTCATTTTGTTTTAGTGTCTCATCATCATCATCCACAGCCCGAATCCACTGCTGGGTATAGACCTCTCTTTTCTTGTGCCAATCTCCACGGTCCTGCGTACTTTTTTACATTCAATAGAACTCAATTTTGTGGTCGCCAGAAGATTCATAGTGAGACAGCGGTAGGCCTAACACAAGTAGGGACTCATAACTTTACCTTTCTTTTCAGATATGGTTTTAGTCAAAGCTCCGGAATCAATTAATTTCGTTAAAGCTTGATAATATGAAATATTTCGATGATAAACACCCTTCTTCAATTAGATCTTTGGCGATTGGTCACCTAAGTGTATGACTTGTATGTTCAGATGTACGAACGAAGTCTGAGAAATGGGAGGACTTGTTTCATCAAAATTTCAAATCGGAGTAAAGAGTAAAATAATAACGTCAAAAAGAATCATTTTGATGTTTGCAGGTGCACGGTGAGATTTGTTCAGATTTTCGCTATTAAAATACTTGTACTTTTAATCGAAAGTAAACATTAACATGAAACTACGAGTACCATAGGACATAAACAAACCTGCGAAAACTAATTTACAAAGTAGTCTCATATGACAAAAACAATGTATCTACCTAACCCATCCAATTAGTGAAATGTATCGCTTTCATATTAGCGAGAATTATGAACAGGAACTCATGCATGATTCACTTCATTGAACTCAGCGGGAATGAAAACTGGTGGATATGAATGAGATTGGTTGAATGAATGATATCAAAGCTCTGGAGCCAGCGAGCCAGGTGAGTTTAAACATTTATCGTGGTTTCATGGCATTTCAAATAAAATCGTAGGTTTTTTGAAAAGGTTTCCACGGTAAGAAAAAATGTGTACCTAACCCTTAGAAAATTGCGGTAAATTATGTTACTTATTGTAAGCTTGTCTTAGAATAACTTAACTAGATTATTGATATTAAAACATGGCTATGCTATATGCTACCATTATGTAAGTTACATGCAATTAAATGCAGCTTACACTATACCCACGCCAGTCGTCTACGGTCTACCTTTCATATTTAATTCAAACATTAGTTACTCGTTTGCCTATGAAAAGTCGATAACCGACTATTTTCATCGAATCGCCTTCGATTTTACATTCATAATTTCATACCACCGTTTCTCCGAATTCGCCCCTGTTTACTCGGAACTCAAGACCTAGTGGAACGTAGCGCTTAATATATCCTGCGTATTGCATAGTCCGGACATTCTTATTGAATGTTTGAACCGTCGTCGGTGATTTGAAGCCGGCAGTGGTCGTAATTTTGACATCAGCGGTCCCAAATCGCATGTCTGATGCTCGTAGCCCTTAAATTTACTGACACGCTTTTCAAACTGAATGATTGGAGCAGTAAACTAATGTTAGCAAAAGTGATAGGATTTTGGTGCTAATATTCCTAAAGAAAAGGGAAGTTCGACGGAATCATAACATAAAACCACGGCTGTAATCCCCGAAGGGTTAGGCAACACAGGTGTACCCATAAGTACACCCACATTTCGCTTGTTGTGTTTCAGTTTCATGTAATAGGAGGCGAGTCATATTGCCATCAACGGGCACAAATCCAGAATCCATGGCTTCCACTAAGATATTAAGAGGAAATGCGGGTGGTCTTTTCTCCATACAAACGCTCTCGCCTGTTTTCTTTTTGGTTAATGACACTAGAGCAGGGATGGCGAACCAATGGCACGCGTGCCATTGAAATGCCATTAAAATATTCTGCAACGTGCCGTTGCAGAATATTTTAGGCACGCCACCGAATATTTAACCATATTTACAATTATGCCTACAAGTCATTATTTTCAGAGATGTATAACATAAGATTCGATTAGAAACCGTTTGGTAGAGTGGACTCCTCTACCAAACGGTCCAAGATGCAATCTTACACGTAGAATTGAAACAGTTATTACGACATAGGTCAAGTTTTTTCTTTTTGGTAGCAAAGAAAGAGCTTTTTGTTGAAAATACTTAGTTTAATTAGGTAATTATATGTCAATAAAGACTAAGCAAAATTATTTGACGGCACGTGTAAGGCCTCAATAAACATTTACTTTAGAAAAAATGGCACGTTGATCCATAAAGGTTCGCCATCCCCGCCCTAGAGCAATGATTTTTTCATCATCATCATCATCATCAGCCTATGTTGTTTCCACTGCAGGGACTCGGGCCTCCTCTCTAGGAGAGGGATGGGCTATGATCTACCACGCGGGCCCGGTGCGGATCATTTTTTACAGAATAATAAATATTAACTATTTCTATGCCCCTGTTTTCCTTTTTGGTGATAAATTATTTTTATAAGCACTAGAACCCTCAAAAAATGCTCAAAATTGCTTGTTTAGATCGCTGTTAACAGAGTCCTAGTGTACAAATTTGACAACTATTAACGAAAAAAGAAAAACATAGCGGCGTAGAATATATCCTCCTTATTTCATTGTCTAAAATATATTTTAAATTGGTTCAATATTGGAGGAGGAAATAGGCGAGAGCCAAACCTCGAATTATAACTTTTTACTTAAGCTTTTGAGTCGGATCTGCAGTTGTCCTTATCGCACGAATTTGAGGGCAGGAGGACGGAGAGAGACAGCACCCGCATTTCCTCTTAAGATATTCCTGATGGATAATCCCATTGACACTTCGCTCGACCTGGGAATCGAACCCCACCAACGAGAGCATCGAAGTTCAACTGGATCACTTCTGGATTTCAAAAATAAAGTAGTTAAAATGTATCTTACCTCTGCAACATAGTGCAATGTAGTCGTTCGCAGTAACAGCTCCATGCGGCAACCTCCACGCTATCTTGAACTCGTTCCCCTCCGCTATCCAGCTCAGCGTCGCTCTCTCATTGGCACCGTATAAGTCCTTCTTTTCATCCACCGCGCTACTTAACGTCCCTTTATCTATAGCATCCTCTTTGTCTATGGCACTGTCTTCTTTGGATGTGTTGGCACTTGGTTCTTCGGTAACTACCGTCATTGGACAGTCTTCGGCATTCTCGAGTACTGGTACGACCTTTTCGACCTCAACTTCTCCGTTTTCGATCATTGTGTCGGCATTGCCGAGCACTCTTTCATCGTTTTCGATCTCATCGACCACAACTTCTCTGTTTTCGACCATTGTTTCGGCATTGTCGAGCACTCTTTCATCGTTTTCAACCACCTTTTCTTCATTTTCGAACACTCTTTCGTCGTTTTTGACCACTGTTTCTTCCTTTTCGAGCACTCTTTCATCGATTTCGACCACTGCTTCTTCGTTTTCGAGCGCTCTAACGTCGTTTTCGACCACTGTTTCTTCATTCCCGAGTTCAATTTCATAATTTTCGTCTGTCTGTTCATCGTCTTCCATGGGAAAATCCACGTCATGATCCTTAGACATGACTTCTCAATAACACGATTTAGTTACACATTTTTTTTGTTTATTTGACTAAAGTTTTGTTATTTGGGGAAAAAAAAGCTCCAATATGTTAGGATTAGAAAAGAGCGTACAAAAGAATGGTACAATTCATATGCAATGAGCTCACATAATACACTACGAAGCAATAAAATAAAACCCACAAAACAGGACCGAAAACGCGAGAGTAGCCAAACAAACTTTACAAAGTTCCAAGATGCAGAACAGAATGTTGGGGTAGTAAGTGTGAAGGGACACTGAGACTGACACGCTGGGGGGTGTGAGGGGGTAGCGAGACGAGCGCGGGGCGGGGGCGCGCGGCGACGTCGCGACGCCAGCCCGGCCGGCGCCGCCGCCGCCGTCGACCTACTACCCACTAATGCGGCCTATTCAACTCTCAGCAAATTACTACAAGTGTAATGATAACTGATACTGTTATCATAAGGATTCTCACACAGATTTTCCAAAAATGACTTGTTGGACAAGGGACTAGTGGAATTTGTAAATAATAATATCATTAATTTATTTTTTGAGAGTATTTCAGGTTTTTTATTAATAGTATAAAATTAAGTAAGGGTGATAAACAACAATACTAAAATAAAGTAAAGTAAAATTATCAGTGGCATCAATTATGACACTGTTTTCTTGAAGGAACCACAACCACCCAAGAAAACATTTAAATATTCATGGGAAAAAGTAAAAATATTTGAATGTTAACATATTTTTTTATTGTTTGCTAAGGCTGGCGGAATGGTACCAATCGCATTTAATTATCACAATGATTGAAATGGAAATAAGAACATTTTACATACATCCTAGTGCAAGCAGAAGAAAGTATGATATTAGATAATGCATCAAAACAGTAAGATCATACAGAAACCATTAACCATGCATAAACCAAAGAATTTTTATTAATAAAATCACAAGGTGTTAAATTCATGAGTTGTTTTGTTTTTTTTTAATATTTTGACTGTAACTGAACAAAATTATATTGTAATGAATCTATGCACAATTAGCAGATATTGTACTCCCACACACTTAAATAAGAAATATAAATGGCCTGGGTGGTATTAAACAGTACCGGGATCCAAGATCAAAGAAATTGTTTTGGCTACGGGTTAGTTCAAGAGAAATGCAGAGAGAACTTTCTAGTAGGGCTCAAAAAAAACCCAAATATGGCTTGAAAACAATGTCTAATCCTGTACAAGATTGAAAGGAAATACGGAAGAGCAAGTTAGCAAGCCGAAAATAATAATTGCAACTAAAATAAATAGGAATAAATTGAACACAGTTTTTGCTATTTATTATTAAATGTTTGGATAAAATAATCACTTTCAAACGTGTTGTAGGGTGAAATTATGAGGTTTTTATTAATTTGATGCATCGTTATTTTTCTACTTTTCTGATAAATCAATAACTGTGCAATAAAAACAATATCCGCCACACAGATACTATGAGATGCATGAGAAAGAAAGTTATATAACGGCACTACATACACTTTTCGGATAAATATTTAGAGTTTTTCACACAAAATTCACTGTCGGTAACTTTTTATTTTATATATTTTCGAAAAAAATGGCTTTTTTCCAATGCAGACGATTCTTTCCGCAGCGGATGACATTGACATTTGATTTGTTTAGAAATTGAATACGGATCTTACTGAACTTAGTATTTACAAAACTTTCGAGAATTATGGTTACTATTCTAGTGAAACATTTATAATTTACTAAAAACCCTAAAGAGAAGTTATGATTTCACTTTGTTTTATTGGACCACGACTATTGGAGGAACTGTTTTCTGGTTTAATTACTAAACGAAATGCTAGCTGTCAAAAAGTGCGTTCCAATTCAAGCTGCTTTTCATTCTTAGCATTGTATTTTCGACATATTTTTGATCTTGGGAAAAAAGAGATAAAAACAATAGCAACGCTCTAAGTTCTAATGCGGGCGGAAACGCAGGTGCGGAAACACAATGACATTTTCAAACTATGTTATAGTTCAAACTGTCTGTTCCGTAATTTGTTTGTTTTTCGAAATAATAATTAATTTGAAATATGGCTTCAAATGCGCCTTCCGATTCAGAATCAAACGTGAGCGGTTTCTACCGCTATAGTACTACAGAAGTTATACATTTGTATACATCCATGCAAGAGGTAAGATGAAAGTATGTAATAATTTAAAAATATCTCGTATTTTCTTTATTTTAGTTTAATAAATATATTTATAATGGAATCCTTTATCCACAGGGTATGGAATCTATCAACCAGGATATGTTAGAAGTTAAAAATAATCTTCAAAACTTGATACAAGTAGCTGGTCCATTGGAGGGTCAACTATCTGCTCTGTTACAATCATTGCCAAAGCCTAAGTTAAACCTTCCTATGGAAACTGATTAAAAAAATCAATTTATCATGTTGAAGTATGACGCCATAAGTTGAATAAATGCTAGATTAAGATCTAACCAACATCTGATATTATAAAGAAGACAACTGTTTTTTTTTCAAAATCAAACGCACCAAGTGACAAGCTACGCTTATTGAGCATTTATGTGACATAATTCATTTAACCTGCTAATAAAAGTTACTACTAGATATTAAATTAAATGTTACCTGTTTTTGATTGTTTTGTTTTATGTGCTTGGTACTGGCTCTACAGGTAACACAGTACACCACACATTGTATAAAACTGAAGCCATTACATTAATAATTTTTTGAATCCAAACTTTTTGGATGCAGTTAAAAAAACCAAACTGTCAATATGACATTTTAAAATACTACATGAGAAACCTCAAACAATGTGGACTTTGTAAATAACTTTTAACCTTTGATATAAATACTCAAACTGCTGTAAAGATGGGTGGAGAAGAAGTTGCTGTGAGCACAAGGCCGAAGTCACCGAGCCGAACAGAGGCCATCACCAAAGCTCTGGTCAACCGCCCTATGTATGGAAGAGGTGTTCTCATAGGCTAGTATCACTTAAGTTTATTTGTTTATCTACCTGTTCTAATAGCCATCTTGTCTTACCCAATATTGTCTACTGAAATGGTCTGCTAGTGTAGTAAGTTGCTCCTAACTAACAGTTTCAGAACTGCCCTCTTATCAAGCCTGCGTAGACTGGCTTTTGTGCACAAGAAGGCAATCTGTTTTTGAGAATGATAATTTCACCAGTGGGACAGAGTAGAATGTTGTCCCACTAATTATTGTTGGATCTAAATATACTATACTATTATCTGAAGAGTTTGAACATTAATCTCTGAAACCGCTAGTTGTAGGAATTCTTTTAGCATTTGATAGCGCAATTCTTAAGGAAGGATATAGGCTATTGACATTATCCCATGGCCCTTAAAATCTGAGAAGCGGTTGAAACAGCTAGTTTTATCGGGTGTGACACATTATGATCAAAGGGTTTTATAATTTAGTGCTATGAAATAGATACAATAATAGAATTTTAAGAACTGGCAGATTCAGTCAGCTCTTATCATTTCTATAAATGGTTTTTCAGAGATAAAAAGCGGTGGTTGTATTCAGTGGTAAATTCGTATCGGCCTCGACTTACGAGTAGCAAGGCGGTGGAGTAGGTCGTGGGTTCGAACCCTGTACGCTGTGAAACTTTGGGTAGTTTATTTTATTACCATTTCTCTCAAAATGGGGAACACAAACCTCATGATTCGAGGAATCTGCTACTATAACCTACAATTAAATATCCTAAAACATGGTGTCATCTACTAACAAGCACTCCCGCATGATGATAGATATCCTAGGCCAGCGGCCTCTCACTGAAAGTCGTCTGTAATAAGTTGACGACTATCTATATCTAAGGTGGTCTTCCTTCAGGTACCTTCTGTATTTTTCAACCTGTAGGTACCTATAATAAAAGCTTTCCTTGTTTTCCTTCAGCTAACTGGGTGGAAGACCGAACAGAATGCATAAACAACGGCGCCCTCTACATCGCTCCAAAAGAAGTAATAGACTATAAAAAAATGAAACCAGAATCAAGGCAGCCTGACTTTAGACAAAATAAATTAAACAGCACACAGGTCAGAGCTACACTACTACCGTTATCCTTGTAGTTATGGAACTTTTATTTGAAACATCCGATTTCATCTTCATCATCAGCCTATAATGTTGTGTGGTTCTAAGATATGCCGGTTTCCTCACGATGTTTTCTTTCACCGTTTTGAGAGCATTGGTGACGAAATAAATTACCCAAAGTAATGCGCCTGCTTGGGTTCGAACCCCCGACTTACTGTTCGTAAGTCGGGGCCGCTACCGCTGGGCCACCGCTGCTCCGAAACAGGCGATTTATTGAATAATTTTCGTGGGTGGAGGACCTCGTGGCTAGATAATAGCAGCTGCTCTGATCAATCGTCACTTGCCTAGGATGGTCTTTGAATGGGTGACCCCATAGAGCCTTTGATCCCGGCTATCATTTAAAGATCTTCAACAGTCGTTACAGGTAGTCAGTGGCCGGAAAGTCTGACAACCAGTCTTTCCATAGGGTATCGTATTATTTTACCCAGACTATCTGGGTTGTGGAGGTCAGATAAGCAGTCGCTCTAATGTAAAATACTGGTATTTAGTTGGGAAAAGCTAGGCAGATGATGATTTAAAGCTCCCCTCCGGCCGGGAGGAGCTGGAATTGAGTAGGTACCTACTGAAATCATGGAAAAAAAACAGGAATTTTAATAATTGACTGAGAAACAGTACCTACTAACCACTCTTGTCTCTCTGTCCTATAACGTATCCTATTATTATAACAAACAATTTTTGCAGAGTAATTTCCAATCAATAATACGTCACGACAGCCACGATGCGTGTGGTAACTACGCGACAATGAACGACCTTGTTTACAACCACTTGCCGAAGCCTCTATGTGGCCCTGTCCAGCGTTACTATAAAAGAGCCCAGCACCAGTTCTATCCACAACCTGACCTCATGAAATGTTTTGTAAGTTCCTTCTTGGTTCCTGTCACATATATTAAATAGTTGTCGTATCACTGCCCAACCCTTGAAAGCGTACAGGTGTGATGCGAAAGTAACTCTGTCTGTCTGTCGGGCTTTTATGCCAAAACTACTGAACCGATTGAAATGATATTTGGTAAGCAGATAGTCTAGAGCCTGGAGAAGGAAGGCTACTTTTTATTGCCAAAAAAGAGTTGTAAGGGGTTGAAAAGGGGAGATGAAATGATTACTTTTGGTAGCGATATTTTACTTGACTAGCCTACCTCTTTGAGACGTAGGCGCGATGTTGTGTCATCTATGGGTTCCGACAGAGTCATTTTCGGTGTTTGCCGCCTCCAAACCTGAGTAATAATAAGAGACAGCTTACGAGGGTGGATTATTGATTTGATTTCGAGGTGGAGGGTGGATTGGGGTAGATTTCTATAAGTCTTCAATGTCATTTCATATGGTGATTATGTTTTCATCACATGCAAACAATCGTACCATACAAAGTGTCTTTTTAGGGCAATGTAACCGAGTGGGGGTTAAGGAAGCATTTAGAACACGAGTGGAAGTGCACAGATGTGTCCGACTACATATCGTCGCTTTACGATGACACGTTTGTGCCGCCACGACCGCACCAGTACCTACAACGATGTGAGAGGAAAGCAAGAAACTCGTGAGTCGATTTATTGTTGCTTGTAATCTGCCCGACTAAATTAGTCTAGTGTAGAGCATGAGGTCACTGGTTCGATTCCTTAGGTCGGGCAGTATTACTTAGTTTTTTTCTCAGTAGCAGCCCATGAAGTTTGAATTCGTGCCCGGTTGATAGGCTCGTCCCCGTATTACATGGACATGTGAAATGTGGGCGGTACAAGGTACTATTAGGTACCCCTCCCTGTCTAATCCTTCAGAGATTACAGGCGTAATGTTGTGTTACGTGAGTGTTGTGTTGTGATGTTAATTATAATCAAACGATATTTTATAATTTTACATTTTTTATTGCAGGAGTTTCACAAAAAGTTTCTGTTTTAAGATGACAAAATCAAAATAATGATAACATCAAGAATCATTTTTTCCACTTTTTGCAAAAAATATTTAGTCTTTACAATATCACATTTTGTTCAAGAATAGGACAGTGACGTCCATATAAAAATTGTTAACAATACAATAATTCTTAATGCTTTCATATCGCCAACACCTGGCACCAACACGAGATCAGCAAATACGTCTTACAAACTAAGTTTAGTCTCAAACGTTACAACTAACAATCGCTTACAACTAACATGATATAACTTAACAAAATGTTCTTAACGTAATGGCAGTTCACGGAACTTCATAAAAATGTATAAAATAAAGAGGTAAGAGCAAGACAAAAATACGTACGAATTTAAAGAAAACAACATGTTAGAAATTTCAAGGCAGTTGACTTATTGACTAGTCGCCAAGTGTCAGCGAGATGAGAAAGAATCTACCTTCGGCAGCTTTATCAGGCCAGACCCGCCAGGGGTCTTGAACATACTGCTTTGTACGTAATGCTGATGTTGTGCAAACGCGTTCGCAGACATCATGTTTTGTTGAGCAAATTGAGCCTGAGGTATATGGACGTGCCCATTGTACTGCATTTGTGGGAATACCGGCGAGCTTATTCGGCTAAAGTTTTGCGGTGACTGAAAGCCATTAAAGTGATTACTCATGCTTGGAAACCGATCTAGCACCATTGGTTCCCCGCAGACGGACTCTTCGCGGGAGGGAGGCTGCGAGAACACGTTGCGTTGGTTCACGCTTGACGTCTGAGATTCGAAACCCGAACTTTGGCTCGAGGAACGACTCCCGTCTACATTGAATATCTGACGCTCGCCTTCGGAGCCCCAGTAGCCACCAGCCACCCAAGAAGTACTGTGACCCAGCTTGCTCGGCGATATTACAGGCCTAGAACGAGCCATAGGCGTCGGAGCAACAAAACTGGGAGTAGCGGTAAATTTTCGCAAAGAAAAGATGGAATTAGTATTCTTTTTAGGCTTTGTAGGACTGCCTATGCATAAAGAACTAATGCTTTCATCTAATTCAGAGTCTGAGTCGTCTTTTATGAGTTTTTGATATTTATTGAATGAAGGTTTAACAAATATTGTGTCAGATACAGAACTTGGACTTTTGCAGGTAACAGAATTGACACAAAATGTTGAGTTTAATTTGGGTTTCGTCCATATACTCTCAGCTCTTGGCGTAAAAGTTCTGCCATTTAGAATGCTAGAATTCAGAAGGCCTAGATTTTCGTTTGAGCTCTCGGAGAAATTGTGTAAGCCGAATTTACTTAGTGAGACATCGTCATCACTGTCTAAATGTATAGGGTCGTCGTCCTCATCAATTAGTGTACTAGCTGAGGAATTCACCAGGTTCTTCATACGTTTTGGTGAAGTTGGGGATCTTACTTCTGTTCTTCTAGGTTCTGTCTTGATAGATTTGTACACCAATATTGCTATTAAGGTACATAATGTCTGCAACAAAACATTTTATAATTAGTTGTTGTAAGTAAACTTTTAATTCGTTTTTTTCTTTCAATAAAATTAATGAGTATTATTTTGTTGTACTTCTTTGCAAAGTTGAAACACCAAGTATACTTGATTGATTTTGATTGTTTAAAACACTGACAAAAAGCTCAGTCAGTCCACTAGTATGGTATTATAAGACTAAAAATCTTAGGTACCAACCTTTACAAAGCTCAAATAAATAAGGTCCACAGCCAAATAGCGATGTCCTATTGTAGCAATGACAAATATCAGCCATTGCAAGTCAATTATAATAGTATTCTTCAAGCTGTTCACATTCCAGATGAGTCCAATTATTTGTAAAAAGCACACAAAACTCCCTAAAGTTTCCTGACTAGTCATACTAAATTGGTCTATATGTATCTGTCTAAAATTAAAACTTTTTGGCATCATGTTAACAGTATTTATGTCATAGAAATAATTTTCTAATGCTGGGAATGTCATAGTTGTCTTCATTTCAATGATGGAGTATATTCTTTGAAGAAGACCTAGTACTATCTCTTTTACGTTAGTTATTGTACTAAGTAAATTCTTGTATCTTAATGATAAGTTTGTGTAAAGTTCAAAAGAAACCAATATAAAAAGTATAACTGCTATAAGCATTGAGGTATTGTTTATAATTTTTCTCAGCAGTTTGTTTTGTTTCGACTGTTTTTGATTTATCTTATCTGATGTCCTTGTTTCTAACAATTTGGACCCCAGTAGGGTTTCTTTTTCTTTATGTAGTTTTGTTTGCAGAACTTTCCGGCAAGGACTACATAGCTTGTATGCCTTTTCTAACTGCAACCTGAAAATAAGAAGTACTATAAGCAACAGATTTCAATGACAACTTACATGACAATATTTTTTGAGTATAAAACCAATAAAAGCACTGCGCTACAGTCACAAGCACATATTGTGTACACTTTAAAAAAAAACCCGCATCAAATTCCGTTGCGTAGTTTTATAGATCTAAGCATACATAGGGACAGACAGTGGGAAGCGACTTTGTTTTATACTATGTAGTGATTAGGAGAAAATCACTTTTAAAAGTCACTATCTTTAATACATGTTGACTTGTGACTTGTGTACACAAACATATTAAATGGTAATTAATAATGAACATCATTAGGGCTGTTTACCAATTCCAAATGGAGGCAGACATTTTACTTTCAGTTATTAAAAATCACAAACAAAACCCAAGCCAAGTATTTCAAGACAACAACAGATTACAACTGGTCCAAAAATCTTTGGTGAGGATTAATAGCAAACTGGATCAGTAAACATGACTTCTTATAGTGACTGATAACAGTAAATTAAACAATTAGCAGCAACTGAGATAAATACCATGTGCTAAATAATGTGGCCTCTAATGTATGGCCATGAGGACAAGTGTTTGCATTTCAAATAGCGGTTTATGCAAATAACTGTCTCTTTGGAATAAATTAACATGTTTGGCTGGCATTTAAAGCATTTAAATAAAACTCAGAGTTAACAGCAGTGGTTAATGTTGGACTGTAGACTATAGAATAGATGTAATTAAAAATTGAAGCATTGCGTTGAATAATCACCACATGACACCCTTCTAATAGAGAAGAGGCCTGTCCCAGCAGTGTGTGTATTTTAGACTGATTATAATTTGCTTGCCACACAAAAGAGTGAAGCCTTTAAAGTGTTCAATCATTTTAAAAGCAGCATTTTTTTGGTTTCAGTTGTTATCTTGACCTTGAATATAATGAAGGTGGTTCAAAATATATTTACCTATATGACTCTATTTCATCGTCAAACTTCTTCTCATTCATAGGAACAAAATTGGCTAGTTGTGCTACTTTCAACTGTTGGTTTATATTACACATCTTGCAGAGACCATTTCTTGGAGGACTATTCCGGAACACCTTTGGTGATTGGTTGCCCTGGTCATTGAATGCAGTTATAGGTTTGTTGTAGTCACCATCCTAGAAAAATGGAAATACATAAAATTATGAGTCGAGCCAAGTAATTAGTCTGGGTCTTATCAGGGGCCAATATCATATCCAAATATTGCTTCCATACAGGGATTAGACATACCAATAAAAGGGAAATAAACTAAACATGAATCTATTCAATAGTTGTTTATCAAGCACCTAGAGATTCACACTGGTATATCTGGAAACTAGCAAACAAACTGCTAGTTTCTTGTTTTTTTTATAACATCTCAAGTGACCTACAAAGCTGAAACATTGCCAATTTCTATCAAACAGGTTAGGTAAGTAAAATTGGTAAATTTCTTCGAAAACTATGTTATTAAAGGAATTTACAAATAGATTTATAGCTACCTACACAATATATAATAAGTAATACATGATTGTAATCGTATTATCATTCATAATCAGTAATAACCTTACCTTGGTGAACCCATTGTACTGCTCACATTTTGGGCAAGTCCAGCTGTTGCGGTCTGGATATTTTACCCAAAAATCACAATTACAGAACCAACAGTTCACGCGCCACGGCAAAGCTGACCTGTAAAACAATTAAATGTTATTTTTTTGATTCTGTCGGGCGGGAAAGCGTTATCTATAACCTCACCAACTTACCGTAGTTTATAAAGTAATTTCACAAGTAACACTGTACAGAAAACAATGGCTATACTTATTAGCACTGACTCCATTTTATAAATATATTTCATTTTTGTCAAGCTTTATTTTATTTCTAAATTCTTAAGTCCTAACCTAAAAGTACACCCATTTTGTTTGCCATAGACTATAGTTTTGTTTTTTTCTCCACATGCATCAAATGCATTGGCTTTGAGTGTCGAACCATAGATAGAGTCTTATAAAGGAGCGTCCCCACCGAGCCGCGCGGGTTTTTGAGCTGCGTTAGGTTTGTACATCGCTCAAGCTTGAATGTATAAATCTTCTTTTGCTTTTTGCTCATAATCATCATCACAATTTATTCACATTCTGAATATCAAACCAACTTTTCTCAGTCCTTAGACACCACTTCGTCACAAGCTTACTCCACCGTTCACCACGAACCATGTCGCAAGACATGGTTCGTGGCCTTCGTTCGTTGCCAACTCGATTATAAATAATTATAAATAGCTGCTCCATCGGTTTTTCCAAGCGGCAAGTGCAAACATGCTAACACTAAGCCAAGGAACATAAATACAAATTGTATTTATGTTCCTTATTCAATGCAGTTTAGGCCCATCACACACCAAGCGAACGAAGCAAACCAAAAGACTTCTTTCCCAGTTTAGTAGTTTATCTGTGATTCCCACAGATGTTGATGATAACTTTTGACTTTGACATCACATCACATTTTGATTTTGACTTTTTGAGGTTATTGTGTCAAAAACACATTGCATAGACGGATGGCTGAAAATCTTATAAAAATAATATAATACTCAGTTTTCTAAAGTAATAATCTATTTAATAAGCATACAATGACACCGGAATCAATTTTACTTTTATGTAACTATGACGACCAACTGCACACAGGTAAGGATACTATGGAAATTAATTACCGTGTTTAATATTTATTTTAATTTTTCTACATAATATCCTCTTCTTTCAGATAATGAAACAATAAAAAAGCTATGGTCGCATAAATGGCCAGTCAGAGATATAGAGATATGTAAAGAACTATTAGAAACGGGCCTTGAAACAGATGCATTAAAGAATGTTTTAAAAAAGTATCAAAACGATAATAAGACAATAGAAAATATTCTTCTTGTGTCTGTCAGTTCATTTCTAACGTTTTGTGATCGCAATTGGAATCCACATCCAGAAACTTTGAGTATAGAAGACTTTTTCGGTATAGAATGGCCTAAAGATGTAGACGCTACTGTAATGCTCCAGAGAGACTCGGAGCCAATATATGTAAATATTCTTCATCCAGAGCTGTTGTACTTCTCGACACAAGTTTTCAATGTGCTGTGTAATGCTGATCAAAGTTTGGTGAGTTTGTTTTCTTTTTAATCTGAGAGAATGACTTAACATTTTCAATTTAGATAAAGATGAGGAATCTTATCAATTTGGATTGTTGATGAATTTGCTAAAAATTACAAATCAAGTTGCATTACATAGCATTTTCTGACTTCCCCAAATAACATGACAAATTAAGTAATTGCCAGAAAACTTGCGACTTCACCTTCAATATTGTCCCACAATAATTATTATTATTATAGCTAGCCCATATTGTCCCACTGCTGAGCAACGGCCTCCCTTTCAAAGGTCGCGACTCTGTGCTACTTATTTCCAATTCTCAAGGAAGACGTTCAGTTCATCCCGCCATCTAATAACAAATTCTGTATATATTTTAGCTCCACTTATGGTGGTACTTCAGAAGCAAAGCAGTCCATCAGAGAATTCTAGAAGACACCAGTGCCACATTATACGCTGACCTAGAAATCATAATAGCAAAGCTGTCGAACCTGCTTCATGTCATACAAGACAAGCCGAGACTTCAGATCCTACTGTGTATGGAGATAGGCCAGGCTTACCTCTTGTATGGCAGGGTACAGAGGACTGAAGAATACCTGAATAGAGCCAGGGATCTTGCAGGGCTGAAACTGGAGTTAACAGGTACTGGGGATGAAGTTTTTGACTCTTGACGTGACATACAATATTTTGTTGCTTTTCAAATATTACCAAAAGTATTCCCTCAATTATAGTTTTTCTGTTTTACCTCTTGTCAATAGTCGGCAAAATAGAACCTTGATCTTCTACTGGCCCTCTAATACAAAAAGTTTTACTTGTTCACTTTTTTGCTTTGCTTATTAAAAATAGGTGATTAAAACATTTCATCTCTATTTCTAGGTATCCTTGGAAAAAGAACAAAGTTTCAACAAACAATAATACCCCAGCTTGCTCTATCCAGTGCGCTGGACTCCAACATAGAGAGACCTTCAGCTGAGGAGAGTCATGGTGGCTCTGAGTTGCCTCCTGACCTAGAACTGCAAGATGATGTTAGGATGAACAGGATAGCTTATACTGAATCTATCAGCCAAGCTGAACTGCCAAGCTTGGAGCAGATTCTGTGTTTGTTGACTGTGTAAGTACTTTTTATTTTTAACTAGCTGATGCCCGCGGCTTCACCCGCGTGGATGTCGTTCAAATTATATACTAAAACCTTCCTCTTGAATCACTCTATCTATTAAAAAAAACCGCATCAAAATCCGTTGCGTAGTTTTAAAGATTAAAGCATACAGACAAACAGACAGACAAAAATAGCGACTTTGTTTTATACTATGTAAGGACTAGTAATGGCTATTGGGTGGAAAGGCAGAAACTAGAGGAGTATTTTTGGAACACCTTTATCCTCTCCAAAATCGTTTGGGACATGTAGTCTGCCATAATAACACCCACATTCAGCCAGTCATGCACAAGTCTAGCTCCATGTACAAGTCTAGACTCCAGGCATGAACATTTTAGAAAATAAAAAATATGTGCCCACATTTTGACTTCACACATTACAATTAAAAAAAATCATTGTATTTGCTTTGTGTATGGTAAAAGTATTAAACATAAAAGCTGTTATTTTCAGCCAATATCTGATGAAGGCTCAGCCAAAAGACGAGTTGATGAATGAAGAGCTGGCCCCCTATATTGAGGCGGTTCTAACACAAAAGAAAGGTGCATGGCCTACGAGGGTAGCTGCCCTGCTAATCAGGTGTAAACTGGAGGCGAATCATAAGAGAACTGTGGAGAGGGCCATGCTGCAGTGTGAGACTATCGTCAATGATAAGACTTGTGCCAGTTCTACTACACGGTATGTCTTTAAAACGTTTTTGTTCTAATAATAATATTACGCAAAATCGGCTCGGATGCAGAATACAGCACCACATGGTGTTACAATGCGAAAAATAAGCATGCTGCAAACCCCCGAAATACGCCATAGTCAATACGTTTTTGGCCCTAACATGAGGAATCGTCAAGATATTATTATTGCTTGATTTGTCAACATCTTCTGTAGTAAAACCAAACATTTCACAAAACGATTAATATCACGGATTTCCACAAAGTAACGCCTGATTTGATTACTTATTTCTAATGTTGACATAGTTATTGCGTGTATTCTGAACTTACTCATAATTAGTCATTAATAATTACTAGTATTTCTTTAAAAAATGCGATTTTTTATGTCAGATTATCATACCTCTGGGCTACTGGCTTACAACCTGCGTGGATGTGGAGACAGCAGCTAGGGGACCTGTACCTCAGCCTGGGACTTGTGAAAGCTGCCCTGGAAGAGTACCTCAAGCTGCAGCTATGGGAAGACGTCATTGTGTGTTATACTTCACTGCAATTGAGACATAAGGTAGAATATCATATCTGTTTTTATTTAATTTCTGTACCCTTTTTTTGGGGGGTGGGAAATCATCTAATGACTCCTCCGAGCCGAAGGGGGTGTCAGACTTCTACTGACTAAAAACCACCCATGTTCCTTCTTAGCCCTTTGTGCCCGGGGCCGCGGTATCTCTTTCCAACAACCCGCAGCCCCGAAATGTGAATATCTTAAAGTATGAACAGTGTTATGTTGAGTTGTAGAAAAAACTCAAAAAAATGATTATTAATTTACAGGCAGCTGAAGTAATACAACAGCAAATTGATATAAATCCAACTGTAAAATTGTACTGTCTTCTCGGTGATGCTACAGGTCAGTTTTATTTAATTAAAGGAGTCAACAATGCTGCAACCATGTATTTCATTTATTTTGCATTACATATTTCAAAATAATTTAATTTTTTTTTTTTTTTTGGTGTGGCACTAGTTATACTTTGTGCCATTTTCAGGTAAAAATTTGGGAAACAGGGAAATAAAATAATTTAATTTAAACCAAAAAGTTTTCTATGGTTGTTTCAGTATTGCCAACTTAGTTTGTAAAACCTACTATTTCAAAATATTAATGTGATATTTTTTCAGATGATATCAAATACTTTGAGAAAGCGTGGGAGTTTTCAAACCACAAGAGCAGTAGAGCCCAGAGACATTGGGGCAACTTCTTGTTCGACCACAAAGAATATGAACAATGCATTCCACATTTCGAGAAATCAGTCGAAATCAACTCGATACAGGAGCGAGTTTGGCTTAGATTAGGGTGAGTCCGCGTTTATGCTGAGTTTTTAGATGAACCCGCCATGAGAATCATCATCTGCTAGTCTCTTCTTTTTCTACATGAGAATTAGACCAGAAATTGCCAAGTACATATTCTCTCAGAGGAGACCACCGGAGGAGGGAATCTATTTGGCAAATAAATTCACACACACATGGTGTTATTTCAATACCACTTTTGGTAGATTCTAAACTACAGGTTTTAGTGAATCCCAAATGGAGCCATGGACTTTTTTTGTAGAGAACTAACATTAAACTTGTAGAATCACAAAAAGTAATAAGTTATCTCTGTACTTCATTTCAGTTACGCGGCCCTTATGATGGAGAACTGGGAGGTATCGGCGAAAGCGTATCGCCGCTACACATATCTGCAGCCGAACACATTCGAAGCGTGGAACAATCTCGCTAAAGTATATGTGAAACAGGGAGACAAAAATAGAGCTTACAGGGCTCTGATGGAGGCGCTTAGATTCAATTATGACAACTGGAAGGTTAGTTTTTATTGAGTATTATCTTTTGCCCATGGTTTTGCTTCTGTTATGGTTAGAAATTATCCTCTGGGAATACGTAACAGATAACACCAATTGCAAATGCTATCTTTATATTAGTGAAATAATTTTTGGAATCACACCATCCCAACTTACTTTATCTCTTCATAATTTGTGTTTTCTTAAAAAAAAAAACCTGGCATCTTACTTGTATTTCCTAAAGGACAAGTAGATTAGATGTGTTTTACAACAACATTTAACCAGCTAAGTGTAACTTTTTTTTTAATACGAGTGGTGACATAGCTAATTCTCGATTACGCTATAATCTAAGTTTTTAAAATGCATGGTCACTGACACTACTATTAATACTATAAACGGGATATTTACCATGTTGACTAATTGTTTCGAGTTCCCGATATTTCGGCGGGTTATTTTATTTATTTTGGTGCTTGTAACAGCGCGTTTATAGTAATAATAGTACGCTATAATCGCTGTCATTTTGATTTTTGTCGGACTTCATAACATAACATCATAACATCACACCTGTAATCCCCGAAGGGTTAGGCAGAGGTGTACCTAATAGTACACCCACATTTCGCCAGTTATGTTTTTAAGTCCCATGTAATAGAGGGCGAGCCTATTGCCATCAACCGGGCACAAATCCAGCCTCCGTGGCTGTTACTGATAAATTCCTTATAGAAAAAGCCAATAACACTTTGCCCGCCCGGGAATCGAACCCAAGACCTCATGCTTAGCAGTCGCGCTTGTGACCACTACCAACGAGGCAGTCGGACTTCAATTTATATTTCCTTTTTATAGCTTTGGGAGAACGTAATCATAGTGAGCATGGACACGGGGCACTTCGAAGACGTGATTCGTGGTTGCCATCGTATGCTTGACGTCCAGCAGAAGTTTGAAGATGTGGAGGTTCTAGGACTATTGGTGAAGGCTATTATCCAGGACAGTAAAGATGCTGACGGAAACAGTGCTGCTCGGTATGAAAATGTTTTTGAGATAATCAACACTTCCATTGTAACATTGAATTTCATCTGCAATTTTTTTTTGTATAAACTTTCATTATTAAAGTTATATTATCTGTGCGGCCAGCAAAATACCAACTATAACTAGAATGAAGATAACTGTGAATTTAAAATTTAAAGCATTTGCCAATTTTTTTATTTAATTTGCTCATCAATTTGATAATTTCTTCCAGATTGAGAAAGCGAGTTTTGGAGTTGTTTGGAAGAATAACGTCAGTTCATCAAAATAACCCCGAAATATGGCGGTTGTACTCGGATCTAAGTCCAACATATTTATTGAAAGCACAGCGTTTGTTAAAAGCGTACAAAGGCTTCACACTGGTAACTATACCGTCTAATAATTATTTTACTAGCCTCGAATAAAATTAGAGAATTTTGAACTTATCGATGTTTTAATTTTTCAGAGTGGCAACTGGGCTAACAATCCTGATACATGTAAGAAAGTGATAGAAATGGCTCATTCCGTTCTGGAACTAAGTAAAAAAGCTAGGGAGGAATCAGAAGAGAAGGACATACTCCAAGCTAATCAACAACTGTCTTCTGCAAGACTAACTGGTCAGGCAGTCATCAGGGCATCTGAAAAACAAGACTGGCCAGAAGTTAAGAGTGGCTTGGAAGATTTAAAAGAGTTATTTACTAATGTTACAGAATATATGAAATCAGTAATGTAAACGGTGTTGTTTGATTGTTCGCCTGGTATAGTGTATTATAACATATCATCACGCCTGCAACCCCTGAAGGGTTAGGCAGAAGTATACCGACCCACATTTCGCGAGTTGTGGTAAAGACCCATGCCCCCATGTAATAAGGGGCAAGACTTCTTGGCTGCTACTGTGGTATTCCTGTTAGAAAAACTCAATAACACTGCCCGATTTGAGAATCGACTAGATAGCATTCACAAACAATCGAATCGAATAATACCTCTAGAACCTCTTGCTTAGCAGTCGTGCTTGCGACCGCAACACCAACGAGGCGGTCAATAATAAAGTCTATCAATAAAAGTTCATAATAACATACATATTTTGCATATTCTTAATTGTTTCATGAACAAGAAAGAGAATGCTGGCTGCAGCCCAGTTCATTTTTAATGACGGACCCTGCTCCTTTAGTGGGTGCAAAATTCGGGTACCTTTTTATGAACGCGTTTGTTATTAAATAAGTATAGGTTTATCCGTTTCTATGCAATAGTCATGAATAGTCCTATAAATATAATGGGATAAATCAATCACGTAAATCAACAATATTTCAATGGGACGGGCAACTGGTGGAACTAATGGCGCTAGCACCGCATGAACCTAAGCTCTTCATTGGTTGAATATCTGTCAATGTCATTTTATATTTCAAAATAGGTTGACCTCATTGGTCGGATTGGGACAAGCTATGGACACGCCATCTACAATCAGCTTTCACTTGCCAACCCCATTCTGTAAAAATATATACTAAAATAGTTATTTTAGTCTTACGTAGGCAACACTAATACATTAATTGTCAAATCGGGTACCTTTTTATGAACGCGTTTGTTATTAAATAAGTATAGGTTTATCCGTTTCTAAGCAATAGTCATGAATAGTCCTATAAATATAATGGGATAAGAGACACGTAAATCAACAATATTTCAATTCTGTAAAAATATTTACTAAACTAGTTATTTTAGTCTTACGTAGGCAACACATACATTAATTGTCAAATCTATCTACGTTTCGTTCCTAATCCGAAACCCTCCAAAGAGCTATATTTTGCAAGGATTATTTTGTAAGTTGATTTCTTATACTTTTCAATGATTACTTCTGAAATTATACTTTATTACATAAGTTTCTTTAAAATACAGAAATTCGAACTTTAATACATTTTTTAAGAAAAAAACCTTCAATTAATTAACCGAGAACAGACAAAACTAAACGCAGCTGTCATAATTTGTGCTAAGGTTGAGGGGGTGTCTAAAGTTTTCTCTCGCGTTTATACTGTAATTAATTACCGTGCAAGTATAATGGTGCATTAATTAAAACCCTTTCACCATGGCTATGGCTAACGACGAAGAGATATTGGAGGGTTTTCTCTGCCCCATATGTAAAGCAGACTTAAAATCCGCCTCCCAACTTACGAGCCATTTCGAGAGTTTACACTCTGAGGAACAGGACGTCCTAAGATCCTTGAAGGATATCTTTGGTAAAGCGAAGAAGATAATATTAAACAATGACGATTCTGATTTGAAAGAGACGTTTGATCGTGCGTTAAAGTTTAGTTATCAGGAGCATCGTTACTTGGACGAAGAGCAAAGTGTAGGTGTGATTCGCAGTTCTACGGATTACTTGAAGGGAGTGCGGTCTGCGCGGCTGGAGAGGTACGCCACTGAGACCAATAAGCTGCTGATAAGGCTGGATAAACTTGTGTGCAACATGCCTAGTGAACCCAGTCAGAGGAAACTACATGAACAGGAAGTGAGTGGGGCTTTGTTGTTTTTACTTTCATGCGAATGTCGTGATATTATATTATAAGAATTTGTTTGAGAAAACACACTTTTAAAAATAGTATAGCTAGCTAAATAAGCAAAGGATAGGCATGAAAAAGGTACATTAAAAATTAAAATAAGTTGCTATGAACCTTTATAAAAACACACTGTTTTCTGTTTCTAGAATGATTACATTAATCATGCATGGTTAGAATTCTTCTTGCTATCAATTACACTGTAAATCATATATTTATCAAAGTACTTAGAAGGATTAATGAGTTATTAGATAACAGATATACAGACAATGAATTATTTTAATAGTGAACACCTTTTGATATTTTCATTTATTTAATCTGTTTGTTATGGTTGCTTATCTCACATTTGGTATGACCTAGCTAGGGCATATTATTGATATAAGTAGCTACAATAGTTTGGGGTCACAGTTAAATTGCTGCATTGCAGTAATAAAATAACCCATTTCCACAAAATAGTATTCATATACATACAGCAGAATCCCGATTATCCAACCTTCTCTAATTACCTTTTTTATATCCTATTGTCTAAATGACACATGTGAAACATTATCTATAATAAAAACGTAATAAAATTTGTAGATTTTACTTAGAAATTGAATATCCGGGTTTTTAAATAATATGGGTACCCCTGGTTTTTATTGATCCAGATAATCGAGAATCTACTGCACAAGTGCTGTGCACTTCTGTGACGAATTCACTATGCTCCAAACTATTTGAGATGTATGTTTATATATATATATATTATGTTCTTAGTGAGTAAGAAGTTGAAGTGCCATAAATATAAATAAACTCATGCATATCATTGCCCATGACTCAATGGGATAGTTATCAAATACTAGCATATCAGTTATAAAAAAACTCTCTGTCCACCTTGTTTAAGTACATTGTCTCTCATTTCCAGGTAGTCCCCTGGTTAGATGGGTCCTCAGTGAAGCTGTGTCCCAACTGTGCGAAGACCTTCAACCTGACCCGGCGAAAGCACCACTGCCGGCTATGCGGCTCAATCCTCTGCCATGACTGCTCACTGTTCCTAGATATTAATGTAGCCAGTAAGTATCTATTGGTTTTATTTTATTGGAGAGAAAAGAAACAGATGGCGCTTCTCACACTTACTTGATTGCAATAATGAATTTTCCAAAAACTAATTTTTGAGGGGTATTGAATTTTGTGGATCAAAGTCAAAGTGTTTAGATATGACTCCACCTGTACTGTTGCTTGATATTGATGCAGCATTTTCAAATAAAAGATCTTGGCTGAGTATAGGAAGCCGACCCCAACGTAGTTGGAATAAGGCCTGGCAGATTATGATAAAATTTCTAATTTTCTGATTTGATTCATTATTAGGAAGAAACTATAAAATCTCTGCGATTCTTTCATACTTCTTTTTCGCCGTGCACGTTCGTACCACCATGAATCATATAAAAGAAAAAAAAATGAAGTCAGAGAAAAGAAAAGGGGTTATCAACCTTCCTAAATATTAATATTTAAACTCAACCTGTTACAGGATCAATAGTAGACCCATCAGTACCTCAGTCATCAAGCCAGCCAGACCACGAAACAACAGAGAAGAACGGTCTCCGTCTCTGTGAGCACTGCTACAACCTCATAGAGTTACGGAAGCAGGTGCAGGAGAGTCGGAACGCTAAGACTGTGCTGGTGACTGCATATGAACAGATGAGGAGTTTGATGGATAAGGCTAGACCTGATGTCGCTATGTATGAGAAGGTACTTATTTATGCATACTTATTTGAGCTTTTGAGCAGTGGTGGCCCAGTGGTTGCGGCCTCAACTTACGAACCGTAAGTCGTGGGTTTGAAGTTCGAACCCACACAGGCACATTACTTTGTGTAATTTATTTCATCACTACTACTCTCAAAACGGTGAAGGAAAACATCTTGAGGAAACCGGCATGTCTTAGAACCAAGAAATTCCCAGACATGTGACATCTACCAAGTACTACCAACCCACACTGGGCACGCGTGGTGGATTATAGCCCATCCTTCTCCTAGAGAGGAGGCCTGAGTCCCTGCAGTGGAAACTGGGAACATTATAGGATGATGATGATGACTTGAGCTTTTGCCTTTTGCCAAGTACACACAATAATATTTATACACAAAGCTACTTTTGGAAGTTATTGCCTCCTATTGTATTGATTATATTGTTATAAGTTTCCTTAAAAACATAGTATTTTGGAAGTTACGTGGTCCTGTTGCTTATTGTTAGCTGTAAGCCACCCAAAGATAATAAAATAAATAAATTATAGTCATTTGTAGTACCTAACCAAAGTTGACACTAGCTTTTTCCCTGATCCCACTAGCTTTTTCCCAACCTGTTGGCTTTGGCTTCCAATCTTATCAGATGCAACTAAATACCAGCATTTTACATGGAGCGACTGCCTTTCTGACCTCCACAACCCACTTAGTATAGGGTTATACAATACCCGTTAATAAGACTAGTTGTCAATATTTTGGATTAAAGTATGTTTCGATAAATAAATAAAAACTGGAAATAACAATATTAGTTCTTTAGTTAACTTATTAGATTTAGTTTTTGGAGCCTCCTTTTAAGCAATTACTGCCTGTACAGTGTTTATTAGAGAATTACATCCCTTCTCCAGATGTGTCAAAGCCTCTTCGACGGCGAGACGACGTATAACCTGACTGACGTGAACAAGATGCGAGGTCGTATCGGCAAGCTGGCTGAGGGCATTGACCTGCTCAGCAAACAGATCATCACCTTCCCTGCCGAGCCTGGCACCCGGCAGGCGAGGCTGCAGACTGCTATCAGACAAGCGGCCGCTCATTATATAAAGGTAAGCTTTAATAATATACAGGGTGCCGACGATACGACAATCACTTACCTACAAGTCTTTGCCAAATTCGTTCGTTACATTTTATTTCCACACGTTAATCGGTGCAAATTCTTCCTAAGGTTAGTAAACCAGTATTTGTTTGTAAATTGTATTGTATTTCGTTTACAGTTTTTAGCTACTAAGATTTTTTTATTTTATTAAAAAAAAATATTTCAGTGTTAGGATTTATTTGATAGTTTAAAAATGTTCCTATCCTATGAACTAGAACTACCAGTGGTTTCATTTACTGTTGTATGGTCGGCACCACCCTGTATAATGTATTAAAGACTAGCTTTTGACCGTGGCTTCTTCTCTGTTATGGTCGGTAAATATCCTATGAGAACGTTTTAAAAATAGCCTCGCGGATAGTGAAGTTCCCATTGGTGAAAGAATTTTCCAAACCACATGAGTAATTCCAAGATTACCCATATCAATAATAATGGGATAAATCACCCAAACAAAACTGCTGAGTGTGGGATTCCGTGTTTGATTCCCAGCTCCAGCAGTAATACGGGGTTTTACAATAACATACATTACATTGCATATAACTCTGCTCTGTGATATAACAGCCCAAAGTATCTTATTACCAACCTCCCTCGAACTTCACCATTTATGATTACAGGAAGACCTCCTATCCCTCCGAAAATTGCCGACCGAGGCTCAAATAGAAGAAGTACGCAGACAAAGGTACGAGCGAGCTGAAAAGCAGATCCAAATGGAAAGAGAGAGGATGGAGAGACAGAGAGGGAGAATGGAGGAGATGGCAGGACCCAGCAGTGTGGCCAGGGTCGATAACAGTCAGGATGATGATGATAACCCACTGCTGGAGCAGATGAACATCATCAGGGAGTATATTAAGGAGGCACGGAGGGAGCTCAAGTTTGAAGAGGTTCGTTTTTTTTTGTAGATATATTTGTAAAATGATTTTAAATGGTGTCCGTGGCGAAAGTTTTGCCATCATCGGGCGCCACAAAACATGCGTAGTTATTCTACTAACAATATTGTTATGCTATTCTTCTTGTAGGTAAAATTCGAACACAACATAAAAATATTGCTTGGAACTTTTGGTTTACAATTTTTCTACAACATGCTTTTTTACCCGACTGCGGCGAAGCCCAAAAGGAGGGTTATGTGTTTGACGTGTATCATGTATGTATGTTCGTTTTTTTGTTCCCTCATAACTCCTAAAAGGATGAAGGGATTTGAATCAAATATACGTCGTTAGATTCGTCTTGATGGCGCGAGTGCTTTAAGCTACACTAAAATTAAAAAACAAAGAAAAATTGCGGATTTTGGGGGTTAAATCGCGGAGTTCAAAAAAAAAATTTTCCAATACCATCGAATAGGATATCAAAATAAAGGGTTTTAAAAGGAGATTACCAAAATATGTAATACTTATATGTTTAAAAAAAATTCAAAGTGGCAAATCCTATAAACAAGCACAAAACTTAAATCATCTGCGAATAATTTTACACGACCAACGAAAGAACAAACACAAAAGAACTAAAAAGTTGGAAATAAAAAAAGTAGTTAAAAAACCAAAAAACCCGACTGAAAAAACTGAAATTAAGCAAAAACCAAGCACATTTTAAATTAAACAAAACTAGGAAGCAGGCGGGGTTTCATTTGAATATTAAATTATGAAATGAAAAAAATAGAACTAAAATAGAACCCCGCCTGCTTCCAAGTTTTGTTTAATTTAAAATGTGCTTGTTTTTTGCTTTTCAGTTTTTTCAGTCGGGTTTTTTAACTACTTTTTTTTTAATGAATTACTCGCTGTGTACTGCGCCCGACTACTGACCATGAGATCCGATCCTGGGTTCGATTCCCGGGTCCGATTCCCGAGTCGGGCTAAGTTTTATTGAATTTTTCTCAGTAGCAGACAGTAGACACGGAGTCTGGATTTGAACCTGGTTGACGGCAATAGGCTCGCCCTCTATTACATGGGACAAACAAAACTGGCGAAATGTGGGTGTACTATTAGGTTCACTTCTGCCTAACCCTTCGAGGATTACAGGCGTGACGTTATGTTTATTTTTTGTTGTGTTGCCTTACAATAATTACGTCTTATCTTTTCCGCAGGTTGGAATATTAGAAAAGAACTTGAAAGAACTGAAAAAGGAGTATCAACTGCAGAAGCTCTCCAACAAGTCCTAGTCATTCCAAATGTATAGATTTATGTATAGTACCTATGTATGTCACTATTTAAATTATAATTTATTTATCTTGTCAAGATACTCTGTCGTTATATTTGTACTTTATGACACATAGAATAAAGTTTATAATTTATTGGTAAGCTTTTTATTTAATCTAACCTGAGTAAAGTAAAGGATTTTTTGTCTCATGTTAATCAACGATCACCGTTATCGTTCATTGTATTTTTCATACCTTGTATGAGGGAAAAACAAAGCAACGGTCCACTGGGTCTAAGCCTAACACCATTTGATTCCCGGGTCGGGAAACTTGTAATTGGGTTTTTCCATCACGAATTCCTCCATTGCAGCCACGGAGTGTTAGGATTTGTACCCGGTTGATGGTAATGACCTCGCCAGTTATTGTATGGGCCTATTATGATAACTGGCGAAATGTACCTAAGTACGTTAAGGTGAGGTTAAGGTACACACCTGCCTAACTCTTCGGGAATGCAGGCGTGATGTTATGTTAAAATTACATTAAGATTTTGTTCGGGTTGTTCTTTAGGTTAATTAAGCCGTGCTTGCCTAGGTTTTTCCGTGGATGGGTGGCCACCTATAACATACAGAGTGTCCTCCGCGCCTCAGAAAGCACGTTAAAGCGTTGGTCTGGGGTCTGGCTGTCATTTGTAAATCTTTGACAGTCGTTACAGGTAGTCAGTGGCCTGAAAGTCTGAGAACCAGTACCAATAGGGGATCGGACAAAAAAAAACTAATTAGTCCGTCAGATAGATTTCCAAAAAATATTGACCACAATTTTTTCTTTTTTTACGTAAACAAAAAATGAAGACGATACAGTGCTTCGAAAACTCGTGTGACGTCATATGATAGTACATTTTGTACCTTCAAGTGACGTTTCAAGCCCCACTCCATGATCTTTGACGCGCTTTAGCTTCGTCAAGTTTTATTGAATTGATAAAACAAAAAACACGTATCCAATATTTTTCGTTAATCTAACTGACGGACTAAACAGAATCATATTTTTTTGAGTCAGTCCGATCCCCTATTACCAAGGTAGGTATAGTATTACCTACTCAGTCTAACTGGTCAGAAAGGCAGTCGCTCCATGTAAAATACTGGTATTCAGTAGCATCCGGTTAGACTGGAAGCCGACCCCAACATAGTTGGGAAAGAGACTAGGCAGATGATGATGAAGAACGACGCTTGGGACCAGCTATACTAGCGATAATAGATTCACAGTTGCCATCTCCATTTTAAATATTACTACTAGTACCTAGACTACATGGTTTATTTTGAACGAGCTCCTGTTCGTGACTTCGTCCGAAACATATCCCATGGTATTCGGTAATAGTGTAGCTATTTCCATCAACGAAAGTATTTTTTATTTCAGTTGAGGAGTTTCGAAATCTTCTTGTTCCAAAGTCACAAACATCACCTCTATATACTACAAAGAGGTTTTGTAATCCAATCATGTAGTTCGCTAGCCCTGCGTTTATGTAGTCGATGGCTAAACTGTTGTTTTATTTGAAATGTCAATTTTCTCTGTCAATCTAAAACATTGAGGTATAATGTACTACGCACATCTAAAAGAAATTTTCGAAATCATCTAATTTCTAATACAATACATGTACAATACGGAATATATCATTCGGTACCTACCGCACACTGAAATTAATTTAATTATTTCTTTTGTATAGGTACCGACTAAAAGATGGTTGATTACAAAAGTACTGAGGTCGATATTGAGGACAATGCTGACAATACTTCTGAAACCATACAGCCGTCCGCCGATTTATTAGTCAGTGAAGATTTTATACCGGGTGTAGCTAAAAAAGAAGTAAAACTCCCTCCGACCGTGATCGACAAACGGGTGCTGTATCAAGTAATATTCAACGATGTCGATGTCACCCCGGATGCCATCGCAAGCCCTAAGTTTGTTACTATGGATGAATCGGAACCACACGCCGCTTTTGATGCTAAAATCCGAGCCAGAAGCGAAGCAGCTATAAAATTATCGCGATCCAAGTCCAAGACGGGTGCAGTCACCGAGGGCCCGAAAGTGTTCGCCACCACTATCAACCTTGACGACATACAAATCGATCACACACTCAACACGGAGGAGGGGATAGATTCCACTGACGGCGAGCTTTCCATAGCGCCGTCCGCATTCTATTTACCAAAAATGAATCCGGTTACGTCCTATCCACCCGAAATAAATGTCGTACTTAAAGAAACTGAAACAGTTTTTTTATTTTCGTTACCAAGTTTAACTTACGATAAAGGAACAGGTGAAGTTAATGTAGTTGAAGAAGAAAATGCTTACTATGAGTACATCACCGTCGGAAAAGGAAGAAATCGAAAAATGGTCGCTCAAGAAACTCAAACCAATGAAACTATAAGGCAGTCGAGACATACACTTGCTACGAGGCCCCAGAAGAAAAACGCTGCGGCCTTCGCGTCCATGTGGGACATGCACGATACGTACGCACGTTTGGCACAACACGTAGCCGAAGAAGAGGAAGATGAAATGGTCATGTATCAGTCGGCAGCACGACATTTATTACGAAAGAAAAAGAAAAAAAATCTGGAAACAGGCCGAGGTAAAACATTTGAAGAAATAGGAGCAATGCCGGAATTTTATGACGCAGTGCTTGTAACAGAACGTGTGCTGTCATCACTGGAATATGATGCCGCCCAGAAAAAGTTCCGAGGGCTCTCACCTATGAATCCATTATCATTAGATTTGGTATATATTTATACGTTAAAGCCTTTGTGGACTTACGAATGTGAGGAGTCCATGACTAAGCCAGTTTCCAGTATATCTTTTAATCCAAAATGTCCAAATATATGCGCAGTGGCTCATGGGAAATTCGGATACGCTGATTATTGTACAGGTGTAGTCTGTATTTGGTGTACCAAGAATCCACGTGAACCAGAGCGAGTTTATCATTTTGAGGATTCTGTAACGTCTGTGTGCTTCTCTGACAAGAACCCGAACTGGTTGGCATGTGGTTTTTCCAATGGTGATGTGATAATACTAGATATTACTTCGTACTCTATTAAGACATTAGCTCAAAGCAAACGAGATACAAATCCTTGCTTCGAGCCAATATGGGTGATTACTTGGCGCACTATAGACAAAGACGACTATGTAATAACAACTTGTCAAGACGGAAGGATCCGCAGGCTGCAAAGTACCAAAACGCACGACTTTATTAGTTCTCCCTTGATGCGCATATCCACAGTTGAAGGAACGTTAAAGGGACTGGAAATAGCCAAAACGTGTTTAAAAGTGGACGTTCCTATCACAAGGTATCCGGCTGTGTTGTGCATGCTCTGGCACTCAACTATTAATCATATTTACTTGGTGGGCACAGACGAGGGTTGCATACACAGGTGCTCCACGCATTACTTGAACCAGCACATGGATGTGTACCGCGCACACGCTGGCCCGGTTATGGACATGTGTGTTTCACCTTTTATGAATTATTTACTAGCATCTTGCGGTTCTGATCACGCGGTTCGACTCTGGATAGAGGGCTTGGACGACGTCATAATGACATTAAATTGTACGAGTGCAGTGAATGGGATCGCTTTCTGTCCAATCAACTCTACTATTCTACTTGCCTGTAATGGGAACACGCTATCAGTTTGGGACCTTCGGCGGAAAACTCACATGCCATGTGCGGAATATAACTTTCCAGCTAATGTGACGCTGACATATGTGAAATTTGAGGATTCAGGGCAAAACGTGTATGTCGGAGACACATTGGGTAGAGTTCATACGTTCCATTTAGAAGACACACCGATATCTCCGTTTGATCAGAAGAAAATGTTGGATGATGCTATAAAAACTGCTCTTTGCACTAGACCGGAAATGTTGAAGCAACTCGATAAACTTTTAAGGCTTAGAGAGATGGAAGCAGCAAAGAATAAAGGCTAAGGAAGCGAAACTTGTGACTTCAATTCCGGTACTCCGTACTTCAGGGTTTTTGTAAAGTCCCGTCTCAAAAACTATTTGAGGGCGACAGCGCCATTTAGCTAGGTATATTTTTACTGAACGAATAACTCGGTACGGTACCTACTCGTATAAGTTTGGTCGAACTCCTGTAGGGTTACCAATTTACCATGTCCTCTTAAAGCAGGATTGTTTAAATCTTATTCCAGTATGGAATAGAGATGGCGCTAAACACCCTGTATAGCGCTTTCCCAAGTAGGCCACTTATCTGGAGAATTTCTAAAAATAAAAGTTTTGGTGGTACGGAACCGTTTATGCGCAAGTCCGAATTGAAACGGTATTTTTTTGTTTTTAGTTTATGTTAATATAATTATTTATAGATAATTAATTATGAGCATAATCTATTTTTAATTAATATAAAACGCTTAAAACGAAGGTGCTTAATAACGTATTTTATTATTTACCACCCTCTCACGTCACGAAACCATAACATCACGCATGAAATGACCGAAGGATTAGGCAGAGGTGTATCCACCCGCCAGGCGCCAGTACACTCACATTCCGCAATCCGCCAGATGTTACCACATCATCCCAATACGGGGAGAGCCTCGTCCTGTCAACCGGGCACAAATCCAGACTCCGTGGCTGCTACCGGGAAATTCCTGATGATAAAACCTAATATCACTATGCGGCATACATGAGGTCCTGGTGGGGCATAGAGTATACCTCACTAGGACCTCATGCACAGCCGTCGCCATTGCGAACGGGGCAGTCACCTTCGAATCTATAATAATTTTATTATCTTTTGCGTCTAGAGATTGCGTACCCAAATCGTTTAAAAAAAAATACCAAAGAATTAGTTACGTTTTTATAGACAATACGAAACCCTTCGTGTCCGAGTCCGACTCGCACTTTACCGGCTTTTTTTACCCGACTACGGCGAAGCCAAAAGGAAGGGTATGCAAACTTGTTTTGTTCAAAATTCGAAATGATAGTTAACCCTAGGTAAACCATGTAAGTAAGTATAACTATAGTGTCGTACAGTGAGATATGGGTTCCGCAGAGCATATCGCGCGTTGCGCTTTGCCGAGCGTGATTCCGCCTTGCCGCTTATGGGCTTCACCCCACCCTACTTGTCTGCGGTCTTAATCACCCGCCTTGGGTCACAGATTTGTTATTACGTGCCATTACTTTAATTGCAACAACTGTTATTTACAAGCAGACGTTATGGCTGGAGCGATAATTGGGAAGCTGAGAAAATATGATTTGACCTGATTCCGTTTCTTCCTTCCTATAATTTTCTAGTACTTTCATACTGCAATCATCAATTTGGTCGAACATATTCAGTTTTATTTCTTGATTGGCAATGATGCAGTCTGGTTGTTACGGGCCTTCCGAAGATCGAAAGCCTAGCACTGCAACCAGCCTTGCCAAGGGGCATCGACTGGGTTGTGGAAGTTTGAGAGTTGCTCTATGTGAAGCACTAGTATAGGTACGGCTGCATCCGATAAGACTGAAAGTTTACCCCAACGTCTGCAGTTGAGAAAAATCGAAAGCATCCCTAAAATAGTTGGTCTTTCATAAAGAAGAAGTAAGAGATATATCCAATAAAGTTACTCCAGGAGCAAGATGAGAACAATGACAACCATACTTGGGACTCCCTAACTAAGGAAACCTTTATTTGTCCGAAAAAAGGGCATAAAGAAGACTGAATCAAAACAAAGCTTAGTCATTCGCGAATTAAACGATCGCACCATATCAGGAGGCCCTACATTCAGATGTAAAGTTTATCCACCCCACGACGCTACCGGCGCAGGCGCACCCGAGCGTGACGGTGGCTAGCTCGGTGCAGACAGCATTAGTGTCGCGGGCGCGTGCGCGGGAACACCTGGCTAACAGGAGTCCCCTAATACAGTAACCAGTAAGTCCGTAACACCTGCCAAACTATTTACGAAAGCAAGGGTTGAACGAGTCCCGGTTCAAAATGAAGAGGATCTTCAACAAATTCAGAGAGAGTAAGTTGACGCGTAACTTGCGTAATGTTTGTTAGTTAACAGTAGGTAATTATGATATAATTGTTACATGTGCTAATTGGCGCTGGTCAAGTAGGTGAGCGGCTGCGAGCCTTCCGGTGAAGCGCTGACGCAGATTGTTAGAGAATTCTTCGCTGTTTCTTTGTATAATTAATGATTATGCACGGACTTTTAATCTAACTTCACATCTTCACATCAACCAGTTTTTTGCAACTAATGTCCGCTTACTTTCAAGATCCCACTGGCCCATTATAAACGTATACTTATCAAAGTCTGTCTGCGTTTTTACTCTGCAAAAAATATCACGAATACGCGCATAATTTCATCTTGTTGTAGTATAACATGAGTGGCCGTCATGTTGCGCGTAAATTAATCGTCTTCATGGCTAGTTCCCGTCGCTCCCATCGTCCGAAACAAAAGCATGACGAAGTTAAAGAGCAACATGGTCCGCTATCAGATACTAGAGTCAGGTTAATTTCTACCCGCGCCGCCTACATTTCGTCGGCGCGCTGTGCCGATGAGAGCATGCGTGCGCGTGCGTCCATCGATACACGCTGTATCGGTAATTGCATCTCCTTTTAAGAATGTAATAATAAAACTGACCAGGCGACCCGTGGCATATGGGTATTTGAGCACGAACATTGTAGAAACGATGAGTTATTTTTTTGTTACCTAATTGATTTTAATGGCAATGTTGTTGTTCATTGTCCGTCTTATTATTTTGAAAACGTGTAATTATTGTGCTTGTAAAATAAAAATAAACTTTTTGGTTAAACTGCACGAGTAGGTAATTTTAATGTCTTGCACACGAAAAATGTAAAATTGTTGAACATATTTCACGAAAGTAGGTGAGATCGTGCTGCAGAGCGAACAGCGAATGCAATTTCGAGATTGTTTCGCTGGGCCGTCCGCGTCACCGTGACAGGACGAGTGTCCACAGGCGGCGCAGGCGGCGCGGCTGCGCGGGCGCAGGCCGAGGGTCGAGAGGTCGTGCGCGCAGACGCGCTCCGCCCCCCTAATTGCCGCGCCCCACGCAAATAAATAATTTTTATCCACTGCGTCGAGATCACGCTCCTTCTTGACCTTAAATTATTATACATAAAGCTCTTTTTTCTGAATTTTAATCGGTTTCCCGAATGCCAGTGAAGCAGGAATTCCGTGTGGATGCCGAAAAGCAGCGAGCGATGATCGCGCTTTTATGATACCATCGTCTACGTCGAATTGTTAATGATACGTTTGGGACTGGCCATAGATGTGATAATTAAACGTTTTGTAAGTTGTAAGCATCGTGTAATCTACGGTTACAGATGATATTGAGAACAGGCTTTTAACAAGTCTCGATTCCCAGCAATAATTCGAGACAAATGCGAGGCTGTGTTTAGACGCTGTAAAACAAATGATATCATAAACGAATCATAGAGCATTGTCCGAGCTGCGTCGTCCACTTAACGTCAGTCTAAACAAATTGCATTCCCAGTTAAGATAAATTATGCGAGATTTTGTAATCCGAGAAGAATAGGAATGTGGCCAGTGAGCTAGATTCGATTGGAAGGGACAGGCCCTTCCTTGACCATGTCACTTCACTACGGATAGCTTGGATACGCCAACATGTGACGGAACTTCGTCGGGTCAGTTTACGCGTTCGATACAGACCTACTCGTAAACAATACGGTCCCCACACTCCCCACTTTTTCTTGATGTTTAGTTATTTTCCAGTCAAGTACTTTTTTCTTTGCTCATGTCCTCATTGATTTATTCTTTACGCGTTTGCTGGGGCCTGAAACCATCTTCCACCATCGGCATCGTCTTCTTCGTCAACTCATCCGTCCATAGTCACCATGACAGTCTCTTATCCTATTTGTACAACACTATCATCTTCTCGTAAATTGTGCTTCTAGTCTCGCTTATTCTCTGTAATTTGCCGTTTCATTGTGATGACCTCCCAAGCGATGTTGCATAATAAAAGTGTTCAGATTTACTTAATCATCCTCTCTATTGTGGAATACTTACTTTTATTTATTAGTAGTATTGTTATTTTTCCTATCAAGGCGTATTTTATCTGCTGGGTAGAGTACAATAGCTATTGTTGAAGCACTTTTGATGTACAGATATATTTTGATTGATTCGACTTCGACTTACTGTGTACTTTTGTGGATGCATCCTACAAAATAGGAGTAAAGAAGTAATGGGTTGCAAGTGCGCACGTGAAGAGAGAATTACAAAAGCAATAGGGGATCGGACTGGGTCAAAATAATATGATTCTGTTTAGTCCGTAAGTTAGATTATCGAAAAATATTGAATACGTGTTTTTTGTTTTATCAAATCAATAAAAAAAATACGAAGATAAAACGCGTCAAAGATCTTGGAGTGGGGCTTGAAACGTCACTTGTGTCGTCAAAATGTACTATCATATGACGTCACACGAGTTTTCGAAGCACTGTATCGTCTTCATTTTAAGATTACGTGAAAAAAGAAAAAATATGTGTCCAATAATTTTTGGAAATCTATCTGACGGACTAATTAGTTTTTTTTTGTCCGATCCCCTATTGTTTCACTTTTGACGTCGAGGTCCTAAGTCTAAGTAGCATTGGCGGATCCTGCTATACGACGGATTTCAGCTACTGAAGAACAAAAACAACAATTTCAAGAGGTTTCGCTATCAAATCCTACGTTGAACATCAGTCGCTATTTCTCCCAGAGATTCCAAACTAGAACGTCGTCAGCATTTTGCGTAACACGCAAATCACCATCAATTGTAATGCACTTACATTGGCCTGAGATGGTGTGGCAGTTGTGGCACATAATATTACAGGATTTAAACATAATTGCGTGTCCATTTTGTGAAGATGTCAACAACCATCGTCAGACACAACGGGTGGGCGGCACGAATCGCGTAGCCCGTACTTGTGATTACCTATTCGCTACAGTCATACTATGTTTTGTGACATTAGGAAAGCGTTCCACTAACCTCTACGGATTTCGCTTTCTATTGTCAGTAAATTAAACACTATTTCGACGACAGAATCCTAATATTGGCAGACAAAAAGTGCCACTTTCTTTAGCAAAAACCAGTTTGCACGCGACTAGATAAATAAGAGATTAAATAGTCGGTCTACCGGATTGAGTTTGAGTGTAATGCTGATTATAATTTATGGATATCTTAAGTATTTGTATAACGGGCTAGTCGTCCCGTACTAGCTTTGCCTGGGAAAAGATTGTCTAGTAATTTTTAACCCCTATTTCTCCCGCTTAGAGGTCGAATACAAAATCCAACTTCATCTAAGCATAACTGCATAATAATATGCGTTCGACATAATTGCTATCTGTGTGCCAAATTTTAGGCCGATCCATCCAGTAATATTTTACAACTACTTAAAGATAATCTCAAAGTCCTGTTCATGAGTCTTTTAAAAGTGAATCGATTTAGCGCAACATTCGCATCTACATTTTAGCCGCTGCGTACATGGATGGGTGGGGGAATATCTAGGAATACATGCAGTCATTACGGGATGCACACAATGCATGATTCGTGCAGGTGTGCATCGTATGCGGTGGGACAACATGAAGGTAGATGCAGAAAATGTACTCCTTTCGAAGTTGCTAAGGTAGAAACTTGTGCATAAACATGCAGTTGGTAAAAAGCAGATAGTTCAAAACGTCTTTTTTTTTTTAATACGTTAATACGTTTTTAATACACTAGGAATTTTTCCTGTATCGTGGGTGCGTTCACAGACATTTAAACTCACATACACAAATACCCAGACCCGAAACAACTATCTGTAGGCCATACAAATATTTGTTCCGTGCGGGGATCGAACCCGCGACACTGAGCGCAGCAGTCAACTGCTTGAGCCACTGCGCCAACCGTGCCGTCAATACCGTCGTCACAGCCGTCGTCTTTAGAAGAGGTCGTCAAAATATTATGTTACATTTGTCAACTTCGCGTTTTTGTAGGTTTCTTTTGAACAAGTTTCAGCAATGATGCAAAGTATTACAAAGGACCTTCTTTCTGCGTTGCCTGTTATATGTCCTGATCCTGACGGGCTCGGGACGCAGAAATGCGCCCGCGCAGCAATTTTGCCTTTTCGCCGATTGTGGCGTGCAATGCGATGTAGGAGGTGCATAGGGGAAGTAGAGTTCGCAAAGTAACCTTACACTAATTACCTACCTTAATACAGGTTTCTTTAAATTGATTGTTTGAGAAATATTTAAATCTTTTAACTGCATGTTCACTTTTCGAGGTTGTTGGCTAACTTTCAGAGTTAAAATTACCAAATCTTGATCCATGCTATGTCACGGTTATTGCTTAGTACAGTCATGCATGATTGTGAATGACTATTGATGTCGATTTATCACTGTACAGCAAAAATTAGCAGCTTCAAACTCTCAAACAGTTACATAAAATCGCAAAATCACAGATCAATTAATAAATAATACGAATCGGTGCCAAAACATTGCGAGACTCGAAAGTATTACGTCTTCTTCCGTCTAATTATCAAAACACATAAAATATTAAGGTTATTGCACAACGATATCTAAAAACTGATAATAAATGTATTATTTTACTTTCACTGGTCAGAGAATTTTTAAATTGGCAACTGTTTTGTGCTATCGGCGCGCGGCTCAGGCGCAGCGGGGCGCGTTCCCACGCCGCAATTATCGGTTGCCTACACTTACCCTTAATTCCCTGCTGCCCTCCTACCAGTTCCTCCAATGATCCCTCACTGATGCGTTCACGAATTTGAGTCACGGACGCAAATAATGTGTGCGATTCTAAAGGAGAAATTATTATAGGATTTTAAGGAGTTTGAAGTTGATTGTCTGCTTGAATTGAATGAACGGGATAAGTTTTTGTTGCGACAAAGTTCGTTTGACCGAATGTTTAGAATCCGATAGATTAATTTTAATTATTTATGAGCACATCGTCTTAATATCTACAGAGCTCTTCTTTAATTAAGTATTCACAGCCTCATAAAGATTGAGAACTTCGATAGTCTTGATTTACAAAGTCAACAATAACTCAAGTTTTACAACGAAAACCCAAACTATTATACTTAAGAGTCAACCAGTTAAGTTAGCCAAATGACCAATTAGAATTCTTCATAATTATCTGTCACAATCACAAATTACGTAAAACTTGTTAGCGGGGGGACATCAAATAAACATTCAAGCACACTTTAAGTTAAATAACAAAATAAATTATCAAAACTTGGCACCTTTTAATATGAACTTATGTTAGATTTTGGCGAGATAAAGTTAATGCTTATTATGTTTATATCTAAGAGGAACGTAGGCGTTCCTAAAATATTTCGTGGACGAACATAATGACTTACCGATAATGATCGCCATAATAACACGTTGAAACTAATGGCTAGTTCATATTGTAGTTTATGGTGAATTTTAAATGTTATTATCGAACATCTATAATTTCTTTCGGAATAAGTAACTCAGAATGAGCGAACGATACCTCTTAAAGCTATAAATGTTAAATTATCGTAACTTAATTACGACAAAAAATGCCATAATGTCACAGTAACATAAATAATATCAGATACTTATTGGTTAATGTTTTGTCATAAATTCGTATGTCAATAACAACAAAATAAATTCAAAATCAAAATCAAAATTCATTTATTCAAACTAGGCTGATAATCAGCACTTTTCGAAGGTCAAAATTTGCAAACAAAGCGGGCCAACACATTAAAGATAATTTAGTTTATATTGGAAATCCGAAAAACAGACGTTTATGGCAAAATATAAATTCGCGCTTAAAAGTTTTGAAGCAGTTAAAATCTTCATCTTCTTACCTGATCACCATTTCTTGAAGATTCATCACCATTATCCGCAGCCCGAATTCAGCCACTGCCGGGTTAGGCCCCTCTTTTCTTGTGACAATCTCCACATTCCTGTGATAGCCTCATCACCTGTATGAGGCTATCACAGGAATGTGGAGATTTTTGATGATGATTTCCCTCGATGGCAGCTATGTCGTCTGCCCGCCCATGTCACCGCTGCCAGATGACATAGCCTGAACAAGATCCTACGCGCTGTTTACACTACTTTAGATATTTTTTTTCGGTCATTCCGACAAGATGCGCATATAGTACTTCCCTACAACTAGGGTTGCCATCCGTCCGGGTTTCCCCGGATTTTTTCTAGTTTAGAGGGCGTCCCGCGTCCGGGGAGCGTCCGGGCGGGGCTTAATTTCTAGTCCGGGTTTAAAAGTTTAAAAACAATTTGTAACTGTAATAATTTTGTTTTGACCATTTTTAAAATGATGATAAAAGAAGACTACCTATGTTTAAAAAAACCTGTTGAAATGTCTGGGTTCTGAGTTCGAAAATCCGGGGTTTTACGCGTCTTGTCCTGGTTGCCAAATTTTTGAGATGGCAACCCTACCTATAACAGATATAATGCGCAATATTACCCAATCGGATAGTCACGCTCAATTATTTTACGCACATCGTTACTGCTCAATTTGAGAACACACCTTGATGATCCTGATTCTAATTTCTACTCTTAGGTAGAAGTTGTGAGATCATGCAGAACAGTTGATAAAATAACCTCCGTGTTAAATACCCCGTAGTTTCTTTATAATAACGCGTGAATTATACGCCAGAACCAGAATTTCATCTAGATAATTGCAGGACCGCCAAGAATCTAGCATAGCTTGACCTGTAAACCATTTCATTTAGGTACTCAAGTGGAACGGTTATAATGATTTATCGCTCATTATATCCAACATGAACGTAGAAGTATCGATACAATATGATTAAAAACTGCTCATCGCCTTTTTCGTGGGAATTTCAATATTTCATACTAGCTTCGGCTCTCGAGTTTGTCCGTCTCCAGTTGTTAGTTTAAACATCAAACATAATTTTACCTGTTGCCTCGACCACTCTCAACTTTTATCCATACTTTATCACTTTGTATCTATATACTTAACCTTTATCTATTTATATCAATTTTTTTGTTTATTTATTTTTCTATAGTTTATGAAACATATTACAAATATTTGTAAATCCATAATTAGTATGATGAAGTGCGTTCGATGCGCGACGCCCGCGCCGCGCCGACGACGGGATACCCTTTGGGATGCGTGTGCGCACGTTTTCGGCAGTTGTCGTGATCTGCGCGGCATTCCTCCTCATTGTGGGGACAGTGGGGACACATTCCCCACATAGCGATATGCTCGTGATTTCGGCTTAAACGCATTGTCTTCCGTTTTCACGCTTCTTAAGCCACGATAAGAAATAACGGAAAAAATCGATGGAATATTTTTGGAATGCTTGCCAATGGATTGCATTTTAAGGACGTTGTTACTTAATTAACTCATAATTTAGAGGTAAAGGTGTGACAGTAAAGTGACTATACGTGTAAGTAAATATTCGTCTACAAAGAATTACAGACTTTAATTTTTCTGCGAATGTTATTACTCGTAAAAATAGTAATCAGATATCAAATGGACCTCTTAACTTTCCATAGATACATTTAAGGTAGTAGATTTTCATTAATCTTGGAGATACTGTTGACTTTGGTCATAATATGAAGTCATGAACAAAATCCAATAGCAAAATCAATACCTTTTACTTAGGTAATTACTTGAAGTGGCTATATCGAAAGGGACGTTTATCATGTGAAAATCAATTTGCCCACAACCAATAAAACCTACCTGTGAGTTCCATTTTAGTTATTTACTAACAAAACATCTAACGTGGGTGGCCAGCGAAGGCGTCTAATGAAAGTAATTAATTTCGTCTACTAAACGATAATAACAGCAGACATTAATACGTTTTCTCGCGGAACCTTACCTGCTTGTAGGTATATAGGTACTAGTGAGTCTATATTTTGTAACGTATTGTATAATTACGTATATTTAAATTAAGTATATGTAACAATTATTATGTGAGAGCGGTAAAGTAAAACTGGACGCAATAAAACCGTGAAATTGGCGACGAATCACGGAATAACGTACACAGCCTCAAGATTCAACAACTGTCTCACTTTCCAATTTCGTGGAATGTAAAACGCGTAAATTTTATCGCTGTCGCATTTATTTTATGGTGTTCGTAAATAAAGAAAGTAATAAAATTGTCACCATCTCGGGTACTTCAACGACGCTGTAGGTTTTTTTAGAGAGCTGTGAATGATCCGTGAGTAAGTAGAATCTTAAATTATCCTAAAAGATTTAGAAGAACTTACACCATTTCGCAAACCTACGCCACAGAGCAATTATAAACACTAATACATACTATACAGAATCAAATGCGGCAAAAACTAAATAAAAATCTGTAAAATAAAATAGAGCTTCAGGTATGTTATAAAGTGTTATAACGTTCATCATCATCATCTGCTTAGCGTTTGTCCATTATGTTGGGAGTCCACTCCTAGTCTAACCGGCTGCAGCTGAATACCAGTTCAGTTAAAACGTTCATTCATTTCGAAAAATCCTCATGATCGAGGAAACGCTTATTTTTTGAGAATTCGCCATAAGCTTGGTTGGATACATGTCTGTAATTAATTTTAGGATAAAAACCTTATGAAATAATCCGAAAAAGGCCTTGGTCGATGAATGCCTATGTCGTAAATGGGGTTTGTCTAACTCCATTACTTTTCCGCCTCCAATACTCTTTTTTCGCTCCACCACTGTTTAACCTGCAGATTTAGCAAGCTGAGCTAATTTTAGGCTAATTTTGTCTGCAGATGGATTGATTGATCCGATATTTAGTTTTTTTTCGTCTTCGAGCGGAACCTGCGTAGTGTGTGGACAGACTGAATGCAGACATCAGGCTGTTGTTACGCAATTTGATAAGCCATATCTAGCAGTAGTCAGGGATCGTCTAGTGTGATAGAAATTTCCAAAACTCAGATTATTTAGATCTTCTCTATTTCCAGTTCCTTTGGGGTGAATTCTCGGACATTTGAGTCTGTATTCCGTAACCCACGTTAGGTTAGATTGTGGGGTCATCATTTATTTTTTGTAATCCGATAAAGCTTAATTGACTCTCCAACATAAGCAAAGAATTACAACTTTTAGTGCACTAACGTCTAATGGACTGAAGAGAAACTTTCGTAGCATACGGTAATGACAGATTCCGCCAGTACACACAACGAAACAAAAAAGGAGAAAATAAATCGCAAAGTATCTCCGTCGGTCGCCTAATGCGAAGAAAAGTATATCTGCATTCAACGCGGATTTACACATGCAAATATGCATTGCGTGCATAGTTCATCTAAGAAATCCGCAATGATATATAACTATGTACAAATATTCATCAGCACAATCAATCGAAGCAATAAAAGTTGCATTATATGTTAACAATAATATCTAAATGCACGCGGGAAAGCTTTAATTTACGATGTGTAGTATTTAAGATGCAGCGCTGGCCACGTTACGGTAAGTTAAACAACGCACAATTGTAAAGGAATCTCGTGTCTATTAAGGAAAAAAATACAAATCAAGCACGAGACAAGATAACGAAACGAAACACAAACACAGGTGTTTATTCTGTGCGCTTCGAAAAGCGTGAGAAGTGTTAAAACGCTTGCCTTTAGAACTTATTGTTTGACTCTTAGCACCTGACAATTAGTGGCTCGTGACTGCCGCATTTCTACAATTTCAACCGATTTCATTAGATACCACTTGCGCTTTGAGCATAGATAGTGTATTGACTTATGCAAATGAAGCTTTGATGGATGGCTCCAACTCTGACCGAATGTTTGCGGCGGCTGCAAATCGTGTCCCGAGGCTAATTCGACGTCTTCCACTGCGCTCACATGAGTGCGGCGGCAGTGCGCCCACTTTGAACTGTGAGAATGTGCCGAGATTTTTTTAGAGGAGGGCGATGTCGATAGTGTATCAGTACGGGGAGCCAGTGTTGGGCGCGAAGCCGCGGACGGTGGGCGGCGCACGCATCGGGGATTTATGCCGAGAGACGAGCGCGAGTCGCTGGTGCGCCTGCGCACGGGAGCCGCCGGGTAGTCCGGGAGCGCGCATCCCCCCGGGAGGGCATTGTTTCGCGCACTCGCCCACTTTCATTGTTATGACTGCAACTTGATTATTTATGCCCAATAATCCGCTCAGCTGACTGTGGTATAAATCTCGTTATTAATAGTATCCGGTGAGGCATTAAGCACGGCCGATTGTGATTTTTAATCGTTTGTTATTTAACTTCCAGAAATCACGTTTAAAGAGTTACCGCCACCGTATAGTGAACGAGTGAATGATTTTGATGGTATTGAAAGCCAAGGATTGAACAATACGGTATGTTTCTTTGAAACAAAACTTGAACATTTTAATAACCGTGAATCGCTGTAACAGTTAAAGTGACTTGTAAATTCCAGAGTAACGCACTTCCAGCATGCGAAGTCTTAGACTTGCTAGCGGACTGCAAAATAACGTCTTCAATAGATGACAATCCCGATACTAGTGTTGAGTACGCCGAAATTAGAGATATGGGTCTTTGGCACTCCACACCTTTGGCCCATCGTCATAAATCCAAGATATCGCTAACATGGGTGTTGAAAGAAAACTTAGAGAATGCGAAACTGACAGGTGATAAGTTTCAAACTGAAGATAGAATTAAGAATACAATTATCAAAAGTGAAGTAGATAAGAACCACAATCAGAAGCCAAATGAAATCGAACGTTACAGAAAGTGCAAGCCTAGAGATTTGAAAGATAGGGTCGTGGGACGTAACGAGTATTACCATAATCTAAGGTTTAGAAATGCGTGTGAAGAGTTCGCTAACGTGCAGGACACTTACTCGGACACTAGTGTGGGTACAGAGGAGTACGCCAGGAAGAAACACAGGCATCGACACAGAAGAAAGAAGAAAAGCCAAAGTGGAAAATTTGGATATGACATCCGAGATTTGGACAGCTTCCTTACAGAGGTGAGAAATTATTTCAATTATTGATTTACAGGTAAAGCCATGCCAATCAAACGATATGAACCCTTTTAAACAAAATAATGTATCACGTAACCCAATTTAATTTGTAAAAAGTCATTCATCATTTTTGGCATTCGTTATAACGATATTAACGGACCTTTTTTACAAAAGAATTTAAATGCACCTGTAAATCTCGATCATTATTCATTTCTTGGGGTTATTATGACGTTACGATGTACATACGGTTTTTGTGCGTTACCTCGGAGCATAAACCCGATTGTACAACGTCAGCCGCGAAATTGGCGCAAAATTGGACATCGCATAAATTGCAAGTCATTTAAAATTTTCGATATCCCACCCGAAGTTTTTAGTATAAATTCGGGCGAACAGTTTTGGTCTGGCAGATTTTGAAGCAATTTTATTTCTGTGGTATGTGTTCAGGATAATGGGTCTTAAGTGAATGTTTTTAGGGTCGTTGTAATGTGGGGTTACAAGATAATCTCGAGAGGAGAGGGCCATTCATCAATATGGTTTATTTAAAACAACAATATATCTTTGTTGGGGTTAAACGTTACGGTGTTAATTGCGCCCGTTGGACGGGTCGGCAATACAATATTTCACGAAAGACTTTTAAAAATCGACTTCGACTACGAGGTCACTGTAATTTGTAATTGACCTTTAAGGAACATGAGATTAAAAGCTCTTTGGAAAATTATTACTTACATAAAGCGCGTGCGGTCAAAATCTAATTAATTGTTAGATTGGACGCGACCAGCATTGTATTTTTATAGCACGCTGGTATGTTTTAGTACTTATGGTTTTTTTTTAACACGAATTGGTTTTTTGTGTTTTTGCTGCGTTGTTATAAAATAATAATATAGCTTTTATCCCTTACATTTAGTTTTATATTTAATACTAGTATTTGCGTGGCTGCGCGCAGCTCGCGGGGCGTGAAGAGGGGGAGCTTTGAAAAATGATTTCGACTAACGCATTGCCCCTTTCAATGAATCTGAAAAAAAAAATGTTCCAAGTCTCTTAACTTCCGAGATCCGCCTAAAGGGGGGGAGAAGGGGGGCAAGGGGGTCAATTTTGAAAAACGGTTTTTACTTTCCCGAGCCTCCTCTATACGAATCCGTAAACAAAACAGAACACGAGTTTGAAAAAAGGGGTGAAGAGGGGGGGGAGAGGGGGAGCTTTGAAAAATGATTTCAACTAACGCATTGCCCGTTTCAATGAATCTGAAAAAAAAATTGTCCCAATGGGGGGGTGAAGGGGGGCAAGGGGGTCAAATTTGAAAAATGGATTTTACTTCCCCGAGCCTCCTCTATACGAATCCGTAAACAAAACAGAACACGAGTTTAAAAAAAAGGGGTGAAGGGGGGGGGGGGGTGAAGGGGGGGGGTGAAGGGGGGGGTGAATGGGGGGGAGAGGGGGAGCTTTGAAAAATGATTTCGACTAACTCTATGCCCCTTTCAATGAATCTGAAAAAAAAAATGTTCAAAGTCTCTTAACTTCTGAGATCCGCCTAAAGGGGGGGTGAAGGGGAGCAAGGGGGTCAAATTTGAAAAATGGTTTTTACTTTCCCGATCCTCTTCTATACGAATCCCTAAAAAAACACATAGTCTCTTTATTTCCGAGATACGATAAGGAGGGGGGAGAAGGGGGGGTTTGGCACTTTTCCCATACTCACGAAAGTAATTTGTTTACGAATCTGTCAAAATATACCCACCTCCCCATCCACCATCTGGCAGAACAATTCTGTCAGTCAGTCAGTGAGTGGTAATTTAGCTTTATATAGTACTAGCGGACTAGCGGACTAGCGGACGTCCCGCGGTTTCACCCGCGTAGACCCCGTTCCCGTGGGAATACAGGGATAAAAAGTAGCCTCTGCACTCAGCAATAATGTGGCTTTCTATTGGTGAAAGAATTTTTAAAATCGGTTCAGTAGATCCCGAGATTACCCCTTACAATTTAACAAATATACAAACACACAAACTTTACCTCTTTATAATATTATTAGTATAGAAGTATAGATTAGTATAGATAGTATAGAAGTATAGATATTAGTATAGATAATATTGTGTACTTATTTATTTATTAGTTACTAATGTTAGTGTTAGTAGGTACTTAAAATAAAATTAGTATTGTTAGGTGTAAGGACCGCCTTTAGCGGTGAAAGCCTCGTCCAAACTGTTCCAGCTGACTCTGTCTTTCACCAGTCTGGGTCATAAGTTTCTGGCTATTTCCTTGATATCGTCACTCCATCTTTTAAATGGTCTGCCTTTCCTTCTCTTCTTACTCAATGGATACCAATTTGTAATAACTTGTGACCATCATCCGTAATCCTAATCCTAACTAATATTATAAATGCGAAAGTAACTCTGTCTGTCGGTCTTTGCTTCACGCCTAAACTACCTACTGAACCGATTTGTGTGAAATTTGGTACAGACATAGTTTGGAACTTGAGAAAGGACATAGGATAGTTTTTTTTTTTTTTTTTTTTTTTCTCGAGATAAACCAAAAATCTGCCGGAAGTCACTATTCCACGCGAACGAAGTCGCGGGCAAAAGCTAGTTCTTTGAATATAGCCTAACCCATTTCCATTTCAGTGTCAAGGACCTGTTTGACCACATCTCTTGCCTTGGTTTTTTTACAGTGAACTTTTGACTATGTCCTTCAATCTGATAGTCAAGTACTTCCGTTCTATTCCTCGTCGACAACTTCTTATTTTGCTTAGGAAAGATTTTTTGAGAGGCCAGGTTTGACATGCATATGTGAGAACCGGTATTAGGCAAATATTCATTGCTTTTGTTTTTAACTTTATGGGGATGGGTCCCTTGAAAATTTCCTTCATGCTCCAGTACCTATTCCAAGTATTCTTCACTCTGCGGTCGATTTCCTTTTCTGTGCAAGATTTTGTTGAAATTAGATGACCAAGGTAAAGGGGATAGAACCGATGTGGCATATCAACCTGTCCGCCATTTTGTTTTTTTTTCGAAATCGCGGCCCACGATGAAAGTGGTATGTATGGATAGAGGACATATAGACGAACAAAAAATGTCCAGTAACACGGTACCCAAAGTGTCACGTTACCGAGATATTTGATGTTAAAGATCGACAAATAAGTAGGTAGGTACAACGACAATCATTAAATATTTTTTTAAATAGCCTTTTTACGTGTATATGCGTTAAATTGTATCCAAATAATAGTTCCCAGGTTGATTATTGTTATACGCACAATAAAATAGCTTCGCATCGCAATGAAACGCTATGTTATGTCAAAAATAGTTTTCTCGTGCTCCTAGTAGTATGTTATGTACCTACTCTCTTTCAGTAACCAGTAATAATAATAATAAACGCCTATATACACGTAAAAGGTCTAATTTTTATGTGGTCATTGTACTCATATGACCATCTTTACCTTCAAATATCTCGGTATCGTGACACTTTGGGTACCGTGTTACTAGACATTTTTTGTTCGTCTATATGTCCTCTATCCATACCTACCACTTTCATTGTGGGCCGCGATTTCGAAAAAAAAACAAAATGGCGGTGGGTCGATATGCCAGCTCCCATACAAAAAAGTTCAAACCCCTTTAGTCCACGACATATTCTATAGGTACTGTCTGTATAGATATAGGTGTTTGTTAACGGTTTGTCATAATTTTGGTTTTGTCCCAATTGATGACCATTGGGCTACAGAGCCCAACGGTCTCACTATGATGACTAAGGGAATCTATCATGTGGTTCAGTTTGTATGGGTCTTCCGACAGTAGTACTATGTCGTTCGCAACCCTGAGGTGTGAGAGGTACTTGCCATTGACATTTATTCCCATATCGCTCCAATCGAGATTTTGGAAGATGCGATTCTAGGACTGCGATAAAAAGTTTTGGAGAAAGCGGGTCTCCTTGCTTTACCCTCCTCTCGACTTGAAATGTTGGTCCTTTTAGTGTCAGGTCGTACTTTCCTAGAGCTTCTCAAGAATCTCAAGTAAATCGCTTTGATGATTTCTATGTAGTCTTGGTTTAATCCTTGGTGGTCCTGCCTTATAGAGTTGTGTGAAATTGAATCGAAAGCTTTAGAGTAATCTATAAAAGCCATATACATATATGGGAAGGTCATATTCCGTAAACCGTTCGATAATTACTTTCAGTGTGTGTATGTGGTCAATGGTAGCGAAACTTTTCATGATAAAATTGTTAGAGCAATCAATAAAATTCCTGTTCTTTGGTATTTCTTAGATTTTCTCTGGAAGAGTTTATTTTCATTTTGGTGCCGTATTAGAAAACGATTGTGTTTCACCAGGCAGCGTTTGTAAAATAAGGTAATATTGGTTTATCTTTGCAATCATTTGAGAACGTGTGTTGTGTTACATTTTATAGATCAGAACATATTTATCCTACCTATCATAATAAATCTAAGCTGTCGTCATGATTTTCACAACAACTTCATCTGTATAAATTAAAAGAATATTTGTCGCAGAATAAATGACGTGCTTACAAAATGAAGAAAAAAATTGATAATAAACATTTAACGCTTAACAAATATCATCATTCTCTTGACCTTATCCCAATTCATTTGTGGTCGACGCAGCACAATCTTCCTCTTCCATACCTCTCTGTTTCTCGTCATCTCATGAGACACCTCCTTTCTTATTATATCAAATATGCATGCAAATATGATATGGATGATATAACATCATGCCTGAACTCCCCGAACGGATAAACAGAGTACATAGCAAGTATTTACACAAATTAACATGTTTTTTTTTTTTTAAGGTTGCCCCACACTAGGAATTTCTCCTGTATCGTGGGTGCGTTCACAAACATTTAAACTGACAATATACACAAATACCCAGACCCGGAACAACTATCTGTAGGTCTAACAAATATTTGTTACGTGCGGGGATCGAACCCGCGACACGCAGCGCGGCAGTCCATTGCTTGAGCCACTGCGCTAACCGTGCCGCCGTACTAAAATTATAAGTTGTATGTAGGTATATTATAGGTATTCTGCCCCTGAATTAATGTTTAGAGCAATTTTTACATGTGTTAGCCAGTAAGGATAATCACCGAAAGTATATCATTTTTTTATACTTATTTTTAGCAATTTTTTGAGATACTTGTCTTTGCTGTCGGAAGTGGGGCATGTTTGCAACTTCTTCTTTTATTTAAATTATTATTGTATACCCTGTAAAGATAGTCGTAAGATGGAGAAAAAAAAAACTTTGACGATGATGCTGAGATGAGAACGCTAAGGAGGATGTGTGGTATGACGCGAATGGATAAAATAAGGAATGAGTACATAAGAGGAAGTCTGAAAATGGCACCGGTGACTGAAAAGTTGTTTGTTAATCGGTTGCCGTGGTATGGAGATGTGATGCGAAGGAATGGTAAAAATGTTGAGTATGAATGTAGATGAAAAGTAGAGGAAGGCCAAAGAAACGATGGATGGACTGTATGAAGGATGATATGGCTAGAAAGGTGACTGCTGAAATGACGAGAAATAGAGAAGTAGGTATGGAAGAAGAAGACATGTTGCGCCGACCCCAAATAAATTGGGATAAAGGCAGGAGAATGATGACTTTGTTTTTGACACGCACTTGGCCGATTTTATTTTCAAATGTTCTAGAGCTCCCATAATAAACAATAATTTTATTAAGGCGAGGTTACCCTACTTTGTTTTTATGTACGCACGACCTCACCCTGCCGCGCGAGCGATATAATGCCTAAATTTTGACTGTTTTTTCTCTCTTGGAGAAAAATGATAAAGAAATGATACATTATGTGACCCGAGATAATACACATTTTTTACGACCTTTATTATGATATAAGTTTTATTTTTCAATGCCTATTATAACTCAAGTAAAACGATTATTTAGCCATCATTTGGACATGTCTTTGCGATTTAATTGGATGCAGTGAAGTGTAAGTAATCGTGTATCGCATGCCCGACATATCATGATCGAAGAGTCAACTATGTAATACATTTTTTTCAAAATTTAAATCCGTTCCATGTACGAGTAAAACGCTATTGTTGACGACGTTTATCGGGGTAACCCCGCCTTAAACTTGTCACTTGTAGTAGGTAGTGTAGGTACTAGTACCTATCAGTGGCGAGGCGTGACATATAAGAAAGGGGAAGCCGATGGAAAAAAGGGATTTTTTTGCTATTCATTTTAATTTTTTTTTAATTTTCTATTTTTTTTTAACCTCATTTTCGTTAACAGCGACGCCTAAAACCACAAAATTGACACCCATGTCGAAAAATCCGAAAAACGTCGGCGCCATATTGAATTTTTACACCTATTATATTCACATTCACATTTTTATATTCTCTCCTTCTTTCAGGCCACAATAGACCGACCCGGCAACATCCCCGTAGTCATCGCCTACCCGAGCACTCTGTACCAAACGCAGAAGGACATCCAGCAAGAACTGCCACTACCGCTCGGTACAGTCGTGAACGCGGTGTTCAAGAACGAGCAGTGGCTGTATGCGCAGACGCCGCATGGGGATGAGGGGTATGTGCTGTATAGCGCGTGCTTGCCGCTGGGGATCCTGCCTAACAGGTAAGATTGTAGATAATAATCATTCAAGATAACAATTGCACCTTTCAAGGTTTTCACAGAGCAAATGTTAGAGTGGTGCAGGTGGCTATATACATACTGGTCTCACATAATTTGAGTTAATCGACACGTAAAGAAGAAAAACTAAAACCCGACTACGACAAAAAAAAAACGACACTGAAAAAGTATGAAACAAGATTTTCAGGATAGAACAAAAAGAAAAGTCGTAGTCACACGGTATTAAAGTGTTTAGGTTGGTACCTATAACGTGTGACTACGGCTTTTCTTTTAGTGTCGTTTTTTTTTTGTCGTAGTCGGGTTTTAGTTTTGTAATTTTATTTTTTATTTAAACAATTTTGGTGTTTAATATTTTTTTTTACTGTTGACTTTTTGTCCGCTAGAGGGCGTGATTTTAAATTTGAGCAATATTTTGGAAATGTACAAGTGAGGCCCTTTCAAATGATACCAAACACGGCGTATTTATCTCCATTTTTATTTTGTAAGCCTTACTTTTTGTCCGCTAGAGGGCGCCAAATCGCTTTTTGTGACACGTCACGTAGCCTATGTTCAGCGGGAAATTAAGACGGTTCTAACGATACCTCATATGTCGAGTTCCGATAAGTAGATTAGAAGCTATGAGGGAACAGATGAAGATACACACATACATACATACAAACATACATACATACATAGCCAGTCAAAATCATAACCCTCCTTTGGCTTTGCCGTAGTCGGGTAAAAAGAAGGTGAGACTGTGACTGTACATAGTAGAGCAGACGCCACACGGCGACGAGGGATATATGAGAGGTCCAGATATATAACTCACAACTTTTTCTCTTGGAGAAGTCAGAATACATAACTCCATCTGCTATGATCCTGTAGGGCCAAATAAATTGGAATCAAAGCCGTAGGAGGGTACAGGCGAGCGAAACATTAGTTTATAGTTTAGAGAGCGATTGCTTTGTGCGTCTCGACCAAAAAGCTTGGAGATTTAAATACCTTACTTTACTCTTCTCGATATTAGGGTTAAGCCAAATACTGTGCAATAATCAATCAACTGCTGTAATGTCGAACATATTCCACACCAACACTAACCATATCACTCGAAACTTTTCAGAACATCACCACAAAAGAAGACACCGTGTTGGGAGAGCAGCACGGACATCTACCCGCGTCCATGCGGCAACCTCACGGACAACGAGAAGGAACAGTTGCGCGGGCGCACCCGCTCCGAGTGCCGCTACCCCGCCAAAACACAACGACGCAAGTCCAAGAACTCGTGCGCAGAAAAAGACTTTGACACGCTATATTTAAAAACCAAATCCGTTTCCTCTAACATCGACAAGATACACGAAAAAGAGAATAGAGACTACAAACAAGTGAAGAGACAGACTCTCTTAGTAGTGAACAGTGATTATACGGGGAGTGTTTTAAATAAAACTTTGACAGTGCAGAAAGGGGATGTGGTGGTTCTAGTGCAAGGTGGGGGGGTGGAGACTGATGTGGATGCTGAGTGGTTCTATGTGAAGAAGAGGGATGGCAGCCAAGGGTTCATTCCGGCTGTAGTAGCTGGACATGGCTATATTTAAGTTTTATACAGCAGAGGGATCTTGTAAGTTCCTTTAGTTGACATTTGGGTTTTAGATGAAAGGAAAAGATAATTATGTTCTTTCCAAATAGTATTTGAAGCTTATGTGTAATTCAGTGTGTTACTACTTCTTATGGTTGATATTATACACTGTGTGATAGAAATGAGGGCAAATAGAACTTTAAATCTTCGTCAATAGAGTTCAAACTAGTATTTGAAGCTAATATGTAATGCAGTTTATCACGCTGTTTTAATGTATTGCCAGCACGAAAATGTAATTAAAACTTCTACGCTTAATAGTTTCCACTTAGCAATAAAATTGTAAATGATAAAGTGTAGTTGCGTCATTCATTTATTTATTATTTGATAATAAAAGTCACATATTGATAACAGAAACAAAAACTTAAACTATGACTTACCTATCGAAAGTGTAGGACCTGATCTCTATAATTGAAGGAAGTACAGAGGTCTATTTCGGGGCTAGAGCCAGCTATGGCCAGGACTTTGTTGGGGGTTGTTCTCAACACTGCGGAGTACACTGTGGTTGCTGATACTGGTAGTTCGACAGTCACTTCTCCGGAGTAGTTCAGTTGGTACAGGTGCTTAGATTCTCCTCCTGCGAAGACGCAGTCGTCGTGGAAGAAGGACACGTGGATGCCGTGGTCGGGGATGTCGAAGACTGTGACGGCGTCCAGGAAGCGAAGGTGCCAGAGAGCTAGGCGAGGACCGCCGCCGCAAACCTGACAAAAAATAAAATAGAAAAATAAAATCAGCTGATATATTATACATATTGCTTCTACATTTGTGCAAAACCAAATGCACAGTAATTCATTGTCTATTAAAATTTACTCCCTAATATTTCAAGTCAAGACACTAATAAAAGTGACAAGTTTTCTTGTGAAATTAAGCTAGCAAAAGAAACAAGTGACTGAAAGGAATTGAGGAGGGCTTTGTCCAGCAATGGGACTTTATAATCTAATTAAAATAAAATAAACTAGCAACTTATTTAAGTACTACTTCATTCACTATTAAATTATTATTATTGATGCTCATAGGGCAATCAGCCATCACTGTTAAGACAACTCATACCCTGAGGGGCAGTCTCATGGTATGAAATGAATTATCTTATTGGTGATGGCTTAATAGGTATCTATGTGGCTTTTTACAATAATGCTACAACAAGTTACATTTATTACATATTGTTGCTGCATCTGCCAAATTCCAAATGTGCATTTTTTGATTTTTTGTACACTACACTAAACAATCTACGGTACATTCTCGATTTGTTGATAAAATGTTTTTAAAATACCTATTTGAATTAAACAAGTGGAATTAATTCAATATGAATTAATAATTTTGCAGTGTTTCCGTTTATTTATTGAATAATAGTTTTTTTGTGGTTAGTTGGTTACTGAAAACATTGCAAAAATCATAATTATAATTATTGAACTTGGCAGGAGCAGCGACAATATTTAATTTTGGTGTAAGAACATAAAGTATAACAGCTATACTCACAATCCAGTCATCTCCTATAGCAGCTGATCCCACCCACTTGCCAACATCGGGCCGACTCACTTTGCTGTTAGTATGGGGCTCTATTTTATTGTGGCTCTTGCCAGTGCGGGTGTCCCAGAGCAAGACTACGCCATCCTCACCGGCTGTGATCAGTTGCTGGTTGCTGAAATTTGAAAATGAAGGATGTCAAAGTTTGAAACTAACAATATTCATCTAAAATTCTAAACTTTCCTTTGGGCTTTGCTTTCCAAGTGATTTATTTTATAGGCATTTAATTCAGGTCTTTAATTAAAACAGTTAAGGATTAATTTGCAAGAAAACTGATAATTACTGATGTAGGCAATTAATGAATATTGATGTAGGAAAATCAATTAACTGACGAGTATTGCAAACTAGCATGGATTCCATGCTAGGCATAAAATTGGTAGACCGAGTTCCAAACGTCGACATCCGAAGACGCACAAAGGTCACCGATATTGGAAAGCGCGTTATGGAACTCAAATGGGGTTGGGCAGGACACCTGGCAAGGCGTAGGGATGGCAGGTGGAGTAAGGCTGTCACCGAATGGCGTCCAAGAACGGGTAAAAGAAATGTGGGTCGCCCGGCGGCGAGATGGGCAGACGATATAGTTGCCATCGAGGGAAAAACCTGGATGAGACTGGCACAAGAACGTGGCGTTTGGCACCAGAAAAGAGAGGCCTATACCCAGCAGTGGGTGAATTCGGGTTGTGGATGATGATGATGATGATTGCAAACTATCATATATTTAAAAAAAATACTCACTTTCCATGAACAGAGTGTATATAGTCATTATGTCCCTTTAAAGTGGACACCAGTGTTCCATCCTCCAAGTTAAAAACATAGACATTGTTATCACCACATCCGGCATAGAGCTTTGCTTTATCTTCAGATAACCATAGACTATTCATATCAGTCTGCTCCAACGATGATGGTTGTGAAGGTATCCTGATAGTCCATGAAGGTTTACTTAGCTTCGAACTGACTGCATTCTTCCAATCCCATCCAAAGATTTCATTAACTGTACCCGCTATTAAAAATTGGTCTGTGCTAGCCAAGCTGCACACTTGGCGGCCGTTTTCGATAGTGTGGGTGTATTTCGGCTTGTTGTAATCTGATGCGAGCAGCTCCACGACGGGGTTAAGGATCCTATCCAGGCTGAAAAAGAAAGATAAGGTGTGAAGGAGTGAAGAGAGAGAGAGAGAGATCGGTTTTATTGTATCATTAGACAATATTAGACAGGCAGATAATTAACCAACAATAATCTAGAAGAACACTCACTCAAAAACAGCAATCTGACTGTAAATATTACCGGCAACCAAATATTGCCCACAAGGCGAAAGTGTTTGTGAGAGAACAGTGTTGTACAAAACCTTGTCAAGCATGATTGAAGTTTCTAATAAATTGCACTCAAATGCGATTACAATTTATGAATAATCGATATTTTATTATATAGTTTGATTTCGTTTGCTTTGGTCTATTTATGATTTGGAGTGTAAACAAAACATAACCTAAACGTTAAACTTCATTTGAAACGTCAAATAATGTTTTTTACTTTTCTTTTTTCAAGCCTGCCTGCCACAGAATGTCAGAAAATACAGAATCATTTTGGTTTCATGGGTTTTAATATTTTTGTCAAAATCTAATGACATAATTAAAATTTAAGGAAAGAAAAAGATAGGAAACGTATAGTAGCACGCATATTTGATGAATACAAGAAGTCTTATAAATAATAATATTTTTCTAATCTCCATTAACTTTTTCTCTAAATGGTAACTCTGCCATAAAGTCAACCATAAAAAAAATCAGAACCAGCCAAGATGGACGTGTGTCATGAATAAAAACTAAAATAACGAGGTGCTTGTAAATGGTGAGATATTTGTGTAGGTAATTGACCTATATAACTGCTTTGATGTGTCTACGACATCGTAGTGAGGTTATTTTACTTTTGCCACCTACATTGTGATTGTGCGGCGAAGCCATCCATACCCCTCGCACAGCATGCCATAAAATTGATTTATGATTTTTAGGTAAATAAACCGGCAAAATGTATAATGGTATTGGTTTAACGACACCACGGGGCTCCGGTACGAATGGCTATGTGCAAAGAAACTGGGCAGGAGTACGGAAGACCAAAGACTCGGTGAATTATCGCACCGAGGAAGAAATAGCCAAGTTGGACTCTGCGTCAAATAAACAACCTAACCGGGAGATTCTCGACCATGAGAGGAAGAGGAAGATAGAGGTGAAGTGTGCGGAACTTGAGGATAGTCTCGAGGAGCAGGGGTAAGTAGGTCTTGTAACTTTTACTTGTTCTGAGTATAACTAACTTTACGTGACGTAATAGTTTCTGAGTTTTTGAATACTTAGAAAAAGTAATTACTTTTTAGTATCTGTTTTCATGCACTTTTTATCGTTCACGTCATTCTGATCCAAGAATAATGTTAATTTAAACCATATTAACACCAGAATTCTGTGATTGAGTTCATTGCTAAACATGGTCTAATATTGAACCTTCATAGGACATAGGTTAAACATAATTGCATCAAATTAAGTAATGTTATGTACTTAGTATACCAATACCCTTCTTCAGGGTGTCTTGTTAGGAACGTTTTGAGTATGAATGTGTATGGGTATTCTATTTCTATTTATCTTCGGGGACGCCGGCAGACACCAGGCTGGCGATCAGTCCTTTAGTTGTGGATTATTTCGCCCAGTTCCGTGTATGGGTATTGTAGATTAAAACCAAAGCAATGACATTTGGTCTGTGACGAATTATATGCCAGGAAAGGAGGTATCTGATGAGATTACGAGTAATAAAGAAGTGTGGAAAAAGAGGACATGCTGCACCAACCTGTGTCTGGGCCTCATGATCAGAAGGTCTAAGTAGCAAAATGTCCAACAGCGCAAAATGTCTAATGAGCAGTAAGTCTACTTAGCAAAATGTCCATGTAGCAAAACGTCCAACTATCAGATGGTCTGTCTGTATAGCAGAACGTCTAGGCAAAACATCATTTTTAAAATTTGTACACTCATGATAGAAACTAAAAGTCATTTGTAAATTACATAAAATTTTTTGATAAAAAAAGTCTGGGTTAAATAACTCTTCAATAGCCTCTTCAATGTTATTATATAGGAAATTTGGCGCACAAACTCCCCTGTATTTATTCACATAATATCCTTTAATATTTAATAATTTTTTGAATAAAGATTTATTATTATTATTTATTAATTATTTGATTTTTTTTTTAACATTTATTTGATATGGCCAAGGTTTACCAAAAATTCAAAGGGACTAACTTTTTGAGCTTCAAGCTTTTGCAGCTCTTTTGTATTTGGTATTAAACATTAGTCTGTATGTACATAATATTGTAATGCCGTGTGAGGCCGTGTCCATTTCCCTCCCGATGAAATGTGCGTGTTGAATTTTGTTCCTGAGTTATCCAGACATTTTGAGAATCTGACGATTTGCTAAATAGACGTTCTGCTATACAGACCATCTGATAGATGGACGTTTTGCTACATGCATATTTTGCTAAGTAGACTTACTGCTCATTAGACATTTTGCGCTGTTGGACATTTTGCTACTTAGACCTTCTGATCATGAGGCATGTCTGGTTGGCAATCTGTGAGCACAGAGCTCAATAAAATCATCTATACTTTTTTTTTTTTGTTGAACCTCACTTTCTATCTTTATTTTGGTGACCTGAACAAAATAAAGATGGAAAGTGATTAAGTTCAAGTTCCACTAATGAATACATAGTAAAAAAGATACGATAAGCAAGAGTAAGTAAAAGAGATAGCTATCGTTTGAACAAATGCAATGCAATTCAAATGTTTTGTTGGGGCATAGATTATTATAATTTTAATGTAAATGTGAATGTTCTTGAGTCCACACAGTGTGTGCACTGGTAAAAGATCAGGAAGAGGTGCATATCTGCCTTTAAAAATAATAAATAAACTCACGCCCTTTTCCCATGGGGGTAGGCAGAAACCGCAGAACGTCACTTGCTACGATTCATACATACTCCTTTTGCCTCGTCTACATTTATACATCTGGTCATACACGCGCGCCGGTTACGAGTACTACGCACCTGTCCTTTCTGAATAAGACATACACTGATCTTATTGGTGACGAATAAGATCAGTGTATGTCTTCCTAGGGCGTCAGTTGCCACTCACTTACATCTGCCTTGTAAATACCTTTCGTTAATCAACTTTCACTCATCCTCTCCACATGACCGAACCACCTTTTCAATTTTTGTCACTACATCTTCTTTTAAACTGACACATTAAAAAAACTGAAAAACAAATAAGTTACTTCTCACAGCCACACACCTCACTAATTTTCCTTTCGGACTGTTTTAAGATACTGGATTTACTCAATTCTGAATTTTTAAACAAATGAGTGAGAATAAACAGCGTCAATACTCAAACATGCATCCCTCCTTAATTTACCCAATTTTTTATTTTCAATATTTAGAACAATTTCATACTCATTCAATTCCCTATGCACGTAATATATTCTAAATTTTGTAGGCTACTGAAATGTTATCAAACAACAACCTGCGAAGTTATTTTAAACGTAATCTAGAGCTTAGTTATTTATATCAGAAACACGTATTTATATCAGTTTGTGTTACTTTTGTAAAGCTAAAAAAACACTATAGTGAGTGAATGGAGTCTTTATCTATCGATACCTACATGGGAAGTGGCGATAAGCTTCATAATAATTATTCCAAATATTGTAATGTTCATAATAATATCGCTAACGCCTACGAAAAACCAGGAAAATATTCCCACGTAAAAAACATTGCCCCTCCGTGCTATTTTGAAATTTTTCGTCGCTTTTATACAAGGTTGAAATTCAGTCAGTTATTAAAAAAGAGGATCTGTTCTGGATTCTGTCCCAGACATTTCGACTGTTTAGTTATTGGAATTTTTGATAAACTGAATTTGTCAATGTACCTTACAACGGCTTATATCTGTCACAGAAAAATGAAGAAACCAGCCCACATGGCATGGCGATTTTATATCTATTCTACTAAAAATAGACAAAGCTCTTTCAAGAAATGAAATCTTTCTACAATATGTCATTTTGTCAATCAAAAAATTTCTTCCCTCAACAAAACCCGTTTCTATGGTGGTCATGTCATGCTATACTTGCAGGGATTTCACGAAATCCCGCAAGATGACGAATATTCTAATTTATTACATCTTCTTACTGAAAACTTCTTGTGAAAAAAATAACGAAAAACGAATTATGTTCATCTTCGTTCACACATTCACGATGATTTAAGAGGGATGACGATGGTGGGGATGGGATTCAATTCAAGTATGGACGTATGATGCGGAGAAATAAGGGAATTGCTGAGCATGAATGTAGAAAGCTATAAGAGTAGATGAAGACCAAAGAAACGATGGATGGACTGTGTGAATGATCAAATGGCTACAAGGAGGTGACTACTGAGATGAGGAGTAATAGAGATGTGTGGAAGACGAAGACATGCTGCGCCGACCCCAAATAAATTGTGGCAAGGGCAGGAGTATGATGACAATGAGTATGACCAAGAGATAGAGCTATCCAGTACGTGTGGTTCCTGCCTTTGCCCACGGTTAATAACATAACAAGTTTAAAATCTAAAACCCGACTACGAATAAAATATTGGTTTGTTATTTACATTACGAGTAAATAACACAGACTAGACCGCGAGAACTGTTTGACCGCAATCTAAACGTATAGGTATATTGATTGACTAAAACTATAATATGATATACATATTTGTAATGTGCTCGCCAAGACCTTTCATTTGATACCTTACTTGCTATGATTATCTCAATTTAATATTTTTTGAGGTAAGTTTTTGACATTTAAATTCCGTGATAAAAACAATTTATATAGCCTATGTCACCCGGGCTATTCTTACGAATCTATTGACACCTAATTTATTAAAATCCGTTCAGTAGTTTAGGCGCTACGGTGGAACATACATACATACAAACATATATACATACATAGACTGCCAAAATCATTACCCTTCCTTTTGGCTTCGCCGTAGTCGGGTAAAAATAACAAATACCATGAGAGGTGATTGTTGGCGTTTTGGCAAGGCACAGATATCCCCGCAATATTAGTACTCCATTTTAATATTCCATTCTAAAAAACTACGTAGAAATGATTAACCTGTCATCCCTTACAACAGTTACAACAACGTTGCGACTTGCGCCCGAGTTGATAAATAATTCAGCACTGTGAGACAAGGCCATCCCTTTATACAAGTCAAAGAGGGTTTACCCCGTTGCGCGGGCTTTCCATTTCTTGCTCCTCTGTGGTAATAATTAATGAGTGTAACACGCGAACTTCTGACGCCAGCTAAGGTGTGACGTGTCCTTTGCTTGTTGAACCTTTTGTTTTGTTTCTTGTACAATCCTTTTTGTTTGGATTATCTAACAGGCCCCTGAAAAATAATTCTCACCGATGGCCACCACGAAAATGGTTTGTTTATAGGATTCCAGGCCAGTTTGGACCGTAAATGATCCTTTTCAAATATTCCTTATTGTAAAGTATCTTTGCTGCATAATCAAACAACTGCCGAAAGAGGGGTGTTTTACAGGAGCTACGTGGATGCTGAAAGTCCTAAAGCTCTATTAGAGTCCTTGTTACAACTTTTCCATTGAGCACAATATGCTGTGCTTTTTATATCGTTGCAAACACGGAACAGAAAGAACAGGGTTGCAAAAGACACCACACACACCGTCTACACACCCTTACACACACGCCTCCACACACACCCTAACACATAAACATACACACACATGATTGCTGTCATTCACAATCTTTTTTGTTAATTAGGATTAGTTTTCTTATTTTATTTTGTGTACAAAATACTGTTTTGTGTCAAAAATGACACTGTCTTCACTTATTTTTGATTGTGAAATTGAATTGAATCCTTTTGGCTGAATCCTATCTTTTAAGATACAGGCTAGCCCTAGTTTAAAAGATAGAGTCTTCTATTGCATTATTATGTAAATACTATTATTCAATCAATGTATACAGTGCAACGTGCCATGTTTTTTGTGAAATAAAAAATATTATATTATTATTAAAAGTCTCGAAGCTTAGACCCTAACGTTGGAATTGGCGAACTTCCTTCTGGAGGTTTGCAAATTCCCTGTTTTGTAAGGATTTCAAGTTTCGCATCTAAAGGAAAAATAATCCGCTAAATCAAAATCTCAATAATATAATATAAAATATTAAAAAAAAAACTTTAAACCACTATTTCGAATTGTAAAATTTGTTGGCATTTGTAACTCGAGTAGCAGAAACTTCTCTATTAGCTTTACATGCACTTGCTCGTGTTCACTTGGTCACGTTGCCTTATCGATTTACTACTCAATAAAATCCCTTGTTTTATTTTGCTGAATAGAAAGTACCCCTCAGGCTATACGAGCAGATCGCACCCTTGTTTAGGGGCGATGGCCGCTGCGCCGGAGTCTGATCAATAGTTCACCAGTGCGCGACTCGCTCCGCGGTCCACCCTTCGCGTAATATATTATTCAATAAGCTGCCCCGTTGCATTCAGTTAACAGTCGCGCAACGAGAACGTCTTATCGGGTTTTATTGTTTTCAAAAAGTAATTGTACGCCGTTATAGCGGCTCCGCGTATCATGCACTGGTAGGTATTACACTGAGAAATTTATTATAAGATTTTCATTTACGCTTGTCGGTGCGCGGTCGCTCAGTGAGACATTCGTGAATCCATTGGCTGCAAGTAAACCGTTCAGGCGCGTTCGGCGGCGCGCGCGTCTTATTATTTCGTTTGTATTATAATGTGGAGTTGGTGAATAATGAGTGTGTCACTGGTGTGGTTGCGTAGGTTGCCGAAGGAGGAGATCGCAGCGCGCGTGGCTGCCTTCCGGGCGAAGCTGTGCACCACCGGCGCGGGAGACAAGGACGTGCCCAAAGACGAGTTCGGGAGAGTCGCGTGAGTAATCCTTTATTTACGAATATCACCTGGACTTGGGAATGCTCCAACAGATTTTTTATTTATTTATTCAAAAGCTAAAAGAAAACCTTTGAAGAAAATAAAAATAGTATTTTTAAAGGAATAGTTTGCATGACTGTATTTTTTTCAGAGGATATTTCGTAGTGGGAATGGGAAGTAGTTCGTGCATTAATTCGTACTAATGATCACGCTAACATTATAATTTATTGCTTAACATAAATCGAGATGAGCAAAAAAAAGACATCATCCATCTAGACTACTAAGATCACTTGCGCACGCGTATACTAGAGTGATGAAATTATGATAAAATATTTTATTACAGTTATTAAATTAGCAAGGACAAAAACAACATAATGTGCGATTATCGAGCGTTCAATTTAACGCATTACGTTTTCCTTTTATCGTTTTTTTTAAAGTAAAAACGTGATTAATTTTCTAGTTGAAATGGGCTCATAATAAGCTCGACGGAAATAAATATGAAAATGCTGGTATATTACTAATGCGAGCATTAGTGTTCCGTTTATAATTTTAGTACCTATGTCACGTACGCTTTCACAGTTATTATGTAGGGGCTATCACTTTGGATCTTCGAGATCTACGCATTGAATTTGTCAATTGGTGTATCAATAAAATAAGTCCCTCCTTATATCCTATGCGCATGACATGGGAACCGGAAACGGTTTGGGAAGCACCTAGTTCTTCAGCTATTGGATGTCCTAGCATAGTGAAAACGAGGATTAAAGATTTTAACGTGTTTCTGGATCATCAACCACTTCTACGACCAGAATTCACCCACTGTTGGGTAAAGGCCTCTCTTCCTCTTCTCCTCAATCTCTACGTTTCTGTACTAACCTCATCTAGAATTTACACGCGATGACAATACTTTGTATTTCACCTTTAAATTTAGCTAAAAACATCTGAAAATAATGCCATTCGCTCCCTACATAAAACATGTCCACGTTGCTACGTACGTAATCCAATTAGTCATAATCCGATGCATGAAATTAACGAATTTCAGTTTCATTCCGTATTTAATACGTAGAGAATATCCGCTGGTTGGATTTGGGCGACATAATCGCTATTTTAATTTATTTGATTGCCAATTTACCACCGTTAAATTAATTTTCACCGGCCATTACTTGTCTAAATAGGTAACCGTGGTTTGTAACAATTTTTGACGTAGGTCGAAATACTAGAAAGAACGTGCAAATGTGATCCCTATATCTTCCATTTTTTCTTTGGATATCGGAATCGAAGTGATTAGACACTAACATTAAGTAGTTCATTCTAAGTTCTAGAATATTCTAGAAATCTAGATCATAAACTCCGTTACATAATTAGGTCATTAACTAGCCTGTACGTATTGGCGTTCGATCAATACTTGCAAGATTCAAGCTCGCACAAGGGATCTTATGCAAAATAGATCGCGGAACTACCGACGACGTTAGGCACACCTGGTAAAATGTGCCTTCATGCGTGAAAAATTTATGCACTCGGATCATGGAGTAAAATAACCAGTGGAGAAAGTATGGGCACGTTTTTGTTCTAAATCAAAGTCACTAATATACCGCGGGGGGAGAGGTACGTTTCGGACTCTGTGATTGGTTGACGAACTGACAACCAAATGACAACTCATTCTCTAGGGATTCCATAAAAGTAATTGAAAAAGTATCGATATCGATAATTGTTTGACTTATTAGTATTATAACGATTTGTTTGCAATACAGAGATTACGGGTTCGATTTTGAAATAAAACAGGTAATTATTAAACTTAGAAGACTGTAATTAAAAAAAAATATAATATATTTAGGTACTGGTTTTTAAAATGGATTAGTTTTGAATATGTTTTTCTTATATAATCATTTGGATTTGTATTATTTTTCGTAATAAATGTCAGTCGAGTATCAATATATTTTTTTGCTACACATGAAGCTAAATCAATTAAATGGTTAGTCGATTCTACGTCAAATTGGTGAAAAAAATAGTAAAAGGACCTCAAATTAGTTCAAATTAATTTTGTGTGTTAAGATCATGATATCACGGGGGGAGCGAAGGGGGGTTAAAATTTCGGTCATTTTTTGCCTAGGACGCTCCGTTTTCAAGATATTTGTATTTAACTTATTTTGGTACAATAATTTAAAACGCCCATAACTCGGCAACGGTGCATCGTAGGACCATGCTTCTCGGACCCTAAATGGTGTATATGGCGCAGGTTAACCCGATACTGCAATATGGTAATAAAAAAAAATTAAGTCCTCGTTCCATAGCTAGGCTACACAATCCAACCAATTTTTTTTATCCCTATCGTGTCAGTTTTTTCATAGGCCTTTGCCTCCATTTTTCTGCAGGCACGCCACTGCCAGCAATGTGTTCACATGCCGATGCGCGTATTGCCTGACTTAACTCCAAAACTAAAATTGATAACGTCTGTTCCATACCTACACTGGCCTCTAAAAAAACATAAAAAAAAACATAATTGTCTAGTCATATTGCAATGATTCAAATAGATTCCAAGCCACGTGTCAAAATTTTGTGTAAAAGGCAGGCAGAGATATCATACACTTACATTTTTTACTGTTATGTACAAGTTTATGCCAATATTATAAACATTTGCGAGTAAAGCCAAGGGAATGACTTGACTGGCCTGTTGGTCTAGTGGTTAGTGACCCTAACTGCTATGCCGGAGGTCGTGGGTTCGATTCCCACCCAGGACAAATGTTTGTGTGATGAGCACGATCATTTGTTCTGTGTCTGGGTGTAATTTATCTATAATATGTATGTATTTAGAAATATATAAGTATGTTTATCAGTTGTCTAGTACCCATAACACAAGCTCTGCTTAGCTTGGGACTAGATGGCGTTGTGTGATAGTTGTGGAATATTATTATTATTATTATAATAAGCATGTTTGAAAATATAGCAATAATGAAACAAAAAAATATAAGGTATTTTAAGAACTTATATTTTAAATTATATCGATACCATAAACCGTCGCGATACTGCGAACTCGAACATCACTATCATGAAAGAAAGAGACAACTGCATTAGTGCAAATCAGTGTACCAGAAAGAGACAGCAATTATATGATTCTTTTTTCATTGTTTTGATCAAATTGAATAGAAAACCACATAACTGTGCAATGTTATCCCATCTTTTGTGTAACTTGAAGTTGTAGTACACTTTCCACACCATTTAATTGCACAACTAGGCATTATTTTTCGTAATAAATGCTTTCAAAACGGGAGCGCGTGACGTTCGTGCGTTAGCCTACAATTTTTGCGACTGAGCAAAATTTCGCCGCGTACGCTTGATATAGCGTAGGTTTGGCGCCCGCGGTAGCCCCCGCACGCTCTCTCCACTGGTTATTGTGCTCCATGACTCGGATCGATATAGCAATTTTGTAATGTTCTCTTCTACTGGGACTTCTATGCACCGTGTAAATGGTCCTTTCATGTAGATGTAAACCAAGCATTCAGTACATCAAATTAAGTAACAATGATTCGACGAATAAATGATGGCAAACGCAAAAAAGTATTTTGGGGAACTCAATGTATCGCACCCACAGCATTGTGCTGATAGATGCTTTGAATAGTATAGGGTTCATGGAAGTATTTCTTGTAAAGTTATAACATTAATAACTTCTATTTTAAAAAAAACTTGTGGAAAAAGTTGCAACTTTGAACATACTTGGTCCTGAACAAAAAAATATCAGAAAGCAAGTGCCTTCTGGCAGTTCCGACCTCTAATGTTCTCAATTAATCCCTATGCTGGGACACTGGGCCTCCTCTCTTTGGGAAAGTGGGTAATAACTAACTCCACGGACTCCACCCCATTAATACCCTCTTTTTTTTGCACCTCCGCGACCTTTCGATTTTCCTGTATGTCTCTACATTTCCTTTCTCCCCATATATTTTCCTGTCTTCGCACTATAACTTCAGGTAAATGTAGCTCAATACATCATAAACCAAAGACAATCTATTTACGTTAGTCCGCCGATCTATTTCAGTTGTTCCACATCGATAACATAATTTATAACCAGTAGCGTATTGTCTCGTAAATGTCAGGTAAACCTTTGTCTCATGTTACTGATGGATCGGCAGGGTCGTTAAGTGTTATGATCAAGGGATCATGGCTTTACTTGCCCTATAAAATGGGAGTTCATGTACAATAGTGGTACATAGGCGGTCTTAATGCTACAAGGCATTCTCTACCAGTCAACCTTTGGGTCAAATGGATAGCATTGTGATAGAGTGTAAAAATATTATATTTGCAAAACTACCATTTTGTTTACATAAATTGATATAATATACATGTTAGAGGAAATACTCCTTGCAAACATCATAGACGATTTCGGACTTGTCAATGTCCTCGCTGTCAGTGTCTGTTGTATCTGTCAGTAGTGCGTTCGTTTTATTATTAGAGCTTCTTGCTAAAAAGACAGCGCCTGTGCCGGTCGTGCGCACTGATTGATAAAATAATAACATGGCAGACACCAATATCGAGCACGCGGACGCTAATCCGATTGAATCTCCGACAGCAGCGGTGGGATCGATTCCAAAATCACACTTCCAGTCGACCGCGATGCTAGCTACTCCAAATCAAGCAATATTTTACGCCGGGGTATGAAACTTAAGAAAATATGGCGATGTAACAACGTACCTGGCGCACCTTCACCTAAAACGTGAACTGCGTGTTCGTATCCATTGTGCAAGACCTGGGAACAGCTAAAGGAGCGACTTACTCGACAGTTTGGTGCAACGAGGAGGTTCTACGATCTGTTTCGCGATATGGTGGAGTACAAGAGCGACCAGGTGGCTACGTACATCGAGTATTCTACCAACAAGTTGGCGCTGATAGATGGACTGGTTACAGACTGGGGGTGAGTCAAAAAAAAATCGAGGTGGTGATCTACGGCATCACGGATATTCAGGTATGCACTGAATTACTAAAAAGACTAAAACGAATTTTGTGGATATTTATGTACGTGATCGACACTATGTGTGGTGATCGACACTATCACTGTGCGTGATAGTTATCCTTTGCCGTTGATATCAGAACAGATTGATGTCCTCAGTCAGGTGTCTTATTTTTCTAGTTTAGACATGGCCTCATGGCTTCACCAGGTTTTGATGGCATCTCAGAACGACATCGAAAAGACCGCGTTTATTTCCCCGGATGGTGTATGGGAATATTTGAAAATGCCCTTTGGACTCTGTAACGTGCCTTCTGTTTACCAACGGGCCATCAATAAAGCGCTAAAAGGGCTAAAAGGCAAAATAGCGCTTGTCTAAATGGACAAGCGCTATAATAATAATGTTCACGGTTTTTTTTTTTTTCTCTTAAACTTTGGAGGAGGCGTTCCATAGTCTAGAGCAGGTATTGTCTGCTTTTAACTGCTGTTAAAGACTTGACTTCTCGATACGACTGTGAAGCTCTTCGAAATTTCGTTCACATAATCGGAACACCCAAGTGAATCAATTCCGATCAAGGCACTTCGTTCACAGGGCAAGACTTCCAAAGCCTCTGTAGAGAGTGGTCAATCGAGTTCCATGAAAACGCCAGTCGCATTTGTCATGCCAATGGACAGGTAGAACGGATAATGTCCGTACTGACTAATTGTTTTACAGTCGCCGAAAATCACGAAAACAAATCTTGGAAGTCTGTTATCGTTGAGGTCCAACTCGTTTTGAATTGCACAGTATCCAAAAGTACGGGCAAAAGTCCATTCCAGTTGTTATTTGGTTGTAACAAAACTCCACCCAGGTTAAACTTTTTCGCGGTGGATATTGATATTCACAATGAACTAGACTTGATAGAAAGTTAGAAACACGAAAAGCAGCTAAGGATAGGATGGACGAGCAAGCAAAAAAAAAATATAAAATACGCTATGACGCTAATAAAGCCGCGATTCGTCCTTTTGTAGAAGGCGATCTAGTGTTAGTTCAAAAAATCCCCGCATAACTAACAAATTAAGCGGAAAGTTAAAAGTTTTGTGGTCCTTGTAAAATCACGAAAGTTTGACCGAATGAGCGTTACATGATTGAGCCGTTATCTGGGGGACGGGGTCAATATGTGTGTCATAAAAGATAACGCTAATATCCAGGTAGCCTACCAGAATTGTCCGAATGTCTTGTCACTTTTTCAAATTGATAAGTACTGTCGCCGCAGCCTGGTATGATGATTAGTAACGAATTATGAATTGTGAATTTGTGCTACATTGTTTGTAGAATTGTTGAGATGTTTTAAGTTTTGTTGAAACGGAGAACTCTTAAGTTTATTGTTTTTGATTACGACTTTGGAGCAATAAACATGCGATTATTGCTGATTTATCACGATGGAAGCTATCACGCTTCGTCAGAGAAACGGACTGAAAGTTTTATCGCTTTGTCCTGACGATGGAAGCTATCACGCTTCGTCAGAGAAACGGACTGAAAGTTTTATCGCTTTGTCCTGACGATGGAAGTATGGAAGCTATCACGCTTCGTCAGAAAAACGGACTGAAAGTTTTATCGCTTTGTCCTTTGTTGTTGTAAGTTGCTACGCTTTGTGGTGTTGCTGTTGAAAGTTGCTACGCTTTACGGTGTTGTTGTTGAAAGTTGCTACGCTTTGCGGTGTTGTTGTTGAAAGTTGCTACGCTTTGCAGTGTTGTTGTTGAAAGTTGCTACGCTTTGCGGTGGGGTTGAGCTGAATCATGTATTGATCAAGGCGTATTGCTGAAAGCTTCTACGCTTTGAGATTTAATGAATGCACTGCCTTCTAACTAATGCTGAAAGCTTTCACGCTTTGCTTTGAGTCCCATTGATTTATGAGGAGGTTGAAAGCCGTCTGAAACGCTTTGCCTACATTGGTGCCGTTTAGACTCAACGCGAGAGCGCGTTGATTTGCAGAATGGCCGTGTTAGAGGAAATACTCCTTGCAAACATCATAGACGATTTCGGACTTGTCAATGTCCTCGCTGTCAGTGTCTGTTGTATCTGTCAGTAGTGCGTTCGTTTTATTATTAGAGCTTCTTGCTAAAAAGACAGCGCCTGTGCCGGTCGTGCGCACTGATTGATAAAATAATAACATGGCAGACACCAATATCGAGCACGCGGACGCTAATCCGATTGAATCTCCGACATACATATATAGGTACATACTAATACACGTGTAAGTTATGTAATACAGATAAAATTAAATAAATATCAAGTTGATGGAAGGAAAAATTGCTTCCGGCTGTCAAGGTGTTTTGGTACGGAAAAGGCTTTGAAAGAAACCTTACAATTGGACACGTTTATTATTCTTTAATGTATTAATAACGTTTTAAATAGATTACTTTCATTGTAACTCGCGATGAAAGTTGAAAATGGTCCCTCAAGGCTCATTTACAGGAGTTTTAAATAATGTTTTCCGTGTAAATAGTATTTTAAGTAGCACTTGATCGCTGAAAACCCCTAAAGAGTCAACTACGGGCTCATTTTACCTCCCAACACAAGTAATTAGGTAGCCAATTCACTCAGTTCTCATAAAATCGTGCCCAGCATTATACTCCGTAGGTTTTATTACTTTGCTTCGTTACCAAAGCGATTAAAGTACGGTTATCGACAGGTAAGCTTATTCATTGTATATTTCATATCAGGAAAGCCTCAAATCTATGAGGAAAACCCTATTCCAAACTGTATTAAGCTGAAGTCGCGCTCGTTTACATAATAGGCTGGAATGTTGTAAAACAATATTATAACAGGCCTTTGAACTTGTTGGTCGGTAAAACGAAACTTAGGTGTTGGCAAAATAACTTCTTTGAATAATTTAAACAATTTTCGTTTAATCTTCCATCGAAAACACGGTAGACAAAAGCTAAAGTTGCCTATCAGAGATAAACATTAACATAACAGTTTATGTACACACTTAATACAGAAAAGAAAAAAGGCACAGAAAAAAACGTACAAAGGCGATCCTTATTTCTAAAGAATCTCTTCAAGCATAGAGGACCTGAAAGAAAACGAGCAAAGAGGACCTAAAAAAATATTTATTGCGACAAATAAATATTTTTTCTTTCCTTTTTTCGTCTTGATACATGACATCCTGACAAAATGACAAAAAAATACAATAAACACACGCATTCCTGCGAAAAGAGAGATGAAGACACAATGTCAGTGTCCATCATCATCACAGCTTCGATACTTCAAAACCTGTCCTCCGTACGCGTGTCAAAACTCGCGGAACTCCCACGTAACCGATATTCAGGGGTCCTTGCATATCGATCGTGATGACGTCTGTCCCCCAAGCGACCCACTCCACGCGCTAAGGGGAGACAGGTCGCAGGACTTTTAATATGTCGGAGACTCGGAGTCGCACCCCGCTGTGATCCGCTCTTGTTATAATAACTAAGTTCAGAACTGAGGTGGTACAGGTTGAATAATAATTCTTTGTTCGTGTATTTATTTATTCAGCTGTTTATTTATTCTTTGGTGATCTTTCAAAACGATGTTTTTTTTTGCAAAGTCAATGCGTTCATCTGTACAATGTTTTGAGCGTGTATCATCGAGTCCTACCGTAAACCGTGATGTTGCACCCCAAAAAAGTCTTTAACCAGCAATTATTTTTCGTATAATTACTTAGTTTTGTTTGATGTTCAGAATGCTTGGTTGACACCGTCGTGAAGGGTTCGTTGTCCGCGATCCAGACCACTTTACCGCACCTTTTTTTTTTGGGGGTGGAAAATCATCAAATGAGTCCTCCCGCTCTGCATGGGCAGAGCTGTAGGGAGTGAGTTCTACTGACTAAAATCCACCCATATTCCTTCTTAGCCCTTGTGCTGAGGCCACGGTATCTATAGAACAACCCGCAGCCTCGACGGGACTTCACCGCACCTTAGGTCAGAACAGCAGCATTTTGCTGCATCAGAGATCAGTTACTCCTACCAAAAGTAAACTCATTTCGTATTCACGAGTACCTACGTTTAACCTCCTCAAGAATTCAAAGTCAGGTAGTTTACCACAGTAATAGACGTAAAACATACCAATAACATCCCACTGAATTCGTGTAACAGGCAGAAAATAAACCCTCGAAATAAATGATCAATTTAAATGTACCCGTGGCACGGACAGGCACCGTACTTGAGATCAAGTTTTCTACCTCGCCTGACCTAACGTAGCTGAAGTTCTAAGAATAGAATTGTTGTGTTTTCATTACTTTTTTATAAGGCTGGGGAATTTAATTTTATTTCTTTTGCTTTTTGTTTTCTTAATTCTCTTGCTTTTTGTTTGTTTAATTAAATATACTTCCATATTGTTTATTCCAAGTTCCAAGGAAGTTTGTTGCGCGACTTTTTCTTCTCAAAATAAAACGTTTTCTTCCTAAGATACAAGGAAATCGTTATATGAGCACTGTATTAGAAAACTGGCATTGGTACTCGACCTGGGCCCCAAGTCTGCTATTCAATAGTGTCAGAATGGTCGATCATTGATCTCATAATGGTTGATTGATGACAAGCCAAAAAGTACCTTATGTCTGTCGACTTAAGGTACTTTTTGGCTTGTCGTAAATCAACCATTATGAGATCAATGATCGACCATTCTGACACTATTGAATAGCAGACTCGGGGCCCTGGGCCCATCCGCCGATGGGCGTCGAGAGTCGAGTTTTAGCAATCGTCAGAAAATATTATTTGCCATGTTGGTCTGATGGCCGCCAGCGCCACTGCTGAGCATGGGGTCCTGGGTTCAATTCCTTCGGCAAAAGTATTATTGTCAGGTTTTTTTATCAAACATTTCTCAGTAGCATGGCAGGCCCCATTACTGGGTCTTAACTTGCGAAATTTTCTATTATGTACAGCTTTGCGTAACCCTTGTAGGTCGAGTACCAATGCCAGTTTTCCAATACAGTGCTCATAAATATGCTGTTATATGCTTTGATAAAAATAGTAATAGTATAGTAAATTATTAATTGTGTGACGATAACCTCGCTAAACTATTGTTTGTCTAGGTAAACGCTCGATTCTATAGGCTGGCCTTTTTTCTTGTAATTATGTATTCCACGACATTTGCGTACCTACATGTAACACCAACATAAAAACAAGCAATAAAATAAATAATATTGTAGTGTCGTGCTCTACAAAAAATAAAAATAGTTGTCCTGAGTTGGTGTCAAAAGATCTATGTTTAGACGAGTTTCATGGCTATATTATTGTATCACAGTTCCAGTCAATTAGGTCATGGAAAAGTGACTGAAACAGAGAGTGGGACTTGCCAAAAAAGGACTAATTGTTTTCTTTTAACTTGCCCCAAATTGAGGAACTTGTTTGCAAAAATGTTTAGTTAATCCGCAAAAACTAGATTTAGGTCCGTTTCCACCAAAGCGGAGAGGAGTCAAAATTCACATCTGGTCTTTCACCCTTCCTGTGATTGGTCGAATTTGGGACATCTCTCCGCTCTGCCCGTCTCCGCTTTGGTGGAAACGGTGCCTTAGGGTTGAATTTAGAATGTATGTAGTAAAGAAAGAAGGTGCATCATTATCAGTAGCCTACAGCAGTCCACTGCTGGACATAGGCCTCCTTTATCGCAGTTCGCACGCCACTCCCCTCGATTCTCATCGAGTTACTTACTACCAGAAACTCACGAAAGTTACTCATAAATAAAGAAGGTGCGCTTGCCCTATTTAATATACTATACTCTATGTACTGTTTTGTTTGGATCTATATCCGAAACATTAAGACGTATATCCCGCATTAAAAACATCGCACTATAACAAAAAGCTCGCGCGTACAACGTACATAAAAGCCCACTAATAAACATTCCAAATTTCTAACAAATCAAAACGTTGCTGCTATAAAATCTGAGCGTGTACGAAATTTTGACACAATTATTTAATAGTCACGCGATAGGAAAACAAACGTACATTACATAGTAATTAACGGGAGCGGCCGCGGGATAGACATAGTGCGTGCCAGAAACCGCGCCTTCGTGTTATATAGCAGGGATTTTATCGAGATCCGTAACCGAAAACGATATAAAATTTTCGGATAAAGGCGGAGTGTAAATTATGATTAACTATTTTTATATTTATTTGGATCTAAGGCCAATGTAGACCACTGGTCGCTGGGCTTGTCCAGATCGTCGCCATCTTCTACCTACGAAGTCTACCGCGACACCTTTTGACTGTGTCAGGGCTCCAGAAAGTGGCTATTTTGAAAGTAAAAGTCATGGGGAGATTCCTTGAGTGTTGATAACACTGTGCTTGTTTTGCTCAGCCTTGCCAGTGTTGTAAGATTCTAATATCCGTAACGGAAATTATCCGAATCTAGCGGAAGAGCAGCTATCCGAAATAAATTCATATCCGTAACCGTACCCGAAACCGGTATAATATTATTTTTATATCCGTATCTAGATCCGAAATTTCACATTCATGTTATATAGCTAGCTAAAGATACTGGTACCGTGATACATGGGTATTTGGCACGAGATGAGACTAGTCTGCCAGGATCAACACTGCTGTTGGCTGTCTGGCACTGACCGATCAGGCACAGGTGCGGAGTGTACGCTCAAATGATGATAACTCTCGTTTTCGAATGCTTGAGTGGAGACTGTGACAATTATTATTTGTCAATAAAGAGGAAGTTTCGTTTTAGATTCTGTTTTGTTAAAATAAAAAGAAATAAATTATTTAGGACACGCATAGGAGAATTAAAAAGATATCATCTTTCTCTTGTCCTTATCCCGATTCATTTGTGGTCGGCGCAGCATGTCCTCCTCTTCCATACCTCTCTGTTTTTCGTCATCTCATGAGACACCTTCTTTCTTACCATATCATTCTTAACACAGTCCATCCATCGTTTCTTTGGTCTTCCTCTACTCTTATACCCATCCACATTCATATTCAAAACCTTCCTCACGACATTTTCCTCATTCCTCCGCATCACATGCCCATACCACGACAACTGATTTCCACACAACTTTTCAGTCACCGGCGCCACTTTCAGACTTCCTCTTATGTACTCATTTCTTATTTTATCCATTCGCGTAACACCGCACATCCCCCTAAGCATTCTCATCTCAGCCACATGTAAATGCCTTTCATTCATCCCTTTTGTGGCCCAACATTCTGATCCATACAGGACAGCAGGTCTTACCATTGTTTTATAAATCTTCCCCTTTAGTTTAAGGATGAATTTATGATATGTGTCACTGTTTCATTAGAATTATTTTTGGAGACATTCTAATATTATACTTCCTGTGACTTAAAAGTAATAAAAACGCGTGCTGATTTAAACGGATAATAGCGTGTATACCATTTCACAAAATAATTATTTTTTCCCTAAAAAAGTGACCTAACTAAATTAAAATAAATAATACATTACCTTGATCTCGTGCGTAAAACGCTTTCGTTCATTAAAATATTTTATGTTGCTATTTGCTACCCTAGGACATATTGTAATCTACTGCAAATCACAACTGGGTATAAAACTGGTTGGCAGGCAAACCTTAATGATCCAATTATTATAGTTCTTTGTGTGGAAGTTAATTGCTTGCCCTCATTCACGGCAGAGAATAGAGCCCACTCAACGACCACTAGACTGGCTTCAGGGTGTTCTGTTTTCCTGCATGAATACCGTGGACCCATTGTTTTATACTTTTATCAAAACATATTAACAAAAGAAAAATATTCTTGAAAGATATGTCTTATTTGTATGCTTTGAAAAATACATTTTTCTGTCGGTAACTCGTAGAGCGATAAGCCTGTGTAGGTAATCTTTCTGAAAACGCGACGATCTGATAATGCTGTGTGAATACAGCAAATGCACTGGTATCAGATATAATAGGTCTTACTTGAATGCCACAGTAGCTAATTTTCTATCGTTTAGCGATTAACCTAATCTCTGTGAAAACGCGATGGTAATGCGGCATAAATATTGCAAACGCACTGCAATCGCTCGTAGAAGCAGGCGTGTTGCTATCGCCGCGTAACGTAAAATCCGTAAAAACGCGATTCTAGCAAACTCTTGCATGCAAACTTGATTACGCCATGCTTACGGAGCTTTCCTTACGCTGCTTAAATACTGCAAATTTTATACAATACTAACAAGGCTGTGCATATTGATCTGATTATGAGGTTCTTATTAAAAATATTCAATACCTCCATGATGCGTGATTCTCCAGCAAGCTAAAAAGAAAATACTTCTTCACGATTCTGGCCCCCTGGTAGTTTGTGAAATAAAATTGCTATATCCCTATGCATGCAATATTATAATACTACTTACTGGTCTTCAAATGAGATTTACAGGTTTCCCAGGTGTTTAATTTCAAAACATACGATGTGGACGAAATATCCCTTATTTTGGAGACAACTGGCCCGTTATACTAAACTGGTTCGGGCGAATCTACCCATGCACATTTCAAAAAGTGGACATCTGGCCCGCGGGCAAGATTTTTCGTGGGCGAGATGTCCCATAACCCGTGCAAATACTATGCTGAGACCGCCGCGTAGTCTTGTGCGAAACAGAAACCAAGCCGCGTCAACGCAATACTACCGCAACTTGTGGAAAATCTGCCTTGTATCAACGTCGATGCTCAATATACGCTCACGGGGAACCTTGTACAGAGAGTACATATTAATTTGAAAGAAAAAGTACACATCTGGGAAGGTTATCAACAAATTGGGTCAGCCTTTATTGTAAAACATTTTTATTATTTTCGTTATCGCAACACGGGGAATAAAATAAATCCTAACATGTGTTTTATTGTAAAAGTAGGTCTTGTTGATTTAGTTGTCGTTTTTCTCACAAATCACTTGGCAGGTGTACAGCAACTCGTACTTTGAGGTTCAAACGAAGTTTTTCTTCGACGAATTTTCCATACACGTCAGCTCACATTCAGTTCTAAATGAATTAACGCTTAAACAATTTAATGTAGAAAGCAGTTATTTGTATGAATTCAAATTCAAATTCAAATAATTTATTGTGGATCATAGGTTCATAGGATGTTGTGTTAAATACAGATGAATCGCATTCATTATATTCAGTAAACCACGGAGATCATATTATCATACGCAGAACTCAAAACACGTCTAATGCGCTGAAATGACTAGCAAGATTGATTTACTAATACGATGAGAATGAGCGTGCCGACGTGTTTGTTACAACGACGCTCATCAATTACTGCTAATTACGCCACGTTACAACAAATATATTACTCCTAAGAAACTGCTCTAATGAACTAGTGAAGAGAAAGAATCTCAACAATTTTACAATATATAAAAATAGCACTATCGATCCAAAAATATTCTTTTACATGTTCAGTTCAATTGCGTGTGCATACGTACTGTTCAAGAATAGAAGTAAAGACGCGGCCGATATGTTATGTCGTCAGTAAACACACGCGACCGCGGATAATCCGATTTGATACATCACTACTAATAAGATGACTTTTATATGGAACACATGACTGTATACAATAATTATTTAGGGAATGTGATGCCTATTAAAGTATCGTTGTACTGACTGCGCATGCAGGTTTAAATATCCAGGTGCCTCTTTGTTGTTTAATCTAAAACAATTTCTTTACCTCAAGAACGACAGAGGAATTGAAAATATTTTAGCAGATGAGAGTAAATAGCTTGAGGGTTGCACAAAAGGGTGTGAGGGAGAGCCCTTTGTGTGGTAGTCGCGACAGGGCGCGTATCCGATGTTTGCGCAGGCTGCGCGCGTCGGCGTGCTTCCTGTTATGGCGCCCGACGCCCCGCAGTAGCGCCGCCGGCCCGCTGCCGGCCGCTCAGAATGTAGCCTCTACGCTCCTCTGCTCATCAATCACACAAGTCTTCCGCGGCCCAGCCGCCATGCATTAGTCTAAGGAAAAATATTATTAGGATTAAGAAAACAAGTCTTCCATTAGCTAAGTAAGTAGATTAAGATGCAAAGGGGCAGGGCACCGCGTCGCGACGCCACGCACAACAATAGGGTCGTGTTCGAGCGGCTGTGGCGCGGCACGTTCCAGGCCGTGCTGGCGGGCGGGCGCCGCGGCCGCGCCTCCTCGCTGGAGCCGAGCTCGGACGCGGCCGGCATGGCGCCGCCGCTCGCCCGGCAGCCGCCGCCCCTCGCGCTCGAGCCCGCGCTCCGCACCATCCTCGAAGGCCTGCGCAACTCGTGCTGCTGCCATTGTAACTGTGCCGCGACGGATCGAAACAACTTTAACGACAATTTGCAGGTCTGTCTCTCCAACGATGAGGAGAGGAAGTCCATGCGATCCGTCATAAGGTGTGCACATAGTTTTATCGATTACCATATAGGCTACTTATTGTACTCATTTGGGTCAGCACCCGTTCAGCAATATGCATTCCGTTTCACGTTCTATTAAAAGTTACTTATTTGCAGTACAGAACAGGTATTAATTGAAATGCACCGATTTCAGATTTCACTTTTTAGATATACTATGCGTAGATCATTGATTCAATGCAATGTCAACATGTATGTTTATTTAGTAAAAATATTGGTTTTAGTCGAGATTGTCATGCTAAAATTATACTATTTCCCTTATTTTTAGCGCACTTAGGTGCTGTGCAGGTAAATATTTGTTGTGTTAGAAGGATTTTATTTGATTCTTACATATAAAATTAAATAGTATCTTTATGTAGTATATTTTTTGTTGTTGTTGGGATATACCCAGATTTATGCATGCGGTCGTTCATATTGTGTTGTGTTGTTTGTCAGCGTTCGCGAGACGCACGCGGTCGCAGAGGCACAGCAGGAGAAGAACGCCAGATTGCGGGACGCATTCGGCATCTCGCCGCGCTTCGTGGAGGGCTCGAGTTTGGACCCCGAGCGGCGCGCGAGAGACCACGCGGCTCGATACCCGCTGGTCAGAACGCCCAGCCATGAGCGCGACGACCACCCACCCAAGAGGAAGAAAAAGAGAAGGTACGAACATGTTCTTTTTAAGATATAGCATAAGGTCCAATAAGCAAAACGGTCAAGCATATCCTATAGCATAGTATATACTCGAGCAAAGCGTCTTTCTAAATATCCAAATACGGTAAGATAGGGATCGGTACAGCCAACAACACAACAAATAAAAAATATGACCATTCTGTTTTATTTGTATAATAATATACAAATATTGATATTTTTCACGGCAACTATACAGATGTTACTCATTGATATGATCATCATAAAACAATAGATCAGTCGACTTTTAAATAGAGCTTAAGAAGGCCTTTGACTCTGTGACTCTTAAAACTTGCGGCTTGTAGTTGTTAGTAATATTGCGGCCTAGAGCTAAATAAAATAAATCCAATTCCATGGTGTGTTGAGAAATAGAATACTCAGCTTGGCTTTTCAAGTCGGATAATTCAGGGTACGTGACGGTGAGTCTTTTCATTATTCATAAAGGAATACTTCAGGGTGACAGTTTGGATCCCACTTTGTTTTCATTTAGCCTAAAACTATTTCACTTCACCCTGCTGGTTCGCGGCTTGGCTATCTAGAACAAATAAATGCGGTAATATCCCACCTGCTTGACCGAAACTGTTCATCAGCGTTCCCGAGACGAAAGCGTTCTCGGATGCGCAAGAGGCGAAGAACGCTCGGATGCGGGATGCTTTCGGCATCTCGCCGAGCTACGACCGGCGGGTACAGCGGCTCTCCAGGACCCCCAGCACTGACCGTGGAGACCAGCCACTGAGGAAAGAGAGAAGGTATGAGTCAAGCGGGTACCTTCTCTTTTTTTTCTTTCTTTCCTACAACCTTTGTAAAAGGCAGACATAATAGACGTTTGTATTTTTCGTTTATTTTTTTGTCGTTGTTTGGTTGTCTTACGACCACTGGTAGAAAAAGAGAAGGTATGAGTCTCGCGGTACCTACCTTCTTTTTCTTCCTTTCCTTCTCCTTCTTACTTCGTGTTTGTTGTTGTTTGGCTGTTTATACTGATCGCTTTAACCACAAAGTAAATAATAGTTTCTTTACGGATTTAGATGTCTGGTGCACGAGTAGACTATGCAGATCGTATGGGATACTTTTTTTTCTTGTTAGTGTATTCTCGCTGGAAAATATTTGTTAAAACTACCACATCGACGTAATATAGTTGTTTGTCATTATTTGTGTTATGGCTATACCTATTGTTTCATTACGGTTTCTATTATTTTGTTTTTATTTCTAATCAGTTTCTGTAGTAATCGATCGTTTTGCTTATGGGACCTTGTATATAATACTAGACGGACGATATATACTTCTCACAACTAGTCACCAACCCTAATTACTTGAGCTAAATTAGGGACGAAATCCAGGTAAGTTTTAGTTTGACTCGGGATCAAATATATTAAAAAAGGAAAGCTTTACACTATTCTAACTAAAACTTTTACTCTAATTGTTAAATCCTTGAAGTAATTACCTAGTATGTTCTTTATCTCTATTTCATGAGCAAACTAACATCATGTTCAACCTAAAACCCATACTCACTCAAGGGATATTCTATTTCAGTGCGTCACCAGAAGCTAAGAAGTTGAAGAAGAAAAAGTCGAAAAAGAATAAAAAGGAGAAGTAAGTTTCTAGTAAACTATTTAAATATAAAAATATTTGTTTATTTATCACTTTTTTATAATTTTTGTAAATGTTGGCGTAAATTTCATAGATTACATTTGAACCCAGACAGGTGACGCTTCGGTTGTCAGCTAGGCAAGTATCAAAACTTTTTATTGCTTGCCTTATTTCTTTAATTAAATGGATTCAAGTATCAAAAATGTGTGGTCATCATTTCAGTGAAAGAAAAATGTTATGGAACTTCATGAATAGGTATGGTATGAAGTTAAATATAAACTTTTATTATATTGAACAACAACTTTATTTTTATGTTTTTCCGGATGTAAAGATTTTATTTCATTGCTTTGTTTCAGCGAATAAAGATAAAATTTTACTATAGTGTCCAAACAATTTTTTTACTACATGAAAATCTTGTTATACAATGTAAATATAAGAATTGAATTTGAAAACAAAATACAATTATTTAGTGATTGTTATTACTGAATATATAATTGCATTTTGTTTTTGCCAGCATAAAACATATTTTTATCAACCTGCAATGCCCCTCTACTAAAGACATTACAAAACAATTGTAGCCTTATTTAATCAACCTTATAATACTTTACCATCTCTCAAAATATCTATGGTATGTTTAATTGTCATAGACAAGAGTCCGGCAAGAAAAAGAAGAAACGCTCCAAGTCTCCGGACACCGAGAGTTCGAGTAGCTCGGAGGGACAGCCGGACAGTGACAGCGCCAGCTCGGAGGACGAACGAACTAAGAAGAAAAAGAAGGTAATTAGCACATCTATCTAGTCTATGTTGTCAATGCCATACTCTCTAGCTACTCAGATAGGACTGCTGCAGTTCAAAGATTATGTTTGGTTTGCTTCAAAGAAACCTATGCTTCAATACATGTTTACAGATTCATTTTGGAAATAAATTCTTAGCTTGACATTTTAATTTTGTTTTTAAACTTTTAATGTCTTAATGGCAACCAAATTGAAATATTTGTGTTACTTTTTCTGTAGTAAAGAACAGTTGTGATTGCTATATAGCAGTTGTTGATCTTGGAATGTTGAAAACATAATCTTTGATTCTTGAGATCTAACGTTACTACTCCGTGTGTGGGGTTTGGGGCTACAGACTACTCAGTATAATGCACACGATGCCTCGTTTAGATTAACTCGGGATTCTTCCGCGTGCCTCCAGCCACTCGACTCCACTGTCTCTCAGACAATGTTCCATCCTTCAGTAAACTAGTATAATGTATGCGACTTCGCAACAACCGATTAGCTCAAGTAGCACATTGCTTTCTTTACTTTTTGTTAATGTGTATCAGACACATTGGCCTGATACAATGAATATGTCATTCTCGGCACCTCCTTTGCATAAATAATTGGCTTCACGAATTTTGGTTTGTGTATAATTTCCTCACACGGCCCTGTCTCCATCTCCCTACTTGCATCGTTCTGTCAAACTAACTGTAGCAGCCACAGAGTTGTATTAGTTTCCGAGCTTCCGATGTGCATAGCTGGTCGCAGTGAACGTTTGAACGCTCCTCTAGCGGTCGTGTGGGGCACACGAAACCTATTATTTAATGTTATTGTCTTCTTACCTCATTTTATTTTGTTTTCTGTAAATACAAGAAATAGCCAGTAAAAATTATCTGTTTAACTGTGCATCATTTCATAGGATAGCCATCTTTATCTGAAGAAATAACGTATACTGTAAGTATATCACAAAGCAATAACACTCAGTAAGACACTATGTTAGGTGATACTAAAATTATGTACTCCGTGATAATTTTGGTAATGCATTGTTAACTCTCGCATTTGTGACTAACACAAGATCACGAGATTCCTTACGATGTGCGATCGTGGGTCCAAGTGTGCACAGTTACTCATGCATGGTGTGTAGTTCTTACAAACAGATGGTGGTTCGAACTTGTGCGTGTTACGTGACTGTGTGTGCTACGAAAACGTGCTCGACGCCAATCATAACACGACACATATTCTATTGTGACGAAAAACAAATAACAGTCTTGTCTTGACAACGTTTTGTCTTTGTACTACACCGCGACTGAACAAATAGTCATCTATTTCGAAGAGTGAGCATGTGTTCGTAGCACGCACTAGTTATTAATATCCAGACTGTCTGATTATTAAAATGTAACTAATCCATAACATTCTCCCTCTTCTCATTTACCCAAAACTAATTAAGGATGCTCCACATGTTTAAATGGTATACAATACCACCACCGTTTGTTAAATAAGGTACGTTACCGAAGTGTTATATTTACATTTGATTTTTGTGTATTACATGTATTTATGATTAATTATGTTGAGCCGTAATGTGTTACTAACATCATTATATTTAAGCGAGTAACGCACCGGTGCCAACCAACTCGATCTGTTCTGTTCTGTCCCTCTATCTATATATTTATTTATTTACTTTGAGTTCACACTTCGAGAATGTTATGGATGCGCTATAATATAACATTCTAAGAGATCGTCCAGAGTAATACACCTCCAAACAGATTACATGTTTATTTATACTTGCTTCCATCAATAGCTTTAAGTATAATTTTATTTTCTACTATTACCTTTTGTTTGATGCCTCTATTTATTACTATTCCTTATTAGAATGCATGTGTACAAGTGATATATTTTTATTATGTTTCTTTATTGAAATTCTTCATCCGGTTCACATGAAACCCCTGAAGAATTTCTCGTGTAAATTTAGTGTACTATGTTTATTTGCCATTACCACTATAGTCTATTGTATTGGCACTGGTGTTGTATGCCCGTCTATTGGAACCATGATTTTTACGCTTGTTGTCGAATTTTGAACAGAAAAAGTCGAGCAGCCGACGACGCGGCAGCAGCGACCCATCGAGCCGTGACAGGTGAGGCATAGCCCAATCGTTGTCAACATTATACTAAATTACAGCATCACAGTACTAATTCTTGTATTTTCAGTTCCCCAGTGAAAATCACGAAAGAAAAGCAGCGGGATCGTTCCGTCGAAGAGAGAAACAATGATGTGCAGCACAGAAAAGCAGACCGGGACCGCGAAGAGCGAAGCAAGAAGTACGACAAGCGAGATGACACGCCCCTGAGGGAGAGAGAGCCGCGACACAGCGAGCGACGTCGCGAACGTACTCACTCGCGCTCGCCCGAACTGCGCCAGCGCTCCTATATCACCAAGATAGAGAACAAGAAGCGCGAACCCTCTGCTGACTCCGACCGGCGCAAGACTACCAAACGCTCCAAACGCGACCGCCAGCGCTCCTCACCCGAGTCAGACCCTGAACCCACACACAAGAGTAAACAAGACAAAAGAAACAAGAAAAACTACACACGTGAGTCCAGCTCCTCCCCACCGCCAGAAAAGAGACGACGGAAGAGTTCCTCTCCTGAATACAGAAGGCGAGAAGACACCTACTATAACAGAAAGGAATCAATCAGAGAAACTAGTAAAAATCATAGAGAAGACAGAGATGAACGAAGAGCTCCCAGGAGAAGTGAATCTCCCAGTTCTAGGCACAGGCGTGAGGACTCGCACCCCAGAAAAGAAAAAGATGCCAAATATGAAAAAAATCATAGAAATAATCATGATCGTTACGAAGAACCGCCGACGAAGCGAAAAGATAGAGAAAACAATGATGAGAAATCACGAAGAAAGAAGGACAGGAGTGTTTCTAGGGAAAAAAGAGATACATCGCCGGAATACAAAGAACGTTCCCCAGTCAGTAAGAGTTACAAGAACAGAGAGTCTCGGAAAGACACTGAAAAATCACATAAAAGTTCTCGATCAGAAAAGCGGCATTCTTCGTCCGAATCAGAGCCTGAACCACCACCTAAACAAAAATCAGAGAAATCTTCCAAAAATAAGGCTCGTTACTACAAGGAGAGAAGTGAATCTCCACCACAGCGGGAACAGCGGAAACGAAGTCCGTCTCCCGAACCCAAGAGGAAAGAATCCCCTGCGCCAAAAAGTAAAGTAGAGAAATACTTGAAATCGAGTCGAAAATCAGTAGACATCAAACGTGAGAGCAGTAAACCAAGGCGGAAGTCTCCTTCACCAGAAGAAAGGTCACGACGCAAGTCTCCTACACCAGAACAAAGGCCACGACGCAAGTCACCCTCACCTGAAGCAAGGCCCCGACGCAAGTCACCCTCACCTGATGAAAGACCGCGCCGTAAGTCTCCTTTACTAGATGAAAGGCCACGCCGGAAGTCTCCTTCACCAGAAGTAAGGCTGCGACGTAAGTCTCCTTTTCCCGAGGTAAAGCCACGGCGCAAGTCTCCTTCACCAGAACAAAGGCCCCGACGCAAGTCTCCCTCACCAGAGGAAAGACCACGACGAAAGCCTCCTTCACCAGAGGAAAGACCACGGCGTAAAGCGACGCGGAGTCGGTCAAAATCTCCAACTCCAAAGAAAAGCTTAAAAAAAGAGAAGAGGAGGAGTGTGACGCCAGTAAAAAAGGGCAAAAAGCCTTCTGAGCGTCGCTCTGCGGAGCGTCGTGCCTCGCCAGCGAGGTCGGAGCACAGCTCGCGCGCGGCCGCACAGCGCGAGCGCTCCCACTCGCGCCCGCGCCGGAGCCGCAGCACCTCCAGCCTCAGCTACTCCCCCGCGCGCCGCAGTCCCGAGCGGTACCGCGACATCATAGAGAAACTACCCGAGAAAGACAAACGCAAATACATCAAGTCTCCATCCGATCTACAACCTAAGAAGAAGAAGAAAAATAAAGATTTGTCCGAAAACTATAAACCACAAATAGTGTGCATGCGCAGCTCGTCCAGCGAACACGACGACTCAGAGGTCGAGTTCCTGAGGCTAGACGACAGGGACCGGCAGGAGGACTTAGATGTCAAAGAGCTCACTAGACTGAAAGAAAGACTGGCGCAACTAGCTAAAGTATCCATGGAGCGAAGGAGAACTGAGGAAGAGACCGCTCCGTCGACGTCCTCGACGCAAGCCCCGCGGAGTAGTTCCAAGCCGAAGGAAACCGAATCAGAAGTAGAGAAATACAAAAAGAAAAGTGTTAGTCCTATTATAGTAGAAGCAGTGAAAGAGAAATCTCCAACGCCTCCAGTAGAAGTTAGGAAGAGTCCGGAGCCTGTTAAAGAGGCTCCTAAAGAGAAGAGTGTGCCGGTGAATGTGGAATCGTCTCCGGAGGTGAAGAAGGCTGGGGAGGAGAAGAGTGGTGCGGGTGGGTCGAGTGCGCCGCGCCGTCGTTGGTCGCGCTCGTCGTCGCGTCGCTCGCGCTCGGCGTCGCGTCGCTCGCGCTCGGCGTCGCGTCGCTCGCGTTCCCGGTCGCGGTCGCGCAACAAGTCGTCTCGCTCTCGCTCACGCAACAAGTCGTCGCGTTCCCGCTCGCGGTCTCGCTCACGCTCGCGATCCTCGCGGTCCAGGTCGCGATCATATTCTTCGTCAAGGTAAGTTTTCGTTTTCTGTTATAGTCTCATTTACAGCGAACATGTAGGGCGCTTTAAGGGTAAACAAGCCAACGGCACGAACTAGTTGGTGGGCGGGGCTAAAATGCATGCTATTTCACCCGACATCACGAGCGAAATGCATAGCGCGAAAGAGACACAACTAAAACGGGCGCGCGATTGTTTCTATGCAGACCTTTGGTATATTTGGTTTCATGAAAAATCTATTGAATGTATCTGTTCAAAATCAAATTATTTAAATTTTTTAATAACTAATCTATGTCCGTATGGTTTCACTTTTTTCTTTTTCATACTATATACGTTACTTATTTACGCCCAAAGATGAGTTAAAATTAGTGCTAAAATATGAAAGTTTTGACGTTCATAACTTCCAAATCATTTTTTTTTCCAATTCTGCTTCCATACAGACCTAGATAATGATAAGACCAGTTGATACAATTTTTAATTTTGAACCTACACCGTCAAACAGAGGAGTAATCACCTTCGTAAGTTTGTATGGAAGAATGACTGGCTTGTTCAACCTTAAGAATTAATTTGAATTGAACCTTAATTTGTTCAATTATTTTTATAAGTCTTGTGTTGTATGGGTATGTTGAGCCAAGAGTACTCGGCAGAGCTCTTTTTAGAGATTATATTATACACTCTGGCTTAGTAAAAGTCATTTGTCACTCATATCTAGGTATCTTTCATAAGTCCATGTGACATACGAATGACCGGGTAACTTAAAAAACCCCATTTGTCGAAATAATAACCCTGATTGAAAAGTATTTAATATCGCGTTTTACACGGGTACACCCGGGTACGGGTACATCATGCCACATACTTATACCGACCAATCGCCAAAGATAATTAATAATTATAATTCTAGACCTAGCATGTACAAATTAATAAGTCTTTTGTCACCTGGTCCCGCTGAAAATTTTTCTCAGGCATTTTTCATTCAAAACCCGTGATGTGTTGTTCCAGACGGTCCCGCTCAAGTCGCTCGTCGTCGTATAGTAGCCGGAGCTCGTCTCGCTCGTCCCGCAGCTCATCTCGCTCCACCCGCTCATCTAGGTAAACATCACCTTTGAGCTCTCCCCTATATTACTTTAAACTAGACAGTCCGATGTAGTTCTAAATGAACGTAGATGGCGCTTCTTGTCAAGAAAGATTTAACAAATCGGTCAAATCCAGCATGATCTTTCGCAGTTGATTTGACTGGAGCAACCCATAAGAAACCTTATTGTCAACCATAATAAAGGTTTCTGTAGTTTTTACTGGCCTGTGTCTGGTAGCAACTTTAATGCATCGGTAATAAAGATCACAATGCAAAATCAGCAATTAATTACTGTGAAAATACTGTACTGAGGTAACTACGCGGTGCAAGAGCTATGACACCATTTGATCGTTTACCTACCTACCTCAGACACCGTCTTAGTGAAACCGAAGGCGCTCAAACGTTCATTTAGAGATCCTATACCACCGTAGTCGTTGCAATCACTAGCACGTTTATACGTCATTGACATAAGGTTTAAATTGCAATGGTTTAACCGCTCTCGTAAAATGCAACAGCTATACCAACAATAAAGTTGTGTGATTTATTACTTTAGTTCTCGTGATTTCAAAATTTATTGTAAAAGTGATAATAAAAATTTACATCACTTATAAAATTGACTGTGTTTTTATTTGTTTTTTCTATACCTCATTTAGATTATTTTGTTATTTTATAAGTGGTGAAATGCTAGTTCAATCGGTACCATATTGCATTTGGTTACATATCAGTCATATTTTCCATTAGACCACAAACTTTATTGTTGGATTTAATATAATGTTAAGAAATTAATAAGTTCAAGACGGATCAATGAATTGTCTCAATTGTTTCTGAAAAAACCTGATTCAGGCTTCGATCAACAATGTACTAGATTCCCGATAAGCGCTTCAAAAACGGCCCGAAATATAAGACCACAAACGTATTTGTGGTCTTATTTCAAATTAGTATGGTCCAATCATAGCCAACATTAAGACGTCAAAATACCGCAGTATGCGTTCAAAAACTGCGTAAATAACCACCGTAACACCAAAGTTTTGGAAGGAATATCTTTTTTTTCGGTAATTTAATATCATTATGTGCTTTTTCATAATATTTAAACATAAATAAACTGTAAATATAATTAAATCAGCGAATATTATAATTGTTTGGCCAATGTTTGCTACAACGCACCAACTATTGTATCATGTTCTTGAACAGGGAACGCTAGTTCTGCAATAGAATAAGCACGACATTGTACACAAAATGCTTTTAACCGTATTGCTTAGAGTTTAAGTTTCATTTTAGAATGAATATTTTTGTACTGATGACTTTTTATTTTGGAGCGACATTTAAAATGTTTTGCTTCTAATCTTTCTCCGATGAAAGGGCTTAAATAAATATACTTTACAATGATAATTAAACGTTATGTTTAAGCGTTAAGGTTTATAATCATCTGAAGTTGTTAATAATATTGAATTTTTTTCTAAGATGTTAGTGATGTTTAGGTACGTGTGTGCAAACGTGGCCACTTGAGCGACTTAGTTTTGTTCCTGATGCTTAATCTAGTACTATTATTGATCGAAGGATTCAGGAGTCACTTTTATAACGTTTGACGTTCTATTACAATTTATAGACTAGTATTTTATATTTTTAACATTCCAAATGCAAGAGATGAGCCGTTTCTAATAATGTATTTAAAATAAAATAGTAAAACTCACAACAATCAATCAAACATAAGAGGAAACGGCTCATTTCTCAAAGATAAAATACCAAAAATATTAACATACAATTTCTCTTCCCGCTAAATGAAACTCGGAATACAATCAATGCATGCGATTGGTATCGATCAGAACAATGACCGGCGTATACGCGGATTACCGTAGATCGACCGAGTCGCGCGCGCGTACGCGCTCTCGCTCGCCCTCCATTCCGCGCCGGGCTGGCTCACCCAGCTTCTTGGATAGGCGACGAATCACGAGGTATCAGTTACACAAGAACAGTGCTTTTATGTTTAGCAGCGTCTTGCGATGCTCACATTTGGCCTGCATAATCACGTCTTTTGATCACCTGTCACGTATATATGACAAGCTAAATTGTGTCCAATCACAAGCAACCAAAACAGTAGTCATTGATGAGACAAGTGTCCTTATAACTGCCCTGTAGAACTTACACTTGGGCTATGGGGCACTTTCGGCTCAAATAGTTTGATAATACGTAGGTACACGATCGATAAGAAAGTAACAAAGATAATTGGTGCCATAACTAAAGTGCTGGGCTCCAATTTAGCTTGTCATCTATCCGTGACAGTGGCGCTCAAAAACAGAGACAGCAAAAATGTACAGATATTATGTTGTCTGCTAAAAGCACTGTGTTCTTGCTAAATAGGGATATTGTAAGTGCAATCAATAACGACATTCTATTAGATAAAAATAATCAACTTGTTTTAGATTCTGTATAAATAGAGTTGTTTTTTTATTAAACTTGTCAAACGAATGTCGCATTTATTGCACAGTGTGTTATAAATAACTGTTTTTCGTGTGTCGCTTTTATCCTGTTTTATTTTATAGGTGTGCTTGTTATTATATTTTGCGTTTGTTGTGTCATATCATGGTAGCTACATAATCCATTTTAATTAATTTACCATTTAAATGTTTTGGTGTTATGAGGTTCTCAACACTAATGTCTGAATCATGTTTTTGATTTTTATTTTTAAGCATTGTTTATACCTGAGTAATAGTAAAGTCATAATTTTATGAGAATCTATTGGGGGAGAACCTTATTTATTTCCTACTAACACACATAACGTGGGTCCAAAAGTCCAAAGCACTAGTAACACCATGATACGGCATTTTATTCATTTTTTTTTTCCTATTATCTATTTTGTTTTTGTTTTCTTTATAGAAAAAAGTCGCGAAAATATAGCACGAGTTCTGCAGGCACGAGTAGTAGCTTCGAGTAGTGAAGTGAATGTGCTAGTGTGAATTAGAATTTAGTTTAAGTAATATTACGTATTGTATTAAAATATTAAGCCCTTATTTCACTTAATATATCGCTAAAGCCTTTTTATCTCTCTTATTATAATCTGGGTGTCCATAATCTATATAGAGGCTGACTAGATTTAAAAATCATGTATTTGAATTATTCCCATTGGCTGTGAAACATATTTGAATACTCTTTCTTTGTCAGCCTCTCTGCATCTTACTGTAACAAGTTTAGTTGTGTGAGTTGTGACTGGCCGTGACTGGCCTGTTGGTCTAGTGGTTAGTGACCCTAACTGCTATGCCGGAGGTCGTGGGTTCGATTCCCACCCAGGACAAATGTTTGTGTGATGAGCACGATCATTTGTTCTGTGTCTGGGTGTAATTTATCTATAATATGTATGTATTTAGAAATATATAAGTATGTTTATCAGTTGTCTAGTACCCATAACACAAGCTCTGCTTAGCTTGGGACTAGATGGCGTTGTGTGATAGTTGTGGAATATTATTATTATTATATTATTATTATAGTTCATCTAACACTTATCATGCTAACAGGGTGTGCTACTAGTTTTAAGATTTTCCTACTTTTACAAGTTATATTTTAACGTGAAATTATTCCCTTATTCAATTTCTTGATCTCTTTGGATTTTTAATATGGAATTTTACCAAATTAAATCAAATCATTGTGATAAAGTAAATGACAAATTTTATCTGCCATAGAAACATAATTTAATAGTTGTTTTTCCTCCGTAGTGCACCCATAATAGATCTTACATACCCGCCAAACAAATTCAAGTGTAGAAGAAGATGAGATATTCACGTAAAGGGAGTTTACACAGATGCCCGCCAGGTGTAGACAGTGTGCTATTTATGTAGAACATGCTGCCAGTGTTTTATGTTTCAAGATTATTCATTTTGTTTTATCACATTAAAGTTTATTGCGAATTTTTTGTTGTTTTTTTTTTATTTTATTTTCTGATTGCTGCATGGTAGAGAAGCTAGAAGTTTGTGTTGAACTTTAGAAGAAGCTTTCGATTGGATGCACACACTTTTTTTTTGCAAAGATCTTCGAATGGTAAGTAACTTTTTCCAAATTGCATCTTTCACTGTCACGATTTTACAATTTTGTTTAGAAAGAATTTCCTAATTGCATTTGTTTGAGAAATAACTCCAAAGAGTAACAACCAAAGTAACTTTCTGAATGTTAACTTAATAGTTTTTTAAATCAATAGTGCTAATAAACTTAAACGCTTTCAAAATGTTGCATGTTCATCTAACTGTACTAACGCCCATGCCTGTACTAACAAATTAACCGTAACAGCGCGCGAAAGCGCCCGATCCCGTACCGGAGGCCCACACCGTCGACGCCGACATCCACAGTCAGCAGCCGAAGCTCCCCTCACAGCTGGTCGCGCTCCCCGAGACCTGACAACCGAGAGTAACCAGCAACCACTCTCCTGAGCTCACGACTCAAAAAACACGCTTATTTATCACACATATGATGTTAACAACCCTTAAAACTCAAGCCCAACGACTATTATGCACATAAAACTTAAGTAATTTTTACTAATAGAACATTCCACATTGACAACTCCAAACAAGGTTTATGAGGTTTGAATGTATGGTCGAAATTGTAAATACATACCGCATGTAAGGTAGCTAATAGGCCAAATTATAAAACTTTTTGATTGATGTTTTATCAAAAAATAGAATAAGGTAATATTTTATCTAGTCAAATGTGCTTATCTAACATTCCTTATTGGAAACGATTACTTGATCTCTAAAACTATTTATTGTTTTCTTTTTACTTGTTGGTAATTTTATTTAAATTATTCTCTAATTTATTTTGGTAATGGATATACTCTAGTCAAAAACCGAGTACCTACTTATTAAAGTGCAATCTAATATATTTTATTGTCAACTCATATTTATTAATTTAATTTTACTAGTCATTTTACAATAATTTATTTCTATTTATTGAAATTCTATGATAGAATAGGTTGTAACTAAATTATTCTAGCTATGTAAGCAATTGTATTGTAAACGATTGAAACTGTCTATTTGTTTCAAATAACCTAAGCAATAAAAATGACGATACTCAATAATAATACTCAAGTGTAACAGTAAAAACAGTTTAATAAGAATATCAAAATATACACGGAACCTAATTATACATTTTGGTTTGTATAGAGAAATCTCATCTTTAAATGCACTGCGTAAGAATTGATTTTGCAGATTTGAATTTAGCGACATAGTGTTAGGCAAATCCACGAAACCATGTATATTCAACTAAACACCATAGTCTGGTGATCATAGATAATGGATGGATTGCTGTTGTCAAATAAAGTTCCCTGATACAATATCAATATTTTTCATTAGCAAAACATTGTGCTTCAATCCATATCCCATATCCTGACGAATTTTGATAAATATTAACACACCTCTCATGAAAATTATCAATGCAAGATTAGATAATGGTCCTCTCACCTTACTAATTCAATGTTACATAACTAGTAATTACAATAATAATATGCAATTGACCATTTTACCTTTGTGAAGTTCATTGGTTTTTTCTAGAAAAGTGTTAAAATTAAATGCGTAATATAACTTATTTTGTTAGGGCAGTGTCAACAATTAGTGTTAAATTAAAGTGTGTCAAGTACAGGCACTTGCTTATCAGTACAAAGACACTGTCCCCTATAGTATCAACAAATCAAGCTAAACAGTTTACATCACTAGAAAGGTCATCAAACTGGCCTCAACCCCTTGATCCCATACATACACAACTGCCGCTGACGCTTGTAAATATTTATAAAAAGTTTTATAGGTACATTAATAGAATGTTCAACATTCATCACAGAATATAATAACATCCACCACCTTGTGTTGAGTATAAGTTCCTTTCTTCAGTTCTTTTTCTGGCTCTGTTGACGTCTCTTAGTGGCCAGGAACATTGCCCAACCGAAGCCTACGAGATTCATGAAGAGAACTCGCAACTGTAACAAATATTATTATTTCAATAGTAGGCTTATCAATAAATATGAACCTCCAAACATAAATAGGAATTGGATACGTCATATTATGATAAGGAGGAAGTAATAATGAGAGCATGGCCCTTATTTACTGCTGCTCCTCTGAACAAAATATCAATTGCAGGTAAGAAGTTGTTAGTATGACACTAAACAACTTCATAAATTAGGAGATGAGCTTCACTTACCATAGGAGGCACAAATGCGAGGTTAATAACTTGGAACAAAGTCAACCATTTCCAGTTAGCTTCTAAAATAGGTAAGTACAGAGCTATCAGCTGCTTGACTGCAGCAATGTGGTTCTTTCCCTCAAACCTAGCCAAAGTGTACAGTGAAAATGCTTGCATAACAGGAGCAAATATTAGTCTTTCAAATAGAAGTTTCTTGGCCAGTGGGAATGCAACAACTTCTTCAGCGAAAAATCTTTCAAGGAACTCATAGAAGTAATGCGGAATGGTGCCTCCAAACAATAATCTGAAATATAATAAAAGGGAATTCATTAGTATGACTATATGAATTCTTGTTGGAAGTTCATCTGTAGAATGTGGGTCATAGGGGCAGAGTTAAACACAATGACTTAACTTACAAAATAAAAAAAAACTTACCCATAAAGACCAAAGGCTAAGATTGGATCTAATCTGATACTGTCCCCAGCTACCAGCTGAGATGCAATGCTGCCAGCTGTCCCCACCACGCAGCTGAAATTAGTTATTCATAAAATTAGCATCATTCGCGGTGACAGGTCAATCAAAAAAACTGCAATGTAAAACAAGTTATAATAATAATAATAATAATAATAATATTCCACAACTATCACACAACGCCATCTAGTCCCAAGCTAAGCAGAGCTTGTGTTATGGGTACTAGACAACTGATAAACATACTTATATATTTCTAAATACATACATATTATAGATAAATTACACCCAGTTAGACTTTGGAATCAAACTTTGTACAACCATGTTATCTGGACAATAAATACTTCTAATTCATGAATTACTTAGATAACTTACCTTGTAATCGCTTTAGTTTTAATGGGATGTATATACAAGTTTTGTAAATACGATGCCAGCAAATTCATAATTGGTTTTGATAAGGCCATTTTTACTTAAGTTCAATGAGACTACGTTACTTCCAAGTATCACAGAAAGCTCTCTTAGATCTAGTTTGATTATTCTGCTCGCAATTACAGAATAACTGATAGGAAAGTATTTTGTTATCGTGTTCCAAAGAGATTACAGAAGATTGTTCCGTCGTACGACTTTCGTTTTGGCATCTGTCAACTACCACTACTCTTTCAATGTCTTTGACTGCCACAGACGCAACACGCAAGAAATACTGTTATGCCACAGACTAAAATTGGCGTGGGGTGTGTACCTGTACCCTATAAAGTAGTATAAAGTACTTATCTAACTTTCAAACTAACTAACTTTTTAAAGTAGAATATCTAATAAGTAACTTTCCAAAGTAGAATATCTATCCTTAGGAAGATATATTATTGACTTACAGCAAAATTTCCAAGTCTCTTACGGAAACTAGTCTCTTCAAAGTGAGCTGCTTTGCCTTATGCCTCGCGATTTTGCGTGCCCTGTGTGAAGTTTTTCAGCACCCCATGTAATGTTAGTAGTGGATACAGCTCTGAATGAAACGATGCTTGGCCAGATCATCAATGGTTGCCTTAAAATGACTTTTCCTCTGGTAGGCCTAGCGCCACTAGAAGTTCGCAGAACTGTGGTAAGCTCAAGTGAGAGCAGGTATGGCTTCAGACATTCGACACCCTTTGCACCAAAATACCCTCGTATTGCAAAGGCTAAAAGAACAGCCAAAACAGCTTTCTGAAGTGTCCACCTGAGTCGTCGGAACTATGGATATGGGCGAAAGACTCATTCAATTGCGAGCGATGTACGGGTAGATAAAAATCTCCCACGAACATGATTTACCATCGCTGATTGGCTTTACATTGACTCCAAAGTCAGACCCAGTTTAGTCTCAGCAAGGAGAACTATTAAGGTGGAGATTCATTGATGACTCTCTGGAGTGTAGGTAAATGTGGTGCTGTTCCATGCATGGGCATAATCGTGTCATGTTGTTTGTTCGTTACAGGAACTGATGGACGCTAAATACAGAAGGTGCCCAACTCGTGGCTCTTAGGTCTGACCACGAAGATCTTTTTCGTAGATTTTGGGATCTTATAAAAAAAAAACTTTTTTATGCTTACGCTGCAGCACTTATGACCACGAGAAGTAATATATTTATCCAGTGCTGTGAATACGCCAATCTCTGCGTAATAAAAGTTCGTTCGTTCCAGAATCATTCTCTTTCTTATTGTGTGGTTACCTTGGCCCATAGCTCCACATAGCTCCTCCGGCATGCGGCAGAGTCTGCCGGGCAGACGTGGCCAGGCCAGTCCCATTTGAGCTTGGCAACCGCGTAACCTAAATCGGCAGTATGAGTTTAGGAACGCAGTATCCGTGTAACGAACTAACGGTAAAGTAAACAGTAAGTTTAGCTCTAAAGAACCTTCTCCTTTTTGGAAGTCGGTTGTACTACGCTTCATTGCTAGCAGACAGACCCCGATTGCGCACTTATTGACGCTTGGTTAGTGACCATGTTTGCGCTCCATAGGCGAGGGTAGGAAGAATGCACATATCCATGACTTACCTCTTCAGTGAGAGTGGGAGAGGTCCTTTCATTTCAAAGAATAATCCCTACTTACGTATAATCTTTATTTTGTACACTAAAAGTTTGACATTATACAAATTAAAATAATTAATTAGATTAATATATTACTACATACTTGCTACAATATCAAATTCAATTTAAAATATTTTCATCACAACACAATTTCCAGTCACATAATATATTATTTACATTGTTTAGAAAATCGGTGTTAGTAGATATTAAATTAATAAAGAAATGTAAGTGTGACAATTACAAAGTATAGCCAACCTGTAGCCCAATTCATCTAAATCTATATAAATAAAAAGAGAAGTCCTGACTGACTGACTGACTGATTGACTGACTGACTCATCAACGCCCAGCCCAAACCCTTGGACCTAGAAAGCTGAAATTTTGCACAGAGGTTCCCTTTACAATGTAGACAAGGAATAAGGAAGGATTTTTCGAAATTCAACCCCTAAGGGATTTAAATAGGGGATGAAAGTTTGTATGGAAAATCGTCATTTTCACGCGGGCGAAGCCGCTGGCAAAAGCTAGTTAAAACATAATTTAATTCTTACTGAAAAGAGGTACCCCCAACCACAAGGAGCATAAATATAAAGTGTATAAAATTAACGGATTTTTTTACACGACTGCGGCGAAGTCTAAAAGGAGGATTATTGGTTTAGTAGTTTTAAATGAATATTACTATATGCCAACCATAAATTCTTCAGTAGTAACCGAATCTTGAATTTTATGCCCCACTGATGACAATATTCCTCGGAAAATCTTGTTGCACTATAAGCCAGACGTGTGCTCAAACCTTTGAGGGTAAAAGGTGTGATGTTATGGTCTTAAACTATTCAATTGATGCATAACCTACAGAAATAGTCGATGACTGTTGCATGTAGGTACTAACAAAATATTTGCATGTGTTAATCATCATCAAATATAGCAGTATGTAGTTTCAGATAACGCAAAAAGAATTACTTTACTTACGTTTGTGATGATGTAACATGTTTCGTACCTACCTAATTGTTCCCATACTTGCTTTAAATACAAGTTAATGTTATGGTTTATACTAAACTAGCTTTTGCCCGCGGCTTCGCCCGCGTGTATGTCGAAGTTTGTCAACAAACTTTCATCCCCTATTTAACTTTCTAAGGGGTTGAATTTCTAAATTTTATTTATAGTAAAACCTTCCTCGAGAACCACTTTATCCATTGGTGAAAACAGCATAAAGACCGGTGGAGTGCAGTTTTGAGTTAATCGCGAGTCGAGGACGAATATTTAACTAATTTTACATTTTAAACCCTCCTCAGTAAATAGTGAACGCAGAATCTATATACATAAAAAGAGAAGTCCTGACTGACTGACTGACTCATCAACGCCCAGCCCAAACCCTTGGACCTAGAAAGCTGAAATTTTGCACAGAGGTTCCCTTTATAATGTAGGCAAGGAATAAGGAAAGATTTTTCCAAATTCAACCCCTAAGGGAGTTAAATAGGGGATGAAAGTTAATTGTATGGAAAATCGTCATTTTCACGCGGGCGAAGCCGCTGGCAAAAGCTAGTTAACTATAAGCCAATTCTTAAGTTGTTAGTTAAATTAAAATTTTATCTAAAATAACATTATTATTGCTTCCTTTACAATCTTACTCTATGATTTATTTATTTTCGTTACATTACAAAGAATTTCTAATTTTCATCATAAAGTTTATCAAGCTGCTTTTGTAAATTATGTGATGTCACGGCTGGTGTATCAGGGATATGAAACTCTCGTTTTTTAGCAACAGGCGTGTTTAGAAAGTTCATTTGTTCCTTCATTTTCATATACATGCTTAGAGCTCTGTTACCCATGTCAGCTTTCACCGGCGTGATTATTTCGTTCGAAACATTAGGCATCGACTTACAGAACACTTTTTTCCTTAAACACAAATTCCTTTTTGGTATCTTGTATGAGGGTGATTTTGAACATGATTTTATTACTGAGCATGGCTTACTTACGACTGGACTTCTTTCGGGACTGGATTTCTCTGTTTTTATAACTTTGGGAGTCACTTTGGGAGCTACTTTTGGAGCCTCTTTGGTATCAGTTAAAGTCTTGTCTCCATTCTCACAAGGTTTCTTATCATTAATTAGCTTTCTGACATACTGCAGAGAAGTCAATTGAGACTGTTTAATTTTGTTCAAAGCAGTAATGCTATTGTCTATCATCTTCAAGTTATGTTCAGTCTGTTTCTCAATCTGCAATAAATCTTCAAGTTCTGTGCTCATTTTCCCTGAATTAGTAACAGAAGCTTTGTTGAGTAGATCACATAATGATACTATGACACTCTCTTCTCTCTTGCTGTTCTCTTTACTTTCTGTGGGTTTCTCAAAGCTCATGATGGTGTTATCATGGTAGACGGAAGAGCTCTCCAACTCACTAGAGTGGTTGAAGTACTCCTGGACGTTCCTGTACTCTTTGAATGGTGTAGAGGCAGGTGGTGTAACTGTAGCTATGTTCTCCAGTGTTGGTTCCTCTGCAATTGCTTTAGTTTTTTCCTCTGCTTCATTAATCTCTTTTTCTTTTAGCAAGAAGCTGGCATCACAGCTAGACTTCCAGGAGTCATTAGACATGGGAGTGTCAGGTACTACAGGTATCACTTTTTTCTTGATCAAGGGTGGCTTTGGTGGGGGAAACTTTTTGATACTAGACTGATTGGAGACATTCTCCTTATTCGCTAGTGTCATCCGACATTTAATAGGCTTATTAAAAACTGGTGTTTCAGCTATGTGGTTAATGCCACTTATTCTCACGTTGGTGCGAGCTGAAAAGGAATGCATATAAGTGTGATGAGCAAGTAGAAAATAGTGATGAACAGAAGTTATTCAAGAATTTGTTTTTACTAAATACCTTGTAATGGAAATAAAGACTTCTTGGGTCGAAATTCCGGCCTCGTGAACTTTGGTGAGGCTGGTGCCATTGTTGCTCTGATGTTGGACACAGGCTGGAATGAAATCAATATAAAAATGATGCTGGTAAGCTTTTGATACGGGTTGTAATGTAAAAGAACCCATCACCTAGTTGGTACTAAGCATTCTGTACATCATAGTACTTATGTAATGTAACACACACAAAACATTGCCTTCATGTATGCATGCAATAGTAGAGGGGTCATATAGGGCTATGTATAGTTAAAAAATGTATATGTTTAAAACTTTTACTTATTAAAAGAACCAGGAACTTTGATATTCAAAATTTCCAGGTCTTGTACAATAAAATATTGCGAAAATAAGCATCTTTTGACACCCATTATAGCCTGCAAAAGCTATGAAAAAGGACCAATATTATAGGAATTGACATTCATACTTACTTTAGGCTTGGGTTGAAAATTAAGCACTTTCCTGACAGGATTATGTTTCATTTTCCCATTGGCTGTATGGCTCACTGTTTTGTCAACTTTTACTGATGAGTTCCAATTTTTCTTTTTACTACTTGTGGCCCCCTGGGCAAGTCTTCTGGGAGACGCTACTCTTAGGGCTGAAACAGGGTATAATAACCCGTTTTAGATTTATGCAAACAGTTCAAGTGTGATGACATCACTATTCTCCTGCACTTTATTCCATTTATTTAGGGCCAGCACAGCATATATATTGTTTACTTCCATAATTCTTCATAATCAGTTATCATATTTTAGTAGAAGCATAGTATGGCTACTTTTAAGGATAGAAAACAATTGGTTATCATTTACTTTGACAAAAAAAAAAACAATGAACAGTCAGTAGACTTGTTTCTCAGGTTGATTACTTACATAGAATGTCAGCTCTCATTTCAGCTATAGTAAGAGGCTTTATAATCTTTTCAGCGGTGCGAGTGTTTACAATTGTTTGACGAGGTTGCTTTTTTGCAGTCAGAGTCTGCATGCTGTCTTTGGACAGGATACCTATAAAATAAACAATATTTATACATTGTGTCTGTGTTGTTAAACTATATTATTCTTACCTAGTCTCCACAGGACAAGAGATATTTCTAGTAAACAAAACTTGATGAATGTTACTTTGTGTTGTCCACTACACTTAGAGAGTTAACAATCTTGTACTTACCGCTAAGCCCAGGCAGCAATTCAGCCATTGACTTAGGTTTTATACTCGTCGTTATATCCATTGTGATAGATATTATCACTCAGCCACCAATTATATTTTAAAAACAATTCAAATACACATGAAAACATTCAAATATTTTTAATGTCAACCGTTTAATCTGTCAAACCGTTTTGATTTGGCTTGAATTTTGAATTCTGTTGTACGCAGATTTTGGATCTATGACAGTGCTACTAATTTTCCTTTTGCGCATAAAATTTGACCTAGTCAAACTTTTTACGTAAAACGGAGTGAACCACCGACTGTCAATGTCAAGCTATGACTGACTGACTGTCAATTTTATCAAAATAATCAAATCTCGCTCGGACGCTCGGTTTCGCGTGTCACTCATTGTGCATTATTCATTGATTATTTACTGCATTGGACTTATTTGTTTGTGTTTTGTATTGAAAATGGTGTCTGTAATTGAAATTCACGGTTACGAAGAGTTTGTGAAATATGCTGAAGCTATAGACCCAAAGGGTCCTCCAGTAGTTTTTTATTTTAGTGGTCAAAAACTACCGTCTGGGGAAAGTTGGTGTATCGATTGTGTTGAAGGTACGTGTATAGGCCTATGAAAGTTGTCACATTTATATAAGTTATTGCCTATTCATGTTCACCACCAAATACATTAAGTATTTATTTAATGTGTTGCGGTTGCTGAAGAAGAATAGGTACTTGACATGACAAAATAATACTTACTACAGGCTACTTTTAGTCTGTAGTAAGTAATAACCTACAGATTTAATTGCCCCTGTCCTTTGAACGAGGTCGTATAATCACAAAATTGAGACCTCCTTTGGATATGTCAAAATGGCAATAGATAATTGATTATTTAGCTAATCTAAATAAACTATTATTCATTTTCTTGTCAAATTTCTAGTTAAAATAAAATGAACAATAACATGCAAGAACTTCAAAATTATGAGCAATTTACTCAATTTGTTGTTATGCTACCAGCCAAAGGAACTAAAGTTTATTTCTTTTTCACTGGTAAAAGAAAAGAGAATGGCCGTAGTTGGTGTATGTACTGTCAATTGGGTAATGGTAGTTCCTGCTTCGATCAATAATAGTACTAGATTAAGCATCAGGAACAAAACTAAGTCGCTCAAGTGGCCACGTTTGCACACACGTAAACATCTACATAGCATCTTAGAAAAAAGTTCAATATTATTAACAACTTCAGATGATTATAAACCATAACACTTAAACATAACGTTTAATTATCATTGTAAAGTATATTTATTTAAGCCCTTAAATCGGAGAAAGATTAGAAGCAAAACATTTAAAATGTCGCTCCAAAGTAAAAAGTCATCAGTACAAAAATATTCATTCTAAAATGAAACTTAAACTCTAAGCAATTCGGTTAAAAGCATTTTGTGTACAATGTCGTGCTTATTCTATTGCGGAACTAGCGTTCCCTGTTCAAGGACATGATACAATAGTTGGTGCGTTGTACCAAACATTGGCCAAACAATCATAATATTCGCTGATTTAATTATATTTACAGTTTAATTATGTTTAAATATTATGAAAAAGCACATAATGATTTTAAATTACAGAAAAAAAGATATTCCTTCCAAAACCTTGGTGTAACGGTGGTTATTTATGCAGTTTTTGAACGCATACTGCGGTATTTTGACGTCTTAATGTTGGCTATGATTGGACCATACTGATTTGAAATAAGACCACAAATACGTTTGTGGTCTTATATTTCGGGCCGTTTTTGAAGCGCTTATCGGGAATCTAGTACATTATTGATCGAAGAGTTCCTGAGATGAATAATTTATTATCTCAGGGTAGTTCTTTTACATTGCCATGTAATTTTTTGCATTTATGTTACGGCTAAAGGTGGGTGTGACCATAAACTTAAGATTAGCCGGCTAAACTTAGGTTTATCTTCGAGAAGCAGCTAAGGTTTGTGTCGTGTTATTTTATCTTTAGCCAGCTAATGTGCACATTAACCAAAACGAAACGGCTAAAAAATAAAAATGTAGTCAATGGACGCGCCAGGCGGGCGGTGGGGAGACAATACGTAAGTCGGCTAAATATTAGAACAAACTAACATTAGCACCTTCTCGAAGTTAGACCTAAGTTTAGCCGGCTAATCTTAAGTTTATGTTCACACCCACCTTTAGCCGTAACATATTATACACAAAAAATACAATACATAGCACATATAATAGACTACTCTATAAATTTTATTCTCTCTGATATAATTTTTTTTGTTTACAGCCGAGCCTATAGTGAAGGCATACCTGACGGAACTGAAGACTGAGGCTACATTTGTCTACGTAGATGTTGGTGATAGAGAAACGTGAGTATTGCATAATGCTTTATGTTAAACCATTTAGCAGCAGTAGCAGTATTTCCAGCTTATATTGTTCCCACTGCTGGGACACCGGCCTCCTTTCTATGAGAACTTACGGGCAGTAATCCACCATGCTGGCCCACTCATCGTTCTCTCGCCCTTATCCCAATTCATTTGGAGTTAGTGCAGCATATTGTGTTCTGTTTCTTGTCCTCTCATGAGACACCTGGCCCAGTGTGAGATGGTAATAAATTACACTGTTATCTATCAGAAATGTCTGTGCATATCTAAGGCTAAAGCTGGGGTAAAGACCATCAAACCGAACATATACTGATAAGACTAACATTGTAATTTGCAAAATTACCTTTTCTTGACAGTCAGGTAAATAGAATTAGTTCCCACATTACGGTTTAATCAAGTAGGCATTGACATTCTATCAGTTCTGGCAAACTCAGGTTCGGTACAGAAAGCCCTAATTTTTTTATTTATTGAAAGCATTGTTGGTCGGTTCTTAGCAATCTGACTCATATTCTTTTTTCATAAAATCTAAAAAACTTTTATGGTCTCATTACCAGCAAAATGCTTTTAAAGTAATCCAAAAAAATCTATAATTATTTTCATATCTTTTATCCAATTTATAGTATTCTGTAACATGTACAGTTAAAATTACTCTTGTATTGTAATAAAATTTGTATGACGTCTTACAGGTGGAAGGACAAAGCTTGCTCATTCAGGACAGACCCCAGGTTGAAGCTCATGGTAATCCCCACAATCATCCGATGGAAGGGAGTGCAGCGACTAGAAGGCTCTCAGTGTAACAAGAGAGAACTGCTTCAAATGCTCTTTGAAGAAGATGAAGACTGAAGGTCGGAGAATGAGGAGGAAAGGTGATATCAAAAAATCTGGTGGAGTTTTACGTAACCTTGTATATAACAGGTATTTTTAAGAAAGGCGATGTTTATCGTTTATTAAACATTTTACAAACTTATTCAGGCTTTTTATTAACTTTTCCAATGATTTGGATTTGGTAAAACAGGATTAGTGTCAGTGAATATTGGCAATGCCATAATGGCCTGTAGGGTTTACAATGGCTCAGCGCTGTAAATAGAAAATATCTCTATTAAATATAAAATTCCTTTGTCCTTATTATTCAAAACTAGTCTAGACAAATCATTTGCATGCTATTTATAATGAAAAATGATTGTAATTTTTCTTATCATGTATTATATAGAATAAGGAATGCCAAGTAAATGATAAAGGAGTGAGATTAAAACATATGCTTGTGTAATCAAAATGTTTATTTGCTATTACATTACTATAGAATTCTGTTATCTAAATCATACTTATTATAATTGAGCAATAATGCAAGAAGGTATTGAAACATATACAGTACAGATATCAATTTTATTATTTTTGGTCATTTCGAAATTTGAAGAGTCATTGTGAAAGGCACAGTGATTGTAATTTGCTTGTAGGCAAAACATTCTAGAATAATCATGAACATAAATTATTTTGTGTACAATTCTGTATTAGGTACCACAAAAGTAATTATTTTGTCAACTATTTCATTCTTTTCGGATTATTATTTATGGAGCGAGAGATACTTGGTACACAATGGAATAAAAGAGTATTGTTTTCCTTTGATAAATGCTCATTTATTTGTCAAATGCATCAGACAGTATTATTATTTTGATAAGCAATATCAACGCCCCTAAAGTGGGAAACCAATAAGGGGGCGTTCCCATTGTTTATCGCCATAATTTTGTCCTTGCTGGATTTAGAAAACCTGTTTACTCATATTTCGCTAGTGACGTTTAAGTCACATGTAATAGGGGCGAAACTATTGCCATTGCCATGAACCAGGCACGAATCTAGATTCCGTGCCGCACTTTGCCCGACCTGGGAATCGAAGCCAGGACCTCATGCGCAGAGGTCGCGCTTGCGACCACTAGACCATCGAGACAGTTTACTCGTATTGCTTGTATCTAGATTTGTTCCATTCCTTAATTAATAAAAAAAAAGACCTTTATACATAAAGTTGGAAACTATCACAGAAATGCTTCCGTTTAAACATGTAAATGCATTGCATTTGTTCTTTATTTCCTAGCTTATAAACCACTTAATTCCCTTATTATATCAGTATAAAACATTGTTTTCTTAACAATTAACTTAAAACTAAGTTGGGAAGTATAAAAGAACAATTTACATAATTAATTAACTAACAAGAATTAGTCTAAAAATCACCGAAACTATCAAATATTTGTCAAAAATAGTCATTCTTTACTAAGTACCTACCTATTGTGTAGGTAAGTATCAAAACAATAAAAAATATTATTTTACTAAGTTATGATTTTTATGCCATGACTTAATATGGAGAAACCAGTGACACTATGAACTAAGCATGACGAATGCAAAGCGGTAAAACTTGTGGGAAAATATGATGGAAACAGAACTTTATTTCCTGTTTATTGATTAAGATGTGAAGGTATTCAATCATGACATTTCATGACAATCCATTTCTGAGAAACTATTTTTAATACAGATTTCAGTCCTAAATATACCTTCATAGGAGGTTGAAATGTTTGATACTGCTTCACTGGTCAGTCACAGCATGTTATCAGATATCCATGCTTTTGCCAAGGGGTAATGGGTTGTGGAGATCTCAAGGGGTACCAAAGGGTATTGAATTACCCAGTACTAACTGGGTCGTGGAGGTCAGTTAGGCAGTCACTGCATGTGAAATACTAGTAGAGCTAGTACAGCTGCATCCGACTCCAACAAAGTTGGGAAAAGTCTAGGCAGTCTAATGGGTGGTGGAGATCTGGGCCCCAAGTAGTAAAAAAAGTACCTTAAGTCTGTCGACTTACTTTTTGGCTTGTCATCAATCAACAATTATGAGATCAATGATAGACCATTCTGACACTTTTGAATAGCAGACTCGGGGCCCAGATAGGAAGTCCCTATTTAAAACAAGTACTAGCATTCAGCTGCCTCCGATTAGACTGGATTTGATTTGATTTGAAAAAGAGAAAGGGTTATGCGGTTGATGAGGATCCATGTTTTTACAACCATTCATGTATTTGGCGCTCCAGTTTGACCGCTTTCACTAAGGTATTTGTGCTGACGCTACGACGCGGCAACCGCGGTGGTTTCCGTGGTAGTTAGACTGCAGGCAGCTGCTACAGGCAGGGCGTCTTCGTTTTCAGGGTCATCACTACCGATGTTGAGGTCTTTGGCCGGTACGGAGATGATAACGTCGTAGAATACCTTTTTGCTGCGTAGGAACGCGCTCTTGTTGTCGAAGATCACTGAATCTGTTGGAAAGAGGTTTCAAATGGATTACTTGTTTATTGATCGAAGCTTGTACATGTTTATTGATATTTCGCTCTCAAAATAATTTGATTTTTAAATGTAGCGACATAAAAACAAGATGGCGACGTTAGTACCAATTTTAGCCACGCGCCAAAAGATCCTTGAAAGTTTAATGAATTAGATTTTAATGAGTGTTCTCAAATATGCTCAAATCTGGATGACCCTGGCCTTGTAGAAGACCAGATCCAAACAAAAGAAACGTCGTGCGTGAGAGTAAGCACTAGCAAGGACTTTTCATTATGACACAGCCAACTGCAGAGTTAACACAACTGACTAAACTTGCAAAACAGCCATACTGTCTCATAAACACAACATTGTTATCTTTTTTTTTTCTGCCGGTGGGAAATCATCAAATAACCCCTCCCGCTCTGACTAGAAACCAACCATGTTGCTTCCTAAGGCCCGTAATCCACCAAAGCGGAGACGAGCAGAGCGGAGAGGAGATGTGCCAAATTCGACCAATCACAGGAAGGGCGAAAGACCAGATGTAAAAACTAATGTGATTGGCCGATTTCCGCACATCTCCTCTCGTCTCTGCTCCTCTCCGCTTTGGTGGATTACGGGCCTCACCCTTGTGCCGAGGCCGCGGTATCTCTTTTGAACAACCCGCAGCCCCGACTTTGCTTTGGCTTTGTACCAACTTGGGTCACTTATTTTAAAATATTATTCCAGGAATGTCCAACTTACAGGTGGCAGGTCCACTGACGGCTATGACACCGACATCGCTGGGTCCCTCGGTAAGTTTGTACGGTCCGTGCACGACGGTCTCTTGTCCCTCCTCGTCGCGGCGTTTGATCACGAACTTTATATCGTGGTGGTCTACTCCGCATTCCCATCTGAAATTTTGAAGTGGTTAGTGGATTGCGAAATGGAAAGGTTTTAATGTTTTCTAGTTAATAGAATATTCTTATTTGACAAGTTAAAATTTAAGATCTCCATTCCAGACAATTTTAGTCCTTTTACACAGAAGTGACGTTACTTAATCGATGTAGGGAAACATTTTTGACAAACTAACTAAAAGGAAACAAGGTTCCTAGAGCGAGCGAAGCGAGCTCGAACATTTTAATATCTTACCTTGGACAAGTTAGAATGATTTCGATCTTTTCGATACATGAGTTATCGTCTTACCGGCAAAAATTCAAAATCTAGATACGTACAGGTACCTACTTTTCTTACAATTCTCAGTCATAGAAAAATACTTAAGTAAGCTTGATTGACTTGAACCAGGACTCAAACGACATCGAAAGGCACACAAGATAGGCGGTACTCACTTCAAAACACTATCATTATCTGAACACAGCAGGTCAATGACATGCTTTTCTCCAGTCTTGATGGTGACGCGCTTGAACTCCTTCTCCGAGTCGAAGGTCTGGTTGCTGGAGTAGTAGCTTTTAGGAACTTTACCACCTGGCTTCACCTGCAAACGGAAAAACATATTTAAAGCTAAAGACCTACTTAAAAAGCAAGGACACCCATTGTAGCACGGTTTCATTAGATTAACAAAACGGGTAATTATAAAACTAGGACACGTTATCATGATAGAAAAGCCATCTCAACCAATTGTTTTGTGCATGAGTCGAGTGTGTACCTATACATTTAGGCAAGTTTTTCGTAGAGTCCCCCCAACATTTCCATGCAGTCATACCCAAGGGTATCACATTTCTCGGGACTAACTGCATTGTGGAGCTCATAGGCATTTGCTTCATGGAAAATTCTGGTATTCAGCAGCACCTGGTCAGACTCCAAAATAGTTGGGTAAGGGTAGGCAAATGATGATATACTCCAACATTATGGTCAATGGTCGATTTCTACGGGTAGGTCCCATGGATAAGCAGCCATTATGGTCAGGGGGTCTAAAATGGCCACTTTAGCAGAACAGAATATGAATTGACCTTTCAAAATAGTAACTGCGTCTGTGATAATTTTACGAATTTAACGCAATTCATATTGTTTTCCTATTATTACTTACCTATGATCTATTATCCTTAATGGTCCCAGACGCTGTTACTATTATGAAAGGTCATTTACGCTTTTTGACGCAATTCCTATTATGAACTGCTAAAGTGGCCGTTTTAGACCCCCAGGACATAATTTAATGATGCCTATTTCATTATCCCCGTTTTAATCCTTGCCTAGCGACACTTGGGGGAGGCCTATGTCCAGCAGTGGACGTCTTTCGGCTGAAATGTTGATGATTTTAATCCTGATCAAATTCTAGTTACATGACCAACTTACAATAAGAGGACATCTAGGATCCCCATTCTCATCCACCATGTTCCCGCCATAGTGCTGCGGCAGCTGGTCCTTGTCGATGATGGAGAGCACCTGCGCCTGCCACTTCTTGGCGTCAGTGCCGTAGATCTTTATCTTGGAGATCGTGTACTCATGGATAAACTTCTTGATCACTGAGAATGCTAGGGAGAACACTTTTGGAGCTGGAATAGAAAGAAGAAGGAGTTCCAATGAGCAAAAATTAAAAGGTCTACTAAGCTCTATTTTTTTAGCTGACGGAATGTGCACTATTGATTGACTGACTGATAAACATTCGAAGCCAAGGAAGACTTTTGTTTTTGCTTTGCTCTGATAACCGACTTTTAAGTCCACCAGATATACCGCTAACCGATAACCACCTCACCTAAGCTCGTAGACCTATTTTAAGTATCTACCTACATAGGTATTATACCTAATGTTGACAAATCATTCAACTTTGAGTAAGCTTCAGAAATATAATTAACTAGCAGTTGCCCGCGACTTCGTTCGCGTAGAAATTTGGACTCTCTTGTCTGGACTGCCTGTGGATGGTACTATGTCAAATCGAATGCCAAATGCCAATCGAAGCGATTATATTCCCATAAACCAGCCCTGTCGTAAAATCTATTCCTACCTGAAATGTCTTATGATCTATATTCTATCTCTCTGCCAATTTTCAGGTACAAAAAGCCAAGGATTTCATATGGACTTACGGGAGCCCTTAGTCCAGGTCTTCCTTACAAACTTAGCTTAGATCTCCTACTCCTAAACTCTAGACTTGTTAAATTTGAGGTTGTTAGTACAAAAAAAAAACAGTACATTTTTACAAACATGTGAAAGCCCTCAGACCTCCTTATTCTGGCCATGTTGCTAAACTCGCTAAATCCGTTCTTAGTCAACGTCTACTAACTATAAAGTACCTTCCTGCCAAAATTGTAGCACAAAAAAGGAAGTACTGTCATACAAACTCGCGTGAGCCCTTAGACCTCCCTAGTCCGGCCCTTTCGCAAAATCGGTTCTTAGCAAACTTCTACTCACCTACTACGTCCCTGCCAAAATTCAAGTTAGTAGCACACAAAATGATGGACTTTTAAACAAACTTGCGAGCGCCCTTAAACCTCTCTAATCTGGCCCTGCCACAAAACCTGTACTTAGCAGAGTTCCTCTAACTATAAACTACGTGCCTGCCAAAAATCAAGTTTGTAGCACAAAAAATTAAGGATTTTCTTACGAACTTGCAAGAACCCTTAAACCTCCCTAATCCGGCCCTGTCACAAAATCTGTTCTTACCAGACGTCTACTAACTATAAACTACGTCCGTCTCAAAAATCAACTTTGTAGCTCAAAAAATGAAGGACTTTCATACAAACTGGCGAGAGCCCTTAGACCTCCCTAATCCGGCCCTGTCTCAAAATCTGTTCTAAGCAGACGTCTACTAACTTTAAACGACGTCCCTGCCAAAAATGAAGATTGTGGCACAAAAAATGAAAGACTTTCATACAAACTGGCGAGAGCCCTTAGACCTCCCTAATCCGGCCCTGTCGCAAAATCCGTTCTTAGCGGACGTCTGCTAACCATAAACTACGTCTCTGCCAAAAAACATCTTTGTACGTCCAGCGGTTTTCGAGATTTCGTGATGAATCAGTGAGTGAGTGAATGAGTGAGTGACCTTTCGCTTTTATAGATATAGATTAGGAATAGCGATCATCCTATCTACGATACGAGAAGTAGGTAGGTACAAAATCAGCACGTACCATTAACAATGTAGCAGATCTTCAAGATCTCAGGGTAGTTGGCTTCGTACAGCTGCAGTAACGTGAACACCATCTCCGCAGCCGGCTTCCACGCGTACTGCTTGATGTTGAACCCTTCCAGGTCAAAGATTACTGTCACCTGGACATTTACATTTATTAAAACTTTAAGCACATATAAAAAGCATTGTACAAAGGCAGATTTCTTTCTTTCTTCTTTCATAGGTTTCTTTGAACATCCCATCCCACCCAATAGCAGTGATAGTTCGCCGTGTTCTTAGATGGCGATAGGTATCACTTTCAAACAGACAGATATGTATGTACCGCCACTTCTTCTTTCTAGCTAGTACCTAGCTACCTCAACAGGGTGTAAGGAACAGCCCTCCGCAAACACTAGAACTCTTGGGGAGATATTTTTTATTTATAAAACTTGAAATCACAGTAGCAAAACTAAAAAATAGCGATGTTTTTTAAACTCGTACTGAACACAATTTTTCGTCGTTGCATATTTATTCCGTTAGCTAATTTCATTCGGCCTTGTATTTTAATTCCACTATTTAAGTTTAATATCTATTTAATGACAAAAATATAGATAAGGTATCTAGGGACTTACATCTGACAATCAGTCAGTATAATCACTGCTAATCCGTGTCGTTCTAGCATAAATATGTAAATTGAGGAAAACAGCTTAATACAGCAGCCATTCCACCTGCAAATAACTATCTATCTAGGTATAAAGTGTTGCTAGTTTACTCCTAAGTAGGGACCTATAAACCTGTACTATCTACTCTAGAACGATGTAACAACTATCAACCTCCCATTAAGGTCACACGATAACTATTTTGTAAATCGCAATTAAATCATTTGTGGAAACTAACCTAGCTCAATGATGAGGGTGTTGGCTTGACAGTACGAAAATAGTCCAGAATATCAATTTAATCTGTACTAGCTTTTAAATAAAAAATATCTTATTATTACTATTTGTAGTAACCTGCAGTTTATTTATTACACGAATGCCCCAAAAAAGAGTGTTATGTTTTTATCATCTTCTTTTTTATATTCCGATACCCATCTCCCATCACGTTAGTAGAGTTTCTAAACCCGTTAACCGTAAACGTTTGTATATACAGTATTAAGCACCATATTATATTTCAAAGGTCTATCTACAAGTCTACAACATACCTTCAAAGCAGCCGCTCCATGCTCCTCCGCCTGTTTCCTGGCGGTGGTGAGGTAGTTCTCCAGGTGTCGCAGGATCATGCGGATCACGTCAGTCTTGGTCACGGAGTGCAGCAGACCCCACACGTCCAGACCCACGAATGGGACGATGATTACTGGAAAGAAAATTGTAAAACTATATTAATCACTATCTTGGATCTTGCGAACGTATAGTGGTGCATGGGATCCTGGGAAAAGGACGTAGATATAGCGGCAGGTCTGATCTCTGCTAGCCAATGTGCAATGAAGATTCTAGGTGGCCTACTATGAGAATGGGACGCCGCCGTCGCCTCCTTCTGCGAAGCAGTGATACTAGTGAAGGAGGTGGCGGAACGTTAGAGCCGTGGTTAGAGGGAGAGAACCTCTCGTCTAACCTACCGCTCTGCCCAGAGCGAGAGGAGTCATTTGATGGATCCAAACCTCAAGGCGATTAGTGAAGTTTCCGACCTACAGAGGTCATCGAACTCGTTGTTGTGCTTGCCGTTCACTACGTGCGTTTTGCCAAAGTAACGATACATTGCGTATGAGGCAATAACTCAAATATTGGATTCCCATAACTTTTCATGTTCCATATAGGTACTGAATTCACTCAGTTCTAGGCACGTTTTTTGAAAGTCAACTTATGCGTCCATCTTCAGTCTTTTTTTCACCAACCAAAATAGCAACGGAACAATTATTCTATTCTTAGCTGACCTTACGAGTACCTAAAGGTATAATTGTATCACCATTAAATTCTAAACCTTCCACTGCTCACTAAAAGTTTATCTGATTTCCTAACCAGTTATATTAGAGTGCCAGGGCCAAGGCCTAGTATGTAGAAATCGAGGGGAAGTTCACGTCGCGTAACAACGGCGGCGTGTGTGAGTGACAGTGACAATGACCCAATTGTTTCGCAACCGGTGCGTGCGGTTGAATGTGAGCGGCCGCGGCCGGTCTGTGTGAGACAAACATTTGAAGATGGACTACTGAATTGTTTAGACTAGATCCACACCGATGATCGTTGATCTAGTGATCGCAAGCGCGACAGTTGAGCATGAGGTCGTGGATTCGACTCCAGGAGTCGGGCAAAGTGATATTGGGTTTTTTCACTTTTTTCATAGGAATTGTTCATCATGAGGCCCTGCGTTCGATTGCTGGGTCTAGCAGTAGCAGCCACGGAGTCTGGATTTGTGGTCGGATGATGGCAATAATCTCACCCCCTATAGCATGGTGGCGAAATGTGGGTGTATTATCAGGTACACCTCTGCCAAAACCATCAGGGATTACAGGCATGATGCTATGTAATGTTGATGTGCAAATGTCCGGGTCGGCCTGATGCACCATGATTCGGCACATTATCATCATTCATAGCCCGACTTCACCCACTGGGGGGGTATAGCCCTCCCTTTGACTGTACCAAACTCCACGCTTCTGTAATTCTGTGCCAGACCCAGGTTTTACCTACGAAGGGAACAGTGTTGTCTGTCCACCTCCAACCGACCAACTGACCAAAATTTCTCTCGCCTCCCTTGAACGCATCTGGCCACAGCCGAGCGGTAAAACTTTATATTCGATGGCACCCTGGCGGCTCTGTGACCATTTTACGATTTTTAACGCAATTCATATTATGATCTGCTAAGGTAGCCACTCTAGACCCTCTGCACTGTACTGAATGAGGCTGAATCAAATTGACTATGCGTATCATTTGCTACCCTGTTCGTTCTCTATAAGCATGAACATGAAGTGTTATCATTAGGAAATAGGTACATATTAGACGGTTCCAGGTAATAATAATCTTATCGTAAAAACTACTGAACCGGTTTAGTAGCCAATCCACCTAAACTCGTTGTAGGAAATTGGTTTAATTAATGATAAAGTTAATGTGGTGCTCTTTGACTAAATCAAGTTGACCTTATGATCACTGTATTATTCAACAGTATTTCAAAATTAGCGACGACTAATCTTGAATTAATAGAAAATTGCCAAGGCGATGAATAAGGAGTCCCATAGAACCGGAATAGGGTTCAAGAATAGCGTTCAAGTATTACGACGTAACGCAATTTTTGGAGATTTCGACCGCCCCACATGTAACGCGCCGTAACGTTTTTCTACCCCCCTCCCCCTAGTAAAACGGTATGTGATCATCAAGTGATATTTTAACCTAAAAAAAAAGTTTTATTATTTATGCTCCGGGCTCCCCCTTCCCGCCCCTGTAACGCATCGTAACGTTTTACAAGATCCCCTCCCCCAAAATTCGTTACGTAATATTTGAACTCTCCCATATGGTCAAGATGTACGGAACAGATAATTTTTTAGCCGACTTCCCAAAATGATGACACACAGAATGATGTGATGTGTGTTTTCGCGTCGGTGTCTCATCCACCCTGTATTTAAGGACCGGACCGCTTGCTTACTTGAATGACAAGCTTAGTGAGCAAATTAAAGAACTTTAATAACTTACTTGGTGATCCTTCTTTATCGAAGCCGGGGCTTCCACTAGGAAAGTGTTTCAGTAACACCTCTGGGGCCTGCCAAGATTGAAGAGTTGTGTCTATGGCCCACTTCTCCCGCCACTTCTGGGACTGAAAATTAATGATAAATACTGAGTTGGGACACTTCGTATAACCGACTTTCAGTTAGGAGTTTATAATTTTTCGTTAAGACCATGAGGGAGTTGTGTGCTCGATAAATTAAAAAAAAATTCCAACTATGATGGGGCCGACCTCCAGTCTAGTCGGATGCAGCTGAATACCAGCACTTATTTAGAATAGAATAGAATAAGTATTTATTCGACATTAAAGAGCAGCACATACACAAATAACAACAAACAGCTTAACAATTAATTAAACAGCTCAACTCATTTCACATGGAGCAACTGCCTATCTAATCTCAACAACACATTTTTTTTTTGCTGGTGGAAAATCATCAAATAACCCCTCCCGCTCTTGGACAGAGCGAAAGGGAGTGTCAGACTTCTACTGACTAAAAACCACCCATGTTCCTTCTTAGCCCTTTATGTCGAGGCTGCGGTATCTCTTGCGAACAACCCGTAGCCCCGACGGGTCTACGTTAACCCTTGCTTGGTAATACGGTTGGAAGGTTGTCAGCAGGCTTGATAACAAAAGGAAAGAAAGGTAAACGCGACGCTGAAACATCGTTTTCTTTTGGTGTTAACTAGTATACTTCATTTGTTTCAATTATTTTCATGAGTTTTTTTATAAACTTCAATCGTCATCATCATGCTTCAGAACAATTCGTTTTATTCAGTTATAAAAACATTAAGCAAAGCAATTAAGAAGTTCTTTAGTACTTACTTATTTTATTTGTTGTTTTAAAATGGGTACGTAATGTTTTTATTTTTGTTTTGGTATGCATACAAAGGCCGCACTGACGAGGGACCTGTCGGTCTACAAGTGTTATGCATTTTGCATATGATTACTACTACTAGACTAGCTATACCCGCGGCTTTGACCGCTAAACTGTTCCAGCGAGTTCGGTAACTGCCTCACGGAATCGTTCTACCGAAGTAAAAAGTGTCGTATATGTACAGGTTATTTTTATTAATAAACTATCTGTGTGGCAAATTTGATTAAAACCGTTCAGTACTTTTAGCGTGTAAGAGTAACAAACATCAATTCTCACAAACTTATTAATATTTTTTTACTTAAGCAACATAACATCACGTGTATTCCACGACGTCTTCGGCAGAGATATTCCAAATCGTGTTTTGATGGGTAGGTAAGTAATTAATTATTATTCCAGTATCGGTAGTAAGTGAAACGCAAAACATGGTCAAACTAGTTTCGACTAATAGCTGTGCTAATAGGTTAGGTATATAATATTAGGTCTTTATCTATGAAATTGCCGATTTGTAGGTATGAGAATTTTAAAATATAAAAATTTTGGTATTTTTTTTATTTCAGCGAATCAAAGTACTGGCCCAAATGATCTATACAATTTTGCCATTTTGATGGCAGTTTGTTTAAATCCCTTTACTGTAGAAGTCTGCCGGACGGGAGGCGATGAAGTCAGCGAAAGCGTTTTGTACTGCCTCTCGGGTGTCGAATTTTTTACCACTTAAAAAAATGTCTAAATATTGAAAAAAGTAGAAATCTGTTGGGGCAAGGTCCGGTGAGTGCGGTGGGTGACGGAGAGCTTCCAGCTGTAACTCTTGTAGCTTTGCGATGGTCTTTCGTGAAGTGTGAGCTCGCGCGTTGTCGTGGAGAAGCAATGGGGAAGAACGATTGACTAGTCTTGGTTGTTGAATTGCGAGCTTCTCCATCATTGTTTGCAATTCTTTGCAATAGACATCTGCCGTCACTGTTGTGACATTCGGTAAGAAGCTGTGGTGTACAAGTCCGGCACTGGTCCACCAGACAGTCACCATCATCTTCCTATGAGTAATCTTTTTTGTAGCGCACTGATTAGGTGATGTACCCGGGTCCACCCACTGAGACGAACGCTTACGGTTGTCGTACAGGATACACTTTTCATCGCAGGTAACAATTTGATAAGAATTTCATCGTTTCTATGCCGATTCAGTAGTGCTATCCATGCTTCGACGCGTAAATCTCGCTGTTGGTCGCTTAGTTCGCGTGGCACGCACTTATCTAGCTTTTTTATCTTTCCAATTTGACGCAAGTGCCTCAATGTTGTTTTGACACTAACTCCAAGGCCTGCAGTAAGCTCAGCCTTAGATTGAGTTGGATCCGCTTCCACTATCGCCTTCAATTCGTCGTTGTCGACAATGTTAACTGGCCAACCGCGAGGCTCGTTCTTCGACTCAAAATTTCCAGATTGAAAACGATTGAACCATTAATGGACCGTGTTTCAAGCAGTGTTAAGGCGGGGTTGCAGTACTTTTTAAGATTTTAGAACCTATAAAAATCGAACTAAATACGAGTTTTTTAATAAATAAAAATCATTACATAAAAATTGAACATACTCTCTAGTAAATCGTAAAGATAGAAACGCGATTTAGAATGATCGGCTCGATACTTTTTTTTATCAAACATGACTCTAAATCACAATTTCAAACGTGTACCTACTGCTAAGACATTTCATCATGAATTTATATAAAAGTTATATCAATAGATAGAACTTTTTATTCTGAAGTAAATGTTGAAAACATATTGTATAATTTCTTTATAGTTTTTCTCCAAGAAGCAAAAAACAGTCAAAATTTAGGCATTATATCGCTCGCGCGGCAGGGCGGGGGGTGAGGTCGTGCGTACATAAAAACAAAGTACTGCAACCTCGCCTTAAGTCCGTACACGTCGTTAATGTTTCGTGTTGTTTGCGCAGCGGTATTTCCACGTATGAACTGATATTCGAAAATTGTACGAATTTGTAGTTTATCCATGGCGCCAAAAACTACCAAAAAGTCACAAAAACAAAAAACTATCAAAAAACAAATGACTAAATTTGAAATTAAATTAACACGTCTTTCGAATAAAATTTACTTGAATTTCGAATTACGCGCCAATCCACAGATAATTAAATCTGAAAATGCCGGTTGTAGAATCTGCAATTACATAGGTAAAGACTTATTAATAAGTAGGGGAAAAATAAGTTTCAATATTTTAACTATCTCGTCTAAATTCTTTTTAAATTGTAAGTTTATGTATATTATCTACTATTTCGTTTAGAATTTTTTGACTCGTCCTCGACATTTACTTGAGATAGAAAATCGTGTTTTTTTATTATTCTTGGTTAACAAAATCTTACATATTATTGCCTGTTTATTTTTCATTTTATAATGCCATTATACTGTAGGAACTCAGCTAAGATGTTCAAACCACTTAAAAAGTTTTTAAGTGAATACTTCAAATACAAGTTTCGAGGGTTAAAAACCGTAATAAACGCGGGTCATTAATTAATTTTACAATTATTAACATAAATTATTTTCCAAGAGTGAAGGGCGTCAGTCAATTAGGTATCAGTCCTTTTGTTTTAGACTAGCTGTTACCTGCGACCTTCGTCCACGGGAAATTATTATAAAAATATGACTTCCTTATTTCAATAGGATTTTCTTAACAATTTTATGTATTTTAAATGTTTGCACGAAATTGTAACCCTTGCTCTTACTCCTTATAACATCAATTATCTGCCAGTAAAACTGCTGTCAAAACAGTACAGCAGTTTCAAAACAGACACACCAAAATTCAAAGAAATGTTTTTTGTTAGATATCAGTAGTCAGTAACTCGTATACATAAGGCATAAAGTAGTAGTAGTAGAGCATTCAATAAAAACCGATTTTAAAATGCAAAAAAAAGTAAAAAACTAAAACCCGACTACGACAAAAAAAACGAAGCTGAAAAAGTATGAAACAAGATTTTCAGGATATAATAAAAAGAAAAGCCGTAGTCACACGGTATTAAAGTGTTTAGGTTGGTACCTATAACGTGTGACTACGGCTTTTCTTTTTATTCTATCCTGAAAATCTTGTTTCATACTTTTTCAGCGTCGTTTTTTTTGTCGTAGTCGGGTTTTAGTTTTTTATTTTTTTTTATTTAAACAATTTTGGTGTTAATTTTTTTTTACTCTTGAATTTTTGTCCGCTAGAGGGCGTGATTTTAAATTTGAGCAATATTTTGGAAATGTACAAGTGAAGCCCTTTCAAATGATACCAAACACGGCGTATTTATCTCCATTTTTATTTTTTAAGCCTTACTTTTTGTCCGCTAGAGGGCGCCAAATCGCTTTTTGTGACACGTCAAGTAGCCTATGTTCAGCGGAAAATTAAGAAGGTTCTAACGATACCTCATATGTCGAGTTCCGATAAGTAGATTAGAAGCTATGAGGGAACAGATGAAGATACACACATACATACATACAAACATACATAGGTACATACATACATACATAGCCAGTCAAAATCATAACCCTCCTTTGGCTTTGCCGTAGTCGGGTAAAAAACTAAAACAAGTGCGAGTCGGACTCGCACATGAAGGGTTCCGTACCAAAACGGTGTGCTATAATTTATACAATTTCTTCTACGGGTCAATGAAACTTGACCTCTGGATTGTATAGGCGCTCATACGATTCAGGGACCAAATTATATTGGTTAACTGCTGTTTCCATTTGTTGTTTCCATCCAAGTTCAAAATGATTTTCCTCGAAAGTAAAGTTCTACTTTTCAGTTTTTTTTCATATTTTCTAAACTTATGGTTCAAAAGTTAGAGGGATTATTTCCGAAATTATTGACATTATCAAAAAATGATTTTAGGAAACCCCTATTCATTTATAAATACCTTTCCAACAATATATCACACGTTAGGGTTGAAATTAAAAAAAATATCACTTTCCACTTTACATATAGGGGGGCTACCCTAATAAAACATTATTTTCCAATTTTTATTATACCACTTTGTCGGCGTGATTGATACACATATTGTTACCAAATTTCAGCTTTCTAGTGCTAACGGTCACAGAGATTAAGCGAGGACGGACGGACGGACGGACGGACGGACAGTCAGACATGGCGAAACTATAAGGGTTCCTAGTTGACTACGGAACCCTAAAAAGACACTTCAATTTTATTGATTTGTATATATGGGTAACTGTATGATAATATTACCGTGACTGAAATGCGCTACTAAGTTACAACACACCCATTCTGTACCTTGGCAACTTTGTCTGCCCAAACCTTACCTAAGCTCCCTACTATAAACCATGAAAATAGGTTATGGTTGACCATTAAATACTAAGTGTACGTTTATTTATGTAGCCGGTCGTAAACGTAGGTAACAGTCATTACATAGGTCCTACATTATGTTACATAACACCTAGCTAGGTACAGAAAAGCGCATGGTTTTAGACACGCGAACTGTCACTCAACGACGCGAAGTGGTTACTAAATTTTTAAAGCCATTAGGTATGGTTATTTTGAGATATTTTTTGAATGGGACAAAATTACTCTTTTGGAAATCATCATCAAAGTAAATTCACATTTTTGTTAGGTACATCTAAATCGAGGCGATACACTTTCGCTTTTAAAACAAGGACAGAACGATAATTTTGGAAAGTAAATCATATTCTGTAAATTGGTTTTACTAAACACTTTTACACGTCGATTTAGTAATTGCATAAAATAACTTTTTAATGTCAAATAGAAAGGCACGAACATTGATCACCACGATTGCTTCAAAAAGCAGGGGGTCTAAAACGGCCACTTTGGCAGATCATAATATGAATTGCGTTAAAAAGCGTAAAATGGACCTTTCATTATAATAACTGCGTCTGTAACAATTTGGTAAAATACATCTTAGTAGGAAAATAATATGAATTGCGTTAACATTCTTAAAATAGTCACAGACGCAGTTTTTATTATGAAAAGTCCATTTTACGCTTTTAAACGCAATTCACATTATGATCTGCAAAAGTGGCCATTTTAGACCCCCAGATATCTATTCAGATATTTTCAGATAAATTTCAGACCTGTTTCAGATATCTTTCAGTCTGTGTCTTTTTCAAGCAATTTCCCTGAAGTCCAAAATAAACTTAGAAAGTAAGTCAAACTTTCGATTGTCTACTTAATAACCATTAGGGCGTATGGAATTATAGTTAGGTGAAAAATCACACACCTACGAAAAGTAAAAGTCACGCTAAGAATTAATGTATCCAAAAATACGATATGTGCAAGAGCTATTACTTAATTAAATCTATAAATAGCTTCGTATTTTGATAGGCATCAAATAACCGGAAAGTTACCTAACCATGGCCTTGATTTGAACGTTTTTTGAAGCGAGTATTTTAATTTTATGTTACGTAGGTTCAGCTCAGGTCAAGTGTAACGATGAAGTCGGTTAACTTACAGTTAAGTTTAACATAGCAGGGTGACAACAGACTGACAGCCAAGCTTACCAAGGGGTGTCAAATTACTTGGTACTGACTGGGTTATGTAGTTCAGATAGATAGTCGCTCCATGTAAAATACTGGTATTCAGCTGCATCCGGTTAGACTGGAAGCCAACCCGTCTCTGGAGCCCTAACCACCCGGTAATTTTGGACCCTGCTCCCGACATCGAAGGCCTACAATTTTTTATAATTTTTAATGTTTTTTTTTATATATTTTTGTACAGAAACATTTAAAAATGTATTGAGTGTGTAACTATTTTAATGAATAAAGAACTAAAAAAAGTATATAAAAAAACTGCCTAGCCTTTTCTCTGAGGTAGGTTCATCATCGTAGCCGATTTCTAAGTTGGTCCGTAAATACGGTTATATTAAAGGCTACTTAAATTGTATCGCGCGATACACAAATATCGCAAACTGTAATAAGTGAGAATTTTCTGTAAAAATAAATAATTATGAAGGGTTATTATGTATGTAAGTACATAGGTGCAGATAGGTACTTACATCTCTGAGCATTTTTTCCGCCGCCTCTGGATCCCATTGTCTGGCTGAAAATTTACATTAGAATTAATGTTAAAATATTTTTACAAAGATAGTTTACATTTTGTTGTACGTATTTGAATACAAAGAATTTTATAACCATTGTAGGTACATACCGTTTAAATATATAAATAGTCAGCGAGTTTAGTTTTGCCAAATATAAAATTCATAGTCAAGTAAAGGACTAAAATTGCGTAGCGCTACAGAAACTGCGTAGCACGTGTTCTAGTGCCGAATGCCGTAATGCGCCGAAATTCGCTACGCGGTTTCGGTCTGCGGCGTAGCAGCGTAGACCAAATTGGGTCCTTGCGAACGATGAATAAAATTAGTCTAGTTTTAGAAAAAATATACCTACACCTAGTCCTATAATTATATTATCCTTCTTTGCTTTACTAATTTTCTTTATCTAGTATCTTCCTTATTTGCGAGACTTCTTTCGAAGGTCTGGTGGACATTGATAATGCATCAACTTGTATGTAAAGGAAATATAATAGGTACATATTTATCATTATAATTTGTATATCTTAGCAAGTGTCACGTACTTTGTTTCCAACCACTGTGCACTGGTATAAAGATATAATTTTGTTTACATAAATTGGTTGATTTTCTGTCTTTCAGCTCATCAGTTATTTATAAATTTTAGGATTGTATTCAACTTACCTCGGAGCCATCGCAGTAGATAATGGTCATTGTGTTCCGGCTTGAGAACATCCTTCACACTCCTTCGGAACTGAAACAATTAACAATATTATTAAAATTATGAAAGGAAAACTTAACTTGCACTAAAACCTTATCTATTTATAAGGTTCTGGCTGGCATGGATCTGCACATAATAAGAAAGAAACGTTGCTACGCAACCATATTGACGAGACACCAGCTTGTCAGTATTAGTCAACACGATCAAACGAGAGATATTTTTACTTATTATTTTCGCATCAATCAATTTAAACCATAAGCCATGGGAGATACTGTGTTAGATAATATATCGTCGTTTAGTGCCGATGGCGGGCAAGACACCGTCGGGCTTCCGCGCATTGTGATGGTGACGGAAGGCTCCGATACCTCCATCTCGTCACCCTCGTCCACCTCCCCGGAAGAAGACAACTGGGCAGATCTCATCAAGTCATCAGAGATACCGCCGGAATACTGGCACATACAGAAACTCGTCAAATACATGAAGGCTGGAAACCAGACCGCTACTATGGTAGCTTTATCTTGCCTAAAAGACCACGACCTAACAATAGAGGTTAATCAAAGAGCGATACAAGAGATCGGAGGATTGGAACTCCTCGTCAATCTACTGGAAACAAGAGACTTGTGCTGCATTTTGGGAGGTTTGGCTGTCCTCAAAGATATTACTCCCAACATTGAAATACGAAAAAAAGTAACGGACCTAGGAGCAATCCCATTACTGGTGGGACTATTATCGGATCCGGCAAGAGACGTACAGATTCTGGCAGCTGAAACAATCGCTAATTTAGGAAGAATAAGGAAGAGCCGGAAGTTCTGCAGAAAATTTGGTGGCATTCCTAAATTAATTGATTTACTAGATATTAGAGATAAGTAAGTTTACAAAATTTGGAACACACACTTCTTCTATTTCTTTTGTTTACACAATATTATTATTTTCAGGGCTTTACAATCACCTCGTGAAGAGTTAAATCTGAATGAACTTCAGTTTCTCGACATTGCAAGAGCTGGAGCTAAAGCGCTTTGGTCAATGTCTGCTTCCCAGAGAAACCGTGAAGCGATGAGGAAGTATGGCATGATACCGCTGATTGCCAAAACTATGAAAACTATCCATCTTGATGTTGCCATCCCTGCAGCTGGTTTGTTGCAAATGTGTGCGAACGAAACATCTTTCCAACTGGCTATTCAGACTGAGAAGATGGTCGATGATTTGATTAAACATCTAGCGAACGAAGACAAAGATTTGAAGGTATGCAAACTCAAAGATTGACCGAGGTTAGCTTTTGAAATTCAATTAACTTTGCTCATAACTTAAACGCTTAATGCATATCCGCCTCGACCGCGTCTACTAATTTGTGTAGGTACCTAAAACATAAATAAATTTTAAACTGCGCAATATTTTTAGACGTACTGCAGCTTAGCGATCTACAAGTGTGCAAGCGATGCTTTAACGAGGGACATGATCCGTGAAGCTGGAGGGTTGGAGTTGTTGGTGGAAGCAGTATCAGACACCACTAACAGACCGAACAAACCCTTAATGGCCGCTGCAACTGGTGCTATATGGAAATGTGCTAGAAGTGATGCCAGTGTACAAAGACTAGACACCCTTGGAACCGTTCCCATACTGGTTAGATTGTTAGATGATGAGAATGACGGAGTACTGACGAATGTAGCTGGTGCACTAGCAGAGTGCGCTAAGTTTCCCCCCAACAGGGATAAGATTAGAGTTGCTGGTGGAATTCCGATGCTTAGTAAGTGTTCTATGGTTAACAAAGTACCTACGGTGGTTTAGATATTTTATGGATTCGATTGACGCCTACGAAATATTTGTTCTATCTGAAGGTTTTACTAAATCGTCATAGTTATAGCACTAATATTTGATTGCAGTTCACCACCTCAACAACACTCACAAGCCGCTGCTGGAAAACGTTCCACTAGTTCTGATGGAGTGCGCTAAGGAACAAAACTGCATGTTGCAAATCGACGAACTGGACGGCGTGAGACTCATCTGGTCTTTACTGAAGAATGATTCCAAGAGGGTGCAAACGAACGCAGCGCTAGCACTGAGCCCCTGCGTGCAGAATGCAGCAGATTCTGGTGAAATGGTCAGATCCTTCGTAGGCGCTTTGGAACTTACGGTCGACCTATTGGATTCTGATGACCATAATGTTCTCTCTGCCGTCTGCGCTGCCATTGCTACTATCGCAAAAGATCAAGAGAATCTGGCGGTCATTTCCGATCATGGTGTTGTGGGTAAACTGTCTAAGCTTGGTAAGTACTGGACTACTGGTTCTCTCCTACTTTAATGTACATCTTTGATCTGAAGGTTTGGAAATGTATATAATTCTTTCTTATTTCCTTCTCAGTGAACACGACTGATGACCATCTTCGTGCGAACCTCGGGGTCGCGATAGCGTACTGCTGCGATTGGTCGCAGAACCGGCAGGAGTTCGGCAAGCGTGGTGCCATCACGCCGCTGGTGAACTACATGACGTCTCGTGACCCCAACGTGCATAGATCCACCGCGCTGGCCCTGTACCACCTATCCTACTACTCGCTCAACTGCGTTACCATGCATGCCGTACGTAATTGCAGAAACTTATTTATTATTTTATGGGACAAGTCTGCCATACGATTCCCACTGCAAGTCTTGAAAGCCAGAATCAACAGCGGCAACCATCAATAGTTCGCTATTCTATTCGAGTTACAACTTTTGGAAGTCTACAACTCCTACCAAAATGAATGTAGGACTGTACCAACTAGTATTTGCTCTTTATTGAATCAAGTAAGAAACATTTACAATTTGGTTGCCTACATCTCTAGTTTTGGTTGTCTAAAATAAATATCATTTCTTTGTTTGCGTCAATTGAAAAATTGATAAAGAGCCTACATGCAAAGATAAAATAATGGTAATAGAAAGTACGGGTTGGCATTTGAAATACGCATCCCGAATTTGGAGTTGGTAAGGGTTGTATTATATAGAGGATGTTTGCCCCTTTCAATTGACACCCCTTTCACCCTGAGCAGACTCGTGGTTTTCTTTAAATTAGCGTTTGAAGTTACGTGCAACGGAACATGTTTTTTCATCAAAATAGGAAAAATAAATATTCTGTGAACGTGAAACGGAACGTTTTCCGCCATTTTGCAGTACCAAGTGAGAGTCATGGTCCACTGATTAGGTTCTGTCACTTTATAGTGATAGAAAATGGTTGGGCATAAAAATAAAACGAAAATTATTTTAATTTTATATTATATTTTATAAACATATTTTACAGCTTTTAAAAGTTCTATGAAAATGTTCCATAAAATATGTTTATAAAATATAATATAAAATTAAAATAATTTTCGTTTTATTTTTATGCCCAACCATTTTCTATCACTATAAAGTGACAGAACCTAACCAGTGGACCATGACTCTCACTTGGTACTGGTCTGCCCTACCCCTAAAGCAAGCCAGAGCCGCGTAGGCAAACTTGGTTGCAAGAGCGTATAAGGGCGGCATGGGCACCGGGCCGTAGGCCGACGAAGGAGGCCGGCGGAGGCCCGGCACTTCGGGGACAGAAGATATTAGTGTTATGTAATATGCGAGCGAAGCGAGCGCGCGTCATAGAGTAGATGCGTTGCATGTATGAGTGACGTTATAATTATTATTATAAGAATGGTGCGTCGCCTTTACATGGGAGTGGTGCCAGGGCACGGTGGGCACCACCCCTCACCCTTCCCCTGTCAAATGACACAAAAATTTTACCCGTTTCGCGTTTTAGCGCTATTCTAACCTCAAAATTTAAAAAGTTAAATAAAAAAAAAACTACGCATTTGCTCACTTGGGGGGTTGAAGGGGGGGGGGGTGGCGAGACCCCCCCCTCCCCCCCCCCCCCCCAACCCCAGCTGTTATATAAGGATGCGTATTTCAAATGCAACCCCGAAAGTACCTATGTTAGTTTTATAAAATTGGAAGGTGGTACCGGCCATATCAAACTTATCAAAGAATTGGTCTAGGTGTCTCACTTAAGTTTTTCGCAAGGTCTAAATTCGTTATTTTGGTCTCGGTCGGCTATAAAGTCGTTATTTATACTTACTGCCGGCCGCACTCAGAGAGACACACAAAATCATATTTAAACAACACAACAACAACACAAAATGATATAAAAACAAAATCATATTTCTTAGTTTCTGGTTCAAAAACAGGTTCTCAACTTAATTGCGACTGTGAATTAAATCATAGTTCATTTCCCACTCAATATTAAATTCAAATCCAGTTTTATTATTACTTTAAGAGAGGTCCGTTTTCAAGGTCAAGTTTTTAACCTCTTTTTTATACTTATTTCTTTTTGTGGTTAGGACAGAGTAACAAAACAACGTGGAAAAAACACGTAAAATTTCCATAGAAAAATCGGCAAGAAAATAATAATATGATCACTTAATTGCCAACTACTATTACTACTACTTGATTAAACTTTAAACCAGCTCAAGCAAGAATAAACAGAACCAAGTTGAGCGTTCATCATCATCATCATCATCATCATCACCCGCAGCCCGAATTCACCCACTGCTGGGTATAGGCCTTTCTTTTCTGGTGCCAATCGCCACGTTCTTGTGCCAGTCTCATCCAGTTTGGGCGATGGCAAAACGAAAAACCCGATAGCAATTAGTACCCCTTTTTTTTTGGTGGGTGGAACACTGGAACATCATCAAATAACCCCTCCCGCTCTTGGGTAGAGCGAAAGGGAGTGTCAGACTTCTACTGACTAAAAACCACCCATGTTCCTTCTTAGCCTTTTATGTCGAGGCCGCGGTATCTTTGTGACCAACCCGCAGCCCAACCCGATAGCATCCCTAAGCTGTGTCATGCTATAGGTACATCACTGACTGATAACTGCCTGAGTTTGGTTGACTGCCTCTTTCTGTCTAGTAGTGTTGCCCAAATGCAAGACCAAGACGAGACTTAGCCAGTCTTGGTCTTGGTCTTGCGTCAATACACCTGCCCACCTATTGCGTATCTTTTTAACGTCAGTGGCTATCAGAAATGTCCATAGATTAACTGTAAATTGGTTATGGTTTGGTACATTTTTTTCTTAAAAACTCACCATTTGACAGTTATTTGATAGACATTATAAGTTATCCACTGTCATTAAGGACGCTAAAACATTTTTCTACAAATAACAGTGGTTTTCAGGTACCATTTTAACGTATAAGCAATCACAAATGTGAAGATATCATGGTCTTAATTTAAAGATAATTTATTCGTCTCCAGATTGGCATCAGAAAAATTGTATGACGTCATACAAGAAAATCGCACAAATACGTTTTTCCCATCACAATAATCGCAGAAAATGTAAAAAAGTAGGGTCCGAATAGGTACCATTATAGGTAAATTTACAGCATATTATATCTCCAAAATTATTATAAATTGCGGTACATATAGTCCTTTAGATGTTGAGATATATTTGTTTTGTTTATATAATTTTTTTTATTCAATTATTAGCTATAATAAAAACATTTGCCAATTTCTTCATACATTTTTCGCTCCCGGTTCATCATTCCGCGCTCAGCAGCGCTAGTGGAAGGACGGGTGTATCGCTCTCTCGCAAAAAATACGTACGATAAACGTGATAGAAAAAGATTTTAGTGTACGGTTACCACGGCAACCGACGACCGACGACGACCGGAAGGAGTTGATACTTTTTAGGACTGAGATAAAAGTAAGTACGAGTTTCATACTTTTATTATTAGAATGTGATTTAGAAATTTTGTTGGGTACGACCGGGATTTGGATGGGTGGGGTTAAGCAGTTTGTTGACAAGGTTCTGAAATGGATGGGTCAGGTCAAGCTGTCGACGGTGAGGTTTGGAAGTGGATGGGTAAGGTCAAGCTGTCGGGGGTGAGGTTTGGAAATGGATGGGTAAGGTCAAGCTGTCGGCGGTGAGGTTTGGAAATGGATGGGTCAGGTCAAGCTGTCGACGGTGAGGTTTGGAAGTGGATGGGAAAGGTCAAGCTGTCGGCGGTGAGGTTTGGAAATGGATGGGTAAGGTCAAGCTGTCGGCGGTGAGGTTTGGAAATGGATGGGTCAGGTCAAGCTGTCGACGGTGAGGTTCGGAAGTGGATGGGAAAGGTCAAGCTGTCGGCGGTGAGGTTTGGAAATGGATGGGTAAGGTCAAGCTGTCGGAGGTGAGGTTAGGAAATGGATGGGTCAGGTCAAGCTGTCGGCGGTGAGGTTTGGAAATGGATGGGTAAGGTCAAGCTGTCAGCGATGAGGTTTGGAAATGGATGGGTCAGGTCAAGCTGTCGACGGTGAGGTTCGGAAGTGGATGGGAAAGGTCAAGCTGTCGGCGGTGAGGTTTGGTAATGGATGGGTAAGGTCAAGCTGTCGGCGGTGAGGTTTGGAAATGGATGGGTCAGGTCAAGCTGTCGGCGGTGAGGTTCGGAAATGGATGGGTAAGGTCAAGCTGTCGGCGATGAGGTTTGGAAATGGATGGGTAAGGTCAAGCTGTCGGCGGTGAGGTTTGAAAATGGATGGGTCAGGTCAAGCTGTCGGCGGTGAGGTTTGGAAATGGATGGGTAAGGTCAAGCTGTCGGCGGTGAGGTTTGGAAATGGATGGGTCAGGTCAAGCTTTCGACGGAGAGGTTTGGAATTGAAATTCCTATTTCATTTTAAGTACCTACTTATTTCACATGGTTATTTCACGTAGGTAGCGTATTTCTCTTTTCGGAAGTCGCTGTCGGTACCGGTTGTTCTTTTTCATTAAGTTTGGTTGGTAGGTACCCCATATTGGGTGTACATCTGTTTGCCCCTTAAACCCGAACAAGCGTGATATTATGAAATGGCGAAAACACTACATAAACATACGATCACAGCTATCGTGAGTCATTTGCTGTCTATATTATTGAAGAGTTCCGTCTTCTACTTCGGAAGATCTCCAATCCTGGTGACCTGTAATACAGGTTTTTTTTAAACCTACTTCAGGCACCAGCTCTCACAATGTGAATATTATAGTGTTCAAAACGTGCTACAAAACCATTGTGAGAGAAATAAATAAACTTATTATTATTATTATATTATAATCATATTTTACAGTAAAACCTTCCTTAAAAACACAATATGCATTTATCAACGAAAATCCGATTGATATCGGATCAGTAGCTTTTGGGAAAATCGCGGATACATACAAATACAGCACCTTCTTTTTTTCGACTCGGTTGAAAATACTAACCTACTTATCATGACGACGATACTAATAATTAACAATTACCAAATGCGTTTTCAAAGTTCCAAGTAATCTACCAAATTCTATTTCAATACAATTAAAAAATAATATCAAAGATCAAGATTATTTATAGGAGGTATAAAATCGAGCGCTATTGTGAGACCTTGCTTTGAGCGACTTTAGTTACCTAAACATGAGTTGATCGAAAATGTAACAGCGTCCTTAAAAGATACACAATAGCCCTGCTGGTCTTGGTCTTGGTCTTGGTATTGCGCTCTCAAGTCTTGGTCTTGCAGCAAGAGTCTCGCAAGTCTTGCAAATACCTATTAGCCTATTGCTATTTACTAAACACGTAAGTTTAGATCTAAGAACAACGTAACAGAGTAGGTACATGTTTACATTGACAGTTTAAATTGACATAGGCATAGTAAACCACCAAATTAATTAAATTAACTTCATAATAATTATAAAAAGTTATGCAATTTAGTTTCGTTCCGTGTGGTGTCGGACGTAAAGAATAGCACCATCCCATATCTTCCCGTGGGTGTCGTAAGAGGCGACTAAGGGACTTACCAGAGAATGGGCAGCAGCGTTCTCTGTGTCTTTGTAACAACCATACTGCGATCGCCAACCCGCCTGCCAAGCGTGGCGATTATGGCAAACCCCCCCAAAAATGCCTGGGGGAGGCCTATGTCCAGCAGTGGACGTCTTTTGGCTGAAATGATATAACTTAAACATAACCGGCGAAATATGACTGTACTAATGGATACACCTCAGCTGAATCCTTCTGGGATTACAAAATTAAATGTTATGTTATGTTTGATTGAGGTATATTCCAATTTTGAGGTGATTTGAGCACAATTCCAAGCTGGGCCTTCCAAATTCAAAACAGAGGTTTCTTTCATTAAACTCGGCTTTAGTATTTTTAATCCACGCAGATAAAAAAAAAACATTGCATTTTTTAAGACCGTCTGGGAGACTGGCAATGCAGACCCGTTTTGGGCTGATAAAATAGACCGCATATTTTTTGCAGCCTTGTAAAACCAGTGTCCTTTATCAAAAACAAACATTATTCGAAGGGTAAGGTTCGATACAAGGTTGTTTTGTACTTCATTAGATTCTAATAGCTTCATGCTCGGTATGACCTTCATATTATATTTTTGTTTGTGTTGTTAAAGATAATTTGCGGATAAACCTCGGTTCTGTATGTAAACACAGCATCTGTGAGTCATCACTCATTATCATCATCAATCTGTTTTATAATGATTAATCACTTGTCCCTGTTTAGCACGGATGCAATTTAACGTCATGTCAGCATTATATCTTAAAAATAATAATATAATATAAGTTAGTAGTTTGAACTTAGCATTCCGGAATAAATCAAGAATATCATTTTACGAATTAAAAATAACAGCTGCATGCATATAAAAGTAGTTAAATAATAATATACGGAAGTACTGACTGTAGGTATATAATTATTATGTATTTTGATTTGCATCAAATTAAGTTGTCACGGTTCAATTTTCCAGCGGTAATTTAAAAATACTGTTTTTACTTACAAAAGGACAATATCTCTACACGGTCAAAATGTATGGAAGGGTTGATTTTATTTTTAACTAGTGACCGGCCCCGGCTTCGCACGGGTGCTAAAAAGGTATTAAAACCTTCCTCTTGAATCACTCTATCTATTAAAAAAAACCGCATCAAAATCCGTTGCGTAGTTATTTAAGCATACAAAGGGACATAGGGACAGAGAAAGCGACAGTATGTAGTGATAGTGATTACCTCCAAAAATTCTATGTGGGGTTGGTGGTTCACAATGATGAACTGGGTACGTGGTAACCGTTTGTTCGTCGGAATCGTTCCACTCTGTATTGTGGTATGGTACTTAAATGTCACTAGTTTGTACGCATGCCCTACATAGGATATAATAAAAATCTGGTCTGCAACAAAAGATCAACTTATTTTTTATTTACAGAACATGTTTGCATAAAACGTATTTTACCCTCTATGGCAAGACTATAAACATTTATTTTTGCCTTTTAGAGCAAGTCACTTGAGTAAAATAAATGTTTAAACTTGGTCTTTTGTTAGTAAAGGCATCGGGCAAACATCCTTCATTTAAATTTAATTACTGAGATGCAAAAACATAAAAATATAATAAACACAAACCTAAGTTTTATTGTAGATTTTTTCTGGCAGGTACCTCAGGTTAAAATCACGAGAATTCTATTAAACTTGACTTTTAGGTGATAATGAACTTTAGAAAATCGATTAGTATTTATTTTTTGGAAAAAGAAACCAATAGAGATAAAAACTCTATTAAGTTGGTTTCTTTTTTGAATGGGGAATCTTTATTCTATTCTTATTCTTATAGCACACCAAAAAGTATACATAGGTACAAATAACCAGTACACAAAAGCACAAAATTATGAATATGTTACCGCTCATGTCCAGATTAACTTAGGTATCTGTAGATTTAAGATTATCTGGAAGATTACAAAATTTTAACGGTCTCCCAGTTGAAATTTTGTAATTTTGAAACTAACGACTTAGCATACGTTCAAGTTAATAAAACAGGCTATTCACAAAATATTCTTATTCATTTAAATTAAATCCTATAATCTTTTTTTTTGTGTTTGTATTTCCGAAAATAGATATTTAAAGACGATCATTATCATCTATCGAAGCGCAAATATTTACTGGGACATCTGTACGCTACATCACGCCTGTAATCCTCGGAGGGTTAGACAGAGGTGTACCTAATAGTACAGCAACATTTCGCCAATCAACTGCCATCTGCCAATTGCCATCAACCGAGCACAACTTCTCCGTGGCTGCTATTGAAAAATTACTAATGGATATAAATGTTATGAAATATATGTAGTTTTAATACCGCGAGACATATATCCAGGTCTGAAAGCAGGACACAAAACCCACCGTCATGTGTGTTTTTGTGTCCTGCTTTCAGACCTGGATATATGTCTCGCGGTATTAAAACTACATATATTTCATAACATTTAATGTCAAGGATTTCCGCAAAGTAACGCCTGATTCCATAGCTTACTAATGAATAACCCAATATCCGTTTGCCGGACCCGGGAATCGCCTGTAGGACCTCATCTTCAGCTGTCGTGTTTGTGACCACTAGACTAACACATCATAGTATCCATCAATTAACTGTCAAATGGTTAGTTTAGTATACCAAACCATAACCATTTGACAGTTAGTCGATGGACACAATGATAGCCACTGACATTTAAAAGATACGCAATAGCCCTGCTGGGCTGCGCTTCATTTAATTATTTTTTGTTTTGTCTTCCAGGCTGGCGTGGTTCAATTCCTCCTGGAGACAATAGGATCGAAGGATCCTGTCTTACAAGAGGCATCGGCGGGTTGTCTCTGCAACATCCGGAAACTAGCACTGGCTACCGAAAAAGTCAAGCTAAAACAGTAGTCTATTATTTATAATGTATTTTGTAAAGGTTTCATATTAATATTATTTTTAATTGAATTAAATGTTACAACTAATGACGGTGATGTTATTTATTTGGTTTTTCTAAATGTCAGCGATTATTTTAACTGATTATAGAATATGGTTTTGCATATTATTAAAAAGTGCATCAAAGTGCATTCCAAAAATATCGAGTGATATTGAGATTCAGGAAATTATTAACCGCAGAAGAGACTGGTTTACTTTTATTATAATAATCTATACTAATATTATAAAGCTGAAGAGTTTGTTTGTTTGTTTGTTTGAACGCGGTAAACTCAGGAACTGCTGATTGGAATTTTAAAATTCTTTTTGTGTTGGATAGTCCATTCATCGAGGAAGGCTATAGGCTATATAACATCACGCTACGGCTAATAGGAGCGGAGTATAAATGAAAAATGTTACAAAAACGGGAAAAGGTATTTCCATTTTGAGAGCTTCCGCTGCGTGCGCTGCGAAAACGGTTTAAGTTACGCAAATATCATGTATGAAGGAATTGTTCCTCTTTAAAATATCTAGAAAAAAGTTCGCGACAGCATATATCTATCTTTTAAGATTGACTCACTGTAACCTTTTTTTACTATTAAACTGTTAGGTTAAAAATAATTATTTTTTGCGAAGCTTATTTAACCCATATGGTATTAACCTATATCTAAATAAATGTGTTTGTTAGAAGGAAAATTTAATATAGAATATTTGTGCCCTTTACTCTAAACAGTTTAAACAAATATCTTAGAAGATATCGCATTGTAAAAATATCCGCGCGGCAAAATAATTCGCGCGTCGCAATGTAGGGAGATTCTTTCCGGGAAATTCAAATTCAAAATATTTACTGCATCATAGTGTTTACAAGTACAGAGTGTTATCGTATATGTATTTAACAGTAAGAGATACCTATAGTAATTCACACTTTAATATAATCTAAGCTAATCTAAACCATCTAAGCTTTTATAATAAAGAAGAAAGATAAGATTTTTTGTTTGTTATGATATTTATGTGATGCAGACGAAGTTGCGTGGGTCAGCTAGTATTTTCATAAATTGATTAAAGTAAAAATATCAATCACATGGTAATCCACGTTATTAATGTTTTTATTTTAATCAGTTTTTTTTGTATTTGTAAGTATATTTCATTAAGGCGAGACCCAACGCACCCGTTCGACTATACTATAGGCGTAGTGCTACACTCCACCTTAGTCGGATTCAATAAGGTTGCTTTTTGGGCGTACAGTGTTAGGCTGGCTAGTCTTTGTTAGGCGCTTGGGTTTATTGATATTCAAGGGTTTTCCTTTAATTATGATAAATAACTTAACATAATTTGAAAAATAACCGGTATTAAATTAAATAATTGTATTCTTTATTTATTTCTAGAAAAAAATACTTATGTTATCGCTTACATTACGGAGATTTTCGACGATAAAGTTAAAAAAAAGAGGCAATTGTATATTTTTTTTTTATAGAGTTAGTAACTTTATTCGGAGATTTGATTCGGTATAATGCAAGTTTAGTTATTTCTCTTTACAGGATATTTTTCCCACCTCGGTACTTCAAACCTATAGTTCACACTTGACGTTCAAAAACAGTACGTTTTTGGTAAATCCTGGTTGGGTGTCGCCTTAAGTGATACTGATGACCGAATGTCACGGATCACAAAATAAATAAGAACCTCAAAACCAGTTTAACCTAGAGTTAATATCTAAATACCAATTTTATCTTAGTAGTACTTTTGCATAAGGTTTATTATTTTTGCACGAATTATTATTATTAATATAAAATATTATAATTAACGGCAAGTTTATGATCGCAACACAACTACTCGTTATTATGGTCATAAAACAAACTTAATGGCTCCAAATAAAAACATATTATTCTTGAATCATACTTATTATTATTGTGAGTAAATAGGTATAATTATGAACATAGTTCAAGTTTATGCGATTCTAAATTTAGCAAAACACTTCGTGCATATCAAAATGCATTTAGCAGACAGGTAGCAAGCGTTTCGTAAGTACCTAAAAATAAAGAATTTCAAGTTAAGCCAAAAAAGAAGCATACCTACTATGAGAAAAGCTACATCATTGTGCACATTGCAGACACTTTGGACCGCACATTCATATTATTAAGAAGACGTCTGTAGTATGGGATGGCTCATGTCCGTCGAACCACCAACACCAATCGATACCCCCAGTCCTTTAAAAACTTAAAAAAAAACTACCAAACATAAGTACCAATTTTGTTGTTCAAGTTCTAATTAGTACCAATTGAGTACTAATTATTTACCAAATATGGAAACGATTGAAGTTGGTCGGGCCGTAGTCACGGACATGATGGTGTTTACAAAATATAGTAAAGCGAAAGTGATGTAGAAAGATTTATACAATGTGCGTTGGTCAAGTTGGCCTTATAAGTTGCGTATTTGATGATAATCATACATTATATGCCTATCTTATGTTTAAGGGTTTCGGGTAATTAATTACACACATTATTCAAGGCGTTCACACATTATTACACACTCATTATTCACGGGTTTAATGGAACTAATTGTTGATTAGCTAATCAATAATCGAATAAGTACCACCTGTGGAAAATTAGGGATGCCAAATGCTTAATCATGTTATTTCACGTAAAGTCACGTTTCGTCATTCTTTTGCCCTTATCCCAATTCATTTGGGGTTTCGTCATCTCATCAGACGCCTCCTTTTTAAGCTATTGCATAGCTTCTATCGCGGGTCTTGAGCGTGGAGAGCGAATCCAGAAATTCCGTAACGAAAATATTCAACCAGGTTGCTATGGTTACGGAAAATAACAAGGTTGTCAACTGAGGTTGTCAAATTAAATAATTAATTATTTGCATAAGTTGATAAAAAATGCTATGCAATAGCTTTACCGCGGCAGTCTCCGAGTGCCACATTTAGTTTTTTTTCTTACTATATCATCCTTTACAACAGTTCATTCATAGTTTCTTTGGTCTTCCTCTACTCCTATACCCATCGACATTCATACTCAAAACTTTCCTGACAACGTTTACCTCTCAGATGTTTACCTCACAGTCACGTTTAAATTACATATTTCTTGGAGATCATACAGTTCTTACGTCGTAGATATACTTAATTCATACAAAAACTATGTATAAACATTGTATGAAAATAGATGAGGAAACCAAGCATTGTGATCACGAAGTTTGATCTTTGACATTGAGTTTTACAATTGCTGTGCATAATGATTGCTACAACAAAATACCTCCCGATATGTACGTATACAATTTGTGGTCATACGTCAACCAACAACCAAAGCGAAGTTGCTTCATAGCCACAAGTCATATTTATTATGCCCTTTTCACCTTACTGATTGAGATGAACTTTAAACTTTAAGGTCTAGAACTTTAGACATATTGTTACGATAGAGCTTTGACCACAGATATAGATATTAGATATACTTACATAGACCTAGATCACGCAAAAGCTAAAACTTTTACTATAGATTATATAGATAGAGCTTTTTTTTTTTTTTTGGTGGGTGGAAAATCATCGAATAACCCCCCCCCCCCCGCTCTTGGGCAGAGCGAAGGGGAGTGTCAGACTTCTACTGACTAAAAACCAAACCCATGTTCTTTCTTCGCCCATGTGTCGGAGCCGCGTTAACCTTTCGACAAACCACAGCCCCGACGGGATATAGATAGAGCTCTGGCCACAGAAATAGATATTCCTATAGATAACGCAAGAGCAAAAAATACTTCGCGTGTCCGGCTGTATTTAAACGGTTTGATAGTAGGTATACTTAACGAGGTTACTGTCGCACCAAACAATTTGACCCGTATATTTTTTTATGTATGACCACGCAAACTTTTTGTAAATAAATAGTACCTACTTATGAAGTTTGTTTGTTTTTTTTTATTTTACTATAGGCTAGTTTTACTTTACACGCCATTTTCGGAAGCTTTGCTCCAATTGCAGGTGACTGTTGTGTTGATTGAAGTTTGTTTAGTGATCTACTCACCTACAAGAGGCAAGTTACACAAGTTTAAAAATCTAAAACCCGACTACGAATAAAACATTGGTTTGTTATATATTTTTTTTACTAGCTGACCCACGCAACTTCGTCTGCGTCACATAAATATAGCTTATAACCTTTCTCGATATATCGACTATCCGACATAAATTAAGCTAAATCGTAACAAACAAAAAATCTTATCTTTCTTCTTTATTATAATAGTTTGGATGGTTTAGATTAGCTTAGATTATATTAAAGTGTGAATTACTATATGTATCTCTTACTGTTAAATACATATACGATAACACTCTGTACTTGTAAACATTAAGATGCAGTAAATATTTTGAATTTGGATTACCCGGAAAGAATCTCCCTACATTGCGACGCGCCAATTATTTTGCCGCGCGGATATTTTTACATTGCGATATCTTCTAAGATATTTGTTTAAACTGTTTAGAGTAAAGGGCACAAATATTCTATATTAAATTTTCCTTCTAACAAACACATTTATTTAGATATAGATTAATACCATATGGGTTAAATAAGCTTCGCAAAAAATAATTATTTTTAACCTAACAGTTTAATAGTAAAAAAAAGGTTACAGTGAGTCAATCTTAAAAGATAGATATATGCTGTCGCGGACTTTTTTTTAGGAATTTTAAAGAGGAACAATTCTTTCATACATGATATTTGCGTAAGTTAAACCGTTTTCGCAGCGCACGCAGCGGAAGCTCTCAAAAAGGAAATACCTTTTCCCGTTTTTGTAACATTTTTCATTTATGCTCCGCTCCTATTGGCCGTAGCGTGATGTTATATAGCCTATAGCCTTCCTCGATAAATGGACTATCCAACACAAAAAGAATTTTAAAATTCCAACCAGCAGTTCCTGAGTTTACCGCGTTCAAACAAACAAACAAACAAACAAACAATCAAACAAACAAACAAACTCTTCAGCTTTATAATATTAGTATAGATTTGACCGCAATCTAAACGTATATATTGACTAAAACTATAATATGATATACATATTTTAAATGTGCTCGCCAAGACCTTTCATTTGATGCCAAACATTTTATAATTATCTCAATTTAATATTTAATGAGGTAAGTTTTTGACATTTAAATTCCGTCATAAAAAGAATTTATAAAATACTAGCTGATGCCCGCGGCTTCACCCGCGTGGATGTCGTTCAAATTATATACTAAAACCTTCCTCTTGAATCACTCTATCTATTAAAAAAAACCGCATCAAAATCCGTTGCGTAGTTTTAAAGATTTAAGCATACAGACAAACAAACAGACAAAAATAGCGACTTTGTTTTCTACTATTTATGGATAAATAGCCTATGTCACCCGGGCTATTCTTACGAATCTATTGACACCTCATTTATTAAAATCCGTTCAGCAGTTTAGGCGCTACGGTGGAACATACATACATTTATACATACATACATACATAGACTGCCAAAATCATTACCCTTCCTTTTGGCTTCGCCGTAGTCGGGTAAAAAGTAACTTTCGTTTCTGAGCTAAGCAAATGTTTCATATTTGTTCACGAGAGATTCTTACAACACGTTATGCACTTGCAGAATATTACTTCATCGTCTAATTTATGCGTAAGCTGGATTTAGTAGTTATATTAGTGTTCAGTTTGAAAAAGTAGTGTCCATTTCATTTTATATAATTAGTTAACAATTACTTCTGTTATGAAATGTAATGCACGGAAATATTCAAATAGGAACAAAAAAAGATGTTAAGCTAAATTGTTTTTGATAATTAAATAACTGCATTTTATGGTCTAAAGATACTTCGATACGATTATTATAATGGGATATACCTAAACATAAATACGATAGGACACTTTATTACATGTCCTGCCTGTTGCCTGTCCTTTTATTTGCACATTACAGGAGCTGGGGGCCTAAAATGGTTACTTCCGCAGAATCATAATAGTATAATAATTATGAATTACTCGTTACAAATTGTAAAATGGTCACAATTCATCATGGTAATTGCGCTTGGACAATATTAATAACGTGATTCATGTTATTAACGTATTGTGAGTATTGTGACTCTGCTAGACGGCCCATTAAGGCCCCCTGATAGACGCTACTAATAAAGGTGACAAAAACGTCGTCTTTTGGGTTGAACCAAATGCAATTACCATAAACACACTAAGAAGATTTTAATAATTAAATGCCTGCAATGACCAGCGACAGTATAGATAGCCAAGAGAGTAAGACCAACTACATATTTCTGAGATAGATACACTACCTGGCAGTGTGCCGGAAAGTGGCACTGTTGCAAAATTGTAGGCTCAGTATATCGCAACTTTAGCTCGTTACACGTATGCACTGAGATTTCCCCATATTTATCTAAGGACCAATAAGACCAATTTCGATCAGCGCATTTAAACCACGTGTATGTGTTGTCAGTATAGCCATAATGTCGCCCTAAGCTGCTCGTTTACGTTTAGCTTCATTGTTAAAATTCGCTTAAATGATTTAAGTTGGAAGCGCCAGTGTAACCAGTACGATCTTTTTGGAATTTACCGTTCAGGTTTTACTCGCATGTTGAACAAATCATGAATCTACAGAATTCTAGAAGGGGTAGCACTTCCACATTAAGCCCAACGAGGAGAAGTGTCTGGAAAGCTAACCCTTTGTCACACCACAGTCATGAAAAAAATGGATTGTGTCTACTGTCTACAGAAGTGACTATTGTGGGGCAATAGTCACTTCGGCCTTTTCTCGATAGCATTGAAAGTTGTGCAACTATCTTTTGTTTTTTAAATAAAATAACAATATCATACGGGCACATGCGTAGACATGTATTGCAGTTTCAATTCGTAGCACTTCAGATTATTACTCCATTCAGTTTCCACTGGAAGGTAAATGAAAGGAAGGTTGCAATGAGTGCAGTGCCAACACCTCGTTAGCGTTCGGAACACAACTCATTTTGCAAGGACATGCGATTTTGTAATATTTACGTCACTCTTATGTAGTATTACTTACGGCCAACAATAGGGCTTAACGGAGAGACTATTAACTAAGACTATTGACCATTTGGTATTTAGTCATTGGGAGACGACATAGTTTCCATCGGAGGAAAAATCTGGACGAGGCTGGTGCAAGGAGGTGGAGATTGACACAGGACCGTTGAGAATGGCACAAGAAAAGAAAGGCCTATTACCCAGCAGTGGATGAATTCAGGGCTTCAGGCCAGAGCTTGATATTGAGATTTTAAATAGTCAAGCATCATTATCGTCATCCAGAATGACGATGATGATGCTTGACTATTTAAAATTTTAAACGAGACATACCTACCTATAGTTCCACAGAAGTGAATTTATTTCGTTTTATTTTGAACAAAATACGATCCGAATCGACTTGCATTTCGATGTTCTTGAACCTTTTGCATCCCCCCCTCTGCTCTGTATGTAAGGTTGTTTATTTATATTTCGGTTGTGCAAAACTGCAAGTCCTCGATAGAGTTATGAAATTTGTCATGATGACTTTATAGCGAGTTCTGAAACATTAGCCGCCTTATTAATAATAGTACATTGTAACTTAAGGGCCTAAAATGACTCACTTTAAACGAGGTAGTTTTACTACCGAGCTTTAGCGAGGTAGTAAATAGGAACCGAGTTATAATGGGATTTTAGCGCCGTGTGTTACACTGTACTTTTCACTACGATTGCGAGAAAATAAAATAACCATGTTCAATATGAATAAACTTCATAAACTTTTCGCATTGAGGTATAGTACTAGAGAAGCTATTTCAAACAAAAAATGTGCGCGCACTTGATGACAGCGGGGCAGGCGGGGGGTGTCATGTTCTCATAGATTACTATCAATACGTGCAGATGCGACATAATGTTATTATTCTGCCTACTTGATATTGTACGTATGTACTTAGAAAATAAATAAAAATTTACTTAAACTGTAACAATAATTTTTATTTTATTTGTGATTGAATGTTGATGGCTGATTCACTAAATGTTGATTCAAATTTGCAAATACTTCTTTCCTAATTAAATGCTTTACGGTGTTTACGGACATATAACTAAAATCACATTTCAGGACAAGACCACTTTGCCGTATTAAATTACGTAGGTACCTATGATAGATGTGTGAAGTGGAAGTTTAGTATCATCAAACTATCAATGCAATCTTCACATTTTAACTTTTTTATTAATTGTCTTGATACATAAGCAAATATTATACAACCTACTATCAATTTTGACTCGCATGTAGAGGATTCGTGGCCAAGCATTGAATACGTCGATAGTGTCTGGTCTGAGCATTTTATTCTTTGACATTCACGTAAAAATGGCCGCCGCGATGACATATTGCAATGGAAAAAATATAATTAAATTATGTGTGTTTTAAAGATAATAGTTATATTTTCTGGTGAAAAGTCACTCCTTGACTTTTACTTATATTTATTGAATTATTTCTACAGTATCTAAATGCACACGAAGGCATAATTTAGACAAGAAAACTTTACTCAAACATGTCATGTCGCAGCAACCGCTCGGCATAGACTAAATGAGGTTCAGTGCACGAACCGAAACGTGTGTTACAAAAAATCTAGTTGAGGCGTCTCCTCTAGTGCGTAGTACATTATACCTCAATGACTTTTCGTAAGTTTTTAAATAAATGCTTTGTGACTTTGACGGCAACAGATTGAAAATTATTTCTTTTCCCTTCTCTTCCATCTGCAAATTAGGGTCCCTCTCTCCATTCTCACTAGATTTATCGTCATTTTATCATTCATTCATTCATCGTTCAGTCATTTTATCGTTGTAAATGAGATTGTAAAATATTACGGTCACCAATAAATTCAATTTATTAATACAATTCCAAAAATTTCGCGCCTATGCCTTTTTACCCGACTGCGGCGAAGCCCAAAAGGGGGGTTATTTTTATTTCTTCTGCACGGTTGCTGCAATGCAACGCACACATTCTACCAAAGAGTTCGGCATTCAGCGCGTTTAGTTCCATTTTTAAAAATATTTTTTTTTTTTACTTGAAACTAAATCACGCACCAGCTGGCTGAACAAGTTGTCGTACGAGATTTACTTTTAGCCCTAGGGCAATAAATGCAATTTTACGCCCGCTCTGGTATGCTATTATGACGTTCTTTTTGAGCAAGAGGAGTGAAAATAAAATGTTATTAACGGACTTCTAAAAAGGAGGTTGTCTATTAAAAAAACGTAAAATGTAACTATGTAATATTTTTGGAATTTCATAATGTTCAGTGATTGTTTTTTCAATATTGATATTTTGGATAAGTCGGCTGTACTTCTGAAAAATATTCTTGATTAATATAAAAATAAATATATAAATTCTTGATAAGACCTTTGATTTCACCCTGTCTTCGCTGAAAATCAAATAATTTCATTAGGTATTTATATTCTTCTTTGCAGTTAACGGATACGGAACATAAGTTATTCACGGTCGGATACACACTTGGCAAGTTATTAATTAGCACTAAGACGCTAATGCTCGCAAGTATTTCATTTTTTTACGCTTAACAAACCATTTCATTTGGCAACGCAAGTAACACATTGCGTAATTAATGGGCAGTGATAAATTACTTGGATGTGAAAATTATTTAAAGATGTCCGGTCTTCCGAAAACTTTGGATTGCAGACATGCATTTAATTGCTTTCTTACAATGTAATTATGAAATGGTGACTTAATTCGGATAAGATAAGGGAATTGCGCTGTAATTACTGATGAGCATGTCCAGATTAGTTTGAATTGCTTAACTTTTATGATATCAGAGTAATTTGTGAGTAATCTAAGCTTACGGATGGTAGCCCTGCGACGTGCTAAGACTCAGTATTTACAAAATCTTTATATAGTCAATTTGCCTAGATGGGCTATACTCGACCCATTCGGATACAATGCGAGTATGAAGCCCCAACACAGGATATCCACAATTGCCACACCTCTCTTGTCAGTCGTGCACAACTAACTACACCCTCCAGGACTTGAATGAGGCAAACGACAGAGCTGTCCAGGTTGCCACGTAGGTACTGTTTGGACAAAAACTAAGTCATCGATTCAAGAGGGAGAAGTTAGAGTAGGTAATCGAAGTTGGACTCTAACCAAAATAAGTCATTGGTACGGGGGTAACTGAAAGTTAAAGGTGTCTCCAGAATTTTGGCGCATAGAACAGCCTGCGTCGACATAATATTATATCAACAATAAACATTATCAACTATAGGTACACATGGGTGACAATGTAACTAATGGGATAATTATGTTCTAAATGGTGTTTTTCTAACACTATGGTTCATATTTGCACTGTTGTGTTGAAATGGCCTTGATTTGACGCGGACTTTTTACCAGTCAATATTTACTCTTAAATACAATGCATAGCGCTGACTAATCTCTGCTTCGTCGAACCATGTCCAAAAAGCGGATAAGTTAGCCAACTCGTATCGCTAATTTTTCATGGTCTTATCCAACGGGTATTCCAATTAGGCTATCTATATAATTATATAATGTGCAAAAATTGGTACATCCTTGCTGTCTTTGCTGATATTGCTTATTGTTTTATTCTGTCTGTGATCTCAGCAAGTACCTACTGAGCTACAATGTTTTTTGAAATGAAGGGTGAAAAATAATAATATAAAAAACGTGTGGCACTGGGAGACTGCCGCGGTAAAGCTATTGCATAGCATTTTTTATCAACTTATGCAAATAATTAATTATTTAATTTGACAACCTCAGTTGACAACCTTGTTATTTTGCGTAACCATAGCAACCTGGTTGAAAATTTTCGTTACGGAATTTCTGGATTCGCTCTCCACGCTCAAGGCGATAGAAGCTATGCAATAGCTTAAAAATCATAATCTGCCTAGTCTTTTCCCGACTATGTTGGGATCGGCTTCCAGTCTAACCGGATGTAGCTGAAAACCTGTATTTGACACGCATGGTGCGACTGCCTATTTCACCTCTACAACGCAGTTAGTAGGTAACTACTGGGTAAAATGATACTCTTTGGTACGAGTAGGACTGGTTGTCAAACAGACTTGTCAGAATAGAATAAAGATAAAAAAAAATACGATATGTTAATGAAACAAACATTAATTAGATCGAATGATTGCAAAAATTATGCATAAAAATCATACTAGATAAACCGCTATCACTATTAAAACACCACCTGTTATCATTGATGAAACCTGATAAAATATAGATTAGTGAAAGTATTTCTACACCATCAAAGGACAGTTACCACCATATTTGGACACATTTCAATAGAACTATTAATAGGCGGCAATCAGTATTCAAAGTGACAGGAAAGCCTTCCGTTACTCCGCGTCCGAATAAACATTTGTCATGCGTTATTTACAAATGTTGGGGCAAAAAACAGACGACAAATATTTGACGAAACATTACTCTTTGTAAAAGTCGTGAGAATTGACCTTCACCGATTTACACCTGTCTACTGTATTGACAGTTTATTAAGCCGATAGGCCTTGGAATAAGTTGCGAGTTGGATAGGGTTCCGCACCCTTTTTTTTGTGGATATCGTCAAATGACTCCTCCCGCTCTGGGCGGAGGGGAAGGGAGTGCCAGACTTCTACTGACTTAAAAGTTTTAAGTCAGAAAAAGTGAAAACCACCCATTTTCCTTCTTATGCGCCTACTACACGCTCACACTTCCCCACAGTCTTGCCTGTGCGATTACACGATGCACACAGTACATCGCGCGTGTGGTCTGTAATGGTAATACAGTTTTACCAACCATACGCGCGATGTACTGTGAAGTGTGAACGAAAAGTGTGGTGAAGCTTGAGCGTGTAGTAGGCCCATATTATGTTTTGTGTATGACATGGCCTAACTGTTTTTTAGATTTTCCGTACAATGAGAGATCTGCATAAATAAACACGTTTAGTAGGACGTGATTGGTCGTCGTGATTGTGAAGTCACTTCTGTATCCCTAAACAATTTTGATAAGTAAAAGGGTGATAGTGAAACAAACAAAAAAGTAAGTTCTAGGTGACTAGGTACTTTGTTTTTTTGTTTGGTACCGCTTTGTAGTGCAAGCTTATTAGAACTTTATTCTAACAGTATTTCAAACGAAGTTTGAACCACCACAAATAGAGTTGCTAATAGTCCTTGTAGGTAGGTATGTTCTTGTTTCTGCGACGAATAAATACTTTTTCTTTGTAAGGGCCTTAATCGTGTCATGACTCATGCAGCCATGTAGCACCCGTGCCGTGCCACCGAGTTTTAATATTTATTTTCTCATAATTTGATAAGGTGTTGGGTAAGTAGGTATAGTTGGCGCCACATAAAAAGAGCGCTGAGGGGAAAGCGGGGGGGGGGGGGGGTGGGGGGGGGGGGGGCGTTCGCGCATTGGTACATTCGCGCACGAAACTACCTACTAGGCCTATTGTTTTATTTTCGAACTAGCTTTTCGTTTCCGGCTTCGTATATTGCTTATTATTAGGTTGACATCAAAAATATATTAAATAAAATATCACATTTTGTATATGTGTTGTAAATTTGTTCAATTAAAAAGTTTTTAATTAATAAAAACACAATTTATTCTTCTCACTGTAGTTTTATGCATTGTTTTAAATTATCAATAATATTATTATCGGCCTCTCTCTTTATAAAACAATTTACGTCATAAATATTTTTTCTCAATTGTTATGTAAAACCATTTTGTAAAACTTTTGTGCGCGATGGTATTTTGAGAATGAACGTGAAGCAGCCAGATTGATGGACCAATAGCGTACCGCTAAAAATGCGCCAAAAATGCATCGAATTTTTTGGCGGTACGCTATTGGTCCGTCTGCCCCCCCCCCCCCCCCCCCGGCCCTCTCCCATACCACCAAATAGACCCAAAAATCGCCTACTGCGCAGCTTGACCCCCCAGCGTTCTTTTTATTTGGCGCGAGGTACCTAGGTACCTATACCTATTGTTTACTTTACTAACATGCTTGACTTTAATAAACTTGACTGATAGGAAACAATAGTACTAACGAGGTCACTGACGGTCAGCCACTTTTCAACCTTATGCCTTAAGGCGAGGTTGCACTACTTTGTTTTTATGTACGCACGACCTCACCGGCCCTGCCGCGCGATCGATATAATGCCTAAATTTTGACTGTTTTTTTCTCTCTAGTAGAAAAATAATAAAGAAATTATACATTATGTGACCCGAGATAATACACATTTTTTACGACCTTTATTATGATCTCAGATCAAGTAAAAAAAGGTAGATAACGCACGGCCATTGCTAATACTGAAGCCAAAAAACTCGGCTCATTCAAGTAAACACATGCACTCACGCACACACATGCATCAAACTACGCTCATTTTTGTTATTGTCTTACGAGTCGTCGTGCAGTAAGTTTGCCTAAAAAATGCCGTCGTGTGTAATTAAATGGTGTAAAAACAATACTAAAGTGAACAAAAAGTCTGAAGGATTATCGTTTCACACGTACAAACTCAAAGACTATCTTTATTTAAGATTTTCAAACATAATTTTGAGGTTATTTGACATGAATAATGTCAATGTTCCGAAATGACGTATCGAAAAAGTGTTGCCAGGAGTTCGTATTTGTAATAGCCCAAAAATGTGGGTAAGTAAATTGCAGAGAGGACAATTTATTGTTTAATTTTATAATCACTTAATTTTAAGTAAATAGTTACTCGTTTATTTTTACATTCACGAGTACTTGCCTTCTATTTTGTACTATCAAATATTATTGGTTTTAGGTTGCCATTAAATATTTTATTAAGAGATGAATGGGTAGCTGCTATTCGACAGAGTTGAAATGACCCGCAATGGCAGCCATCCTCATTTAGTGTGGTTTGTTCAGACCATATTGATAAGACTGACATGACGTACGATACACAACGTGGACTTCACCGAATTCATAGAACAGGATATCGAAAAAAGGTATATTAACTGACTTAAAATAAAACGAGGTTCTCTTTTCTTCTTCCATAATAATGTTATGAAAAATTTAAACCATATACCTATATTACTATACCTAATCATTAGTATGTATGAGGATATAGTTTTGTTTCTATTGTTTCTAATATATGTACTTTTTTTTTATTTCCTCTGGAAAAGTACCTATATTTGTAACTTAAAGAAAAGGTTTTTTTTTCTCTACTCATTAATTATTCCGTCTTTTTTTTGTTTTATGTATTTTTTTTTAAATAAACCCTTTATATAATCTTGTATTTTTTCTCGCAACTCACACCCCCACAATGGGACTATCTATTGAGACAATTTATAAAGTGATCCTGGTCAGTGGGTCTACATATTTATAATGTTATTGTAATTTATAAATCATTTATTTTCGCATTGACATATTTATCACTCATTTTTACGCAATTTTAAGGGATTTTTTTTCAAAAAGTGGCAGCACTTCATTTACTCACACATAATTGAAAAAATGGCGTCACTTTGTTGTTCTAAGTGCGCTATCTACCTTTTTTTACTTGATCTGAGATTATGATATAAGTTTTATTTTTCAAAGCCTAATATAACTCAAGTAAAACGATTATTTAGCCATCATTTGGACATGTCTTTGCGATTTAATTGGATGCAGTGAAGTGCAAGTAATCGTGTGTGGCATGCCCGACATATCATGATCGAAGAGTCAACTATGTAATAATTTTTTTTCAAAATTTAAATCCGTTCTATGTACGAGTAAAACGCTATTGTTGACGACGTTTATCGGGGTAACCTCGCCTTAAGTTAGAAGGTAGAAAAGAGATCGACCATAGTTAGTCATAACTTTCTTTTTGATGCCCTTAGCTAACGATATAATTGCGGCTACGACAATGTATTTTTAATTATCTTTGTTGATCACAGGAATTAAAAAAAATCGTATAGGTACTTAGGTCATTCACATTCGTCAAAAAAAACTATAATTGTGCTCAGATTTTTACGTATACACACTGAAGAACCCTAAAAATCGAAAAGTGAGCATTTAAAGTTAAGTTAGAAAAGTACGTAGATACATTGACTTGCGCAAGTGCTCATTGAGATTGCGTTCAAGTAGCGTGAGCCGTGAGGTGGCGGCGGATCCTGACCTTCGTCACTGAGGTTTTGCAACGTGGAGACAGAACCGTCCGTCGTAAACATCGACGACACTGAGCTGTGACAATGGCTTAGCTTAGCATGGACACATTGTGACGTCAAGGTAAAGACTATATACGCAGACGAGGGAACTTTTATCCGTGTGGAACAAAAATCCCTGAAATATGGGAACGTTAAGCCCCTGGTAGTAGCTTCCATTTGTAGGTCTCTGACAGTCGCTACGCGTGGTTAAGGCTGGAATGCTAAGGCTGATCTGATACCCGAGGAGTAACGTTAGCAAGTATGTGTGGTCGGTTTGTGGAGGTCAGATAGGTTCCGGTCTATGTTAATATTGGTTTTCAGCTGTATCCAGTTAGTCTAGAAGCCGACCTCAATATAGTTTTTTGTTTTTAATAACTTTGACCCCATAACCTTTCTCCTGTATTGTGGGCCCGTTTGCAAACCTTTAAATTCACATACACAAACAGCTATGACTCGGTACAACTACACATTGCGCTAACTGTGCTGCCAAGGCTAGGCTCTAGATGATGTTGATGATTGTGCTCCTCTGACGCTTCGATAAAGACTGGCGAGCATGCTGTTATGTTGATTACTGACCTGGAAGTCTTTAAATAGACTCCCAGCCCAGGTTGGCCGCAGCAAGAAAAAACTGCTCCGGTGGAGATTTATTTATGACTTTACCCAGTGTCCTGGACTATATCTGTGGCGATAAACGATGGAGTACACAATATTGTGTCCTGCGTAGTGCGTGAGGGTTCATTACCCTATTTTGAGGGTGATAGACGGTATTTAACTAAACTAGTAGCTCGTGGACCGACACAATTTAGATTGCTATTTTGAAACACATCAATAACGCAGCAAAAAAGTACAAAAAAACCCTCGTCTGCAAATGCCTTAAGCAATTAATACCGACAACAATTAGCCCTTGGGTCAACTGGAGTTACTAATTGTAGACATAATGACATTACGATACAATTATGTTTTCAACGTGTTATGTAGATATCCGTCTTGGATAATAAACCGAGGCAGTTCTAGAAATGTTAAAGGTTTCTGACGTTACCTTGACCGCGAGTGGTAATTATCTCAAGTTCAAATAAACTATAAACCACGTGCTATATGCGTTATACCTAGTATCCCAAGTGACCTTAGTGACCCAAGGGCTGGTTTTTATCTTGGGCCAGAGGCTAAGTGTTGCCATACAACGAGGTAATGCCCAAAAGACCCCCAGTCTTTTGGGCACATTACCGGCTAACAGCGTTGAGGTCTTGAGGAGCAGTATTTTGATGCCTTTTTATAGTTTCTTGTTAGTTTAGTTAATAGACCAAAGAAACGATAAATATACTGTGTAAAGTATGATGTGGAAAGAAAGGAGGTCATCAGACGATGGGATGACGAGAAAAAGAGAAGTTATGGAAGACGGAGACATAACATGCTGCGTCGACCCCAAATGAATTGAGATTTAAGGGCAAGAAAATGATGTATAATGGGCAAAACTTATTGCCATCAACCAGGTACACATCCAGATCGTTCCTGCTCCTTAGAACCCCTAATGGAAAATACCATAACTGCCCGACCTGAGAATCGAATCCAGGACCTTTTGCTCAGCACTGGGGCACAGATATTATAATACTTCGTACTGGAGCTTGCGAACACTATATCCATAAATGGCGAAATGTGGGCATACTATTACTACTAGGCTCACCACTACTTAACTCTTTGGGCACTACAGGCGTGATGTTATGTAATATCCAAGTAATTAGTAAAAATCTAGCCTGCTATATAAAGTGACGTTCATTTTGGTTTTTTTTAATTACATGTCATGTACGAAGTACGATGTTTTTTAAACGAATAACGCCTGCATTTCTTTTTTTTTTCAGAAAAAAATATCTGGCTACTTCCTGAACAGTATTTTGCATGAGTCGTTAAACATTCAGTATTACGTATGTCAGAACCGGGCAAAACAAATTAGACCAGAGATTGCACATTTGCGGTGTGAAGTGAGCACATGCAATATGCTACAAGTACAATGCAATGTAATGCGGTAGCTTCTAATATAAATGTAACATTTATTTCCTGAGTTACGTGCAGCTGTAATAATGTTAAAGAAATTACAAGTCAGTATCAGCAATGGTTGATAAAGTACAGATACCCCTACACGGGATTTTAGAATGGGCATATAAAAGTTCAGGGAAGAGTCCCAAAGTCCCAAGTCTACCTTCTAGCAGGCAAGTGTGATACTTTCGAAGTTCGGGTATACATAAACAGGACGGGACGGGTCCAGTCTAGCCAGATGAAGCTGAATACCAGTATTTTACATGAAGCGACTGCCTACCTCACCTTCACAAGTTCACAACCCAGTAACTGAGACTGGTTGTTAGATTATTATCGGGCCACTGCCAGTACCAAAGACATTCAAATAATATTTTTAATCTATTGCATAGATTCTATCGCGGGCCTTGAGTTGAGCGTGGAGAGCGAATCCAGAGATTTCCTAACAAAAATATTCAGGATTCAGTATTCAGTACTCAACCAGGTTGCTATGGTTACGGAAAATAACAAGGTTGTCAACTGAGGTTGTCAAATTAAATAATTTATAACCTCACGTTGTATAGGTGTAAAGTTTTTCTGTTTTGTCTCTCTGCTTTCTCCTTCTAAAATATTCTTACTCGTATAATTTGTGTACAAAGTGTTTTAAATATGAATAAACAAAGTGCATTTATTAATGAAGAAAGTCACGAAAAAATAGTGAAAGATAATGAGTGAGGAGTGAGTAGGTACTCTATATACATTCATTTTATTAATAGTACGCATCTATCATAAGTTTTATTGGTTTTTGCATTACTATTCTGCGAATCGGTCTAAAACGATTCGTTTTCTTATAAAATATCTAAAATAAAATAAATAATTTTCATATTTTTCAATGTTATGACACTTACGTCAGGCTGTCAATACTTTTTCTTTTAAATTTTCTGTCATAGAGTTTCTTACTAGTTTAGTTAGTCTATGAAGGTTAGTTTTGATTTATATAATGTACACACGGCTACACATCAAGCTATACATTTCCAGTATAAGCTGGTCCCGCATTGTATAGGATTTCCGTACAGTGCGAGATCAGCGTAAACTGGAAATGTATAGCTTGATGTGTAGCCGTGTGTACATCGCGCGAAATTCGAAGATCAAACTCTTAATATCGTTATTTTTGTTCAAATTTTTTGAATGAATAATTATTTTGGTGTGTAATTACACTATTAATACCTAATTATTTATACCTATTAGTGCATAAGTTGATAAAAAATGCTATGCAATAGATTTACCGCGGCAGTCTCCGAGTGCCACACGTTTTTTTTTGTCTGGCTCAAAGAGCCGGGACACAAACAATACTATTGTGAAGTGTACTAAAAACCAGATGACTTTCTTTCAACTTTGGTCGCACACCACAAGAAACAAAAACACATTTTTAGGAGAATTAGTAATCCACTCAGTATAGCTCTACCGAACTCAATCATATTGTATGAATTATTTCATGCAGGCAACATTTCAAATGACAGATTAGACTAGTTGTCAAATGCAAAAAGAGCTCAACGATGCTGTAACGATTAATTGAATAAACTTGATTGACGTTTTAATTACGCTGACTCACTTGAATATGTGCCCACATCGGTCAATGTCGACTTGTACCTGTTTGATCTGTTTTCTTTGTTACCTATATATTCAACTTTATTATGGAGTCTTTTCGCTTCGATAAAAACTGAGTGGGCAATTTAAATACTATAAAATATTTAAATTAACCTAACAGACTACCTAAAATAAATCGTTAATTTATTCATCGAATTTGTATGTTCAATGGATCTTTTCGTTCATCGCGTTCTTTTTTATTTTCATAAAAAAACAAACGAGAAAATAAACGAAAGTAAAAATAAATGTAAGTAGGTAGGTAGGTACCCTATTTATTTCATTGATAAACTCAATTGACTGCTACATGTCTGTAGTCAATTCTAATTTAAACCTTTAAATTACGCTTTCAGCATAACATAACAATCTTGTTTTTGTTAGTACGAGTATAGTAATAAATCTCCGTCAGTAACTAGACACAGTGTGATGGGACCGCTTTAATTATACATAGTAACATAGCAGATTTCCGTAAATTAAATTAAACACTTACTTCCCGATTAATCTTCAGCACAGTCCACAGAAGCACATTCTGACAAAATCATTACATGGAAGAAATTGCGCTTGTGGTCGACGGAAGCAATTTAGTTATTTACATAACTCAGATCGAGATAACATCAGACTGACAGACATGATTATCTAAATGCAGTAACACCTTCCTTTATATCACGTGCTGTATAAAGTTATATCACAAGTGCAACTGTGCAAGCAAATATGTAAGTGCAACGTGTGATGAGACAGTTTATGCTTGTACTTGCGTCAACCCAGCTTTTGTGATAAATGGTGGTAACTCATTTAAAACGTAATTGCAGTAGTGTTCAAATATTATGATGTAAGTAGGTATTACGTGTAAGAAGGTATTATTTAAAAAAAAAGGTATCATTTTAAATTATTGAAAAAAAACCACGCTGTTTTGCAGATGCTCATAAAATTTTATAAAAATAGAAACCAAGTAAAACCGTGAATTCAAGCGCAAATGCCGCACAAAAGGATAACGACGAAAACACAATAATCTAAAGATTAATCCATAAGGTAATAAAATAAAATAAAATTACAGCGTGTCATTTTATTCTATGCAAATTAGAAAATGCTAATTTAGAATTTTGATCACCAGCGAGTGCAGAGCTATTCTGCAAAAAGTTGCAATAAGAAAGACCGTTGAAACTTAATTCTAGATGGCGGGACCATAGCTAGGTCATAATCTGACCCGTCCATCCCGGTCACTTAATTCAGCTGGAATTTTGATTTGCGCAGACAAATTAATTATTTTTTTCATTCATGAAATAACGAGAGGTACAGTCGAACAAGCTAATAAGTTTACAGCCAGCTAACTTGTATTTACTTTTAAGATTATACAGTAGCATTTAGAGACTGATGTCAAACAATACTGCGTTTGACATCAGTTGCTTATGTGAAACACTTGTTATAATGAAATTACAATCAATATTTTCAATGTTATAGAATTATAAAGATCTCTACCCTGTATACTTATTAGCTTGTTCGACTGTACATGACTCATGCTGAGTCATTCCGAATAATTATCATAATTCTACTTCAAATAGTTTGACATTTTATTGTGAGAATTTTGAATAGGTATGTATATTGTACGCGTTAGATTACCCTCGACAACATTACATTCGTATTTTTCAGAATCGTTTAAAAATACGCTTTCACGGTTTATGACTAAACGTAGGTATACTGTCACATAAAGGATATCTTCTACGGTTTCAAATATTGTGGGCGCATAAAAATCACTGTAGGTACATGAATCGATATCGTTTCAAAATAGATCACTGAAAGCTCCAAATTGTAGAAAATTAGGAAATGCCGTGACCAATGACCACCTTCCTTACAAACCTTCGCAATCTTCGAAATAAATATTATGTGAAAATAATATCTCACGGAGTATAGTTTTTTTTTAATCCAAAATGGCCCTGCTCTTGACCTCGAGGTTTTTTTTTTTTTTATTTGCGTGATCGACACGCCTGATGGAAGTGGTGGATAAGGTCTAAAAAGTTACATTATTCAAGCAATGCATTGCAGTAATTATTGAAAAAAAAAAAAAAAAATATTATAACTGCCTCGTTGGTCTACCTGCAAGCGCGACTGCTGGTCACTTGCTTCTGGGTTCGAAACCCAGGTCGGGCAAAGTGTTATTGGGTTTTCGATCAGGGAATTATCAGCACAGAGTCTGGATTTGTGTCTGGTTGATGGTAATAGGCTCGCCCTCATTACATGGGTCAGGGAAACGTGGGAGTACTATTTGGAACACCTCTGCTTACCTTTCGGGGATAATAGACGTTATTAAATGTTATGTTGCATCATTATCCGTTTGCGGAAAATCGACTGTTGCTTCTCATCATCGCTAAGTATTTAAGTAGTAGTAACTAACAACTTGCGTGATTTTCTCAAGGATGTTTTAGAATTAATTATTTTTACATAAAATGTCTTAAATATGTATAGTACATTTGTTAGTTAATTTTGATGTGGGAAATCCTTCCATGCAGCTAGCCTCGTTAGTATAATAATAATGTTTATTCAAAGAAAAGAAAAGTTAGACATAACTTACAAAATATTTAAACAGGCAGGTTGTACATATAGTCCATCCAACAAAGAGATTGTAGTACGCACAACGACCCATCAAACTATATAAAACCAGTTTATGTGGAGCTCTCATTGTACAGGTAATCTATACTAAGCGATGCTATGTTGTACTGGAAATGTATAGCTTGATGTGACGCCGTGTGTACTACCGAGTTCACTGACGGTCTGCTTCTTTTGATCCTTATGCTCTAAGTAATAAGGTTTAAAGAGATCGACCATCAGTGAGCTCGGTAGTACGAGTAGCTATACTGCCTTGTACAGGTTACTTAAGTCAATGTACCCTAAACATGCACAATTCAACACGCTACGCAAAATGCAGATTTGTATGAAATAAATGTTTACAGCAAACACTGCTGGCAGTACATGACATGCTAAATTATGTTTATCTAACCTAACACCAAGTACTTAATCTTGCCATTATTTTTGTATGATTTTGCACTAGATTTTTCCTGCGGCTTCGCCCGCACGTTCTTTATGTTATTTCACGTGAACATAGTACCGGGATAAAAAAAAAAAAACATCCGAATTGAGAACCTCCTTCTTTTTTTAGAAGTCGGTTAAAAATGTCCTAAATATCTACGTCGTAGTCTCTGTCTGTGTAGGTACAGACGGCTACACATCAAGCTATACATTTCCAGTTTACGCTGATCTCGCACTGTACGAAAATCCTATACAATGCGAGACCAGCTTATACTGGAAATGTATAGCTTGATGTGTAGCCGTCTGTACCTGGCATATGGCTAATATGGCCGGCCCAGTGTCACTTTAGCTTACTTATTATGCTGATGGGATAGCTGAATTTAATACGTTTTCGCGAATACGAATATACGATTTTGGTCCCATAGAGTAAGTGTGTCAGTTCGATGGTCTACCTACAGTAAGTACCAACATCTTCAAAAATAACCACACATTTCTGATACACGCTGTATAGCATTGATTGCTTATTTATCACTTTAAGAGCACTCGTAATCCTCTTGAAAGTATTGCTGTGTAAATATTTTCAATGAGATGGACGGTACATGCTATCCACTATTTATTGTTTATGGATGTCATTAGATAAACCATAAACGATGGTGTTACGATAGAGTAGAAAGTTATGAAAGTAACAGTAATAGTGCACTCTCATGTAGTGCCTGTTTCGTTTCTATTCTATATACTTGTAATAATAATATTGCGAAAGTATGCGAGGATATATGGATCTCTGGATGTTTGTTATTCTTTCAGGCAAAAACTACTAACTGGAATTGAATAAAATTGGGCACACAGATAGTTTATAACCTGGATTAACACATAGGATAGGTACTTATCACTTTGCTGCCCACCTCAGTGACGCAAGTTTTAGCTGCCCTGGCTGGAGGCCCCTTGTTGATGTTACCATCCAAGAGATCCACAGGATAGTCAAGTTAAGCAGAAGACAGCTTCATAGGTTGACCTGTGAGATGCCATAGGTACAGAAAAAACAAAATAGGATAAGTAGGTACTTTTTATGCCGGTAGTACGATCCCGTGGGACAATTACCGTACTACACGCGGGTGAATGTACGGGCACTAACTAGTATATTCAAAAACCTTAAATAAAATATACAAACTAAATGTAAAGGCCCTCCCTACATAACGACGACAAAAAGACACTTAGGCGTCAAAGTGTGGTCATCCTTGCCACGTTTAATGGCAACGTAAATTATTTGGCCAAAGAAAGAGCCAGCAGCTTTATACAGTACTAGCAGTTGCCCGCGACTTCGTTCGCGAGAAAATTTTGACGTGTATGTATGTGTGGGACTGCCTCTGGATGTACTATGCCAAAGCGAATGACAATTAATGCCAATCGAAGCGATTATATTCCCTTAAACTGGCCCTGTCATAAAATCTGTTCCCACACATACAAATACATATGTCTTAACTATATTCTATCTCTCTACCAATTTTCAGCTCCAAAACGCCAAGGATTTCATTAATATACTTGCGGGAGCCCTTAGTCCAGATCGTCACAAAAAAAATTGTTAGATAATACACTTGCTAAATTTCAGGCCTGTAGTACAAAAATCAAACTTACATACAAACTCGCGAGAGCCTTTAGAGCTCCCTAATCCGACCCTAATGCAAAATCTGTTCTTATCAAACCTCTACTCACCATAAACTCCGTCCCTGAAAAAAATCAAGATTGTTGCACAAAAAATGAAAGACTTTCAGACAAACTTGTGATATCCTGTAGACGTCCCTTATCCGACCCTGTCGCAAAATCCGTTCATAGCAGACGTCTACTAACTATAAACTACATATATCTGACAAAAATCAAGATTGTAGCACAAAAAATTAAGGACTTTCATACAAACTTGCGAGGGCCCTTAGACCACCCTAATCCGGCCCTGTCGCAAAATCCGTTCATAGCAAACGTCTACTAACTACGTCCCTGCCAAAAATCAAGATTGTAGCCCAAAAAATGAAGGACGTTCATACAAACTTGTGAGGGCTCATAGACCACCCTAATCCGGCCCTGTCGCAAAACTAATTTATAACGGATGTCTACTGACTATAAACTACGTCTCTGCCAAAAATCTAGATTGTAGCACAAAAAAATCAGAACTTTCATACAAACTGGCGAGAGCCCTTAGACCTCCCTAATCCGGCTCTGCCACAAAATCTGTTCTTACCAGGCATCTACTAACTATAAACTACGTTCCTGCCAAAAATCAAGATTGTGGCACAAAAAATGAGGGACTTTCATACAAACTTGTGAGGGCCCTTAGCCCACCCTAATCCGGCCCTGTCGCAAAATTAATTTATAGCAGACGCCCACTGACTATAAACTACGTCTCTGCCAAAAATCAAGATTGTAGCACGAAAAATTAAGGACTTTCATACAAACTTGTGAGGGCCCTTAGACCACCCTAATCCGGCCCTGTCGCATAATTAACTCATAGCAGATGCCCACTGACTATAAACTACGTCTCTGCCAAAAATCTAGATTGTAGCACAAAAAATGAAGGAGTTTCATACAAACTTGCGAGGGCCCTTAGACCACCCTAATCCGGCCTTTTCGCAAAATCCGTCCTTAGCGGACGTCTACTAACCATAAACTACCTCCCTGCCAAAAATCATCTTTGTACGTCCAGCGGTTTTCGAGATTTCGTGATGAATCAGTGAGTGAGTGAGTGAGTGACCTTTCGCTTATATAGATATAGACTAGCTGACCCACGCAACTTTGTCTGCGTCACATAAATATATAAAATAAGTGCCGAAGTTTTTAAATAATCCAACCAAACGGATTTTGGACTGCCACTAAAGTACTAATTCTAATAGTTTTTTTTTCTTTCAAATTATGATTGTGATCAACGATCAATTATGATCTTGATATTATACACTAAGAGGTTAATTGAAAGACTGTTAATTTAATTTTAAAAATTCAAGAAAAATGAAGAAACTTTGACCACAAAATAGAAACCTACTGCCTGGCCACGGGAAATTCTCAAAGCGAAAAATTGCACGGTGCAAACAATGAAGCCGCGAAGCGTCTGTAGAGGGGTCCATATTGGCTCACCTAAAGTTCTTTATCCGAAATTGTTCTTCCTAACGATTTGTAATCCGAATGATCACTCTTCCTAAAATTTTTCATCCTAAAGTTTTCATTCATACTATTTGTAGTCCTACCGACGATGTTCATAACACTCATGTTTCCGAAAATTGGAATTCATAATATCATTAGTGTAAATATATTTAAACTCCTACTGTTTTTTATCCTAACGCTTTTATTCTTAAACATAATTACCATAATATTTTCACTCATACAACTGTTTAGAATGATTAAAGGTCGTTTCACTGATTTTTGTCTTGAAATAAAATAAATGAATGAAATTCAGGTCAGAGTGTCGTCTTGGGGGCACTATGAAAAAAATACTTAGAAAAATTTCGCGACCAATTTCGAGGTAGCGCTCGCCGGCCGCTGCCGCGGCACCGCTCGCTTCGCTCGCTCGGCTCGCGCGTAGTTGGTCACAGTTCTAACCTAACCTAACCTATGGATATCTTTGCATAGTATATAAGGTCCCATTAAAATAGGTGGACAAATTTTAACACAGCGTTTAGTAAGCCTAACTAAAGACATCTAAACAAAAAAAAAAAGGTAGCACTCCGGGAGTGCCGGCAGAAGTGAAAACTTCAATATTAACTTTCAAACTCGCGTCAGGGTCACGTGATGCTGATCGAAAAATCTTACGATTTTTCGATCAGCATCACGTGACGTGAGTTTTTACCCATACAAAAAAAAGTGCTCAGCGCCGCTAAAGAAGTTTTCACTTCAAAAACACTATATATAAAGTGATTTTATTTTGACTTAAAATAATAAATTTTAAGTCAAAATAAAATCACTCTAGAACAAACTCATCCTATAAAAGTAGGTATTTTATTTCATATTCTTATATATTTTTTTGCTATTGTCCTTATTTTAGCGGTCTGAATGATTTCTAAAATTTTGTCCACCTATTTTAATGGGACCTTTTATAATACTGATTATTATGAATAAAAAGTAATATAAACAAAAAAAAGATATGACTTTGAATAGTAGTGTAAAAGATGGTTATGTTGAGAAAATATAGGAAAACAAATAATAGTGTAATAGATGTTTATTGCTACAGACATTATGAAGTTGAATGCTTCGGAATTAAAACATTAGAGACAGAGAAGTTAGGAATTGCGATTGTTAGGATGAAAAATGTTAGGAAGAACATTTTCGGATTTCCAATTATCGGAGTTGAAATTTTAGGTGAACTTTGGCGCACCCCTGTAGAGTTTCCTATTACCATGCTATTACCCGACTGTAAGTGCGTGTTTACGTACAGGCGGGGCGTCGCGCTCGCGCGGCGCGTTGTGCGTTTTTAATTCAAACACATGGCGATGTATGAAAACGTCAACGATTTCAAACGTCGGTTTTACGAGAAGCGATTATTTACTCGTTAGTTTAAAATGCAGCGTTCGTTGCGGCGGACCCGCCTCTCAGTAAATGATAAAAAAAGCACGCGACGAGCCTTTTGCACGCGCCGCGCGACGCCCCGCGTCTCCGTAAACGAGCCCTAAGGCCGCGGGCACACAATGCGTTGCGGCGGCGGTGCGATTTCGACCAATCGCCGGGCACACGACCAGTGAAATTGAAGGCCGATTCGTCGGAATCGCGCCGCACCACCGCGTGCACCGCCGCAACGCATCGTGTGCCCGCGGCGTGGTTCCATGGCGTAACATGGAACCACTTGCGTCCGCGAATCGGCATCTAATATTTTGAAAACAAATAAGTTAACGTAATAGGATAATTTCTTAAGCGCAAGCGTAACGTTTCCCTTACCAACCCTTTTTATCTTATATAATATCTTTGATTCCTCTTGTCTTATTAGCTTCATACTTTACGATTGATTTGCCTTATTGGATTTGATATTATTCATGTATATTTCTAATTCAGAATTCCCATTAACTTCACCTTGTATCCCCTCTCAGTCTCTAGCTTTGAAAGCTGGGACTGGGCTGACCACAATTGGGAATTCAGTCCTCTCAGAATCGGTGGGCAGATGACCAAGTCTATGGTTGAGTCTGACAGACAAGCGCGTGGAGGGGCGCTTGCCTTTCCAAATATATTCCAAAACAAACGGAAACCGACTGTAATACTATTATCATAGTGATTTAGGAAAAACGAAAATTTTATCAGCCTGGGGTAATTTAGGAACAGTCACATGTGGAAGGGTGCAGTTGCAAATTGCGAGCCTTAAATTAGTAGGTAGCTGGCGGCCTAATTTAATGCCCAACGGAGCGTTGCAGAAGATGTAGAACGTCCGTAGCTTCCGTCCTTAAAAAGCTGGCTAATACTGCCACTGGCAATTGTGGGGCAGCTTGGGTGAGGCCTGTGTCTAGCTGTGGACTGCTATAGTACAAGTTTATAATATAATGCCCTAGTATATCAAATGCGTCTGTAATGCTCTAATTGAAATAAAGGTTTTGAGTTTGAGACGGCAACTACTTAAAATAAGACAATAGATAAATCAGACGCCAGACTAATTAAGTAATTCGATGTAATAAGTATGCATAACTTGCTGTACAGTACCAGCCATAAACCTGCATTATATAATACCTAAACAAGTGCAGTTTTAGTTTATTGTTGTAAGTCTAGACGTTCATTGCACTGCAATAACACTTTCTGCAGTTATATAAAAGCTTCAGGTAATCAAAGTTATCTTACAAATGGTAGAGACCGTCCTTTCTACAGCTTTTAGATCTGTAAAGTTCAAATTTTAATTTGTTTCGGTTGCTACCTGTTATTTATGTCGAAGCTGCATTTTGATTGCAATATTATTATAATGATTTTTATGATGCAATGCAATAGCTGCACACAGCACATGCAAGCATTTCATTCTGGTCTAATACTGACATCTAATCAAAAGTTAAATCTGCCAGGTCAAAATTGGACTGGGCGGGTAACGTTTCTAGGACGGAGCCGGACAAATGGCGAAAGATAGATAACCACCCTACAAAGCCATCGAATGCAGTCCCTGGCCGAAATCACTGGATGGCATCATCAATTCATCATCATCAACCTCCAAAAGTAAGGACCTCCGACTGTTCAGCATGATTAGTGGGTAACTGGGTAGTATAACTTATCTTTTAAATAGTGTACATAGAGCTTTATTACATTTTCTATATAATCCAGTTTTCTATGTTGTATTTCGAGTTTTTTGTTTTAATTGACTTTTTTATAATTAATTTTGTTCGGATAGAACTTCACCACATAATTTATTTCAAAAAAATGAAGTGTGTACCAATTCAATGTAAGTATGTGAAATGATTAATTTTCTCTATATTACAGAACAGTTACGTATTTTGAAAGTTTTAAGAGGATCGCCCTTCTAAGTGTCTACAACACAATGTTGCCATCAACAAAAACGTAAACTAACGTAACGTTACTTTATTGAAAAAAAAAAACCATTCGTAACCGCATGGGAAAGTGAAGGTAAAAAAAAGCTAAGTAAAGAACTTAAGTGTCGCCGCGATCGGTAGTTGTCGATTGATGTTGACATAACGATCAGTGCTACACGGTCGCAAATAGTCGCAATGCGCTTGCGTTCCCTCAGATTATGACTCAATCGCTGCATGATACGAAAATTGACGTGTCTTTGGTAATTTTGCAGATAGATCGCGGCAGTCGAGAGTCGCGAAAAGCACAAGCATGTAAAGATCCAAAAATTAAATAAGATCAAATCTTTTGGCCGACTTTAAACTATCGACACATTTTCCTCAGAACAATTTCACAAAGGTATCTAACAATACCCTCCTGCCAACACTGTACGTAGGTAGGTGCCCAACTCTTTTAAGATTTCTGCGAATAATGGAGGTTAAAAGCATAGTCTTTGGTTAAAATAAAAGCGATTACAATTTTATATCTGTCGAGGTCGACATGGGCTGGTATTCTCGTAATATCAATCGAGCCACAGCCATGTTGGCACAACAAAAGAAATTCTCCTGGGCCTGCAGTCTCTACACTAATAACGACGCTACGAACGTCGCTAAGTCGTAAAATCGTAAACTTTCTTTAATAGATTTTCAACCTTATTTCAACAGTATCAGGTTGAAAATCTATTATAGAAAGTTTACGAATTTTCGATTTTACGACATTCGTAGCGCTGTTATTAGTGTAGAGACTGCAGGCCCAGGCTGACTATTTAAAACTTCATTGTCTTTGATGTGCAATCACCGAAATAATAAATCATAGACTACACACTCCTATTCGTTAATGTTTTACGGGGATATTGGGTCATGTAGTTTAATATGAGTCTAGCTGTCTAGGTTCGGTAAAGAATAGGTTATGTAACTGGTTAAGTTTCGATGTGCATTATGTTGACGGATTGTGTTTGTGTTCGTTAGTTAGTGCGAAATGCATAGCTGTACCGAAATTTGGTAACAGTTACTTGCATCATGTCATCTTACTGTGACTACCGAAGCCGTGTACAAGTAGGCGAAACGTAGGTACAATGTACATAAAATTTCTCATCAAGCTAGCCGGCCAGCTTTAGCGATAAGTTGAAAATCTTTTAAATTGTGACAGATTGTAGGTAGTTGCTTGATAACCGCACATTTTAGTTTTAGTTGTTTTTTTTAGTATTTTTTGGGAATTCTCTTATTGCTCAAGTTAAGCGCGAAAATATTCAATGACGAGTTACCTGTTAAAAATAACGGTGTTTCGTTCCCAAAAAATCTTAGCAAGTAGTAGGTTTATTGAATAGTTTGGTTATTAGGATATGTATAATAGGTAACTGAACTTTATATTTTATGACAATAACGTTAAAATAACAGTCTAAAAGTTTGAATGACGCTAATTGCGAATAAATGTCTATTCGCCTATAGATATATTTAATTAGCAAAGATTTTTCAATCGACGATAACAAACAGCCTAATCGAATACTTACGTCCCTATTATGTTTTTTTTTCTTTACAAAAGATACTTTCAAATTGAATTCAATAGTGATAGGTAGGTACCTACCACCTTGAATTCAATATCGAAAGTAGGTACTGTGTATGTTCCGAAATTACTTTTTGAACGAACTTCAATAAATTAGAAGAATGTTTGGCAGCTGGCCAAAAAATGTGCATGAATTTGCAATTTGAATGTTGATGATTTTTTGAATGTCACCGTCTCACCGACACCGTACTTATTACGAATACGTAAATAAAATTGTTATTGTTTATGTCCAACGTGTATATAAGGCCTTAGTATCGGTTGATTTCAAACAATGGACGGAAATTACAATGGTTTTGTATGATTTACTTGGTATAATAATGATATTTGTATGAAAAACGCTTGGCCCTTCGTCGACCATTTGTGGTCAGTCTTCGCGAACAATGATTTGGTAAGGGCGTTGCATAACAGCATAACTTAAGACGAGGGGCCCAAAAATGCCGCTTTAGCAGAATCATTAGAGGGTAAAGTACCTACCTAATAATAATTATGAATTTGATACGTTACATAAACAATTCGTTAAATGGTCCCAGTGACCATTCATCTTAATATTGTGTGTCTGTTGTGTCTTAATTTGTGATACGTGATTGTTATTACATAGGTATGTAGTTTATTAAATTTCTTATATCTTAAAAAAAAAAACTTAGTAGCCCACTGGAATCGGAAACAGGGTCCAAGCTACACCTGCGGTCAGGGCTCCAGAGAGAGAGAAACCTCCTAACAACACTAGAGCCTTGTCCTCGAGATGGACCTATATTTCTGAACTAGCTTTTGCCAGCGGCTTCGCCCGCGTGAAAATGTCGATTTTCCAAACAAACTTTCATCCCCTATTTAAATCCCTTAGGGGTTGAATTTCGAAAAATCCTTCCTTATTCCTTGTCTACGTTATAAAGGGAACCTCTGTGCAAAATTTCAGCTTTCTAGGTTCAAGGGTTTGGGCTGGGCGTTGATGAGTCAGTCAGTCAGTCAGTCAGTCAGGACTTCTCTTTTTATTTATATAGATAGATAGACTAGCTTTTGCCAGCGGCTTCGCCCGCGTGAAAATGACGATTTTCCATACAAACTGTCATCCCCTATTTAACTCCCTTCGGGGTTGAATTTCGGAAAATCCTTCCTTATTCCTTGTCTACATTATAAAGGGAACCTCTGTGCAAAATTTCAGCTTTCTAGGTCCAAGGGTTTGGGCTGGGCGTTGATGAGTCAGTCAGTCAATCAGTCAGTCAGTCAGTCAGTCAGGACTTCTCTCTTTATTTATATAATAACTAGCTTTTGCCAGCGGCTTCGCCCGCGTGAAAATGACGATTTTCCATACAAACTTTCATCCCCTATTTAAATCCCTTAGGGGTTGAATTTCGAAAAATCCTTCCTTATTCCTTGTCTACACTATAAAGGGAACCTCTGTGCAAAATTTCAGCTTTCTAGGTCCAAGAGTTTGGGCTGGGCGTTGATGAGTCAGTCAGTCAGCCAGTCAGTCAGTCAGTCAGGACTTCTCTTTATACTATATAAAGCTAAATTACCACTCACTCACTGACTCACTGACAGAATTGTTCTCCCAGATGGTGGATGGGGAGGTGGGTATATTTTGACAGATTCGAAAACAAGTAACTCTCGTGAGTATGGGAAAAGTCCCAAACCCCCCCTTTCCCCCCCCCTTCTCCCCCCTCCCTATCGTATCTCGGAAACAAAGAGACTTTACGTGTTTTTTTTTAGGGATTCGTATAGAGGAGGCTCGGTAAAGTAAAAATCATTTTTCAGAGTGCCCCCCCTTGCCCCCCTTCTCCCCCCTTTTAGGTGGATCTCGGAAATAAAGAGATTTTACGTGTTTTTTTCTAGGGATTCGTATAGAGGAGGCTTGGGGAAGTAAAAACCATTTTTCAAATTTGACCCCCTTGCCCCCCTTCACCCCCCCTTTAGGCGGATCTCGGAAATAAAGAAATTTTACGTGTTTTTTTTTAGGGATTCGTATAGAAGAGGCTCGGGGAAGTACAAAACATTTTTCAAAGTGGCCCCCCTTTTCCCCCTTCTCCCCCCCTTTAGGCGGATCTCGGAAATAAAGAGATTTTACGTGTTTTTTTTTAAGGATTCGTATAGAAAAGGCTTGGGGAAGTATAAACCATTTTTCAAATTTGACCCCCTTGCCCCCCTTCTCCCCCCTTTTAGGCGGATCTCGAAAGTTAAGAGACTTGGAACGAATTTTTTTTCAGATTCATATAGAGGGGCATTGCGTTAGTCGAAATCATTTTTAGAAACTCCCCCCTCTCCCCCCCTTCACCCCCCCCCCCTCTTCACCTCTTTTTTACTCCTGAAATTTTTTTTGATTCTTACCTAAATCTATTTGAGGGGCGTTGAAATTTGTATACCCTCCCCCCCAACCTCCCCTAAAATTAAAAGGGCTGTAACTTCATAACGGTTAGAGATAGCCATTAGGTGTTTGAACAAATATTATAGTAGGCGTCGAAACCTGTCCGGTGGTGGTACAGCGGCAAAGCGAAGCGAAGCGGGCGAGCGAAGTGAGCCGGCGACCCCCGTAGCGTAGGGATAATGTCATGATAGCTTTCCGGTGGTAGGTAGGTCCTGAGTGGAGCGAACCTGCGAGAACAAGTGGAGCGAAGGGGGGAGGTGGCGAGCGAAGCGAGCCGGCGACCTCCTTAGCGTAACGAAGGTTGAGTGGGTGAAGCGTAACTCATTATACTATATAAAGCTAAATTACCACTGACTGACTGACTGACTGACTTATTGACAGAATTGTTCTCCCAGATGGTGGATGGGGAGGTGGGTATATTTTGACAGATTCGTAAACAACTAACTCTCGTGAGTATGGGAAAAGTCCCAAACCCCCCCTTCCCCCCCCTTCTCCCCCTTCCCTATCGTATCTCGGAAACAAAGAGACTTTATGTGTTTTTTTTTAGGGATTCGTATAGAAGAGGCTCGGGGAAGTAAAAACCATTTTTCAAATTTGACCCCCTTCACCCCCCCTTTAGGCGGATCTCGGAAATAAAGAGACGTTACGTGTGTTTTTTTAGGGATTCGTATAGAGGAGGCTCAGGGAAGAAAAAAACATTTTTCAAATTTGACCCCTTTGCCCCCCTTCACCCCCCCTTTAGGCGGATCTCGGAAATAAAGAGACATTACTTGTGTTTTTTTAGGGATTCGTATAGAGGAGGCTCGGGGAAGTAAAAACCATTTTTCAAATTTGACCCCCTTGCCCCCCTTCACCCCCATTTTAGGCGGATCTCGGAAATAAAGAGATTTTAAGAGTGTTTTTTTAGGGATTCGTATAGAGGAGGCTCGGGGAAGTAAAAACCATTTTTCAAATTTGACCCCCTTGCCCCCCTTCACCACCTCTATAGGCGGATCTTGGACATAAAGAGACATTACGTGTGTTTTTTTAGGGATTCGTATAGAGGAGGCTCGGGGAAGTAAAAACCATTTTTCAAATTTGACCCCCTTGCCCCCGTTCACCCCCCATTAGGCGGATCTCGGAAATAAAGAGACATTACGTGTGTTTTTTTAGGGATTCGTATAGAGGAGGCTCGGGGAAGTAAAAACCATTTTTCATATTTGACCCCCTTGCCCCCTTCACCCCCCCTTTAGGCGGATCTCGGAAGTTAAGAGACTTGGAACGATTTTTTTTTCAGATTCATTTATAGGGGCATTGCGTTAGTCGAAATCATTTTTCTAAATTTCCCTCCTGTCCCCCCTTCACCCCCCCCCCCCCTTTTCACCTTTTTTTTTACTACTGAAAAAAAAATTAATTGTTAAATAAAACTATTGAGGGGCGTTGAAATTTGTATACCCTTCCCTCCCCTCCCCAACCTCCCCTAAATTTAAAAGGGATGTAACTTCATAACGGTTAGAGATAGCCATTAGGTGTTTGAACAAATATTACAGTAGGCGTCGAAACCTGTCCGGTGGGGGTACAGCGATAAAGCGAAGGGGGGAGCGGGCGAGCGAAGCGAGCCGGCGACCCCCGTAGCGTAGGGATAATGTCATGATAGCTTTCCGGTGGTAGGTAGGTCCTGAGTGGAGCGAACCTGCGAGACCGAGTGGAGCGAAGGGGGGAGGTGGCGAGCGAAGCGAGCCGGCGACCTCCTTAGCGTAACGAAGGTTGAGTGGGTGAAGCGTTACTCAGGGGCGACGACAAGCAAATTTTAGGGTAATGTTTTTTTAGTGGTAGTAGGAGGTAGTAGGTAGGTAGGTGATAGGTAGGTAGTAGGTAGGTGTAGGTAGGTAGTAGGTAGGTAGGTGGTAGGTAGTAGGTAGGTGTAGGTAGGTGGTAGGTAGGTGGTAGGTAGGTGATAGGTAGGTAGTAGGTAGGTGTAGGTAGGTAGTAGGTAGGTGTAGGTAGGTAGTAGGTAGGTGTAGGTAGGTAGTAGGTAGGTGTAGGTAGGTAGTAGGTAGGTGTAGGTAGGTGTAGGTAGGTAGTAGGTAGGTGTAGGTAGGTAGTAGGTGGGTGTAGGTGGGTGTAGGTAGGTAGTAGGTAGGTGTAGGTAGGTAGTACCGCGAGCTGCATTGGAACATTTTTTTTTTCAGATTCATTGAGAGGTGCAATGCGTTAGTCGAAATCATTTTTCAAAGCTCCCCCTCTCCCCCTCTTCACGCCCCGCGAGCTGCGCGCAGCTCGCGCAGCCACGCAAATACTAGTTATACTATATAAAGCTAAATTACCACTGACTGACTTATTGACAGAATTGTTCTCCTAGATGGTGGATGGGGAGGTGGGTATATTTTGACAGATTCGTAAACAACTAACTCTCGTGAGTATGGGAAAAGTCCCAAACCCCCCCTTTTCCCCCCCCTTCTCCCCCCTCCCTATCGTATCTCGGAAACAAAGAGACTTTACGTGTTTTTTTTTAGGGATTCGTATAGAAGAGGCTCGGTAAAGTAAAAATCATTTTTCAAAGTGGCCCCCCTTTTCCCCCTTCTCCCCCCCTTTAGGCGGGTCTCAGAAATAAAGAAATTTTACGTGTTTTTTTTTAGGGATTCGTATAGAGTAGGCTCGGGGAAGTAAAAACCATTTTTCAAATTTGACCCCCTTGCCCCCCTTCACCCCCCCTTTAGGCGGATCTCGGAAATAAAGAGACATTACGTGTGTTTTTTTAGGGATTCGTATAGAGGAGGCTCGTGGAAGTAAAAACCATTTTTCAAATTTGACCCCCTTGCCCCCCTTCACCCCCCCTTTAGGCGGATCTCGGAAATAAAGAGATTTTACGTGTGTTTTTTTAGGGATTCGTATAGAGGAGGCTCGGGGAAGTAAAAACCATTTTTCAAAATTGACCCTCTTGCCCCCCTGCACCCCCCCTTTAGGCGGATCTCGGAAATAAAGAGAATTTACGTGTTTTTTTTTAGGGATTCGTATAGAGAAGGCTTGGGGAAGTGTAAACAATTTTTCAAATTTGACCCCCTTGCCCCCCTTTACCCCCCCCCCTCTCGGATCTCGGAAGTTAAGAGACTTGGAACATTTTTTTTTTCAGATTCATTAAAAGGGGCAATGAGTTAGTCGAAATCATTTTTCAAAGCTCCCCCCTCTCCCTCCCTTCACCCCCCCCCCCTCTTCACCCCTTTTTTCTGTTTTGTTTACGGATTCGTATAGAGGAGGCTCGGGGGACTAAAATGGTGCTACCGGTAAAGCGAAGGGGGGAGTGGGCGAGCGAAGCGAGCCGGCGACCCCCGCAGCGTAGGGATAATGTCATGATAGCCTTCCGGTGGTAGGTAGGTCCTGAGTGGAGCGAACCTGCGAGACCGAGTGAAGCGAAGGGGGGAGGTGGCGAGCGAAGCGAGCCGGCGACCTCCTTAGCGTAACGAAGGTTGAGTGGGTGAAGCGTTACTCAGGGGCGACGACAAGCAAACTTTAGGGTAATGTTTTTTTAGTGGTAGTAGGAGGTAGTAGGTAGGTAGTAGGTAGGTGTAGGGGTAGTAGGTAGGTGGTAGGTAGGTGTAGGTAGGTAGTAGGTAGGTGTAGGTAGGTGCAGGTAGGTGTAGGTAGGTAGTAGGTAGGTGTAGGTAGGTGGTTGGTAGTAGGTAGGTGGTAGGTGTATATAGGTAGGTATATCAGATTCATTGAAAGGGGCAATGCGTTAGTCGAAATTATTTTTTAAAGCGTTTTCGTTTGAATAATGAACTTCTCAAATAGGAGTTGATGGTATGATGGGTGATTTTCGGGTGGGCTTTGCCCATGGTTGATCACCACGTTGTTGATCGAACCGAGACTAAAAAAAGACAAATAAAAAGTCGGTGACTTTGGAAAGCTTAATTGATTTTTTCCCACCGCCTTCCGAAATTAAGTTTATTTTTAACCTACCTGTGTTTCTCATCGAAATCTGAAGGTGACGGACTGACTTTCGGATTTAATTAATAATAAATACCTACATAGATATGGATATTGTCTATGGATATGTTTGTGCAATAATTATCGTCTGTGGTTAAAAATAAACTGTCAAAATTAGTTTATGTAATCATGTTTATGTAACCGCCAGACTGCTAAGAGCACATTCCTTTCTATTTAAAAATAGAATGCAACTGCATGCATTTCTAGGTAAGTAAGTCTGGGTCGGTCGATTTACTGACTTTGAAAAGGGTACTTACCATCTATCTGGCAGAAACTTGATTCTACGAAATTTCGCATAACACCCTTGGCATAATATTCTTCTTTGAACGAATGTGTTTAACGCAAAAACATTATTTAACAGAATTATCGTTTCGCCGAATGTTTAGATGTCCGAATTTACAATGGCATACTTTTAAGATGGCAGAATAGGGGATCGGACAAAAAAAAACTAATTAGTCCGTCAGATAGATTTCCAAAAATTATTGGACACGTATTTTTTCTTTTTTCAAGTAAACTTAAAATGAAGACGATACAGTGCTTCGAAAACTCGTGTGACGTCATATGATAGTACATTTTGACGACACAAGTGACGTTTCAAGCCCCACTCCAAGATCTTTGACGCGTTTTATCTTCGTCATTTTTTATTGATTTGATAAAACAAAAAACACGTATTCAATATTTTTCGAAAACCTAACTTACGGACTAAACAGAGTCATATTATTTTGACCCAGTCCGATCTCCTATTGTACATGGTAGAATTTCACATGGCATACTATGAAAATGGCTGGATTTCATTTGCAATAATTTCCTTGTCAATACCTTGTGCTACAAAAGTTAGTGACAGAAACGAATCGCTGCAAAACCGACTCCACGTAGTCGCTTCTGCCCTACCCCGAGAGTGTAATCTAAGCCCACGTATGCGCGGAGGGGCGAGGCGAGGCGGCCCGCAAGCTGAGGAGCAGGTGGCTTAAACTCACGCCACCGCTGGGCTGACTGATTTTTTCCCACCGCCTTCCGAAATTAAGTTTATTTTTAACCTACCTGTGTTTCTCATCGAAATCTGAAGGTGACGGACTGACTTTCGGATTTAATTAATAATAATATACCTACATAGCTATGGATATTGTCTATGGATATGTTTGTGCAATAATTATCGTCTGTGGTTAAAAATAAACTGTCAAAATTCAAAATGCATTCCTGTTTAACAGTTTATGTTGCGCTCATGTATTAGAGTGTGATGTGATGTTGTGTGGAGCAGGTTTGCTGGCGGGATGTCGACTGGAGACTATTGGAGAGGGTGCAGTGGCAGAGTAAATAACAAGACTTCTTCAGGAGTACTTTCTTCTTGGTTTATTCTTCAAACCATAGTTTCTTACTTAGTCGCAGTCGGATTTGGAATGTTTTACCATCGAAATGTTCCCATATTTATATCAAATTGCTTAAGGCACTGACCAATCACGACCCGTTGTTTGCGCATGCGCGGTGGCGTTTTGCACATTTTTGGCGCCGAAAAATTAACACTTTTGCCAGAGGAAACGCGGGAAAATCAACCTTGCCATTTTTTACTGGTAAAACATCCCTTACATGGTTTTTCTTATGATCCTAATCTTAGGACTAACTTATATTATAAAAACAAAACAAATTTCAATATAAAAACCCTTAATTAATACTTAAAAATCACAAAAAACCGAAACGGCTCTCGTTAAAGTAAAGTATCACAGTAGTTAAGCTTCATGACCTATAAATATAAACACTAGCGCCGCTAGGCGGCAGGAATGCACAACTTAAGATTACGCTTCTGTAATTCCTAAGGGGTGAGCTGTGAAGCGGCTCACGTTACGGTAAAGTTACGCAGTACTTAAGCTACACTAGCGCCGCCAGGCGGCAGGAATGTGAAAACACTTATAACATCAAACCTGATGGGCTTAGACAGAGCTAATGCTAACTTATAAAACACTTAAAACATCTAAATTTAACTCTAATCGAAATAATCTTAATATTTACATATCGTCGCTAACAGTTTATGTAACCGCCAGACTGCTAAGAGCACATTCCTTTCTATTTAAAAATAGAATGCAACTGCATGCATTTCTAGGTAAGTAAGTCTGGGTCGGTCGATTTACTGACTTTGAAAAGGGTACTTACCATCTATCTGGCAGAAACTTGATTCTCCGAAATTTCGCATAACACCCTTGGCATATTCTTCTTTGAACGAATGTGTTTAACGCAAAAACATTATTTAACAGAATTATCGTTTCGCCGAATGTTTAGATGTCCGAATTTACAATGGCATACTTTTAAGATGGCAGAATTGTACATGGTAGAATTTCACATGGCATACTATGAAAATGGCTGGATTTCATTTGCAATAATTTCCTTGTCAATACCTTGTGCTACAAAAGTTAGTGACAGAAACGAATCGCTGCAAAACCGACTCCACGTAGTCTCTTCTGCCCTACCCCGAGAGTGTAATCTAAGCCCGCGTATGCGCGGAGGGGCGAGGCGAGGCGGCCCGCAAGCTGAGGAGCAGGTGGCTTAAACGCACGCGGTGGTGTGTGTTTTAACCATCTGCGACGATAGCTTGCGTGGGACCGCCGGAGCACCGCAGCGCCGGAGCCGTGACAGAAACCATGCCTGCTGCATGTTACACGGATGTATGAAATGAAATGTATGCAAAAAGACGATTCTGATTGTGAACTTTCGGCAATATGATGGTTCTAATTATTAATGATTCTGGAAATGAAGTTTATGCTTAAAGATGATTCTGACTTACAAAATTAAGCGTTTTGAATTTATGGTAAATGAGTGTACGCCAAATGATTTTCGGCGAAATGACGTTTCTGCCACCCACTACTATGCAAAATAAAATTCGGACATAAAAAGTTCTACTAAAAAATGTAGACCCCTTTGAAAAAAGTGGCACAATATTAGATTTGAACTCTGTAACACATAATGTCTGTCATAATCATAAAACAGGAAATATAATTAGAAATAGTCATTAATAATAATAGCTAGCTAATAACTTGTGACAGGCAGGGCTGGGCAGTATTTGAATTACTTGTAATTAAAATACGTAATTGAAATACAAATACGTATTTTGTATTTGTATTTCAATTACTTCTTTAAAATGTAATTTGTAATTCGTATTTCAAATACCTGACGACGAAGTATTTTGTAATTAGTATTTCAAATACTTGAGGCTTCAAAATACATTTTAACAAAAATACATTTATACCTTCATTTAGCGATCGTGATTGTGAGTGCGAGGCAAGAGTGCAATGATGGTAAAGCAGCTATTAGAGCTAGCAACACTGCACCTGTTATATACTGAACGTTATGACTGTTCGTCAAAAACGCAAAAAAAAAATGTACGTTGAATTGTCAATGTCAAGCTAAGATAGCAAGTCATAACGGTTTAGTTTTGCACGTGTAAGAAAATTAGGTCGTTGACAAGAGTTTGGGTTAAATTTTTGAACAAAAAAGGTTAAAATAAAAACTTTTAAGATTTTTAATTCATTTTTGCCACCGACTTCCGAAAGAAAATTACACTTTTTTCTGATGGTTTTTGAAGGCGGTTATTTTTTTTAAAAGTTTTTGTAAGTAATTATGTAATTTGTATTTTGTATTTCAATTAAAAATTGCTAAAATACTGTATTTTGTATTTTATATTTCAAATACCTTACTTAAATGTAATTTGTATTTTGTATTTTAATTACTTGCGATACTGTATTTTGTAATTTGTATTTCAATTAAAGCAAAGCATGTATTTTGCCCAGCCCTGGTGACAGGTGGCATAATAACATATAATTACACCTACATCACACCTACATATAAGGGGGGTAGGAAACGAGCATCATGATATTTCAGCAGTTATTAATTTAGTTTCATCGATAGTTTATTTCATCACCATTACTCAAAAAACGGTAAAAGAAAATGTCTTGCAACCAATGAATACGTAAACACAAATGCGTGGTAGCCTACGGAATAGGGTTCACCCATTCTCTTTAAGAAACACATCTCATCTTCGATCAATATTGATCGAAGCATCGAGAGAAAATGCCATAAAAAAGAACAATATCTATGGTCAGACACCGGATAGACCATATCAGACTGATTTTCTCAGCGTGTCTAATTTGTCTATGGCAGTCGTAATCGTGTCGCCGCAAAACTGGGCCACTAGTTTGGCGCTTTCAGTGGTGTTTATCAGTCCCTGTAGCAACAAAACAAACAACAGGACACGATCACCGTGACACGATACAGATAATGACTATGCTAATTTAGGTAACCTACCCCTTTTGTGTCATTGTGTGCATTATTTTGTAAACATACGATTGTACCTACAATTAAACAAAGGCTTTGTTGTACATATGTAATTGAGCACAATCTTTAAGTCAGATGGTCAGTTAGTAGGTACTTGTAAGCTGTTTTTTGTGGACCATTGTTTAGTAGTAGTTAATTTTCATTTCAATGGCAACCCAAACTTGTTTTTACCCGACTACGGCAAAGCCAAAGGAGGGTTATGATTTTGACTGGCTATTTACTGGTCATCATTAGGTATTTATAACTACCTACATTAAAATTTTCAAGATTTCGAAATGTTTTGGGTTTTTCTATTTTATAGGTGCCTAACTTAGCTGTGCATTGTCTGTCTTTAATTAGGTAGATAATTGGGAAAGGAGGAACTCGTGCTCAAATAATAACAATAGGGATGTTAACTAACTCAAAAAATATGATTCTAATTAGTCCGTCTTTTAGATTATCGAAAAATATTGGATATATTTTTTGTTTTATCAAATCAATAAAAATTGACGAAGATAAAACGCGTCAAAGATTTGAGTGGGAGGTTGTGACTTGTGACGTCACTGCTCGCTAAGAAATGTCATACTAATGTCTTAGAATATGACGTCACACGAGTTTTCAAAGCACTGTATCGTCTTCATTGTTTGTTTACGTGAAAAAAGTAAAAATACATATTGTGTCCAATATTTTTTGGAAATCTATCTGACGGACTAATTAGATTTTTTTGTTTTTTGTTAACATCCCTATTCCGTGGGGGTCTATCTTCAGGTTAAGCCGCGGTTGTCTAGGTTGGTCCATGGATGGTGACCATCCATTTCATAGCTAGTTTCCTCCGTGCCTCGAAATGGTCCTGGCTGTCATTTGTAGGTCCATGACAGTCAGAGGCCCGAAAGTCTGACTACCAGTTTTACAAAGGGGTACATAAGTAAGTACTAACTGGGCTGTGGACATCACATCGGCAATCGCTCTATGTAAAATAGGTAGGTACTGGTATTCCGCCTGTTCCATTTAGATTGGAAGCCAACTCTACCATAGCTGGGAAAAAGCTAGGCAAATGATAATTTGCGAAAGTAGACAACCGTCAGTCTGTCTGAATTTTTTTTACGCCTTATCGGGCTGCTGAACGGATATCAAATTTGTCATAGGTATTACGCATTGACCATAATCTGGGATAGGATTATAGGACATAGGATATTATTTATGTCAGTAATAGGTATCTATGCTCATTGCTCACGTGAGGACGACCTCTACGCGAGCGCAACGAAGGGCAAAAGATCATAGGGCACGCCACGATAGAGGGCACGCCACGATAGTGGCGGTAAGTCCCCTCTTTGAGGAGTGGCTAGAGAAGAGCCACGGCGCCCGGATGCTTCCACTGCGAGGATCGACCGGAGGACACGGTGGAGCACACTGTGGAGGTGTGCCCTGCTTGGGCGGAGACCCGCACCCGCCGTGTTCTCGTAGCGGCGATCGGCGGCGGCGACCTCTCGCGTCCGGCCCTGGTGCAAGGCATGGTCCGGGGCGAGGAGGAATGGGACGCCGTCGCCTCCTTCTGCGAAGCAGTGATGCTAGCGAAGGAGGTGGCGGAACGAGAGAGGGAGAGAACCTCTCAACGTCCCAGCCGCCGCGGAAGGCGCTCCGGGCGTCAGGGGCCACGTGATGGCTTCCGGCCACCGTAGACGCGGGCCTGTGGACGGTGAGTAATGGGCTAGCTCGCCGTCCGGCCGTCGTCATGACGGCAACAGACCGTGTCGGCGACGCGTTCGTGTTCCACGCGCGCCTGAAAGAGATGTCAGCAAGGAGGGGCCCGCAAGGGCCGACGCCCGTCGGGGCCGCGGATTTTAGTACGAGATGACGTGGCCTCGGCACAAGGGCAAAGAAGGAACATGGGTTCGGTTTTTAGTCAGTAGAAGTCTGACACTCCCCTTCGCTCTGCCCAAGAGCGGGAGGGGTCATTTGATGATTTACACCCACCAAAAAAAAAAAGGGCAAAAGATCATGAACCAGTTTCCGAGATTTTAAAAGGTAGGTAGGTACCTGCTTCAAAATAACTTTGTCTTGCATTGTATTTAATTCATGAAGGTTATGATGTTAACGACGCATTCCAAGCTAGTTTGCAGTTTAATTTAGTAGCCTTTGATACCGCTATAATTAACGATAACACTAAATTATACCTTTGCAGTGATTATCTACAAGATGACTTTGTAAACACAGATTAGGTACCTACTCGTAACTCGTGAGGCTGGCTCTACCCAGTTAAAATGCATATTATTTATTTACGTATCTTCTTCGTTTTACTGGTCGTATTGCAGTGCCGAAGAGCTTAGAGTTATAATGAATAAATAATGTGTTAGGGATTGCAAAACAGGTTTTAACACAAATAGTTATTATTGGAATTGTGGATATTGATATTTTTAAATGCGATACCTATACCTACCTAATGTCCAATTTATTTAGATAGGTACAAGAACAAGAATAAATTAATTATGCTATGCAGGAAAACTAATGAGTACCTACTACACCATACAATGCATATTTACGTAGGTACTTACTTAGTTGTAAAATTAGGACAATTCACGGAATAAACATTATGTAAGTTTGTACCTAATAATCGCTGATTAAATAGCTAGGAACGAGAGCTCTATTTATCATGCTAATGAATTAAAGAATTTATTTCCAAAACAGTTTTATCTTCATATCTCTTCATGATAAAAGGATTTTTCAGTAATTATGAGTACCTACTTACTTACATTTATTTAAAATATTTTGTTGTGCTTAGGATTACAATACAATAGGTACTAGCTTACTGACAAAAAGACGTTTTGCAAAATAAAAGTTTGAACTTTTCACTTTTTGACCTATTTATCTGTTTTCAGTAGGTAGGTATAGGTACCTACCTACTCAACGTTTTTATTGCAAAAAAATCTTATTTATGGAAAAGTGATTCGTTTGCGTCTGAATGATTTTTAGTTGGTTTTTATTAATCGCGTTATTTTGTTTTATATTTTATTTATGTTATACTTAGGTATTTTGTACAGGACCAATATTTTTTGTTGTTGTACCTATTTTTTCTATTATGAACCTATGTCATGTTCATGACATGTGTTTATCAGTGGTAACTTGCAAAATGTGTTAAATAACACTGTTTATATTAACTGTAAGTTTCCCGAATACCTAAAATAAATACCTATACCTATTATGTTAAAATGGAGATAAACAAGTCCGGGCAATGAGAGACGTATGGTAACCCTATTTGCGTTTAGTTTCTACAGCCAGTGTCGTTATCTGTGCCCGTTTATTATTGCATGAGATCGATGAACCCGATCGATATTATGGAAGCCGCACTTGCACTTTCATCCCACAACTAGCCGCTAGTTATTTGAGACTTGTTTTTGCCTATGGCACGTTCTCATTGAGGTCGAGAATTTATTATCCCATGGGAATCTACGGTACCTACGGGGAAATAGCTATCCATCATACGTTATCCGGGTCATAATCTAGGTACCTGTGTATGGCTAATTTCATCGGAATCAATACAGCCGTTAAGGCTTGAAAAAGTAGGTTTCAGTCATTGAGGTATAATGTACTACGGTTTCAGTGAACGAACAGTCAGACATGCAGTTACTTTTGTATTGGTTTATGTACCTAATAAAGTATGGACTCATGGACTCCCCACGGGTAAGTACAGTCCACCGTTTCCGCATGTCATTAAATAGGAGGCCAGGTTATACTGGTTACCGTATTTGCTAATTTTCAAGTTTGCAGTACCTAAAGCAAACTGGATTCTTATTTATTTTAACTACTGCTTGCATGCATATTTCAACCTTGAGCTTCCTCATATTTTTTTTTCAAGAGTTTTGTGTCGTAATTTTGGCATAATTATTTTTGAGTCCTTTAATACCTAATAATACTTTGAAAATTATCGATAATAGAAAAAAAGTAGTTAAAAAACTAAAAAACCCGACTGAAAAAACTGAAAAGCAGAAAAATAAAAGTAAGTAAGTAAAAAGTTTAAAACAAAAAGCAAAATTAAAAATTTTGAAAAAACCCACGACGGTTAAAAATTAATTGAAAAAAGAATAAAATAACATAAAACACCCGCCTTAAAAAAAACCCAAGAATGTCCGTCGGGGGCTGCCATTAAATGAACTAGTTTTGCAATGTTTAGCTCCCGACGGACATTCCTGGGTTTTTTAAGGCGGGTGTTTTATGTTATTTTATCCTTTTTTCAATTAATCTTTAACCGTCGTGGGTTTTTTCAAAATTTTTAATTTTGCTTTTTATTTTAAACTTTTTACATTTATATTTATTTTTTTTATCTAAGAACATGCACCAATCAAACCTAAACCCGTAACTGAAAACTGCATCAAAATCGGACTTGTAGTTTTGAAGAAAAATGGCAACTTTGATTTGCACAAAAAATGTTTGCTGCAGCGCCCCCTGGTGAGTTGTCACCGTAACACCTATCTAAGAACATACACCAATCAAACCCGAACCCATAACTGAAAACTGCATCAAAATCGGATTAGTAGTTTTGGAGAAATATGGCAACATGTATTTGCACAAACAACCTCTCACCCCAAACGCATAAAGTGTCTCCGTTCCGTCGTGGGTAAAAACAAGCACATTTGGCGGGGTTCTATTTTTCATTTTTAATTTAATATTCAAATGAACCCCGCCTGCTTCCAAGTTTTGTTTAATTTAAAATGTGCTTGTTTTTTGCTTTTCAGTTTTTTCAGTCGGGTTTTTTAGTTTTTTAACTACTTTTTTTATTAATCTATTGCATAGATTCTATCGCGGGCCTTGAGTTGAGCGTGGAGAGCGAATCCAGAGATTTCCTAACAAAAATATTCAGTATTCAGTACTCAACCAGGTTGCTATGGTTACGGAAAATAACAAGGTTGTCAACTGAGGTTGTCAAATTAAATAATAAAATTGTTTGTCTCTTTGCTTTCTCCTTCTAAAATATTCTTACTCGTATAATTTGTGTACAAAGTGTTTTAAATATGAATAAACAAAGTGCATTTATTAGGTAATGAAGAAAGTCACGAAAAAATAGTGAAAGAAAATGAGTGAGGAGTGAGTACTCTATATACATTCATTTTATTATTAGTACGCATCTATCATAAGTTTTATTGGTTTTTGCATTACTATTCTGCGAATCGGTCTAAAACGATTCGTTTTCTTATTAAATATCTAAAATAAAATAAATAATTTTCATATTTTTCAATGGTTTCTGTCATAGAGTTTCTTACTAGCTTAGTTAGTCTATGAAGGTTAGTTTTGATTTATACTATAATGTACATCGCGCGAAATTCGAAGATCAAACTCATAATATCGTTATTTTTGTTCATGTTTTTCGAATGAATAATTATTTTGGTGTGTAATTACACTATTATACCTATTATTGCTTATGTTGATAAAAAATGCTATGCAATAGATTTACCGCGGCAGTCTCCGAGTGCCACACGTTTTTTTTTTCCACCTTTTTTAGTTCTTTTTTTGTGTTTGTTCTTTCGTTGGTCGCGTAAACTTCTTCGCAGATGATTTAACTTTTGTGCTTTTAAATAGGATTTGTCACTTTGAATTTCTTTTAAACATATAAGTGTTTTATATTTTTGTAATCTCCTTTTAAAACTCTTTATTTTGATACCCTACTCGATGATATTGAAAAAAAAAATTTTTTGAACTCCGTGATTTGGCCCCCAAAATCCGCAATATTTCTTTGTTTTTTTTTTTTTTTTAATTTTAACGTAGCCTATAACACTCGCGCTATCAAGACGAATCTAACGACGTATATTTCATTCAAATCCCTTCATCCGTTTAGGAGTTATGAGGGACAAAGAAACGGACATACATACATACATACACGTCAAACACATAACCCTCCTTTTGGGCTGCGCCGCAGTCGGGTAATAAAAAAATAACATATTACTAGAATATAGGTAATGTTATCAATTCAATCAGAGCATGATAAAAAGAAATAAGAATATGATGAATCCGATTATCTTGTAACAATAATTGCGTCGTCGATTCATTAGCTCATAGACCACTTTTGTAACCTACTGATACCGATTCCAGCCGAAAATGCTGACAAAGAATTTAGAACTTAAGCAAAACTGCTACATTCTATAGCATTTAACCGCGTAAACAAATAAAGACCATCACAGATTATTGAATAAAAACGAAGTTTTTCTCATAAAACCTACCTTCATCAACGCGAAACGCTGATCATCATCAATTCCAACGACAGCATTGGAAGAAGGTGCCATTTCACTAACTATTACGAGTTTTATATCGAAACTTTACGATGTACTTCTCGCGATTGAATAAAAATATGGCAGTGCGTGCAACAGTCGCGAGCGCGGGCGAACGAGTGAGTGATTAGAGCGATACTCTTTGTTCGTTCGTTTCGAATCGCGCGCTAATCGACATCGAAAGGTCGTTTCGTGGTAGGGAGTTGTTTGAACGCAGTAGAGGGTTTGATAACTCTTGTTTTGTTGATGATTCGATGATTCATACCTACGTAACTACATACAACAGATAAATAAAGGTGACACTACAATAAATTAAAAAACGGAGGGTTCTGTATCATGACTTCTTATAGGTTTTCCTGTAATCTATAGGTACGTGTTGAACTAATTTCTGTATTTTTTTCAGAATTTTAGGCTCAGTAGTTTCGGAGATAAGGGGGGGGAATGGTCCGACAGACAGACAGACACACGAGTGATCCTTTAGGGGTTTCGGTTTTTCCATTTTAGGTACAGAACCCTAAAAATGTGGGAAAGGTAAATATTTAAAATTGATATACATTTTACATACCATGTACATTGTACATACAGTGGTCAGATAGAAGAGAATTAAAAAAGTCATGATTAATTTATAAAATTAAACAAAACTGGGTCAGTTTTTAACTGACTCTGACTTTTCTTTCTGAATAGTTACAGAATTTTACATAAATTCTCTTGAATCCAACATAACGTTTCCCACCAAAACCAAACATTGATGAAGCAGTGGAGTAATCCAAAAATAGTCATACCGCTGAGGTTTATGTCAGTAATGGTTGATGACCTAAGGAAGCTAGAAAAGCTAAAGGTCAAGTGCCTAGAAGGCAAGATTTAAATAAAACCTGTTCTTTCGTATGAAAGTACTTTATTTTCTTATAATAAATTATTTCTCTTATTATTTACATAAATTCAATAAAAAACAATTATGTCTTGAGCTGGATCTCAGATCCTTCAAGGCTTGGTCAAGAGATACAATTTTTGATTTAATTTGATTTTTCACACGGCTGCAGTTCTTAGCGTCTTTCTGACCAAATTGTGGTAATGGCTACCAATCTCGGAGAAGAGTTAGGATTGATGCCCGAGTTTATTATAGCACTGAATGATAGTATCTTCATATAAAGGGATAGAATTAAAAATCACTTCATAACAGTAAAAACTACTCCTCCCCTGTCAGGCACTTCATCCTCATCATGAACCTCCTTATCACTTCCCTCAGGGTCTGATGCATCAGAGTCATCACTATCACCCTCTCTATATTTTCTAAAGTTACTTCTATCTACTGGCATTTCCACCATTTTGATTCCTGCCCGAGCCAATAGCTTCTCAGCTGCATGGTGTGCCTCTACTTCTTTCAAATGTGTATTATGCTCTTTTTGGAGTTTCAAAGATTCTTCTATAGACAATAATTTGGCTGCACCATAGACACTTGGTGGAGGTGTTGCAGAAGTCACTTCCCAATGTTTATGCTTTTTCCTCAATATTTCTTTCTCTGGGTTATGGGAATTAGATGTTGTGGTCTGATACGGCTTGAAGTTACCTGTAGTTTTGGGCTTAAGATTCTCCGTTTTATCTACTATGTACTTTACATGAGGTAACTCACCAATTTTTAATAAGTCTTCAGTGGTTATTAGGGGTTTTTCGGGTGACAATACTTTGACTTGTTTCTCTAGAGCCGTGGTTTGACTAAGGATATGCAATACATCTTCTGGGTCACTGTCATCATCTGAGTCAAGATATGACTCATTTTTACCTTCTATCTTGCCGACCCATTCCACTTGTTGCACAACATTTTTGTCTACTCCGCTTATTTTCAAGTTATCCAACATACGACATGCTTGTTCCTCATCTTCTTTAGCCTTCAGTTCATTCACAATTTTATCATGAAAAGCTTGGATCTTTGCACCCTTGTCAGGCAGCTTGGATATAAAAGATTTATTATTCAAGAGTTTCAGTTGCCTATCACGTAATTCACAAAGTTCGAAGGTGTTCTTTGATGACAAATCAGCGATCTTCCCGTCGAGTTCAGTTTTTGGCGGAGGCGGCAATATACCGGGGATCCTTTTAATAATTGTCGTCATAGTTTATGAGAGAAGACAGATTGTCATAATGCTAGTGGTATTTATTTGTTTATTAGTTAAAAGATCGTTTACTGTTTATCTTGGTAATTTCCCCGATGACAGTTGACACTTTGTATGCGTCAACGTCATTCGTCAATCAATCAATTATTATTCATGTTAATTCACTTTGGATGCAGGGGTGCGTTTAAGATGGCCGGCAAAATTTTCGCCGGATAAAAATTAAACTAGTGAGGGTTCGCTGAACGGAGTCATAGGTTTATGTCAATTTTATCTGTCAAATTCAATTGACAACTTACTCAGCTTGTCAAACAAGTAGTAAACAATCACTAATTCAACTTAGATTGTAATCTCGATTTTGCTTGTGATCTCGAAATTATTAGTCAGTAAAAATGGACCGGAACATGAGGAATCAATTTGCCGGTATAATATTTGTATATAGTATTTTATAATAATTTCTACAACAATTTGTATTATTACTTCATACATGATAATCCACAAATAAAATTGACGGAGAGTCGGAGACGTTTAGTACTCGTTTCAGAAATATTCGTAAATATGGCGCGATTCTAGCAAATAAACAACAAAACAGCTCATTATCAAAGTCAATCTGACAGCGGGATAAAATTTAGCGAGCTAAAAAGGTCGCTAAAAATTATCCTAGGTAAGCGAAAACTTATACCGGCGGACGGCCGTGAACGGGGCAGATTAAATTTTAGTCGGGTTAATTTTTCGCCTCGCGGTGTGCTTGAACGGGGTGTTTAACGTTTAGTCAGGTTAAATTTTAGCCTGGATATGCATCTTAAACGCACCCCAGCGTCTTTTGAGTAAAGGGAGAAACTTGGGAAATAATGCCCTCTTCATACATTCTATCTGAACAACACTGTCTATGGCTTTCAATCAATAATATTATTCATTCATCTATCTGTCATTTACGTCAAAGTTGATCATTCGTTCATTGATGTTTCTTCCTCAATGGTTTCTTCACGACTCGCGTTTCTGTGGAAATACTGATTTTATTCTCCCAGATTGTGTTTTTCCGCTTATATAATGAGTAATTTATGATGTTAAGAGTTATTGTGCACATATAATATAAGGTGTATGCGTTAATCTTTGCCTTTTCGAAAGCAATAATCATGGAAGACGCTACGGTATGTTGACTATTTTCTTAAATTCAACATGCTTAATCTTCTCGTATAAGTCTCTGTTTCGGTTTTCTTTTATATCTGATAAGTTATCAGCAGCAGTAAGTAACTTAACCAAAGTGTCGTAATCTATATCTCAGTGCATCTATTTTGTCGTAACGATCGATCAATACTTGACCTCTTTTGCAGCTGCCTCTAAACCTGGAGCCTTTTCAGCACGGCGAAGTGTCCGACAAGAGGATCTGGATCGGGAATCTCGACACCAGAGTTAATGAGTATGATTATTTTTAAACCGAAAATTATAAAATCATAGAATCAATGGCTTCCTAGGTTCTCAAAAGCAATCACCCCTAGGACGTGACCCACTGACCAAACTTTTATCAAACTGGTTCAGGAAAAGGATTTGTTGACAATTTTATATCTTGAGACCACAATGACTCACAAATATTATTTTTTGTTTGTATTTTATTGTCTAACTAATGGGTGGTGGTTTGTGTAACTCCACATCCAAGGTTTATGTTTTGCAGAAGGGAGTTTTTGTCATTTGTTTAAGGCCCTTGTTTTATTCACAATAGTTTTATTATGACATTGTTTTTAACAAACTACCTTTTCTCATTACCGGTATCAACTACTGAAAATGGTCCGTGTGTATGGAAACATCGAGAAGTTTGACATGCTGTTTCATCGGAGTGGTCCCAGCACGGGACAGCCACGGGGGTTTGCCTTTGTCACATACAAGCTGAGGCAGGACGCTATCAAAGCCATGACCTCTCTGAATGGCCAGATGCTGGGAACTAAAAGGATGAGCGTCAAATTCGCTAAGAACACTGTAAGTTATGATATTCCAGGAAATAGTTGACCTATTAGCTTTCTTTATACTTAAAATATAAAATTAATTTCCACTCTTTATTTTTACTCTATTTATTTAATTACCTGTAGCTGTACACAGTTACGCAATAAATATCTTTACCTATATTTACTGGAGGTTTACTATATTACAGGACGATCAAGAAAAACCTAAACCAGAGCTGGGCATCGCAGTTCTAGCAGGTGCAAAACCAGAACTGAAACTTAGCAAAAAGACCGCTATCCAGTCCATTGAGGCGAAACTAAAAATGATGGAGAACATGAAAGCTGGAGACGACTTTGTTATCAACAAACTAGCTGCGAATGAGACTCCAGTGATTAGTCAGTATCAAACGAAGCAGTATCAACCACAGAATAAGTCTGCTACGTCTTTTAGAAGACGGCATCCATACCATAAGAAAAGATAATCTGATGTTCAGTTGAGAAAATGTATTGTTGCCTTATTTATTTATTACTGAGCAAGCAGATGCTACTGTGGAGTTTAGATCTAAGGTCTTCGTAATCTCAAGCTTTTGCTTAATGTATGGTCTCAATTTTAAATTATTTGAATTGAATTTTAAATTGTTTTGTGATAAGTCTAAGTATGATATTGGCGGCACCTATGCTTTGTTTGATTGTAACAAAATTATATTATTATTGTATAAAATAATCAATCTTGAAGTTATTAAAATACCTGTGTTATAATCAATTTGGTACTTAATAATACTTCATTCAACAATTTGCGAATTTATTACTGTTTGTTTTGTTATTCAATAAAAAATGTATGCACTCTACGTTTTACATTGTATGTACAATTATAACTAGTTCATAATTTAAATAACTCTCTCTTGGAATCACAGTAGCTTCTAATAAAGTTAGTCTATTATTGTTTTTATTTTGCAAATAATGCTAGTTTCGACGTTAACACGTTACATGTGATTTATTTATAAGTATTGCGATATTCAATGTTAGTTTTTAAGTGAAATATTTCAAGGTAGTTTTGAGAGACAGAAATATCAAAAATAATTGAGAATTCGTCTATCAGGTTAATACTAGAGAGGAGTTATTGTATTTTTGTGATTTAAAAATTAGCTTTTGACAATGTTGTCTTGTATACAAATAGTTTTAAGCCTTGTACCATCAGTGTGTTCATTTATGTGAAAGTAATCAACGAAACGCTTTTAAGTACACATTGATAAGATGGCGTGCAAACTTATTAATACTCATAGTTCAAAATATTTACCATTACCTTATGTGATTTGTGTGCAGGTTGTTGTGAATAAATTTAGCTTTTAACAAATTGAAACTGCTTTCTTTGGTTCACCAAAAATAAAAACAATGCATGACATTACATCAGGCCTGTTTCCCTGTATGTTAGGCAGAAGAATACCTCGATAACACCTAGTCCTATGGAGGTAGAGTCTCTTGTCATTAACCATTTTTACCCGACTACGGCAAAGCCAAAGGAGGGTTATGATTTTTTTTTATTTATTATGTATGTGAGTATCTTCATCTGTTCCCTCATAGCTTCTAATCTACTTAGAACCGTCTTAATTTTCCGCTGAACATAGGCTACGTGACGTGTCACAAAAAGCGATTTGGCGCCCTCTAGCGGACAAAAAGTAAGCGGATAAAAATACGCCGTGTTTGGTATCATTTGAAAGTGCCTCACTTGTACATTTCCAAAATATTGCTGAGATTAAAATCACGCCCTCTAGTGGACAAAAAGTAAAGAGTAAAAAAAAATTGTTTAAATAAAAAAGTAAAAACTAAAACCCGACTACGACAAAAAAACGACGCTGAAAAAGAGTATGAAACAAGATTTTCAGGACAGAACAAAAAGAAAAGCCGTAGTCACACGATAAAGGAACCAAACCTAAACACTTTAATACCTTGTGACTACGGCTTTTCTTTTGGTTCTATCCTGAAAATCTTGTTTCATACTTTTTCAGCGTCGTTTTTTTGTCGTAGTCGGGTTTTTACCGTCAACTAGGCACAAATTCAATCAATTCCTACTGAGAAATTCAAAAAACCCAGTGACCGCCTGGGGAATTCAATCAAGCATGGCATTTGCGCCCCCTAGAATACAATAAAACGCAGCCAAATATTTAAAACTAACCCAAAGTTAATGTCAAGTTGTACCCCACAATACTGCACTTTATTTTTGAGCCTTAAGGCGCTTCGATGCCGTGTGTTGAATTGCTGACACTCGGAAAATTTCCGGTACGTTATGGAAAAATCGTATCTTACAACGAGGACGTAGGAAAACTGTTTTCTATGCGTCATCATCATCAGCCTATGATGTTCCCACTACAAGAACTCAGGAGAGGATGCCGCCCCCCCCCCCCCCCCTCTCTAGGAGAGGGATGGGCTATAATCCACCACGCGGGCCCTGTGCGGATTGGTATGCCGGTTTCCTGACAATGTTTTCCTAATTCCTTCACCGTTTTGAGAACAGCGGTGATGCATTAAATTACACAAAGTAATGTGCCTGCCCGGGTTCGTATCCACGACTTACTGTTTGTAAGTCGTGGCCGCCACCATTGGGCCACCGCTGCTATAATTTTAATAATGAGCCCCAAAATTTCATGGGAGCGTACGCCATTTTGTCAGTTAGATAATTTCTGTTCAACAAATAAATAGACCTCAATTCAATAAATAACTTTTATTCTGTAGTAAGCTTATTAATGCATTGCAAATGTACATCAGTCGCTTAACTATGTAAAAATATACATAACAATCAGACAAATTGTACTAGTTACTAAAATAAATCTATTTACATACACAACAGCAAATTATTAAATAATCTTCTTTTAAAACAAAATATATTTAATGCAGAAGCAGGTTTACGATGGGATATTAAAATAGTGACATTTATCGATTGGCTCTAAAGATATGATAGCCAGGAGCCCAGGATGATTTGTGCACGAGTTCAACTATCACTATAACATAATAATGAGTCGTATTCTTAAGTAATTAAGCACTTATTAGATAGATATTTTTTTTTCATTAAAAGTTATTTGTCACAAGTTTACGGTAAACTAAAAATGGTTTTCATAGTGATCATTTTATGTAAATAATAACTGGTGAATTATACCTATGTAACAATCGCCTACATAGAGTTAAAACTTAAATATAAAATCAGAAATTTGTCGCTAAATTGTCAGTAACCGGTTGAGTAGTTATATATTTTTCTTATAAAATAATAAAGATTATATAAATATATTTTCACTGGTTCTAAAGCCTGGGGAGATGCCATTGGATAGGGATGCTTCCAGTCGTTGCCGTTGCGAGGGACAGGCCATCACTAGGTAATCATCGTCTTCTTCTAGTTTTCTCTTCATCGATGAGTACTGGGTTTCGTCATCACCTTGCTTCTGCCAGTCTTTGTAGTCTATGCATAGTGGCCATATTATTTTACCAGATCTGTGGAAAAATGTTTGAAAATTAGAAAATGGTTACTATGAAACTAATTGCTTTTCAGAGTGCCTTTGCAGACACAAATCTCAAAGGTATACCAAACACCATGCGGCAATTGAACTCGCGACTAACAGTGCGCAAACATCACCTCCCACTACTCCTATGTGTTTAAAAAAATATTGAAAACACAGTAATATAACAAATAGAGAACACAACTTAAAAAATAACACAAAAAAGTGAAAAATAAACTTTAGAAGAAAAATCAGTTTCTGAAGTCGGTGACTTTTGTTTCTTTGATTTCATTTTTTTGCCACCAACTTCAGAAACTGATTTTTCTTCTGAAGTTTATTTTTCACTTTTTTGTTTTTTTTTAAGTCGGTTTTATTTTTTGTTAAAAAGTTTTTATTTTTCACTTTTTAGTGGTTCACATTGTTCATGGGTCATAAATGTGGACAATGTAGCTTTTTTTGAGGTTTGTTGATTTTTCAAAAACCGCTTGTCCGATTTCGATAAAAAAACCACCATTTGGGAAGTATACCCTTTCCAACAAAAAAAGAATTTTTCAAATCGGTTAGCAAGCGACGGAGTTATGCCAGAACAAACAAAAAAACAAACAAACATCCGAATTGAGAACCTCCTTCTTTTTTTAGAAGTCGGTTAAAAATCCAACAACAATTTGCCCGAACCGAGAATCGAACCCAAGACCTCATACTCAGCAGTCGCAACAGTGAACCAAGACCAGAGAGAGAGAGAGAGAGAGGGCAGAGGTGTTACATAAAAAATCTTATTCAAAAATCCACAAGATACTTACATAGGTAAATTATAAGGGTCATAAGGGAACCACTCGTCGTACTGCTGAACTGCCGTGAACTGCAGCGTGTGCCTCGCGTTCTTCTCGATGATACCCTGGCAGTACACGACCTGATGTGACCTCGTTATTGAGGAGAACGCCCGTGTGACTTGAGGTGGGCAGGTCCGGAGGGGGTTCAGTACGCAGGTCACTAGCCGGGGTAAGTTTAGCGATTCTACGAAGTTTACGTCTGGAAAAGGGTAAGAACTGCTATAAATAGATATAAAAAAAAATGTAATCGGTAAACAATTGACGGAGATATCGGAGAACATACAATAAAAGAAACTACACACGAATGGAGAACCTCTTCCTTTTTGGAAGATGGTTAAAAAGAGTGTATCAATATGTAACTTTTTGAAGATCTTAACGAACAAAAGGCTGAAGATGACCACTGCTGTGGTGTGCTGCTAGTACTAGACATAGGCCTTCCGCAGTGTCGCCGTAGTTGTTTTCCATACTAGACCTATATTATTGCAATAAGCAGCATCTTACATTTTACACTGCAGTAAATGCCATTTACCTTTAAGTTGCCACTGGGTCACACACACACACCAGAGAATCAATAGTAAAACGGAGGGTAAATCGAAAAAAATCAAAGTTTTGGTAAGAATCAATAGTTACAAGATGCCACTGTAAAAAAAGGCCATAACAACAAAACCAATACTCACTTTCTTTATTCATGAACAGCATATGATGTTTAAAAGCGACAAGGTAGAAAACCGCATGGCAGATAGCATGAAACGCTCCATGTGCTTTCAGGTTATCACTCGACGTCGTCGACTCCTGGGTCGCTGAGATATAGGAATGACACCAATCCGCCATGTTCTTCAAGTATTTGATGAGCCTTGTGTTAGGTACCCGGACGCACCGGGCGAGGAGGCCTGCTAAGTGGCTAGCAGCTGTCCGTCGTGTGGTTAGGGCGCCAGGTCCTTGACCTTGCAAGCCAGCCGCTACTATCCATAAGCTGTCCAGGACTCTGTCAGCGCACTGCTGGTTGATTGATATTGTATACAACAGGAGGAATTGGACGTGTCTGTAACGAGAAAAGAGTCTCGTGTTATAAATAGGGATGTTAACAAAAAAAAAAAAAAAACTAATAGTCCGTCAGATAGATTTCCAAAAAATATTGGACACGTATTTTTTCACGTAAACAAACAATGAAGACGATACAGTGCTTTGAAAACTCGTGTGACGTCATATTCTAAGACATTAGTATGACATTTCTTAGCGAGCAGTGACGTCACAACCTCCCACCCAAATCTTTGACGCGTTTTATCTTCGTCAATTTTTATTGATTTGATAAAACAAAAAATACGTGTCCAATATTTTTCGATGATCTAACAGACGGACTAATTAGAATCATATTTTTTTAAGTCAGTAAACATCCTTATTATAATTAAATTAAAATCAATTCATCATCATCTAGCCTATTACCAAATATGTTGGGGTTGGCTTCAAGTCTAATCGGATGCTGAATACCTGTATTTTACATATCATACTGCCTATCTGACCTCGACAACCCAATTGTATATGGTATTGGGTAATATGATAACCCTTGGTAAACTCAAACTCAAAACTCAAACTCAAATATTTTATTTCAATTAAGCCATTACAGGCCAAGCCATTACTTTTGAATGTCAGAAGGACGGAAGAAGAACGAAACTACGAGTGCAATACGTCATTTCGAAAGTCACCACGCCGAACCACACGCCACCGAATGCCCGCAACAACGAACACTGCGAGCACAAAAGCACGGTAAGACTGATTGTCACTTTTGGACCACTCAAAATCAATCTATGTAAATCAAGGCAGATAATAATTAATCAGCGCTTTTGGAACTTACTTAAATTGCATGACAGTCCCCCAAAACTCTCAACTTCACCCTTTTCTAGGTTTTTATTGGTGTAACACCCGTCCTACCGACGTCATGTCCTAACCGACAGAAGTTTTGCTGAGGAACTCCCCTCCTCCTCCTCTGTTGGACTCTGTACGTAACTAGTTTGTTTTCACGATTTATGTGTGAATTTATTAGTGAACAATACAATTATTATATAATGGCTGTTGACCACGACCTTCGTCCGCGAATAGAAATATAACTTGCCTATTTGTAGCGGGTCATACTTTTTTCTACAGTAAAAGTAGCCTAAGTTACCCCTTATAACATCAGCTGTCTGCCAGTAAAAGTTCCGTCGTAATTGGTCCAGCTGTTTCGGAGATTATTCGGAACATACATACAGACAAGTCTTAAAAAAGCTTTTTGTGTTATAAGTTTCGAATTAAGTCTTTGCCTGGACATTTTTAAACTAAATAAATAAAGATATTTACACAAAAAAAACCTTTTTCTCACCTAATGCCATATGTAGGTAGTATAACCCTGTCGAACACATTGCAGAGTATGTTCATGGTGGGTTCCCTCTCATCCTCCAACCATTTCAGAATTTCCAGCATGCAGTAGTCCAAGGTTTCAGCAACTTCATCCCGGTCATCCACATCCATTTCAAACATAGTTTCCGATTTAGATTTCTTCTTTTCAGTTTCTACTATATTTACGTCCATATGTATCATCCTGGAAATTAATAAGATTTTTTTTAAATAAATTTATCTTATTGTCATAACAACACATCACGCCCGTAACCTCCTAAGGGTTAGGCAGAGGTGTACCTAATGGTACAGCCACATTTCGCCAGTTATAGACAAAACTGGCGAAATGTGGCTGTACCACACTTAAGACTAAGACCCAAGTAATAGCACTGGGTGAGCCTGTTGGCATCAACCGGGCACAAATTCAGACTCTGTGATTGCTACTGCGAAAACTCCTAATGAAAAACCTTAAAACACTTTCCCTGACACGGGAATTGAACCCAGCAGGACCCCATGCTCAGCAGTCGCGTTTGTGACCAACGAGGCAGTCATGTTTTATTTACATAAAAAAATTAACTTTCAGAGAGGTTTCAATGATAAATTACAAGAATCTGGAATCTGAAAAAAGTAAATAGGTAAATCAGTCAAATTACTGACTATACTGAAGATAAAAAACAACTCCTTGGACTGATGATGCTTTAGGGATATGAGGAACAGGCTGTGAAGTTCCCCATCCCTAATTGCAAAGTTCCACTTTGACCAGACAGATTAATAATATAATATTCCACAACTATCACACAACGCCATCTAGTCCCAAGCTAAGCTAATATTTCTAAATACATACATAATATAGATAAATTACACCCAGACATAGAACAAATGATCGTGCTCATCACACAAACATTTGTCCAGGGTGGGAATCGAACCCACGACCTCCGGCATAGCAGTTAGGGTCACTAACCACTAGACCAACAGTCCAGATTTGTGTCTGCCAGGCAACTGCCAACATCATCATCATCAGGCAATAATATTCCCACTGCAGGGACTCAGGCCTCCTCTCTAGGAGAGGGATGGGCTATTATATAATCCACCACACGGGCCAAGTGGGTTTTGGTAGATGTCACATATTTTCGAATTTTTTGGTTCCAAGACATGCCAGTTTCCTCACAATATTTTCCTTCACCATTTTGAGAGCAGCTGTTGTGAAATGTTGCTACAACTCCAAGAAATATTTTGCTTGTTTAGTTAACTCATTTTCATGGTCTACTTACCTATGCATAACAGCCATCATAATTTGTTCCCGTAGCGAGGGGATGTATTTACTCATCCATATTAAATTGTATATGTACGCCCTGTTGATAAAACATCCTGCTTTGTAGTACGGGAACTGTTCTATTACTATGTGCATTAGAAGATCACTGGTCCTGTGAACAAGGAATACTAAAGTTAATACAAGTGTGTGACCGAAACTTTAGTTTCAGCCAATACTTTGGCCCATTTTGGCCGACGCCAAAAGGTTTTAGCGAGAGCCAAAATTGGACAAATTGGTATGAAGTGTGAATGAAGAGGCGACGCGTTGAAGGCAGGAATCACACATTTCGAAAAGTTACTATTTTAGACTCGAGGACAGTCAAGGAGGCACGGGAAAAGACCGGAAAGAAGGAAATGGTGTAGGTAGACACTTTTCAAGTATAAAGGTCATGGGGCAGAATCTGACCCAGTTAACGATAGTCTTCCTACAAAAACCAAATTAGTTTTATATTGTTAAGTATTAACCTACACTAAATTTAAGATGTTTTTTTTTTTTTTAAACCGTGGGAATAAAATGTTAAAGATGAATAAAAAATAGATAATAAATGTATAGATAAATCAATTTCAGTGAAGCATTCTGTTAAATAAACAAAAGAAGCGCTCGCGTCAGCATCGTCTGCTACGCGGGCGATACGCTGGTGCTGGCACAGGGGGGGTCGTATACGAGGCGGCGGCGGCCGAAACGATGACGCGCGGGGTTGCGATAGTCGTCGAGAGGATCCGGCACCCGGCAGCTGGGTCTCGAGGTGGCACTTCACAAGTCGGAGAGGCCATGGGCTTCCATGGACGTGGGTAAGTGCTGCCGTCGGGATCCCAGCTAACGGTGGGAAGGGTTCCCATCGGCGTCGAGTGTACTTTGAAGTAGGTACTAGGGCTCGTCCTCGACAGCCGGTGGAACTTCGTGTAGCACTTCCGACGTTTGGCTCCCAGAATGGAGCGGGCCGGGGCTGCCTTCAGGTGGCTCTTACCCAATTTGGGGGGGCCAAACGCCTCCTGCCAGAGGCTGTATGCGGGGATCGTGCGGTCCATGGCCCTTTACGGGGCCCCGGTGTGGGCGCGTGCTTTGTCGAAGCGGGCCGCCCACTACTTGAACGCGCCCCAAAAGGTGCTGGCCGTTTGGCTAGTCCGTGGGTACCGCACGATCTCCCGCGAGGTGGCGAACCTCCTTGCCGGATTGCCGCCATGGGATCTGGAGGTGATAGCGGAGGCGCTACACCGGGGGGTCACTCCGTTGCCGCGGCAAATTGCCGCTCTGCGGACGGACCTCCGGTATGATCTCATGGCGGCATGGAGACAGCGACTGTCGCAACCCCGTGCAGGGCACGCCATGATAGTGGCGGTAAGTCCCCTCTTTGAGGAGTGGCTAGAGAGGCGCCACGGCGCCCTCACCTTCCGTCTGACGCAGGTCCTCACCGGACACGGATGTTCTGGGAGGTACCTGCACCGAATCAGGAGGAGGGAAACGCCCGGATGCTACCACTGCGAGGATCGACCGGAGGACACGGTGGAGCACACTGTGGAGGTGTGCCCTGCTTGGGCGGAGCCCCGCCGTGTTAGAGTAGCGGCGTGAGGCGGCGGCGACCTCTCGCGTCCGGCCCTGATTTTTGTCTTGGGCCCGACATCAAGATCAAATAGATACGGCTGCGGCGTTTTTAAACGTTACAATTATTTCTGTGGAATAAATTGATCATGTCGAATAAAACTTTTTTACAAAAAATAAAACCGACTTCAACAAAAAATAAATCAGCTTCTGAAGTCGGTGGCAAAAACATGAAGTCAAATAAACAAAAGTCACCGACTTCAGAAGCTGATTTATCTTCTTAAGTTTATTTTTCACTTTTTTGTGTTTTATTTTTTGTTGAAGTCGGTTTTATTTTTTGTAAAAAAAGGTTTTATTTTTCACTTTTTAATGGTTCACATTGTGCTTACCCCTTCACAACGTACCGGCGTGCTGTTATGTTATGAGATGGTGTAAACAATAGACAGACATGAGATTTCAGCAATCCCAGTCCATTTGCTATCATTTATTGAGGAGTTCCGTTGCCTATCTCCGAAGATCTTCATCAGATATTCACCAAATTGAAATGGAACCACTTTCAGAAAGTACTCTTCCAAAAATGGGGGAGAAATCGGTGAACATACATAAAAAAAATGCGTGTTGTACATATCTGCATACCCCCTCACAACATACAGGCGTGATGTTACGTCATGATAATGTACATATATTCAATAAACATCCAAGCGATTCCAGCAATTACGACAGATTTGCCGTCTATTTTTGAAGAGTTCCATTGTATATCTCCGAAGATCTTCACCAAATTAAAATGGAACCACATCAAGAGTATACTCTTTCAAATAAAAAAAGAATTTTGAGAATCGGTTCACAAATGGGGGAGAAATCAGGTAACATACATAAAAAAAAACCTCCTCCTTTTTTGAAGTCGGTTAAAAACTTAAAAACTCTTATAAATGTACTTGTTTTCTTGTTTGTATTTTTTTTTTCAAATCATGTTTACTATCAAGAAACAATAAAATGTACTAAGTCTTGTTATAATTAACGTATCCCTTGTTTTTTTATTTTTTAGATTAATGGTTTTTTCCCGTTATCTGCGTTAATGCGACATATATATTGGTAAACTAGAGACGTTTATCTAAACATCCTACCTATTTTTTTTTCTGTAGGCCCTGGGTATAGGTTCCATACTTTGTCGCCCAATGACCTTTAAAATAAACCCTCCTTAGCAGTTGGATAAATGTTTGAAGTTGGATTATCATCTGCTGCCCAACTTCACCTAGAAATAGGTGGAGTTGGCTTCTTCCACATTCCCATGACATCCATGCTTTCCCCAGGGTGGCAACAATGTTGACTACCTATCCCGCCACTTGACAACCATCATTTCCAGTCCTGGGAGGCTTGGGAAACCTGCGCCTCGCTAGACGTGCTGCAGAATTCCGTTTAGTATCCATAAAGTGATTTCCCATAAACAAGATCTGTACGTATTTGGGTTTCGACATTCGCAGCTCGCTTTCACAGGCCCTCAGGTCATCATTACTCGGATTAGGGCAGCAAATATCCTATATCCAAACTGCATTCTTTGCATTGATACATAACCACGTTTTAAGGGTCCAGCCTCAATATTATCTTGTTAGATAATTTGCAAGCCTACAAAATTGCATATTTTATAACACCAACAACTGATTACATTGTCCATTATCAATATGAACTTCAGATAATGTTATCTTTGTGGGTTACTTGTGTTTTAGCGATGTGGTTTGTGTGAACAAACAGTATTGATTTGCCTGGATTCGGTTTCTGCATGTGGTCCTTAAAGTGGACCATTGTGCATGGCCTTAACCAGTGCTGAAATTAAGGCTTTAAACCTTAATTTCAGGGCTAAATACTACATTTTGATTTTAGTGCTGAAAATAAGATTTAAGGTTATAACAGTAACTTACTATTGAAAAGTAAAGTATCATTTTCCCTCATTGCAAGCACTGAAAAGTTCCATAACTTTTCATTTGTAGAGGTATTTTAAAAACTTTTTTTATGTTTTTGTATATTTTTACTTAATTTTAATACTTAATACAATGAAAATGGAAACTTCTCCATTCTCCAACCAGTATTCAAATAACATTGTCCGTCAAACTCCGGTTGGAGTTTGTAGAAATGTTATTTAAACCATAATGGACATAACACAACTATGTTTTACAGCCTTACTTACTTTTCATGGACATCAAATTATAAAAAGTAGGAACAGTAAATGTTTACTGTAATCATCTTGGACCTAGTTTGATAACCAGGTTTCTTATCAATCATAATAATATGAGTGGTTGTTGCTGTCCATAATCAGTATGTTTATTTGACTTTAGATACCAATCATGGTTTAAAAAGTTTTAGGAAAATATTTTTTCCAAAACTTGTACAAGTGCTAATGTACAAAGTTTTCTTACCAATGCATTTGGTTTTGCAAATGCAGTATTATTTCATGTAGACCTGATTTCTCCAGTCTGTCCATACCTCCCGATTGTTCTCATCTAAGTGTCCACCCACCCCTAGAATTTCAGAGAAGCTCAGTGAAGACTATGCATGACAATGTTTTCTATAAAATATATATTTTTATTTCATACATTTATAACACCAACAAAATTGTGCTACAGTACTATCAAGAAAGTATTGAAGTTTGTCTTGATGTAGCAGTAAGTCTTATAATATATCAAAAGTACTTTATTACTCCCATAGATTCAGCATGTCTATGGTGACCTCTAACATTTAAGGCAAGGAAGTGACTCATTTTGCCGTAACAATTGAATTCACATAATTAGCTATTGTTGCGAAATTTCCCATAAAATGAATCAAGTTTAATTGTGGATATTTCCTCAAACTAAAAAGTTCAAAACTTAAGCTTTAGTGCAGCACTGAATAACATATTGCACAACAGAATTAGATAATCTTGTGCAATAGGGGATCGGACAAAAAAAAACTAATTAGTCCGTCAGATAGATTTCCAAAAATTATTGGACACGTATTTTTTCTTTTTTCACGTAAACTTAAAATGAAGACGATACAGTGCTTCGAAAACTCGTGTGACGTCATATGATAGTACATTTTGACGACACAAGTGACGTTTCAAGCCCCACTCCAAGATCTTTGACGCGTTTTATCTTCGTCATTTTTTATTGATTTGATAAAACAAAAAACACGTATTCAATATTTTTCGATAATCTAACTTACGGACTAAACAGAATCATATTATTTTGACCCAGTCCGATCCCCTATTTACCTGCAAAAAGTATAGCCTTTTTGCAGGCTTCATAATTATCATTATAATGTATCTCTCTTTTTACAATTTATCCATAATGATCAAACTCTCAATAGATAGGAAAACTGCCCAAATATTGAATTAGTTCCTAAGTTGAACACGACCTAATTTTGACGACTTTAGTAAAGTTTTCTATTATTATCAGTCAATGTTCTAGTCCATTTTGATAACTCTGAGCACCACAGAAAACTGATAAAGGTCAACACTTCAGTTAAGTCTTGAAACCATATCTCTCAGTCACCATGTTAAGTAGGTCAGGGACATGGTCAAAATTGTTGATACACAACATGTTTGACAACATCAGATGATGTTTTGTAACACTTAGGGATGTAAAATAGTTATTTAAATATCTAAATTACATATTCAGTGTTTATAAACATCACTTCTCTGATTTTTTTCATAATTGCTTAATTTGTACTAAGTTTATGTTGGACATCACTGACATTTGTGAAAAATAGTGGCATGGTGACGAATGCTCAGGCATTCTCCCAGCAGGCCTTCGCCCAGCAGTGGGACAGTCATATGCTGTTATTGAGGGCAGTTGCGAAATAGGGCAAAAAATTTACCCAGGTTTATTGAACTATCCAGCAACTTATGTTAAGGGATGTTGTGTAATAAAGATAGTGAATACTTACATTGGCATTATGGCTACTATGTGTCCTATAATATCATGTATATAAGACCATTTTTTCAAAAGCTCAGGTGGTGGACTATCTTCCCAGTTTACTCCTTCTCCTGAAAAAAAAAACATTTTGTTTATGTTAAGTTTCAAGTGATTGGAAAACATTGTGAAATAATGTACGGACAGCAAACTTCATTTTCAGCAACATTGCACCATTATTATCAACAAGATAACAAAAAAATATGGCACATTGTTTAGGCATACGAATTTGAGTCTCAGATAATGAATATGCTTACATCAGTTTGATTATCAAAGGCTAAAACCTCGAGCTCTATTAATACAAAAATTGCACATGTTGTGTTGACTTTCATTGTGCAATATTTACAAAATGCTCACCTTTGAACAGTGTGACTAGCCGTATCATGACAAGGGGGCAGTGGTATGTGTGTGCTGTCACCAGATCCAGGACAAACTTCCGGTACAGCTCCACCAACTCCTCACTCCTGCTCAACCACTCAATATTACACACTACATCCACAAACTGAGTCAACTCCCTGCCTAACAAAACAACACATGACAAACTGTCATCAAACACTATCCTAAAGTTATCCTCGTTCAAAGGATACTCTTTCAATACTTTCACCAACTCATGGTACGGTCCAGTGTTTTTGTTACTGACGTAATTCACTAGTATTTGCTTCACTTGGCTCTTCGTGAACCGCAGTCTAATCCGCGCTAACGCCGCCTGTCGCTCGATGGTCTTTTGCATCAACGATGCAACACTCTTCGGCGTGACTGCCATCTCTATTTCTTTAGATCCGACGATATTGACTTCAAGTATTCTACTATTTCCGGCTGCCGTAGCAGTTCGGCCTTCTTGTGGTTCAAAACTTCACGCAATATGTTGCTGCTGTCCTCGAGTGTCGGCAAGCTCTGCGCCGGCTGCTCGTAACTCGTACTCGGCTTGTTGTACCCGAGACTCGGGTCTGAAGCTTCGGAGGTCCTCTTATCTTTCAGATAATTCTGCAATCTCTCCAATACCACTTTATTATCACCTTCTTTCTTTTCCGGACTATAACCTTCTTTGGACATCGCTTTGTGTAAATTTTACATCGTAAAGCGTATACATTACAAACAAATACTAATTGTTATTGCACAAGATATGTGTTCCTATAGTTTCACTGGGGCTATTAATATCCAAATATATCTTTTTATGGTTAAAATTAGCTAAAGAACACGTGCGCAACTACGCTGCTACGCGGAACAAAATCGAATCGTGAGTCGTGACCATTGAGATAGGATCATATGGAGGCGCCGCGATGTTCTATAAACACACTTGCTTATACAAATATGAGTGAAATAGGAGACAGAATGTAAAATATAGTTTTGGTTCGTTCTTTCTAATGCAGTAATCGTATTTGATGAAAGAGACAACAATATTTCAGTTGTTTCTCACAATGGCAACATTTGGATATGCGAGTCACAGAATAGTAGGTAGGGTGCCGTTTTCGACATATTGTGATACAAGATGGCGACGAGTTTCGTGGTAGTTGTGCTGTCAAATAGTTGTTTACTTTTTGTTAAATTGCGATTTGTGAGAAAATTAATAATAATAATAATAATATTCCACAACTATCACACAACGCCATCTAGTCCCAAGCTAAGCAGAGCTTGTGTTATGGGTACTAGACAACTGATAAACATACTTATATATTTCTAAATACATACATATTATAGATAAATTACACCCAGACACAGAACAAATGATCGTGCTCATCACACAAACATTTGTCCTGGGTGGGAATCGAACCCACGACCTCCGGCATAGCAGTTAGGGTCACTAACCACTAGACCAACAAGAACAACAAGACAATTACGACGAGATTATCTCTTAAACTGCGTGTATATGTTAGGAAACAGCAATTCAATATGCCTGCGTGTTGTATTGTGAAGTGTGGTGCAAGAAGGACTGAAAATCAACCTCAATTGACTTTGTATGTTAGTAGTCGTTTTCATGCAATAGTATCTAGGAGTAATACATTTTCGATGAAAAAATGCTAAGTGATCATTAATTTATTGCTAAAGTGTTAATAATTGGGTTTATTTCCGTCCCAGAGACCTTTTTGTTATTTCATCATTTGATTCGTTTGTTTACAAACATGGATAGTGTTGTACCGTTGCGTAATAGTTTCCGATACTAGTTCCTTCGCTGCGCTGAAACGATATCTGTTCGAGTGACCGTGCCAGGTCCGGTCAGGGCGCGGGACCGCCCTGAGGATTATCGAAAGAGATAACGCGGCCTTGGCACAAGAGCGAAGAAGGAACATGGGTGGTTTTTAGTCAGTAGAATAATAGGGTTTGACAAACCCTATTATTGCACTACAATTTTATTGGTGATCCATCTCTTATTTTACACATTATTATATTAACATTAATTTGATCATTCATATCTTTGAACACTTTTTTTTTATCTGAGAACGAAAATATTTCGTGGCGATAGATCTATTTACTATGTGATACAACTTGGTAACGAATACAAATTTTGGCGACAAGAAACAAAGTCCCCTTTTATTTTACTCCGCCAGTCAGTATGTTAATCATAATAGAAACAATCTTTTTACTATTAGAAGATTTGTTCTTCACTAGGATCTTATTAGTTTGCGATTTAATTCGTAGTTGAGTTTTAGTTACATTCTAATTTAATGTTGGTTTGTTATATAATACGAGTAAATAACAAAGACTTAACCGCGACAACTGTTTGACCGCAATCTAAACGTATACAGGGTGTAAATTAACCCATAACACAGCCGTCAACCAAGCAAGGGTGGTACTTAGTTTGATGTACAGAAACATCAAACTAAGTACCCCCCTACGCAATTTTTTTGCTGGGAAACGATTTTTTATTGGGGTCAAATATCATATTTTACGGTAAAACTCAATGTAGCAACACATTGAGCTAGTGGATGCTATGAATAGTAAACGGGTGATGGAGGTAATTTAAGTAAAGTTATAACCTGAAAAACTAGTATTTACAAAAACAATTGTGAAATATTTGGAACTTTGACCAATATCTCCGTAACTAGGGGGTTCCTAGGTATGGTCTAGAACAAAAAAAATATCGCAGTGGTGGGGAGAACAAGTGTTCAGTAGTTTAGGCGCTATGCTGGAACATACAAACATAATACATACACTGCCAAAATCATTACCCTTCCTTTTGGCTTTTCCGTAGTCGGGTAAAAAGTATTCTTTATTTATTGTATTCAGAAAAACCACTTTGAATAAATTTTATTCTCAGGTATCCGATACCTGAGAATTTTTTTTATTCAAAGTGGTTGTAGGTAAGTAAATTTACTCATATTTTTCTGTTACAACTTTACAACGGACTGTTCATTTTAATTCAACCGTGATATCTAATAATACTCGTAATACTAGTATCGATACTCGTTACAGTAGTACTATGTTTCATGATTGCCACAACCCTAGCATTGGCAGCCATTTTATGCTCCGTAGGTATGCACCTTTTTTCTGTAGGTATTTCCAGTCCATACTTTTTATTAGTCATTGGTCGTGACAGATGAACAATGTTGACGTTTCGTTTGGTAGATAAAAGTTTAGTCTATTGAATTTCCCACATTAGTAGTTTCCAAACTTTTTAGTCGATTTTACTCCGTTGACAATAGGGTATTTTCTCAAACAATTTTATTTTGGTGTTCCTTTCACTAAAATATTCACTTTGTTTTATATTCTTTAACAGCTTACCCAAAAAACATAGTAATTAAAAATATACACATTTTATTCTGAAAATTAGGTTGATGTCGTGGAACAGAGTGCGATATTGACAGCCAGGTAATGTATTGGTATCTGTGGTTTTTCATTTCTCAATGAGTTTGGGAGGGGTAGAATGCGTGTGTATTTCTGAATTCCGAATTTATGCTTTAATTTATTATGTACTGTCGATAAATAGTGTGTTCGTTGTGCTATTGCGAAAATGTGTGTTGAATGAACTTCTAACTATAGTGTAACATACTTTGCTCAGTTTCTTTCTATTCTATGGGCGTTGATAATCATGCAAAATGGCCAACGATTTGTGGTCATGTACCTGTTGTACGGAGGCTCTTACGTGTTGGTTGCGCCTAAAACTGTCGCCGGAGGAAATAGAGCAGCGATACAGAAGCAAGGAAATAGATAGAATACTAGAGAAGGAGAAACAGACCCTGCGACGACAGGTAAAACTATTGTTGCTCGGCGCGGGTGAAAGCGGAAAGTCAACATTCCTGAAACAGATGAGGATAATACACAAAGTGAAGTTTGAGCCGGAACTAGTGCGAGAGTACCAGCATGTGATATACCAGAACATAGTGAAGGGCATTCAGGTGTTGGTGGACGCGAGGGATAAGCTCGCCATACCGTGGGAGAACCCGAGGAACTTGGACATCGGGCAGCAGGCGCTGCACTTCAACAGCACGTCATCGCTGGACAGCCGGCTGTTCGTGCATTACGCGCCGCACATACACTCGCTGTGGTTAGACAGAGCCATAAAGAGGGCCTATGACAGGCGGAGAGAATTTCAATTGGTAAGTTACAATGTTTAATGTTTGCCAAGTAAACAATGGTACAATTGGAGTCTTTGTGTTTCCACTGGGGTTCCCTTTGTGGTTTTAACTCAATGTGTACTTATCCCTATTGATGAATGCACAGGTTGGGTTATTATGCGGTTGGTGTAGGTTTATCCACCTTGTGTAAACCAAATATTATTAGGTACCTAATTGTTTTATTATCATTCATAACAGCAGTTGATAAAACAAACATGTTATTGTTTGTTTTATTGGTAGTCTACTGTTTTTCCTAAATGATAAGGTGGAATATGATCAATACTGATAATAACAAAAGTGGGTTTGTTAATATTTGGATTCTTTGTTGCAATGTTCCATATTTAAATTGGTGCAAAGACAGAGTTGAATCATTCAGCCTTTGTTGGGAGAACAGGATGGTTTAATTTTTATAATTGCCAGTACTATTTAAACATTCTCATAAAGTAGGTCTTATTACAGGAAATCGTTACACATCTGTACTCCTTCTTGATTTTCTTAAGTGTTTTCCTTGTTTTTGTGGTAAATCTTTTTTTGTATTACAAACTTTGTTTATGTTTGCTGCTGCCAATTTATTTCTTATCTGATTTCCTAGATTTAGATACAGGTTTTGGAGTATTTTTTTCTGTAACAGAATGTGTTTAAGACTGTAGCAAAGAATCCAGTTTTTGCAACTAGCTTGACAAAAACTTAGGTACCTTTATCAATTAGAAAGGATATTAAACATATTTTATAAATAAAACAGTCCTATGACTGAAACAATTCTCAATCTCAATCACTGAAGAACAAGAGAAACACGTTTTTTTCTTATTGTGTCTAGGTATGTATGGAAAAATAGTTAATTTAAAATCCTAAAAGAATTTCATACAACAACAATCCATCCTCAAATAAAAAGTGAAATGATGCACACTGCTTCAGTAATGAGTGAAGTTTGGCACCAATCAAGCAACACAGTAGGAATATCAATTACTTAGCTATCATAACGTTTGCAATGTTTATTCATTGTTTTACACCTGCATATGTAACATGCATGCATAATAATGCTAATGTTCTGTTTGTTTATAAGGATACTTGTTTTTTCTTTTGAGTTTTAGTGATGTAGTGGTATTGTCTCTCAATAGTCAATTCTGCTTGACTCTTAGTACCAGTGCATGATGGTAGAGAAATCATATTTTCCTAGGTATGACGCCTAGCTTGATCGATCTTTCTCCCCCGTGAACCCCTCTACTGCAACTTTCATTGAAAGCGTTAAAGCCAAAGAACTACTACCTACTTGTAATCATTTACAAGTATTCAAATATTGCTCATTCAATAGTATAGGATTTTGATATAGTGGTTTTGAAGTTTTTTGCCTTTTCTTCTCTTTATAGATCTTTGCTTAGGAATGGGAAATTATAATATAGTTATTATGCCTCTGATTTTCTAAGTTCATATAAATACATGATTTTATTGGATGGAGTAGCGGTAAGCGGACTAGCTACATTTCGGTTTTTGACTGACCAACACCTTGAAAGTGGTTTATTTGAAATAAATTCTCTCAGTTTGAGTTTAGAGTTGGAAATACAACATAATTATAACATTTATTAGGTATCTAGAAGTAAGGCTATTAAGAAACTTAGTGGCGCTCTTATGAGGTCATGTGTGAGGTGAATTACAGTAATAACTAGTTTATTTATCTGATAAGAGTTTATTTAATGTTTGATTCATGAATGCAGCTGCCTTATATGTGCTAACTGGCTATTAGATAATACTGCTATGAAAACTCTGTAGTGGAGAGGCCTTTTCTTAATTTATAGTCATTAAATACAGTTTGCCCCAAATATTTACAAGGATGTGAAGACGGATGTGAGTGGTAGCGCAGAGAGGAGATGCCCTAGGCCCTAGACAGACATAATCTGTCCTTAGGGGTGAGAAACTTCAAAAAGGACAGATGCATAGTAGTTGCATCCAGGATGTTTCTATGACCAGATGCATGAATGTGGATGAGGCAACAGGAGTATGTAAGGATTGTAGGAGGTGGAATTCTGTGCACTGTTCATTCGGCCTTTCCATGGGAAGAAGGTATCAGTTTATGTAAGCTCACCAAAACTGTTTGGGTCTATAAGTCTTTAAATATATTTGTATATTTCCTATTCTTTCATTCAGTATAGTATGGTTTCTTTGTTTTATATCCACAATGATGCAATAGTATACACTTTCCTTAATCTTGTCAATGATTCACCAACAGACAACATTACATTTAAGTGTTTTGCTTACTTTGCATAATAAAGGCATGACTTCAAGCTGATCATAGGCACATTATTTCTTCTGCTCTATGCTCGTTTCAGCCAATGTAAGATATAGATCGCCAGATATTAATTATAACAAGACTATAAAGCCTTGTGTTAAAATTTTCTAACCCATTTACTTAATTTCTTCTGAATATAGGCATCAATTTAATCATAAAAAATGATTTTCTAAAGTAGCTAGTAGTAGTAGTTGGAGATAAAGATCTGTGGTTTCTGCTATGTGAAAAAGATGTCGCGCTTTAACATATATATATATACGCCAGGGTTATTACTAAATGGTAAATCTCCCTTGCGACAAAATAACCATGGGATGAGATTATGGGTCGACCACACACACATTCTTGTACACTGCTTCGCTAATGAATTTACAACCCTAAGCTGGCTGAAGGCCGGGAGTCTGACTCGACTAACAGACCCCGTGATCGACCCTGGTCCCAGACTTGCTCCAATCACGCGTGGATCTTCCACGCGCCTACTTGATTGTGCCCGGATTTCTAGCCCCGAAGGCAACCGGATTGGGCTTGGTATCGAATACCAAGGGCTCACTCCTTCCATCCCCACGAGCCACCACCTCTTCCTCTCAAAAGGTCGACCACGCCCTATGTGGGCCATCAAGTGCCTCCGATCGGTCCTCATTGAGGCTCAGAGGCACTTCCATTCGGCTATGCCAGGAGCCCTGAAGTACCTGTGTACCTCAGACCCCCCCTTCTTCGAGCTTGGCTCGATGGGTTCTGACTACAATCAGGACCCCATTTCCCCGGTGCAACAAGCACCCTCGGTCGACCGAACTAGTCCTCTGTAAATTCATACACAAGTGGACTTTATACTTAATATCGCGGTGCAAGATTTTATCATGAAAAACTGTCTTCCCAAAATCTCATCACCCATATCATAAATAGTAACTTTATTACATGCTAGTACTCACCACGTGGTAGCTCATGGCCTCACCCTTCGATCCTTGCCTCCATCCGAGGCAAAAGGGTGTCACACACACCTTTCGAACACTAGTATCGTTATAACTGTCTATTTGGGGGGTCGGCGTTCAAAATGGTGTCAACCTATAAAGCAAATCTCGAATTACCCAACGACAACTGTTTCACATAGAACACGGTTGCCATACTGTAAAATAGATTGACATAACAGGTATAAAAACTTACTAATTGTCAATGACCTCGTGCATTGCGCGACACACCCAACAGAAAGGAAGGTGTCTACTGTAGCAGGGCAAGCAGGTGACGCGTCCACTCCAGGATTTTCTCCCGGGCTCGGATAGCAGCGTCCCTCCTATTCCTTACTCCCACTTCTTCTACCTGTAGAGGCACTTCGTCAACCACAATGTCAGGGTTGATAGATACGGCTTCCAATGGTAATTCTTGCTCGGTGACTTCACCACTACTTTCTGGCCTTTCTGCCTCACAGACCAGTTCTTCTTCCATTGGAGAAGTCTTCTCAGGGCTACAGGTTGCGCTTTCTTCACGAGACTGCATCTCACTTTCCAGAACCTGTCTACTTGACACCGCTTCTGGATCAATAACTAAAGAGTTGGGTACACACGAACTGCTCTCTCCTGGTTCCTGCTCTACCGGTTGTAAGGGCTGTGAATTTTCCTCAGAGTCCTCCTCCAGAGGATAGAGGTGTCCTATAGAGCGTGTAAAGATAGAGTCATCAACTTTGACTCTCGCGACTCGACATGCGCCGTCTGCACTTTCTATTAAATCGACAATTTTACCAACCTTCCAATTTAGTCGGTTCTTAGAGTCTGCCTTGATTTGAACAACATCACCCTTTTGTGGAATACGGTTGGATCTGATTCTGGGCTGCTTGGGCGGATGTTGTGACCGTTCTCTCAGACATGAGAGATATTGTCTAATGAACATCTTCTTAAACTCCTCCAGAATCTTGATTCCTTTTTTCCAGCTCTCTATCAAATCAGATTTAAGTCTTGAGCCAGTGCATGATACCTCTTCTGGTGCTGGTTTCACCGTCAGACATTTTCCTAAGGTTAGGAAATCAGCCGGTCGTAAGATGTGTTCCACTTCAGTTCCGACTCGCGTTAGCGGTCTTGAATTGATGACTGCCTCTACTTCTTTCATGACGGTCAGCAATTTGCTGTCATTCAAAAGATGTTTCTCCAAGGTGCGCTTTAGGCAATGTTTAACGAGTCCCACAAGTCGTTCGTAGAATCCTCCATGCCACGGAGCCAGCTGCGGAATGAATCTCCACTCGATTTTGTTTTTTATGCAATAAGGACTTGTCATTACTTCAGAGGTCAGTTTGAAACAAGTGGCATTATCTGAATACATCCTTTTTGGAATTCCTCTAGTCGCGGCAAATCTACGTAACGCTAGGAGACATTCTTCAGCAGAGAGATCCTTTACGATTTCCAGGTGAATCGCCCGAACAGCCAGACATGTGAATAATGCTACCCATCTTTTTTCTTTTCCATTTGGAGAACTCACATATAGTGGACCAAAGTAATCTACACCAGTAAATGTGTAGGGCTCGCTGTAGTTCACCCTCTCTGGTGGTAGAGCTGGTGTGGCTGGTAGCTTATAAGGACCACCTCCGTGTTTCACGCACTGCTGGCATGTCTTTAGCATCTTCGTAACTCTCGCTCTCCCCTGGGGTATCCAGTAACGTTCTCTGATGATACTCAGTGTATGTGCAGCACCAATGTGGTAATTACTCTCATGAGTATCTCTAATAATTTTATCTGTAAACTCACAATCTCTAGGTAGTAAAATTGGATACTTCATGTCATAGCTCCATGTTGTGTTGGTCATACGACCTCCACATCGAAGTAAACCATCAGAGTCTATAAACAAATCTAAATTTCTTGTCAGGTGAGTTTTCTTGCCTGCCAGCTCATCTGGAAAGTATTGCACTTGTAGCTTCTTAATTTCTACTGTGGTATCATCTTGTGTGCTGTTGTTACCATCATTAACTCCTTCTTGAGAGTCTTCAATTTCCATAGGGACAGTTTGGATATTGGCTAACTCTGACCAGTCATGAGGCTCCAACTCGGCTGGACTCTCGTCCAGGGCCTCCCCAGCCGAAAAGAAGGTTTTATCCGTGTGGTAATGACGATTCACTGGCCATTCTGATTCTTCATCATGGAGGAACTTGGGTCCATTGTACCAAAGTTCTCTCTTTTGACACCAAAGTTCAGGTACAGGTCTAGTAGCAATGTCAGCAGGATTTGACTTTGTATGGACATAGTACATTTCTGTCTGAGGGTGAAGACGCTTGATTTCATTGATTCTGTTTGCTACAAATGGAGGCAGAAGCTTGTTCGATTTTATCCATGCAAGAACTATTTGGCTATCTGTCCACAGATACTCTTTTGCTATTGGTAAGTCCAGGTTGGTTTTCACATACTTTAACAGCCTGCTACCTATCAGAAAGCCTAGTAATTCCAGTTTGGGTATCTTCAGATCGTCCCTGTCTTCAATTTGAGAAATGCGGGATTTTGCCATCACAAGTGATACTGAAGCTTGCTGTTCTCCTTTTGTCTTCAGGTAGACAACAGCTGCATAAGCATGTTTGGATGCATCCGTGAAACAATGTAGCTCATAAATGACGTTAGTATCTGATGAGTCCATACCTATGTATCTCGGAAGTTCAATCTCAGTTACAGCCTTCAAATCCTTGAGAATGGTTCTCAATGATTGTAACAAGTTTTCAGGTAATGTGGTGTCCCATTTTAACTTTTCTTTACAGATGCTTTGGAAAAGAAGCTTTATTGATAGGATCAGTGGGCATACAAAACCGCATGGGTCATACACTCGGGCTAGAGTACGAAGAACTTCTCTTTTTGTTTGTACCGGGGTGTCAGGATTGAAGTGTTCCTCCGATATCTTCAACTTCAACATATCACTTTGTATAACCCATATTAAACCAAGCACCTTGACCTCATCACATTGCGCAGCCTTGTTTTGTTGAGGGATCATATCCATGAACTGTTTGCTATTAGATACCCAGTCTCTGATGTTCATTGAGATTTGACTGAAAGTTGACCTTGTCTGTTCATACATGTGACTAGCTTCCGGGACAGTGTCTGCCCCTGTAACCAAGTTGTCGACGTAGCATTTGTCAGCAATTGTTTTCAGCAATTCTCCATTTGATAAGGCCATGTGGTGTCTAATAGTCGCTGTGAGTAAGAATGGACTTGAGATAACTCCAAAGGGAACCCTACAGAAGCGCAAATACAATAGATTGTCTTCAGTAGGCTGCTTCTTAGTATCCTTGAGCCACAGGAATCTTGTAACATCTCTATCATTTTGCTGCAATCCCACTTGAAGAAAAGCCTTTTCTACATCAGCAACAATGCCAATCCTTCTTGTCCGGAAGTTGAGAAGAAGTGCTGTCAAATCTTCTAACATTGAAGGTCCACTGTAAAGGCATTCGTTGAGACTCTTCTGTCCTGTTGTCTTTGCTGAAGCATCATAGACGAGCCTTCCTCGTTTTCCCTTCTGTTTCACCATGTGATGAGGAAGGTAATGAATTGGATGATCATCTTGATTAGAATGTAGCTCGACAACTTCTATGATTCCTAGTTCCAGCTGTTCCTTCAAAATGCCGTCATATTCAGCTAGGGAGTCTTTATCTAATTTCTTGATCAAACTTCTCAACCTTCCAACTGCAAGTCCATAGTTTGATTGTATTTCAGGTGGATACTGTACCCAAGGCCACTTCACTTCATATCTTCCATCTCGGTATTTGACGGTTTCATTGAAGTGACGAACTGCTTGTTCTTGCCTTGTTGCTTTCGGTGAATCAGTTATGCCAATGCTTTCTAATGACCATAAGAACTTGATGTCTATGTTTCTCAACGGTAGATCTGGTTCAGTTAGGTATGGACAACTTGGTATATGGCATTGGCAGTAAGTCGTAACAGACAAGACATCACTCTCTTGTTCTGAAGTATTACCCGACAGTACCCATCCGAAATCGGTGTCAATCAGATATAAGTTTGCACCAATCTTGATTCGGTCATCACGCAGAAATGAACAATAGAGATCATTACCCACAAGTACATCAATATTCTCACCTACTGAGTCATCATCGGCGGGTATATCTACATCATTGTGTTTAAGCTTCGCTACTGGAACACGATCCGTTATATGAGGTACAATGTTTACTTGTATCTCTCTGTTGATACCACGCTTGGTCTTTATAATGATCTCTGCAGAAGGGCTGGATATCTCTTGTGGGGTAGCAGCTCCAAACGTGTAAACAAGTAGTTGGTCTTCTTTTGCTGTAGACAATCCCAGACACTTTGCTGTTTTTAATGTGATATAGCTGCGTTGGCTTCCGCTGTCCAAAAGAAGCCTGCCACAAATATCCTTTCGACTATTTTGGCTTTGAATCTTTACCACTGCAGTCTGCAAAAAAGTATACCCTTTAGAAATGTTGCATATAGTCGTAAGTGTAGAATATTGCACCTCACCTTTTATCAGCTTGGGACAAAACAACTTGAGGTGGTCTCCTTTGCAGTTGTAGCAGGATATCTTCCTCTTACATGCTTTAAATAGATGTCCCCGGCTAAAACATTTGAAGCATCTGCCTTTTAGTCTCTCCTTCCGAGCTTCCGTGGTTTTATATTTCTTGCAGTCAGAACTGACATGATTCATCAAATCACAAAAGATGCATGCACGTTTTGACTTCTTGTTTGGTGGCCCTGCGGCGATGTTGCTCTGCTTTCTTTTGTTGACTCGTTTATTCTTGTCAGACTCGGTCCTGACTTGTAAGGCTTCAGTTGTTGTTGACGGAGCAGGTATTTCCACAGTCTTCTCATCAATATCCATTCCGGATCTTTCCATAGCTGTGATTACTTTGTCCAGACTTGATCTCAGAGTGGGAATTGAGCGATCATCAGCGGAGAACAGGTTCACCTGGTATATGATCTGTTCCGGGAATTTGCTAACTATAGCCGACCTCAAGTGATTGCTTTCCACACTTTCACCCAAAGTCTGTAACACTCGCAGATGCTTCTCAATCAAGTCTAGGTTCAATCTGCAGGATGTAGGTTTATTGGAGGCCTTCTTTAAATTGGTGATTGCGGTGTGATGCGCGTCTATAACACGGTCCGTGGAACCAAACCGCCTCTTTAAGACATCTAGGGCAATGCCATAGTTTGCATTGGTAGTGGCTAGACCACTAACAGTTTCCAATGCTTGACCCTCCAAGGACCCTAGCAGGTAAGCTAGCTTCTCAACATTCTTCAAATCCTTAGAGTCGATATTAGCTTCAAACCTGTCCCAAAACTCGCTCCACTGTAGTGTGTCCCCGCTAAACTTGGCTATCTCGAGTTTTGGAAGTTTTGCTGTAGAGCTTGGTCGCTGGATATTAGTCCTACTGTAGACTTCAAAAATGGAATTAAGCTTAACCTCCAATTCTTCGGCCTCGAGCTGCTCTGTCATATATTCTGTGAATTCAGACGGCTCCAAATGATCAGAACTTGACCGTAGCTCTTTATCGAAGGCCTCAATAGCATATCTCAATTTAACTCGGCTAGAGAGAAGCTCTTCTTCTGCGATGTGGTCCGAATTGAGCTGCTCTCGCGTCTCGTTTAGAGCTAGTATCAGCTTTTGATGACGAAGCCGCAACCGTATGGCATCCATTTTCCTTTAACAAGATTCCTTTCTGTCTTGTCCAAGTCCAGCAGTTTCCCAGTGACGCTTTCTTCCAGTAGCAATTATTAGTTTCCGTGTTGTACAATGCGATTTGAGGCTAAGACGACCCACTGTTCAACGATTTCCTATCGTGACGCTTACTGGAATTAGAACGAAATACTTAGGATATAACAGATAAAACTTCTAAAAAATTTGTTATAAACTTTGATAAAAAATGCCGGCCGGCTTGCATACAATTTCAAGTTTTTTACCTTATTGTATTCGCTAAGTTACTTAGGGAACACCCTACGGCGTCAGGTTATCGTCCTTGCAGGCAAACTTGACTCCTTAGACACTATAAATACTTATTAAAATAACAATTTCCAAAATTACAACCACCACGAAATTTCGCTTCAAGCAAACAAACCACAGATTAGACAAACGAGTAGTAGAATGCAGAACGGAAGAACGCTATTAAGCAAGAGAACAAAATGCGGCAATTTTAAAAATGTACATCGACTCGTCTTATACTAATTTTACATGTTTGCTTAAATTCTAGTTACTACCACTAAAACAACTTAAACTAAGGCCTTTTTAACTTAATTAAGCTTAATTTAAACCTTATTTCCTTACGAAATATTTAATTAAACATTAAATTATAAAAAACCGGTAACTTCCGAAATGTGAACAAAACTTGTACACACTATAACCATAGACACGTGTAGATTAATTGTTACCGAAAGAATAACCGGCTAGTTTTCTAGTCGATTATCACGCGAAAATAATTTTCAGATTTTATATTGAAAATAACGCTCAAATTTATTAAAATGAGCACACAAATCATAAATCTGTTAAAATAAGAAAAATGAGGTAGGATAAATAAAACACCAGAACAGAAATTTTAAGAAATCCTTACTTATTCTTTTTTTTTTTTTGTAATAAAATATAATGCTATTCTTTTGATCCGGAGAGAACCCAACGAATTAGGCTTCCCCGGATCGTACCACCCTCCGTAAGGAGGGCTCTCGCTACGGACAAACCAGAGCTAATCTGGCTCCGTAAAAATCTCAAAATCCCAGCATCTCCACCATTTTTGTCGCGCTTTAACATATATATATATACGCCAGGGTTATTACTAAATGGTAAATCTCCCTTGCGACAAAATAACCATGGGATGAGATTATGGGTCGACCACACACACATTCTTGTACACTGCTTCGCTAATGAATTTACAACCCTAAGCTGGCTGAAGGCCGGGAGTCTGACTCGACTAACAGACCCCGTGATCGACCCTGGTCCCAGACTTGCTCCAATCACGCGTGGATCTTCCACGCGCCTACTTGATTGTGCCCGGATTTCTAGCCCCGAAGGCAACCGGATTGGGCTTGGTATCGAATACCAAGGGCTCACTCCTTCCATCCCCACGAGCCACCACCTCTTCCTCTCAAAAGGTCGACCACGCCCTATGTGGGCCATCAAGTGCCTCCGATCGGTCCTCATTGAGGCTCAGAGGCACTTCCATTCGGCTATGCCAGGAGCCCTGAAGTACCTGTGTACCTCAGACCCCCCCTTCTTCGAGCTTGGCTCGATGGGTTCTGACTACAATCAGGACCCCATTTCCCCGGTGCAACAAGCACCCTCGGTCGACCGAACTAGTCCTCTGTAAATTCATACACAAGTGGACTTTATACTTAATATCGCGGTGCAAGATTTTATCATGAAAAACTGTCTTCCCAAAATCTCATCACCCATATCATAAATAGTAACTTTATTACATGCTAGTACTCACCACGTGGTAGCTCATGGCCTCACCCTTCGATCCTTGCCTCCATCCGAGGCAAAAGGGTGTCACACACACCTTTCGAACACTAGTATCGTTATAACTGTCTATTTGGGGGGTCGGCGTTCAAAATGGTGTCAACCTATAAAGCAAATCTCGAATTACCCAACGACAACTGTTTCACATAGAACACGGTTGCCATACTGTAAAATAGATTGACATAACAGGTATAAAAACTTACTAATTGTCAATGACCTCGTGCATTGCGCGACAAAAGACGCGAGTTTATGTATGTACACATACAGCTCTGCCTAACCCTTTGGTGATAACAGGCGTGAAGTTATGTTGTGTCCATAAAATAAAGCATGAAAACTTAAAGACAGTTGATAAAATAGTAGTAGCCCCAGTTTTACTCTGTCTCACAGTCTACAGATAAATGAATGAATTTTATCACTTAATTTATTTAAAACCTGTTTGCTGACACATTTAGGTGGCTGTAGGTAAATTCTTGCACCAGCGAACACTTTGTGTAACGACTTTTTATTGTTACCTCCTTTGATATAATTTACATCTGAATCATCTTTATTGTTTTGATATTTTATGTTGGTAGCATTGAAAAGGAACCTAAACTGGTTTTTACAACAGTAAAGGATGTATTCATTAGTGTCTGGTCATCTGGGGTTAGTTGACGTTGTGTCATTGCGTGCACGCCGCTTAAACGCTTCACTCGCGCTGCCGTAGAGAAAACTTGCTTATGCCCACGGCTTGGCTTCGTCATTAATTAGAGGGCATAAATTATTATCGCACCATTTTAATACCGGGATGATAATGATTTTATGGCTTAACCCAGGTCAGAAACTATTCGTGCGGAAAATTCAAAAGGTACGGCAGAAAAAGTTTACGCGGCGTTCGAGCTATACATTTGTTAAAGGTTAGCGCAGCCTGAATTCACCCACTGCTGGGTATACCCAGAATAGAGAAGCCAATAGGCTTCTCTATTCTTGTGCCAATCTCCACAGTCCTGTGCCAGCCTCATCCAGGTTTTTCCCCCGATGTCGAACAATATCGTCTGCCTAACCGTTTGAATCATACGTCGATGTAATAAACCAACAGTTTCTTACAAAATAATAGTAATGACATAAATAAAATGTATTTCGGTCGCCGTTCCGTCCACGAGGGTCGATTCTCGTGAATTATGGAGATAACCTGTCACTCAATTAATGTAATTTAACCGCGAAACCAGTCTGGCTGGTCCATTTTTTGTTTTACGGCATTCGCTCCGGAATCGATTTATGCCCTTAGGTGTATTTAAAGTTTGAATCAGGTTTTAGTATTGGTATCATGAAAGTTGTGCGTGCTTAGGGTCAAATAAGATTACGACTAATTAAGGTTTAGTTGGCTGTGGGCTAGATTTTATAGAATGGAGTTTTGATGGCGTTTTTGATATTGTAAAAATTACACTGACTGACTTTATTGATACGATTTTTTTAAATAGTAGGTACTTACCTATATCGGGCGGGTCCCCTATGTTGTTTCGAACGCCGCTGTTGCGACACACGCTGTTGCGACACACGCTGTTGCGACACACGCTGTTGCGAATAATTTTTCCACTGCCTCACAGGTTCGAAAGCTCATGGACTCGAATGAAGTAGTCGCGAAAGACGCTGTTTCGGAAAACATTTTCACTGCCTCATACGCTCGAATGCTTGTGATTTCGATTTATTTAGTCATAAAGTTTTTTTTTTTTTTTCCCTTGTTATTAAGAACCGAATTCTTAATAAATTAATTACGATCTAGCCTAAAAGACTAATAAGTAATTTAACTCTAACTTAATTTGCTATGTCATAGATTATGTTAAAACTAAGAATAGTGTCCATTTGCACTTTTACACAAGTCCGTAGCACTTTCTTAGAGTCTGTTATTTTTATAAAAACACTATGTTCATGTGTTATAGGTATAGCACAACACTGTTCCTATTATTCACTCACTTTGTACACTATACACTAGTTCAAAAGGTTTAGTTCTTTTTAGCCTACGCACTAAGTCTGTGTTGTCTAGGAGCTGAATAGCCTCAACGTTCACGTGTCGGTGTAGTCTGTGTTCGTGGGCTTCAGCAAGTTTTTGGATGATGGTGGTGACGAACTCCATTTTAAGGTCACGGTGAAGGTCGTCATTTCTTATGTACCAGGGTGCATCCACAGCATCCCTGAGTACTTTATTTTGAAACTGTTGAATAATTTTGACGTTGCTTGGTTTAGTACAGCCCCAAAGTTGGATACCATACGTCCAAATTGGCATGAGTATATGCTTGTATATGGTTATTTTATTATGTATTGATAGACAGGATTTCCTTCCAAGTAACCAATACATACTTTTATAACGTATGTCGAGTTCCTGTCTTTTCTTTTTGACGTGAGTTTTCCACCGCAATTTGGTGTCGAGAGTCATGCCAAGGTATTTGGCTGTATTAGCATAAGGCACCTGCATGCCATTTATGTAGATTGGGTGATAGTCCAGATGTTTGTTTGTGAAGTCAATATGAATTGATTTTGATTCATTCAGTTTGATCTTCCATTTTTGTGTCCAGTCATAGACTTTGTTCACAGCTAGTTGAACTTTTTCTACTGCTTCTCTGTGGCTTGAACCAGTAGCCATAATTGCAGTATCGTCTGCAAAGGTGGCAATGGTGTTGTTTTCCAGTTCTGGAATGTCACAAGTGTATAACAAGTACAATATTGGTCCTAGCACACTTCCTTGTGGTACCCCAGCTTTTATTGTTTTTAGTTCAGAATATGCGTCCTCTTGCCGTATTCTGAACATTCTATTCGTGATATATGACTCTAATATATCTGAAAATTCTGGTAGCATGCGTCTTAGCTTGAATATTAGACCCTGATGCCAAACTTTATCAAAAGCTTGCGCGACATCTAAAAATACGGTGGCGCAGACTTCCTTGTTTTCGAGGGTTTTTTCAATGATGTTAGTAATTCTATGTACCTGGTCGATTGTTGAATGTTTCTCCCTAAAGCCAAATTGATGATTTGGAATAAGGCCTTTTTCTTCTATTATTGGTTTCAAACGTTTCAATAATAATTTTTCGAATAGTTTAGATATCACGGGCAACAGAGAAATAGGTCTGTATGATGATGTCTGATAGTCATAAAGTGCACAGAAAAATATTTATGAAGTAATTTAATAAAATCAACAAATTCGGTGTCAACATCATCATTTAATATTATTATTAATAAAGTAACAATCAAAAATATTAGTACCTCAACTGTACATTTTTTTCTATGAGTTCTTAACTTAACACAAAATCTAAGGCTGATCTTTAAAAATTGTCTAGGTATCTAAGTGGTATAGATAGTAAAGTCCCACAAACTACCAAGAGAACAGAAGTAGGTAGATAGGAGGTATTGAAAACTGGAATGTTTTTTTTTTAGATAACTTATTTAGTAAAGTTCCACAAACTACCAGAAGAACAGAAGTAGGCAGGAGGTATTAGAATCTTTAAATCAAATTTATACTATGCCTTTCACCCCTTTCTAATATCGAAATCACAAGCATTCGAGTGTATGAGGCAGTGAAAATGTTTTTCGAAACAGCGTCTTTCGCGACTACTTCATTCGAGTCCATGAGCTTTCGGAACCTGTGAGGCAGTCAGTGGAAAAATAATTCGCAACAGCGTGTGTCGCAACAGCGGCGTTCGAAACAACATAGGGGACCCATATCGGGCTAGTTTCCATAACTCCATGTCTAAAGTGAGAATGGGTAGGAAAATTGATCATTCGACCCACCCCAGCTCCTAAGAAAAACCAGCTACTCCTCGGTGTTACTGATGAACTCGCAGAGAGCACGTGGGTAATCGAAGTAGACGTTTGTGTTGTGTAACAAAACAAAGCCGCTTTAAAACCCACATTCCAACAAATCCCAGTAATGCACAAACAACAAACTAAAGAGCACAGCCTCATAAAAAGATATAAAATATTACATCCGTAGTACCTGACCCTTTATCCGGAAGTATGAAATATCGGTGAACAACTTCGCTTGAACTTCGGGCCCGCAAACATTTAACGAATCTTCAAAAAATAATCTCGCATCATAATGTCAGCTTTGCAAAGGCGAAGGATCGAGCAGAAAATATTCCTTTGAAAAATGGCAATAACTGGTCTCCGATACTTGAGTCTCTGATCCGGCTTAGCTCATGAAAACTTTCACTCTTCGCCGATCGTAGACTCGTAGTCATAAGTCAGATGTAGGCCTTTCAAAGTGCAGTTCATATTGTCCCTAGTTCTCGGGTCAGTGAACTCAGAGACAGCATTTTCGCACCTGCCTTGCCCCTCACTCGCTCAGCTATTTAGATTGGTAATTTAACTAAGCCAGTTAGTCGTTTTAGCCTTTTCTTTGTGGGGGATACATGTCCTGCTTAAGTTATGGTCTCTAATTGTGTAGTTGAGTCTATTGCTAGAACTGGATGGCAATCAAGGGCTCACTCTCTCTCATCTCATGCGGGCAGATCTCTGTTTTATCAGTGTTGACATTAAATGGACTGATTCAGCTTGTGCGTGGCTAAGGAGTAGCAGTCGCTCGGGTCAATATTCATGTTAAGCCACGGTGCCTAGGTTAGTCTGTGGATGGGTATTACATGCTAGATCTTTGACAGTCAGACAGTCGTTACAGGTACTCAGTGACCTGAAAGTCTGACAACCAGTATTACCAAAGGGGTGTCGTTAACCCAGGTGGAGGTGAGATAGGCAGTCGCTCCATGTAAAGTACTGGTATTCAGCTGCAGCCGGTTAGACTGGAAACCGACCCCAACATAGTTGGGAAAAGGCTAGCCAGATGATGATGCATTACAATCAATAATGCAATATTGACTTAACTTTGAACAACAAAAACGACACTCGACAAACGCCGAGGTTTTATTTATAAGGGGCAAAGATCATAATTACTATAAAGTGTAGCACCACAACTATTAACTACGAACAAGTAAATATCTAATTATGCCATAAATATAATATTGCTCGATTTATCATTCCAGCCCAGTTGACCATCTGAAGAACAAATTTATTCCTTTAAAGTCTTGACTCGGGCATAAATAAAATAATTGTAATTGCATTCCGTATCTCATTTGATTAGTCACAGTGTTGCGTCATGCCTTCTGTGGCAATGCTTTAGGTGTTCTTCACATGCGTTCGAATTAATCTATAATGCGTTGATATTAATTGAAATAGGTTTTACTACGAAGCCCTGCGACTTTATCGTTTGAGGAAAACCTTAGTAGGTCTTATCGCGATATTTGTCATCGATTGCAAATAACACTAGGTCTATTGAAACTATCAGTATTTGCTATTTCTAAATAATGGCTGAACCTAATAATGGTGACTGTAGGAGTCACCTAGAATTGTGTTATCGTTTGCATTTTAAACAGGTTCTTTGAATTACTTGAAAAATATAATTAGTACTGGTTTTCCTACGCGATAAGAAATTACCTTCCATTTACAACAAAAAATATTATAGAACCAGTTTTCCCCCACTCAATCTATAGTTTCCAATTTAAAATGCAGAAAATCCACCAAATTCGGGTCACTAGTTCGAGAATATCGTATTTACGAATATTTTCCTTTCAAGCATAAAAATTTACACCATTACAGTACGTTGGTCTAGAAAAAGTTCAAACTTATGCTGTGGGACTAACTAGATAATACTGAATATGATAGAAATTAATAATTGAATTCGTCCTTAGTTCACGAGGGGCGTGACCTAATTCCTAACTGCTCATTATCACGCGAATTCTTGGAATCGATCGACGTAGTTATCGTGTAGCTTTCCCTTTTTGAATGCGGATATTATGAATATCTTAGCATCTCCAAGGTCCGTTTGATTGAGGATAAACTTAGGTCCGTCTGGTGCTGCCAAGTTCATTTGAAAGACGTATTTGTGGATCTGAACTCTTCGAAGGATTCCTGTTTTCTGCATAAAAAACTGTGAGAATGTTGACTAGGCGACATTTTATTAGAGCTCTGTGGGAATCTATCAAATATTCATTCATTACCTACTGATCATTACCACCTTAGAATTTAATTAATTTATCAGCTTCTACACATGCAGTTCTACCACTTTTTGTCTGATGATAGTTTGTTATATTATTTTTGTCCAATAAGTGGCCACGCGAGTCGTGCTGTCTGTGGCCTTGTTGAGGTGTTCAAAGTGCAGTTGTACGGGCACTTGGGGCACTTTTAATGTGGGTAAGAATGTGGCACAGTTATCAACGAGGACCTTAATTTTTCTTTCGAGTGTGATATTTTCTGGTCTGGTCTTATACTTGTGCAACAAGCGCAAATAATAGCATCTGAGGTCCTTTGGTAGTTGTAGGTACAGTTGTAGGTACAGAAACTTATTGTATGAGCTGTCATACAATAAGTTTCTTGATTTGTAACGGTAGTTTAACATCAATATGAACTACATTTTGACACCTCTAAAACCCGGCAGTAACTAAATAACAATAACTTTAACATCGCGGCTAAACCAATTAGCAATGCCACTTTCATTTGTTTCACCTCTTTATTCACAAATCCAGCCTGAATCCATAAATAATGCAAGAATAGTTAAACAATAATTAAGTAATCCCGGCCATTACATCCTGGTTTGCTTTCCCTGTCATTGGCGTCATTTTCGCATTCACACCGTAACCGACGCATCGCTTCTCGACCTACATACCAGCACACCTACCATAAACTGTTCGTGTATTGCGAAAACTTTGACTATCTGCAGAATTTCTTGGTTAAACTTAGGTTACTTAGCACCTGTTGTATCCGATATAGTTTGGCTAAAACCAGTTTAGACTGGTACGCTCCTATAGACAATCTATAATGAATTGTCCAATGATCAATACCTTATTCCCAAAATGGAACTTAAACTGGTCTTGTTACTTGCAGGTTAATTATTCAGTGTCCGTCTAGCTAATCCTTAGGGATTACATTTACGTTTCCATTAATCAGGTCAGGACTAGCAGCATTAAGCTGCTTAATTAATTAATGTTCCATTATCTCGCGGAAACACATCATAGTTACGATATAGTCCGGTGGTCCGTTCGAATTTTCGAAACTAGGGCACGGGAAGGTTTTTGCTTATCATCTAAGGATGACTGACTGGCATCTTAGTTGCTGATAGGTTTCATAATGTCAATTTTACAATTTGGAACTTACTAACAATTTTGAGAATGCCTGATCTGAAAGTAAAGCGTGTGAGGATTGAGGCTTCTATCTTTTCGGGAGACAAAACTATGAATGGACTGTGTGAAGTATCCTACGGCTAGAAAGGCGGTGACCACTGAGATAACGAGTAAGAGAGAAGTATGGAAGAAGAAATGTTCAAAATTCTCCTGTAATGCATGCCGCATTACAGGAGAATTGTGATCTTTCCGGGACATAACTAGAATTTGGATTGTCCCCTAAATTTTGAAACTTAAGGCGGGGTTGCACCGGGTGCCGCCGGCCTACCTTCGTCGTGTAGTCGGGGACTACTTGTCCGACAGGACGGTAATCTACCCCGGTCAAAACGGAGAATGGAACCGGCGAGAGATGTCGTGCGGTGTTCCACGGGGTTCGGTTCTGGGGCCGCCCCTGTGGAACATCGGTTACGACTGGGTGCTGCGTGCCGACCTCCCTGACGGCGTCAGCGTCGTCTGCTACGCGGACGATACGCTGGTGCTGGCACGGGGGGAATCGCACGAGGCGGCGGCCGCGAATATGACACGCGGGGTTGAAACAGTCGTGGAGAGGATCCGGCAGCTGGGTCTCGAGGTGGCACTTCACAAGTCCGAGGCCATGTGCTTCTATGGGCGTGGGAATGTGCCACCGTCGGGATCCCAGCTATCGGTGGGAGGGGTTTCGATCGGCGTCGAGTGTACTTTAAAGTACCTCGGACTCGTCCTCGACAGCCGGTGGAACTTCGTGGAGCACTTCCGACGTTTGGCTCCCAGACTGGAGCGGGCCGCGGCTGCCTTTAGGTGGCTCTTGCCCAATCTGGGGGGGCCAAACGCCTCCTGCCGTAGACTGTATGCGGGGATCGTGCGGTCCATGGCCCTTTACGGGGCCCCGGTGTGGGTACCGCACGATCTCCCGCGAGGCGGCGAATCTCCTTGCCGGATTGCCGCCGTGGGATTTGGAGGCGATAGTCCTCGCGCGCCTACATGAGTGGCGCGCGGAGGCGCTACACCGGGGGGTCACTCTGCTGCCACGGCACATTGCTGCGCGGCGGACAGACCTCCGGTGCGATCTCATGGCGGCATGGAGACAGCGACTGTTGCAACCCCGTGCAGGGCACGCCACGATAGTGGCGGTAAGTCCCCTCTTTGAGGAGTGGCTAGAGAGGAGCCACGGCGCCCTCACCTTCCGTCTAACGCAGGTCCTCACCGGACACGGATGTTTCGGGACGCCCGGTTGCTTCCACTGCGAGGATCGACCGGAGGACACGGTGGAGCACACTGTGGAGGTGTGCCCTGCTTGGGCGGAGCCCCGCCGTGTTCTCGTAGCGGCGATCGGCGGCGACGACCTCTCGCGGCCGGCCCTGGTGCAAGCCATGGTCCGGGGCGAGGAGGAAGGGGCGGCCGTCGTCATGACGGCAACAGACCGTGTCGGCGGCGCGTTCGTGTTCCACGCGCGCCTCAAAGAGATGTCAGCAAGGAGGGGCCCGCAAGGGCCGACGCCCGTCTGGGCCGCGGATTTTAGTACTAGATGACGTGGCCTCGGCACAAGGGCAAAGAAGGAACATGGGTTCGGTTTTTAGTCAGTAGAAGTCTGACACTCCCCTTCGCTCTGCCCAAGAACGGGGGAGGGTCATTTGATGATTTTCCACCCACCAAAAAAAAAAAAAATGGCGGGGTTGCAGTACTTTTTAAGATTTTTGAACCTTTGAAAATCGAACTAATTATGAGTTTTTTAGTAAATAAAAATCATTACATAAACGTCATAAACGTCGTTGTCAAACGTTGTACACGAGTAGCCTCTGGACAAGCTGTACGCAGAAAGCCGCCAGTGCTCTCCGAGTCCAGTATAACAATGCATTCAGGATGCTGCTGGGGTTGCCACGCTTCTGCAGTGCGTCGGGAATGTTTGCTGATGCGCACACTGATGGCTTTGCAGCGATCAGACGTAAGCGTGCCGCGTCGCTGCTGCAGAGGGTCCGGGGCAGCTCGAATAGTCTCTTGAGTGTCATTGCGGGCAAATTTGATTGTCCGATTATAAATTCTCTGTCGAACCTACATGTGTTACTAACATAGTTTTAAGTTTTATGTTTACTAACAATCTATGGATGTTTTAAGTCCGAAATAAATGATAAATAAATAAATAAATAAAAATTTAACATACTCTCAAGTAAATCGTAAAGATAGAAACGCGATTTAGAATGATCGGCTCGATCATTTTTTTTATCAAACATGTCTCTAAATCACAATTTAAAACGTGTACTGCTAAGACATTTCATCATGAATTTATATGAAAGTTATATCAGTAGATAGAACTTTTTATTCTGAAGTAAATGTTGAGAACATATTGTACAATTTCTTTATCATTTTTCTCCAAGAAGAAAAAACAGTCAAAATAATTTAGGTATTATATCGCTCGCGCGGCAGGGCGGGGGGTGAGGTCGTGCGTTCATAAAAACAAAGTACTGCAACCTCGCCTTAAGCTGTAGTTTCCTAGTCGTAATACACGATGTTTCAGTCCGTCTGTCGTTTAACGATGATTGAAACTGACTTGTTAATGTGTCTGCTCGGGTATTTAGCTTCGTGATCGATGCGATTTTAAAGTGACCGCATATGGCCGCTTTTGGCAACCGCTGGCCGTACAGCTGTTTCTAAATCATCTCTGACTGGCGTCTACCACGTAAACGTATATGTATATAACGTATATATAAATATAATACTTGTGATTAATTGACCGAAGGAAGTAAGCAGAGATTACAGTAGTTCTAATCCATTTTAAAGTTTTTTTTATGTAAAAATAAGTAGCTAGTTAAGAATCGTATGATTTGTGCGAAATGGTCAGCGCTGATGTAATAACATTTTTTCTCTCACAACATTAGAAATTGTATTGTAAACGTAGAGTTTATTGTTTTTATACTACGACGAATCCGACCACCATGCATGGGAAATTAAATTTCAATAAGCGTCTAGGTGATGTTTGATCGTCTTTAAAAGCATTTTCTCAAAAATGGTATGTAATGTTGTCATAACATCTCTAAAAAGTATCCAGAAAGTGAACTTTACCGGAGACTTATTCACAACTGTCCAGTAAGAAGCGAGATTTTAAACTTGGAATCTCCTACTGTCCAGTAAGTAAGTATGTAATTTACTTACTGGACACTAGGTCATCCTCTTTAGATCTGTTTAGAAAAAAAAACATAGTACCAGACACAGATTAGAGTTTAGCCATTATAACATGGTTATAGAAGGGAGGTTCCAAATATATATCTATCTCTCTTTTTGGTATGACATTTTATGAGATACATATATTTTTGGAACCTTAAACAGCCATTTTATACGTTGCGTTTTGTACTTAGTAATGTTGTAGAAGTATAGTGTGGGATTTTATGATTGTATTTAGTAATTTCAGTTTATTAAAAAGTTTTTTCTAAAGTTGTTTCCTAAACTGCCTCGTTGGTCTAGTGGTCGCAAGCTCGACTGCAGAGCGTGAGGTCCTGGGTTCGATTCCCGGGTCGGCCAAAAAGTGCTATATGTGATTTTTCTAAAGTTGTTTCCTAAACTGCCTCGTTGGTCTAGTGGTCGCAAGCTCGACTGCAGAGCGTGAGGTCCTGGGTTCGATTCCCAGGTCGGCCAAAAAGTGCAATTGTGTTTTTCACATATGAATGTAACCTTCAATATTAATTAAACGAATTTGTTGTTAAACTTTCTTTAATTTTTGAGAAAAGCATTATACAAACCTCAACCAGTAAGAAAGCCATCCTGGCCTCGTATATAACCAGACCTCACCTGCGGTTCGGTCCGGTTAACTCATACTTGGCCAGGAAGGCTTACTTACTGGATTCTGCAGTAATGTACTATTTCCGCACTAAAAATAATGCCCTGAACTTTCCTATCCAAGCTATCCCATTGATGTTGTCCTACTGGGCCGCTTAGGTCAGGTATCTTTTCGTCATGGAACTACTGCGTTCCTTTACCAGTTTGGCACTCTGTATTTTTGACCCGATCACTAGAGGGCAAGTCGACGGCTCTAGCATTTGACTTATTCGACCATTGATCGACTGTGCTGCAGTTTGCCCAGATTACAACCAGCTGGATGTGGGAACGAAATATTTGATGAATTTCCTCTAAGTTTTTGTTCTGTGTTCGTAAAGTACCACTTACTAACGTTCTGGTTAATTTGATCAGGGTCTTAAAATGTGATTCACAGCACATCTGTGATTGTAAAAAAGGCAATTGATGCTGACTCTGACACACGGAGCATAGCGCAGACGTCATTCTTTTTTATTTGTTTTTTTTTTCACAACACGCTATGAATCAGTATGCAAGGCGTAGTAAAACTATTTTCTAACACAACTGTTTTCATAATCACTAGCGATAAATTGATTTCATTTGCATGATGGGCTTTATCTTGATAAATTTGAAACTACGTTGGTATCAGGTGTATTTCCTTTGTGTTCTTTTTGGTGTGAAATAGTACAACCTTTGTAGGGTTTAATTATCGGTATTGGTTCACACCAGAGTAGCCTCGGACTAATGAATACTAAGTAAACTGTTCCCGTTCTGTTAATGATATACTTTTGGGTTTTTTGCTCCGAGCATTATTTCGATTAACAGATGCAGAAGCTTAGTTTGTGTATAATTTGTGTATAACTTTTGAAATATAACAAAACATCACATCTGTAATCCCCGAAGGGTTAGGCAGATGTGCACCCAGTAGTAGTTAGTAGTTACACCCACATTTCGACAGTTCAGTTTAAGTCCCATGTAATAGGGGGCGAGCCTAAAACAAATCTGGACTCCGTGGCTGAAATTTCTAATGAAAAAACCTAATAAATCGAATCCAGGACCGTATGCACATCATTAGCCCTGGCGGTCACTACTCACTAGACCAACGAGGCAGTCTCCTCTTGAAATACTTGCCGAGAATTAAAGATCGTGGTTTTGAAATTCATATCCCGTGACTTTTGCAATATGTAGTCACACTCGCTCGCGGCAATTTACAAGAATGTATGTGATTGAGTGACATCACAACTGACTGGTTAATATTACTTTCAGATGACTGTCAAGTTAAAACTTGTTTGTAACTAATTAATATAGGAAATGTGGAACGTAAACACTTTTAACAGACTTAAAAAAAAGGAGGACGTTATGTATTTACACCGGGTACGCCAAAGTTCACCTAAAATTTCAACTCCGATAATTGGAAATCCGAAAATGTTCTTCCTAACATTTTTCATCCTAACAATCGCAAATCCTAACTACTCTGTCTCTAATGTTTTAATTCCGAAGCATTCAACTTCATAATGTCAGTAGCAATAAACATCTATTACACTATTATTTGTTTTCCTATATTTTCTCAACTTAACCATCTTTTACACTATTATTCAAAGTCATATCTTTTTTGTTTATATTACTTTTTATTCATAATAATCAGTATTATAAAAGGTCCCATTAAAATAGGTGGACAAAATTTTAGAAATCATTCAGACCGCTAAAATAAGGACATTAAAATACCTACTTTTATAGGATGAGTTTGTTCTAGAGTGCCGGCAATTTATTATTTTAAGTCAAAATAATATCACTTTTTATAGTGTTTTGTTTTTGTTTATATGTCTTTAGTTAGGCTTACTAAACGCTGGGTTAAAATTTGTCCACCTATTTTAAAGGGACCTTATATACTATGCAAAGATATCCATAGGTTAGGTTAGGTTAGAACTGTGACCAACTACGCGCGAGCCGAGCGAGCGTAGCGAGCGGTGCCGCGGCAGCGGCCGGCGAGCGCTACCTCGAAATTGGTCGCGAAATTTTTCTAAGTATTTTTTTCATAGTGCCCCCAAGACGACACTCTGACCTGAATTTCATTCATTTATTTCATTTCAAGACAAAAATCAGTGAAACGACCTTTAATCATTCTAAACAGTTGTATGAGTGAAAATATTATGGTAATTATGTTTAGGAATAAAAGCGTTAGGATAAAAAACAGTAGGAGTTTAAATATTTACACTAATGATATTATGAATTACAATTTTCGGAAACATGAGTGTTAAGAACATCGTCGGTAGCACTACAAAATATAGTATGAATGAAAACTTTAGGATGAAAAATTTTAGGAAGAGTGATGATCATTCGGATTCTCAGACCAAGAAAAAAAGTTTTTGTTGGTCTGAGTTCGGATTACAAATCGTTAGGAAGAACAATTTCGGGTAAAGAACTTTAGGTGAGCCAATATGGACCCATTTACACCAGCATCTTATCTTTTTTTCTGCATGTTCTCCGATTACGACGTGTTTTTTTTTACATTTGGCCGAGGAAGCAAGCGAGGTGGTCCCATATAATTGTTTTTTTTTTCCTAAGTAGTTTACGAGTTAACTTATGTAATCCTACGTGTTTTTTTCTTGGCATCTTGTTGATGACATAATGGTTCCTTAATAACTTTTCTAGTTACAATGTAAAACTGTCTCACAACAAGCATTATTTTGTTTGGTATACTAAAACTAAAAAGGTAAAATATAATTAAAACCGACTTCCTTCCCGACGACTTCAAACGCACTAAAAAAGTCATCAAAAAGCCTGAAAGGTTTTTTGAAACAACAAAGTTTTTTTTAGTATTTGGCCGTTGTTTCAAACAATTTGAGTCACGAAAACATGGAAACGCGTCACTAGTAAATAAAGTCACATGTGGGCATCGAAGCGCCGCCCGGCGCCGTCTGATTCATGTCTGATTAAAAAATGTTCTAGAATGCTATTACGTGCATCTTCACCTAACTTTTAATAATCACAAGATTTTCCTCTAGTCCATTAATCCTCCAGCAAGATATTTGTTTAATAAACAACATCGGCTCCGGAAGACTTCTACGAAGATAGAATAAATGCACATCTTTTAGCTTTGAATAATACCTATTTTTTAAATAAAATTCTACGTTCTTAACTGAATATTATACTTAGTCATGTCTTTGACCATAAACATACTAATTCCATTCATGCCAGACTGACCTTGCTTATCGTAAAATAAGTTTCCAGGCCGTTTTGCAGCAAACATTGGAAATTTACAATTTTGCACCGTAGCCGCAGATTTGTGGTGTTTCGGGAGTGATGTATTGAGCATGCGTAAGCGCAGGTGAAATTAAACAGTTTTAGAACTAGATCGAGTTTGTATTCCTAGGTTATTAATCCCGCATGTTGAATATTGGTGCACTGTTCTTATTCAAAAGTTTTTGGTTTTCTTGTGTGAGATTCTTGATTTTGTATTTGAATGTAATAACTTTCATCAGACCATTCATAGTTGTTGTTTTCGCAAACAATTAATCTCCTGTAGTTCAAGGGATGTCTTCAAAAGATTGTCTGTAATTTGTTAAGATAGAAACCCTTCGAGATTTATATTTATATCTGTCTCAGTACACTGTAATAAATAAATGATTTCGCAGTATAAATTGCTAAACTATACCCAAGAAACTAGAGGACACTCCTATTCTTTCTATGTATTCAGACCAGTTAGGTCACTTCCATAGTTCATCTAAGATTTGAACTCATAACCTTTAAAGGCCTTTGAAACTAAGTAGTTATTGTAGTTCAAATAACAACAAAGTCAAGCGTGTTATTAGATTTGTTATTGTGTATTATCGATATTAAATTGGAAAATGTGGAAAATCTCATTCGCTACGGCTCTGAGACTGTCGGCCATGACCAGTGAGCCTGCATAATTTCGACAAAAAAGGTTTTTTTTTAACCGAAGCTAAAATACTAGCAGCTCTTAAATTAGGACAAGCCCATCACACTATTCCCAAATCACTGTAACTCCTGTTAGCCAGAATCAACAGTGGCGACCACAGAAAAGCGCCGAGTCAGTAAAGCTGGACGAAGTCCTAGACAAACAATTGAACTGGCTTGAATTCCGCAACAAAATAGAAAAGCCAAATCCATATCAGCAGGAGACAACAGAACAAGGCACAAAGGGACTTAGAAAACTGGGATAAGCCCAGCTCCCAATCATCACGGTCCACTGATTAATATTATCATTACGATCACGATTGCATACTAGCAGGTCCTGTCTAAAGTTTCCAGACAATTAGGCGTAACCATACACAAAGTTCTTCATCTATACATACAAAGACTTAAGCACATCCGGCTTTTCTATTTTGTGCGGCTTCTGAAAGACTAACACGTATTAATTACGTAGCAAGTAAGCTGATCTAAGTTCTTTAAAGCTAACATCTTCGATCAATAATAGTACTAGATTAAGCATCAGGAACAAAACTAAGTCGCTCAAGTGGCCACGTTTGCACACACGTAAACATCTACATAGCATCTTAGAAAAAAGTTCAATATTATTAACAACTTCAGATGATTATAAACCTTAACACGTAAACATAACGTTTAATTATCATTGTAAAGTATATTTATTTAAGCCCTTTCATCGGAGAAAGATTAGAAGCAAAACATTTTAAATGTCGCTCCAAAGTAAAAAGTCATCAGTACAAAAATATTCATTCTAAAATGAAACTTAAACTCTAAGCAATACGGTTAAAAGCATTTTGTGTACAATGTCGTGCTTATTCTATTGCGGAACTAGCGTTCCCTGTTCAAGAACATGATACAATAGTTGGTGCGTTGTAGCAAACATTGGCCAAACAATTATAATATTCGCTGATTTAATTATATTTACAGTTTAATTATGTTTAAATATTATGAAAAGGCACATAATGATATTAAATTACCGAAAAAAAGATATTCCTTCCAAAACCTTGGTGTTACGGTGGTTATTTACGCAGTTTTTGAACGCATACTGCGGTATTTTAACGTCTTAATGTTGGCTATGATTGGACCATACTGATTTGAAATAAGACCACAAATACGTTTGTGGTCTTATATTTCGGGCCGTTTTTGAAGCGCTTATCGGGAATCTAGTACATTATTGATCGAAGGCTAACATCGATTTTCCGGTTGGTCTGGCATCCATTTTTTGCGAAACGTTCACATAAAATGTATTGAAGTGATGTGTGTGTATGGTACGCATTCTTGCGCCGCAATGCGGCCAGATGCGGCGAGGCTATGCGCTTAGTTTTGCAGAAATTTTATGTACTTGTATGCTTATTGGAAGGCTTGAAGTAGGTCCCGGTTTACAGTGCTGTAGGGCTTTTTTTGCTGGAATAATATATGGAACAAGTTTTAGTGTAAATTAATAGTTTGTCAGTTATTTCTATCAAAATGTACAGCTAGGATATAGATAGTTGACAGTTATATGTTATAGAGGACTAGTGACCCGCCCCGGCTTCGCACGGGTACAAAAAACATACTAAAACCTTCCTCTTGAAACACTCTATCTATTAAAAAAAAAACCCGCATCAAAATACGTTGCGTATTTTTGAAGATCTAAGCATACATAGGGAAAAACAGCAAAAAGCGACTTTGTTTTTACCCGACTACGGCAAAGCCAAAGGAGGGTTATGATTTTGACTGGCTATGTATATGTATGTATCTTCATCTGTTCCCTCATAGCTCATAATCTACTTATCGGAACTCGACATATTATGCGGTATCGTTAGAACCGTCTTAATTTTCCGCTGAACATAGGCTACGTGACGTGTTTTTCAGGATAGAACAAAAAGAAAAGCCGTAGTCACACGTTATAGGTACACACGGCTACACGTCAAGCTATACAAAACCAGTATAATCTGATCGTTCGTTGTGCGAAAAGATTTAGTAAAGTGAGGCCAAGATTAACTGGTTTTGTATAGCTTGATGTGTAGCCGTGTGTACCAACCTAAACACTTTAATACCGGTGACTAAGGCTTTTCTTTTTGTTCTATCCTGAAAATCTTGTTTCATACTTTTACAGCGTCGTTTTTTTTGTCGTAGTCGGGTTTTTATACTATGTAGTGAAAGTGATGTAGTGATGATGTTAGAAATGTGCTGCAAATTCACGAACCCATAATTATCGTAATTTTTATATATATAATTCCAGAAGAATACACGGTGAAGTGAGCGAAGCCGCTGGTACAGCTACTAGTACACATTAATAATTGTGAAATCCTGTAAAAAAAAAACAAGATGTCTGTGTTTAGTGTTAGTTCCGATTTTGAGCACGCACCAAAGGATCGTTATATAAATGCATCCGGCTATGATAGACGAATATGAAAACGAAATGATTCAATAGTTTTTGCGGTTTTTGCGACCGGCCAGGCGGCCACCCAACACAGCACCTAATCACAGACACACTGTATACATAATTCCGTGCAATTATGGGTTTAACTTTTTACAAATACTGCCTTACGTCATCTAGCATTCTTTGTACGACTTAAATACTTAGTTCCGGGAAACGATAAGTTTGAATAGAATATTGTACTTAATTCATATTGCATAATACTAGGTGCTCGTACGATCTCCTTTCTCCCACTAGTAATTACCGTGAAGGTGAATTCAATCGATAATGGATAAAACAATTATAATAAAAACGGAAAATCGCAATTCGTAGCGTGCGCGGTGCGTGCGAAGTTTTTGAACATTTTATTGTACATAATCTAGATTTTGACGATAACTTGTCTGAATGGCGCCTTACTTTTGGTGTTATTGCAAAAAAAAGTAAGCCATTACCTATTTTTATAACTCCATGAACTGTTGAGTCTGTCGAGCAGTCCTTTTTGTTGGTTTGAGACTAGAATTAAACCTAAATATTTAATCATGTCTGGCTGGCACAGGTAACTTGCTGGTTTATCATGTAATAGAATTGTGACAAAACCCCGTCAGAATAACTACGGAATAAATATTGCTGCCTGAAAACTGCAAGCAATTCTTCTATTACATTATATTATCATCTATCGCTTAAGTAGCTTGTTGCCCGACATGGTTCAGAATTTCAGACGCCAGCACCTCAATCGACTTTGAACCTTGATGCTTTTATCGATAAAGTTGAAAAACTATTAAAGAAACTTGACAGGTTGTAGTAGTTTGATGTACTGGCGTCTGTACCATTTAGTGCAGGTCGAATTCTAATACTGGCTTCCTGTGGATTATGTTAAGCAATGTATGGTTGATGTAGGTAGCTTCCATCTTAAATTCGCCCAAACAATGTACAGAGTAAAACCATGAATGTTGCCAGTACTGCCCCATTTCAAGACTTGCCCCTTTACTACATTGTTAATAAATCGTTTTGGTAAATTCCACAATAATCGTGTCACTCGTTCATTGTGTACGTTTATATTTAACGCAGTTTGCGTGACGTGTTTTCTGTGACCCACCTGTTAACTGAATACCGTTATTATATTTTTACTTATTTACCTTACATTTTAAACTTAAATAGCTATTTCCAAACAGATTTATTTATTTAGTAACGTACCTAACTTCCTGTACTGTTCCGGGCGAAAATGGGTCAGTAGTTCTGTTGTGGGTAATGTAAGAGGCGACTAAATTGTGTCAGATGAATGGGCAGCAAAGTCCACCTGGCCATTGACAGATTTAGTCATGTGTTTTCCCAGCGAAATAGGCCACAGTTTTTTCAGTGAGTTTCGTATAATGATGGCCAAATTCGTTTGTACATTATGGTTGCAGGGCAGGGCCTTGTAAATTACCCCCTTTCCCCCCAACAGAACAAACAGAAGACCGTTTTCTTGCAGGATAACCTAAAAACTGATTTCAATATCATCTAACAAGGACGTCGAAGGTCCTAGAGTCGTGTTAGCGACTAGCTATTTCAATGTTTTACCGCTGTATGGCAGGGTACTTCCATTGATCAATATAATATGAAGAAAAAACAATATGTATATCGCCAAAAAAAATTGATTCAAGATTCTGCACTGACGCAGATGTTGTATGTTTTACACCTTTACGATCATTTACTATAGTACCTATTCAATTAAAGGATCTTCTTCCTGGTTATTAAACATCAATGAAGCGGCTTTTTTGTTTAGCCCTTCCCTACTTCTTTCTTTCAGAAATTTTCTGTACAGTCCAATTTCAGTTGGGCAGCCTTTAGTTAGAGCCTGCTGTTGATGTCTAATTTACGAAATCAAATGATGAGCGTCATACTCATTCGGCGAAAAACAGAAAAAATATAAATATTCCTAGAAAACAAGACATGAGGAAAACATTACTCGAATCTTTACTAACTATGTGTTTAGCCTATTAACGTATTCTTTCTCCTAATTCCAGAGCGATTCGGTGAGCTACTTCTTCGACGAGCTCGAACGCATCGCGAGACCTGACTACATACCCTCCCACCAAGACATCCTGCACTGCCGGAAGGCCACCAAGGGGATCACGGAATGCACCATCAACATCAACAATGTGCCATTTGTGTTCGTGGACGTGGGGGGGCAAAGGACGCAGCGGCAGAAGTGGACGCAGTGCTTCGACTCGGTCACGTCCATACTCTTCCTTGTCTCCTCTTCAGAGTTCGACCAGGTCTTGTCGGAAGACAGGTATGTGTAATCAAAAATGGTGGTCATTCGGAAATAGCTCAGATACCTCCTAGGTTCTAAATTTAACTTCAATTGGAGGTCTCCAGAGTTTTCATCCTAAAAATGTCTGTTTTCATCCGTCCTGTTTTATCCTTAAAATTCGGACCAAACTGTTTACATTTTAAGGATGAAATCATATTAAAATGTTAATGTCGGTACAGTTGAACGCATTACACAACTGGTAATCTATTATAGTTATATAAAACTACAAAGCCACTGACTGACTGACTGACTGATTGACATGTCGTTTCTCGGAATGGGTGAGAGATGGGTTAGGGGTATGTTTTGCAAAAATGTGTAATCTGACCGAGTGAGTAGAGGAAAATTATAGGGAAAGTTCAAATCCAAGATGGAGGGCGAGTCCATTTCCGGTTTCGGTGGGGGAAAGACTTGGATGGATTTCGACTCAGAGGTCCTATACCAAATTTAAAACCATTTAAAAAAAAAAGTAAAAAAAAAAAAAAAACAAGATGGCGGCCGCGCCAGGACGTTTTGAAATTGTCGACTTTTTTCACTCGACTTTGACAAATTGTTTTCTTCTACCAAATTCTAAAACCGCCAACGAAAAGTCTGCCAATTTGTTGGTAATTTCAATGGCAATTGGGAAAAATTATGACATTTTGAAAATCCAAGATGGAGGACGCTGCGGCGGCCATTTTGTAAAAAGTTGGATTTTTCGATTTTTTTCAAATCCATTTTTCGGGTACTTGGCAACATCGGACGGGTTCGAGTTGTACCGAGCGGTTGTGAGTTTTGTTGACGAGTGTTGCCTGGTGCAAAAAATTTCCCCATTTTTAGGGTATTTTCCCAGATTTTCCCCAAAAACATGAAAAGTAGAAATAATGACATTTTAAATAGAGACTTTGACTAGCCGGCAACATTGGGGTCCCCCAAATGACATTTGACCATTTTGGTTCGTTTTAATTGGCCACCCCAAAAAATATGAAACTTTTTAATTTTTGGGACTTTTTGACTTTGGCGAATTAGTTTGTTTTACCAAACTCAAAAGTTGGCAACACCAAGTACACCGGTCGGTGGCCTATATTCTTGACATTTAAGGAAAATTATGACTTTTCAGAAAAACAAGATGGCGGGTTCCATGGCGGCCATCTTGTAAAAAGGCCGAAAAATCCCAATTTTCGACACGATAATTGGGGCAGCTGGCATCCCCCGACCGGATTGTGTTGTATGGACCGGTTATGTAATTCGTCAAGGAGTGTGGCCTGGTGCAAAAATTTTCCCCATTTTTAGGGAAATTTCCCAGATTTTCCCCGAAAACATGAAAAGTAGAAATAACGACATTTTGAATGGAAATTTTACATAAACACCAAGAATAGGGTTCCCCAAATGACATTTGACCATTTTCATCACTTTCAGCTGGCAACCCCGAGAGCCATTGGCGTTTTAATTTTTGGGTCAGACCCGACTTTGGCGAATTAGTTTGTTCTACTAAACTCAAAAGTTGGCAACACCAAGTACACCGGTTGGTGGCCTATATCCCTGAGATTTCAGGAAAATTATGACTTTTTAGAAAAACAAGATGGCGGATGTTATGGCGGCCATCTTGTAAAAATGATGAAAAATTCTAATTTTCGACACGTTATATGGGACAGCCAGCATCCCCCGACCGGATTGTGTCGTATGAAGCGAATGTGTACTTTGATGTGGAGTGTTACCTTACGCAAAATTTTTCCCCATTTTTAGGGAAAATTCCCAGATTTTTTCCCAAAAACATGATTAATGGAATAGAACGACATTTTGAATGAAAATTTTAAATAAACACCAAGAATCGGGTGCTTCAAATGACATTTGACCATTTTCATTCTTTTCAGCTGGCAACCCCGAGAGTCATTGGTGCTTGAATTTTCGGATCAGAACCGACTTTGGCGAATTAGTTTGTTCTACCAAACTTAAAACTTGGCAACATCAAGTACACCAGTCGGTAGCTTGTATCCTCGATATTTTAGAAAAATTGTAACTTTTCAGAAAAACAACATGGCGGACAGTGTGGTGGCCATCTTGGAAAAGTGATAAAAAATCCCAATTTTCGACACGATAAATGGGACAGCCGGCACCTTTTGACCGGATTGTGTTGTCCCAGTTGTGTATTTCGTTATGTAACTCGGTGGTAGGCAGGTCTTGAGTGAAGCGAAGAGGAGAGGTGGCGAGCGAAGCGAGCCGGCGACCTCCGTAGCGTAACGAAGGTTGAGTGGGTGAAGCGTATAAGTAACTCTCATAAGTAGATAAAAAGTGCAATACCTCTCTTTTTTGCCCCCTTTTCTCCTCCTACCTTTTTCAAAGTTGCCCCATTTGCCCCCTTTCTCCCCCCTTTAGGCGGATCTCGGAAGTTAAGAGACTTGGAACATTTTTTTTTCAGATTCATTGAAAGGGGCAATGAGTTAGTCGAAATCATTTTTCAAAGCTCCCCCCTTTTACCCTCTTCATCCCCCCCCCCTCTTTACCCTTTTTTTTTAAACTCGTGTTCTGTTTTGTTTACGGATTCGTATAGAGGAGGCTCGGGAAAGTAAAAAGCATTTTTCAAAATTGACACCCTTGCCCCCCCTTCTCCCCCCCCCCCCTTTAGGCGGATCTCGGAAGTTAAGAGACTTGGAACATTTTTTTTTTCAGATTCATTGAAAGGGGCAATGCGTTAGTTGAAATCATTTTTCAAAGCTACCTCTATCCGGGCTTCACGACCCGCGAGCTGCGCGCAGCTCGCGCAGCCACGCAAATACTAGTCTATATCTATAAAAGCGAAAGGTCACTCACTGATTCATCACGAAATCTCGAAAACCGCTGGACGTACAAAGATGATTTTTGGCAGGGAGGTAGTTTATGGTTAGTAGACGTCCGCTAAGAACGAATTTTGCGACAGGGCCGGATTAGGGTGGTCTAAGGGCCCTCGCAAGTTTGTATGAAACTCCTTCATTTTTTGTGCTACAATCTAGATTTTTGGCAGATACGTAGTTTATAGTCAGTGGGCGTCTGCTATGAATTAATTTTGCGACAGGGCCGGATTACGGTGGTCTAAGGGCCCTCACAAGTTTGTATGAAAGTCCTTAATTTTTCGTGCTATAATCTTGATTTTTGGCAGAGACGTAGTTTATAGTCAGTAGGCATCCGCTATAAATTAGTTTTGCGACAGGGCCGGATTAGGGTGGTCTAAGGGCCCTCGCAAGTTTGTTTGAAAGTCCTTCATTTTTTGTGCTACAATCTTGATTTTTGGCAGAGACGTAGTTAATAGGCAGTAGACGTCTGCTTAGAACCGATTTTGTGACAGGGCCGGATTAGGGAGGTCTAAGGGCTCTCGCCAGTTTGTATGAAAGTCTTTCATTTTTTGTGCCACAAAGTTGATTTTTGAGACGGACGTAGTTTATAGTTAGTAGACGTCTGGTAAGAACAGATTTTGTGACAGGGCCGGATTAGGGAGGTCTAAGGGTTCTTGCAAGTTCGTAAGAAAATCCTTAATTTTTTGTGCTACAAACTTGATTTTTGGCAGGCACGTAGTTTATAGTTAGAAGAACTCTGCTAAGTACAGGTTTTGTGGCAGGGCCGGATTAGAGAGGTTTAAGGGCGCTCGCAAGTTTGTTTAAAAGTCCATTATTTTGTGTGCTACTAACTTGAATTTTGGCAGGGACGTAGTAGGTGAGTAGAAGTTTGCTAAGAACCGATTTTGCGACAGGGCCGGACTAGGGAGGTCTAAGGGCTCACGCGAGTTTGTATGACAGTCCTTCCTTTTTTGTGCTACAATTTTGGCAGGAAGGTACTTTATGGTTAGTAGCTTTTGACTAAGAACGGATTTAGCGAGTTTAGCAACATGGCCAGAATAAGGAGGTCTGAGGGCTTTCACATGTTTGTAAAAATGTACTGTTTTTTTTTTGTACTAACAACCTGAAATTTAACAAGTCTAGAGTTTAGGAGTAGGAGATCTAAGCTAAGTTTGTAAGGAAGACCTGGACTAAGGGCTCCCGTAAGTCCATATGAAATCCTTGGCATTTTGTACCTGAAAATTGGCAGAGAGATAGAATATAATTAAGACATTTCAGGTAGGAATAGATTTTACGACAGGGCTGGTTCAAGGGAATATAATCGCTTCGATTGGCATTTGGCATTCGATTTGACATAGTACCATCCACAGGCAGTCCAGACAAGAAAGTCAAAATTTCTACGCGAACGAAGTCGCGGGCAACTGCTAGTACTTATAATAAATCTGTAGAGAGGTCAATTCTGTACATGATATATATTTTCAAAATAACTATCAGGGGGTAATTAGTGATCGATACTGATGCCAAAAATGCAATCAGTAAAATTGTTGTCTGTCTGTCTGTCTGTCTATCTGTCTGTCTGTCTGTATGTTCCTTATAGAAACAAAAACTACTCGACGGATTTTAACGAAACTTGGTTCAATTATTCTTCATACTCATGGGGAGGTTATAGTATACTTTTCATCACGCTACAATCAATAGGAGCAGAGCAGTGAAGGGAAATGTTGGGAAAACGGGAGAAGTTGCTCCATTTTTTAAGCTTTCGTCGCGTGTGCAGCCTTAATGGTTAAAGCTACATAGAAATCATTTATGACGGAAACGTTCTACATAAAATTATCTAAAAAATATCCCACAACAGCATATGTCTATCTTTTATGGTTGACTTACAATAACACGTGTAACTCCCGATAGCTTAGCAGTTCGGAGCTTTCTGATTATACAGGGTGGAATTTTGTAATGCCACCTGGAGGGAAAGTACTCATAATACTGCAGATAGAAAATTTTACTCAAAGGAAACATTCCTTTATTTTTGAATAGAAAGCAAACTGCATTCAAAGATTTTAGAAAATTCTCTTCTCCCACACCCGGGAATCGAACCGCCTAAAATCTGAAAAAAATATACCCTGTACTTTTATTGCATCGATCGTTAGGGTCAATTTAAGGATGAGATCTCTCTAACAAACATGATAAATTAAATGAAAGGAAAACCTGCCTGCGAGATCGCCAGATCTCACCCCATTAGATTTTTTTTTAGAGATTTCATCCTTTTATTTGACCCTATCGATCGATGCAATAAAAGTACAGGGTAAATTTTTTTCAGATTTTAGCCGGTTCGATTCCCGGGTGTGGGAGAAGAGAATTTTCGAAAATTTTTGAATGCAGTTTGTTTTCTATTCAAAAATAAAGGAATGTTTCCTTTGAGTAAAATTTACGTACTCAAGACGCTTTTTGTTACGTAAGAAAATATGGACGTCCCGACTTATTTATTACTGTAACTACCAAGCCCAATTGGGATGAAATCACTCGGGAGCTTCTTGAGGGTCAAGAACCGCATGACAGCCATGATATTATCGCAAGAGTTTTTCATTTAAAATTAAAATCAATGATAGATCTACTTACCAAAGATAACATTTTTAGTAAGTATAACGCGGACGAAGTCGCGGGCAAACGCTAGTCTTTAAAAAATCTGTGATCGTAATCAATTCACCACGACGCGAGTAATTACTGCACTAAACATACGTCTCTCCGTTACCCGCCTTCCGCATTCAATCTATCCTACATTACATATTCAAAAATGCATGTTCATGCATTAAATAATCAACTGATAAAACACGAAAGGTAATTAGACTTACTGCAGTGTCGTCATAAAGAATTTAATATTCAAATTGCAGTACAAGCCCTACCCACGCGGCCATACCATAAAACAGTCATACGCCAAATTACATAAACATATATTCGAAAATAATGATCGTGTACGAAAACTGAGGGGGTGTACAAACAACAAAAAATCGAGTTCTATTTTCTATACGCACGAACGAAAAAGAATTACGTACGTCATTCATGCAGATTGAAGAATGAAGTTTTCCTGAAAATGTATCTTTTGAAATGTTTGCTACCTGATTCATAACACCTGGATATGAGGCGGTAAACAAAACCTAAACAGGAGTTTTAATCTTATCTATGATCTAATACCCGTAATACGTCGTTTCGTAATTCTCTTGCATAGCAGGCAAAACGTTGTCTATCTACAAGTAAATAAATATAGTATTACGTCAGTTTGGTTGTTATTTAATGACTCATAGCGTCATGATGGAATCAGCGGGTGTTCGTAGTGACGAGAAAATCACATTTTATGACAGCAGCCATGGGGCACGTACCATGTAGGCATTAAGATATGTTGTCATTGACGGAATAACTCTTTGTTTGGGTTTGTTATAAACGATTAATAAAATAGCTAGTTGTATAAAAACGTTGACTAAGTACACACGGCTACACATCAAGCTATACAAAACCAGTTAATCTTGGCCTCACTTTACTAGATCTTTTCGCATAATGAACGATCCGATTATACTGGTTTTGTATAGCTTGATGTGTAGCCGTGTGTACAACGCAGTATGCTCGGAAAATTATCAACAAATGTTGCATAGCGGCATCATCACGAAAAAATCAGTCTAACCAGGTATAGTTGAATACCATTATTGCAAAAGGAGCTCAGATAGGCAGTCGTCTATCTGATCTCCACAAACCAATTAGTACTGAATAATACGAAACACCTTGGTAAGACTTTTGAGATATCTACCACTCGAAGATATCTCAAAAGTTAAATTGTTGATAACCTAAAAACTATAATTTCTGCTTTAGAAAATTGTACCTAAATCACCTAACCTATTTTGACTATTTTGAATTTAATTTGACATTAGCATTATTATGGACTGCAAGTAACTTTATCTCTTTGACATTTGTTGAAATTGATTATATCCCCAATTAATATTGACATGCATTACCTATTTCTGAATATTGATTATATACTAATGTGAAAGTTTACATATATAATTTTATATAATTCTACCACTCGAAGATATCTCAAAAGTTAAATGGTTGTTAAAGTAAAGAAAATGTTAATTAAATATATTTGTACGCTGGGCAAAACATAAAGGATCTACCTATCTGTAACATCACTATTGTAATTTGACCTACCTATGTTTACAAATAAAGCATTCTGATTCTGACTGCTAGTTACACTTTCGGGCCACTGACTGACCTGTTACGTCTGTAAGTTCTACAAAAGACAGACGGGACAACGACTTAACGTGCTTCCGAGCCACAGAGGAAATTCGGTATGTAATGAGTGGTCGCCCAACTTCGAACTAACCTAGGCAAGCGCGGCTACCTAAAGATTGATCCGAGCGGTTGTAATTATTTAACCATGAGTTTCTTCTGGTAGATTAGATAGTAGTAAAAGATGTTACTCGAAATAGTACATTTGATTAAGTGCGGAAAGTCATTGCAGTGTAGTGCAGTAACAAATTCCCACGTGTGTCAAACGACGTTTTTCAATACACTTTCGAAAAATTTAAATTATTAACGCCCAAAAGCATCTACAGCTTTCCTTCGGGGATGACACATGATTTTTATAATCAATATTAATAACTCATAACATAACAAACCACAAATTGACCTCAACGAAGTAAAAGTCTTTCCTCATACGGAGAGGAATAACCATTGATCACCAGGCTTGCTCATACATGTTTTCAAACCTTAGTCAGGGTTTTAATGAGGCTTCGTTCATCACCATAGGTACCTAACTCGACATTGGAAACAACGTCATCTCAAATCATGATTGTTTACTTGTCTATGACAACCGAGGCTGCGGTGAATCACTTTCAAAATAAGTGATGGTCTATGGTGGGACTGTCTGACTAAAGTCATAGGCCTCGAGTTCGAACCTAAGACTACTGATTTTCGAATTAATGTGCATATTGCTTAACTAGCTTTTGCCCACGGCTTCGCCCGTAACGATTTTCCACACAAACATTCATCCCCTATTTAACTCCCTTAGGGGTTGAATTTCGAAAAATTCGTCCTTATTCCTTGTCTACATTATAAAGGGAACCTCTGTGCAAAATTTCAGCTTTCTAGATCCAAGGGTTTGGGCTGGGCGTTGATGAGTCAGTCAGTCAGGACTTCTCTTTTTATTTATATAGATGATCAAGTAAGTAGTTGCTTCGGTGAAGGAAAACATAGTGAGGAAACTAACATACCTGAGAGATATTTCTCGACGGCATATTAAATTGTGCAGCCAAGTCAAAAGTCCATGGGCGGGCGACATAATAACTCTGACACCATAATTAATTAGGCACTAAGAAGAAGAAGACCGAAAAATAAGACACTCCGTCAGTTTTCAACATATTGCCTTTTACCGCATTTTAGGGTCGGCTTCTAGTCTAATCGGGTGCAACTAAATATCAGTATATTACATAGAACGGTAGCTTATCTGACCCCGGACGACTACCGGGTAATATGATACCCCTTGGTAAGACTTAGTTCATGACCAAAACATAAAAGTATGAACCATGTATGAACAGTTACCAAGAACAAAGTCATATTTGAATCTCATTTACATAAATAAGTAGATATTATGTTTACTCGCGTATTTTCCCACAAAAGATAAGCACTAATCGTCATTGAGTGTTAACTTTTGTGTTAATAATGCGTGCCTTATATGGCAAGGTTCAAAGAGTGGTGGTGGAAGGCAATGACAGGTCGTTGTATCGTAATTAATGATGTTGCGTTGTTTTTTGTTAGCTTCGTAGTTAACGTGGAAGAATAGACTCAGTTTTCATCTAAACGTGTTTGATTGTGATCTGAGATCATGATCATTCTCCTGGTCTTATCCCAGTTTATTTGGGATCGACGCATGTCTTCATCTTCCATACGTCTCTGTTACTCATCATATCGGCAGTAACCTCCTTTCACGCGTCACCTTCCTTGACACAGTCTATCCATCGTGTTTTGATCTTTCTGTACTCTTTTAAGCATTTATATGATTCTGTCTGAGATATTGTTATAATTATAATCCCTTTCTTAATTTTATCAATAGATTAGATTGCAATAGTGTAGTAGCATCAACAGATCTGGAGGCCTGAAATGGTAGCTTTAGCAGAATCTATTGAATATAATATCAAAACTCTTAAAATGGTCACAGACGCAGTCAATATTATGAATTGTCGTTTGGTGACCATTTTACGAATTGTAACGCAATTCAGAAAGTCCCCTGAAAGACTGAGTGACTTTGAAAATTGCTCCGTTTTTATTCAGTGAATGGACACAAATTGATTTGATGACGATGATTACAGAATGTGTCATTTGTAAATTCCGTTGCTATTGTGATTCAGAAAGATAATTTATTTCTGGCGGAAGGCTGTCCATCCTGAAAAATCCATGTAGGTCAAAAATATTACAAGTATAAAGTCCACCTAGGACGGTGAAAGTCGTGAACGGTAGTCGTATAAAATGTTCGTTACTTAGCTACGGTGTTTAACCTCATGTCTCCGAAAACAAGACATTTATAATTCGTTGGTGACCCGAATCGTGTTGCGTGTTCAGTACAGCCTACTTCGGCGTATCAAAAAGGGCACATCGGAATAATTTGCGGTTATTGATTGAGATTTGTTACTTTTTAGGTTTGTACGAACAATGTATGGGGTTTTCTGGGACGTTGAAATATTGAGAGGCAACAGGCACAACCTAGAGCCAAAATTTCGAAGACTTGTGAGAACCAATATCCCGCATTGGGCTTGTGTTGTGGATTACCGTCCAATCTCTGTCACAGAAATTGGGCCTTTGTCCCAGCAGTGGGTGTATTATAAGCTAATAGGCAATTGGTTACATTTAGGAAACTAGACCTTCGTTTTCGCACTTTCGATGAGCATGATGATGTGAATTAAACCTGTTTGTTAGGATAATCACCTCAAACTGACCGTTTTAAGGTATAACCGCTGTAAGGTAAGGTATACTCTCGTATACTTAAAGTTCTGACACGATCGCTTAATTTTTTCATTATTCTATGCGTTCTTCGCCATGTTTTCAGGATTAAGATTCACATCGTTTCCTTATAATGAAGGAATTTATCAAATCATCGGTACTCGTATGAAAATGAAATTACGTTGCACGTACTAAAAATACATTAATTTTATTTTCGCCTCCACATTCGTTACATTCATATCGTTAAACATTTGATCCCAAACAAATGTATAATTATACATTTAATACTAATAAGTATGGCGTAGAATGATGTGCCTGCTTTTGCGGTCTTACGTGCGTGCGTGTTTATTTGTACGAAATTCTATAATGTTTAGTAATCAGATAGTTTGTATGTTTGATCATATTTGGGGACTGGCTGATCGTGTTAGATGAGCTCTATGAGAAAATTGTATTATCTTATGGATAGCAAACATAGAACCAATCTTCTGATATATTAGGACTACATAAAGGGATTGTCAACCTTTTTGCTAAACAGACTGTTTAAACAATGATATCATACATAACATCACGGCTGTAATCCCCGAAGGGTTAGGCAGAGGTACCCGTTAGAACATAACGCCAGTTATGTTTAAGTCCCATGTAATGGTGGGATTGGTGGGCGAGCCTATTGTCATCAACTAGACACAAATCCAGACTTCGTAGCACGGGCGTGGTACGGGATAATATTCATACAGATTGCATTGTTGCAAATCAGAATAAAGTTTTCCCTTGCGAATCACCACCATTCCGCACAAACAACTCAGAGAGTCATAGCCACAAAAGTAATCTAACAAAAAGTTTAATTTAGAATTCTATTTTGAAATCAAAAGGTACCCGTGGGATCACAAACTCAATTTCAACATTTCTGACACGAGCGAAACCGCGGCAAACGCTAGTGTTGCTAATAAACTTTTTATTGCCGCCCTAAAATATTTGCTTAACATATCTTTGGTTCGCCCAGATGTGTTCCTTTGATGTTGCCGATGCCGGTCAGTTTTTTGCGTTCCTATGTAAACGTGTTTTGGGAAAACGCGTGTACGGAATTAAATAGGTCGGTTTGGCTGTTTAAAGAATGTACTATAAATTAAATTAAATCATCTTATTTGTGTTACTGAAACTGGTATACAGCTGCATCCGGTTAGACTGGAAGCTGGACCTGAAAATGCTATGTAGATGAGTTAGTTAGCAAATAAAGAATTTAACTACCTCTTATAGAAATACTGATGAACACACATGCACAAGTGTTCTGAGTAGTGGTCGAATATGCCTTTCAGTAAATTCAGATCAGACTCATAAATTGGTAACCTAAAATATATTTATGTGCAATATTACGTACCTATTTACCTTACAACCAGCTGACAGCTGAAAAAATACAAGTTATTAATGTTGTAACTTTACTTTGAATACCTCTATTACTCCTGTAATATCTAGTGCATGCATCCTCAAAATATTTTGAATGCGTAACATTGATCCTTACTGTAAACAGAGATTCGTTTCCACTCTGTATAGGTTCTGTACAAGAGTGATGTGATGTGTGCTTTATTTTATAGTGATAGCAGAAACGTCCACAAACTCCCGAGTTATAATCACTTGATTGAGTTTCCGTAATGTTATGTTATGTGGCCAACATCCGCCTGTCGAGATCAAGGTCGTGATTATGCATTTGTCATTGAAAACATATAATTATGTGCATTATTAGTTATGTCGTAACGTCCATTACATATTTATTAAATGATTTAAATGCTCTGTTGTTGGACTGGTCACGGATGTAAATAGCTCTAAAAGGTGCAATGGTCAGGTGGAGAAAATTGTAGCTAAGTAATCACAGCTAGTCGGGGTGGGGGTCAATCTTCACGTTAAGCGGCACTTGGCTAGGTTGGTCCGTGGATGGGTGACCATGCATTACATGCCGAGTTTCCTCCGCGCCTCGGAAAGGACGTTGAGCCGTCGGTACAGGCTATCAATTGTAGATATTTAGGTATGATATGCAGTTGCGTGTCATCTTATGGTTAGCAAACATGAAACCAATCTTATGATATTAGGACAACATACTGGGATTGTCAGTCATTTGGCTAAACAGACTGTACACACGTGTTTAACAAAATATATCCTATTTACTGATGAGCGATACGGGATAACATTCATATATTCAGATTTCAAATTTAAGACCAAGAACTAAGACTGGAAGCCAGTAACAACATAGTCAGGTCGTGTAATCAGTCCATTACGTTTCTTCTGCTGGGTCATAGCCCTTCTGTCCGTGAGCGAGAGTCACATCAGGCCGACCCCTTACTGGTTAATATTGTGATATTGATATAACTTGTGTTGTCAATGTCAATGATAAGGAAGATGTGCTGATTTTATTTAAATCTGTCTAAAATTATATCGGTATTCATTAGTAATATGATATTAACAGGAAATCCTTAAATTATATAAAAACTGGTTATTTATACCTACTCGCGAATATTTAACAATCTAAGCGGAAAGATTAACATAAAATTAAAACGACCTAATTTTATCCTTCTCTGATTCCAGGAAAACGAACCGCCTAGAAGAGGCGCTAAATATCTTCGACACGATCGTGAACAACATTAACTTCAAGGGTATCTCCATCATATTGTTCCTTAACAAGTCGGATCTGCTGGCGCGGAAGGTCGCCAGCAAAGAGACCGACATACGCTGGTTCTACCCGCAGTTCGTCGGCGATCCCCACGACCTAAGAGACGTGCAAATGTTCCTGCTCAAGACCTTCGCCAACGTTCGCAGGGAACCGAAGACCACACTATACCACCACTTCACCACCGCTATCGACACGCACAACATCGAGGTGGTGTTCAACTCCGTCAAAGACACAATCCTCAATCGGAACCTAGAATCACTCATGCTGCAGTGAGGAACCAAACAGAACTGCACCTACGGAATTGTTCAAATGTGATATCTGCTGGCAATATTCTCATTTCGCGATACAACCTCGCGATATTTCCAATATTGTGTTTGCTACTTGCTACTCAGCATAATAGTGTAAAGCACATCTGAAAAGACAACCAATGTGATCTGTTGATAATGGCCTAACGGCGGGAGAGTGGATCTTGTATAAATGTAATATGACATGTATTTATTTACCAAATGTATGGGATTTGGTAAAGCTATGTACCTTAGTCTAATGTATTGTAATTATAAAATTTGTATATCAGTATATTTATGACCAAAAATGTAGATTTTGCACGTGATGGATATTATTATGATCACTGGGATATTAACACGCGTTTGTCCACAAAGGATCGAAATGCTGTAGAGCTGGCCTGTAATGAAACACGCATACCTACACAAGTGCGCAATATTGTAAACGTAGCGAATTAGACGACGTACGGTATGCCAGGGGGATTTTATAAACTTATGCCGTTTTTTAAAACGTTTTCTCAATTATTCTAGATTTCTTTTATATCGATTACACTCTTATTCGCTTGCGATGATATTCTAGTGATGGGATCGACAACTTTACTGGAGTGAAATAGAAACAAAAATGCCATGTAACCTTTATTTATGATAGTTCTAGTAAGTACTCGATTTTCTAAATTTCACGTGTAGTTGTATCCCAGCTTGAAGCCACATGTAAAATTAATAAATTAGAATAATTGGTATGTATTTAATTATAATGTTTCCTCCAGTACAGTTATCTGTTTCGTATGTATCGCAAGCACTTGGTTGTCAAGTTAGCAGTGCCAAGTCGTAGCGCTAGTGGTAGTGCCGACTACCGCTATATCATATAGATGTAGTTACAACGAGATTGCTCTTATAGGGTGCCACGAAGCAAAGGAACTCCTTTGCGTTGGGAAGACTTTATATATATATCCCTCCCGGGAGTAAAAATGTATATAAATAACCATTGTTAGAAAAATCGTTTATAATCTGTGATTAAAAGTGTAAAAAGTATTACGCTGTAAACAGCAACGAAATGTAAGTCTCTTGCAACAAAAAAGAAAAAAAAATGCTTTTTGACGTTTGACACGGTTGACAGATGACGCTCAAATTTTTTGATTCATTGCGCTGATGTTGGTATCTTTTGAGTCGGGTGTTCTAACCTTACGAGTATTCCGTCCCTTGGCACAATTTAATGCAAAGACGTGTAATCTCACTATAGCTTCTACCACGTATTTTAATTATAACATTTTTGTACAATATACAACTTATATTTTTAAAAGGCGGGCACAGAGGTGTTCAACCTTTTTTGATAATTTTAATGTAAATTTTTATCTGCACTTGCTTTTGTACGTGAGAGGGAATGATCTGATTTTAATTATTATGTTTAAGTACAACGCATAATTTTCGATCATAATAATTATACTCATTTAGTTGTAAGTCTCATAAGCTTTAGCGTATTTATTTTGAGATCGTCGACAACTATAGTTTGTTTATTTACGTGAGAATTTTAGATAGAAGTTATCTATTTATTATGTGTACATTTTTATGAATGGTTTACTGAGGCTAAATGTGTAAATACCTCTTAACTTTACTCTTTATATCGTTTCTTAGTATTTTAGTTTTTAATAATTTTGGTTAATGTAATGGTCTGATCGGTTAGAAATGAATTACGGATTTTTTTTTCCAATATCAGTGATAAATTTTGCATTTAGTAGTGCCATTGTGTGGTGCAAACTGTGTTGCCACTGAAAAAAGAACATACCTAACAATATAATGTCAACACTACCGCGTAATATTGGTTCTATTTTTTTTAAATGCATTCTGACAGTTGGCGACGTCGCAATTTTCTGTTAAATAACACTGGTTAATCAGTATTGCTAAAGGAAATGATGAAATATCGTTCTGTGTTGCAGTTATATAGGTAAGGCAACTGAACAGTCCGAGTAAGAACCACATTAGTCACTGCAATTTCTTGATCAACATTTTACTACAACACAGCAATATTTTTTAATTTAATTTAGCAAAATTTTTGACAGCTAGTTCCGAAGATGCCATGCCAACTATCAAAATCTACCATTTTTAAAATTATATCGACTCAGAAAAATCTTAATAATACTGTTATAATGTAACATCGACGTAACACAGTGCTATTTTACTAGAATCAACAGCTTTTACCGTGAATATTTAGACTGGTTTATAATGAATTAACTTTTATTGATGCCAAAGGTTGACTAACATCTCGACGTGAAGATAATACGATAATCTTTGTATACAACTGTTAGGTGCTCAATATCGGTATCTAAAATAAGGCATGGTATTAAAAGGCCTGGCTTCTTACTGCCGCACTCAGAGACGTTTAATGATTACTTAAGCCATCACTTAATAAAGATTTTGACACTTTAGTGAAGGTATTGTATGTCAAATATTTACTAAGTGACGGTTTAAGAGCCTATGGTACCTCAAACGCGAGTTTTATAATGCGTAAAAGTATATGATTCACTGCAGTAATCAACATCAGAAAAATATATGATATTCTTCAGGATATATGCTAGTGCCATAGTGTTGTGAAAACATAATACAACTAACTTTGCTCGATAGAAAAAAATTGCGAAGATACCTCTAAAAAATTCTTTTAACGAGTAAAAACCATACTAAAATACATGTCATTGTTCTGATTTTTTTGCCAAATAATTCTACAAGCAACATACTAAAGTCATAGTGTTTTACTTTTTTAGTCCAATCAACAGTTTTTTTGTAAATCGCAAAATACCGCTAATTTCGCACTATTCGGCCGCAGCGAAAGACGTAACAACCGCTTTGTAGTGCAAGCTGATTAGAACTTTATTTTAACAGTATTTCAAGCGAAGTTTGAACCACCACAAATAGGGTTGCTAATCTGAGGTAGCATACGCTCTTAAGTAATCATTAAATATCTCTGAGTACGGAAGTTAGACTAATATCTGTTAATATGTCCCATTTTGTGTTGTGTGTATCTCAGTTTGTTACGTAATCATAAATCAAATTATTGTAGTGTCTATTAATGTTAATTTTTGAAAGGTAAGAAAAAATAATGAGCAATAATGTATGTAATAATAATTACAAAAAATAAATCACACATTTTAGGTTGACATTTAAATCATTACAATTTGTACCTTACTGTGCTGTAGTTAAACTCTAATTTGCGTCGTCTAAATGCAACAAGTATCTGAAATTTTGTATGGTTTTATACAATATATTAATTTTGTTCTGCAATACATTTTATAATATTTGAATCAAAGAGGTCAGGCCTTAAAGATGGAACACTACAATACAGATGACTGTTGTTATATCAATGTACAGACAGATGCATTGAGTGGCTACTCGTGAGAGGTTCTTAATTAATGTACCGTCTTGTGCAAAAAGATGTATACAGGTGCTAAAATTCAAAAATGATTTTCTTTTGAAATATCTACAAAGTTGAAGGAAGTATAAAGAAATTATAACCCACAACATCGCATAAAATTTCAATAATATTAAAAGCGAAAATTTCCTTTTGAATAACTCGTAAACATGTTTGCATCATCAATCACTAGATACGTTTAGCATTAAACACGTATTTTGATTGCTTACGGAGGAAGCACAGATAAAGTTCCTAGATAACGCATGTGCACACTTCCCGTGCCTATTCGCGTGCGCGGCTTAAGTATTTTAAACTTAAGGGTAAACAAGCCAACGGCACGAACTAGTTGGTGGGCGGGGCTAAAATGCATGCTATTTCACCCGACATCACGAGCGAAATGCATAGAGCGAAAGAGACACAACTAAAACGGGCGCGCGATTGTTTCTATGCAGACCTTTGGTAGTATGGATACCATGAAAAATCCATTGAATGTATCTGTTCAAATTAAAATTATTTGATTTCTTTAATAACTAATCTATGTCTGTATGGTTTCACTTTTTTCATTTTCGTACTATATACGTAACTAATTTACGCCCAAAGATGGTTAAAATTAGTGCTAAAATATGAAAGTTTCGACGCTCATAACTTCCAAACCAATATTTTTTCCAATTCTGCTTCCATAGAGACCTAGATAATGAAAAGACCAGTTGATACAATTTTTAATTTTGAACCTACACCGTCAACCAGGGGAGTAATCACCATACTACGTTTGTATGGAAGAATGACTGGCTTGTGCAACCTTAACGAGGATACTGTAGAGCAAGCAATTTTGTTTACGGTACAACTCAAGAACTTAGTAGTAATAGCAAAACTGGTCTATTTTGTATAGTAAAACTTGTTTGTATAGTAACTAAAAATAGTGCTTACGTTGTCAGACGCTTAGTTTTCACACGGACTGTGATCCTTGCGTTACCTAAGTACCTATATCTGTATGGGATGTTTATTGACTAAAAAAAAATATGATTATGTTTAGTCTGTCTGTTAGATTAACAAAAAATATTGGATACGTGTTTTTTGTTTTATCAAATTAATAAAAATTGACGAAAATAAAACGTGAAAAGATCATGAGTGGGGGCTTGTGACGTCACTTTAGGTAATAAAAGTACCAAACTGTGACTTCACACGACTTTTCGAAGCACTGTATCGTAATAATTTTTTGTTTACGTCAAAAAAGGAGAAATGTGTCCAATATTTTTGGAAATCTATCTGACGGACTAATTAGATATTTTTGTCAACTACCCTATTTTGGTACGTATACATCTTTTTGCACGCGACTAAACGTTTGAAATAATTCACAGAGATGAACTGACGTTTATAAGAAGTCGGCAAATGTATTAGTGAGGTGAATGTGGGTCTCAAATTGGTAGCGACTAAGTCGAGGTGTGATTTATACAATGCTGTTGTAGTTATTGTCGCGTGGAGCATTTCAGTTTGTTTTTATTTTATATGAAGTTGCATGGAGGTAGAAAAACGGTTTTTATATGTGAAAATTGTCGCACGGACGATGAATCTTAACGATAGAAGTACGCGACGTAAAACGTTATTTTAATTAATGGCTCGTTTTGCTTTCAGGTAAAAGTAAAATTAATTATGTCAATTTATAAATAAAATATTTTTTGTACACTATCATAATACTGTCCTATTTGACCGCCCGTGTATCACTCTTGTCTAAGAAGTTCAAATAAATAAAATATTGAAGCAGTGCGTATAAGCAAGCTTCTTTGACTCATTCTATGTTCCAATGAAGTTTAAACAGATACATCTCTTGTCAGACATTTCGATTTTTTATATCAGCTCAATTTTTGAATAGCTTGACTAGTCATTTTAATCAATTCTTGCTGATTTTTATCATAGAAGCTCAATTTTTGAATAGTAAAATCTCCATAGCATTTTCAAATGTGTACTGCTATATGGCAGCTTAAAACAATAATTACTGTGAAAGCATCTCTTTGCGGTAAAAGGTCAAAGAATATTGAGTTTGCTTCGTCAATAGCCTTGGATCTGACTTAATACTAAAACAATCGTGTTATATATCTAAATGATCTGAACTTTTTTATTTATGAATATTTTTTTTATTTTCTATTTTATAATCTGTAATCGAACAGCATAGAATGTTCCACGCGACAAGGGTAGTTGTAAGCTAAGGGTGCCAATCGTTTTGCTCGAAATATCCGCGAAAAGTAAGTTGTAATAATAGCATCGTTAGGCCTATGTATGGAATATTTCGGTAGAAAACGAAGCCCTAAGCAAAAGGTTGCTAAGTTAGTTGTATTTGATGAATTTTAAAAACATATGTTAGGAGTCGATTTACACTCATGTTAACGTATGTTAGAGTGTTGACAATATCTTTTGGAATTCCTCTATATTTTGTATACAGCCCAATATTTATTGTACAGTGTAATAAAACACCATGCATGTATAGTTTTGTGGTTTTATTTTCATTTTTGTGTCTATCTTGGTTCTGTTACCAATGAAATAACAGAGACAGTTAAACCTCAATTCTACGGCAATATGATGAGAAAATCTTATGAAGCCCTTGTGTACTGGTCAGAATTTCCTGGGTTCGATTCCCGGGTCGATCAAAGTGTTATTTGGGTTTTTCCATCAATAATTTTTCAGTAGCAGCCACTGAGTCTGAATTTATGCCCGGTTAATGGCAATAGGCTCGCCCCCTGTTACTTGGGACTTAAACGTAACTGGCGAAATGTGGGTGTACTATTAGGTACACCTGTGCCTAACCCTTCGGGGATTGTATATATGACTAGCTTTTGCCAGCGGCTTCGCCCACGTGAAAATGACGATTTTCCATACAAACTTTCATCCCCTATTTTAACTCCCATAGGGGTTGAATTTCGAAAAAATCCCTTATTCCCTATCTACATTATAAAGGGAACCTCTGTGCAAAATTTCAGCTTTCTAGGTCCAAGGGTTTGGGCTGGGCGTTGATGAGTCAGTCAGTCAGGACTTCTCTTTATATTATAAAAAGCTAAATTACCACTCACTCACTGACAGAATTGTTCTCCCAGATGGTGGATGGGGAGGTGGGTATATTTTGACAGATTCGTAAACAACTAACTCTCGTGAGTATGGGAAAAGTCCCAAACCCCCCCTTTTCCCCCCTCCCTATCGTATCTCGGAAACAAAGAGACTTTACGTGTTTTTTTTTTGGGATTCGTATAGAGGGGGCTCGGTAAAGTAAAAATCATTTTTCAAAGTGGCCCCCCTTTTCCCCCTTCTCCCCCCCTTTAGGCGGATCTCGAAAGTTAAGAGACTTGGAACGAATTTTTTTTCAGATTCATATAGAGGGGCATTGCGTTAGTCGAAATCATTTTTAGAAACTCCCCCCTTTCCCCCCCTTCACCCCCCCCCCCCCCTCTTCACCTCTTTTTTTACTCCTGAAAAATTTTTTGATTCTTACCTAAAGGACATTGGGAACTTTACTATGGGAAAAATCCCCACGGCGGACAGAGATGAAACGGAATTTATTTGAAAGTTTTAGACCAGTATGTATGTTTCCTTAAAGCGCTATGTTGTGACATATGGGAATTCTGAGGTAGGATGAGTCTAAGTTGGAAATATTTTTTGTCTTAAATGATGTTTTTTTTTTTACTTTTTATGTTGTTTTGCATCGTAGCTTGAGCAGCGCCGGTTCAGTAAACGCGCGCTGTTCTCCGGCGCAGCCGAAGCGCACGCCGCTTGTGCGCTTCTACGGCCAGTATGCGTTTTAGTGTGACGCCGTTGAGACGCGCCGTAAGATATTTGTTTACATTAACGTTCATATTGTACACAACTGTCTCACAGCAGCGGAATCTCGTTTGACAGTGCACCGCTGTTCAAGAGCGTTCAAGAGCCCAGCGGCGTGACTATAAAACCAGCCTTAAACAACTATATTGAACAAAGGCTGAATAAACAGAGGAGGTATATAATAATAGGCTTTTATTATTCATCATAATCTCATCATCAGCATTCATCATTTCAGCCAAAAGACGTCCACTGCTGGACATGGCCTCCCCCAGGTGTGTGACCAGGCCATCGGTCCACCTGGTGGTGGGAGGCCTTCCAACGCAACGTCTTCCGGTTCGCGGTCGCCATTCCAGAACTTTTCGGCCCCATCGGCCATCCGTTCTGCGAGCAATGTGCCCTGCCCATTGCCACTTAAGTCTGACGATTCTTCGGGCTACGTTAAGTTAGATCTACCCAACTGGACCGTTTGTCCCAGGTAGACATAATCGTCCACAACTTCGAGCGTAGAGTCTTTGATGTTGATAGGAGTGGGTGTATATGAAAATTCAACATAACCTTGGTTTTGTGCATGTTCATTTTAAGACCCACTCTTTCGGAAGCTCCACTGAGGTCATCAAGCATTTGAGGAGTGGCTAGAGAGGCGCCACGGCGCGCTCACCTTCCGTCTGACGCAGGTCCTCACCGGACACAGATGTTTCGGGAGGTACCTGTACTGAATCAGGCGGGCGGAAACGCCCGGATGCTTCCACTGCGAGGATCGACCGGAGGACACGGTGGAGCACACTGTGGAGGTGTGCCCCGCTTGGGCGGAGCCCCGCAGTGTTCTCGAGCGGCGATCGGCGGCGGCGACCTCTCGCGTCCGGCTCTGCTGCAAGTCATGGTCCGGGGCGAGTAGTAATGGGACGCCGTTGCCTCCTTCTGCGAAGCAGTGATGCTAGCGAAGGAGGTGGCGGAACGTGAGAGGAAGAGAACCTCTCGTCCCAGCCGCCGCGGGAGACGCTCCGGGCGTCGGGGGCCACGTGATGGCTTCCGGCCACCGTAGACGCGGGCTTGTGGACGGTGAGAACGGGCTAGCTCGCCGTCCGGTTGTCTTATGACGACAACAGACCGTGTCGACACGGCGCGTTTGTGTTCCACGCGCGCCTCAAAAAAAACGTCAGCAAGGAGGGGCCCGCAAGGGCCGACGCCCGTCGGGGCTGCGGATTATCGAAAGGCATAACGCGGCCTCGGCACAAGGGCGAAGAAGGAACATGGGTGCTTTTAAGTCAGTAGAAGTCTGACACTGCCTTCCACTCTGCCCAAGAGCGGGAGGAGTTATTAAAAAAAAAAGGTCATCGAGCATTGTACTGAGGTCTTCCATGGTCACAGCCATGCATGACCACTATATCGTCGGCAAACCGAAGGTGAGTGATGTACTCGCCGTTGACGTTGATGCCAAGTCCTCTCCAATCCAGAACCTTGAAGACATCCTCCATTGCAGCGGTGAACAGTTTCGGAGATATGACGTCTCCCTGTCTCACACCGCGCTGCAGAAGGGTAGGTTCCGAGGTCTGGTCCTGAATTTGGACTGACATGGTGGCGTTTTTGTACAAACACTTCAACATCTCGAAGTACCGGTAGTCGATTTGGCGCCGTTGGAGAGACTGCAGTACAGCCCAAGTCTTGATCTTTCTTGTAGTCCACAAACGTTAAACAGAGAGGCAGGTTTTTTCGGTCTTCTGTATAGCCTGCCGCAGCGTATGTATGTGGTCTACGGTACTGAAGCCTTTTCGGAATCCGGCTTGTTCGGGAGGCTGGAAATCGTCAAACCTGCGAGCGAGACGATTCGAGATGACTCTTGAAAACCACTTGTAGACATGGCTTAGAAGTGAGATAGGCCTAATAGTTCCTCAACCGGGCATTGTCACCCTTTTTGAAGAAGAGCACCACCACACCCCTGCACCAAGCCTGTGGCGTTTTCTCCTCGAGTATGACGGAATAAAATAACTTCTGTAGGGTAGTCTTAAGGACTGGTTTGCCACCCGCCTTCAGAATTTCATAATCTATGATAATAATATTGTCCAAAAAGGCAGCTGGCGCAAGATTGACATCTTCAATCTTCATGTCTGGTCCATGAGAGGTACACGTAGTCTATCATACTCGCAATATGTGCACAACACCCCACTGTGCGGCGGCCATGGATACAGGAACAATAATAGCTACGTATTCCTGCTCTTCTTCTTGTGTAGTATCAATTAAAATGTAAATATAATACTGTTTCAGACGCACATTACGTGACCGGATGCGATCTCTTACCAGTGTCTTGTTTTCGACCCACTCCGGGTGTCGATACACTTCAATTGCATAATTGCTATTTGATCTCAAATGTTCGTTGCTGTAAAAGAAGAAGAAAGAACAAGAAAGAAAGAACATGGGTGGTTTTTAGTCAGTAGAAGTCTGACACTCCATACCGCTCTGGCCAGAGCGGGAGAAGTCATTTGATGATATCCCAGACCCAAAAAAAAGGTGTAATGTGAAATGTACAAGTAAAAGCTCAGAGTAAAAGTACCAAAGTATTGAAACCTTATTTTCTGAATGTTCCCATATGTAACAGAAAAATGAAATGCACGGCAATAAAGTGGATATCAGTATCTATCATCTGTGATAGGTTTTGTTTGTGTCCGCTACTTTTCGAAAAGCGGGGCCGAAAGTTCCCAATGTCATTTATTTGAGTGGCGTTGAAATTTGTATACCCTCCCCTCCCCAACCTCCCCTAAAATTAAAAGGGCTGTAACTTCATAACGGTTAGAGATAGCCATTAGGTGTTTAAACAAATATTATAGTAGGCGTCGAAACCTGTCCGGTGGTGGTACAGCGGTAAAGCGAAGGGGGGAGCGGGCGAGCGAAGCGAGCCGGCGACCCCCGTAGCGTAGGGATAATGTCACGATAGCTTTCCGGTGGTAGGTAGGTCCTTAGCGTAACGAAGGTTGAGTGGGTGAAGCGTAACTCAGGGGCGACGACAAGCAAACTTTAGGGTAATGTTTTTTTAGTGGTAGTAGGAGGTAGTAGGTAGGTAGTAGGTAGGTGGTAGGTAGTAGGTATGTGTAGGTAGGTGTAGGTAGGTAGTAGGTAGGTGTAGGTAGGTGTAGGTAGGTGTAGGTAGGTGTAGGTAGGTGTAGGTAGGTAGTAGGTAGGTGTAGGTAGGTAGTAGGTAGGTGTAGGTAGGTAGTAGGTAGGTGTAGGTAGGTAGTAGGTACGTGTAGGTAGGTAGTAGGTAGGTGTAGGTAGGTAGTACCGTGCCGTGCCGTGAGCTGCATTGGAACAATTTTTTTTTCAGATTCATTGAGAGGTGCAATGCGTTAGTCGAAATCATTTTACAAAGCTCCCCCTCTCCCCCCTTCACGACCCGCGAGCTGCGCGCAGCTCGCGCAGCCACGCAAATACTAGTTTTATTTATATAGATAGATGGGTGTTGTGTGTACAAATAGGGATGTACTCAGGTGTACTTACTATATACCTCTGCCTATATTCCATCCTATATACATGCGTGAGGTGTACATAATTGCGACATGCTTCGTGGTGTAAGTGAAACCCTTATAATAAACTTTTACAGAAAAATGCATTTTCTTTTGAGATCTAAGATGTCAAAATGATGTGAACATCTTATGTGTGATCGTACCTTAACTAGTAGGTACCTACCTATGAGTTTCTATCACAGCAATAAAAAGAATACCAACATACGTTTCCCTGTATACTTGGCAACGCATTTCCTGTAGGTATAGTACCTATATACTGGCTGGAAATGGAGGAACGTGGAGATCGACACAAGTGAAGAAAGGTCTAAACCCAGCGGCTGCAGAAGATAGGCTGTTGATGATGCAGTTATTTCTAATGGTTTGTTGTAGCCCATAAATGTTGGATTTTAAAGGCTTCTGGTCAATATCACTAAAACCTGGCGATAAATACACGGTGGTATACCAGCATATTGTTTCCCATAACAAGTTTAATAAAAACTAAAACCCGACTACAAACCGCGGTCAACTTTTTGACTGCATTCTAAACGTGTATGTTGACTAAAACTATAATATAATATACATATTTGTGATGTGCTCGCCAAGACCTTTCATTTGATACCAAACATGTTATGATTATCTCAAATAAAATTTTTTTGAGGCTTAAATCTGACATTTAAATTCCGTCATAACAAATACTGATAAAATTTATATAGCCTAAGTTACCCGGGCTATTCTTACGAATCTAATTGACACCTCATCTATTAAAATCCGTTCGGTAGTTTAGGCGCTACGGCCAAAATGCCAAAATCATTACCCTTCCTTTTGGCTTTGCCGTAGTCGGGTAAAAAATTCAAAGAAAAAGGAAAAAACATAAAAAGGTTGACTCGTGAAGGATTTGAACCTCCGCCCTCCGATGGTCAAGACACAGTCAAGATTTGGATTGTATCGGTGCTCTAACCCTAACCTACTGAGCCACAGTATTACCGTGACTGAGCTAACGAGTCTTGCTTTATTATGCCGAAATTAACATTCCCAGTCCGAAATATTACGCCATGATTACTCATATATACGCAACAGACTTTATGCGGCAGGTCATGATTAGACTAGGTACCTACTACGAGTTTTAAACCTCGACATGCAGATCAAGACACAATCTTTGCTGCTTCATCAGGTCATCTCTGCAAAATGAATGAAGCAACATCTGAACGTCAACCTGAATTTCCAAGTAGATTAAAATTTAATTAATAATCCCTTGATTGCGAGTGCGATTTGTAGGTCTGGAACTCGGCCTAGCGCAGGGCCTAAAGGTTCTAAGGTAGCCTAGGTTCTTGGGTCGAGTGTATAATTCCAATACTCTCCACTGAAGACCTCGATACGTAAAATCAAGGCTTATGAGTCTTATGCCTTGATTTTACGTACCTATCGAGGTCTTAAAGGTCGGTTGGTTGTCGAGGTATAAGACTGAAAGGATAGTTACGAAAAGTAGGAAAAAATCAAGTTCAAAATGTAAAAAAAAACATCAAAAAGGTTGACTCGTGAAGGATTTGAACCTCCGCCCTCCGATGGTCAAGTTTTAAATTATATCGGTGCTCTAACCTACTGAGCTAACGAGTCTTGGTACTATGTGCTGAAAACAGCGTTCCGTTCCCACAAAATGATGTCATGATTGCTCATCCGTACGTAAAAACAAAGCTACAAATATATAGGTAAAGTGGGTAGATGTGAATATTATGACGGATAGATACCTACGCGCTATATAATGAAGAATGTGAGTGCGACTCGCACACGAAGTTACGTATAGCACCAACCAATACCTATACCTAAATATCAATATAAATGAAACGATCATTAATATGTGTATTTTTCTACACTCGGCAATCAGTAAATCAGTAGGTAGGTAATCAAAAATAAAGTTGCTGCGGCAGTTTCATGAAAAAGTCCCACATCTCAAAAACGAAACATCAAATCTTATTATCACCAATTTTCGTTGTAGGTTTTTTCCCGTTCTACAAACTCACATTTTTACAGAATTTGCCTCTTCTTACCTACTTTTAAAGTTAGGTGTTACTTAATTATAGTATTTACGGCTTTAGAAGCGTACATCTCATCAAACAAAAAAGCATTTTAGGAATCTCGATATCATTCCAAAAGCTGTCGATAGACACCCTACAAGTTATAGGTATTATGTAGGTATACTTAAAAAAGTATTGTACAAACCTTAGTATGTAGGTATACATAAGGAGGGCTAACCATATATTTATAGTATACAAAGAAACACTTTGCTGGCAGCAGACGTTTCGGTGAAGTTTTCTTAGGCAATAGAGAACATTACTCCCCATCTCCACGTTATATCCACTTGTTTATAGGTAGGTACCTACCTCTGGAAAAATTAATAAAATCCTAGACCGTCCTAGATATTCTAATTAAAAGATCTATGAGCCACCTACAAATTAGCGCAGTTTCCAGGCACCGTGAAAAGACTAATTCATTTTATTAATTTATTACAATTGTCGGATATTAATAACAGCGGATTTGGCTCCAGATGTTTCGTAGTCATTAGAGAGGGTAATCTCAACCTTTTCACTCAGTGAGAAACTGAGAAATAAATTAGATCGCTATTATTCTTCTCAAGTCGTTAAACTTAATGGCACTAGTGTTCTGTCTAGCCGTATTCGTAACGGTACTTTAGTTCTTATTAAGAGATGAATTAAGAATTTTAATGAATGGCGACGAAGGGTGAAATTAGTTTGAAGATTTCTAGCATGGGTGTCTGTCTCGTCAACATTTCATCGGTAAGGAATAACTTCTTAGTATAGCAGATATAAATTGGAAATCCTACGAGGCATAGGGCCTCGTTAATGACAACACGGACGCTCTCTTTTACAAATTAAATATATTAGGGCAAATGTCAAGAAAATCAAGTCATGATGACATCTGATATGGTGTGGTGTGGGTGTGGTGTGTGATTTGGTGTCATATATGTGTTGTGTGTCATGTGAAATATCGATGTGTGGGTACACGTCTGCCCCCTTTTGGTAAAACTATCATAACATCACGCCTGCTATCAGAGTTTGGGTTTGGGTTTGGCAGAGCTCCACCTAGTAGTATAGGTACGGTACCCACATTTCGCCAGTTATGTAATCGGGGGGCGAGCAAATGGGCTTAAATCCAGATTCCGTGGCTGCTATTGAGAAAAACCTAATAGAAAAATCCAATAACAATTTGTTCTTCCCGGGAATAGGCAGGATCTCACAGCGCAGTAGTCGCGATTGCGACCACTCAACCATTGAGGCAGTCTAGAAAACCAACTGAATGTTATCACATAATATAATATCTTTAATTACTGTTTTAAAAACGTAAAATATGTATGTTTTGTATGTAGGGCGTAATCTTCAGAACACTTGATCCGATTCCAAAAACTCTTTCAGTTAGGGGAAACTGCATTATTCCCTAGTGTCATAGGCTACATTTAAAACGTTCCCGTAGGTTAATTCCCATAGTTAACGGGAGCGAAGCGAGCAAAAGCTAGTACTGGATACTTAGGGGTGTAAGCGAGTATATTCTAATCAAGTTAAGTTAGGTAGGATCCATGAAATGTTATGCAGGAAGTGTTTTCCTTGTATTGCCTTTTGTTTTAATAAGGACAATGGCTCCAAAAAGCCGAGTTCCTTACCTACTTAACTAGAACTTAGTAGAGCTTACCTATTTAAACAACAGGTTAAGTATTAGTGTAGGTAGGTACATATACTTAATACTTGGAAAAGCTTGTTTAAGTTTCCCATACGGCGTTTCTGCTACATACATATTCACATGGTATTAGAGTTTTAAGATTGTAAGCTATGTTTCCTACTATGGAATTAGCGGTGGAAATAACAGAATTTTTGCCTTCAATGGCATATTTTATGGTAATGAGAATTTGGGTCATGAATACTCATTTTAAAATTTAGCCGGAATAAGTTTACATTAAAACAACAACACAGTACATAGTTTAGAGAAACAGTGGGTTGTACTACCAAGTTTACAATTATTCTCAGAATTCCTGGTTCCTAAACTAAGTAGGTACACACACAGACCACAGTATCTACCTAGTGCCAGAAAAAAAAAATGGAAGTAGAACTCAAATTATCTTGGTCACCTTATAAGGCACGGTGATGGCAGGTGGAGTAAAGTTATGACACAGTGGCTTTTAGAAACTGGAAATAAAAGTGGTGGACCTCCTGCGGCGATATAGGGAACCGACCTTCTTGCCATCGTGGAAAACCCTGGATGAGGCTGGACCTGGAGGCACGTGGAGTTGAGGACATTGGCACAAGCTACTAGTGGTTAAAATCCAATGACGTCTGAAGACAGGCGGTTGATGATGCTGTTATAATTAAGGTTTGTATTTCATAAACGTTGGTTTTTAAAGACCAACCACTACCAATGGGAACGGTTTGCGGCTGATGACATGCCAAGAACCCATGACTAACTCACGCTGGTAACACCTACGCGGTGACATTGTGTTCCTGCTCTGTTTTAGCATTGTCTCTCCACTAGTCCACTGTACTCGTTAGTTCAATCGAGGCATAAAAAGGCCATAGTCCAAAAAAATAAAAACACTGTAAAAGTAAAAAAAAAAACAAAATTATTGACTCGTGAAGGATTCGAACCGATGAATAATCATTCATTGTATCGGTGCTCTAACCAACTGAGCTAACGAGTCTTGTTCCACAGTTTCGGAATGAATGTATCCGTAAAATTACGCCATGATTAGTAAATCTTTACGTAACAATAACGCCCAAAGCTCTATTTATATGCGGCAGGTTAATATTAGTTTACTACACGGTATTTCTACCAAACCTCGACTTACAGAAACAAAGAATAGGATAAGTATCAAAAGCCGCTTAATGCGCCTACCACACGCTCACACTTCACCACAGTCTTGCCTGCGCGATTACACGGTGCACACAGTACATCGCGCGTGTGGTTGGTAATGGTAATACAGTTTTACTAACCATACGCGCGATGTACTGTGAAGTGTGAACCAAGAGTGTGGTGAAGCTTGAGCGTGTGGTAGGCCCATATGAGTTCCTTCGTGGGGAGACACTCTGTCAATCCTTGCGTCATTACCAGGTTATCGTCACGCACTGCAGTGGCCGATATGGAAATCTTTAAAAAGACTGCGTTCCCAAGTTGGCCGCTGCCGATACAATCTGGCTAGATTAGAATCTGGGGTATAATCCACCCATCTCTGATAGTATGTGAGTGGAGCCCCAACATAGGACATGCCACAATTGCCACACCTCCTATCTCTCTTACTCGTCGAGTCCAATGAATTGTACGTTCAAGTACTTAAACGAAGCAAACGAAAATTGTCTTGCTCAACTGTGAAACGTTTTTACGAAGAAAATGTACAACTCCATCTATGACTTTTAAAAACAACTATTAACCTCGCCAACATCATAAATTATTTATATCCAAAAAAAATCTTTTTTGCCAAAAAAAGAACCCGACTTCAAAAACACCAAAAAGAGAAAAATAAACTTAAAATAAAAAAAATCAGCTTCTGAAGTTGGTGACTTTTGTTTGTTTGACTTCATGTTTTTGCCACCGACTTCCGAAGCTGATTTTTTTTATTTTAAGTTTTATTTTTCTCTTTTTGGTGTTTTTGAAGACGGTTGTTTTTTTTGCAAAAAAGTTTTTTAATTTTTTAATTTTTAGTTGTAATAAGTACCTATATATATGTATATATCCTATACAAATATTTACTATGCATTTAACATTCAACCAAGAAACCTAACCATTAACCTTCAAGATTCCCCATTTTTGCTTTCAACTCTTAACCGTTGAGGAGTAGTACCACTCCTCAACCCATTATCAGCTCATCAACATGAAGACAAGTGATGACTGCTAGATGCGAATACTTGAATAGCGTCAGAAAAAGCACGAAACACGTAATACGTGTCTATGAAATTCATATATAACAACTAAAAAAATGTGTATTGTACACATCTGCATACCCCCTCAGAGCATACAGGCGTGATGTTACGTCATAATAATGTATTCAATAAACATCCAAGCGATTCCAGCAATTACGACAGATTTGCCGTCTATTTTTGAAGAGTTCCATTGTATATCTCCGAAGATCAGCACCAGATCTTCACCAAATTAAAATGGGACCACCTCAGGAGTATACTCTTTCAAATAAAAAAAGAATTTTGAGAATCGGTCCACAAATGGGGGAGAAATCAGGTAACATACCCCTTGTCGAATCAAGGCATTTAAAAGTTCATTGACCAAAAACAGAAAAACACAAGTAGAAAAAGTAAAAAAAAAACAAAATGATTTGAACCTCCGCCCTCCGATGGTCAAGATTATATTATATCGGTGCTCTAACCTACTGAGCTAACGAGCCTTGTTTCGCAGAGCTGAAATTAACATTCCGCGTCTGAAACATTACGCCATGATCATCCATACGTAACAAACAAAACTTTTATCAAAATGCGGTAGGTCTGGTAGGTCATGATTAGGACGAGTTTCTTACTTTCTATCAAACCTCGATATGCATAAAGAATAGGATAAGTATCAGAAATGGGTGCGCCAAAGTTCACCTAAAATTTCAACTCCGATAATTGGAAATCCGAAAATGTTCTTCCTAACATTTTTCATCCTAACAATCGCAATTCCTAACTTCTCTGTCTCTAATGTTTTAATTCCGAAGCATTCGACTTCATAATGTCTGTAGCAATAAACATCTATTACACTATTATTTGTTTTCCTATATTTTCTCAACATAACCATCTTTTACACTATTATTCAAAGTCATATCTTTTTTTTTTGTTTATATTACTTTTTAATAATCAGTATTATAAAAGGTCCCATTAAAATAGGTGGACAAAATTTTAGAAATCATTCAGACCGCTAAAATAAGGACAATAGCAAAAAAAAATATAAGAATAAGAAATAAAATACCTACTTTTATAGGATGAGTTTGTTCTAGAGTGCCGGCAATTTATTATTTTAAGTCAAAATAAAATCACTTTATATATAGTGTTTTTTTTTGTTTAGATGTCTTTAGTTAGGCTTACTAAACGCTGTGTTAAAATTTGTCCACCTATTTTAATGGGACCTTATATACTATGCAAAGATATCCATAGGTTAGGTTAGGTTAGAACTGTGACCAACTACGCGCGAGCCGAGCGAGCGAAGCGAGCGGTGCCGCGGCAGCGGCCGGCGAGCGCTACCTCGAAATTGGTCGCGAAATTTTTCTAAGTATTTTTTTCATAGTGCCCCCAAGACGACACTCTGACCTGAATTTCATTCATTTATTTTATTTCAAGACAAAAATCAGTGAAACGACCTTTAATCATTCTAAACAGTTGTATGAGTGAAAATATTATGGTAATTATGTTTAGGAATAAAAGCGTTAGGATAAAAAACAGTAGGAGTTTAAATATATTTACACTAATGATATTATGAATTCCAATTTTCGGAAACATGAGTGTTATGAACATCGTCGGTAGGACTACAAATAGTATGAATGAAAACTTTAGGATGAAAAATTTTAGGAAGAGTGATCATTCGGATTACAAATCGTTAGGAAGAACAATTTCGGATAAACAACTTTAGGTGAGCCAATATGGACCCATCAGAAATCGCCGAATTTTTCCCTCGTGAGGAAACAAGCTTTGCTGTTTCATCAGGGCAGTCTTCCAAATAAATGGAACCTGAACGTGAAACGTATATTCGAAGTCGTAACTAGTAATGCCATGATTAAATAATTACGTGTGCCAAGTACAGTGGCGTGCTACAGTGGAGAAGCTCGTGGCTTGATAATAACAGCCGGACGGTTGGACCTTCAAGGTTAAGCTACGCTTACCGAGGTCGGTCTGTAGATAGGTGCTCAATCTATTACATACAGAGTATCCTCCGTGTCTCAGAAGGCACATTCAGGTATTGGTGTTGGTGATCATTTGTAGATCTTTATTGACAGTCATTACGTTGTTCACAAGAGATACCTACTGCGGCCTCGACATAAAGGGCTAAGAAGGAACATGGGTGGTTTTTAGTCAGTAGAAGTCCGACACTCCCTTTCGCTCTGCCCAAGAGCGGGAGGGGTTATTTGATGATTTCCCACCTAACATCCTGCCTTACCAAGGGTATGTCGTAGGTATTAAAATACTGGTATTCAGATGCATCGGGTAAAAGTTTTTAAAATGACATGGTCACTAACATTATCATTTACACTGAGATCGAGGACAAGAAAGAGGGTACCCTGATACCGATTTGACTGTTCATAAACACCCACCCGCAATAAGTTCAGTTTACCCTTGCAATACCGCCGAAATAACGGGACCTTAAAACATGTAGTAAACATAGTAAATATCCCGTTCTTAGTGTTAACTAACAGTAATGCATCCGGTAAGATTGGAATCTGACTCCAACATGGTTGGCTAGACTAGGCAGACGATGCAGAGTAGATACAGCTGGCGACTCAGTGCCAAGACAGAGAACTGCCTGAGTGGTGCCTGGGTCGTTCTCAGTATCTGCACTATCATTCCACTGTACTCGATCATTCAAGGCATACAACTAAGACGTTACTGTCAGAAATTAGTAAAATAATATCAAAAAAGTAAAAATAAGTTATTAAAAAGGTTGACTCGTGAAGGATTTGAACCTCCGCCCTCCGATGGTCAAGTAAATTTATATATCGGTGCTCTAACCTACTGAGCTAACGAGTCTTGATAAACGAAGGCGAAAACAGCGTTCTCTAGCCACAAAATGACGTCAGGCAATCAGGATTACTCATCCGTTCCCACGTAAAAGCCAAAGTGTTAATGAAATGCGGCAGACGATCGTTTAGGTATATTATTTTGACCAACACTATTCTTGTAAATCAAACAATGAGCAATTAGAAATTGCTAGGAAGTTCTTTTGAGGGGAGATTGATACCCTGGCTCCAGCATCCTGCATCATATATCTCTTCCAAATTAATGGAACAACCTCTGGACGTGAAATGAGTATTCTATATGTTAACTAGTAACGCCCTTTTTTTTTGGAGTGTTTGAAATCATCAAATGATTCCTCCCGCTCTGGGTAGAGGGGTAGGGAGTGTCAGACTTCTACTGACTAAAAACCACCCATGTTCCTTCTTAGCCCTTTGTGCCGAGGCCGCGAGGCCGCGGTATCTCTTTCGAACAACCCGCACCCCGACAGGCGTCAGCGCTTGCGGGCCCCTGCAATGTTGCTGATCTCTTTGCGGTGCGCGCGGAACAAGAACGCGCCGTCGACACGCCGCGGCCTGTCATCGTTAAAGGACGAACGGACGGTGAGCTAGCCCATTACTCACCGTCCAAAGGCCCGCGAACTATGAATGCCTTGCTTAATAATTATATGTGCTGCGTACTTAACTGTCAAGAAAGAGAACTCGGCCTAGTGCATCAGTGCATGGGAGCCTACCTTTCCGGTTCGAATGTACAGTTTCTGCTATATAACTTAGCACTGTCTTTTCACTGTACCTACACGATACGTCTAATCAAGGCATAACATGTCATTGTCGAAAAATGGAAAATACGAAAAAACGAGGAGAAATAGTAAAAAAAAACCGAAAAGGTTGACTCGTGAAGGATTTGAACCTCCGCCCTCCGATGGTCAAGAATTGAATTATATCGGTGCTCTAACCTACTGAGCTAACGAGTCTTGAGACCAAGTGTCCAAAACAGCGTTCCCTATCCTCGCTATGACGTCATGATTACTCACCAGTAGACACGTAGAAATCGATGCACTTATCCTGTGCACGTATCCATCTAAGGCCGGCCACATACATTCGTGATTTGAATACGGAATTTGTTTTTCAGGTCGGTCTTTCCGAATACAGCAAATCCATGACAATCAGGTAGTTGGTGGTGATTTTCTTTCTTTCTATCTTCTTTTTATCGATTAGGAACTATTTCCGACCTTACGTTCCCATAGGTTCCATGCGTTCGGAATTCCGAACAACTGAAATTGCTCTTTTAACATTTATTTATTAAGGCGTTCCGTTAATCTTTGTGTATTATGTATTTATGTGGGTGTATATATATCCAGTAACGGCGACTTTTCTTTATAATCTGGAAAGCAACAACAACCTAAATAAACTAAATCACTAATTAATGACGTTCAGTCAAGACAGGTTCACAGACGAGTTGTCCTTTGGTCATTCAATTAAATGTCGTCCTTCAATGAACGCGCTAGTCATTCAATCAAATAGCAGATTCAACCAGATGACTGCGACATAATATGTATACGAACACGATTTCCGCATACGGTTTTCGAATCAGGAAATCAACTGTATGTGGCTGCCCTAATGCTAAATAAATGCTACACTCAAAAGTGGGTAGGTGTGATTAATTTTGACAGAGATAATGACGAATGATAAACACTCGAATTGTGAAGGTATGAGTCAATATTATTATCAACTTTTTCCTCCTTTTCTTTCTTGATTAATATTTGTTTATATTTAAACAATATTCGTCGAAAATATTTAGGAAAAACCTAACTAATAATTATTATATCATCACGCGGGCATTTCCCCTTGGGGCAGGCGGAAATGTAAGAGGTACCCACGCCGCGTAACACTCAAATTAGCTATAGTTCCGGTAAATTAACGAAGATGGAAAGGCGAACAGCTGATTAATCGTTAGTCATTCTTAGTAGTATTGTTTCCTCAAAATTTAGCATCAAAACACTTTAATACTAATTCCATAATCTAATTCTAAAAGCATCCCACGCTTTATACACAAACACTAAACGTATATTAGTCTATCTCAGTCGCAATCGGAATGCGATACTAACCTACGCCATGTTTTTCATTTGGTTCACGGTGAATCACCTCGGTCGGGAGTCCTTGAACAATGTTAGCGCGATGAGTAATCGTGACGTCATTTTGTGGGAACCAAACGTTGTTTTCGACGCGTTGCCACAAGACTCGTTAGCTCAGTAGGTTAGAGCACCGATATAATTCAAATCTTGACCATCGGAGGGCGGAGGTTCAAATCCTTCACGAGTCAACCTTTTTGAAAATGTTTTTTAATTTTATCCGTTGTTTTTTCTAAATAATTTTGGTTATCTTCTGCCGTGCTTCTAATGATCTATTTATTTACGTGATAAAACCTGTTGGTTATTCAAGATTGTACCTACAAGGAAATTTATAGTAGGTATCGACATTTGGCTTGTATGTAAAGGTTTGTGCCCGGATGATTACATAGCTGCCGAAAAGTGGGTGTAGTAATGGGTACACCTCTGCCAACCCTGCCGGGATTACAGGCGTGATATTTTGTAAAGGTTTGTCTGTAACAATCAACCAGAAATGACGTACCTACCTAATGCAGTTGTGGGTACGACGTAATCTGTGGTACGACCGACGTCCAATTTAGCTATAAAAAACCAGTTTAGGTGGATCTCTTATTCTACGGGGCATCCATACAAAGTGAGGTCACTAAAGCAATAAAGGAAAAAAAAGCATTAAATCCATGCAAAGCGAGGTCACGATATTCTGGTAATGTATAGCTTGAGTCGCCGTGTGTACTTAATGATTATCCAAATCTTTACCTTTGAATAATATCTGTGCCTTTGAAAGGGTAAAGGTTAGTTTAGATAGACTTTACATTAAACAGCAAATTCAGAAAAAAAAAAGATTCGTTTTATCTTATATTATATTTATCGAATATTTGTGGTATCTTACTTAGGTGCAATTGGATGTTTTCGAAGCTAATTAATTCCACAAGTGGACTATATAGAATTACCCTTGAACGATATGATTGTTTACTGAAAGCAGGGTTCACCGTTGAGCCACAGATTAGTTGAGCGGTAAAACGTGTAAACTATTAGTGATCCCTTTATTTAGCGACATGGTACTTTTTCTAAATGCCAACTGTAGGAACAGAGAAAACAATTCCTAAAAGGTAATTTCAGCATTATTTTTGTTTACAATCCACAACACGTACACACGGGAATTGGCCTTCAAAGATAAAGGCAGGCTGTCAAGACAAGACAATAACAAGCCTATCGGCTGCGGTAACGTCAGATCAATAGTACGTCAAACGGGTGTGTATTGTTGATAATAATTGATTGTAGTGCGGTCGCTAGTATGCCATGTCGGAGGTGGATAACTAGGGAGTGTTGTGTGATACTGTTGAGAGTTAATAAATACGTAGCTGGCTGGTGTGTCAATAGAAATTATAGGTCGTAGTTAGCTGTTCACTCGGCGTACATCAAGCGATACATTTATAATAGAACATTTAAAACAATAGATTATGTACTTTTAGATACTAGTCTACCTCTACATTGCCTAATATAAAGTGGTAATATTTTTAGGCTTAAATATCTTCAGAACTACTTACTGGGGGTCTGTCTCCACCGATCCCGGGATCCGATTTGACGTTACACGGATCCCGGCGATTTGTCTCCACGGATCCCGGGATCCGTTTCTACAAAAAAAAATAAAAAAATTTTTTGTCCACGGATCCCGGGATCCGTGGCTACAAGAAATAAAAAATAAAAATGTAGAAACGGATCCCGCGTAGGTACAGAGTTAAGAAGTTAAGCATAATATTTTTCGAAACTGGTTTTCCTAACTGATTTAAATCAGATTTTCAAACGAAAAGAAGTGATCTTTTTTCGTTTGACGATGCGCGAACTTTAAATTCGAATTTCGAAACCTTGCCAAGTTACGTGTCGGGAGCTATACTTCAGCGTTCTGGTGTACCTGCTGGTAGTTTCGAAGACTAATGGAAAAAAAAACATTGTATTAGAAAGATTCCTATTAACAATATACAATACCTTCTTTATTTCTGGCCTCCTGGTAGTTTTTTTTTTTTATAAAAGGTCCTTTTATTTAATCTTATACTTCTTTTTCATGACTGACACCATTCTGTTGTCCTGGTAGTTTCGAAGACTTTACTATCCAGGTAAAAAAAAGCTGCAAGGTATTAGAAAGGTATATAGATTTATAGATTTGATTATGAGATTCATATTAAGAATATTGACAATACCTCCTTCATGTTTCTGGATTCCTGGTAGTTTGTGAGACTTTACTACACCAATCCTTATAATTTTAAATTATAACTTCTTTTCGTTTGAAAGTAGAAAAAAGAAAACCAGTTTCGAAAAATATTATGCTTAACTTCTTGACTCTGTACGCGGGATCCGTTTCTACATTTTTATTTTTTATTTCTTGTAGCCACGGATCCCGGGATCCGTGGACAAAAAATTTAGTATTTTTTTTTGTGGAAACGGATCCCGGTATCCGTGGAGACAAATCGCCGGGATCCGTGTTACGTCAAATCGGATCCCGGGATCGGTGGAGACAGACCCCTTACTGGGCGTCTAAAATTGCCATTTTACGAATTCATATTATTTTCCTACTATCATGATCTATTTTCCTAAAAGGTCACAGACGCAGTTACAATTTATTACGAAAGGTCCATTTTACGCTTTACTATTAAAAAGTAACAAAGATATATAATAAACTAGCTGATGCCCGCGGCTTCACCCGCGTGGATGTCGTTCAAATTATATAATAAAACCTTCCTCTTGAATCACTCTATCTATCAAAAAAAACCGCATCAAAATCCGTTGCGTAGTTTTAAAGATTTAAGCATACAAACAAACAGACAAAAGTAGCGACTTTGTTTTATACTATGTAAGGACTATATCTATGAATAGGAAGCTACATTATTTCCGTGAAATAACTTCCGACGTTAGTCTGCTGAACGAAGCTACGGACATAAGTTTATGGAACCCAACCATACCAAAGAAAACAACGTTTAATATTGAAACAAAGACAGTAAGTTTCCGGGCAACACTGACGAGGCAAGCAATATCCGGCTCGTCATACCACTAGATAACCACGTCGTTAAACTTTTATTAAAACTTTTCAAATAATAATTAATGTAGTTTTCGTGACATTTTTATTTCGCACTATAAAATGAAGCTGAGACGAAAGATTTTATGTCATTATTACATTATTAAGAGGTTTACTTAAAAATGGTGGTGCTAAATATTAATAAATAATAGTAATCATTTTATTTCAGCCTCGGGTGATCTCTAGGTTGGTTCGTGCTCGTGGATGGCTGACCATACATCACATACTGAGTTTACTCTGTGGCTCCGAAAGCATTTTAAGCCGTTAGTTCCGTCCGGCTGTCAACTGGTAGATCTTTGGCAGTCGTTGCAGCTAAGCATTGGCCTGAAAATATGGCAAACAGTCTAACCAAGTGATTATTACATTAACCATTACCTCAAATTACTAACTAGGTTAATAAAAATAAATCTAGACCTCACAGCGTCAAAAAGGGCCGAAGGTTTTACGATAAAGAAATATGCAAAAAATGTATGACATTTTCGTATGCTATCACGTGGAATGCTAGCATAGGAGGTGGCGGAACGAGAGAGGGAGAGAACCTCTCGTCCCGACCCCTGCCGGGGCTGCTGGTTGTTCGAAAGAAATACCGCGGCCTCAGACACAAAGGACTTAGAAGGACATGGGTGGTTATTAGTCAGTAGAAGTCTGACACTCCGTTCCGCTCCGCCCAGGGCGGGAGGAGTCATTTGCAGATGATTTGAAACCCTACAAAGAAACGGCTTTCACGTGGACTTTGGCCTCAAAGGTAATTTCGTTGGAAAGTTACAAAGTTTAGAAATGTTATCTGTTGGTGTTCTTTATGGCTTTTTTCAGGAAGCTCCTTGAGCATTTCCTTATATTTATCATTCCTTTAATACCTATTAAAAGGAAAAGTGGGGCGATCCTGAATGGTTAACAATCTTTGCATGTTTTGCATTTCAAGTACTTCGGGAAACTACGCTCCATCTTTTCGTCCAAAATTCCGCACTGTCTTAAGACGAGGGTGTGTTATCAGTGATGACTTATGGCACGACACATGGTTCTTAATCTGCTGGCCTCTTATAGGAGCTCAGAGTCACGTAACGAGCCATGGAGAGGGCTATACTCGGGGTTTTTTGGTGGGATAGGGTCTGAAATGAAAAAATTCGCCAAAGAACCAGGGTCACCGACATAGCTCTCAGAATAATGCAAGTTGAAGTGGCAATGGGCAGGCCACATCGCTCGAACCGACAGCCGATGGGGAAGAAAGGTTCTCGAGTGGCGACCACGAACCGGAAGACGCAGCGTTGGTAGGCTTCCCACCAGGTGGACCGACGACATCGTGAGAGTCACGGGCAACCGGTGGATGCAAACGGCAGGTTGCCGTTCGTTATGGCGTTCCATGGGGAGGCCTTTCTCCAGCAGTGGACGTCATATGGCTGATGATGATGCATTTATTTTTCGGTATAATAAGTTAACTTATAGCATCTGGCAATCCGTCGTTGTTCATTCATTATGTTCGTCGTTCTAATAATAATTTCACAGACACAAGCACTTAATATAAAGCGCTAATGGTTGTGAAAGTAGTTGTTAAGCTTTTAACTTACATAATCACATTTACATGAAAAGCAAAGTTAACGAAGATCTCTTCAATGTTACTAATAAACGTATTACTTAGGCATTTAGCCTGAAATTAAGCACTAAGTAATTACTGAAAATATTTCATGTTGACAAGTATCAACCCTGTAGACAGGCGATTTAATTTACATCGCTAAAGTGTCTTGAAGTGAAGTACTTAGTTGTACTTAGTTTGGAATTAAAATTAATAGTCTGTACTTAAAACACAAGTTAATTCAGTTGTAATTGAAATAAATGTGTTTAGTTTGAAGACTCGCCAAATTAGAAACGAAATATTCATCATTTGCCTAGCCTTTTCCCATGTTTGGGTCGGCTTCCTATCTAAACGGATGCACCTAAATACCAGTATTTTACATGAAGCGACAGCCTATCATTTTATTTTCATGGTCAACAATACAACGGTAAAAAATATTTTTCAGTAAACAATTAATTTGTTCCTCCAAAAAAAAGCGTCAGTAATAATTCAACAAAATACCAACGTAAAACTCGTTACGGCGAATCCTCCACAAATTATTTGTTGGCGGGTGGCGTCGCCCGTCGGCTGGCAAAATTGCTGCCGTCAATACATTCGAATAAATGTTTGCACCAAAATTCAGTAATCCCATACTGGGTCGGAGTAAATTAGTTTTCCTCTAAGTCACTGGACGAGGGCCAATTTGTGCAATCTTCGGGGCATTTCGGGTATTTTCGGGCTGTTTCACCATTTGTGGCCGATTTCGGACGTTGAATGCGGTCCGATGCGGGCTGGTGCGATTGGGATTACTTCAATTGGATTAAAAGAGTAGAATGAGGACTGTGGGTTTTTGGAAATTCTGTATAAAAGTGGAATACTTAAGTAACGTCTTGTGCACTTTGTTTATTTCATGTTTACAGTTCAGCCAGCTCTTTAGAAATCCCGATGACTGTTCCTCATTGAAATGTTACTATAAATCATTGTTTACAAATCAAATGACTTTTGTGTATTAAGTGTGACTTGGCTGCCTCAATGGTCGAGTGACAGCGCGAGCGCGACTGCTGAGCATGAAGTCCTGGGTTCGTTTTCCAACTGGGGCAAAGCGTTTTTGTGTATTTTTATTAGGAATTTCTCAGTAGCAGCCACGGAGTCTGGATTCGTGCCCGGTTGATTGCAATAGGCTCGCCCCTTATTATGTTTTTAAATTGTAATTATGTTTTTTCCTACTCCTCCGCTATTCTTTTCTGATTAATTTCGTTGCGGGATCCAAGACAGTTAAATCGCTTCTCTGGGACTTCGTCGAGCTTCATTGTCTCGGCGCTTTTCTTGTGGTCGCCACTGTTGATTCTGGCTAACAGGAGGTACAGTGGTTTGGGAATAGTGTGGCGGGCTAGCCCCTTATTACATGGGATAACACTTTACCACTTAAAAAACATAATAGGGGATCGGACTGACTCAAAAAAATGATTCTGTTTAGTCCGTCAGTTAATTAGATTATCGAAAAATATTGGAAACGTGTTTTTTGTTTTATCAAAACAATAAAAATTGACGAAGATAAAGCGCGTCAAAGATCATGGAGTGGGGCTTGAAACGTCAATTGAAGGTACAAAATGTACTATCATATGACGTCACACGAGTTTTCGAAGCACTGTATCGTCTTAATAATAAATAATAATAATAATAAAATTCTTTATTTCTCCTCACAATGACAGCTTATTCTAGGTTTCAGAACACAATATTGTTTGTTTTTGAGATATGTGAGGAGCTGGTGTCTGAGTTAGGCGTAAATCGCCTGTATTACAAATCACCAGGTCCCCACCCCACGGAAGAACAGAAAGTTTTACTTAAATAAAATAATAGTTATGATATGATATTACAATCTAACGATAAGGAGACTAAAAATTTAACAATTAAATTTGTTACAATTTTGGGGGTAGAAGTTAAAAAGAAACTATAAACAAAATTAAAACAGTGCGCCTGTACCTGTGTGTATGTGTGTGTCTTCATTTTTTGTTTACGTGAAAAAAGAAAAAAATACGTGGTTAATATTTTTTGGAAATCTATCTGACGGACTAATAAGTTTTTTTTGTCCGATCCCCTATAGGCGAAATGTGAGTGTTATTATTATTTGGTACACCTCTGCCTAACCCTTCGGGGATTACAGGCGTTATGTTAGTGTGTTTTCAAGGTTTCAAATTTGCCAAGTCGCCTTTGATCGAAGCAAGTCGCTACAGAAAAATATTACAATAAAAGTAACGAGCAAAACTGTCTTATTTCTGGTACACAGAAAATAAACAGGCTTACAATAGAAGTGTTGCAGACTACTCTGGCTAGTTAACTTCACTAAAAGGGTCTATTTTTATGCCTCTGTGAGAGCCTAAAGCCACAGACATTTCCCACACATGTTCTGTGAGTATTCGGAGTATTTCCTGTGCAAACTTCGCTTTACTTTGTAATACGAAACTTTTTAGAATGCTCTAGTCAGTGTGTATGAAGAGAATATAAAAAAGAAAAATGACAGTAACTTTTTTTTCTCTTAAGCTAATGGCGAGTTTTTGTTGCGTTTTGAGGTGAAGTTGCCAGTTTCGTTAAGAATCATTCAATGTTTTAATGCGTTATAGTCCAAGATCCCAGGGCCGCCAGACGTCACTTATTTTCTGACGAAGGAAATGTGGAAGATTGAGTAGTGTTAGTATGAACTAAGAACACACTACTACCAGCTAGCTTGCTTGGACGGCCAATTTTCAGGTATCAGGTCATCAAGGTAAACAAAAAAATTACTTACTTCACGTATTTTCTCCAAGCTGATTTTTACGTACCTATATTTTAGGCAATATCCTTAAAAATAAGTCGCAAATACTCCAAGACACTTTCCGTCGGCCGTACTGCTTAACAGACGTTTTAAAGAATACTAAACCCCTTATGTTTTAATACTTAAAGCTAATTGATCGGGATATTGCCATGCTATATTGGGCAGGCGCTCCAAAATGCAGCCGAGCGTTGAAAGCAACGTTCTCAACAAAATTCTGAAGACACAGGCAATGGACAGATCTTGTTGAATGCCCACCGAATGAGTCCAGTGGAGGTCTGTATGTCAGCCACACGAGCGATGCCATGCGATCTCGGGTAAACAGCCACAATACGTTTGAGTCTAAACTTTTTGGGAACTTTAAGCGTCTGTTAAGCAAAACGGCCGCTAGGAAGTGTCTGGGAGTATTGGCAACTTATTTTTAAGGGTATTGCCTACAATATACGTAAAAATCAGCTTGGAGAAAATACGTGAAGTACCTAAGTAATTTTTTTGTGTACCTTGATGACCTGATACCTGAAAATTGGCCGTCCAAGCAAGTGTTCTTAGTTCATACTAACACTACTCAATCGTCCACATTTCCTTCGTCAGAAAATACGTGACGTCTGGCGGCCCTGGGATCTTACTCTATTAAAACATTGAATGATTGTTAATGAAACTGGCTGTGTTCTGTTATATGATTTTTTTTTTGTATTTTTTCTTTTAACTACAAAGTAATTCTGACTTGCTTTTGTAATATAAAACTTTTTAGAATACTGTATTCATAAACACTGGCAGTGTGTTAAAAGAAAAGAAAAAAAGAAAATGACAGTTTTTTTTTCTTTATTGCTAATGGCGATTTTTTGTTTTTTTTTTGGGTGAAGTTGCCAGTTTCTTCAACAATAATATTCAGGGAGGTTTTTCAAGGCAGGTTACGCAATGTCCTGTTTCATGACTTATTCTTATTACCTAAATATTCTTTTCTTTCTCTAAGTAATTTTGATTTGCCTTTGTAATATAAAACTTATTGGATACTCTAATCAAAACACTGGCATAGTATGTTATAAGAAAATAAAAAATTACAGGTTTTTTTTCTCTATTGCTAATGGCGAGTTTTTTTTTGGGATGAAGTTGCCAGTTTCTTTAACAATTCCAGGAGGTTTTTCAGGTTGAAGTTACGCAGTGTTCTATTTTATTTTTGTTTTTTAGTATTTTTATTTTATTAATTTGGCCTTGCCTTTGTAATACAAAACTTTTTGGATCGGATACTCTAGTCAAAACACTGGCAGTATGTTAAGTATAAGAAAATAAAAAAACTAAATGACAGAGTGAGTCCGTGAGAATGAGTATAAAACTTTTTCGAAGACTTTTTGTATATAGAGAATAGAGTAGAATGAAATAAAATGTAAAAGCATTTTTTCTAAAATTGACAATTTAATGAAAATTGACAATTTTAGTTATTTGAGGTGAAGTTGCCAGTTTCATAAAAATGCAATATGCGATAATTGTATGTATGCTTACTGACAACTATAATTATTGTTAATGCCGCGGGCGCTTTTATATCTGCCTTTATTTGCATGAAAAGCACTGCATTTATTCATTTCTACCATGGCCGTAACTATTTTAATAACAACAACAATGGAACTCAATTAATTTGTTCATTGGACACCAAACCCGGAAATAAGACCGTTGTAAATTAATTATGATACTGTTATTTTCATGTTTTGGGCCCACACTGGTTTTATTTATATTCGGACAATTTATTTCAACGGCATTCCGCATTTGTAAATCGCCCCGGACGCATTAATCGGAAATATCGTTTTAAATTGTTCTCAGTTTATTATGCGAGAACTGAAAATCTAAAATTTCTATTTAGGGCAATGAAATGTTTGGTGAAACTTAACAAAATTATACACGGTTACGGTTATTTAACTTTATTTTTTGTTTTTTTATAACACGTCGTCGTACGAGGATTTTCTCCTGTATCGTGGGTGCGTTTACAAACATTCAAACAACTCACATACAAAATTAGCCAGATCAGGAAAAACTTTCTGTAATTTGTCTTAGATAAATGTTTGTATAACGATGATTTCATACATCACGTGCCTTTGGTTACTTTTCGAATTCCAGAAAATGAATCACTGATGAATGGCAGACTAATAAAGTGTTAATAGAAAGCGTTTAATGGGCTCCTGCTACAGACTTTGATGTTAAAGGTAAAGCTAGGTTTTGTCGCCTTTCAAGCTAAAACAGCCCGATTGTTGGCAGTAAGTGCCACCTGAATAGAACACCTAAATGACTGACACTTAATTACCATTGTTTACCTGAGAAACTTGGAAATAGCAAGCGAAGTAGGCAAGAAGTTGTAGTATACGAACTACATATTTTGGCGTACTGTACCAAAGTAATTTTAATATAGTGTAAACTACAATTTGCAAGTTCAAGTATCAAAAAGAGAAGGATCAACAGGAGAAGTGCCCAGAAGGCTGCCAGCATGCCCACGTTGGATGACAATGCTAATTCTTTGGCCAAAGAATAGGCAAGCCTATTAGCAATTGTTGATTTTAACAACACCAACAATTATGAGGTCAATGATTGACCATTCTGACACTATGAATAGCAGACTAGGGGCCCTGGTCACGTGAAGAGTCGCTTGGCAATTTCCTTAAATAATTAATATAGCGTAAAGTCATAGTGTTATTCAACATCATAACAACTTCCAAATAGATGCATATCCTTTAAAATCATTTACCATATCCAATCATAGTTGATCGCCGAATCCATACAAAAATTGTAATTAAATATCGGTTGTCACAGCTCACCGCATCGTCCGATGAAACACCGACTCGTCAAAGTAGACATATTGATAGTAACATGCAGTATTTCAACTTGCACAACGAAAAGTGGTAAGAATGGATGGGTGACCTGACCTGAGTTTCCTCCCTGCCTCGGAAAGTACATTAAGCCGTCGAGCCCGACTGTCATTTGTAAATCTTTGACTGACAACCACTCTTACCAAGGGGTATCATAATACCCAGTAGGTACAAAGTTGGTTATGGGGGTCAGATAGTCAGTCATCATCATCATCATCATTTCAGCCGAAAGACGTCCACATACGCCTCCCCTAAGTGTCGCCACATTGACCGGTCCCGTGCGTCTCGCATGTCTCGATAGGCAGGCGCTCCTTGTAAAATACTGGTATTCAGATGCATCCGGTTAAACTAGAAGCCGACCCAACACAGTTGGTAAAAGGAGTAGGCAATGATGAACAATATGTAGTAGGACTCACTATGGGTTCACACATTGCATGCTTAGAATCCGTGCAAACGTTTGCACGTGGCAAAGTGTTTACTTACATGAATTCTAAGCATGCTTCAGTAGCTCTACCATGAGTTTACACAGCAAAAACTCGCTAGCGTCTCCGTAAATTAGTTGTATGAAATATTGTACAGCGCCCCTAGCGCTCACAGAAAGAATTAAAATTCATACCATGAGCGCTATAGATTACGAAAGGTTTATCACCTAGCGTAATCTATTCGATAGTCACTAACGTTCTTCAACTGTCACCATACAAAACGGTACCATGAGTCACTAATTTCACTAAACCTATCGAGTAAGACGCTTACTTTAGTAGTTACGTAGCTCACTAGCATTTTGGCGTGTGAAACATAATTATGTTTACATCAAAATTATATAAACGTTTTTGAGTCTAATATAGTCAAAATAATGTCTGCAAGTGGTTATTTAGCATGGAATATGTTAGTGGTCGCTAAATTTGAAGACCAACGACTTGAATAACATGAATTTCAAGCCAAAATATTAGATACCAATTGGAAAATATAATTTTGAGGAAAGTTCAAACTTACCTTTCTATAAACTCTACCAACAATTGGAACTGTCTGACACTGGTCCTCATTGTATTAAATAATCTGTTTGAATCGTATACTTTTAAACTACACAACGCAGCTCTGTCACTCAAGGTCAACAATCAAAATTACAAATTGAATACACGACAGTGACATATTATAAGGAATAAAAATTCAAAAACCACATAACACTATTTGTGTAGTCTACTATCTGTCAACTTTTCAATTTCGTTGGTTTATTTGTGTAGATACCGTTCTCTCTTCTTATTAGTGGGAAAGAAAGAAACAAAACATGAGTAGAGTGAAGTTAGCTAGACGACACAATCTATCGAGCTTACCTTAGCGCCTGCGTAAGACTCCGTAAATCTCATGGTGCAAACATAATCGTAATCTATTTGATCCACGTTAGCACGCTAGCGAGTACAACGCTTGCGATTAAGTTTTCGATGACAACTCATGGTAGAGCTACAGGTAACAGGCTATTCGTGAGTAAGTCTGGGAATGTGACATCGAGACAAGTGGTTACGTTTTATGTGTGTACGTGGAGTGCAACATAGAGAAGAATTTAAATGACAACCGTTACAACGTTACAAGCGCATTTGATTTCACAAAATAAGTAGGTCTAGTCTTTTTACAGTTTATTTATCACTATAGCACATTAGGTTTTTTTTACATAAACCTTAGGTTAGCCAACATAACAGCAGGCGCTAAGTTAAAATAAAAAACAAAAAGCCCCATCTGAAAAACTGAATAGCAAAAAGCAAGCACAACTTAAATTAAACAAAAGTAGTAGGCGACAATATAAAATTATGAATTGACATGGTTCCCATCTGCTTCAAACATAAAAAACCGGCGCCCAAAATCGACCAATTTTACTGTAGCCATTGTCACTAGCGCCACCATGACATTCATCTTAAACTTTTGACTGTCTAACGTCCTAGCACCGACGAATAATTTATTCAAATCGGTTCATCCGTTTCGGAGGTATGGTATATAAAAAATGGTTGTGAGGACACTGTTGAGTGTGAATGTAGAAGTCTGTCAGAGTAGACGACGACAAAAGAAACGATGATTGCACTGTGTGAAGGATGATGGGTTGGAAGGATGTGACTGCTGATATGACGAGCTTAGAGAAGTACGGAGGTAATAGACTTATTGCGCCGACCCCAAATAAATAAGGGCAGGAGACGGATGATAATGAGGAAACAGAAAAACGGACACATATATATCAAACCCTCCTTTTCTACTGTCTTTTAACCCGACTCCACCGTAGTCGGGTAACAAGCCAGTACTTGATTTACTGGTTCTCATCACAGTGTGGCCACGTTTTCACCGGCAACCGATGATATTCGCAGTTGACGCATTGATTACAGAAATAAATCATTCTTTGAACGAAAGCTCGAAAACGGCTCGAATTAAACGTCGCCCTAGAATTGCTTTTTCGCGATTAATTCGGCAAAGGTATTCCGGTAATTATTGGCGGTTTGATAGGTGATTAAAACGATGGCGTTAACGAGAATGTGAGTGATACATTTCCTGTGGGCAAATGATTTGTGTTTGTAAATGATAAAACTCGCCTTTAAAAGGGTTTCGGTACACGCTTTTTGATCATGTTTATTTTTTCATCCCTATAGATATGCTTTCTTCACAGTAAAAAAATATTCAAAGACTTGGTAGTGACAAAAATTTAAAAGAGTATGCTAATGTGGTTTGGTCATGTGGAGAGGATGAGTGAAAGTCGATTAACGAAAGGTTTTTACTAGGCAGATTTTAGTGGCAACGCTGGGAGGGGACGCCCTAGAAAGACACACTGATCTTATTAGTGACGTTCTTCAGAAAGGATAGGTGCGTAGTACTCGTAAAGATGTATGAATGTGGACGAGGCAAAAGGAGTATGTATGGATCGTAGCAGGTGACGTTCTGTGGTTTCTGCCTACCCCCATGGGAAAAGGGCGTGAGTTTATGTGTATGTAAAGATTTAAACAAGATTAATCTGTCGTTATTATGATTAGCCATGAACATAACAAAAAAACACGCCTGTAATCCTCGAAGGTTTAGGCAGAGGCGTACCCATGAAATAGGGGGCGAGCCTGTTGCTATCAACCGGGCACAAGTCCAGACTCCGTGGCTGCTACCGAGAATTTTCTCATGGAAAAACCCAACAACACTTTATCCAATTTGGATATCGACATCAAGACCTCACGCACAGCAGTAGCGCTTGCGACCACTAGACCAACGCGGCAGTAAACAAAAACTGACTTTATTTATACGGAATAGGTATAAATACGAATTTACCTATTTACTTATGTAGACTATCAGAGTAAGTAAAACAGTAAGCTAATTCCAGAGAAGAATAGAACAGATTACCTTTTAATTTTGTTAGTGTACGTAGGTGGGTCGCCCATTGAGATAATTGCCGAACACTTAATTCCAAAGGTCCCAAGACGATACCAAAAAACAAACAATTTACTACGAGAAAATTCTAATAATAAATCAACCTTATACAAAGAAAACACTGGCCACAAAAACAATAGAAACATTGCGAAAGATTACTACTACTACTAGAAAAAAAAACAATTCCTCCTTTACAATGGCCGTTAACCAAACTGGCTGAAATCTATATTTTTCTGAAAAGATTTTTTAAAACTAATCAGCACTTTTAAAAGAAAATACTCATACGGATGATGAGGAACAGGGTGTAAAGATCTCCACATCCCATAGAAGGATCCTTCGATCAGACGCATGTTGTGCCTAGTGGGCTACTGTCCGACAGCCGTTGTCGGGTATTTCTATTTTTTACGGTCAAACTTTAATACCGATCTTCACAATATTGGTGTTAGTTCTTGATTTGTATCAAAGATGGCACTTTAGTACTTATTGTACTACATTGCTGTAGTATGTCCACTACACTCCCACAACAAAAACGAACTGAAACAGACTATTCCAGAAAAACTGTACTGTCACTTCCAAAATGGCGGGCAGTCTATATTTAGCTGCTATTTGAGTTGAGCAAGCACTCTTCAATTAAGCACAAGTTGAGTTTGAGACCATTAAAGCAAAGTCCCGGGCTTGATAACAGGATAGCTCGTTATATTCCGAAATCGCATCGGGACGCATTGCACCATTTCGTTTTGCTTTTTGAAGGCAGAGGACTGACACTTCGTTAGTAGAAATGGGTGAGAAAATTCACGTAGTAGGGGGTATGTCGTCTTTGAAAGCGTGTTATATGTATTTATTTCGTAGGTAAATGTAAATATGTCGTATCAAAGACGTGTTGACATGACTTGAAACTGCAAACAAAAATATGCGTTTACAAGGCCTTAGTTTTACCAATACTCACCTACGCTGCAGAAACCTGGTGTCTCTATAGAAGTGATATTAAAAGGCTTGACACTTTCCATCTTCGGTGTCTTCGGTACATCCTCCTCATAAAATGGCAGGATCGTGTCCCTAATTATTTATTTATTTATTTAGCCTTTATTTGCCTTAACAATTACATATCGTACAATTACACTTCAGTTAACATTTCATTATACTTCACATTTAGCAATACCTTTAGCATTTCATTAAAAATTACATGTAACAATAACAATACGAGTACATTTAACATTGGATTTCGTTTAACATTACATTTAGTATTTCATTTCATTAAACCTTTTTCTTTCATCAAACATTAGTAGTGTGTACATTACATTTATCATTTCATCAAACAAGTATTTTTTTTTTTTTTTTTTTTTTTTTTAAGTTTGGAACATCGTTAGTAGTTACATTTCAGTTTATTACATTTAAAATTACATTTATCAATTTCATGCGATTTAAAACATTTCAGAAAACATTGGTACATTATATTAACCTATATATATTTATTTTTTTTATTTTTTTTAGGTATTTTATTAAACAGTATATACATTTCATGCGATTTATATTATTTCTTAAAACATTAGCACTATAATCTTTTAACATTTATCTATTTCTAAAACATTAAATTTTACGTTGCATTCTTTACATTTTGCAAAATATTCTATTGGCAGGTTATATATATATTTTTTTCATTAAGGCCCCGTTTGGGTATAGGCCTCCTCCAACTAGTGTTGGAGGGTTATTGTCTTTATCTCCCGCGGTGACAGGCCGTATTGGGAGAAGGTGAGAGGGGGCCAGCTGTAGTTGCTATATGACTTGGGTATTTTCTTCTTCTAGAGAGTGGAAGGTAAGCTTCGGTTTTTGTTTTATAAACTTTTCCATATTCATGTTAACTGTTTTGGTCTTTTTTTTTTTTTTTTTTTTTTTTTTTTTTCGTGTCCCTAATACGGAGGTGTTAAGGCGCACTGGAATGATGGGCATGGAGGCGCTTTTGATTAAGATCCAACTGAGATGTTGTGGTCATATACAGCGCATGGATACCAGTAGACTGCCTAAAATCGCTTTCTACTCAGAGCTCGCCCAAGGAAAACGAGCACAGGGTGGCCAATACTTACGCTACAAGGATGTCCTCAAACGTCACCTTAAGACCTGTTGCATACCCGCTGATCGGTGGCAGGAGCTTGCTCGAAACCGAGAAAGATGGCGCGCCTCAATCCACGAAGCAATTAAATTCTTTGAAACAAATCGTCTTGAAGGCCTAGACAAGAAGCGACAGATACGCAAAAGTCGCCCAAAACCTTCCTATATGTACACGTACAACGATGATCATCAGCTCTTCTGTTCACGATGTGACCGGGTATTCAAGACCAAGTTTGGTTTTGCTAGTCATTAGAGGGCTCACGAAAGAGAAGACAAGTAGTCTGGGTCGCTGTCGCCGGATACGGTGAAGAGGGCTATATATATATATAGCTTATCCGACATAATTCCACATTCCAATAATGGATTGATAGATGTCAAATGCATACAAAATGCGACCAAAATAATTTAAAGCACATTATATCCTCACTTAGTACGTAATAATGTCGGTGGAGTACATCAATCAGGGTATATTGTGTGCCTTGCATGCATACATAATGGAAAAGCAATGAAAATCAATTTTAAACTCAATTCCAATGCAATTGATCCGGCCGAATAAGTTTAAACTTGATTGGGAGCGACTATATTTACAATGTTGATCAGTCAGTTTGAGTTTAAATATGTAGTTTTTGATTATTTAATTTAAAACAAAAATTTTAAATAATGTGTATGAAATATCTCTAGCATGCTTACAGCGTTCTCAATTTGGTTTCAATTGACAACTTTGCTCGACAATATTACATTTTTTTTAGGAAGTAGTTTCTTGCCTTGCCCTTACAAAAGTGTGTCGTCGACCCCAAATAAAATGGGACAAGGGCAGGACGTCGAGATGAGTTTCTTGCTTAAATGAGGTAGATAATGATCTAATAACATAGAGTACATTAACTTTATGTAGGAAGCAGCCACAGAATCTAGATTTATGTCCGGTTGATAGCAATAGGTCGCTCCCTATTACTCGGGAGTTACCTAGCGCAATGGCGGGGAAAAATAATATGTAGGTAGGTAGGTAGCTTTGGGTTATAGGTGCGACATTATGTTACAAAATAATTAAAGACGATATCGATCAACAGTAGAAAATACATAAATTGAGTTTTATCTCTATGTAACACATTGTCAGGCGACTGATCTGTGCAAATCAGTAATATACAGGTTCTCATAAAAATATTGCTCTCTCGACATATACTATGATTCACAGATATAGATTTATCTAGATAACGTATCACGATCCATATAAAAACCAAGAGTACCACTTTTTGACCACCTAAGACGTCATAAGCTGCTTGGATACTGGCCTTGAGAAGGAATGGGTAAAAATCCACCACGCGGGCCCAGTGTAGGCTGTAAGATATCACATGTCTTCGAATTTAGGGTTCTAAGACATTTCCTCATGATTTTTCCTTCACCGTTTTTGAGAGCAGTGGTGATGAAATAAATTACTCAAAGTAACGCCTACCTACCTAAGATCGAACCCACAACTTACTGCTCGGACTTAGTCAGGGTCACAACCGGGTCACCACTGCGCTCTTGCGATATCTAGGGATATTCTATATCTGTGCCCAAACCTGTGAAAAATTCATATCGCGGGACTGTCGAGCTTTGATTGGTCAAGCAGTAAAATTGAAGTACTTGATAATGAAATACAGTCGCTTCCTTTTAAAACGGTACCCTGCAAATGAAATTGCTCTGTAAAATGCTGTTATTAATGTTCCTTTTTGTTTCATAAAGGTGTGAATTTGGTGTTGCGTGTTGTTGGTTTGTTGGCTTTGACATTCATCATCATCTGCCTAGCCTTTTTCCAACATATTGGGGCCGGCTTCCAGTATAACCGGGCAGCTGAATATCGTATTTTACATGGAGCGATTGTCTGTATGACCTCCACAACCTAATTAATAATTATGATAGCCCTTGGTAAGATTGGTTTTCATTGACTTTGGCATTATAAGAATAATTAGAAATCAAAATGTGTTTTTTTTAAATTTTTTTTTTTCAAAAGTTTCTCGATTGCAAAATTCCACGTTGCTAGACCGAGAGGCGTTGGCTGTCACTATACTGTCTGTTCGCGATAAACTTAAAAACTACTGCACTGATTTTCATGTAGTTTTCACCAAGGGATAGATAGACTGGTTCTCGAGAAAGGTTTTAAAAAGTTTTAGAAAGTTTCATACAATTTGTCAAGTTTTTGTATACATTGCCTAAAATATAATGGAGGTGTAAAATATGTTGGAGGTGTCGGTAAAAAATAAGTAGCCTGGGAGCTTTTAACAAAAACGCTGCCTAAACCGAATCTACGCGGGCGAAGCCGCGGGCATCAGCTAGGTTTTTTTTATAAAAGTGAAAGATTCACACAAAAAAATCATTGAGTGAACAAAATCCTATTATCTACCCTCCAATATCTTAATCACTTTCACACACTCAGCCTCCAACCTTCTAATCAACTAAACCAGTGAGTGGTTGACGAGGCGCGACCACACATGCCTCACTCCTCACTCCTCACTGACATTTACTAATGATCAGACGTCCCACGATTAATGAATGTACTCAGCGCTATTAGTTATACCATCTGTGATATGGCCCTGTTTGCCCAATGGTCACGAACTTGGGACCAGTTTGACCCCTCTTTAGTTGGGAACTAAGTTTTGTTGACTGTTCCCACATAATAATGGGTTGGGTTAGTTTAGTAGATTGTTTGGGTAGTCTTTTAAGAGTTTTTTTGTAGGCTTTCGAGGTTTAAATGTTTAGGGCTGATTTTTGCAACATTAATGTCATTATTTTATAATAGGTAGTGATTACAAATATGTAGCATAATTACGATATAAGACACCGTTATTTATCCAATTAATTAATCAAAGTCAAAAGCAGACCCAATGCGTAACCAATGACTTCAATGTTACGAAAAGCGTAGCAGTGCCGCTACGCGAACGCGTAGACAGCGTAGCGTTCACTATAAACACGCCAGCTACGCCGCCGCCCGTAGCAATATACTTTGGGACAATCTTCAATTGAACAGAGTATTCTATAGATATTCTTAACAAGTGTGTCATAAGAACCTTGAATAGGGATGTTTCCTGACTAAAAAAAAAATGTATCTGTTTAGTCCGTCTGTTAGATTATCGAAAAATATCGGATACGTGTTTTTTATTTTAACAAATTAATTAAAATTGACGAAAATAAAACGTGTCAAAGATTATAGACTAATTCGATTTTTTTTTTATCAACAACAACAAACACAAGCATTTATTCCAATTAGACCATTAATGTGCCTCTGTTAAAAGGATGAAGCTACCTAGTGGCAAATTCTTAAGGGACATTTCTTTGGAAAGGTCACAAATTCTAGACAAAATAAAATGTCACCGAGCTATTTTATACAAATCTGTAGTTGTTTCCGAATCCTTGATCAGGCGAACCTTGAAAGATTTGTAGCGGTTATTTGTCTTCATCTGCACCGGATGTTTGCTTCCTCCCTAAGATCAAGAAAACTTCTAAATTTGTCTAGCTCCCACGTTGTGTTTCCTCCAACAAGGCAAAATAACCTCATAAGTTAGATTTATACTGACATAACTTGGGATGCTGGTCCTCGTTATTGCTAGATAACTCAATTTAGACACTAGTAACCAAATAATCCTAACTATAATATATAATTATATAATATAATAATAATAATATATATATATATAATATTATAAATGCGAAAGTAACTCTGTCTGTCTGTCTGTCTGTCTTTGCTTCACGCCTAAACTACTGAACCGATTTGTGTGAAATTTGGTACAGACATAGTTTGGAACTTGAGAAAGGACATAGGATAGTTTTTTTTTTTTTGTTTTTTTTTTCGCGAGATAAACCAAAAATCTGCCGGAAGTCACTATTCCACGCGAATGAAGTCGCGGGCAAAAGCTAGTACAACATAAACTAAACTATTACTGGTTTTAATGTATAAATTAAAGCTGTGTCTAATGTTTGTCTTAAGTATGATGATGATTAAATAAAATATACAGGTCAAACACGTAACGCTCATTTCTTCGCCGCAGTCGGGTAAAAAAAAAATGTATAATTAAAACACATTTTTGCATATTTTCAATATGGTGGCAAGTTGAGTTGATTGAAAAAGTTTTAGTTTTTTAGGTGATCGGGAAGTGCCTTAAAATTGACTGTATTTCGTTACTCCGAAGTTCGAAATACCGAAGTACGGTATACAGAAAGTTCGTGAGTCCGAATTACGTTAGTCAGAATGTACGCTATGACGAAGTACGGTATTCAGAATGTTCGTTACTCCGATGTACGTTACTCCGAAAGTTTGCTACTTCGAAGTACTGTACTCAGAATGTTCGTCACTCCGATGTACGTTACTTCGAAAGTTTGCTACTACGAAGTACTGTATGCAGAATGTACATTATCGCGAAGTACGGAACTCCGAAAGTTTGCTATGACCAATTACTCAATAATAATTGAGAATATTCCTCATTAGAGAGTATTTCGAATTAGTCAAGTATAAATGATGATTATTGTGCAAATAGGTTTTACAAGTGAGTAATTCTCAATTATTATTGAGTAATTGGTCATAGCAAAATTTCGGAGTTCCGTACTTCGCGATAGTGTACATTCTGAATACAGCAGTACTTCGTAGTAGCAAACTTTCGAAGTAACGTACATCGGAGTGACGAACATTCTGAGTACAGTACTTCGAAGTAGCAAACTTTCGGAGTAACGTACATCGGAGTAACGAACATTCTGAATACCGTACTTCGTCATAGCGTACATTCTGACTAACGTAATTCGGACTCACAAACTTTCTGTATACCGTACTTCGGTATTTCGAACTTCGGAGTAACGAAATACAGTCCTTAAAATTCACTGCAAAAGAAGGTCTGTTTTTTCTGTCGATTCAATGTTACACATTTTTTTAGTCTCAGAACGATAACATTCGATATGGAACTCCGTCCCAATAAGCACTTTCCCTAAGCCGTGCATCAACAAATTTCAAAAAAACCTGTAGCTGCTCTATGCCAGCCTGTAAGCAACAACATTATCATCGACAACTCCCGACCTCACCCGAACATTCACGATCACAAAATCGTCAACACATCGGCACTAACAGCTAATCGCGAACATGCAATATCCTCCCGCCATCAAAGAGCTATAATTGGCGCGAACGCGATCATCAAATACATCACACAGCGTTATTGCGTCACAAATAAAATCCTGACGCCGCCATCTTGGAAACTGAGGAGGTCCATTTTGACATGAGCTGTCAATCGAAGTAAATGGCGCCTAACGATCAGCTGTCAGGGCTCTAGTTTAAGTGGTCACCGTGTAATGACGGGATTGGCATCAAGGTTAGATTGAAGAAAGGGTGGATAAGAAATGTGTTTTATATTTTGAAGGTTGATAATTTTAATTATGCACCTGACATCGTTGTTGAATTCGATTGTACTTTCAGAATTTGAGATTGCTATAATTGATGCTGTAAACATCATAAATTGTCAATAATTTTTTTTTTAATCTCTTTAGCAGCCCAGAGTCTGGATTTTTGCCCGGTTAAAGACACTAGGCTCGCCCCCTATTACTTGGGCTAAAAGAATACTACCGAAAAGTGAATAAACTATCAGGTACACTTCTGCCTAACCCTTCGGGGATAACTGGCGTGACGTAATACTTATATAAAAACGAAAGTAAAATTAAATACGATAAGCTACGTGCAATAAGCCAAATGTAAAAAAAACTAAGACTGGCAAGGAATTTACACATACAACAGCGAATGGTCCTTTTCACAGAAAATGAAAAAACAGTATATCAATGGTCCCGTTAATTGAATCTTCCGTATCCAGTGTTACTTATTCCAGGCGTGTAGTGAGTTGATGAGGGTGTAAAAGCTATTCAGTCGGAAAGCTGATAGCAAATATGGCAATAACACGGCCGTCTTGTATCTACGTATGTTTGGCTTATTTATCTCAGTGTTGCCAGTATTTACATTAGTATTACGAGCGAGCATCATATGTAATGTGTGGACTTATTTACGTGAAGAGTTCTGGGAATCCTTTTATTTGTTTAGCGTCTATGTTATTACCTACTCCAGTAATTTGGCACAATATAAAGATGTACCTGGAAAGAAAAGGTCTTTCGGATGAAAATGTCAGCTGTAACATTTATATTAAGTCTCCCTTTTAACATAACATAGCATCACACAAACACACCTGTCATCCCGAAGGCTTAGGCAGAGTAAAAGCATAACCATGGTGTTTCTTGCCGGTCCTTCTCCGTAGGAAAAGACCAACCCGAATCGTGTACCTTTTTTACCCGACTGCGGCGAAGCCCAAAAGGAGGGTTATGTGTTTGACGTGTATGTATGTAAGTATGTATGTCTGTTTCTTTGTTCCCTCATAACTCCTAAACGGAAGAAGGGATTTGAATGAAACATACGTCGTTAGATTTGTCTTGGTGGCGCGAGTGTTAAAGGCTACATTAAAATCAAAAAACAAGGAAAAATTGTGGATTTTGGGGCAAAATCGCGGAGTTCAAAAAAATTTTTTTTTCCTATACCATCGAGTAGGGTATCAAAATGAAGAGTTTTAAAAGGAGATTACAAAAATATGTAACACTTATATGTTTAAAATAAATTCAAAGTGACAAATTCTATAAACAAGCACAAAAGTTAAATCATCTGCGAAGAATTTTATACGCGACCAACGAAAGAACAAACACAAAAGAACTAAAAAGTTGGAAATAAAAAAAGTTGTTTAAAAACTAAAAAACCCGACTGAAAAAACTGAAAAGCAAAAAAACAAGCACATTTTAAATCAAACAAAACTTGAAAGCAGGCGGGGTTCATTTGAATATTAAATTATGAAATGAAAATAGAATGGACCGCCTGATTTCAAGTTTTGTTTGATGTGCTTGTTTTTTTGCTTTTCAGTTTTTTCAGTCGGGTTTTTTCGACGTTTTATTAATGCCCACGTAGGCCTACGTGAAATAAAAAAAAATGTTTTTTGAAGGCTGGCGAAAATGAACCCAAATAATTACAAAATAACGACGCCCCGAGTAAGTGCAAGCCTATTGCAATCAACCGTTGACATGTCTAGACCCCGTGTCACGTCCCCTTTTTTAATGTACTTACTCGTTTCATTTTAAAACTGTAGATCAACAGAGATAATCCACGGTACATTAAATTTAGGCTTAAATGAGCGTAGATTTAAGCTTATTAATAACACTTATGTAGTCATTAAAATGTTATCATCATCGCGCATCGTAGACACATTAAGTATTTAACAACATAAAATCTACTAAATTACACTGTAACTACATGCACTAAAAACATAATGGAGTATTAAAGAGCTTTGTTTTAAGCTCATGAAACATGTTTATTTTAACCCTTTCGATTGATATTTATAGCAGCTTTACGGGGCGACTGAGTTTATGTAAATTTTATTTTGAAAGCTCTGTTACATGAGTCGTTTTGTTTATTAAATGTAATTGAGAGAAAATGTGAACGATTTAGTTATTATTTATCTTTGCGTGTTGGATTAGAGATAAGGGGAAAGTGTTATACCGCAGCCCCGAAGGCAAAGATTCGGGGGCTGCGGATTGTTCAAAAGAGATACCGTGACCCCGGACATAAAGGGTTAAGAAGGAACATGGGTGGTTTTTAGTCAGCAGAAGTCTGTGACTCCTTTCCGCTCCACACAGAGCGGGGAGTCATTTGATGATTACCAACGTGCCAAAAAATAAAAAATGGTAGGCAGAGCCACACATTTCACCAGTAATGTTTAAATGCCATATTATAATAGGCGGCGGTAAGGTAAAGGTCAAATCCTTACAATAAATGGCCAACGCTAGTCTGCTTCAGTTAGTTTATTCAGTCAACAGTCAACTTGGAGCAGGTAACCTTTGAAATTGTTTACTTTCGAATCAACTTAATAGTTTAAATGTTCTGAAAGGTTACTCCAACATGAGGTTTGACTGCCTCTATGTTGGTAGTGATCGCTATCGCGACTGCTAAAAGTATGAGATCTTAGTATCGATTCCCAAGTCGGGCAAATTATACAGTAAGCTACATAGACAGAAAGAAGAGCTAAAGAAAACGCAAATAATATGACCTACTTTGAACACAGGTACAATAATAGCCCGAAAAAAAGGTTCGATAAGACAAAAAATATATCTTCCAGCCGAATAAAGAATTAGGTACCCTACATTTCAAACTGTTTCATAAAAAAGAAAAAAACATTCCACATTCAAACCCAATCGTGTCAAATACGCACGTACACGTTTTTCAGCTAAAATATTCGTACCCGATCCAAAAACATTAGGTTATCAATAGCAAAGTTGCTAACTCAACGGGTATTTGTGATAGAGAGATAAAAGTACTGGTAGGTGTCAAGTTTTGAATAAGAAAGGATACGTTCACGCGAGGACTCGTTCGATCTGCTTGACTGAGCTGACGTGACCATCTTACGAAACCGATCCTTTTACTTACCGACATTTTTCCGCTCTGATCTTTTCCAATATACTCGCTCCATTGCCTTACTAGTTCAGCTGCCAAACCAAGCATGTTTACTGTAAACAGCATTGGTGGTTTAACAGTTTAAAGCACGCAAATATTACACAAAATGGACGTTCATTCCAAATGCGTCAGTTTGTCAGACAATATTGTTTGCGCCGTCAACAAACTCTTTGTAAGTGAAGCACACGATAAATAAATACAAAGTGGCTTTTCGTCAAATTAAATATTGACGCTCCGCTGGAAATATGAAACAATTTTTTCGATGCTTTTCCTAAAATGGCGTAAGACGGGCTTATTTAACTTATGGCGGTATAAAGGGTACTTTGTCAGCGTAAAATCGTTGTCTCGCTAAGAAATGTCGGGTATGCCAAGCCTTATATTTCACTTCGAAAGAGATATTTTGTGAAGAAAAGCAGGTGTTTATTCTTGAAACTGGTTCATTTAAAAGAGACGCTTTGTAGTGAAAGGTTAAGGCAATATAATTTGGTGTTGAAGGACCATTTGTGGGCGATTAGAAACTAATTTCATTACGATTTCAAAGAGATACTTATTGCGTGTTTGTAGACGAAAGCAAATGTTTACGGACTCTTCTGTTCACTAGTATAAAACTTCAAGACGACATGTCTTCTGTACATCTATATCTATACAAATGCATTTTATTGACGTGTCTGTTTGTAATATCAAAAACAGCTTTTTACTGAATGCGTAGGAAAATAAGTAAGTAGGTACCTACGATGAAGTTCGATCAAAGACAAGACACAAACAGTTATTTTTAACTTTCAAATAATAAAAGTCAATGCAAACTTTAAATAAAAGCTGTATTTATTCAGTAATGGCACACTGAAATGCTGCCATTGTAATAACTATTAAAAAAGGTTTGCTGTCAGGAATAATTTAATATTGTCTTAAAGTCTATATTTGAATTCCTGAGACGTTGTTTAATGAAAACATACAGGTCTTTAAAAAGTCCAACATCTTAAAAAAAGATGTGTTTTTTAAACAAGCTTTACTGAAAGACTTTGTTTGTGACTTGTTGATGGCAATAGGCTCCACCACCTTTCACATGGGACTTACACAAAGTCGGCGAAATGTGGATGCCCTTAATTACATGCGTGATGTAAGTATTGTTCTATGAGATTTTTAGTGAAACATTACATGACAGACTCACTGGGGCATCACGGCAAGCACTGCATCACTCCGACTCACTGGAGCTAATATGCAGCATCACCCCGACTCACTGGGGGTCTGGCGATTCTTCGGGCTACGTCGGTAACCTTGGTTCTCATGCGGATGTCCTCCGAAATTTAATTGGATTGAAACTTAATCTGTACAAAACCAAACAACATGAAATCAAAAATTATTCACCATTTTATTGTTTACCAAACAATAGGCAATACAGTTTATCCTGTCAAAGCTATCGGAAATTTATAGCAATATTAATATCGCTTATCTCACGAACCGTATCCTCGTGATAACCCATTTATTTGGGAAATCCTGGCGTTTTGTGCAACCAAAATATAAATGTGAAAGTACTGCGACGCGCCTGTCGATAAGCCGACGGTTTAATCCATTCGCTGTCGTGATTTAGATAGGAAAGTGGATTGTTTGCTTTCAAGGTTCTGTATTTATGTTAGTCTGGAGCTAAGTTATAAGGATTTTGTTTTAAACTAGATTTTGGTCTCGAATTTGTCCGCGTGAAAAACTATTTTATGAGATTTGGCTATAGTGTCTAGCTTTCTAGGCTTAGGTAGGTTGGAAAATACTTTCTATATTATAACTTATAAATTTAGAGCTGTTTACATTATTTGCCACGTTAAGGCCAAAGAAAAGATGGATGGAAAGTGTGAGGAATGATATAAAGCGGCTAACAGACGTAAAACGCAAGTTTTATAATGCGTAAAAGTATATGATTCACTACAGTAAACAAAATCAGAAAAATATATGATATTCTTCAGAATATATGCTAGTGACATAGTGTTGTGAAAACATAATAGGTACAACTAACTTTGCTTTGCTTGATAGAAAAAAATCACGAAGATACCTCTAAAAATTTCTATTAACGAGTTAAAACCATATTAAAATACATGTCATCGTTCTGATTTTTTTGCCAAATAATTCTACAAGCAACATACTAAAATTATAGTGTTTTACTTTTTTAGTCCAATCAACAGTTTTTTTGTAAATCGCAAAATACCACTAATTTCGCACTATTCGGCCGCAGCGAAAGACGTAACAACCGCTTTGCAGTGCAAGCTGATTAGAACTTTATTCTAGCAGTATTTCAAACGAAGTTTGAACGACCACAAAACGAGTTGCTAATTTGAGGTAGCATAAGCTCTTAAAGAGAAAGGAGTAAATGCCACTACAACGTCTAACAGGGAAGAATGGAAATAGAGAACATGTTGCGCCGACCCCAAATAGAATGGGATAAGGGCTGGAAGATGATGATTGATGATGAAGTGCAGATACCAGAGCATCAAGCTACTATAATCTGTCAAAGGGGTAAGAACCGATGTGGCATATCAACCTGTCCGCCATTTTGATTTTTTTTCGAAATCGCGGCCCACAATGAAAGTGGTATGTTACCGAGATATTTGAAGGTAAAGATCGACATATGAGTACAATGACCACATAAAAAATAGACCTTTTACGTGTCTATAGGCGTTGATTATTATTATCAGTTTATTTATGAAAATCTTTTGTATGCTCACAAAAATATAAAGCTGTTTAAGAAATATAGTGATATTCACAATATAAATACAAGAAATAGACATAAATATATTGTACCCACAACAAGGCTCAAGAAAATAGGTGGATCTTTCAGATGCCAATGTATTCGCTTTTATAATAAACTACCAAGCCACATTCAAAATTTAAGCCTTAATAAATTCAAATCCTTTATAAAACGTAAACTTTGCCAGAAAGGATTTTATACTGTTAAAGATTATTTAGAGGACAAAAAAGCTTGGGATTGAACTGCTCCAATTTGAATCGAAATTGAATTGACTTTATACCTATTTTATATTATTTTTTTACAATTTGACATTTTATGAATTTTCTTTATACACATGACATTGTTTACTTTTTCAAGTATGATATTATTTTTTTGACCAATATTTACATGTTAAATATTTAATTTAATTTTTTATTTAGTTTTGTGTATATTGACATTTAATAACTTGATATGATTATTTAATATGACAAATATTTTATTATTTTTATATTGTGAATGTGAGGACCATGTGGGTCTTTCTCTAATTTTAACTATTGTCTGGCAGTTTGAGTACTATAAGCGACCCACCCAAATGTCCTTTCTTTGGTATTGTTCGTCGTGACGTTGAGCTCCTTGAGTTATAAGTCGAGCTCCACGATAACTGACAAATGCTTGCACTGACTGGACGGGTCCACTCAAATCTGTGTGGTGCTTTATTCAAAAGACCATCTCAGACACTAATCTGCATGATCTTCATGTATTTTATTATTTTCATATTGTGAACGTGAGGACCGTGTGAGTTTTTATTTATTTTTAACGATTGTTTGGCAGTTTGAGTACTTTAAGCGACCCACCCAAATGTCCTTTCTTTGGTATTGTTCGTCGTGACGTTGATCTCCTTGAGTTATAAGTCGAGCTCCACGATAACTGACAAATGCTTGCACTGACTGGACGGGTCCACTCAAATCTGTGTGGTGCTTTCTTCAAAAGACCATCTCAAACACTAATCTGCATAGTCTTCATGTGTGTATTATACCAAGATTATGTTTGTACCTTGAACATATTGTAAACCCAAACGATTTTAAAAGAGTGTCCATGAAGTTTCTTGCCATTCTTCTCATGAGACCAACGCTTTGGAATTGGCAACTACAGTACACTCACGAGATAAATTATGCCTTGTGACTGGGACTGTAGCTTAGTTTATTTAGCTTCAGTAGTTCAGTAGTTTGCTGCCGCACTCGGACAGCTTCAGTGGTTGTTTGGGCCGTCGCTTGGTAAGGGTTTTTGGCAGTTTTGTCATACAAAACTATGTCAGGCCTTTGCTGGGTGGCGGCTTGAGTAATCGTTGGATATCTCTGAGTGCCGCAGTTAGTTTAATTCGACTATTCAAAAGTGCCTGTTACTGGCCTACTTGAAATAAATATTTTTGACTTTTGATTACTGGTTATTGAAAGAGAATAGGTATATAATTACATACTACTCGGAGCACGAGACAACTATTCTTTGACATAACAAATCGTTTCATTGCGATGCTAAGCGATTTTCTCGTGCGTATAATATTAATCAACCTGGGAACTATTATTTGGATACAATTTAACGTTTATACACGTAATGAGGCTATTTTTTTAAATATTTAATGTTTGTCGTTATACTCATTTGTCGATCTTTACCTTCAAATATCTCGGTAACGTGACACTTTGGGTACCGTGTTAATTGACATTTTTTGTTCGTCTATATGTCCTCTATCCATACATACCACTTTCATCGTGGGCCGCGATTTCGAAAAAAAATCAAAATGGCGGTAGGTTGATATGCCAGCTCCCATACAAAAAAGTTCAAACCCCTTTCTCTTATATATATTTTCATCTTTATCGCCATATGACGTTATGTCCCGACCGCTATTTGGAGAGAAAATAATTGTTAGTTGATAATAAAAGCTGCAGGCGTATATAACCAAGCTGCTCTAAATGCTGGTTTTAACACGTAGCGAGAAAAATATTGTCCGCTTTAATTAAATAATTATTTAAATAGATAAACCGGGGTTGAGAATTATTTCCACAACGAAATTCATACTCTTATTCTGTTTAAGACTAAACTATTTTAATGACTGCCCGAGTTGGCGCCTGTTAACACAGAATGCGACACTAAAATGAGGTATTAGCAATGATATTATAAATAAAAAGAGGTAGATATCGCATTAGCACGCACAAATTGTTGAGGACAAACTACAACAATTGGTGCAGTTTAGTAACTAGCTATCTCTTTTTATCTTAAACGTTCCGTATTATCTATCCCTGTCGTAGAACGCAACGATATCTGAACGCCATTCAGTACGAACATGGCGTATCTTTCTTTTTAATATCATTGGGTATTAGTGCATGTTTACGTAAAGGCGGGGCGTCGCGCGTCGCGCGGCGCGTAGTGCGTTTTTAATTCAAACACATGGCGATGTATGAAAAAGTTAACAATTTCAAACGCCGATTTTTCTAGAAGCGTTTTTCGCTCGTTAGTTTAAAATGCAGCGTTGGTTGTGGTGGACCCGCCTCTCAGTAAATTAATAAAAAAGCACGCATCGAGCCAGCTGCACGCGCAGCGCGACGCCCCCGCGTCTGCGTAAACGAGCCCTTATTGTGAAGCTTTCAGCTCTTCTTTATCGAGTGTTTAATGCCTAACCTGGTGTCAGAGTTCCTATGCACATAGGCCTCTCTGACTTGGCTTTACATACTGTCGCGAAATATTTCTCAGGCATCCTGATTTCCCCACGACGACGTCTTCCTTTACCGAAGCAAGTGATCATTTTACTTGAATGCGGGTGCACTATTACTGTACACCTCTGCTTATTCCTTCGGTTATTACCTACAGGCGTGATGGATAAGGTCCCATTAAAATAGGTGGACAAATTTTAACACAGCGTTCAGTAGGTCTAACCAAACATATCTAAACAAAAAAAAAAAAACATTAAATAAAATGTTTTTTTTTTTTGACTAAAATAATATATTGCCGGCACTCTAGAACAAACTCATCCTTTATGAGTAGGTATCTACTTAAATGCGACTTTCTTATTATTGTTTTCACCATCGTCCTTATTTTGGTGGTCTGAATGATTTCTGAAATTTTGTCCACCTATTTTAATGGGACCTTTTATTATGGGCTAAATATGTACTACATCTGTATTGTCGTATATCTTGTAATCGGCGTGCGTGTACGAATTAGAACCGTTTTAGATGTTTGAACGTGGAGTAAGCGAATGGACATGCTTTAGCTTATCAGGATCGTAGCAGGTGGCGTCCTGCTGTATCTGCCTGTCCCCAGGGGAGAAAAGCGTGAGTCTAAGATGTGTTATACCAAAAAAAGTTCGACACAACAAACCCCCGTATGCTCCCATCTTTTGTTCCCATAGTGTAGGTGGATCGCAGCACGGACAGAGAGGTTTAATAAAGAGAATGTAATGCGCAATGACCGCTCGTGACGTCGTCTAGCACCCATTGTCCATGTCCAGTGCATCGGGTCCCAGCGTTTAATTAAACTGGACAGCTAAATGACAAGACGTTCTACGGTATTTATTGTTTAAGATGGAGGAATCTTGGGCCAGATGTGTGACTGTGGGTTGTCGTTTTGCGAGTTAAAATAAGATTAGGAACAGTGAAGGTTCTATAGCAGGTTGCTGCAGAGGAAAATAACTATTCTGTCCATTGAGTGACTAAGAAAAGGGGCGGAAAAACTTAATAATAAAATGGGTAGGTATTTTTTTTCTTATAAACGGTTATCAGTAAGTGTGAACCAACCACCCGTGCTTAAACCACAGCCCGTCTGATTCTCACCGTGTAATCGTGCTTTTCCACATACACAATTTTTAATAATTTCATAATTTCTTATTCCCTAGACACGGGGGGTTAATCTGAAATACTGTTAAACTTTTAACAACTAAAAAACAGCGTATATTAATTTATTATCAGATAACGTAATTTCGATTAATTATATAATTTACCTATGTCTTTTATGACATTCTCCTTAACTTTGACGAGCATGCAATATTGCATCTTTTATTTAATATAGTTGCTACAGAAGAAAATAGCAATTTTCTGTAAATATAAAAGAACAAACCCAGTGCGAAGCGTTCCGTCCAAGTTTTAGTGAAACACTTCTAATGAAAAGCAAGCGAAACTGTAACAGTAACAGTAGTTTCTCTTATCTACTTCTTGTTAGAATTAAAATATTGTTTGACTGCCTCGTTAGTCTAACGAGTCGCAATCGCGAGAGCAGAGTACGAAGTCCTTGGTTCAATCCTTTTTTTTATTTTAAACTTTGCCCCTCACTAGGACTTTCTCCTGTATCGTGGGTGCGTTCACAAATATAATATTGTTGGCTCAAAGTCACGCCATCAGCCAGTAGCCGTCCGGTTAGCGTACGGTCGATGTGCGGCAACCGACAGAAGTTCATAAAAACGAGGCGAGCGGCGTTGCAACGGTCACTTTTTGCTTGGACGGCGCTCGGAAAGGACTTGCTACCCGACTATTATCGTGTGCTTCGCTACTTTTGGTTTATGTTTTTGCTCGTGTACTGATTATTCCATTTTGCTAGTGCTATTTCTATTTGATTATTGTTTAAAATGTTTGTCGTGATATTTTTGTAAAAGTGTGATTTAAAAGATATTAAACATTGTTTATTTTGTTCACGTATTTCACTTCTGATTCCTAATATCAGAAGTGGGATAAATAATCTTTTCGCCCACAAGTTAAAAACTAGTTTTCAGGCTTTTAATTTTAGATAAAAGCGGGTAGTAGTTAGCAATGGATATATCGAGTTGTTCGCGTTCAAAAACTAGTGCCTCTCGTTCTAAGCGATCTTGTAGCCACCATAAGCGGAGTGGAAGGTCACGTACGTAGCAAGTTTCGGGATCCGATCGCCGTTCCAAGCGCGAACGAGATCGTCGTAGGTAGGAGCCGCGTGAGGACGCGAAGTCCTGTGTAACCGCTCTCGCGGTTGAGGCGACGCTCCGGACATGACTGTTGGTTTACTTTCGTTCCTGATACAAGTAAGATCGAACCATTTTAATATTTCGTTGGTTTAGTAGTCGCAAGCGCGACTACTGAGCATGAAGGTTCTGGGTTCGATTCCCGGGTCGGGCAAAGTGTTATTTTCTGGATTTGTGCCCTGTTGGTGACAATGGGCTCACCCCTATTACATGGTTAAGCTTATGTCTTAACATAACTGGCGAAATGTGGGTATACTGGGTACCTCTGCCTAACCCTTCGGGGATTACAGGCGTGATGTTATGTGTGTGTTTATAAGGTCACTGGGGTGATTGGCAATGCCTCGGATGCATTGGTGGTTATTTACATGGTTAAGCTTATGTCTTAACATAACTGGCGAAATGTGGGTATACTGGGTACCTCTGCCTAACCCTTCGGGATTACAGGCGTGATCAAGGGCGGATCCAGCTTTGGTGCCAGGGGGGGGTCACAAAGAGTCGTGGTCAAGTCACAAGAAGTTATAATTTTTATAATCATGGATAGGTACAAGTAAAAAATAGGTGTTTTATTAATTTATGTACGTAGGTACTTAAAAATGCCTATATTTAAATAACAAAATCAATTTTTCTTTTACGTTTCTCCCGAAACGCGTTACCACTTCATCTAGTACCTATTTCAATGGGTACGTTTTTTAGTGTGGAGAAGTGCCAGTCTGGTTAGACGTTCTTCAACCATCGAAGCTCTTAGCCACGATTTGATTCTTCGAAGTGCTATAACCCTTATTCAGGGGAATAAAGCGTCGAACAATTTTCGGTGGATGGACGACTTAGAATCAGAAATGAGAATTGAAGTAGATGAGCGTCTCAAGCGAGACAGAACGGCGGAAAAGCAGGAGGGAGGCGCGAGCGAAGCGAGCGCGAAATTTTTTTAAAGATTTTGAGGGGTGGCAAAGATATTGTCATTGGGAGGAAAGAGTATAAAATACTGTTTTACATGGCAGTAAAACAGTATTCTATACTAGTAGTAGTATTTTAACTACAGAGTAAGCGGATCTCTTCTCGAATCAAGTAAAACTTTTACTTGATTCGAGAAGAGATCCGCTTACTCTTATCTTAGTAGACATCAATCCTCCACGTCCTGAACCAAGCGCCTAAGACAGAGGTTCGGAAGATGTGACTGACTCGACAATGATAAACGATTATTCTTACGAAAAAAAATATTGGTGTGTACTTTGTTTATAGGTGTTGGCTACTGAGTTTTTGTGGTCTATTAAAAGTGTACCATTCCATTCTGACCCAACTTTGTAAGGGATAAATCGATTAACACTACGATACGTGAAGATTTACTTAACTATAAAACGTAAAAATTATGTTATTACGTACTCAGTTTTTTCATTGCCTCGAAAACAGCCAGAGCCCGAAAGTCTGACAACCAGTCATACTAAGGGATATCTCGTTGTACCCAGTACTAACTGGGTTGTGCAGTGAGCACTGTGTGTGGCCCAAGAAGCAGTCGTTCCATGTAAAATTCCGGTTTTTATCTGCATCCAGTTAGACTGGAAGCCGACTACAACATACTCGTAGTTGGGATAACGTATGTGGATCTTTTAACGTGGATTTTTCACCAGCCTATAACACTAAGGATAATGCAAACAATCTAAGGATAGTACCTATCAAAATCGGTTCAGGCGTTTAGAAGTTATGGTGGATTATAGAAACTTACAAATAAACATACATGAATCCTAAAAATACTCTATTTTTTGGTCTGTTGTGTAAAATATATAATAAAAACATTACGTTTAACAATTTTAATTAGTGGTCCACCTAGGTCCTGGACCCAGCCCAGGGGGGGGTCATGACCCCCCTGACCCCCCCCCTGGATCCGCGCTTGGGCGTGATGTTATGTGTGCGTTTATAAGGTCACTGGGGTGATTGGCAATGACTCGGACGCATTGGTAGTTATTTACATGGTGGTGCTAATACATCGCATAACGATTGGTTGACCAATAACAGCACGTGGACTCATTTAAACACGAATTTCGGTCATTGTGTTCGCGTGAAGTCGATATGGTCAATAATGACGTTATGAATACAAGTATCTTTATGACCTACAGATAGTTTTTTTTTAAGTCGGGTACTTGTGTATGTTAGTTTAAATATTTGTGAAGGTACCCACGATACAGGAGAAATTCCTGGTGAGGGGCGACGTTGTGATTTGTGGTAAATCTGATGCTCAAAAAAAAAAAAACCACAATTTATTATGAACAAAACAAAATACAGTCAAAAGTCTTGTTTTCCGTATATTTGAAACCCAAAAGTGCAGTTGTTTGCACATCAAACTCAAATAATCATGGTCTGCGTAAACGCAAACCCCTACGCTGTATGATCAGTTGACTTGTTTTTTCGTGTGAAGACGTAGGCCGTATACAGGTGCACTGTAAAGTCTGATAAGTTTTGATTTATTAAAGAAGTAAGTTGCCTAATACACATGATAGGCTAAGAAGGATGCCAATGAGTTACGTATCAGTTGATGCTTATAAGAATTTTGATGAAGTAAAGTTGTGGTTGCAAGCCAAGAGATTCTATCGGCTGTATTGTGTTAGAGTCAAGTACCAGTAATTATTGTGTAGTCGTAGTCCGATTAAAATTGAAGGTTTTTGAAGAAACTCGAGTAGACAGTGGGTGTGTTTGTTGTATGTTGTGCGTTTAGCTCTGGTTGAGGTCAGGGTCCGGAAAGACCGTAGTGTGAAGTCAAATGGTGATACACACGGGAGATCGACTTGTTTACTAGTCAGTTAGAGATCTGTGGTTTTACTCGATGATTTTTGTGAACCTGGATTTTTTTTGACGCAATAATGTTTTTAAGATTGATTTAAACGACAATGGTACATGACCCAGGGTGGTTGATTGTTGTATTTTCGATAATTTCCAGTTTAGCCACGTTTGATTTTATCAACGAGAGTGGGACCTAATTGATGTTCGGTCAGGAGTGACCGAGTGGAACAAAATTCTGTCGTAGATTTGTCTCTTTGCAGAGTAACCATTACATAAGAACGTGTGGTTTGGTCAAGCGCGTGGCCTCAGCTGCGTGTGTGAAAGTCTGTGTGATACGCTAACAATGTGTCTATGTCAACAGCCACTGAGGGGTATGCAAACTTGGAGCCTATGCCTACAGTGTGTGTGGAAGTCGACATCTGAGGGGTATGCAAACTTGGAGCCTATGCCTACAGTGTGTGTGGAAGTCGACATCTGAGGGGTATGCAAACTTGGAGCCTATGCCTACAGTGTGTGTGGAAGTCGACATCTGAGGGGTATGCAAACTTGGAGCCTATGCCTACAGTGTGTGTGGAAGTCGACATCTGAGGGGTATGCAAACTTGGAGCCTATGCCTACAGTGTGTGTGGAAGTCGACATCTGAGGGGTATGCAAACTTGGAGCCTATGCCTACAGTGTGTGTGGAAGTCGACATCTGAGGGGTATGCAAACTTGGAGCCTATGCCTACAGTGTTGTGGAAGAAGTCTGTGTGATATGCTAACAATGTGCTTATACATCCCTATGTGCCTATTGGTATTCTTGTCTGACAAGTTTTGTTTGGTGAATGTTTCTTTGAATTTTATTCTCGACTTGAATGTTCCTAATGAATGAGATTACTCTCTTGTTGTACTACTCGGTTAGAGAGCCTTGGTGTTAAAGGTTTTACTCGATGATTTCAGCAGTTTTTGTTGCAATAGAATTTTTAAGGTTGGTGTGAACGACTATGGTATATGATGACTCAAGGTAGTTGAGTGTTGTATTTTCGATAATTTCCAGTACATTTGATTTAATTAATGAGAGTCGAATTTGGTGCCACCCAATGGAACTAAAGTTTGGTCAGAAGTGATCGAGCGGAACAAAATTCTGTTGTAATTGTAAATTTGTTTGTTTGCAGAGTACCTAACCATTACACAAGGATGTGTGGCGTGTGTTTGGACGCAACGCAACGCTGCTTGGCCTTAGCAGTGGTTACCAGGGCTTTGCCACAGTGATGCCGTGAACGTGCACGGCGCTGCAAGGCGACTGCGCGCCCTACTGGCGTTGCTGAGCGCGTCGCTGCAGGGCGACTGCGCGCCCTACTGGCGTTGCTGAGCGCGTCGCTGCAGGCCGAGCGCTTCGCTGCAGGACGAGCGCCTCGCTGCAGGCCGAGCGCCTCGCTGCAGGCCGAGCGCCTCGCTGTAGGCCGAGCGCGTCGCTGCAGGCCGACTGTGCGCCCTACTGGCGTGTACAGCGCGTGGCTCCAGGCTGCCAGCACGCTACTGGCGTGTACAGCGCGCCGCTCCGGGTTGCCAGCGCGCTACTGACGTGTTAAGCGCGTCGCTCCGGGCTGCCAGCGCGCCCAACAGGCGCAGTTGTGCGTGGCACTCCACGGTGCCAGCGCGCCCTACAGGCGCAGTTGTGTGCGGCACTCCACGGTGCCAGCGCGTCCAACAGGCGCAGTTGTGCGTGGCACTCCACGGTGCCAGCGCGCCCTACAGGCGCAGTTGTGTGCGGCACTCCACGGTGCCAGCGCGCCCTACAGGCGCAGTTGTGTGCGGCACTCCACGGTGCCAGCGCGCTCTACAGGCGCAGTTGTGTGCGGCACTCGACGGTGCCAGCGCGCCCTACAGGCGCAGTCGTGCGTGGCACTCCACGGTGCCAGCACGCCCCACTGGCGTTGTGAGACACGCTATCAAGGAGACAGCGAAGACTCAGCCGCCTTGTTGGAAGCTGACGAGGACGTCAGAGCGTCAGGAGAGGCCGTGTTGGCTCAAAGTCACGCCATCAGCCAGTAGCCGTCCGGTTAGCGTACGGTCGATGTGCGGCAACCGACAGAAGTTCATAAAACGAGGCGAGCGGCGTTGCAACGGTCACTTTTTGCTTGGACGGCGCTCGGAAAGGACTTGCTACCCTACTATTATCGTGTGCTTCGCTACTTTTGGTTTATGTTTTTGCTCGTGTACTGATTATTCCATTTTGCTAGTGCTATTTCTATTTGATTATTGTTTAAAATGTTTGTCGTGATATTTTTGTAAAAGTGTGATTTAAAAGATATTAAACATTGTTTATTTTGTTCACGTATTTCACTTCTGATTCCTAATAATATTATATTTAAAATGTCACTTACGGGATATCTTCCGTGATTTTTAATTTGTTTTGAGTTCCCGATATTTCGACGCTGTTGCAAGCTGATAACCCGCGATCATGGCGCTTGCAACAGCGTCGAAATATCGGGAACTCAAAACAAATTAAAAATCACGGAAGATATCCCGTAAGTGACATTTTAAATATAGTTATGAACCGTGAAAGCTTAAAACAGTGTTTGAAATATATGTAATATTGTTAGGAATCAGAAGTGAAATACGTTAAAACACACAACGTTTAATATCTTTAAATTACACAATTACAAAAATTATCACCAGGAACATTTTAAACAATAATCAAGTAGAAAAAAACACTAGCAAAATGGGATAATCAGTACACGAGCAAAAACATAAACCAAAAATAGCTAAGCACACGATAATAGTCGGGTAGCAAGTCCATTCCGAGCGCCGTCCAAGCAAAAAGTGACCGTTGCAACGCCACTCGCCTCGTTTTATGAACTTCTGTCGGTTTCCGCACGACGACCGCACGCTGACCGCACGGCTACCGGCTGATTAGATGGCGTGACTTTGAGCCAAAAATTATAATATTATAAACTCGCATATTATTATCCAAATACCCAGACCCGAAACAACTGTCTGTAGGCATACATATTTGTTCCGTGCGGGGATCGAACCCGCGACACGCAGCGCAGCAGTCAATTGCTTAAGCCACTCCGACAACCATGCCGTCAAATTCTCAGGTCGAGTAAGGGTCGAGTAAATTGTTATGGGTTTTTTTATTGCAGTCAAGGAGTCTAGATTTGTGCCCGTTTGTTGGGAATAGGCTTGTCACATGGGGACTTGAACATTGAAAATATCTGGTGAAATGTGGGTTTACTATTAGATACACCTCTGCCCTTTGGGAATAACATGCGATCGTTGTTATGTTATGTATGTTTAATAATTTTGTTAATTTAGGCTTGAAAACTTGTTTTGGAACCTAAATCACGAGTCACGGGCATACAAATGTCTAAACTGAAACTTCAACAGTCAAAAACTTGGACAAGCCATAAAGCCTGAATTTCACTGCAGGGGTAGAAAACACTTTCCATTTGTTAGTAAATCCTAGTGCTCTCAAGCGGCACAAAAAACCTTACTGTATCCCTACCACACGCAATTATGTCTCCGAACTTTTCTGCCCTAACTTCTTAAACTTTACGCGGTCCCTCGAGTGTCCTTGCTCTTTAAGTATATAATTAAGGAATACATATGTTTGTATACAGTGTGTTAGGATAAACGAGGGACATATTGAAGGAAGGTATTCAGTATTCGATTCTCGTCTCAAATATGTAAAAAACTATAACCTTAATTTGTGACGTAATTTGCCACGGCCTGCACGTTCTCCATCTCACTTTATTAGACGTTCCTTTTTCGCCAATGTCCTGTGCCTGTTTAAAATATGAAGGGAAAATGAATTATACATACTTAAAAAAGTCATTGACCCGCACATGTTCTGCGATAAGCGTAGGGTTTTTTTATTTCTATTTAAGGGTTGCGAGACTTTTGCGAAATGTTTATTATGGTTCTGTATGTTATTTATCAGTGTTTTTCTTTGTTTATATTTTCATTAGTATCATGGTTTGAATATGTCTCTCGTTTAATCTATTAAACTGTTTATCGTGACGAACGCAAAGCGGTAGTTAAGAAAACGACCGCTATACTATCAACAGCGGGCTAAAGTGTCGTATTAGGAAACATTGTCTGACATAACGTACTGGGTGTAGGTTGGGAGATAGTGTTTTGGGAGTCGTGACACATTACTTTTAATAATAGGAAAGATTTGGATGAACTGTGTGACAAATGGCTAGACATGGTTGACTAGGTATTGAAAATAACGATTAATATAGGTATGGAAAAAAACTTGCTGTCATTACCCTTAAATAAATTTAGATTAAGTGAGCAGAATAATGATTATTCACATTCTTTATTTCAGATATAAGTCCATAGTGTTAGTATCAACAAAAAAAATTAATGACTAGGGTTAGTAATAAGTAAAAAGGTAATTCTTTAAAATAAGATGGTATGGATCCTTACCAATTATTATAGGCAGAACTTTAACTTTAAATGGTCTTAATATCGTTTTTACGAGTTCACAGTGTTGACACTATTGTGAGTCTACGAAAACAATATTAACAGCATTTTGGATATATACTTAGTACTTAGATACCTACGATAACGAAGACCGGAACAGCACAATGATCTGTCACCAAGGTACACTTGACACAACACACCAAGTAATTTACTCCCCAGCATATCTCCCTCCAAAATCACATCTGTCTCCTAGCCTAATATGGATGGCACAATTTGTAGAATAATGATGATAGCTGTGTGGGTCCTTAGCGAGCTTTAGTACGACGTTTGCCGTTCAAGATATGTGGGTATTATAATATTCATGGGCGTACGCAGATGGGAGACGGTCGTAGATTTAAATCATAGATTTGCTAACCGCTGCGACAAATGTTCATGCTCGAGTTTCGTTGACAATGTGATTTGTTTTTTTTTTGCTTTTTCTCTTTTTTCTTCTGTATGTGTCGAAGATCTCAAATTGTGTTAGACTAGAATATAGCCACTTTAGCCATTTTCCTCTTTGTATCGAGTAAACATCAAGCCTGTAATTTCCGAAGGGTTAGGCAGTGGTGTTGCTGCTGTGTGAGCTGGGTGCCCGAGTTTCCCTTAGAGATTTTTTTAAGGAGATTGGTATTCTCACGGTTGCTTCTCAGTACATCTTTGCCAACATTTTATATATTAGACAAAATATCCACCTGTACACTAAAAACAGTGATATCCACAACTTTAACACTAGAAATAAGCATAAACTACGCGCTCCTTTCCACCGGCTTCACAAAGTTCACAATTCATTCGTAGGGCTCGGGATTACATTTTATAATAAACTGCCATCTTCTTTTCTAGACTTGCCATTTAATGAGTTTAAAGCCAAAGTTAAATCTAATCTTTGTTTAAAAGCTTACTATTCTATTAACGACTACTTAGATGATAAGAATAGTTGGTCGCTGAGTTGAACGCAAGACAATGTTTGTTATTTGTGTTCTTTCTCCAAAATTAGTTTACTGTTATGTTAATGTATTTATTATTTTATTTTTACATTGTTTATTGTTATATACTTTTGTTTATTACTGATTGTGTCTGTAGTAAATCTTAAATTTAACTGACACCTTGCTATTGTATCGAGTCTGGTTCTTCTAACCAACCTAACAGACAGATGTGTGCTGGGGAGTTTGTTCCGCCACTTCTTCTCTTAAGCTAAACACTAGGAAGTGTCGATGGGTGGGCGTTTTTGGGGGACTGTCTTATAAAAATGTAAATACAGTGAAACCTGGTTAAATGTGTCTCAGATATCCAAATCTGTCTCATGGGACCCCAGTATGAGTTCCAGTTATAGAGGTTTCTCACTTATCCAAGTCCCAGTTAGCCAAGTTTCACTGTAGTAAAGTAAAGTAAATTTTGACCTTCGAAAAGTGCTGATTATCAGCCTAGTTTGAATAAATGAATTTTGATTTTGATTTTGATTTGTACCGGTTAGTACACGCACATTACATTTTGCCAGCTATATTTAAGTCTTATTTAATAGGGGGCGAGCCTATTGTCATCAACGGGGCACTAATCCAGACTTCGTAGCTGCTAATGAGTAATTGCAAATGGGAAAACCCAACACTTTTCTCAATCTGAGGATCGGAACCAGGACCTCATCCACTGTGAGCTGGCTCATCTTAGTGTAAACACTTTTTTGCGCCAGTTAGTACAGTGAGGATACATCTATGATTTAAATCAATGGAGGCTATTCCATACAGCGTGCATTAGCCTATTATTGCATGTTGGGAGGGTTAGAATAGTTCAGCGTGTAGTACTTGTGACGTCATAAGTCGTCAATATTACTATTGCTCTTTGTGTTGTGCTATAGCTAGGATATTGGTGTTTAGACTCGTGTTTGATGTGTTCAGGTGAGGAGACAATGTGTGCCGTGATATACGAGGTTCTAAAGATGTTTACAAAGCAACGATAGTACTCGGGAAGGTGTGACTCTGACGCAATCTCATACGTCTCGTGGTCTTGTAATACCGATAATAATAATAATAATAATAATATTCCACAACTATCACACAACGCCATCTAGTCCCAAGCTAAGCAGAGCTTGTGTTATGGGTACTAGACAACTGATAAACATACTTATATATTTCTAAATACATACATATTATAGATAAATTACACCCAGACACAGAACAAATGATCGTGCTCATCACACAAACATTTGTCCTGGGTGGGAATCGAACCCACGACCTCCGGCATAGCAGTTAGGGTCACTAACCACTAGACCAACAGGCCAGTCAGACCATCAGACCAAATTGTCGGATCAGGACAAATTTTATCAAAGAATGTGGCCTTACATTAAGACTATACTCAGGTCAAGGCTGACGCAAATTAGAGTGGCCCTACGGTGCGGGCCGCTCTAGCAAACATTTTCCTACATCACTTTCGTACATTTTGGAAGTACCAACTCAAACTGTACCTAAGTGAAGACTGACCTCGTAAGTTTGGCCAGATATGTTATGTGCGCCTATGTTTTATCATGCTTTTGCCGACTCTAACAATGGTTTTCCGAGTCAATAAATTACTCAGCTCAGTTTGACTCAGTCTTCATGACATGTCAACAGTCCTAAACGCCTACAACCTTCTACAACCATAGAACAGTTAGTACTTCGTAACTCGGTACCTCTACTACTACACCTCCCGCTCTGGGTGGAGCGAACAGGAGTGTCAGATTTCTACTGACTATAAACCACTCATGTCCTCCTCTCACGTCGACACGGTCTGTCATCGTCTGCATCATAGGACGGACGGACGATGAGCTAGCCCATTACTCACCGTCCACAGGCCCACGCCTAAGGTGGCCGGAAGCCTGCATAATACGGTACCCACTGAAATCCAGCGCAGTGCTGTGGGTCCCCATAGCACAGCACCATGCTGAGTGGTAACCTATTTGTCGCAGTTGTTTTTATTTTTTAGTAAACTCAAACTTTTGTTTTTTCTTTTTGTACCCATTTTTTTTTTTTTTTGTTGTAAGTTGTGTTTACTGCTTTTTATTGTACCTACCATATTTCTGCGACAATAAATTTTTTTTTTCTTTCTTTCTTTCTTACACGTTGGTAAGACTGGGAGTAACATTGAGTAGTTATGGGAGTACAAGTGTCAAAGAAACATTTCACCATGACTAGTTTCGTTAAAAAAAAGGTGCTTGATTCTCTATTCCACCAACATTTCAGCTCCATGATTAGTTTCAGTTGAAACGAGACCAAAGCTACGTGTTTTCATTAAGTTCGGCCGCGAGATTGCTATTCAATACATTTTCTATGCATTGCTTTTATAGTTCATCGCTCACTGTGATTTTACTGCGGCTGCTGGCAACTTCAACCGTTCTTTGGAGCGAATTGATTTAGTTATTCGGTGTGATTTTCCTTTGTGATTTGATTTGGAAATTAGTTTTTTCTAGAAACGATGGATGGATTGTGTGAAACAAAAAGGAGTTAATGATAGCGTGACGGTTGACAGAGCAGAATGGAAAAAAAAATGTGTTGAAAAAAATCGGTTGTCTGTAAAATCGGTATAATGACGATAGTTGAACGTGACAACGTCATAAGAAAATAAAACAAAACAATTGACACGCCGTTGCTATGGAACACCTCAGAGCGAGGTAACGACGCATGACGTCATCTTTTTTCGTGCGTGCAGCCGGCCATCGAATTATAAGACGTTATCACGTCAAAAACGACTTAAAGTGACATAGGACAATGGCAGGAAGGTGCTGATTACACTAGTATCGCAAAGGATTATCGCAAAATCATCATCTGCCTAGCCTTTTCCCGACTGGCCTGTTGGTCTAGTGGTTAGTGACCCTAACTGCTATGCCGGAGGTCGTGGGTTCGATTCCCACCCAGGACAAATGTTTGTGTGATGAGCACGATCATTTGTTCTGTGTCTGGGTGTAATTTATCTATATTATGTATGTATTTAGAAATATATAAGTATGTTTATCAGTTGTCTAGTACCCATAACACAAGCTCTGCTTAGCTTGGGACTAGATGGCGTTGTGTGATAGTTGTGGCAAAAAAAAAAAAAAAAAAACTATATTGGGGTCGGCTTCCAAAATATCGCGTGAAAATTATATTTATGTTCATTGATACTACTGGTTGTTGATATTTGGTAAAGTATAATAAATGGACCCATAAATGCTCAAGGTAGAAACGCCAGGGTAGGCAACTCGCATATTCGTAGGTTTTTTGCAATTTGTATGTTGAACACCATAATTATGATTTGCGGCAGATTCATGAGAGTCCTTCAATTGGATTAAATGAAGTAAGAGGGTTGAATTGTTGATTCTAGTGATTATAACTCCCGACTACTTCAAAGTAGTTTAGGACCTAGTTTAGGAGCCTGGTAAGCAGACAATAATTTTAAACTTGATAGTACACCCTACTGTTTCTATATGCTATGTACGATGTTGTTGTTTAAGTATGTATATTAATAAACAGTTATAAAAATATATATATATATATATTTATTTACGACCTATATCAGTCAATAAGTTGTTAGTGGTTAGACTGTGCTATTTTAGTTTTATTAGTGCTTAATTAAATACAGACAGAACCAGGAATAACGTTTAGCTCAACATATATGAAGCTTTCACTTAAATATTAAATACCTACATAGTGAGTCGAGTGATTTCGCGAATGCATTTGGCGGGTATAATAACTTAGTTCTCAGAAACTGCTGCGTTATGAATATTGCAGTACGTTATACTTAAACGTCATAAGTTGCCACTTTTGCGTTGCGTATTTGTTACGATTTTTTTCCCGAAAAATCAGAAGTGCGCGTCTTCGGTTCGAACTCAAGCTTGTCAGTCCGACGGCCACTAGACTATCATTACTTTCAATTTGATAACATCAGGCGAATGCTCAAATCTGGTTGCTCCTTTGGAAAATCATAAAATTACCCCCCCCCCCGCTCTTGGGCAGAGCGGAAGGGAGTGTCAGACTTTTACTGACTAAAAACCACCCATGTTCCTTCTTCGCCCTTGTGCCGAGGCCGCGTTATCTCTTTCGATAATCCGCAGCCCAATCAGGTAGCGCCTTATCTCGAAAACCATTCATCATCAGTCTATAATGTTCCCACTGCAGGGACTCAAGCCTCCTCTCTAAGAGAGGGAAGACCAAACCAACCTGACACCTGCACACTTGACGATCCAATGACTGCATCAGCAAGCGGAGTTCGCATAGCTGAATATTGGGCCAAATTTATATAATTTATTTAGTGACGATTTGCCATCGACACGCTAAGAAGAAGACCAAACCAAAAACAAAAAAAAACTTGGTCCCAATCTATCTCACCTAATACCAAGATAGTTTGTCGTGAAACTTGTCCAACACTTATGTCCTGAAGATTTCTGAGCGTATCCAATCTAAGTAATGGTCTTGATCGAACGAGCCATATGTCACATGCCAGATGTTGGCCGACGCTATATTATAGTCTTAAATGCTATGAAGTGACACTTCAATCTAGGTTTATAGCTCTGTAATTGATTAAAAAGTTGTATTTCAAGCTGAAGCACAGGCCGAAGTGTGAAGGCTTAAGTGATTGAGCAATGTAGACACGTTTATGTTAGACTTGAAGAGAGGTTGGCATGTGTTTTTAGAGTCTACTACACTATGTAATGGTATAAAGAGGTTTGTAGGTAATGGAGTAAAGTTATAATAACATAAAAAATTAAGGGTTTTTTACACTCATTCGATTTAAATTGGGTAAAGATCTAGATCAAACGTCAGACGAAATAAAGGTTACCTGTGTGTATGTAAAATGAGCTTCCGTTCTTAAACTAAGACTTTTGTTTGATTTGCCACAAGGAATCCACAGTTTCCGTTGAAATCCATTTCCAGAACAAAGAGCTTATTCTGTTTCGGAGTATTAGTATAGCAAAGTAAAAAACAACTTCATGTTGTTATCTAGAATTTCGTTATAACATTTTCTAGATACTAGAAAAAACTGTCACAATTTTCTGTGAACTCAAAAATACTAAGAAACCAATTACAGAAATCCACGTGAGGGGAAATTAATATCCCAAAATGGCGAATTGAAAACCACGATATATTTAAAAACAAAAAGAGTGTAATGTCGAGTTAGGCAGTCGTGTCACGTCCGAGCCCATGTGGTCGCCACCGGGTTCCGTCGCTTTAGAAAAATGTATACGATGAACGTGACAACCCTGCGATGGAAACGGTCCTATTTTTGAACGCAATCAAAATATCTTTTGGGTTGTTTATGGTTTTCTGAATTGTTTATGATTTGTGCGTATGAAGGTTTGCTAACGTGTCAGGGACGAAGTATGCTTTAAATATTAGAGAGAACAGGCTGAAATAAAATGTGGTGTAACAGAGAATCTCAGCATACATACATATTAACATCATGCCTTTAATCCCTGAAGGTTTAGGCAGAGGTTAACAGCTCACCCACATTTCACCAGCTATGTTTAAGTCCCATGTAATAGAGGGCGCGCCTATCAACATCAACCGGGCACTAATTCAGACTCCTGATGGAAAAACCCAATATCATGTTGCCGACCCGGGAATCGAATCAAGGATCTCATGCTTAGAAGTCGCGCTTGCGACTACTAGACCAACGAGTCAGTCAAGCGTTAGTTAGCCCCAGCATACATAATAATTTTAATATTATTAAGTTATGATTGTTATCATCACCGTTGCTCTCAAAATGAAGGAAAACATTGTGAGGAAACCGGCATGTCTTAGAATCAAAAATTCGAAGACATGTGACATCTACCAACCTGCACTGGGCCCGCATGGTGGATTACAGCCCATCCCTCTCCTGGAGAGGAGACCCGAGTCCCTGCAGTGGGAACATTATAGGCTGATTGATGATGATGATGAAGTTATGATTACAAAGCAAGTTAAAATTATAGCCTCTTCTTGTTATCCTTACATATTAGCATAATATAGGCTTACCGAACAAAAATATTATAAATATCTCAGAAGCGTCCAGAATTTTCATTAAAACTGTATTTTCAGGATGCACAGCGTTCATTTACGTACGTGACTACATGAATATCTTCTTATTAACAATGTTGCTTTGCATATCAAGTGAATCGAGCTCATTTCGTACTACCGGGCGTCCAGGCATGTTTCCGATACATCGACTAAGGAATCTTAGAGCTTGCACCCAAGGAAGTCGCTATATGTAGCTCATAGGAGACTCTGAGGTACATGTCTGCAATTCTGTTATACAGTTAGTAATATACAGTATGTTAGTTTAAACGAGGGATGTATTATTGAAACCGAATAGGGCATGCTTACATGATAGTAATAAAAATGTGAACACAAAAAAACACTGATAAATAACAGACAGAACCATACCAAATATTTCGGAAAAGTCTCGCAACCCTTGACTTTTAGGTACTCGTATGATCCATTTTCCTCTCATATTTTAAAACTGGCGTGGGACAATGGCGAAAAAGAAACCTCCAATAAAGTGAGATCTGAATAGCGTGCGTGACCATGGCACAATTACGTCACAAATTAAGGTTATAGTTTTTTTAATATATTTGGGATGAGAATCGAAAACTGAATACCCTCCCTCAAGTCCCTCGTTTAATTTAACATACTGTATGTTGAATTTACAGAAGATTTCTGTTGGTATGTGTTAGTATTTGCAGTGATTCAATGCTTTTAGTGCTCATGTTTTGTCAGCATTCAAGCAGCGCTCTTGAATATCAATAGGGCCATAATCCGGTCTGACTACAGCGTGAACTGAGCAAAATACATCCACATACGAGAATTTATTTCTCTTTAGCTACAAATTAAAGGCGAAACACACATAAATATTGCAAAGCGTCCCCATCGGCAAAAGAAAATGTCAATGAATGGAATTGTACTAAAACACTCTCCATTGTGTTCATGTCTTTTTTGTTTCGCATACCAAATGCATTCGAACAATGTTCGAAGTATCCCCGATTGTTCAGATTGATACAAAAAGTACGTGAAATCCCTCGTATTTACATAAGGTCGTATGTGTAACAATGTGAAGAATCCCGGGGGTCTCAGGGGATGTGAACACAATGCAACACGTCACCCGGGGTCCCAGAAAGAGGAGTGAAGTCCGTTAAGGCTTGGAGGGATTCTGTTGGTTTTTTTTCTGCGTCTATTTTTATCTCTGATTTGTTTTGTTAAAAAAGAAGTTTAGCATCTGGCATCACTGGTATAGTTGAGCAAACCCGCTTTACTTCTAGTTGAAACTGCTGTTACTTATTTTAAGAGAAAGAGTAGATAAGCATACCGACCGATACCGAACCCTATTTATTCTTGCGTTATTCATGTAATCAAATATTTATGCCTGTTTGACTTTCGTACGTTTTTTTACGGGTGACCACTGCAAACCAGCGCTATACTGTATTCCCGTACTGTTATTCACAGCGTGGAACAGCAAAATGACAAAACCTTCATAACTCCTTCCACTTAAGAATACCATAACTCGTTTAAAATTCACTCATAAGCTGTATTGACAAGCGACGATACTGCCAAAGGTTGGCAGTAATCAGATTGCTAATAAATGACACCACTGGCGCCTTTATAGGCTTTATATACTTCAGTGCCAATACTGCGGCTTTTGCGCCAAAAGCGATGCCAAACTATGGCTTAATAGATGGCGGGATTAAGTTTAGATTATGTTGTTCGTTAATGTTAACGCGCGTTGTGGTAAATTTTCAGAGGTCGTATTATCGTTGACAATATATGGACCCAATTTTGAAACGGTTAGTTGACATTTACCGTGACCCAAGGACTGGCTTTTAGCTTGACCAGAGGCTCGACTTTATAATGATAAGGCCGCCAATCTTTTGGATACGTTAACAGCTGAACAGTGATGTGGATGAATTTATCGATGCTATATTTTCGTTAGTTTTTGAGCTTGTGGTTAAATAATAACTACCGGTAGGGTCGGTTCGGCTTGGGTTAGTCCGAAGATGACGGATGACCCCCATTACATACCGAATTTCCTCTGTGCCTCGGAAAGCACGTTAAACCTTTGGTCTCGGCTGCCAATTGTAGATCTTTGAAATTCGTGATAGGTAGTCAGTGACTCGAAAGTCTAACAACAAGAGTTACTAAGGGGTATCCTATTACCCAGTATTAACTGGGTTGTGGTCAGATAGGCAGTCTCTCCATGTAACATACTGGTATTTAGCTGCATTCGATTATACTGGAAGCCGACTCCACAGTTGGGAAAAGGCTAAGGATGATACATTTTAAGCAAAAAGTAGCGGTACATTGTGCAATATACTCATAATGTATGAAATAGATAATCTACGTTCTGTGGCAAGTTCCACGGAACCCGTCAACGACTTTAGTAGTTAGAACGGAATCACGAACCTCAGTTGATAAATCGAACTACACGGACATACATATACGGGTTTTTGCTGCGATCAATCTTGCTCTGACAATGACGATAAATTGAAAAGTTTACGTATAACATGCTTTATAGGTCATGTCATGTTGGAACGCCTAATCGTTGCGCCTATGTTAGGAACTGTTTACGGCTTCGGACGAAGCGATTTGCGTCAAGCAACATGTACGCGCGACTTTGTTACCTTCACATGAGTACTGCCTGTTACTCTTGACATACTCTAAAAAGTTGTTCTTAGACGGTAGGTTTAAGGTTATCCATGTGTTCCCTGTACTGTAGTGTACAACTCTGCAGAGCTAAATCTGTGAAGCTGAAAACTATGTAGTTATCCCGGCCTGTACAGTAGGTACAACCTATCGTCTGTGGCCTGCTAAAAAAATGTTTCATTGGTTTTGACCTGCTGTCGCTTTCGTAGGACGCGTGTCACGTGAGTTTATAGCATGTGGCCGAGACCTAACATTTATTGGCGTTTTAGAAAAACGATATTTTTTCAAATAGTGACCTTTTACTATCAATTACCAGGAAACGTTGCAAGAAAAGGGTGACATTTGCCCTGTATACCTCTTACTCGAAATGCATCAATCGTTGCTACTTCCTTATACGGCTTACACACCTCGAAAAGATAAATCAAGCAACTTACTTCCCGATTTCCTACTTACTTGATTCTTGTATTTACGTCAAAGGTACAGTCAGCCGCAGCTTACTTTAATTCAAAATCGATTTTCACATTGAATAAGAATTTCCATTTTGACATAATACGTATTTCATAAAAATATGGGTTCCATGGTGGAAGTAAGTTGGGACGCGCTCAGGGTCGATGGAGCATCAGCCATCTTTGCAGGGTGGCTGGTGACAACTGGATGAGAGTTATCGAGAATCGAGTTGAGTGGCGTGCGATTAAAGAGGTCTATGTCCAACAATGGATTGCTGTAGGTTGGGTGATGGTGGGTTCTTAAATATTATGTTCGTAAGAAAAAACTATAATCAAAATAGTAGGACAAAAGCCCTCTTACATATTGGTGTTCGCAAAGTAGTCACAAGTTACTTAGACAAAAGCTAGAGGAAGTAATTAACATAACATTTACTTGCCTAAATTTCCCAAAACATGTATTTGAGGCAGTAATTACGATCGTAATGTTGCTAAGATGGTATATTGCACAGGTATATTGTCATTATGTTTAATTTGTTACAACAGCCCACTGACAGTCATCTGACAGCCATCTGACAGCCACCTGACAGCAAGCCACTCCAGCGACAAGCCAACGATAGCCATGCCAACCATAGCCAAGCCACTAACAGCCATAACTACCGGACGCCTCCGGTGGGGATAAAGCTTTATAATGCCCTGCAAGCTCATTTTCGCGGTCTTGTCGCACTCGATTGTAATAAGTTGTAAGGGGAAGCTCTGCCCGAATAAAGTTATAAATCAGTTACTGTTTATTTTTTACCACTGTCGTTACACTCAGAAGTGGTATCGAAAACAAAAAACCTACGATTAAACGACGCTCTGATACATTTAAAAGTCAACGGTCACCTAGTACAAAGGACGAGGTCTGAAAATTCAAACGAAGAACGTTGAAGCTCACCGCCTGCAAGGAAAATATTGAAGAATCGCCCATCCCAGAATCACAAGGTACAAATTGAAGAAGCAGTCGACGATCTGGATGGAACACTAAGCGCCTGCCCTCAGTACCGCATCATTAATTCCATAATTTGACCCTGAAAACGAAGACTGCGGCCAATAACCACCTGTGAGACACTTCGAGTTACAAGAAGTATCCATTTCTCTGCCAGTAACGCTTCTACGGTAAATGAAGGCTACCTCAAGGTCGTCAACAGCGGGCCCAAGGACATGGAAGGGAGGAACCGTCCTACTTCACGCTGAGAGCTGCCAGGAACCATGCATAAATAACAAGGTCAGTTAACATGCCAATATTTGCAAAATATTAGCCAAATGCCATTAGCCAAATATATTAGCCAAATGTGTTTTACCATGAAGTGCCCCATGTGTTGATAATTATGCCAATCGTAGACAAAATTAGGCAATTTGGTAGGCCCGATAAGTAAATCATTTAGATATAAATAACTACAATTATTTCATCAAACTATTGTCAGTGGTCTAAAGCATTCCTAGGCGATCTCTTGCTACCGCCAGTCGATATTCAAACAGGTATAAACTTATTGGATAAAGTTCTTGACAAATTGCAAACGAGGAACTTAAAATTAATTATGAGAAACCGTTAATTTTTACATATTTCTAATTTAGGTAAAATATCATGTGATGGCATTCAACCGGTTGAATTTAAGTTGATACATGTGTCTTTATTTCCCGTCTCGAGTAATGTAAACAAAGTGCGTCAATTTATTCTATGTAGTTATTTATGAGGCCAACAGGAGTAAAACGCGAGTTTTATAATGCGTAAAAGTATATGATTCACTGCAGCAAACAAAATCAGAAAAATATGATATTCTTCTTGATATGCTAGTAACATAGTGTTGTGAAAACATACTACAACTTTGCTCGATAGTTTTTTGCCAAATAATTCTACAAGCAACATACTAAAATCATAGTGTTTTACTTTTTTAGTTCAATCAATAGTTTTGTTGTAAATCGCAAAATATCACTAATTTCGCACTATTCGCCCGCAGTGAAAGACGTAACAACCGCTTTGTAGTGCAAGCTGAATACAAATTTATTCTAACAGTATTTCAAACGAAGTTTGAACCACCACAAATACAGTTGCTAATTTGAGGTAGTATAGGCTCTTAGGAAAGTCCATTCATAACTTTGCAATAATAGCTCGATTGTTTATCAAACTAACAAAAAAAATAATACGATGTGGGTATGAATAAGAGGCAAGTCACATAAATCTTATATGGAGATTCCCAACAGAAATTCACACGTATGCAGCAAGGTATCTTTTATAAAAGCAGATTGACGGTAGTTGCACCCTGTCCTTTCGTTTAGTCGCGTTACCAGTCGGAAAGAGTGTTAATCATGATTTTGGGCTTTAATCCCTTGCAGTAATGAAGTTGTTGCGAAGATATTATCGTATATATGTGTTATGTAAAAATGTCCATGTAATTTCGGACTGTACTGCAGTGCGCGATACAATGACTAAACGTGATCTTATGCCATGCATTGCTCGATATTACAAACAAAAGCCAAGCAAAATCCAGCAAGCCAAAACCGAAGCTAAAGTTAAATTCTATGCCTATGCCTGCCTTTGCTTCAGCCTTAGGTAAGTAGATCGTTTGATGAATGCCGTTTAATGTGTACCATTTAGAGGTTAACGATTAGTTCAGTACAGTGCAATGACAAGATGAAAAGCCAAAAAGTTGTATTGTTTTGCTGCAAAGTGGATGTACAGATAGTTATACCTATAGTGAATAATTGTAGTATTCTATTCTATTCTATTTTTAGTTAATGGCAAGCAAAGCCGATGTCGACTATTCTGCCAATGTCAAAAGTGAATTGGAACGGCAAGTGTGTATTTAAAAAAAAAAAAAAAAAGAGATGAATAAAAAAGTCTTCGACGATACATTGAGCTTAATGTAGAACTTGTGGGGTTAGTACTGGACTGAAACAAACAAAAAATAATAATTACATAAATAATTTTTATGTGTTAAAACATTAAAAATATACATATACCACATCCACACACAGTTTAAGGGGAGACAAATCAATTGATAGTAGTCTATAACGTAAACAAATCTTTACGGTACCCGATTAGTTGTGTCAAACTTCGCGCGATGGAAAATATTACAAAATGCATCATGACGATGTTGGCCAAGGCGTAAAGTTCGTAAAGAACGAAGTTCTGAACTTATATATAAGAACAAAATTTCTGGTTTCCATTTATAAATTACCCGATTTATACGTAAACATTAATAAGTGACGTCATGTTTACATTGTGCTTACAGGAAAGCGGATACGGTAGGAAAGAGGGTCAATGACATTCAATTCCTAAATCTACTGAACCAATGAAAATGGTAAATATCGATAGTTTGAGCCCTTCTGGCTAAACAAAAAAAGGAGTACCAGTGGGTACATGTTTATATTGATACATGCTTTCACTAAATTCGTTGTTTCTGAACCAACGCGTACTGTCAATAATTCTGTGGTGACAATTAGTTTAGATCGCAATTATTTTTTCAGATCACATTGTTTCCGACCATGGCAAGGTCTTTACGAGTAGATATTTCAAGAAGTTTGTAACGGAACAGCAGTTTAAAAATACGTTAACTGTTAACAGCTATTGCGTGTCATAGGTTTGCTAAGAAGAATAATATTAATTAAGTCTATTTACAATCATTTTTGTTAATATAACTTAGCGTATAATACATGTAGCAAGTTAAATTTTAATTTTAATATGGTGATAGAACCGAGGTCTCGAAATTAGACTACGCCTGTAGGTATCTTGGGGGCCCGAGTATCATTATCTTAGCATTAGTGTTAATAGCTTTAAAAAAAAAAAAAAAAGTATTCATAGTGTTGATGGGGTTAAATGGTGTTGTGTGTTAAAGTAATGAAGTTTTGCCATCGACACGCTAAGAAGCATGTGTGTTAGTACCTACATGTGTGTGTGCGTGTGTCATATTGGTATCCAGGTTTATAGTTAACTTAAATTGTTTCTTCAGTTTCTTTATACGATAGTTTGGCAAACTTAGTTTTTTTAGTTATCTTTTCTTATATGAAAAGTGTTTCATGTTCTTAATGTCTCTGATTCTACGTTTAATGAGTAGGTCGAAGTGTGGAAAATAAATATGGAAGCATCTCATTATGGGGACAATAGGTTACCAAACATAATTTGGAGTTTTAATAATACTGTTAATAATACAACAGGGTACCTTTATGCCTATGAGCATTACGATTTATCCTAGACCGGGTTTCTGATCCAGTGCAATTTAGAAGCGATAGGGTTATCTACTACTCGAATTAGAAAAGCTGGAAAGAAAATGAGACGTAACTAATTAGATACAAGGCGAAAAATAATAATAGTGATTACGCACATTGGCGCCAGGCGCTGACTACCAGCAGCAACAAGGTCAATAATAATAATAATAATAATAATATTCCACAACTATCACACAACGCCATCTAGTCCCAAGCTAAGCAGAGCTTGTGTTATGGGTACTAGACAACTGATAAACATACTTATATATTTCTAAATACATACATATTATAGATAAATTACACCCAGACACAGAACAAATGATCGTGCTCATCACACAAACATTTGTCCTGGGTGGGAATCGAACCCACGACCTCCGGCATAGCAGTTAGGGTCACTAACCACTAGACCAACAGGCCAGTCAAAGTCAGTCAATGCTGATAACATCACGCTTGTAATGCCCGAAGGGTTAGGTAGAGGTGTACCCATGAGTACACACACATAGTAGTAAACAGTAAAGTTTAAGTCCCATGCAATAGGGGGCGAGCCTGTTGCCAAGTTAATTCTTGTATGTTAGAGGATTTATATTCTGGTCCACATTAAGTGATATTGAGGAGTTAGGTAATGATTGACATAAACTAAGAAGTACAAAAGGTCATAAAATAATTATGATACAACGGGTTTACAGGTTTAGTATCCGTTGATTCCCTATGACTATATCGTAGCGATGCTTAAATGTCTGATAGCACCAGTAGTGTGGATGAACAATTGAACACCGAAGATTTCATAAATCTTCTTGAGAGATCAAAGTTTATTGCCCCATTTTAACTTGGTTTTTTTGAGCTGACTAGTAATCGTTGTTTTGTGGTTCCCATTGCGGGAGCAATTGTTTCAGGACGGCCGAATGTTACAACAGCCCACTGACAGTCATCTGACAGCCATCTGACAGCCACCTGACAGCAAGCCACTCCAGCGACAAGCCAACGATAGCCATGCCAACCATAGCCAAGCCACTAACAGCCATAACTACCGGACGCCTCCGGTGGGGATAAAGCTTTATAATGCCCTGCAAGCTCATTTTCGCGGTCTTGTCGCACTCGATTGTAATAAGTTGTAAGGGGAAGCTCTGCCCGAATAAAGTTATAAATCAGTTCCTGTTTATTTTTTACCACTGTCGTTACAAATTGGTTATTCATTAGGCAGGCGAGAAGTGAGAACCGTACCTATTACATTTCCTCGTACCTAAGAGGCGTTAAAGGAAAGTGCTTAATATATTATCATGTTTGTAATTTCAAAATAACAGCTAGGTATTTACTTCTTTCTCTTCGTCGTGTGATTAGTGCGTTACAGTGCGATCAAAATTATCTTGGCAGGTCTGAACATAGGCTCTGCGAACTTTTACGCATGTAAACTTGTGAAGAAAACTGTTATTGCCAGATAAACCAATACTTAAACGATCAGAAAATATCTAATTTTAACAGTGAGAAATACAAATAAAATAAATATCATAACACTTTTATACATTCGTTGTAACAAAATGACCTGCACGAAGTTCGGACCTGCCAAAATAATTTGATTGCACTGTAATCTGGTGTTAGACGTTTTAGCCGCCCATGGGCGACTTGGCTACTTATACATATCATGCTCTTACATGCTGGTTTCCTCATGATGATTTCTTTCGGAAGTCGGTGGCAAAAAAGTCAATGACACAAAACAAGTCACCGACTTCCGAATATAAAGTTATTTGACACATTTCTTATGCTTTTTTGGAAGTTGGTTTTTTTGCAAAATATTTTTGTTTTATTGCTGGTTACGACAAATCTTCGACGCGGCTAAACCAACTTTCACTAGCAGATAACTGATGTTATAAGGAATAACTTCAGGTTTTCAGAGAAAGTTACGGTTCCGTGGGATTATCAAAATGCTAAAATATATTTCAACAATAGTGACGACGATGATGAAAATGATGTCTTCCATTTCCCCGGGTTGGGTTAGTAACATATTATTATGATAAAGGGCTTAAGTAGGGTGAGCAGTCCTTAGTGATAACAGTAAAATGCGATTATATCAACCCGTCAGCCAAACGGTGGTCAGCCGTAGTAAATAATTATGATAACATTAGGTTATTACAACTAGCTAGCACCTAAACAACGCGATAGCTTATCATAATAAAATACATAACGTTGTGCTTTAAGCAACCGTATCATGCTTAACTAAGAAGTCGTCTCTGTTTCCACACTTGGCTGAGTATTAATGAAAACAAAAAGCATTTGCAAAAAAAATCGACAAAAAAAAAAAACAAAAAGTCTAAAAAACTTTACTTTCGAAAGTCAAAGACTTCGTTTATCTCATTGACGTATTTGTCACCGATTTCCAAAAGTTTTTAGGTAATAAAGATAAAAAAATACAACCAAATTGAAATCCTCCTGTTTTGGGTTGGATAAAACTGGATGAACGAAGACTAATAATAAAACACATCATTATTAGACAAGTGGTTTTCAATTTATAAGCACACTCACAGACAGACAGAAACCCTTATTTTAATTTGTTAGTAACATAAACACGTCAGTTCCTTCTTAGAATAGTCCAAACTCCAACAAAGACATCGCAGCTTCATTCCGAAATAGAAGCACATCGCCCCTGTCAGTTCCGAAGCGTCTGAAACGAGAGAGCTGTTCCGAGCTGTTCGGCTGCAAGCTGCAAGCTGTCCCAGCGACGGGTACGTGCCCCAGCTTGTTTTGTTGCGAGGTGACGCTGTTCGAATAGCTTGTTAAGTAAGTTTTGTTGTCTTGGGTAAGGTTCGGTTTTGTGGAGTTTTTGTTGGTTGTTCCGGCGTGTTTGGTTTTTAAGGCGAGACCCAACGCACCCGTTCGACTATACTATAGGCGTAGTGCTACACTCCACCTTAGTCGGATTCAATAAGGTTGCTTTTTGGGCGTACAGTGTTAGGCTGGCTAGTCTTTGTTAGGCGCTTGGGTTTATTGATATTCAAGGGTTTTCCTTTAATTATGATAAATAACTTAACATAATTTGAAAAAATAACCGGTATTAAATTAAATAATTGTATTCTTTATTTATTTCTAGAAAAAAATACTTATGTTATCGCTTAAATTACGGAGATTTTCGACGATAAAGTTAAAAAAATGAGGCAATTGTATATTTTATTTTTAAAGAGTTGGTAACTTTATTCGGAGATTTGATTCGGTATAATGCAAGTTTAGTTCTTTCTCTTTACAGGATATTTTTCCCACCTCAGTACTTCAAACCTATAGTTCACACTTGACGTTCAAAGACAGTACGTTTTTGGTAAATCCTGGTTGGGTGTCGCCTTAATCGGTTTCGGAATTTACATTGATAGTCCGTCTAGAAATCTTTAATGCATCGAAAGAAAACTCACAAAATATAATATCACTCGGAATATTTTAATCATAATTTGTTATGAAAAAAATGTTAGAAAGTTTTGCAGGCTGCGTTAAAGTTTTCAGTAATGTTGAAGTTTCGTTTACGTTATTCATTACAGATGTATTTCCATAGAAGCAGAGAATTATAAGAGAAGGAAATAATCAAGAGGAAGCTGTAAGCAAAAAAATTCGCCTCTAGGAGGGGGTCTGTCTCTACCGATCCCGGGATCCGATTTGACGTAACACGGATCCCGGCGATGGACCCACTCACCGAGCACATTTTCCTGTTCTCAACTAAGTATGGTGAATAATACTAGTATTTTACAAAGAATGACTGCCTATCTGACCCCCACAACTCAGTACTGCGTACTACGATACCCCTTGGTAAGACCTTTGGTTGTAAGATTATCGTCAGAACCACTGACAAAGCACTTAAGCCCAAAAACTACCCGCTCAGTTATGTGCATGCTCCTAGAGATTACTGGTCATTGTGAATGCTCTATGCTCCAAATGGGCTTACCCAAAAAACAAGAGAGTTCATCCATGAAATGTCCTCCACCGTGATCGTAGTTTGTCTTATTTGACGGTGCGGCTTGTACTCCCGTGTTTACTTTTACAACTTGTGTTAGATGCGACAAAGTCGCAGATATAGGGATTTACCTAGATAACGCAAGAGAACCTACTTTTTTTTTGGAGGGTTGGAAATCATCAAATGACTCCTCCCGCTCTGGGCGGAGCGGTAGAGAGTGTCAGACTTCTACTGACTAAAATCAACTCATGTTCCTTCTTAGCTCTTTGTGTCCGAGGAGGCGGTATCTCTTTCGAACAACCCGCAGCCCCGACAGGCGTCGGCCCTTGCAGGCCCTGGAATGTTCTCTTTGAGGTGCGCGAGGAAGATGAACGAACGGCCGTCGACACGGCCTGTCATTGTCATAGAACGGACGGACAGTGAGCTATACTCACCGTCCACAGGCCTACGGTGGCCGCAAGGCATCACGTGGCCAATATAACCTATTTCGAGTGTCACTTCCCGTGCCCGGTTAACTAATTAAGTAAGTATTTTATACTTAACGAAGTAACTATCGCAGAAAGCTTATTTGTTCAAAATGACAACGTTACACCGTAACATTTAGAAAACAGAAACCTAGTTTCTTTTATAAAGTAATTTGTTTTTAAAGTACTACATAGTGCATATGACGTAAAAAACGGCACGCTTGGTTTTTTGATACGTTTCGTGATACTTGCATTATCTAGGTATAGATCTACATCTGTGGATGCTACAAAGTGGTGTTGTTTTCAGTTGGTATGTGATACAGGATAAAGTGTCCAGTTTTGTTAGCTGTTTGAAAGTTTTAATTGGTCGACAATATTGCTAACTTATCGGTGGTGTACAGATAGATAGATACTATGCTTTGTTGCACTTGTAGTTTATTAAATCTTTTAAAACTCTTACCGCCTTATTAATAAAAATAGATAAACCTGGTTTAACTTACGCTTGGTTTATCTCGCATGCCGTATGCCGATCACTTTCTTTTGAATATTTTTGAAGTGAGACGGCATGCGAGATAAACCAAGCGTAAGTTAAACCAGGTTTAACTATTTTTATTAATAAGGCGGTATGATTTTTGGGTAGGCTTAACTAATTTGATATTTTTGAGAATTACTTTTTTTTTTATCGCGTAGTTAGTGTCAATGTTTTTATGCCACCTGGGGTTTTGACTTGGATTTTCACGCCGTCGAGAAATATCTCTCAGACATGCTGGTTTTATCACAATGTTTACCGGGGCAGGGGCTCCGGGTCGCGGGGCGGCGGCGGTTGCACGTTGCGGCGTGCATATTTCGTTGTTCCGTGATTCGGGGTCTCGAGCATTCGTTGTTGCGGGCATTCGGTGGCGTGTGGTTCGGCGAGGTGACTTTCGGAATGACGTATTTCACTCGTAGTTTCGTTCTTCTTCCGTCCTTCTGACATTCAAAAGTGCCTGTAATGGCTTAATTGAAATAAATTATTTGAGTTTGAGTTTCGAGTTACCTTCACCGTAACAAGTGATAATTATTACAATACGCACATGAATTCGAAAAATCAGAGGTGCGTGTGTTGGGTTCGAACTCGAGGCGATGACTTGGCAGTCCGACGGTCACACCACGAGACTATCACTGCTAGAATTACCTAATAGAGTAAAAGCTGCTCATTATGTATATTTTTTACCTGACGAACAAACATAATATTAACAGAAGTAGGTACGGAACGAAAACCTAAATAAAATCTAAAACATTTTCACCATCCCTAAAGATATTTTTATCATCGATATCAAAGAATATCTTTATAGCTTTCATTATTGTATTCCTCAAGTTTAGTATTAAAATCAGTCAAGGAAATCCCTCGAACAAGCACCACAAAAGATAAAATAAAGATTTTTCCCGAAGCATTATTTAAGAGTCTTCTAGTTTGTTTCATAATTTATAAGAAAAATCTGTTTTACAACCACATTTTGCCACTCGCCTATCAAAAGCTAACCTCTATTTTGATCGTAGTAGGGTTGACTATCCATTTTATGAAGTGAACATGTAGTTTGTCGGGTCTAAAACCCTTGATTTCGCGGCTGACTGCCCGGGACGAACTAAAAATGGACAGCGGTACATTGCGGTCGCTTCGTACCAATATTCATAAATCGCGATACACTTCTGAACTTTGAGTTAGTTTGTTGTGATTGTATTGCCGACGCGAGGCAAGTGAGCGAATATGTTGGAAATTGTTGTGAAATGAAGCGGTTTTTTGTAGGATATCGAAAAACGTCTTTGGGTCATTTTATTTGTGTGGAAAATTTGTTTTTGACCGAATAACTGATTTTACTTAATCTTGCACAGGAGCTCGGCTAAATGAATCAGCCGTAGTGGTGGTTGATGTACAGACGACAGCAGGTCAAGCTACCCGAAACTGTCAAATTTTCCCAATGAACCTTGAACCTACCTAATGCTCTAGCAATAAAGTCGAAAATCTATCAAAGAAATCTGACAGATTGTAGTAGCTTAATGTGCTGGCGTCTGTACCTACTTACGTATAATATAACACCAAAATATAACACGTTAGTTGTTCATAACGTCTTGCAACATTTGTTATACCGACTCTGCCTACGTGTTATAATTATAATGTCTCACTCAACAACACTCTCTACGATGTTTAAAGGGTGATACTTGCATTATCTAGGTATAGATCTACATCTGTGGATGCTACAAAGTGGTGTTGTTTTCAGTTGGTATGTGATACAGGATAAAGTGTCCAGTTTTGTTAGCTGTTTGAAAGTTTTAATTGGTCGACAATATTGCTAACTTATCGGTGGTGTACAGATAGATAGATACTATGCTTTGTTGCACTTGTAGTTTATTAAATCTTTTAAAACTCTTACCGCCTTATTAATAAAAATAGATAAACCTGGTTTAACTTACGCTTGGTTTATCTCGCATGCCGTATGCCGATCACTTTCTTTTGAATATTTTTGAAGTGAGACGGCATGCGAGATAAACCAAGCGTAAGTTAAACCAGGTTTAACTATTTTTATTAATAAGGCGGTATGATTTTTGGGTAGGCTTAACTAATTTGATATTTTTGAGAATTACTTTTTTTTATCGCGTAGTTAGTGTCAATGTTTTTATGCCACCTGGGGTTTTGACTTGGATTTTCACGCCGTCGAGAAATATCTCTCAGACATGCTGGTTTTATCACAATGTTTACCGGGGCAGGGGCTCCGGGTCGCGGGGCGGCGGCGGTTGCACGATTTTACTTAATCTTGCACAGGAGCTCGGCTAAATGAATCAGCCGTAGTGGTGGTTGATGTACAGACGACAGCAGGTCAAGCTACCCGAAACTGTCAAATTTTCCCAATGAACCTTGAACCTACCTAATGCTCTAGCAATAAAGTCGAAAATCTATCAAAGAAATCTGACAGATTGTAGTAGCTTAATGTGCTGGCGTCTGTACCTACTTACGTATAATATAACACCAAAATATAACACGTTAGTTGTTCATAACGTCTTGCAACATTTGTTATACCGACTCTGCCTACGTGTTATAATTATAATGTCTCACTCAACAACACTCTCTACGATGTTTAAAGGGGTTTAAATTTTTTGTTAAAAAAAACAATTGAAATTGAAATATCTCAAAAACGAAGCGTCCGGGGCAAAAACTGACGGTATTTTAGCCCTCTTACTAGTCTACACGTTTATAATAAATACAAACATTTAATATAAGGAATAAAATCTTTCCTAGTTTATGCAAAAAAGTAGATTCTATTAGTCTAGTCCCTCCTTTTTTATTCGCATTAGGAAATCTGGCCATAACCTTTCAAAATACCTACCTAAGGATGCCATTAGAATTTATTTTTTTAATTTCGATTAAATGGCAATACACATTTGTTTTTAGGAATATTCTATCAGTCATTTCTTTAAAATATTTGATTGTAACATTTTTATGATTGTGATATTAAATCATGTAATATTAAGTACCTAAGTTAAATATTTATGGGAGTTACATTTGCGGTTTACTCAATTTTCTAATAAATTGAAAATGTATCTAAATACTCACATTTTATTTAGGGTACCTATAAAAAGTTTCTTCTATTATCCAAAAAAGTATCAACTATTTTAGTAGGTACCTTCTATTAATAACACGTTTGTGAAGGGAAGGAACTGACCTTCATGATACAGTATTTTACTAGTTTGGAGGTCAGGGTCTCACCTCAAAGAAACCTAGTAAGATGTTCATAATAAAGATTATTATTATTATTCTCTTTATTCTTTCAAACAAATTCTGTACATTTTTAAATATTTCTTACAAAAATAAAAAAAAACATTTAAAAAAATCCCTTTATTTTGATACCCTACTCGATGGTATTGCAAAAGAAATAATTTATTTTTTAATTAAATTAAAAATGGCAATACACATTTTTTTGTAAGATTGGCCAGCAATGTCTTTAAAATATTTCATTGTAACCTTTTTACGATTACGATATGAATAATTTAATAGTAGGTAAGTAATTAAAATATTTTTGGGGGTTAACCCTTAATTATAGAGATGAGATATAATATGAGAGTATAGCTCCCACATAACTTTTTATTTTCCTAAACAAAACGTGGACTGCTATTTCTCCACAATTTGTCATAGATATACTCTTAGATACATTTTTGAACGAAAAAAAAAGTGAAGTGTCAAAAGTCATATGTCAAACTGATACACACTATTTACGTTCTTGTATCATTAGTCATTACTTTACTCTTTGCTTTTACCTAATATCTTTGTTTGTTGTGGTTGTGTAAGATGGATATAGATTATTATTTTTATTGATGATTTGAGAGAGATAATTGAAATAAATGAGGTTGAAAGCCAGACGATATTAGTGAGACGTGTAAGTTGTAACACGTCTCACAAATCTGGCACTTAAACTCGGTTTCCTAAACTTTTTTCCAGTGGATTCTTCCGTATTTTATTTAAATAATTTAACACGTGACGGAAGAATCCACTGGAAAAAAGTTTAGGAAACCGAGTTTAAGTGCCAGTACAGATTTTCTCGATCCACTGCAGTGTTCATAATAGATATGGTGAAGAATGATTTAGCTGGTGATGCAGGAAGAAGCTTTATACCACCCCATCTTAAAATTTTGGCTGCAATAAGAATATGGGCCCGTGGAGAGGTAAACTATCATCATTACCAATATTAATTTATTTCCCAGAGCAGTACCTATTTAGATACCTACTACAAAACTTTTATGTCAACAGATTCAAGATGATGACGGAACCTTAGTGGAATGAGTCAGTCATCAATGTCATATGTACACAAACAAGTTGCCTTAGCAATACTGACACTAAGGACTCAAATACTCAATGTATTAAAATGCCACAGACCGGTGCAGAATAAAATAAAGTAATTGTTGGATTTTACTCATTGTGTGCTTTCCGACAAGTGATTGGGGGCTATTGATTGCACACATATTCAAATCCCAAAAGTTGGTGGAGAAGTTGGACAATACTACATAAACCGGAAAGGATACAGTTCAATAAATGTACAAGTAAGTTTTTATACCTGAGTAACTCATGCTGGTAACATACAAGTACATAATTATATTTAATGAACCCCATGAAATGTTACTTATATTTCAATATTAGTGTACATTTTTTCAGGTTGTATCAAATTCTAACGAAAAATTTTAATGGTACTATATAAATATTAGTTCTTTCATGGTCTAATAGAAATAAATGGTTTGATATGAATAATTAATAATATACGAGTTTACTTGATCAGATTTTATTTTTTGATCCTTCAATAAAACAAACATTTAGAATAGAAAACATTTATTTGATACAACGCAGTTCCATTTGATACAACCTGAAAAAATGTATACGAATATTGAAAAATAAGTAACGGGGGTTCATTAAATATAATTATGTACTTGTTTGTCACAAGCATGAGTTACTCAGGTATACTATAGGTAACTTACTTGTACATTTATTGAACTGTAGCCTTTCCGGTTTATGTAGTATTGTCCAACTTCTCCACCAACTTTTGGGATTCGAATATGTGTGCAATCAATAGCCCCCAATCACTTGTCGGAAAGCACACAATGAGTAAAATCCAACAATCACTTTATTTTGTTCTGCACCGGTTTGTGGCATTTTAATCCATTTTTTTTTTTTTTTTTAATTTATTTAACGTTTACACAGAAGAATACAGAATTATACATACAAATAGCAACCAAAAACCACTAAGGTTTAAACTTGTGCTATCATGCTTGTGCTATCTCAATATCGAACTGTATAATGATGCATTTCGTTATTGACATCGATACAATTGCTACTTAACATATTTAGGTCTTTTTATTAGTTACAATCATTCCTACATCATACTTAAGTAATATTGCTTAAGTTTACATTTGATATTTTTATCTGTAATACATTTGTTTATTTCTGAGGGTAGACTATTAATAAGTCTCGGTACAATATAGCCGGTAGTGCGTTCGCCATACATATTGTTGGCGCGCTGTGTACGAAGCCTATTCTCAGAAACTGCCCGAGTGCGTACAGGATGTTCGATTTTATTTCTTAAAGATTCATTGAAAAATTGTTCTTTTAATAACAAAAAAATTGTTTGTATGTGAACTGGTAAGACATTACAATGTTTAAAGAGGCCATTTATATTTTCGTAAAATTGATTTCTAATTTTGGGAGATACTACTGTTTTTAAAATTTGATGTTGGATTTTGAAAATACTATCAAGGTAGGTTTTATAGGTACGACCATAACTACTAAGGCCATACTGGATGTAAGATTCAGCCATTGCGTAATAAAGCATTATCTTCACTTTGAAGGGCAGGCGGTTTTTTAGTATGGTCATAATAGCCAGAAATTGCCGAAGTTTATCGCAAACACGTTCTATGTGGTAACTCCAGTTAAATCTATCGTCTATAATTACTCCAAGATATGTTTGTTTACTGACCACATCTATTTGTGGACAGTTGCAATTATTCGCATTGACCGAATGCAAGCAGTCATGGTCATGTGCTATTAAGTTCCGTAAGGGCAATTTTCTAATGTATGGAGACTTAATAACCAATAATTTAGTTTTGCCTGCATTAAGTACTAAGCCCGCATCGTGACACCACCTTGTCAAAGCATCCAGGTCGAGTTGTAAGCGTTCGCATGCTATTTGAGGATTTTTATCAGCAATAACAAGGCAAGTGTCATCCGCAAACTGATAGCATTTACTGTTCGTGATGCAGTTACTCATATCATTTACATACGATAAAAAATGCAAGGGGCCTAATACTGAACCCTGAGCTGTCCCCTCCGTTACAGCCATGCGTTCACTGCAGATGTTATCAATTTTTACAGTAAAGGTTCGATTTTTAAGATAATTTTTACACCAGTTCAGTAATGGACCCCGCACTCCACAGTCGTCTAATTTATCAACTAGCTGACTATGAATTAATGTGTCAAAGGCACGTGAGAAGTCAATAAAGAGAGCAAGAACATATTTTTTCTCATTTAGGTGCTTATTGACTTCATCAGTGAAGTTTGACAAGAGGGTTGTGGTGCTTTTGCCGGCCTGAAAGCCAAATTGGCACCGGTCAATTACGTCGTGCTGTCTATAAAATGCATGAATTTGTTCACAGACAAATTTTTCACATATTTTATCAATAGACGAGAGCAATGTTATTGGACGATAGTTTGAATAATCGTTTTTTTTACCCCTTTTATGGACCGGCCTTATGCAACCAACCTTTAGATCATCTGGGTATAGCCCACTTTCAATACTTCGATTAATTAAGTCAGCAATAGGGTTAGATATACATTCACCTATCATTTTAACATCGGACACTTTAATATTGTCTGGCCCCGGAGCTTTTCTTGAGTTAAGTTGTTTAATGATTTTATGAACGCTGCTAGCCGAGGCTTTTTTAAACAGCATACTAGAATCCAGGGGTATACGTGTTGCTTTAGGGTCCGTTAATTTTATATTACATTTAGGAACAATGTCTTTAACCGCTCTGTCAAAACAATTAGCAAAGTTGTCGGCAATGGTTTTGGTAGCGATTCCTTGGTCATCAAAAGCCCTAAGAATAGCCGTGTCAAGGGATAAGGTCACTCTCCCTAACATTTGATTTAAAACAGAGTACATTTTTTTTACATTTTTAAAATTATCACTAATACATTGCATATAATAATTGTTTCTTCTGTTTTCTAATATTTTATGAATTTTATTTCTAATTTTATTATATTCTAATTTTATTTTTGAATTTTTTAAATTATTTTTCCAATCACTATATAATTTGTCTCTTTTATCACAAAGCCGGGCAATATTGCCATCAATCCAAGGTATATTAAAACGTTTCAAGTACTTTCCAGTCGATTTACTTGCCATATTATTACTTGCAGACTTGACTGCATTATCAAATGATTCATAAATAAAACCTAAAATGTCGTTAGGGGAATTCATACTTGTTGTTTTTGTCCAGTCCACATTTTGAAGTTCCTTGTAAAAACTATCGTAGTTAATAGATTTTTTTGGAACAACCTGTATACACTTAGGCCTAACAAACGACTCGTCACCACAGGTAAATATAATACCGCGATGGTCAGCTAGTACGACATCGAGCACCGCCGCGAACGGATGTAGTGTGGGGAAACGTGCAAATATGTGGTCAATACACGACTTAGTGATTAAGTCCTTTTTAGTTTCGATTCGGGTATAATCCGTTATTCCACACAATAATCCATGTTCGCTAAGTGTTCTTAGATATGAATCTTTGTATGCTGAGCTCTCTTTCAGATTAATGTTCATATCACCAATAAGGAGTAAGTTTTGTTTTAAATCAAACTTAGTGAGGTGATAAGCAAGCTCTGCAACAAATACACTTTTATTTGTAGACGGTGGCCTATAGATTGCAGAGACAACTGCGTTATTATGTGAATCTATTTTTAGGTAGCCTGTAAGGTTCTCAAAGGTCTTAGTTTTTTGCTCAATTAATGTAAACTTAATATGGTTCCGTACATACATGATAATGCCGCCGCCTTTTCGGCTCGGACGCAATTTTGAGTACAATTTATAGCCAGGTAAGTTATACAAGTTAATTATATTGTCTGAGATACCCACTTCAGTTAAAATTATAAGGTCTAGTGGATAATTACATGAATGAATGGTTTGTTGCAATTTCGTAAAGTTTTTAATGAGCGATCTGATGTTAAAATGTATACATGATAAATTTATACTGGTTTTTGGAGGTATTTGTTTGAAAAAGTGATTAGTTGAATTGCAATGGAATATTTCTTGTACTTTGATGTCCATAGTTATATCACACTAAATTGATCTTATTAACAGAAATAAATAAAAAAAACAAAATACTGCTACTTGAGGGACAGAGAAAGATATAAGGAATTATAATGGAGTTGATCCTTCTGCTCGTCTCCGGGGTTGAGTGGAACATACCTTTTCTACTTGTTTTATATCCTGCAATGTACGGATATAATAAATTTTGCTATCATTGATCTTCCTAGCCTGCACTTTACCATCCTTACACCATACATACTGACAGGATTTATTTAACAATTGGGTTTTTGCATTAAACAGCAGTGTTTTTTGGTACTTGGTGAGGGCCTCTCTAATGTAGACGCGATCGTCAGCTTTCTCCTTCGGGACGTCCGGCACCAGTTGACCCACGGTAATACAATTTTCCTTGCTAGCGCCTATCCATTGTTGCTGGAGCGTCTTCGACTTAAGCTCCACGAGGATGGGTCCCGGTTTATTCTTGCTTCCTGGTAGTCGTCGCGTTGAATGAATTCCCCCATCAGCCACATTCAATTTGACGGCCACGGTATCCATCACCTTCTCTGTGTTCTTTGAGGGCATCTCAGGCAGCCCAGCTACTTCCACGGCTGTTGCAAGCGACTGCTGCTCAACCTCTTGGAACCCTTGCTCCAAGGCATTAACGCGTAGTTCTAGGTTCTTGTTTCTGTTTTGTAGGTCGTAGTTTTTGTTTTCAAGGTCCTTGATTTTGCTGTCTTGTTTTTTAATAGCCTGCTCCATTGATGTCAGTTGCTCACTGAGGAACTCTAGCGAATGTTCGAGACTTCCAAGTTCCTCGCGAAAAGCCTTCTTCACTTCTCGACTGATATCCTGTACCAGTTTATTGGCATCGACCACTGGAGCCATCTCCGTACATTTAGGGTCTTCGTAGTCGTTTTCATCGTCGTCCTCTTCAGGGATTACGAAGGAAGACCTTCGCGAGAGATTTTTAAGACACTCTTCACAACTCCATTCTATACCAGGCGAATTCCTGAGAGTGTTCAGCTGCTTATTTGACAGCTTTGAGCACACGGGATCAGCATGTACAACTTTGTCACACCTACTGCACTCCAACCCGGGTACTTTCTTGGTAACATTTTTTTTGCATTTAACACACCTTTTAATTACCATATTAGGGAATGAAGGTAGAAGTATATTTTCTCGTTAACAATACACGACCGTTCGCTTATAAGATTTGACAAGCACTGAGTTCTTTAAACAACAACAACATTGAGTCCTTAATGCCAGTTGTTTGTGTGCATATGACATTGATGACTGACTCATTCCACTAAGGTTCCGGCATCATCTTGAATCTGTTGACATAAAAGTTTTGTAGTAGGTATCTAAACAGGTACTGCTCTGGGAAATAAATTAATATTGGTAATGATGATAGTTTACCTCTCCACGGGCCCATATTCTTATTGCAGCCAAAATTTTTCAATTGGGTGCTTTAAAGCCTCTTGTATCACCAGCTAAATCATTCTTCACCATGTCTATTATGAACACTGCAGTGGATCGAGAAAATCTGTACCTACTTGCACTTAAACTGGATCCTTGGAACTGGAACTTCCAGTGGATTCTTCCGTATTTTAAATAATTTAACACGTCTCACTAATATAGTCTGTGTAATAATAGTCTGGTACTTTCCTAATACTCTTTATTAACTTGTCAAGATTTGAGGACTCGCCACGATGGCAACACACACTAGTAATCTAGACACACAGACCGAGATTAAAGATGGAGAGACAGCCCCACGTCCTAGAGGTTTCAAGAAGCAGAAGTCGAAGATTTTCCAGAAACGATCAAAAGGATCGGAGAATGTAGCAGGCCCACCACTGCCACCAAGAGACCCTAACAACACAGGACCTAAACCAACAAGGCTGACCACCGTTCCAACTAAACCCAGAAATGATCCTATGTTCAGCGACATAGACATGATGGGGTTTCCCGGAGTCGCACCATACCGCCGAACTAACGAGTTTGCGGTTACAGCTGAGGGTTTTATTCCCTTGTGCGAGCAGGAGTATGATGTTATTGAATCAAACCAACCTTACTTTGCAAAAAGCGTAGCCAAATCAGCGTGGGTGTACTACTGTGTAATGTGCTTATATGCACGTCTAGTTACACTGAAACAAGAAGAGGGCTCGTCTACATATGACGAAGACTCTTTTGCCGGACAAGTACTCTCAGGTAATCATAGTTTACCGACTCCAATCGAAGCTTACATCAAGGCTTTGGGACATGTTGTTGATAGCGCATCTATACGCTACACACTCGCAGTTCCTGCATGGCCAGAAGATGACGGCACATTTGGAAGAGTAGGAGCCGCTACCCATTGGAAATATATGTCCATGCCATGCCCTGTGGTATGCAAGCAACGGATACAAGAGGACTTACGCGTCACGGCCACCCCAGGAGTAAGAGAGTGGAACCTCCCTGTCACACTGAGACCAGTTGAAGTAGGAGCAGGTGCCCCAACCCGGAATTGCCTAGGATGGGCAAGGGCTACCACGCTTACCAACGATCAAGTTGCGTTTCTTGAGAGCGCAAACTTTATGGAGGATGCATTTCCCACGGAGTTTCAGAAGTTTCAATACAGTACGGACTTATTTGAAAAAGTCTCGTTAGCTCTATCGAAGACGGAGGAAAAAATTAAAATCACACCTCAAACTAAGAAGAGTGCAGAAGGAGCTTTGGCTCTAGTTTGCTACACTGTAGTTGAAAGCGTTGTTCATGAAACATCGCCTAACGTGTTTTATACGGAAAGTCGTAATAATCAGATTATTGCATCAGCAGAGATTGACGCTCGACAAGTTTTGGCGTCTTTGATCCTGTCTTTCCGAGTACGAAAAGATCAGATTGGTAACACCAGACCGTATTCAATATACGCTTTTGGCAACTACGCCAACGTCCCTGACACCTGGCACGACACGCGTAATCACATTTTTGGTTACGGCCGAGCCGACCGCTGGAACGTTATGGAGTACACAGCCCCGTTCCCGTATAATGATAAGTCAGAATACAGGTTAGCCTGGATTAAACGTCATATTAAATGACATTAACCACCGGATCAGGCCATCATAAATATACAGTTCTCCTCTACATGTATAGTATGACCTTTTTTTTTTTTTTTTTTTTTTTTGGTGGGTGGAAAATCATCGAATAACCCCCCCCGCTCTTGGGCAGAGCGAAGGGGAGTGTCAGACTTCTACTGACTAAAAACCAAACCCATGTTCCTTCTTCTTCGCCCTTGTGTCGGAGCCGCGGTAACCTTTCGATATCCACAGCCCCGACGGGCGTCGGCCCTTGCGGGCCCCTCCTTGCTGACATCTCTTTGAGGCGCGCGTGGAACACGTACGCGCCGCCGACACGGTCTGTTGCCGTCATGACGACGGCCGGACGGCGAGCTAGCCCGTTACTCACCGTCCACAGGCCCGCGTCTACGGTGGCCGGAGGTCATCGCGTAACCCCCGACGCCCGGAGCGCCTTCCGCGGCGGCTGGGACGTTGAGAGGTTCTCTCCCTCTCTCGTTCCGCCACCTCCTTCGCTAGCATCACTGCTTCGCAGAAGGAGGCGACGGCGTCCCATTCCTCCTCGCCCCGGACCATGGCTTGCACCAGGGCCGGGCGCGAGAGGTCGCTGCCGCCGATCGCCGCTACGAGAACACGGCGGGGCTCCGCCCAAGCAGGGCACGCCTCCACAGTGTGCTCCACCGTGTCCTCCGGTCGATCCTCGCAGTTGTATAGTATGACCTTAAAGTATGGTGTATATTATGTACATTTTGTGGCCATCTATCTTGAATATACTGTTTTAACATCTTCAGTTCTTCATCTTTATTTGATTCTTCCTTAAATATTCCATACATAAGGTCTGAAATTACATTGCATTTTACTAAACACACTTGAGATTCCATACGGGACCGAAACGTGGTCGCTCACAATGGGCCTTATCAGAAAGCTTAAAGTCACCCAAAGGGCAATGGAGAGGGCTATGCTCGGAGTTTCCTTGCGTGATCGAATCAGAATTGAGGACATCCGCATGAGAACCAAGGTTACCGACGTAGCCCGAAGAATCGCCAGACTTAAGTGGCAATGGGCAGGGCACATTGCTCGCAGAACGGATGGCCGATGGGGCCGAAAAGTTCTGGAATGGCGACCGCGAACCGGAAGACGTTGCGTTGGAAGGCCTCCCACTAGGTGGACCGATGACCTGGTCAAGGTTGCAGGAAGCCGCTGGATGAGAGACGCACGGGACCGGTCAATGTGGCGACGCCTGGGGGAGGCCTATGTCCAGCAGTGGACGTCTTTTGGCTGAAATGATGATGATAACTTGAGATTCATATAATTCTTCTGTAATGCTTATATTATTATCATCTATATTATTTTTAATATCTCTTAAAAGTGAATCTGCCAATAACAATGTTTTACCGGGCCTATATCTAACATTTATGTCATATTTTTGTATTTACAACCTCATTCTTTGTAATCTTAAGGTATTTCGCAAAGGAGTTTTTTGAATATCACCTCTAGAGGTTTGTGATCACTCTCTACTTCTACAGTCATTCCATAAATGTTCTGGTGGAATCGTATGCATCAATGGCTAACATTTCTTTTTCTATTTGTGCATATTATTATGCTTTTTGAGTGTTTGTCAAAGCTTTAGATGCATAATATGCTACTGGCAAGTTATTTTGTAATAAAACTGCCCCTAGAGCATCTTTAGAAGCATCAACTGATATTTTACCAGGTTCATTGGAGTCATAAAATTGCAAACTGGTTGAGACATTAAAATGTTTTATAACTCATTAAATGCGTCATCTTGTTCTGTATTCCATTTCCATTCTCTCTCTTTTTAAGGTTCCGTAGTCAACTAGGAACCCTTATAGTTTCGCCATGTCTGTCTGTCCGTCCGTCCGTCTGTCCGTCCTCGCTTAATCTCTGTGACCGTTAGCACTAGAAAGCTGTGATACCATTAAGTGTATCAATCACGCAAAGTGGTAAAATAAAAATTGGAAAAAAAATTGATGTGACCCTCGGAGACTGCCGCGGTAAAGCTATTGCATAGCATTTTTTATCAACTTATGCAATTATAATTATTTATTTATTTTATTTACTGCAGTATTTTTTTCCTTTGTTTTTTTTTTGTCTTTGATATTAATTCAAGTTACACCTTTTGAGCGTGGTGAGTGGTGACCGATAAGAAAACATTTTGTTTTCTTTTATTACATAAATGAGAAGTTAATATTGTTTAAAATATTTTTATTATCTTACAATACATGTAGGTTCTTCAGGAATATACACCAAAACAATTATTCATTCAAAAAATTTAAACAAAAATAACGGAGTTTGATCTTCGAATTTCGCGCGATGTACATTATATAAATCAAAACTAACCTTATTTATTTATTTAACAATTTATGTACACACAGAAGACATCACAGGAAATGAACATAAAATAATAATTGAGTACAAAGGTACTGCTTATTTCTTTACAAATTTCTGCCAGCAGACCTGCTAAAGGAGAAATGATGAAGAAATGTAGACGATAGTGTGTGAGAATAGGAAAAGAATAATGTGTAAATGTGCCTTAACTAACTTAACCTAAAATAATAAAATACACATATAAATAAATAAAATATAGAGAGAAGAATAAAATAAGAGGTTTGTTTAAATAAATTATTTTTGTTTATTCTTTTTCGATGTATTTTTATGAGTATCTTTACATAATGATCAACATCTTCCTGCTCTTATCCCATTCTATTTAGGATCGGCGCAACACGTTTTCTTTTTCCCTTCCTCCCTGTTAGAAGTCACAGTGGCATTTACTCGTTTCTCTTTTATATCATTCCTCACACAATCCATCCGTCTTTTCTTTGGCCTTCTTCTCCCTCTCCTTCCATCAACATTTATATCGATAACCTTTTTAGTCACATGCGATTCGTTTCTCCTCATAACATGTCCATACCACGACATTCGATTCCCTTTCAACTTTTCTGTAACTGGCACAAATTTTAAACTTCCCCTATCATACTTGTTTCTTACCTTATCCATTCTTGTCACACCACACATCTACCTCAAAATTATCATCTCAGCTACATGTAATTTTTTTTCATCCATCTTTTTCTCAGCCCATCGTTCCGATCCATACAGTACGACAGATCACGGACTTGTATATTTTCCCCTTTAACTTGAGGGGCTTTACATAATGATATTATACATAATATTATGATAGGCTTGTGTTTAAACGCCTACCAAAAAAGAACCGATTTTACTACCAAAAAAATCGAAATGCCGGCCAAAATGGATTAATGCTCACCAAATTGTGTTACCTGAATTTTAAGTTTTATAGAAATGAACCTATTTTCCTTTTTATTCTATGCTATAAAGATTTATAAATATCTTTAAAGCTAATTGCAGACCAAATATTTTATGTTATCGCTAAATAGATGTCACCAATATTGTATTTCACGACTTTCAATTTAGTCAGTTTTACTGAGGCAAAAAAGCTAACGGTCGGTCCTAAAATTTTTTTGAATATCAAATTTAATATTGCGTATCCCAAACACACACGCTGACTATTCTACCATCGACCATATACACGTGGTCAAACAGATCATCGAAAAACTTAATGAGTATAGCCAGCACTACTACATGGCATTCGTTGACTACAACAAGGCTTTCGATTCTCTAAGTCATAGCTATATCTGGACGACGCTGAAAAACCAGGGTGTGGAAAGCAAGTACATTAACATAGTAAAACAAATATACAAAAACTCCACAGCGAAGGTTCAACTTGAACAGCAAGGAGAAGAATTTAGTATCCAGAGGGGCGTCAGGCAAGGCGATCCACTTTCCCCAAAACTTTTCACGGCAGTTTTAGAAAATATATTCAGGAATATAGATTGGAAACATTTTGGAATAAATATTAATGGAACAAACCTCAATCACCTAAGATTCGCTGATGATATAGTGATATTCGCGGAGAGACCAGACATTCTACAAACTATGTTAAGGCAATTAGATAAAGAAAGCAAGAAAGCAGGTTTAACTATGAATCCAACGAAGACTAAACTAATGACAAATGCAATAAAGGAAAGAGTAGAGATGGACATAGGAAAGGAGGTCATCGAATATGTTGATGAATATATATATTTGGGACAACTAATTTCAACAAAAGATCAATATTCTAAAGAAATTGATAGAAGAATAAGCAACACCTGGAAACGGTACTGGTCGCTAAAAGAAATTGTTAAAAACGAAGCAATACCTATGTCGTTGAAAAGTAAACTTTATAATACATGCATCCTCCCATGCCTCACATATGGCTGTCAAACTTGGCCTGATACGAAGAAAAACTGTCAAAAACTTATAGTTTGCCAACGCAATATGGAGCGAAGCATGCTTAACATAAGGCTACGCGATAGGTGGACGACGTCAAAAATAAGGAAAAGAACAAAAGTAAGCGATGTCTTACTCAAAATAAAAAGACTGAAATGGAACTGGACAGGTCACATTATGAGAACGGACAAAGAAAAATGGACGAGAGACGTTATGGAATGGTATCCTAGAAATGGAAAGCGACTAAAAGGACGCCAAATCAAGAGATGGGAAGATGATTTACCAAAAGGATGGAGAAGATTAGCTCGGGACAGAGATGAGTGGAAGAAACTAGGGGAGGCCTATGTCGAAGGACAACCTGACCAACAAACTGGTTGCTGAAATTACATTATTATTGTTACGATAGAATTAAGTTACTTTTATTTAGCTATTTTTACTAATTAGTTTATATTTTAATTTTTTAGTATTTAATTTTAAGCATAAAATGTACTGTATTTTGGTCAGAGAATAAAGGCTTTTATTATTATTATTATTATCCCAAACACATGTTACTTGCTTTTCTTTATCTTTATATATATTATACCTATAATTATTCTGTACGTGTGTTTGTTACTGAACTCCTCCTAAACGGCTGGACCGTGTGTGTGTGAACAGTGGATTCGAGAATGGTTTAGATTTAAAATTGGACCCGGTAGGTGGCGCTGCTATCCGGGCAGGACGTTGTCTGCCAGGCTAGTTGTTTCATGAATTTGATTAAAATATGATAAATAAATATTTCACTCTCAATATTACTGAAACAAATGGCTAAGGTACCTAAATAAAATATATAAATCACTGGTATGAAATTATTTTGAAAGAGAAAGGAGTAGTAAATAAAGAACAACGACTGTAATTTTAGTTCGACAATAATACATTTTGGATTGGACCTGGTGAAGGTTGCGGGGACCCGCTGGATGCGAGACGCACGGGACCGGTCAATGTGGCGACACTTAGGGGAGACCTATGTCCAGCAGTGGACGTCTTCCGGCTGAAATGATGATGATGATGACATTTTGGATTCAGGTTGAATAATTTGATTACACTAAAGCTATTTAGAACTGTCATTTTGGGTATTAATGTTAGTACTTCAGAGAAACAAGATTTGGTGAGCCATTTCCATTTTGGTAGGCAAAAAGAATATTAATACAACACGTACAATTATTCTGATGAGTTTCTAATTATTTTGGAACTTAAAACGTTGTTCTTTAGGCACCTCTGTATAGAGTGGGTTTATTTTATTTGAAGTTTAAATATTTTATTTGGTACTTTACTGTACTTTATTCTAGGGTCTAAAAATCTTTTTTGGTGAGCATTTAAATTGTAGCCACTAAGATATGTACCTATACTAATAACCAATGCAAGATCTTTATTTTTTATGAATTGTATAACTACGAGAAAAGGATAATCGATTTCCAAAGTAAATATTAGATAATCGGAGATTAGCGTCTGTGATGACCCCTGTCGGCGAAGAGTCCTGTCGGCAAAGTGTCCTATCGGCGAAGAGTCCCGTCGAAGTAAAGTCTTGTCGGCGTTCAGTCTGTCGGCGTAATGTCCGTCGGCGCAAAGTCGTACACTCCTGTTTAGCGTTTGTGGACTACGAGAAAGCCTTCGATTCGATCGAGACTTGGGCTGTACTTGGCTGTACTGCAGTCTCTCCAACGGTGCCAAATCGACTACCGGTACATCGAGGTGTTGAAGTGTTTGTACAAAAACGCCACCATGTCAGTCCGACTTCAGGACCAGACCACGGAACCTATCCTTCTGCAGCGCGGTGTGAGACGGAGACGTCATATCTCCGAAACTGTTCACCGCTGCATTGGAGGATGTCTTCAAGGTTCTGGATTGGAAAGGACTTGGCATCAATGTCAACGGCGAGTACATCACTCACCTTCGGTTTGCCGACGATATAGTGGTCATGGCTGAGACCATGGAAGACCTCAGTAAAATGCTCGATGACCTCAGTAGAGCTTCCGAAAGAGTGGGACAAAACCAAGGTTATGTCGAATGTTCATGTAACACCCACTCGTATCAAGATCGGAGACTCTACGCTCGAAGTTGTGGACGATTATGTCTACCTGGGACAAACGGTCCAGTTGGGTAGATCTAACTTCGAGAAAGAGGTCAATCGTCGAATCCGACTCGGCTGGGCAGCGTTCGGGAAGCTGCGCAGTATCTTCTCGTCCAACTTACCCCAGTGTCTCAAGACGAAGGTGACCAGTGTGTGTTGCCAGTGATTACATACGGGACCGAAACGTGGTCGCTCACAATGGGCCTCATCAGAAAGCTCAAAGTCACCCAAAGGGCAATGGAGAGGGCTATGCTCGGAGTTTCCTTGCGTGATCGAATCAGAAATGAGGACATCCGCATGAGAACCAAGGTTACCGACGTAGCCCGAAGAATCGCCAGACTTAAGTGGCAATGGGCAGGGCACATTGCTCGCAGAACGGATGGCCGATGGGGCCGAAAAGTTCTGGAATGGCGACCGCGAACCGGAAGACGTTGCGTTGGAAGGCCTCCCACTAGGTGGACCGATGTCCTGGTCAAGGTTGCAGGAACCCGCTGGATGAGAGACGCACGGGACCGGTCAATGTGGCGACGCCTGGGGGAGGCCTATGTCCAGCAGTGGACGTCTTTTGGCTGAAATGATGAAAATGAGATATTTTATAAGAAAACGAATCGTTTTAGACCGATTCGTACCGCCCCTAAGACGACCCACTGACCTAGTAATGCAAAAACCAATAAAACTTATGATATGCGTACTAATAATAAAATGAATGTATATAGAGTACTCACTAATTTTCTTTCACTTTTTTTTCGTGAGTTTCTTCATTAATAAATGCACTTTAATAATAATAATAATAATAATTCATTTATTTCAATCACAAGTGATCATAATTAGCAATTAGGTACATTCAATAAAAATACTAGAAAAATAAGACAAAACACAATTACATTAGAATTTACAGATTAAATTGGTACATGTCAACAAATTAAAAATAATCATAATGTCACATTTAAAATTAAAAAGTAATAAATAACTAATACAAACATTATTGGATAATCATCACAAATAAAATTATTTAAAAATCACATTTTGGAAAAAAGAAAACACGAACAGATTATAAATAGAAATGTGTAAAACACACACACACGGCACACGCACTTTGTTTATTCATATTTAAAACACTTTGTACACAAAGAAGGAGAAAGCAGAGAGACAAACAATTATTTAATTTGACAACCTCAGTTGACAACTTTGTTATTTTCCGTAACCATAGCAAACTGCTTTAAAATTTGCGTTACGAAATCTCTGAATTCGCTCTCCACGCTCAACTCAAGGCCCGCGATAGAAGCTATGCAATAGCTTAAAAAATCTTTTATTAGGGTAGCCCCCTATATGTAAAGTGGGCAGTGATTTTTTTTAAATTTCAACCCTAACGTGTGATATATTGTTGGAAGGGTATTTAAAAATGAATAGGGGTTTACTAAAATCATTTTTTGATAATGTCAATAATTTCGAAAATAATCGCTCCAAAAGTAAAAAACAATGTCCCCTCTAACTTTTGAACCATAAGTTTAGAAAATATGAAAAAAATCTGAAAAGTAGAACTTTATAAGGACTTTCTAGGAAAATCATTTTGAACTTGCATTTTGCAAAAGTTGTTTATTTAGAAAATAAGAACAGGTGAGTCGTGGTATTTTTTATTATATTATTAATTAGGAATGTGACTTTATAATAACATACAAATTTTAATGAATAATGTTACAGTCAAGTGTCTTTGGTTCTTGGAAGTATGTGGGAGACATACGGCCATGGTCCGGTCATTCATGCTGTTTTTGTTAGTGGTATTTACAATAAATGTTGTTTTTGTCAGTTTTCCAGGCTTTAGAATGTCAAGAAAAAGTATTTCTGAAAAGGATATAGCCAAGGAGTTACATAGATTGTGTGACTCTTCGAAAGATGAAGAAGAACCGAAGTTCGGAAGGAGATGAGGAAGAAAAGGGTGGAGTTTTTGGAATACCTGACGAGATTCGGCTCTCAAGGCCTGGTCAGCATCACGGTAAAAAGGGCTCATATAGAAGATGCCGTTTTTGCAGCACCTACGAGACAAGAAGAAGTTAGAACATACTTCGAATGCAAGATATGTCAAGTACCACTCTGCTTTATGCCATGTTGGGAGTTGTTCCATACAATAAATAATTAAATATTTTTGTCAATAAAATAATTTATTTATTTCTATAATAATTTATTTATTTACCACCAATTTTAACAACATTACAGACTTTATAGAAGAAAATAAGACACTTGGTAAATATTTGAAAATTTCAATCCCATTAAAATAACTTTGCTCTACTTGGGCAATGGTGGAATAGCTCCCACATAAATTTCCAAAAAAACCCAAAAACAAAAAAAAAGAAAAGTTAACGACTTCTGTGTATTTTCAAAATTAAGACATAGCACACTCTTTTAGGTTAGTTACATAGCCAGTCATGAGAATGAGCTTGTTGATTTTATACGTCCAGCCCAGACTGAGTTGTGGAGGTCAGATAGGCTACTGCCATGGAGCTACTGCTCCATGTAAAATACTGACCTAGGTATTACAATAAATGTAGGCCATGGAAGGGGCCAAAGGTGTTTGTCGGTCACAGACCCATACCCTCAGTCCACGTATGCCGAAGGCCTTACCGTAAGGTAATTAAATTCCGACCTCAAAAGCAAACTATTTAATTAGTCAAATGTATTGTGGACATGTTGTGAATACATCGTTAATTTGTGGATTGATTGGAAATCATTACGGAGCTATTGACAGCGTAGTTACTACATCTGAATATTTGTGTGTATTGAACAAAAGAGCTGAATTACTGTGGCGACCATTGTGGCGAAACAATTGTTTTAATTTGTTCATACCCTTTTGTAGTCGGCACTTCATTAATAATGGAACACGAAATTATAAATAAATATTGGTTATTGTATAATGGCTGCAAATAGTGTGTGCGAAAACGTCGAAAAGGCGAAAAGAGTGTGTTATGAACATCAAAAGCACCGAGACAATGAAGCCAACATGCAGACACACACACGTGACGACATGACACAACACACACACACACATGACATGACATGGCGTGCAGGCGCGGATCCACCGTTATGGGCACTGTGGGCATGCCCACAACCCTAATAGACTTGTAACGTCACACTTTCACGGGGGTCATGAACCCGCCAGATCTTCAGAAAATCGCATTTTTTGTAAATTTGGTAAATTATTAACTGTTAGTTTCTGTTGTGCACAACAGAAACTAACTATTCCAAGGTAGCAAACAAATATTGTATACTCCCTTCGCTCGCTATTCTATTTTGCCTTTAATTTTAAGGTCTTTATAAGTAGACGTTTATTTTAAGGTCGCTTCTCTCGCTCTTGCATTCTGTTATTATGAAGAGCGGATTCAGGGGCTTCCGCCTTGGAACCTAATCCATTCGAGGGATGGCTTGCTCCACTCGCTCTTGTGTTGTCTTCATCTTGACATTGACATTTCTAACTCAACTCGGGGAACCTCCTCACCTTCCCCGAAATCGAAGCGATCTAGATTGATATGAGGCAAAATGCCAAAAAATTTTTCGCTCGCTGCGCTCGCGAATACAATCCTGTGTGGTTTCTGTTAAAATTGCCCAATTAAGTGCCTTCTCAATACTGTATGAATGGAAAGAATCTAATTTGTCCGAAGACGTCAAGATTTTTTGAGCTCGCTCCGCTCTCTCTCAGTAACTCCAGACAAGGCACAATTTCACAGTAGCTAAGAAGACCTCTTAATTTCAAACTGGTTGCTAACTTTTAGTCACTATAGCGATCATTAGCGAGTTCATACTCCAACTCGCAGTAGGCCGATTTTCGCGTGACTGTGCCCACAACCTTTTTTAAGGGCTGGATCCGCGCCTGATGGCGTGACATGATGATGATGACATCATTGTATATGCTTTCGGAGACACGAAAGAGGGGGAACCCGAATCCACGGAGTGATCTTGTCAAGCACTGTTTAATCTTTAAGATCCATAAGGCTGTTGTTATTTTGCAATGAGCGTATACGGTATACCTATAGTTATAGTTCATATACCTAGGATAGTTTAGATAGATTATTGCCCTCCTTTATTTAACTACTAAGTACATCACTATCACTGTATATAAAACAAAGTCCTCCGCCGCGTCTGTCTGTCTGTTCGCGATTAACTCAAAAACTACTTTACCGATTTTCATATTGTTTTCACCAATGGATAGAGTGGTTCTCGGGGAAGGTTTGAGTATATAATTTGACTGACATACGCACAGACGAAGCTGCGGGCATCAGCTAGTCATGTACAATATCGATCTAGTAAATTAGAACCGACTGAAGCAAAAGCAAACGGTATTAATCGTTTAAGTTGCCTTAAGCCTCTACTGCGAAACGGTATCGGTATCTAAGCCGTATGCTATCTTACATGTAAAACACAATCATCAAAATGTATGGAATATAAAGTGGAAATCTGTTTTTGGCGTTTTTCTCAGAATCCGTTTACCTTCAACGAATTTAGGGAATAGTCTGATCTTTCATTTCGCGTGTAAAACATGATATCTTCTGTACAAGAAGGTTTATGATTTTAATACTGTTTACTTAATATTTTATACTTAACTAAGTAGCTGATGCCCGCGGCTTCGCCCGCGTTGATGTCGGTCAAATTATATACTAAAACCATTGGTGAAAACAGGACGAAAATCGGTGCAGTAGTTTTTGAGTTTATCGCGAACAGACAGACAGACGCGGCGGAGGACTGTTTTATAATATGTACCTAGTGATAGTGATAATAATTTAAAGTATGGATTCCGGAGTCATAGAACAGTAAAGTCACAAGACTTATTTAAATCGGTCTGTTCTTAATAATTGTAATGGTAGACTATAAACTTTATCTCCATGGGTCCAAGGACCAAGATTAGGTATGTGAGTAAGACTTGACCAAGATTATGGGCTTTAAAAGAGACGCCTCTTTTATACCTCTGAGTTTGTTTTGAATGTTTATTCTGAGAGTAGTCGGGAAGAAGACATCGACCCTTAACGATTTTTGTTTGAGATGTCAAGGGGTCAGGGGGTCTAAAATGTCCTCTTAAGCAGATCATAATATGACGTTGAAATTCGTAAAATGGTCATAGACGCAGTAACTATTAAGGATAGTCTATTTTAAGAATTTTAACGTAATTCAAATTATGATCCTATTATGATCTGCTAAAGTGGCAATGGACATCAACCACTTTGTATGGCGTTTGGGCTTGAACACACGCAACCGATCTTAACCACATCACTAATTGAGTAGCATGGAACTTTCGAGAACAAAAAATGATCCTTGATCGAAATAGAACCATCGACATTCGATCTAAAATAAACTTTATTTCAATGGGAAAAGGTTGATTATAATTTTCTAATAATGTGACAGGTGACAGATTGTCACATTTTTTAGAAAATTTTAGAAAATTGATATTAACTACGATTTTATTAGAAAACAAATAAAATCGTATCTACCGATGATAGGAAACACCTCCGTTTTAAAGATTTTTTTTCTACTGTCATTTTTACACTCCATAATCGCACAATACGGCTTAATATTGCAAAAATTAAATTGGCGGGAGACTAGCGACTCGAAGTGATGTTAAAACACAACTAAGTCAAAAATCTGAGAGTTTGCGGGACACCGCAGTGTAATGTCAACCGTACCACGCCTACTTTGCATTTCTACTGTTCTTTATGTTCTGTGCTTGAACATGAGAACATAAAAATATCGCAATATTTTTAATTTTATTGAGTGACTTACAGTACAAAGAAAACATATAGGTAAGAAGTTATGTATCAAATTGATTAGTATAAAACAAAACAAAAAAAAACTTCAATATTTTGAAATAAATTGTTTATTTGTAAAACTATTCATTTTCATATGTTAATAAAGCATGGTCTAAAAACTGAGCAGGTGGAGTGACATTTTCATACCTTGCCCAGCTTAAATACCATAGGTACCACAGACATGATACGAGCGCAGCAACTTATAGTCCTTCGGCCGACTATGCAGTTTCAGCAATAATGTTTAATAGCTTGGATGCCATTTATTTTGACACTCCCGAATAAAGACCAATGTTTACTAAATATTATTAGTAAATTATTCATGAATTTCTTTTTTCCCAATACGGCTGTTCACCGGCTTAGCCCATTTTGGTTGATGTCCTTTAGTGTTGTAAAAGTAACTCCAAATTAATAAAACAGGAACGAGACAGGAACAATGAATGTAATATCAGTAATGCCAGGACTGACATGGCAAAAAGAAAATTAAATGGAAAACATAAAACTGTTTATTTACGTGTCATCAAAACGACAGCTTACAATTATTACGTATACCAAACTACTCACTAGGAAATGAAAATGTAAAAACCTGTTTGCATTCATCCATTAAAAGTATTACTCGAGCGTCATCGTCAACGAGCCATACAAGACGAAACAAAAATGGCTTCAGTGCTGTGTTTCAAGAATTTATTGTTAATGGAAAATTTCTTCGGAATATACAGAAGTTATTGTAGCCAGAAAAGGACGAAAAAATGCTTTATTGTCTCCCAAATAATTACTCAGACTATTTGGCACACTATACTCATTATTTATGAACTATATCTGTTGCTAGGGAAAGTTGATTACGATCAAATCAATTTAATGTTTGCTGGTTTTTCGGCATCTGCTTATTTATCAGCAGTGACATCCGTCATGACTGGCATTTGTTACAGTCGCGCCTTCCAGTCATATTATAGAAGCTTCAGTCGCGTCTTCGAACGTTTTAAAGAGGACAAGAAATTAAACACCTCTTTACATAGAGGATCCGTGTTTAGCTTCGGTTTTATTTTATATTGTATTGCGTTTGCATTCTTTAGATCTGTGGATACTTTTATAAAATTCTCTTACTTAAATCCGTTAATATTGACTCTAATTTTGGTAACACAAACAATAACTAGAATTTCTATAGTGTTTGAGCACCTAATGTTATTCATCTTTGTTATGTTAGTTGTCCATTTGTTTAAATGTTTGACCTCGTTAGTAACAGCTACTCAGGAGAGTGTAGGAAGATGTGATATCAGTTCGGATGAGCAATGTGATATCACAAGGGAGCAGATTCAAGAATGGGTTGAACTGTACCGAGATTTAGTGAACTGCTGCGATCAAGTGATGCTTTGCTTTGGATGCCAGGTATTTTTAAATTAAATTATATTATTATAATGGCTCAGTCGCAAAATGTCTCTTTCGCACAATGTCGCTGCTCAGGCGAGTCGGATTCGACGATTGAACGACGATCGGGGTCAAGCGGTACTTCAAGCCTGGACAGCTTTCAATATTGTATAAAGCTCAAGTCCGGTCCGGCATGGAGTACTGCTGTCACCTTTGGGATGGCTCAGCCAAATACCAACTTGCCACACTCGACTCAGTAGAACGCAGAGCCAGGAGGCTGATTGGTGACGCCAAGCTGGTTGCCAAGCTACATAGCCTGGCCCACCGCCGCAAAGTTGCATGTCTGTCGGTCTTCTACAGACTGTACTTCGGAGAGTGTGCGCAAGAGCTCCACGAGCTTATTCCACCATCTCCCTTCTTCCATCGAGAGACTAGGCGTACTGCAGGTTATCACCCATACCTTGTCGATGTTCCACACATTCGTACGAAGCGTTTTGCTATGACTTTCATTATTCGTACAGCCAAGGAGTGGAACACCCTGCCTGCGTCGGTTTTCCCGAGTTCATAAAACCCCAATCTATTTAAGTCGCGAGTAAATAGGCTTCTTCTGGGTAAGCTCGTTCCATCGTCGACCTCATCTCTGCCCTTAGGGCAAGATTGAGGTCAAGAGTAAGCCCATATTAAATTAAAAAAAAAAAATTGAATATGTTGTAAAACTGGATAACTAAGAAATCGGAAAAAACAACCTTTTTATAAACCTGGCTAAATTTTATTGTAAGTCTTAGCACGGCAATATTGCGAAAGAGACATTCTGCGAAAGAGACATTGTGAGAAAGCGGCATTCTGCGAAAGCGATATTATGTGAAAGAGACATTTTGTTACCAGTGGACATTTTGCGAAAGAGACATTTTGCGACTGAGCCGTTATAATACCTTGAGTTTCTTTTATGTTTAAAATTAATTGTTACATAATGGTATTCTTGTTTCAGTTTTTCTTTTCAATATCATTGTCAATAGTACACTACATTTTGATGGCGTACTATATTTTTTACCAGAATATTTTAAATGTAAGTATGAACAAATAATAATAAAACAATTTTCGATCGGATCGGATAGGATCGGACTAAAAGAGTGATGATTATAAATGTTGATCCCTCTCCATGAGGGAGAAAAATACCATGGAAACGATACATGAATAGTGTGAGGAAAGGTATCAAAGAAAGAGGAGTAACTGATAGCACAGCGATTGAAATAGGAGAATGCATGAAAAAAACGTGTTGCACCATCTCCAAGTAACGTGGGACAAAGGCAGGAAAATGAAAAAAAAAATATATTTTATTTTCACGAGCAAAATAGTCGTAGTTAAGGACTGAGAAAGCACACTTTAGCTGGTGTTGACAAATCATCCTTCTCTTCCCCTTATCATTCGGAGTCGGTGTAGCATGTCTTTTTCTTCCACAGTTCTCTGTTTCACGTCATCTCATGAGATACCTCCTTTATCGTTCCTTTGGTCTTCCTCTACTCTTATACCCTTCCACATTCGTATTTAGAACCTTCCACTCATTCCTTCACATCACAATATGCCCATACCACGACCACCGATTTCCACATAACTTTTCATTCACCGGCGGCGGCGCCACTTTCACACAGACTTCCGTATTTTATACACCTAGGGCGTAGAACCCAACCAGACTTACTTTTTTGAGGATAGTTTTATGAATTCAAGATTGGGAACACGGAAGAGTACACCAGAGTTGGGATTGTACTATTTTGTTACGTGTCAGCGATAATTCTGCCATTGATTGCTGGGCAGCTGGCGAGCAACCAAGGAGTGAAGTTCCGGAGGGCGCTGGCACGTCTTTACAATACCATGATTATTGGTAAGACTATGGAATGACCGCATAATTTTGTCGACGTGAAAAATCTGCTTAAATCGGCCAGAATCGTATGCCGAGCCTTTTCCCAACTATTTTGGGTCGCCATCCAGTCTAACTGGATGCAGCTAATTACCATTATTTTACACGGAGGGGCTGCCTATCTGATCTTCATAACCCAGTTGGTACTGGGTAATAAAAGGCGAGTCTATTGACATCAACTGGGCACACACGTATAGACAAAATTCCTGATGGAATAATCCAGTTTGTTCGACCTGAGGCCGAATCAAATTCCAGACCTCATGTTCAGTTCTTGAATTGATTTCTATTATTTTTTGGAGGCCTGAGTCCCTGGAGTTATGCGCCTACCACACGCTCATGCTTCACCACAGTTTTACCTCTGCAAACTGGCTTTTACACGGAACACCGTGCGTGTGGTTGGTAAAACTGTATCACGCGCAAACCCCACGGCGCGGCCTGCGCATTATTCGACTTGTTAGAAATTTTACCTGCGCAAGCCCGGGCTGGGCGTACTAACTTGTCTGTGCGTGTGTTCACACCGCAGTCGAGGCTAGTCGTCGGTCGATGAGGTACGTTTTATCGTACGTGGTCGTCCGTCATTCAAAAATGGCAGACTTGCGTATGTATGACCGCGACTTCTTGACTGAATTTTGAAGTCTATCTGAATCTCTGCCTGCAATTTGGAAAATCAAATCGAAGGATTAAAGAAAATAGTGCTTCACTGGGAAACATTGTTACGTCGACGATTTCGACAAGAATGAGGCCTGCGCGTACTTAACTGAGCGTGTGGAAGCGCCGTCCGTGTTCAGATTTTTCGTGCGAGAATCTTGCGCAGACCGGAACTGTGGTGAAGCATGAGCGTGTGGTAGGCCCAATAAGCTTCCTTTCTAGGAGGCCTGATAATGTTCCCACTGCAGGCAGTAGGAACATTATAGCCAGATAATAATTATGGTTTCTAAGGACGTCTGCCAACCACTGAACTTCTGTTTCAGACTCAGGTGAAGCTGAAGCAAAGATGGTGAAGGACTTAATACGTCTGATAAGCAAGAAACCAATACAGATCAAGTTATTGACGAATATTCCTGCTGGGATTTACATCCTGCCTATTATGCTCACGTTAACTGTTAACTATGTCATTGTTATGTTGCAATTTAACCATATTATTTAACCTTTACTTATTAGATTGCTTCTACATCATTAAATTTCAGTCGAAAAACGTCAACTGCTGGACATAGGCCTCCCCCAAGTAGTGTCGCTACATTGACTAGTCTATAATCTATACATATAATAAATCTGTAGAAAAAATATTTTTGTACATTGAAAATATTTAAAAAAGGAATTGTCAGGGTGTTATAGTATAACCAACAGAACTAATTTCCAGCATTTTTGGAATTTTTGTCTGTTTGTCTGTTTATCTGTTTGTCTGTTTCGATGACTAAGCATCACGTAAAATTTACGAAACTAATGTAGGTAACTTTTATACATAAATATTGTGCGTAACTTGGGGTATTACTTAGTCTTTGTTTCATCGTAATCGGTGCTCTCTATCAAAAGATATTTGAATTTATAGTTTTCAAGAAGAACTTTCATTATGATCAAGAATGAGACATGCAACGACATCTATTAAACGAATGTGGTATTAATTAATAAATGATTTCAAAAGATAACTTTAATAAAGTTATGATAGCTAAAGGTACTCTGTAGGTAGGTAGTCTAAATGACGCTGCTTTCAAAGTCTACATAGCCTAAACCCTATAGTGTGATTTATCGCTTTCCATGCATTCAATTTTAGCAGCTTATCTTCGTCTTCGATAGATGGCGTTGTTCATTTGATGCCTTTTTCTGAACCGTGGTGTTAATCAAAAATATGTTCCGTGAATTTAGTCATCAAATAAAAATTTACCAATTACACAGTACAAAATAGGGTTCCGTAGTCAACAAGGAACCCTTAAACTTTCGCCGTGTCTGTCTGTCCGTCCGTCCGCACTATTGCTCAGGGACTCTTAGTACTAGGAAGATGTAATTTAGCATGATTGATGAGCCGTAAAATAAAATCCCGCACTTTTTTTTATGTTTTTTTTCTTGCGAAGCCCATAGTGGTGGGGTGTCATTAGATAGGTCTTTGTTTGCTTATGTACTTTTTTGATTAAGGAATTCGTTTGTGAAATATTAAGCTATAAAGTGCAAATTTTGTTAGACTCAAGTCAGTCCCGTCGCGCGTCGGGGCTGCGGGTCCCGTCGGGGCTGCGAGTTGTTCGAAAGAGATACCGCGCACTCGGCACAAGGCCTAAGAAGGAACATGGGTGGTTTTTAGTCAGTAGAACCCCACCCAGGGAGTGTCAATCTTCTACTCTGTTTCAAATTTCATCAAGATCCGTTCGGCCGTTCTGACGTGGTTGATTAAAAAACATCCATCCATCTAAACTTTAGTATTAGACATAGTCAGTGCTATGCATTACCCTCTTTTTATTTTCTGTAGCGTCAGTAAGTTAACGCAGGGCAATGATTTAATGTACTTTTGTCTAAGCGACGCATTTTAGTTTTCGACAACCACGCGAACGAAGTAGCGGGCACAGCTAGTGATACTTAAAAATGTAAATTCACACATAACATAACATGACAGCTGTAATCTCCAAAGGATTAGGCAGTTTAACGCAAGAGTACACTGACATTTTGCTATATTCTGATTACTTACCATGATTACGTTATTAAAGGAGTGAATTTTGTTTTATTTTGCGTACCTAACATTCTGAAATTAAAACAAATAAACGAAAAAAAAACACATTTTTATTTCATGCTGGCGGCTATAAATCAAATCAAAAATCTTATCGGGACTCTCCACTGAGACAGCTATACTGTGTTTGAAGCAGAATGTCAAGTACCTACTATACTGATTGTATAAAACACCAGTCTATGTTTGCTTTTTCGACCTTACGAAAGCGTTTGACCTGGTTTCCTATGATATCCTCTGGGATAAACTTAACGACACATCCCTGTCACGTGGATGCATTCGTATTCTTAAATATTGGTACGGGAACCAGGTCAACGTAGTTCGGTGGTCGGGGGCGCTGTCTGAACCAACCATACAGATTGAAGTGCGGGGTGAGGCAAGGGGTGTTGACCTCACCAACGCTCTTCAACCTGTATGTAAACGCACCTAACGAGAGGCTGAGCAGCACGCATGTCGGATGTCATGTTGGTGGAGTTTGTGTAAACAACATTAGCTTCGCGAACGACATGGTACTGCTGAGCGCCTCGGTTTGTGGCCTGTCTTAGCTGCTCGGCATTTGTGAGGAATATGCTCTCAGCCATGGCCTGCTCTGTAACAGCAAGAAAAGCGAGTGTATGGTTTTTGGGCCAGGCCAGGGGTAAATGTCCAGATAGTGTCCCTAGCATCATGTTAAATAATGTACCGCTAAATAGGGTTGACACCTTCAAATACTTTGGGCATCTGGTGACCTCTGACGTGAAAGACGATTCAGACATATAACGAGAATGTAGGGCGTTGTCTGTTCAGGCGCGGATCCAGGGGGGTCATGACCCCCCCCTGGGCTGGGTCCAGGACCTAGGTGGACCACTAATTAAAATTGTTAAACGTAATGTTTTTATTATATATTTTACACAGCAGCCCAAAAAATAGAGTGTTTTTAGGGTTCATGTATGTTTATTTGTGAGTTTCTATAATCCACCATAACTTCTAAACGCCTGAACCGATTTTGGTAGGTACTATCCTTAGATTATTTGCACTATCCCTAGTGTTATTATAGGCTGGTGAAAAATCCACGTTAAAAGATCCACATACGTTATCCCAACTACGAGTATGTTGTAGTCGGCGTCCAGTCTAACTGGATGCAGGTAAAAACCGGAATTTTACATGGAACGACTGCTTTCTTGGCCTGCACACAGTGCACACTGCACAACCCAGTTAGTACTGGGTACAACGAGAAATCCCTTACTTAGTATGACTGGTTGTCAGACTTTCGGGCTCTGCGTGGCTGTTTCCGAGGCAATGAAAAAACTGAGTACATCCTAACATATTTTACGTTTTATAGTTAAGTAAATCTTTACGTATCGTAGTGTTAATCGATTTATCCCTTACAAGGTTGGGTCAGAATGGTACACTTTTATTAGATCACAAAAACTCAGTAGCCAATATAAACAAAGTACACACCAATAAATTTTTTCGTAAGAATAATCGTTTGTCATTGTCGAGTCAGTCACATCTTCCGAATCTTTGTCTTAGGCGCTTGGTTCAGGAAGTGGAGGATTGATGTCTACCAAGACAAGAGTAAGCGGATCTCTTCTCGAATCAAGTAAAACAGTATTTTATACTCTTTTCTCTCAATGACAATATCTTTGCCATCCCCCAAAATTTTTAAAAAAATTCGCGCTCGCTGCGCTCGCGCCTCCCTCCTGCTCATCCATCCACCGACAATTGTTCAACGCTTTATCCCCCTGGATAAGCACTTCGAAGAATCAAACCGTGGCTAAGAGCTTCAATGGTTGAAGAACGTCTAACCAGACTGGCACTTGTCCACACTAAAAAAACGAAGTAGGTAGATGAAGTGGTAACGCGTTTCGGAAGAAGACGTAAAAAAAAATATATTTTGTCATTTAAATATAGGTATTTTTAAGTACCTACGTACATAAATTAATAAAACACCTATTTATTACTTGTATCCATAATTATAAAAATTAAATTATAACTTCTTGTGACTTGACCACGACTCTTTGTGACCCCCCCCCTGGCACCAAAGCTGGATCCGCCCTTGTGTCTGTTAGAGCGAACATGATAGCTCGCAGGTTTGCACGATGCTCGATGCTCGAAGGAAGTAAAAAACACCCTTGTCTGAGCGTATTACACTTGTTTTTATTCGAGTGTAGTTACACTCAAAACAGTACAGCGCCCTGCGAGTCCAATTCAACAATGCCCACAGGATGTTGTTGGGTTTGCCTCGGTACTGCAGTGCGTCGGGGATGTTTACTGAGTCGCGCATTGATTGCTTCTATGCGACGATACGGAAATGGTGCACATCCTTGTTGCGCAGCGTCCGAGCCAGCTCCAACACCATCTTGAGGATGATAGCTGAGAGGTTCGACTGTCACTACATTAACCATTGTTGCATGATTAATGTAGTGACAAATTTAAATAGTTTTGTAATAAAATATTTTGTAAATGTTATTTCTATAAATGAATAAATTATCTGAATCCTTTTTATGTAGTGACAATAAAAATAAAATGAACAAATGACAACATATATATTTCTGTTTATTATCTGTCCTTGTTTTCTACTTTACAATTTTATAATGTTATTTTCACTTCTCTCGCTCTAAAATTCGTCTTTACGTCGTGCGTAGGCGACATAAAGTCGCGTTTTATGCTCTAGAGCATAAAGTAAAATCTTCGTCGAAGACCAAGGTAATCGGCACAGGTAATCGGCCCAACAGCCATATGAACAACTTCTAACCTCTTTAATTTAATTCGTTTCGTTAGTATTCTAAGAACAAGGGATTACTGCTTTTCATTACGAATACAAGGAAAGTTGATGGGAATAAGCTTTCCCCAATTACCTAAATCGCTTGATGGCAATAGACTTGCTCTTAACCCTTTTCTTGACAATGTATCTTGTAAGATACATCATTAAAAAAAAAATCATAGCTCTTTTATAATTTATGTAAAACGGAAAGTTTACTTATTTCTTTTTAAAGTATACGTTTCTGAAAGGACACATGTGACACAATGACAGTTTACGTCAACTGATTTTTCAAAATTTATCAAAATGGTGAACGGTTGAGTGCAACTCCGCGGAAGAAGGTAAGAAATTATTAATTTAAAAAAAAATCTTTTAATATTTGCGTGAGAAATTGGTGTTATACTATTTCATATGTTTGTACTTTTGCTGGCAATTAATTAAGCAGGAGAAATAATTACGCTTGGCTTCGCAAACTAACAAATAAAGTGAATGTATCCTACAGGATACGTTGCTAGGTGTACTAAGATTCTTTGTACAAGTTTAGTGTATCTTATAGGATACATTGCCAAGTGAGAGAGATCATTTATATTATTTTTGTAACTGTGTTTTGGGGAAAGGAAATTATATGCTTGGCATGAGTGTGCGAGTGAAATATTTTATTCAGACAGAGATGTAACTATTTTTTTCCAGAGTAAAAAGAATTTGTGCTCTAGCACCAAAACCACGTACAAGACGCTGTTACTCAGTCAGTCTTTGCTGCCTTCGCCTGTGCTGCCTTTACCTCAGCCGCATCCAGCTCGACTACCATTTACATTGACGCAAAATGGCTCTCCTTCACCACTATCTTTGCCACCATCTCCATTAATTGCCTCTAACAGCCGACCAAGAAGACCTACAACATCCGGAAGGACTGCAAGATTAGTCACACCCCGACGTATTTTTCAGTGGGCTAAGAATAAATTCAATCATTTCGCCCAGATAGCCAAAACTCCTATTTTACAAACTTTTTTACAGACGACATTTATGATTACATTACCGAGCAATCAAAACTAACCGACCGTGTATGCAACACAACACTGCACCCCAAAGCACAATGACTGACGTTGCTCATAAATCCGCTAAGTTTATGTGGGACAAGACTGGGCAAGTCTGCCGCATTCCAAATGAGCTGTGGGTCAAAATAGCCAGAATCTGGAGCCCTGACAGTCAGAAGGAGTCGCGGCAGACCTCATTGAAGATGGCGAGACGATCTGGACGACACTTACGACCACGGGACCCACATTAGCCATAGATCGAAACAACTGGAAGTCCTGGGGAGAGGCCTTTGCCCAGCAGTGGCATACAGGCTACCAGTATCAGTATCAAGTAGCACAGAGCTTCCTGAAAATAGGGCGGGGAGATATGGTAGACAATTGTGCAGTTTCTGGACCAACACTGTCGAAAATAATACAGGCACCTTTAGCACCACGACCTCCACCGGATGTAAGGTACGATCAGGTCGGCCATTTTCCAATGTTTGGTGCGAAAGGCAATGTAAAGTTTGTGTCAAGGGCCAAACTACGGTAATATATGCCAAGTGTTCGTTACGCTTGTGTTTTAAGCCAGAAATAAATTGTTTTGTGAAATTCCATACTGTTATGTAATTATTTCAGCTTATAGTGCACCTCAAATGTTTTGGCAACTTAATTTTTTTTTGTTTTAATTAATCTTTAAGTTGATTTTGATTTTTTAACTATATTATTGTTATTACATGCCAATTTTATACATATATTTATTAAGATAATTTTGTGTATTTTATTTCTTCAAACCTGGCAACGTATCCTCAAAGACACTTACACATAAGGTCAAAGTTCTCTACCAAGCTGGCAATGTATCCTCAAAGATACATGTAGAATCTCATTATCTGGTCATGTGCGATTTTTTTATATATTTTTCCCTAAATCCTAGGTTCATAATTAACATCATATTTGAAAATTATTTAAAAATATTAATTTTATTTTTTTGCCAAGAATAGGGTTAATTAGGTTGGTTGATGGCAATAGGCTTGCTCCTAATTACATCATTTGATGGGAATAGGCTTACACTTAATTACATTGATTGATGGCAAAAGTCTTGCTCCTAATTACATCGGTTGATGGCAATAGGCTTGCTCCTAATAAGATTGGTTGATGGCAATAGGCTTTTCCTAATTACATCGGTTGATGGCAATAGGCTTGTCCCTAATTACATCAGTTGATGGCAATAGGCTGGCTCCTAATTACATTGGTTGATGGCAATAGGCTTGGTCCCAATTACATCAGTTGATGGCAATAGGCTTGCTCCTAATTACATTGGGTGATGGCAATAGGCTTGCTCCTAATTACATTGGTTGATGGCAATAGGCTTGCTCAAAATGTTTTTATAACTGAGCAGTATGAGTAACGACTTAGGTCAGGTGTTTGTCAAGTTTCCTACTGAAAAAAAAAAGTTAATTGGCGGGCCACCTTATTATTATTTTTACAATATTTACAAGTTGCTGTTTCATTTCCTCGCAATCGAAGTGAAAAGTAGAGTGTAAAACTCGTCCATAAAACCCATTTTACTCTCTACTTTTGGGAGGTATGAGGAACGGGGTGTAAAGCTCCTCATCCCCCGTTGAAAAGGGAGGATCCTCCGACCGGACGGGTGTTGTGTCCGGCGGGCTAACTGCCCGACAGTTGTATGTCGGGAACTCCTATATAGGCCTATGTCGCGGATAATGTTGATAGCGCGATGTAGGAACTTCTGTCGATCGTTTGTTAGTACGCAGGTGTTGCGATAGATGTCGCTAGTCGCCACATCACTCCCCTCCGAGACCGGAGGTCGAAAGCAGGTTAAGTCTTGGCGCTTGTCAGTCAGTGGAAGGTTCCAGTGAGTCGGAACCGGATGCCGCATAGTTCACGGTGAGTCGGAACTGTCTGCGGTGATGCCCCAGTGAGTTGGGGTGATGCTGCATATTAGCTCCAGTGAGTCGGAGTGATGCAGTGCTGCGTTGTGGCTGGCTGCTGCGTCGACCAGGAGAGAAGTGCGTCTCTGCTTGCTGACCGGCCGAAGTGCAGTGTGCTGTGCCAAAGTCGCTGATGAGGCTGGGGGTGATGTCCAGGAATGCGCTTCCGCTGCATGCTGGTGGACAGGATACCCCATGAAGCCGTGGCTGCTGGCTGACGGTATGACTCGCTGCTCGAAGGCGAAGGGGAAGTGATGACGACGTATGAAGTAGTTGCACGAAGGCTGCGCTGACGTTCATGCTCGGGGTCACCAGTTTGGGAGAGTATGAGGAACAGGGTGTAAAGTTCCTCATCCCCCATAGAAAAGGGAGGATCCTCCGACCGGACGGGTGTTGTGTCCGGCGGGCTAACTGCCCGACACTTGTAAGTCGGGAACTCCTATATAGGCTTATGTCGCGGATAATGTTGATAGCGCGATGTAGGAACTTCTGTCGATCGTTTTGTTAGTACGCAGGTGTTGCGATAGATGTCGCTAGTCGCCACATCACTCCCCTCCGAGACCGGAGGTCGAAAGCAGGTTGAGTCTTGGCGCTTGTCAGCCAGTGGAAGGTTCCAGTGAGTCGGAACCGGATGCCGCATAGTTCACGGTGAGTCGGAACTGTCTGCGGTGATGCCCCAGTGAGTCGGGGTGATGCTGCATATTAGCTCCAGTGAGTCGGAGTGATGCAGTGCTTGCCGTAGATGCCCCAGTGAGTCGGGGTGATGCTGCGTATGCTCCAGTGAGTCGGAGTGTGCAGTGCTGCGTAGTGGCTGGCTGCTGCGTCGACCAGGAGAGAAGGACGTCTCTGCTTGCTCACCGGCCGAAGTGCAGTGTGCTGTGCCAAGTTCGCTGATGAGGCTGGGGGTGATGACCAGGAATGCGCTTCCGCTGCATGCTAGTGGTCAGGATACCCCATGAAGCCGTGGCTGCTGGCTGACGGTATGACTCGCTGCTCGAAGGCGAAGGGGAAGTGATGACGACGTATGAAGTGCTTGCACGAAGGCTGCGCTGACGTTCATGCTCGGGGTCACCAGTTTGGGGGTATGAGGAACAGGGTGTAAAGCTCCTCATCCCCCATTGAAAAGGGAGGATCCTCCGACCGGACGGGTGTTGTGTCCGGCGGGCTAACTGCCCAACAGTTGTATGTCGGGAACTCCTATATAGGCCTATGTCGCGGATAATGTTGATAGCGCGATGTAGGAACTTCTGTCGATCGTTTGTTAGTACGCAGGTGTTGCGATAGATGTCGCTAGTCGCCACATACTTTATATCCATCCTCGCTCGCAAGCTCGCATCGGATGGATAAACGTCTCGCGCAAAATGATGCGTTTTATGCACTTGGTGTACAATCTACTATTTCACTTCTCTCGCTCTAAAATTCGTCTTTATGTCGTGCGTAGGCGACATAAAGTCACGTTTTATGCTCTAGAGCATAAAGTAAAATCTTCGTCGAAGACCAAGGTAATCGGCACAGGTAATCGGCACAACAGCCACACGAACAACTTCAACTTCATAGAATAACCTCTTTAATTCGTTTCGTTAGTATTCTAAGAACAAGGGATTACTGCTTTTCATTACGAATACAAGGAAAGTTGATGGGAATAGGCTTCCCCCAATTACCTAAATCGCTTGATGGCAATAGGCTTGCTCTTAATTAGGTTGTTTGATGGCAATAGGCTTGCTCCTAATTACATCATTTGATGGGAATAGGCTTACTCTTAATTACATTGATTGATGGCAATAGGCTTGCTCTCAATTACTTAATCAGTGGATGGCAATAGGCTTGCTCCTAATTACATCGGTTGATGGCAATAGGCTTGCTCCTAATAAGATTGGTTGATGGCAATAGGCTTTTCCTAATTACACCGGTTGATGGCAATAGGCTTGTCCCTAATTACATCAGTTAATAGGCTTGCTCCTAATTACATTGGTTGATGGCAATAGGCTTGGTCCCAATTACATCAGTTGATGGCAAT